>CM061273.1:40040833-41256666 GCA_030848825.1 Tadarida brasiliensis
CAAGCCTGGCTTCTTGTCAGTTGAGAATCCAGCAAGCCTAGCTCTGTTTCCTTCACCCTAGAAGGCCTTGTGTCCCTACTTGTCATCCAGTTGCTTAGCCAGGGGCCTGAGCGCCTGATGCCCTCTTCCTTTCCTGCAGCTGTTCTATGATTCAGCTCTTTCTCTGTACGTCTCCCTTCCCCTACAGCTTCCTGTCTCTAGCAGGAAACCGAATCAGGCAGGTGGAAAACCTCCGTGACCTCCCGTACCTCCAGTTTCTGGACCTTTCTGAGAACCTGATAGAAAAGCTGAAGCTGGGTAGGAATGCCCTCACCCTGGCTCGTAGAATAAGTCTTGTGCGGGGCCCTCCCTCCTCTCTGCCCATCTCCCCGTGCTTGCATTAACAGTACATCCTTCAGGGGATCCAAGGGCTGTGCAGAGAGGCAGTGGCTTTGGGCTGGAAGGTGGGTATGAGAACTTTATTCCCCCCTTTGGTGTGAGCAGATGAATTCCCCCAGAGCCTTCTCATCCTCAACCTGACTGGAAACAGCTGCACCAGCCAGGATGGCTACAGGTGAGGAGGAAGTGAAGGTGGGAAGAAAGGGGTGGTGGCCGAGCTCCTCTTACTAACTCCAGGCGGGCTCCCTCTCAGCCTGCAAACCTGGAGTCCTGGTCCATGGTACCTTCTCCTCCCCCAGCCCAGCTCAAGTCGGTCCTTTTTCCCTTTCACCCCCATAACTCCACCTGGAACCAGCCCTTAGCTCTTTGGGGACTGCACGCTCGTGAGCCACCATTCCCCCTGATGTGGGTGCTGTTGCTGTGTGTACAGCCTCCCAAGCTCCACACCCAGGGGTGCCCTCCAGCATAGCCTGCTTTCTGCCCTGCAGGGAGCTGGTGACAGGAGCCCTGCCACTGCTCATGGACTTGGACAGGCAGCCTGTGTTGGAGCGCTGGAACTCGGATGAGGAGGATAACGCCTCGGATGAAGAGTTCCCAGAGCTGAGTGGCCCGTTCTGCTCAGAGCGAGGTGACCCTGCTTTCCAAGGCTTGCAGCCTCCCTAGAGCTCACCCCTGCCCTGTGGGGTCTGGGGGAAGCGAAGGTGGCAGCAGTGTCTGGGGAAGTAGCCCCAAGCCCAGATCAGCATCTGGGCCCGAGGAGGCCCCGAAGAGGACAGTATAGCCAGGGCCAGATGTCAGCCTGGGCACACAGTTGACTCGCCCTCCCTGCCCCAGCCTCAGGCTCCTCCCCATTAGGGATGTCAGTTTCTCAGGTCAGCCAGAGACCTTCTCCCTCAGGGGCCCTCCTGCTGAGCCCGGGCTCCATCCAGCACCCACCATGCTGGCCCTCACAGGCTTCCTCAAGGAGCTGGAACAGGACATCAGCAGGCACAAGGAGCACAGACAGCAGGCAGCCCTGACGGAGCACCTTCTGAGGATGGAGACACAGCCCACCCTCACGGAGCTCCCCCAGCTGCCCAGGAGGTCCATGGCCGGGGACAGCAGCCCTTCGGTCACTCCCAGGCAGGGGAAGGAGACACCCCATGAGTCTGCCTCCTTGCCACAAGCCTCCTCTGCCACCATGAAACTGTGCCCTCTGATTTCCAGGGGCCCCCAAAACACTGTCCAGGGAAGGAAGGGAGTCAGAGCAGCTGGAGCCCCCAAGGCCTCTGTGGCTAGGGCCCCCAGCACAACCAAAACTATGACCAGAAGAATCAAGAAGTGAAGTGCAGCCCTCCCCTGTCAGCAAAGCCACAGGAACAAGGACTGGGCAAGAACAAGAGCAGAGTGGGCTCCCCCGTCAGAGCCCTCCCCTGTGGCAGGAGCCTATCCCAATAAAGTGTCTCCAAGCCCTAAATATGTCGTTCACGTCACTGGGGGCATCTCAAGGGAAGCAATCAATAAAACACATAGGAAATGAAACATATTTATTAAGACAAGGCCAAACCAGCCACTCAGAACAAGGAGCGTGAAGAAATTGCTCTGATCCCATTGCCCCAGGGGTCTGGCCCCAACCCCCTGCCCCTGAACCCCACGCCAGGCGGAGAGGCACTGTGGAGCTCAGGCGTACACTTGGCTCTCCCTCTTCACAAAGGCCTGGAAGAGGCCACCCAGCTCCTGGGGGGGTGGGGCCCACTCGCCAGCCAGCAGCCTCCTCACAGCCTCCAGGCCTTCCTGCTCCAGATCCCGCTGCTTCTGCCACAGCTGCTGCCCCTGATCCTGTCCGGGAAAAGCAGAGATGAGTCCCCAGGGCAGGCTTCCCTCCCAATTAAGGGGGACATGTCTTCTGTCTCGCACAGCAGGAGAAAGGACAGATGACCGGACATTCTCCTGGGCAGCTGGCTCTGAAGAGAGAGACCTCTCTTCCCAGCCCAGAAGTCTCTCCACTCCCAAGTCCCCTCATATTTCCAGAACCCAGTTGGGTGTTGGGGAGATGAGCTGTACCCCCAGGGAAGCCCCTACTCCCTAGGGGTTACCTGCTCACTCTCCATCAGCCCCAGGGCCTCCTGGTGTCCACGGTAGAGAGTGTGCCGGCGATCCACCTGACTCTGGAATCGGGGCACGGTCCGGACAGGGTCCTGTGTTCCAAATGTGGGGGACAGCACCTGGGGGGCCTGAGCCACCCCCTCCCCAAAGATGAAAGGTTTGAACACCGACCTAATGGGACAGATGGAAGGATGGAGGATTATCACACCCTTTGATTTCCCCTGCCCAGCTCACTCTCCCCATCCTTCCCCAGCTCCGTTCCTCTCACCTGGAGGGGTCTGGCGTGGCCGTGAGGAAGTGGACGCAGGGCTGTGTGGGATCCTGGGGCAGGATGGACACCATGCTGGCCGTGGTGCGGAAGCCTCCAGAGTCCATACAGATACCACTCTCCTTGTTTCTGAGGATGTCCATCATCACTTCTGCCGTGATGCCCCCTGCCGAGTAGGACAGGGTAAGGGGCCCAGGGCAGAAGGGGGACCTCTGGCCTCAGACCAAGCCCCCCCCCCAAGCTACAGGAGGGGAGAGAGGCTGGCAGCGCCGTGGCCCTCCTGGCCTTCACCCCCGTTCACTCTCTGACCTTGCTGTTGCTGCAGCAGCGCCCGCCCAGCCTGGAAGCGGGCCTTGGCAGCCTCCATGCGCACCGGCTGCTGGGTCAGGGAGAAGACCCGAGCAAAGTCAAAGGTGCCCTGGCCACCCCACCAGCCCTGGGCCTGGGAGTGGGTCCGAAGCTCCGGGTGTTCGGCGGAGATGTCTGTGCCAATGCTCAGCTGGTTGGAGATATTGCGGGCCCCCTCTGCGGAGGAGAAGGGGGACGGCTCATTCATTACGAAGCACATATTCTGTGCCAGGTGCTTGGCTAGGTGCTGAGAACACAATGGTGAAGAGAACAGACCTACCCTCATGGAGAGGGAAACAGACAAAACAATCACAGAAACAAATGGGAGCTCGCCACCTGTGGTGAGGGTGATGAAGAGGCACCCGCTTGCATATGAGAGGGAAAACTGACCACCGGGGAGTCCAGGAAGATTCCTCAGAGGAAGCAGCAAGTCAGAGCACAAGAGGACTTAACCAAGTGAAGGGGGAGGGTAAGCTCTCCAGTGGGCCCATTTTCCATCTCTCTAGATGGCCCCACCACACGAGAGGTTTACAGCTGGATTGGCCCTTCCCTGCTGCCACCATCTTTCCCACTCCCTTCCAAGGCTGGCAAAAGGGGACATGTCTGGGAGGCAGGCCCCAGCACCAGGCCGCTCACCCTGGATCCTCTGTGCAGCCCACAGCCTCCCCGCTGTCTCCAGCACCCATGCCTCAGTCCGGTCAGCCAGCAGGAAGGTGTTGTGGTAGCAGAATGACGTGGGGTCCTCCCGGCAGCTGCCCCCCTGCCCATAGCGCTCCAGCAAGCCTGTGATCACGTGCAAGGCCTCCTGGGCTGAGCTGCTCCGTTCCAAAGCCAGCCTGGCACAAAAAGAGGTCCAGGGGACAGAAGGGTGATGAGGTATCAATGGCTGGTGGCAGAAGCTCCAGTGGACAGAAGAGGCCCAGGGAGGTTTGGTGTCAGGCCCAAGTCCCATAGAAATCTGCCAACACTGCACAATTATGCCAGTGGTTTTCAAGCTGTTCCTGTCATGGAAAGGCCCCAAACATAGTCTCAGAGAGAAGCGCCCTGAGCCCCACAACCTCTCTTCAATCAGAGCTGCTCCACTTTTATTGATTTTATAAATCAGGACTCTACATGAGATTTCATTTGAAAAACATTTAACCTCTATTGAAAAGAAATCTAAAACCACTACCCTATTTCTGGACCAGGAGAGGCCCAGAGGCGGCCACCCTGGAAAACTTCTTACCAGGTTGTGGAGATGAGGCCAGGAGAGATGAGGGGCAGGGGCAACCTCCTGGTGATGACACCAAGGCAAGGTGGCATAAAGGAGGAAGCCCTTGTGAACCAGGCTTGGAGGAGGGGAGGATGGCCTGGGCTAGTTCTCAGCCCCCACACTTCTGGTGTGTTGAGGAGATAAGGGAGGGCAGGGGTCGCACCTGAGTAGATCCATGCCCAGCAGGGCTTCCCCCTCCCCAACTGGCTCCTTGGTCCACACGGCCTCGTTGCCAATGCAAACACCATGCTCGTTGGCGCCCATCTCGGCCCCCCACAGCCAAGAAGGGCGGCTTAGGATCACGGCATGGGTCTTCGACACCTGTTCCACCTCAATATAGGTGCACTACAGGCAAGGGAGGAGAAAGGGAGCGTCACTCAGAAAGGTGGAGGGACCTACGAAGTGCTGGCACTGTGCCAGTCAACTGACACAGCCCTTAGAGGAAGGTCTTATCATTTCCATTTTACAGATGAGGAAACTGAGGATGACAGAGGTTAAATAATAGGCTAAGTCCAGGTTGGTTGAAGCTCATGCTCTTTCCACATCTGGAGGCTTCCCAGGTGTGCGGTGCAGAGAGGAGAAAGGTCTTAGAAGAATGCCTACCTCTGTCACCTCCTGGCACCCCATAAGACCTAACCCACCTGAAGCTTGCTGCCAGGGGCATGAGTGCCTGCTGGTACAAACACCACCTCCTGCACCTCATCCCGGGGTCGGTCTGAGTTCTTGGCAAAGATCACAGCTGGGATGGCCGAGGCTGGGGGCACGGAGACAAAGCAGTCACAGGAACATGGGGTGTCAGGGCTCCACGATGTCATCTGAGGAGAGGTGGAGATGAGTGTGTCCCTCATGCCACCTCTCTACCATCCTGGCCAAAAATCAGTCCTAGGGAGCCTCTGTCCCAACACGTGAAAACAGACACTCAGGGAAGGCACTGTAGTCAGGTTCTGGACGCCCAGCACCCCACGAACACTCGATGTGCGAAGTGACACGGAGGCACCCACTTCTCCCCAAGCTCCAGGCTTAGGATTCAGCAGGCAGGCTCCGACCGGCAGGCTCCGAGGGCCCTGCCCCACCAAGAGTTCCGACCCATCTCCCTTGTTACCCGGCGCCTCTCCAAGAGGCCCACACCCCTCATCTGTCAACCCCTTCTGGCTTCCCAATAATGTATGCTCCTCACCCTCTCTCCCTGCAAGACCCCCAGCTTAGTTCCGGGCTCCAGTGCCTCCATTTAGGGTCAGGTCTGTCCCGTTGGACCGACGTTCCCAGGTGACCTGGAAGGCCTTGCCCCCGGGGGCGGAGCCGGAACCGGACACCTGCAGTTCCGCTGCCTTCCACCAGGGTGCGCGCCAGCACCACTTCTTGTAGAAGAGCGGCCTTCCCAGTCTTGCCCGGCTACCTGCCCTTCCCGGGGCGCAGCTTTCAGGCCGGAAAAAGCTGCCAGTCAGCGCGTAACTCCTATAGGGTCACTGTGAGGAGCAGGAGCTGGGGTGGAAAGAAGCCACGTGAAAAGAGAGGAAAGAAAAATCGGGCTGATTTATTAGAGAGCTGGGACTGCTGGGGCATCGGGAGATTAAGAAAGAACCTCAGCTACTTGTGCCCAGGTTTGAATTCCAAAGGCACAATCCCAGGCTGGTGTCCCACCAACCTCCCCAATAAGATCTATAAGAATGGTCAGGCCCTTGCTGGTGTGGCTTAGTTGATTGAGCGTCGTCCCATGCACCAAGAAGTCACTGGTTCGATTCCTGGTCCTGACATTCACATGCCTGGGTTGCAGGCTCCATCCCCAGTGGGGGGCATGCAGGAGGCAGCTAATCAATATTGGGGATGGAGCATGCAGGAGGCAGCTAATCAATATTTCTCTCTCTCTCTCCCCCTCTCCCTTCCTCTCTCTCTCTTTCTGAAATCAGTAAAAACATTTTTTTAAAAAAAAAGAAGAAAGAAAAAATATTTTTTAAAAGGATAATCAGGCCAGGAGGTGTAGGGAACACATAAGTTAATGCCTTTTTGAAGGACACGTATATATAGAACCCATCCAACCCCCAAAAGGCTGATTCTGCCCCACAGTGCTCAAATTCATAGGAAAATAGCTTCGAAAGAAAATTTGGGAATTTCTACTCCAAAGAGATGAGCCTTTACAGATAGTGAAGCTGAAACAGTACAGAAGTCTTGGGGGAGGTGGGGGGCACACATCAATGCAGAGGTGGACTCCGGTCTCAAATGTTCTGCTTCCTGGGTCATTTTCCTCTATAAGCCATCTTCATAACCAGCATTTAAGCCAATGCACCTCACACTTTTTTGCTCTGTGGAGTCTTCCAGGAATGGAGGAGACATAGAAGATTACCTATTTCTTCCATATTCAACGGCCAAACAATCAGGGCTGCTGCTCAGAGCCCTGGCCACTCCTAGGATAGGGATGAAGGCAGAGGCTGCGGCTTTCCCAGAAGGCAGGCTGTAGGCAGGTGTGTTTGGTCATGGCTGGAGGAGACCTGCCAGATAAGGTTGCTGGGAGCCTGAAATCTGAGATATTTCCTAAATGCCTCCAGGTATACAAGGCAGAGTCCCAAGAGGATGCTGTCTTCAGGGAGATGAGCTTCACTTTCAGAAAGGGGACTGCCACTTGAAGAGAAAAATGACCTAGAAGCTGGGCTGGAGGTAGGGGGGAGCATTACCTGAAACTCTGCAGACTGGAATCTCATCTTGCTTCTGTGGGGTCTCTTTGGGCAGGTCACTTTCCCTGCAAGGGCCTTAATTTTCCAGGTGGCAAAATGAAGGTATTTAACTAGATTAGTGGTTCTCAACTACAGATGGTGTGAGGAAGGGTTATTTATTTTTTTAATTTACCCGGTTGGTGTGGCTCAGTGGTTGAGCATCGACCCATGCACCAAGAGGTCGCTGGTTTGATTCCCGGTCAGGGCACATGCCCAGGTTGTGGGCCAAAATCCCAGTGTGGGGCATGCAGGAGGCGGCCAGCCGATGTTCTCTCTCATCGATGTTTCTATCGCTCTCTTCCTCTCTCTCTAAAAAATAAAATAAATTTAAAAAATAGAAATGATCCTTTAAAACCAAATTTTTTTCTTTATTGATTTTTTTTTTTAGAGAGTGAAGAAGGGAGAGGAAGAGAGAGATAGAAACATCGATGAGAGAGAACATTGATTGGTTGCCTCCTGCATGCCCCCCACTGGGGATTTGGCCCACAACCTGGGCATGTGCCCTGACCGGGAATTGAACTGGCGACCTCTTGGTGCATAGGTCGACGCTCAACCACTGGGCCACACTGGCAGGGCTAGTTTTGTTTTTTTAATCCTTACCCAAGGATATTTTTCCATTTATTTTCAGACAGAATGGGAGGGAGAGAGAGAAACATCGATGAGAAAGAGACACATCGACTGGTTGCCTCTTTCGTGACCCAGACCAGGGCCGGGGAAGAACCACAACTGAAGTGTGTGCCCTTGATCAAAATCAAACCTGTGACTCTTTGGTCCATGGGCCGACGCTCTAACCGCTGAGCTAAACCA
This sequence comes from Tadarida brasiliensis, assembly GCA_030848825.1. Classification (NCBI taxonomy): domain Eukaryota; kingdom Metazoa; phylum Chordata; class Mammalia; order Chiroptera; family Molossidae; genus Tadarida; species Tadarida brasiliensis. The sequence goes on from CM061273.1 coordinate 40,048,680, forward strand.
GCCAGGGCGAGGAAGGATTATTTTTAAAATTTTTATTGATTGATTGATGTTAGAGAGAGAGGAAGGAGGAGAGAGAGAGAGATTTGTTGTTCCACTTATTTATGCATTCATCAGTTGACTCTTATATGTGCCCTAACTGGGGCTCGAACCCACAACATTGGTGTATTGGGAGGACATTCCAACCAACTGAGCTACCCGGCCAGGGCGGTTATTTTTCAACCACACAACTCCCACTGCACAACACAATACAACATAATATTTTAATAATCTGCCATCAAGTTGTCGGCGGACTGCCAGCATTAGCATCATCTGAAAGCTTGTGAAAATTGCAGAATCTCGGGCCCCACTTCAGACCTGCTGAATCAGAAGTTGCTTGTTAACAAGACCTCAGGTGTGAGGTCTTGAAAAACTCCATGGGTGATTCTAATATGCCATCCACTGGGTGGGAACAACAGGACTGTTTGGTTCCTGAGATTCTTTTCAAGTCTACACTGCTAGGATGTTGAGCAGTCAGGCTCACTGGGACTAATGTGGAGGTTAAGTCTGCTTTGGATACAATGTCAGGGAGGGGTGGTAAGGTTGCCATTGCATGGCATTCTTGAAACAAACGTCAAGGTTGTGCGTTATCACCAGCACCAAAGCGGCCAGCAAGAAATCTTGTTCACCTCCTGAACTTCCCCAGCCGACCGCTAGGGGGCAGGAACAGGCAGGAGGAGAGGCGTGGGTTGGCGGCAGCACAGCCCCAGGCGGCAGTTCCCAGGCTGCCTGCTCCTCTGTCACTTTCCCATTCCTGATTTCACTCACCCACCGTAGAATTTTACTCCCACTTCCCAGGAGAGGAGATGGCGGCTCAGAGAGGTCGCCCAAGGGGTCAGTCCAGATGTTCTGATTTCCCTCCCTCCATCCCAGCCCCTCTGGGATCATCCTGCCAGGGGCTCCAGATCTGAGGGGTCAGAGGTGGCTGGCCTTGGGCTCCATCAGGGGGGCCAGGCCAGCCAGGCAGCATTGCTGTCAAGGCAAACGAGCAGAGTGAGCGTCAGAGCCCCACCAAAGGCCCCCGCTAAGAATGCAGGTCATCGGGAGGAGCTGCAAGGGGAGGAGGGAGAGCCCCAGCCCTGCCCAGACAGGCCCAGCTGGCCCCACAGCTGCCCTCCTGTCCCTGGGGGCAGCGGTTGGGGGAAAGGAGGAGAGGACTCAACAGGTTCCTGGGGTCTAACTCCCCCAGAACCAGGACAAAAGAGGCGCCCCAAGGAGTGGGGTCAGCATGAGGTCATGAGAAAACACGCCTGTCCCTTATCCTCCCAGACTTCTAATACAGGAGCAGGTGGAAACAAACATTTGGCCCCTCAGACCAGTCTGGTTTCCTCTATAACCCCCGAGTCATTCTGATGCCCCATCCCAAGGTGGATTTGTGAGCCCAGAACCAAACCTGTGATGGGATGGGACAACCTGGGTACCAGATTTGGCTCTGAGAAATTGGGTTATGGTTAGAGTGAGGGAAATAGAAATCCCACTAGAGGAAAAATAATTTTGGCACACAAAAAAAAGTAGGAGCCCTGACCGGTTTGGCTCAACGGTTAGAGCGTCAGCCTGCGGTCCAGAGAGACCCGGATTCGGTTCCCGCTAAGGGCATGTACCTCGGTTGCAGTTTGTCCCCGGCCCTGGTTGGTCGTTCGGGTGGCAGCCACTCGATGTGTCCCTTTCATGTCGATGTTTCTCTCTCTCTCTCCCTCTCTCTCCTTCCCACTCTATCTGGACAAAAAATGAAAAAAAAAAATGTCCTCACGTGAGGATAAAAAAAAAAAAAAAAAGTAGGATGGGAAGGTGAAAGAACTAGAATCTATCCTGCCCCTTGGAGCCCAAAACTGATCCTCTGTCCACCTTCCTGGCTTTGGGGCTCTGGAGTTGAGGTTTTTACTCATTTGACATTAACTAGGCACCAACTGCATACCAGGCATTGGGCAGCCTGGGAATGTGTGCACAGATGAGCATTTCTGCATATCTGAGGGCGCCCCATGAGTCCAGTGAGGGCGCATCTGTGCACAGAGTGGTTGTGTAACTGTGGCGAGTCTATCTGGGAGTTGCAGTAGGAGCCTTTCCCTCATACTTTCCAGCTGGGCGGGAGCCCATCAGATATCTTGGCTGCCTTTCATCGCCTTGTTCCTGATAGGGATCATCCTGGGTGAAGAAATCACTGTAAGTCACCCCCACCTCAATCACAGCCAGAGGGACCGATTGACACACACACCCCCATGGGGGTGGGGTAAGGGTGCCAAGAGGCTGGCTATCTCTGAGAAGGCAGGGAAGCAGTGTTCTTGGCAGGGGAGGGGAAAGAGGGGGTTTATATGTGGAGCAGGAAGGAAATATCTAGAACTTCCTCATCTGCACAGGTTAGACCAGGAAGGGATAGTCAGCGGAGCCATCAACCCAGAGGAAGCTCCTCCCTCCTTCTGCACCAGCCACCTCCAGGGCAGGATCGGACCCTTCAATCAGCTCAGCTCTGCCCCAAACAAAGGGAGAGAGGTGAGGCTGCCCAGGGCTGCAAGATCAAAGGGAAGTGTCCACCCCACCCTGCAGCAGCCTGGTCCTCACTGCTAAGGGACACTGAGTCAAAAAGGAAACCCGAGCTGGAAGACAAATGAAACAATGATGTGGTTGATGACTTTATTATGGCATAAAAAACAGGCTGTTTCTTCCTCCTCTTCCCCCCAACAAAGTGGGTTCACAGCAGTTAAAGAAAAAAAATTCCTACATTTCTCCTCTAGGGGGCTGCCTAGAAGGGGGCAGACAGCCAAAAAAACCTAACCAAAGCCCTCACCCCGACACCTTAGAGCTGGGGGCCTCCATAGGGGGAACATCCATGTCCCCCTACCACCAACACCCATTCGGGAGTTCCCCTTAGAATGGTCACTGGGAAAAGCTGTCCTGGTGGCACAGGGAGGTGGTGGCTGGTTTCGATGGGTGGAGGAGAAAGGCATTTCACACCCACGGTGCCCTCCCTCTCTCCCCCTCTCCACTTGGCCAGGCAACCTGCAGGTACTGCCAACTCTCTCCTGCCCCCAACTCTCTCAGCAAGAAAAGGGGCCTCTGGTTGGGTTAGCAGGATGTAGGGATAAGAGGAAGCATAAAGAAAGAACATTACTTCTTAAACTACCCCAGGCCCATGAGTCCCTCAGGGAGAGTCATCCTGTCCCTTGTAAGGACTTCCTTCTACACAAACATATATTCCCACCCAGATCCCAGCCCCATTTCCCATTGAGCTCCCAGTCCTTGGACTGAGCTCCAGCTTCCCCAAGGGAGGAAGAGACACTGTAGGCCTAGACCCCAGGTCCTTGGATGGGGTGAACAAGATAGGGTCTCCCTGGCTGGAGACCCCAGGCTCAGTAGAGAAAAACACACACAAACACTCACACATGTACACACAACATGCACAGACACATGCCCTAATATTAAATAAAATACCCTTTGCTTATAACTTAAAAATCAATACACAACTAATCCTCAAATAAGGCTCTGGGTGGAAAGAAAGGGAGGTCAGGGGGAAACTGATGGCCTCTACCGCAAGCCTGGGAAAGTCCACTAGCTCCAAACCTTTCCCTCATCAGCTCCTTTCTCTTCGCCAGGCTCAGCCTCTGCTGGACTTCTCCCCCTCCCCTCTTCCCCACTCCAGGATCACAACCAGGATGTATTTCTAGCATCTAACGAAGAAAACAGGGACAGTGTCCTGGACATCACCTCAGAAGGCAGACCCCTTCCAGTGGGAGAACCACTCCTTCATATGGAAGGGGATGGGCAGCCTCCCAACACCTTCTACAGGAGGGCAAGGCTTGCAGGGGCAGGGAAAGGGGAGGGTAAGCAGGAGATGGCCAGGCAGAGACAGAGCCTCCACTCTGAGTGGGAACCGCTGGCCATCCCTCTGCTGGGGCACCCCCAACAAGCCGAGGTAACCCTATTCCTTCCATTCCCACAAGGAAGGCAAGTGGTGGGGAACCTAGGATAAGGAACTACATTAATTCTAGAGCGGGGGCTTCTGGCTGCCTTGAAAGCTTACATGGGGTGGGAGTGGGGGTTAACAGATGGGGAATGTGGACTACTGAACTTTATTTTTTATAAAGACCAAGAGTTTAAGGACTGAACCCGAGTTTGAGATGGAAGGGGTTAGTTCCTTCCATTCCCCCATTAAATTGTTTTCTCTCATTTTAGAAAGGGACGTCCTTGCCCACGCCCCACATCTAGCTCTCTTCTCCACCCCACAGTTATGGCTGGGAAGCTGTCTCAGATTCTGGCCCTCTTCCCTCTTCCTTCATGGCTCCATCAGACTGGGTCTGGAAGGGTTAATAAGGAGGCGCATCAAAGGAATTATTTCTACAACTCTCCCAGCCTGATAGAGACCCCTACCTAAACGGGACTCCCAGCCTCCCCTACCCCATCTCAGCTCTCTCCCAGGAAACCCTAGGGATATAAGTACTATGAGGGGGATGAAAGGGACCGGGGCCACAGGGCGGTTCCGGAGGCGCTTTTATGTCCCGGTTCCCAGGCGCTAAGGACGCGTCCAGACAGCTATCCCCAGCGCCGAGGGCGGCCCCACTCCTCTCTGCTCCCCTCTGCTCCCCTCTGCTCCCGGGACGCACGTCTTCTCCAGCGGGTCCTCTCCACCCTCCAACCTGGGTAGGGATACCCCACCCCATTCCTCCAGCTCCGGGACGTGAGTGAAATAGTGAGGAAGCCGAGAACAGAGGGGCATGCGCAGCTCCTCGCACATACACACCCGGGCCCAGCCAGTCAAACGCGTCCTGTCCAGCCCCAGAGACTACAACACCCCTAGTGTCCCCTCTCCCTCACCCCACACCACTTTCCCTCCCTCTCAATAAATAACCACCTTCTCCTCTTACTCAAGCCGCCCCCCAAGGACATCAGGCCAGGGGGCTCTCTTCTGATGCCCACAGGGAGACCAGGAGGGAGGCGGTACTGAGGAGCTCAGTTGGAGGGAGCTGCGCTGCCCTCCGCCTCCCGCTTGCCTTTGACCCCGGGGGGCTCCACCGCTCCACCGGCCTTGCCCTCGCCGGTGGCCGCCCCGGCAGCCTCCTCTTTGGCGCCCTCGTGGGTTTTCATGTGTTTGGCCAGGTGGTCACTGCGCATGAAGACCCGGCTGCAGACAGCACAGGGGAACTTCTTGGTGCCGGTGTGGGTCTGGAGGTGGCGCTGCAGCTCGTCGGAGCGCGTGAAGCGCTTGCCGCAGAAGAGCCAGTTGCACACGAAGGGACGGTCGCCGCTGTGCCAGCGCAGGTGCGCCTTTAGGTGCGACGTCTTGGCGTAGGCTTTCCCGCAGCCAGGGATGTGGCAATTGTGCAAATGCTTCTTCTTGCCCCCATCAGGCCCGCACGGAGCCCCCAGTCGCTCCGCCTCCAGGCAATTGGGGCAGCGGCACACGGTCTGACCTGAGCTGCGGGGCACTGACCGCCGGGAGCCTTTGGGCCGGGCCGCCCCGTCCAAACTGGAATCCAGCCCCTGGGACTCCGGGGCGGCAGCTTCCAAGGCCTTTGCCCCGTCGGGAGGCCCCAGGAGGTGCTGCCCTCCAGCTGCTGGGAGAAGGTGGTGAGGGTGTGGGTGGGGTGGCGGGGCACAAAGCTGGTGGTCTCCAACGTAGCCCCCCAAGCCAGCCTGAAGCGCCCCCGGGTGGCCAGGTGAGGTCAGCGCGCCCTGAGTGTGGGGGAGGTCCATCCAGCTGGTGCCCGGATGAAGGTCCCACCAGGAGCCATCCTCAGTGCCTGGGTGAGTCGGCCGGAACCACGATTCATAGTGGTGTGACATGTCTGGCTGCAGGAGCTTGGAAAAGGGTCCCGGGGCCAAGAGATTGTCGCTTTCCAGGTCCTCGCAGGTTACCCGAGAGGAGGCCCCTGGGAGCTCATAGCCCTGCGAGAAGTCCACCTCGGGGCCCAGCGGGAGGCTCTGCAGCTCTCCAGGCTGCAGCGGGGAGGGGTAGTCCCCCGCCTCCGGGCTCGTGTGGCCCTGGTATGTTTGGAGAGGCTGCAGGTCCAGGCGCGGAGGAGAGGCGTGAGGCGCGTCCGTGTGCTGGCTGCCCAGAGAGCCGCAGACAGCGGTTAGCATTGCCGGGATGAGGGGTGGGGTGGGGGACAGGGACCGTCAGGGGCACCTCAGGTGAGACCTAAAGGAAGTAAAGAAGAGGTGAAGTGAGCAAAATCACCAGCTCACTTTCAATCTCAAACTAGATCCCCTCCCTGCAAAGTGCCCCTCTCCAAGCCCCCAAGTGAAAAAGAGAAAGGCACCTCAGGTTGGAGACTAAAGATCAGTTAAGAGAATTTGAGAGCCCTAGGAAGGCTTGAGGATGTGAAGTTCTCTGCCAAGGGCAGAGGATGATGGAAGTCTACCTTCCCCTGGATTATCTCTCTTAGGGGACCCAGCTTATCTTGGGAGTTGGGCTGGTCCTATAGTACAGTGCTCAAACCATCCTACCCCAGCTGCCCAGGCCAGTGCAAGAGGCAGTGGCATTTCCCCCAGCAGACCGGCTGCCAGACTAAGTGAAGGATCTAGAGCCATCTCAGTTCTCCCAGTTTAATTCAGGACACAGATGGAGGTGGTATGTTTCTGAAACTCAAAGCTTGAGGTTATCTGACTGCCCAAAGCCTAAAGCCTAAAGCAGATTCTGAGATTTGGGAGAAAGAGCCCTCATTCCATCATTGAGCCATGTTCGGTGAAGAAGAGCATTTCACTGCTCAACCTCACTTCCCCCAGCTCCCTGCCTGGCCCCAACAAACCCACTCCCATGCCTGGCCCCCACACCCTTCCCTCAGGCAGGGACTTTACCTCCCTGGGGGTTCAGCTGCAGTGCTAGTTTTGGGGGGACTTCTGTCCACCAGAGAAAGTTAAGCCCCCTTCCAGGTCCTGACCCACACAGGTGCCAGCCAGCTCTCTCTGGCTGCTACCCATGCCTCCTCCAATGGAGGGGAGACCCAGATGTGAAGCTACATGTGTCAGCTTCCCCAGAGAAGGGGTCAGGAAGAGAAGAGTTTACCAGCAAGCTCAGGAAGGTAAAGTGGACACTCCTTAAGGGATGTAAGATCAGAATGGGGGAAGTGGAGGGCAACAAGAAAGACCAAAATCACAGAAATTAAGAGGAAAAATTGCTCAAAGAAATTTTATAAAGGGGTATATTCTAGGCATGGATCTTTTTTTTTTTTTTTTAAAGTATATAACTAGTAAGTTGTTTACTTCAAATAACTAAGGGGCTAATTTAATTCTTTGTTTTAATTATTTTTCTTTATTAATTTTTAGAGAGAGAGAAGGAAGAAGGAGAGTTAGAAACATTGATGAGAGAGAACATCAACTGGCTGCCTCCTGCATGCCCCCTACTGAGGATTGGGCCCACAACCTGGGCATGTGCCCTGACCAGGAATTGAACTGGCAACCCCTTGGTGCATGGGTTGATGCTCAACCACTGAGCCACACTGGTCGGGCTCTTTTTTAAATTGACATTAGAGCCAGACCGGTGTGGTTCAGTGGACTGAGCGTCCTCCCATGGACTGAGAGGTCCGGGGTTTGATTCCCAGTCAGGGCACATGCCTAAGTTGCAGGCTTGATCCCCAGTAGGGGGCGTGCAAGAGACAGCCAATCTATGTCTCTCACATCGATGTTTCTATCTCTCTCTCCATTCCTCTCTCTCTCTAAAAAAAAAAAAATTAATAAAAACATATTTTTAAAACATTGACTTCAGCCCTGGCCGGTTTGGCTCAGCGGTTGGAGCGTTGGCCTGCAGACCAGAGAGTCCCGGGTTCGGTTCCCGCTAGGGGCACGTACCAAAAAAAAAAAAAAAAGAAAACATTGACTTCAGAAAGGGGATAGGGAGAGAAAGAGGAAGTTCCACTGATGTGAGAGAGAAACATCTATCCGCTGCCTCCTACATTGGCCCTGACCGGAGATCGAACCCGAAACGCGGGTATGTGCCCTGACAAGGAATCAGCTCTCCACCTTCTGGTGTTTGGGACAAAGCCCTAACCAACTCAGCCGTACTGGCCAGAGCTAGGCCTGGATCATTTTTAGAAGTCCCACAGATAATTCTAACATGCAGCCAAGTGTTGAGAATCACCACTCAGGCTAACTCTCTTATTTTTAAAAAAAAAAGAGGAAACTGAGGCAGTATTTGGAGAAGTGACTTGAACAAAGACATTCATTTATTCAACAAATATGTACTGTATGCACTTCTTTGAACCAGGTCTCTCCCTTTCCCTAAACCATTGGGAACCGAAAGACCTCCATCCCTTTCTTGACCACCTATCTGTTGACTTGAAGTTCCCCCTCTTCTCACCACCTCTCCCTAAGGCCTGGAAACCCCGGTGCCCCAGGTGTGGGGTTTGTATCCCTGGGCCTCCTAACTGTGGCAGAAGAGGTGCTAAGGTTTAGGGCAGAGACTTCCCACAGGAGGGCTCGGCTGATCCTACTACCTTCTGCCTCTGGGACCAAGGAGGTGGCCCCGACAGTCTGGCAGAGGAAGAGAGAAGGGGACCGGGGCGCCTACTCAGGCTCCTGCTGCCTCACCACAAGAAAGGAACAGGGTGAAGCGGCAGGAATGGAGCCTCAGGCCCAGGCGGGGCAGCCCAGAAGGGGCTGGGCTGGAGCAGTGAGGCCTGGGACCCTAATAGCTTTTGGCGCCTGGGAACGGCCCCAAGGGCTAGGGGGTGGGGAGGCTAACGACCCAGGCTCCACTGAGTGGCCCCTCCCGACGCAGGGCAGGAAGCCCAATCCTGGGATGCACGGCCTGCAAGCAAGGTTTCGGGGAGGGAAAGCGCAGGACGCGCACTCCCGCTTCGCGTTCCCCAACGCGGGAAGGTGGCTAGAGACACCCTCCTCCCCTTTTCCGCCGGCTGCCTCTCGGGATCACCGGTGCTCAGGTGGTCGGACTTCCGTACTTCCATTCCTTAAGATTCAAGTCCTCCGGTTGTCCCAGTCGCTCCAGTTTCCCCAGTTTCCAGTCTCCTCGGTCCCTCCAGTCTCTCCCGTCCGCCCAGTTTTCTCTCCGCCAGGGCTTTAAGCCCCTCGGATTCACCTCCCCCAAGGCCATTGGAGGCTGGGGCGCGTTCCGGCGCGTCCTTCCGAGAGGATCCCGGTAGCGCTCACCCCTCGCCGCCCCGACCCGGGCTCCTACCTCGAGGCTGCGCTCGGACTCCGGGCACGACTGGTTGACGCGCAACTACCAGCGGGCGCCCCTGGGCCCAGCGCGGTGGCGGGCTCTCCAACAGCAAGGGGCAAGGGCCAAGGGCGAGTGGAGGCTGCGACCCAACCCGGCGGAGGAGGGGCAGAGGGCGGGCGGGAGCCAGCTAGCAAGCGAGCGAGCGAGGCCAGCTCCGCCCGTGACTCACCCGCGCGCTCTGCCTTCATCCCCGGCCCTGCGCTCCTTTTTCCCCGAAATCGCGGCCCCGCCCACCTCACCTGCGGCCGCCTTTAACCCTTGCGGGCTCGGCTGGACGGGAGGCCCGGCCCGGCCGGCGAGGAGGGGGCGGGAGGGGAATGGAGGAGGGATCGCTAACTAGGTCGCCTCCCGCCACCTCCCTCGCTCCTCCCTTGTCCCTCCACTTCTTAGGCGAGGGGCCTGGGCGGAGTGTTTACCAGGTTCCAAGACCCGCCCCACGGGGAGGAAAGCTGCCCTCAAGCTGGTTTGGTCTGGCAGGGAACGCAGGACTCAGACTGGGGGGGGGGGGGGGGGAATAGAGAAGGGGGAGGGTCGAGGGGTAATGCCGAGCCACCTTAAGGCGCCGTTTGCCTCGACGGCCCTCGGCCCACCTGCGCTGCCCGGGAACTGAGAGGAAAGAAGGAAACAAGACTGAGCGCCAAGTATGTGTCCGGTCTACTCCCAGCCCTAGGCCGTGAGAAATTTATCTTGGCTGCTATTCCCCCCGCCGCTTCTTTCCACCACCACCTCCCTCCCCCGTCCTTTGCTCTCGATCGCGCTCCAGTTCTCCCTCTCTGGCGACTCGCCTTTTTTGGGTGACCTCCTCCTCTTCTCTCTCTACCCCATCAACTCCCTCACTCGCCCCTCTCTGCCTGCCCCCACTCGTCTCCCAGGCCCCCTCAGCTCCCATTCTCCATCTCCCCTTAGGTAGCAACCCCGGCGCCTACTAAATCCACCCTTCAAATAGCCCCATCACCCTCGCCCCCGCGCACCGGTCCCTGAAAGCTGGGACAGGCGCCTGAACGGCCCTAGGAATGAATACTGCCGGAAAGAATTGAGCGACCCCTTGCCCCACTCCTTCCCAGTTCTTACCTAAATGTCTAAACCCAAGGTTCTTAACTTTGGGGAAGGGTCTGGGATCCCTTTGAGAAAAACCAATGCACATACACGATGCAGCATTCTGGCAAAATTTCAGGGAGCTCGCAGCTCCCACCTTCTTTCAAGATCCGAGTGGATCAAGATACCGAGCGAGCGTCGGTGGGTAGCAGTGCCCCTCTTCCTCCCCTCCACCCCCAACCTGGCTGGCCTCTGCACCCCGGTATTCCGACGCTCCCTTCCGGGTTGGTGTCTCCTCTGCCCACCGCGTTGAACTCCCGAAATGGTCCATGTCTTGTAGGGGAATTCCGATCAATTTTTGCATTTTTTTCGTTGTGCCAGTTGGCTTTCCTTAAGGGCGCTGCCATTGGCTTTTTAAATTTTCGTGTTTGTTTGTTTGTTTGTTTGTTTGTTGCCTTTACAGTCCTTTTCGCAGAGCAGGACCAGAATTCAGGCTGATTCAGTCTCGCTTCTGCAGCCGCGATTCCGCCACCATTGGTTTACCCGACCTGCATTCCCGTTTGGGACACACTCGAAGTGCGACTATAAAATGGCTAAACTGAATCTACAAGCCACTTGAAAACTCGATCTTTGTGTATTTGGTTTCCCAAGAAACACACACGTTCTCACATCCAGAATCAATGTCTGATTTATCTGTGCATCTGCCTCTTTTCTGTGACTCAGTTTCCTCATCTGGACAACCTAAATACAAGTTTGAGAGGGTTTCCTGGGGCTTAAAGGAATTGATGTTCTTAAAATACTTAGCCCCGTGGGCGCCTGGTAAGCTCACAGTAAACGGAAGATATCGTTGTTGTTTTTAATAATTATTTTAAAAGTCGGCTCCCAGCAAATGTTTGTTGGATTAACGTATATTCACAAAAGTCTTTGGACTAAAAGTTGACGGACCTAACTAAATTCTAGCCCCAGCCCTGTACTTGCTAAGCTGATCTGGCTGGTCCGGTTGCTCTGAGCCTCAGTTCCGTTCTCTGTGAAATTCGGTTAGAGTGGCTGCCCTGGGGAGTCAAAGGACAGGCGCTTGGGAAGCCAGGAAGGGGCCTCCCCATCACCATCACCCTTCACAGCAGGGTTGTACTTTCTGATCAGTTGGGTTTCCTTCTTTGGGACACTCAGACCCCTGAGGTATAGATTGTCAGGAACTGCTCTGGATCTTTGTGGCCACAGCTCCATTGACAGTCCTCTCGATCCTCATGTTTTTATCTCTGTTCACTCAGCCTGCAAATGTTGGCTATTTGGGTTTGCACCCCAGTTCACAGTCATGTCTAGAACTGAGTTATGGGTTCATGTCACAGAGCCTGTGACTTAGATTCCTGGGGTAAGTCCCATTCAACCCCTAGGCATTCTTTGCCTCCTCCTCCCTGCAGCCCTCTAGCTTTCTGGCTGTTTCCAAAGCTACTACTCTTAAGGAGCTAACTCTTGCTCAGAGATCTGACCCCTACCATTTATTTATAGGCACCAGATTGCCTTATCTTTCTGGCTCCTTCTGTGTCCCTGAAAAGCCACGGAAAAGGGATCCACCCCCAGATGGTAGACATCCCACTTTCACCCCAGGCTCCCTTTAACCCCATCCCACCCTGACCCCCTGACCCGAAGACACCTGGGTTCCCAGAAGCAAAGACTCTCCATCTGCCTGTGGCTCATCGGCATGAAAATCAACGGTAATGTAGTTGTCTTGGAAATTCAGTCATTCTGCTTTCCTGCCCTGCCTCGGTTTCTGCTTCTGACTCAGGACACTCACTATCTTCCTTTCAGATGACCTTCTCCTTGCGTTCTTCTGATTCCAGCCCTTTCCGTTTCCCACATGCCAGATGTTTTCCTGCTGAATAGTGCCCATGGTCTGATGTTGACATAACTGCCCAGTAGCATCTCATCTCAAACTGAACGATGCTGCCCACCATGTCTCCCACACAAACTGAGATCTACCCAGGACTTGGGCCATTTCTACTCCTCTCCCTTATTCCGCCAAAGGAGTAGACAGATTTGGCCACAAGTGTCCATTTCCCATTCCTGCCACTCCTATTCTCACACCTCACTGATAGCTGGCAATCCATTTTGTACGTGGAGCAGCCTCCTTAGTCTCCATGTTTATCATAACCCGCATTTATTTACTGAGCATCTACTATATTCCAGGTGCTTTACTCACTTATCTTTAATGCTCAGGAGCATGCAGCTAAGTAGTTATTATTATTCCCATTGTACAGATGAGGAATTCTGCCAAAGATCAAAGAAGTTAAATGACCTGGCCAAGATTACACGGCTGTTAAGAGATGGAGGAGGAAACTAAGTGCAGATCTGTCAGGCTCCAAAGCCTGTGTTCTGCCTGCTATTCCATCCGGCCTCACTGTGGCATCAGTGATGGCCCTGGCAGTCTGGCTCCCCTAGATCCTGAAGGTGGAGAAGACAGCATTCTTTCTTTCTTTCTTTCTTTTTTGGTTAATCCTCACCAGAGGATATTTTTTCATTGATTTTTAGATAGAGTGGAAGGGAGGGATGGAGAGAGAGAGAAAAACATCGATGTGAGAGAGACACATCGGTTGGTTGCCTTCCACACGACCTCAACCAGGGCCAAGGATCCAACCTACAACCTAGATAAGGTGCCCTTGACTGGGAATCGAACCCACAGCCCTTTGGTCCTCGGCCAGGGCTAGGACAGCATTCTTAAACTGATCCTTAGATCAAAGCTGTCTTGAATTGCTGGGACAAGTCACAGCTAGGTCCCTTCCAAACCTCAATTGCCTTTCTGTGGAGATTGCACTATGAGAATATCTAAGCTGGACTACCCATAAAAATTGTCTAGTGCAAGTCCTCATTTCACTGGTAGGGAAACAACCCCAGGACAGAGAGGTAAGTAGCTCAAAGTCACACAGCAAGTTAGAAACAGAGCAGGGACCACAACCCCATTCTCTTTTATTGTTTTGTTTGTTTGGTTGGTTTTTTTTTAGAGAGAAAGGAAGGGAGAGAGAGATAGAAACATCGATGTGAGGGAGAAACATCAGTAGGCTGCCACCTGCACGCCCCCTACTGGGGATGGAGCCCGAAATCTGGGCATGTGCCCTGACGGGAAATCCAACGGGCAGGACCACTCAGTCCATGGGAGGATGCTCAATCCACTGAGCCACACCGGCCGCCAGAACCCCATTCTCTTAATTTCTGGTTTCATAGTTGCTCACTTCTGCTACTCCCCACACCAACCTCCAAGCTGCGTTAGGAAGAATGCAAGCTGATGACCTTGGACACCAACACATTCCTCCTTTCCTTTCTCTTTTCCACCCTGCTGTCCCAGGTTCCTGGGAAACCGGACAGAGTCCAGAGCTGGGGCCAAATGTTTTTTTTGTGTTTTTTTTTTTTTTTCATTCATCCACTGTTTATTCAGCAAACATTTACTGAGGGTCTACCTAGGGTCCAAGCACTAGGCTGGACATTAATTCTATCATAAATCCAAATATCACTAGCATCCACATCTGTTTCAGTCTGAAAGGTGAACCTAGCTGAGGATAGTGCATCTGTATGTTGGGGGGAGGTGTTATCTACAAATGTGTGTGTGTACCTTATGCCTATGTGTACCCATCGTGCCTGTGTGTGCCTTTGGTGCCTGAATGTGGGTTGTCTTTCCTCTTCCTCCATGACAAAGGGAGTTCCCCACAGGACATGTACAGTCATTTATCCTCTATGACTTCGGCAGGTGTTTATCATGTATGAACTTCTGTGAGGTGAGTGTGTGCCCTGTCTGTTAATATTTGCCCATCTTTTCTATCAGAATGAGGTCCCTGCCCAGCCGGTGTGGCTCAGTGATTGAGCATCAATCCATGCACTAAGAGGTTGCCAGTTCGATTCCTGGTCAGGGCACATGCCCAGGTTGTGGGCCCAATTCCCAGTGTGGGGCATGCAGGAGGTGGCCAATCGATGTTCTCTCTCATTGATGTTTCTGTCTCTCTCTCCCTCTCCCTTCCTCTCTCTAAAATCAATAAAGAAAAAAACAAAAGAATGAGGTCCCCAATCATCTATTAACTGGTGAATCCACTCCACTTTTCCCCCAGATCTCAGCCCAGCCCTGTCCAAAGACCTCCAAAGGAATTCTCTTTAGTTCTCCATACAGAGACCTCCAAGATTGCCCTCTTATCTTCCCCTCCCCAATCCAGAGAAAATCAAGCCTTCCAAACCCCTCTCAATGATCCCCATTTAAGTGGAGACTTCTATCCCCTGAACTGGACAGGAAACAGCCCCTCTTACCAATCCATGGAGCCCAGAGCTGGCAGCAGCAATGAGGGGCAAGTGGGGGTGATGGGAGAGCCAGGCTTTATAAAGAAGGCGACAGTCAGAGCAGAGGGGGCGGTGAGAGATGTGGGCAGGGGTGCTGCCAAGTCCTCACGGCCTCCAAAGCTTTTAGGATAATCCAGGAAACAGTGGCCCCCGGCTCTCCTGGGGGAGTGGTAGGGAGTGAGATCGGAGTCTCTGAGGTGTGCCAGGAAAGGAGGATTTCTGCTCTAAGAGGCAGCTGGGGGTGGGGGTGGGAGAGTAGGACTTCCTTCCCTCTCCAGAGGTTGGACAGGCAGCAGGAGAGGGACAAAGTGGTTCTTGCAGGATGGAGGAAATGTGGGCTTCGCCAGGGTAGAGAGCTGGGTGGCTGGAACTCTCCAAATTCCATCCCCCTTCTTTTGAGGTTTCCTCCATGGACTGGGTAGGAAAGAAAGAAATATCACTTTTATGACCTAGGACACGGACACACACACACACACACACACACACACACACCACATCAGCCCTCTCTGCAGAGCTCCCCATCAGTGATGTTAGCTACTCCAGCAGGTCTCCTACTTCAGCTGGAGCCTCATTCCTTCTTCTCCCTCTTCTTGGTCCCCTACCCAACTTAGATCCCCAGGACCATCCAGTGTAATCCACCTTTTGGATCTGAGATCCCTCATTGTCAAATGGGGAGGGAAGACCCACTCTCTGACTTAGGATAGGATGAGGCAGCTTGGGATAAACAAGAGGTCACCTACGACCAGAGACAGAGCCCAGCCAGGAACTTTTATAGACAGTTCAGGAATCCTGGGACTCCAGGAGAGTGTAGAGGCTGGGGACAGGGCCTGGAAAGGGAGAAGGGGCTTGAAGGTGAATTTAGGTGGAGCCCCCACAGCCCCAACTATTTACATGAACTTAATTTTGGGGTGGTTGTAAGTTCAGGCATATGGGCTAACAGGAGCACGTCCTGGAGCAGAGAAGGACAAAAGACCAGGAAGGAGAAAGGAGATGAAACAGAATAAGATCAGTTCCCCAAAGCTCTCTGAAGCTAGGAATTCTGACCCACATAGGAGAGAGACCTGGAGACTTTTCATGTGTTCACGTCCTGTTCTTGGCCATAGCTCAATGCCCTTGACACTGAGGACAGAAGCTGCACCCCCTCTACACACACCCAGAACCCAGTAACCCAAGGCTTGTATGCCACCTCCCCCAAGTCCCCCACAGGGTGAGTCAGGCAGTCATTGCCCTGAACTTTGTCCTGCTCCTCCCCCTCCACCCCCAGAAACTTCTAGACTGGGGATTCCCAGTCCCTTCATTAGCTTTTCAGTAATTATCCCATAAAGGCCTCAACAGGTCCTTCCTCTACCCATTTCAGAGATGAGAACATTGAGGCTCCTAAGAGAGCTAAAAAGCTCAGAGAAAGCCACCCATCAGGCAGGAGAGAGTAGAGCAGTGGGGGGCTCAGGAGGTAGAACTGCACCCCTTCTTTCAGTCCTCAGCACAGGGAAGAGGAGAGGGCCAGCACAGCTCCCTGGGGGCATCCAGGCGTCAGGACGGAGGCAGGCTCCAGGGAGGGGCTTCCCTGTCCCTCCCTACCTTCCAGCCCAGAAAGTCAGAGTTGGGGGGGGAGCAAGCTGAGGAGACCACACAGGTGGAGTAAATAATGTTAATACGGGAGCATTATCACTAGGGCATTTCCTCATGGATAAATGTCTCAAATACCAAAGGATGCCTCCAAATTATAGTTAATTACAGAGTTGATTTGCATAAATTATAAGGTGAGCATACAAATTCTTTCAATCGGTTCCATATGCTTAGGTAGCAGGTCCAGTCCAAAAGATGGGAGAACCTTGGGGTGAGGGGAGTTGGGGGGAGAAAAAGGCAGCTCTTGGGCTGGCTCTACTGGCCCACACCCCTTTCCCCGGCTTTGGATCAGTAAATGCTATATAGAGACCCCGACTGGTTTGCGGGGAGGGGAGCTATTAACACAACCTGGACCCTATTTGGCAAGGGACCCCCCTTTCCTCCTCCATGTGCACCTCAGAACAACGTGCTTTCCCACCACCAATGATGAGGCAGAAAAGCTGGGGGTGGGTGTAATGGGTCCTAGAAGCATACATGCAGGGTGGGAGGGACTCTGGTGCTGGGTGAGGCTGAAGACCCAGCAGGGCTAATGATAGATTCCAGCCCCTCTCTTGCTCTCAGCTCCCCCTGGATCCACATCCCCCCCACCCCACAACCCCAGCTCACTCCAGAGCCAACCCTCGGATCCCAAGTTTGATGTTGCCGCTGCCTGCACCTTCCAGGTGGCTCCTCAGAGGCTCAGACTCCCAGACTTTTGTCTCCAGTGCCTGGGCCCATTTCCTCTGCCCTCGCCTCCCAGTCCCCCACCTCCTCTAGCTGCTAAGACTCTACTTCCTTCTCCAGCTCTCTAATTTGTCCCTCCCTCCCAGCCCCCATCCTCACCCAGATGTCTCCTACTCTTCTCTCCATCTTTATCCTCCTTCCCAGCCTCCCTCCCCCAGAGATCCCAGGTCCCCTTTACACTCAGCTGTCAACTTTGTTTTTCCCTCCCACCAACAGCAGCTCTCTGCTGCCCAAGCTGCTCACCCTCCCACCCTCAAATTTCCCTGCCTCACGCTATCCCCCAAATTCTTACTGCATGCGTTCTCTGATTTTTTCCCCCATATACCTGCTCCAAAGGCAGAAGCTACTGGATTAGTTTGGGATGGGGTGGGGGTTGGGGAGACTGGGCTAAGGTCCACAGGAGCCTGTTTCCAAATCCAAAAGCCAGTGAATAAGAGGTGGCGATAGGAGTGGGAGGATGAAACAATGGTTCCTGGTACTTAGCAAGTGCTTAATGAATATTTGTTGAATGAATGAATGAATTGGGAATGACAACTGGTCTGCGAAAATCCTAGAAAAGTGTCAACTTGGTAACAGGAATTACTTCTCATTTGGATTATTTTTTGGATCTCCTATAAGCTTTCTGCCACTTCTGTCCCAGACACCTAAGCTGTAGGCAAACCAATGACATTAATCATGCTGAAATGCCACTCCATCTTGGAACTCTCCATCTCAAACACATCGCCAGTGCTAACCATGGCGTTCAAGACCCTCCTGCTTGGCCTCATCACCTTGGCAATCTTCATGTCTCTTGGTCCTTGTACAAACCCTCCAGCCCAGGCCAGCCTGCCGGACTCAATGTTCAGCAAATACACCCAGCCTTCCTACTTCTGCTCCAACTAGTTCTTCCCTGCCACCCCATCTCGACCTCAGGAAAGAAGGTTTTTCATCCTTCAAACTCCTAGCTCAAAGACTGCTTCTCTGTGAAGTCCTCTTAGCAGCAGTGCATCACTGGCTTGTTCCTCTGAACGTCCTTAGTCCTTATTGCCACATGACCTGTTGCCATGGAATTGTCTTCTTATTCCCCTACCGGTGGCTCAGTGGGCTCCTGGAGGGCAGGAATCATGTCTTTTTCATTCCACTCGGTCCTCAGCCCAGTGCCTTTCTTTGAGAAGGATAAGCCACAGCTGAGTAAATCAGAAAAATGTTTCCCTAAAATCAAACTTCCAGAATCTCTTAGCTGCCCTGGCCGGTTTGGCTCAGCAGTTAGCACGTCGGCCCGCAGACCAAACAGAATCTCTTAGCTGAGTTGGGTAGCAGTGAAGGCAGAAGTTTGGGTCAGGTGGGAAGACACAACAGAGGACTTGAGACCCAAAGATCCATGGAGGAAATGAGCCCATCTTCCCTGCCATCCCTTCTCTGCCCACCAGTCCCCTTATCTACCCCCCCCATACACACACACACTGGCCCTGATTGTGTGATGGGTGGAGAGGAACTCAGCAGGATGTCTGGAACATGCAGGGTTGGGGTGAGAGCTAGGGGAGGGTGAAGCACTCTGCCCTGTTAGCCAGCTTGGCATAATGAGTTGGAGGTTTGGGACAAAGGGATCAGGGGCAGTGAGTGGGAGCTGGGAGAAGGAACTGACTAGACAGCCACCATGAAGAAAACAGAGGCAGAAAAAGCAGAATTCCCTTCGTCCCTCTGTGGGCAGTTAAAATTCTTCTTACCAGGGTTGCAGCATCCTGATCATGTCATGCGTCAGCTCAAATGCATAGCTCCCCATTACCTACAGGAGAAAATCCATACTCTTTGGCCTGGAATTGAAGCTCCATACCTCATCTGGTCTCAGCCTACCTTTCTAGCCTCACCCCTCACACTCCCCAGGTTCCAGCTGCAGGGGGATTCTACTCCATCCTTTGTTCATACATTTTCATGCCCCACACTGTTCCTGGTCTGAAATGCTCTTCCCATTTCTCACCTGTGAACTCCTATTGATCCTTTGAAGCCCAACTCATATGTCTCCCTCCTCTATTAAGCTTTCTCCAGTTCTCCAAGTTACCCTCTTCTGTGTTCCCATAGTCCTAAGATACAAAGGGCTTAATGCTTAGCACTGTCTGATGGGTAATATGATTAGTTGTGTGTGTGTGTCAGATCATGAGCTCCTTGAAAGCTTGGAATATTTTCTGTCGCGCTTTTTAAATTATTATTTATTGATTTTAGAGAGAGAAGAAGGGAGAGAGAGAGAGACAGAGACAGAGAGAAACACTGATATGTTGTTTCACTTATTTATGCACTCATTGGTTGACCCCTGTATGTGCCCTGACCAGGGACTGGACCTACAACCTTGGCATATGGGAAAAATACTCTAACCAACTGAGCTACTCGGCCACGGCTAGTCTCTGTTCATCTTTGTACGATAACTAGTACTGAGTGTGCAATAAATACATGTTGCACTGGATTGAATTGTGCCCTTTGCAGAGAAGGGGCTGTCAGGCCAGAGGCTGGTTTTCTATAAATCCCTTTGTCACAGCCATCCAGAGTGTGCTCCTGGGCTCAAGATGCTGCACTAGAAGCATGCCCTAGCCTTCTTCTTTCACCCCCACAGTGCCCAGTGCCTTGTCAGGAATCCAAGATCAGGCTGGCACATGAGGCTCCCTGAGAGGCCCAGCATCCTGTGTCCTGACCAGCTGGGCACTGCCACCAACCTGCAGCCAGGGTCACCCAGAAAATCTCCAGCTGCATCCCACAGCAGGGGAATTAGAGGGGAGGACTGGGTACCAGGACCTGGCAGGCAAAATTGGGTGGGTAGGGGGAAAGGAGGGCAGTGCCCTGGAAAGGGGGCCGGTCTCATTGTTGTGGTCTGTCTGAGAGATTCCTCCCCTTTTTAATTTGCTTCCTGATTGAGGGGTTGGCTCTGCCTGCCCAGCTCCCCAGTCATTATCTGCTGCCGGTGGCTCAGGTGCTGGCGAGCCTGACGTGGCCCCTAGGTTATTACCTGGAGCTCTGGGGGTGGCACAGGCTGCCCCTCTGGCTGGGGTGGGGGCCTGTCTGGAATTTGCCCTGATCCTACCACCCACAGGGGCAGCCATCTTGATGCCTAGCATGGTGGACATACTTACAAGGTGGGGGGCTGCTTTTATGGGGGACAGCTGGTCCCACGGAGACTTCAAAATCTAGAAAAAGCTTCATGTGTAAAGTGCCTACAATATTGATTCAGGAACCTAAGACAAGTGAGATTGGGTGCTAAAGCACCTAAAGCTGGAGCCATTCCCCAAAGGCTAGTGAAAGGTATTGAAGTTAGACATCAAGAAGGACTTCCTACCCAGATGGTGTGGCTCAGTGGTTGAGCGTCGACCCATGCACTAAGAGGTCGCCGGTTCAATTCCGGGTCAGGGCACATGCACAGGTTGTGGGCCCGATCCCCAGTGGGGGGCATGCAGGAGGCGGCCAATCGATGTTCTCTCTCATTGATGTTTCTATCTCTCTCTCCCTCTCCCTTCCTTTCTCTAAAAATCAATAAAGAAAACAAACAAACGAACGAAAAAGGACTTTCCAACCAAGTTGGGAATCTGAAAGGGAGAGAGCAATGAAGCTTGGTGATTCCCACCCTGAGTTACCCTGTTCTGCAGCTTTAGGAAACCAAAAGTCATTAAGGGAAAGGCATGTCATTGATGACCAGAATCCAGAACCTAGGAGCTGCTGTAGTATGGGACATCGGGGCTCAGGTTCCTCACTCAGTGCCCTGGAGCATTAGACCTTAGACTTCTGCCCAGCACCTTTGAGCACAGCCTAGAAACCTACAGGGAAGGACACTGAGTTCCCAAAGCTCCTGCCCTTTGCCCTGTCCCTGATTGGGCCTGTGGGCTTCAAGGACCAGAGATAATATCAAGACAAACAGGAAGTGCCCAATTAGAGACATAAAGTTTGTTGTTTTAGAGGGCGCCCAGCGCCAAGCAGCGGTGCCAGGTTGGCAGCCCTGAAGCCTGGCGGCTGCCTACTCTCCATGCAGCCAGCTGCCCCTTCACAACCTCGCCTTGGACCCTGGCAGGGAGGGTTCTCGGGAGAGGAGGGGAGAGACAGTGGAGCATGACAGAGAGGGGTTAAACCAAAGATTCTTTTTCTTCAGCAGCTGAACTTTTGTAGTGTCACCTTTGATTCAGACTAGGCATTCAATCGCTCATCCAGCAAATAGTCTAAATGCCTCTGTTCCAGGCATGTGCTAGGCACAGCCACTTCCCCTGTAGCTAACACACGACTCACTAGAATGTAAGCTCTGTGGAGCCAGGGATGTTTGTGCATTGCTCCACTCCCAGAGCTTGGGATGGTGCCTCACACTCTATAAAGGCTTTATAAGTTTGGGAAATGGATGAATAGAGGGTAGGAAGAAAAATAGGGAGGGAGGGAGGCCCTTAGAATGGGCTTAAGAGGGTCCCATTATTTTACAGTCCACTGGATTTTTTTTTTAATATGTTTCTATTGATTTTTTTAGCAATAGAGGAAGAGAGAGAGAGAGAGAAAAACATCAATCAGCTGCCTCCTGCACATCCCCTACTGGGGATTGAGCCCAAAACCAGGGCATGTGCCCTGACCAGGAATCAAACCAGGACCTCTCAGTCCATGGGATGACGCTCAATCTACTGAGCCACACCGGCCGGGCTCCACTGGACTTCTTTTTTTTTTCCCTTTATTGACTTTAGAGAGAGAAGAAAGGAGAGGGAGAGAGAGACAGAAACATCGATAAGCGAGAACATTGATAAGCCGCCTCCTGCATGCCCCCCACTAGGGATTGGACCCACAACCTGGGCATGTGCCCTGACCAGGAATCGAACCGATGACCTCTTGCTGCATGGGTCGACGCTCAACCATTGAGCCACACCAGCCGGGCTCCACCAGACTTCTTAATGAGAGCATTGATGATCCACAGGTGCTGTCCTCCCCATCCTGTCTACCCCAAATGAATCTTAGAGTCTTGACACCAGTAGGTGGCCGATTGTTCATTTTCTTGCCCAGGTGCCATCATGGAGATCAGCTTCTAGGATGCTATAAGAGAGGATGAGGAAAGAGGGGTGATCAGGAAACATGGGCAGTCCATGCAGGAAAGTCCACGAGGTCATGACAGATCTCTCCTTGGGCCTCAAAGTGCTAGTGGCCTCCCAAGGCCCCAGAGCTGACTCTTCTCCTGGGCTCTGTGGAGCTGCCTCTGACCCAGCCCTCGTCCTCCCTCCCTGATGGTGCCAGGTAAGGCTTTGGGCACGGCAGAGGTTGAACCGAGAGCCACCCCACCTTGTTCCTGTGGCTCCATCCCCCTATCCACACCCAAGAGGTGAGATCCTGGGGCAGTTGGCATCTGACAGCCTAGCATCAACTCATGCCAACAGCTTGGAAGCTGCAGTAATTAGAAGGGAAGAGGGAGAGAGGGGGAGAGAAGGAGAGGGAAGGCAAGCTCAGGAGAGAAACCTTCTGCCTGCCGCAGGGCAAACTACTTCAAACGAATTCGTTTCACTCTTGTGAAACTGAAGACAATTTCCTTTTCTGTCATAAAACAAATTATTGCTCATCAGGAGTGCGGGGCTCAGGGCTCATCTCTCTTCCGAGGGTTTGCTCCTGCTCTGTGCAGGGCCCCAGGTGGGCAGGAAAATGAGGTGGGTCAAGGGAGGAGGCCCAGGGCCAGGGGGGATTCATAGGGAGGCACCCTCAGGAGGGGTGGAGAAGAAGGTATGGAGAGAGTAATGTTCCCCTCAGGAGGGAAACAGCTCTATATCCCCTCATCAACCTGCTCCACTGACCAGAGAAAGGGTTCATGACCAAACCCCTGCCCCTGGCCTCGGGGAAGATCATCTCATCCATCCTCTTGCCTGAGAGCTAGCCTGGAGGAAGTTCCACCTCTTCCCTCAGGCACCTGTTCACGGGGTGGAGGGATGGAAACAGGAAAGGGAGGCCCAGAGAAGCTGAGGAACTTGCCAGAGATCACTCAGCAAATTAATTAATGGCAGATCCAGGATTAGAACCCAATGGTTTCTCTTCCAGGCCAAGATCGGAGGATGCCTGGGGGCTTTTGTTAGCACTTTTTATGACTCTGGATTGCTGCATGAGCCCAGGGCATCCCAATACTACTGTTAGGCATGTGGGGCTCAAGAAAGAAGAGGCTGATGGAGCAGGTTCCCTTGGTCCTCAACCACGGGCCACCAAAGCTGGCCTCCACCATGCCTGTCCATATAGGAAGTACTGTCACTTCTCCTGACCTTTGCTTTGCTAAACTCTTCCGGGGAACCTCTGGTCAGACCCACCAGAGGAGCCATCAAAACTTTTTCTCTTCCTGCCCCACTCAATTTTCACAACCCTTCCTTTCTGTTCTCTGCCCTGCTCCCTGGGCCAGAGCTCAGGGGAGACACAGTTCCTATTTGTTCTTCAACTCTTGCCAGTTCTTTCTCATCACCTCCTCTGATAATTGCCCTCATCCCCTCCCTCACTTTTTCAAGCTCTGTTCTCAAGGACTTTCCTGAGAATTGGGGAAATATAAAGGTTCCTATCCCTGGGGTGTTTCTAATTGGGGCGGAGGGAGATCCAGGCCCCATCTCAGGGAACTCCTGGCTTACCTAAATAAGACCCAACCCACACACCAGGAGAGACCTTGGCAGACTCTGGCTGAAAGAATGGGGGCAGATATCAGGACTGGGGAAACGGGGTAGGGCAGGAAGGAAAAAGAAAGGCCAGGCAAGGGCTTCCTGGAGGAGGAGCAGGAGAAGGAGGAGGAGGAAGAAGAAGAGGAGGAGGAAGAAGATGTGAAGAGGTGTTTGGAGTAGAAAATCCAAGCCACGGAATTACTGGAGATGAGGCAGAAGATTGGCCCAAGTTGGAGAGGTACCATGATGGTTAGGAAGGGGCTGGGAGCCCGTACACGGGGCCAAGAGGGCAGCTGGGAGGGTCCAAGGTGAGCAGCCATTCCCAGTGATGTGGCAAGCCAGTGCTAAGCCAGGGTGAATGGAGAAATGTTTGGGGATTGGCTGCCAAACAGGAGCAGCCAGACATCTGTGGGGAACAAAGGGCTGGGGATGGCATCCAAGGACGAAAGGGAGACTGGAGAAGTCACCCTGCCCACCTCTCTGCCCCCAGGCACCTGTGTTCTTTTCCCTCCCAACCCACTGACCAGCACTTTTTTGCTCCCAGGGAAAGTGGGGCCTACCACCTACCCAAGTCCCCCAGTTAATAACACCCTTAAAAGTTCTTCTTTGTGTCCAACCACAATTTTCCTGGTGGCAGGTGGTGGCGTGGCCAGCAGAGGAGCAGGAGGGAGACTGCAAGCAACTGCCCCCCCCCCCAAGTGGTTTTCCTATGGCTGGGAGGGAGACAGGGAGGAGGAGGTGAGCAGAGGGCAGGGCCGGGAGAAGATCGTGTCCGGGCGAAGACTCTGGCTCATCGGATACGCCACGCTGGGAATCTGAGAATCCACAGTGGGAATGGGCCGGGCTGGCAGGAACAAAGGATGAAAGGGAGGTTGTGCGGCCGCTGGATCATACACACCCACCGCTGACGTACTTCAGTGGCCGGTGACCTCAGCCAGGCTGTCAGACCCCATCTCATTGCACTGCTCCAGTTGGGTCCCCCTGCACCCAGCCTTTGAACGGCGCCTGAGAACATGAGGGAAGTCGGTTAGACTTTAGAAGGATCTGCTGTCAGGGTGAGCTTGGGGAAGTAACTTTCCTGAGATGGACACGGTCAGAGGCGGGGACGTGGAAAGGTGAAGAGAAATGACGAGGCTTAGAAAGAAAGTGGAGAAACCACAATGTCAGTGCCTCCTGACTTGAGGATCCAGGGTTTCCATGATCAATGGTTCATGTCTATGTAAGGGTTGTGACATTAGGAGGGCAAAGCCTGGGTTGGCCTGAAATACAGAACTTCCTTGCTTTGGAGCAGTAGGGCCATGAAGGAGCTGAGAGCAGAACTCCTGAAGTGTGCCTTTCATTCAAGGGCAAATCACCACTTGCCTACACATCCCCAGCCCCCTAGACCCACCCAGCTTCCTGGGCTTCCCAAGGAAACCCATTGCCAGCACCTCACCTGTTCCTTGAACCAGGAATGGGTGGAGGACTGTGGTATTAGGGTGGTAGCTGCCTCCAGCTTACTCTACTCTGGGGGAAGGTGTGAGCCCTTACCCTTTTTCTCTCCCAGGTCAAGGACCTTGGAAGGCAGAAGCCCCCTGGTTGGGGACCTTATCTGCTCTTCTAAAGAGCTCACTCCACTGGAAGCCCTAAACAGACCCTCAGGCACAGCCATGCTTGTATGTGCCCCCCCACCGCCCCTTACACCCCAGACACAGATGAATACAGCTCCTCCTGCTCAGTTTCCCATACAGTCACATATGTAGATCCTCTGCCATCACACACACACACACACACACACACACACACACACACACCCTTTCACTAATCCACACACCCTCATAGGTCATCACTCACTGAGAGGCTCATTCAGCCCTGAACTCAGACAGACGCCGTGGAGTCACTCTGTTCCTCACACACCCACAGTAGCCACTCGTGTACACCCACACACATATACCCCCTCTCAGTGTGTCACTGTGGCGCACAATGGTCACACACACACTCATGCTGACTCTGAGACCCCACGCACTCCAGAGGAGCCCTCCATTCATGTGCCTCCATCGCACACTCCACTCCCACAGCAGCACACGGTGGAGTGAGCACCTGCTATGCTCTGGGCGCTGGGCTGAAGGCAGATACAGTATGGCACCTCAAGGAGTTTGTTTGCAAAGTGATAGGAAACAGACTAATAAGCATTGTTGCAAAGCAGTGCATTAAGAGCTAGAAGAGGAGTAAACATCGTGTGCTATGGAGACTAACCCAGTCTTGGGGGTCCAAAGAGCCTTCACACGTAAAGTGGCGTGTCTCCCATGCCCAAATAAACCCCTGCTAAAGGCTAAGCGCTTTATATACATTGTTTCATCTATTCTTCACAACCTCTCTGTGAGGTAGGTACTAGTATCCCCATTTTACAGGAGAGAAAACTGAGTCTCAAAGAAGTGAGAAGCCAAGTCATGCAGCTAATGAAATAATGAAACACGGATCCCAACACAGAGCTGCCTGAATCAGAGCCCAAGTACCATGGCTTCCATTAAACAGTCTCCATCATAGACTTGAACTATCACACTCACGAGGACCTCACCTACTCCCTAGTGCGTCTCAGCAACCCTCCAAATGTCACCCAGACCCTCCAACCCCTGACCCTCTTGTACACAAACAGGCCCACCTTGCAGCCCTCTGCTCTCCTGTGCCCTCCCTCCCAGGAGACAGGGCCACTTGTCACTAGAGGAGCCTTAATTGTCAGGTGCTGAGGCTGCCGCCAGAGCTTTAAAACAAGTAGAAGGGAGGGAGGAGATGGGTTCCCGAGGCAGGGGGCTTGGGAGCTGGGACAGGAGAAGAGGGAGGGGCTGGCTCCAGTGCCCTCTCCTCCGCTCTGCAGGTGTAATTAGCCCTGGCAGATGAAAGGGCGTCTTTGAAAGCGGGCGAGATCCTTGTCTGTCAGCAGGGCGCTCTGGGTGGCATCGGCAGCTTATCCTGAAACCACACACGGCACCAGAGCCGGGCTGTCTGAGCGCTGCCCAGGAGGTGGGGGGCAGACCCAGGGGCCTGGGCCCTTGACTCCCTACTTCCCAATATCTTGGGCCTAGGCTCCTTGCCTCTTTGGACTGGAGCTTCTCAGAACAAAAACCCTCCGGATCCTGGCAGTGCTAATCCCAATAGGCTGATGCCCATCCCTAGGGCCTGGGGGGACAGAGTACTCCCAGCCCTCCCCTCCCCCGCCAAGCTGGACAGGAGGCCAAGGACAATGGCCCTAAGCAGTCCTTTCATCCTGAGATCTCAAAGCGCCATCTAATTTACCCCGCCCAGGCTGGGGACTTCCTCTAGAGTCCCTTTGGAGGGGTGTGGTCTGGGACCAGTAGTTCCCAGATCCCAGTTTGGATAGGAGCCCCAAGAGGACAAGGTCTTTCAGAGTGTTCACCCAGCTCGGAACCTGGGAGTCTGGAGAACCAGCAAAGTGGGGGTACTGACACCAATGTCTGGAAGGGGAGCTGAAAGGGATGGCCGCACGCCTGAGTTTGAGACCCAAAGGGGATAACTAACCTCTGATACATCCCATCCCTCCCTTCACATCTGGGTTAAAACTCAAACGAAGGATGAATGTCACAAAGGTGAAGTGAAAAAGGCCAGATATAATAATACACAAGATATGACTCCATTTATACCGAGGATGAAACCGGTGAAAAAACACCTATGCTCTTTGAAGTCAGAACAGAGATTCCGTTATCCTGGGGGGTGGTTAGTAACCAGAAGGGGGCACAGCAGGGGCTCTGGGGTAGCGTTACATTCTGTTCCTGGAGTGCCTGCTGGGTACCCAGATATGTTCACTTGGTGAAGCTGCATTCCATTTTTTACTTATGATTTACTTATGTCATAATCTTATTACACTTTTCTATATGTGTGTCATAGTTAATAAACATTTATGTTAAA
Source organism: Tadarida brasiliensis (assembly GCA_030848825.1). Lineage (NCBI taxonomy): Eukaryota > Metazoa > Chordata > Mammalia > Chiroptera > Molossidae > Tadarida > Tadarida brasiliensis. The sequence goes on from CM061273.1 coordinate 40,076,091, forward strand.
TATTTTCACAGGTCAGGCCTAAATTTTGCTTTCTGATTCCTTTAAGGGGCTCTCACATGTGTCTCTCTTCAGCTGGAAGATCACAAGGGGCACTCCAGAATGAAGACCTGGTGAGGTCAGATTCTGGAGAATTTCTTAACTGCCTCTGGGTGGGAGTGAGAAGGGGGAATATAGCTGTGCAGAGTCAACACATTGGTACAGGATCTTGCACCCGTTCCCTACCACCACACCACAATTCTCAACACAAACACACTAATCGGTTCTACTTTGCTGAAGCCAATGGATGCTTTGATGCCAAGGGAACCAATGAGATTGCCAGAATCCCTGCTATCCTCTGCCCCACCCCCTCTATCTGCTCCTGAAATCCTTCCCAGTCAGGTCCCACCTGCTCTTCCCCCTCCCCCCCAGGGTCAGCTCTGTCCCTTTCATCTCCCTCCTCTGCTGCAGGGCCTAAAAGAGGTAGCTGGGGAGAGGTGGAGGGATGTTTGTGGAGGAGCCTTTGGTCCCCACCTCATCAAATGACATCCTTGCTTCCTTGTCCTTCCTCCACCCTGAAAAGGGCAGGAGGCATTGCTTTCCTCTGCTGCCAGTGAGGGAGACGGCTTTGAACTGGACCTGTGGGACAATTCCTGAGAGCTGCGGTGTCCAGAGAAGTCCTTGGGAGAGTGAGAAAAGAACCAGGAGGGTGATGAAGATTTCTTTGAAGACTGACCTGCCTAGAGACTGAGAGATAAATGAGATCACTTCATGGGATTCTAAGCTTGCTAGGTTTTCCCTGCAAAAATCCCTCCAGCCAGTGAAGGAACTTGCTCCTGACATCACATTATGTGGATGGGAAAAAATCTTCAATGTCTAGGTTTCCTAGCTGGTACCCCAGAACTCACAGCCATACCAGATACTGAAACTCTGCCTGTGCTGTGTGACCTCAGGAGGGATCCACCGGGTCTCCACTGGTTTGATGGTCTCCATAACCTGGAGCTAGAGCTCACCTTCCCTAGTTTTCTGGCAAATCTCAGCACCCCCTGAACACATACTCTCTAAGTAGCATCCCTAAAATACCCCGAGAAGAAGAATTTGTACTTTTCTGACCTTCCTTCCACCAGGCGGAGTCCATAAACTCAAGTATTCCCAAGTATCTTTGTTTTGCTCAATAATTGTGTCAGAAGCACCCAGAACAGTGTCTGGCACATAGTAGGAGCTCTATAAATATTTGTTGATGATGAATGGTTCTTATGTTTGGAAAGTCCCTCCTCTGGAAGTCCACCTGACCTTCCTATTGTTGCCATTTAAATTTTCAATTGTTCTGGTCTCAGAAGGGAGGGGTCATTACCACCAATTATGATTGAGTGAACACCTACTATGTGCAAACCTTCGTGATATGTGACTGTCTCTTCATAATTTAAGAGTCTTGACTTATCCCAATGGCTTTTACTGTCCCTTTCTGTCTCCCATTGCAGCCTTCATTAACCTTCAGTGGTCTAGTCTCCAAGAGTTACACAGCTTTAATAAATATCTTGCTTTTTCTAATTATATTTGTCCTTTCTATTTCTTTTGTCTCAATTTAAGAGAAGTGAAAAGCTCTCCGTTTCTCTGTCACTCTGTGTGCTGAGGCTCCCTGCAGTAGCCTTCTCTACGGCTCCTCTGCCTGTTTCTTCGCTAGAGTCTCTCTGTTTCTTTCTTGGTGTGTGAATGTCTCAGGCACGCACTCTCCCTCCTTCTCTCTCTTCTCCCTTTCCTTTACAACAAATAGATAAACTGGTGATTGAGAAATAGGAAAAGGAAAAACATAGAAGTCTGAGTGGAGTCATTTTTCTCAGGTATCAGGGTTGCAGGTAGCTCCAACCATAACTGGGAACGAGTCCCGACAGGTGTAACTCCTGTCCAGATGTTGCGCAATGCGAGGCGCGTGCCCAGAGCCCCGCCCTGGGTCCGGTTCCCGGGGGAAGAGGACGAGGTAGGGATGTATTCAGACCAGAGATGATCTTTCAGATCCCTGCCCCAGAGACAGACCCTAGCCGGGTCTGCTCATCCCCACCGGGCTCCAAGGAATGGGGGCAGGGGGAAGGCAGAGAGGTTGTTTGCCGGGAAAGGACAGTTTGGGACGGTGAGGGGAGTTCCCTGCATCTGGGCCGTGGGGGGAGCTGCAGTCCGGCGGGGTGAGTAAGGCCCAGCGGACGCAGGAGGCTCAGTGGCGGCGGCGGCGGCGATGGGGAGGAGGGTAATTACGCAGGGAGGCTCTCGCCACAGCACGTCCCCACAAATGAGAGGCCCCGGGCCCCAGACACCACACAACAAAGCAGGAGGCAATTATTTGGCTCCAGTGGGAGGGGACAGCCCTTCGCCGGCCCACTGCTGCTGAGGCCCGGGCCTCTGCAGAGGGTGAGGAGGGTAGGGGTGCAGGGACCACTCCCACCAGCCCTCGCGGGCAGGGGAGGGCCCGAGGGACTCCCGCTGGGTTCCCCTCAGAGGGGGTCGGGGTTTGGTAAGGCAGAGCGGTGGGAGGCCTTCAGCCAGCCTGGAGCCTCCCACAAGGCCTCGGGGAGGCCTCCCGGGCACCCCACAGGAGTGAGGCGATTAAGGCCTAGGGGCGGGCTGGAAGGCCCTCTGTTGGTTCTGGGGAAGCCAGTGGCCAACATCTGAACCCCCCCTTCCCCAGTGTGGCCACACAACTGGCAACCAGGAGGCTCTCAGACAGGTGGGGAAACCACAGAGGAGGGAGCGGGAGCCAGGGAGATTCCAGAGCAAGCGACCAGGCCTGGAATTCACACAATTGATATGTAAATTAAATGCAAATTGGTCAACTTTTTCCCCCTCAAAAATCTTCAGATTGGGCCCTTTTGGAAATAGAGCACGCCAGATCAGCTGGGGGTATCCCAGCCTCTGCTGGCCTCCCTAGCCCACTTCACCTACCCATGTTTGCTACAGGAAAACTGTTAGCCGGTCCCACCAAGACCTTGGATTCATTTGCGACCTTCCTGCAAAGAATTTTCCCCTCCTTAGATGAAAGAACCCAAAGTACAGATGGGGAAAAAGAGGTCTTAAAAGATTCGGGTACTTTCCCCGTGTTCGAACAGCCCACCTGGAGGGTGGCAGGGCTCTAGGAGCCTTCTGATAACAACCCTAGATTGTCAGCATGCCAGCTGGGGGAGGGGAAAGAGTACAGAACTAGGAGCCTGAAAATCTGGTCTTTGGTCTCAGCTCTGCCTCTAAAGGAGCTGGGTCATCATGACCAAGTCATTTCTCCTCTCTAAGGCCCAGTTTCTCTGCATGTCAAATGACCATCTCTGGAAAAAAGGCTCATTCCTATGTGGAGTCTTCCCCCGTACCAGAGCCACCCAGTGTTGCTGCCCAGAGGACTCGGAGCCAACTGTCCCCTCTTCATCCTCACCAGCTCACCCCCCTCACTGCTCCGGTCCAACAGAGGATAAACCCCTAACCCCTTTCTCAGTCTTCAAAACCTCACTCAAAATCCACTTCAAGAAGCCTCTCCTGATTAACCCTGCTGAGCTGATTGCTACTTTATGGTGGGGTCCCCTTCCTCTGTGAAAGGCTCAGTTTGTCCCCTTGCTTATATGTGGCTAAAAGAGCTCCTAAGTCTTTTTGAGAATGTGTACAGTATCCTGGAGGCAAGGACTCTGTCTTCTTCACTAGACTGTGGGCTTCCCAAGGACCTGGGCTGTGTCCTTGGGACAGAGAGCTCCCATCAGGGTGACACGATGCGCCACCATCAGATTAGGACTTCTCTCTAAGGCTGAGGACCCTGACTCTTCGACCTGCCCCAAGCCTGGGTTCAGCAGAAAACATTCCACCGCGGGGAGCAACCCAGGCAGCCTGCCTCCCCTGTCTTCACTGGCCGATTTCTCAGCTTCCCCTTCAATCCCCAGCCATGGCCAGGGTGACAGTTTTTGCCATTTCCCTCTCCTGCCCAGGAGTGATTCTACCTCTTCCTTCCTCAGGAAACTCTGGCCTGGCATTTTTTCCCTCCTCTTCCTCCTCCTCATCTCCCAAGCTTCCTGCCTCCATCATCTCCATCTAGGGCCGTTGCCATGTTAGTGCATTCCTGGGTCTGGCTCCAGGGCTTTCTGCTGCCCAGGGGGTCCTGGGACCCCTGCTTGGCTGCCCTTCATCATCAGAGCTGTCCTCACCAACCCCAGAACACCTTGGTCCCTTGCTCCCTTCCCTCTCAGGCTTCCTGGGGCTTGCAATACTAGGGCTCCTAAAGTCCTAGACTTTCTTCTCTACTTGGAGCTGGAAAGGCTGTCAGAATAAGCCTCGGCGTCCCACTGTAACTGCAGGCACCTTCCTGTGCTTCCTTCCTCCACATCTTCTCTGTCTTCACCTCAGGGAGATTTCTTACCTGGGAATCCCACCACTTTCTATTCATTTGCATGCTACACTTATTGGTCCTGCCCAAGCAAAGGACTGGAAATGCAATGCAAACCAGATGCAAAGAGGCAGCAACCCTGGATGACCCTGACACAGAAGAGGACTCCCATCTGCAGGAGCCTCGGCTCCCTTTCCAGAGATGGTAATTTGACATTCAGGAAAACTGAGGCTTAAAGAGAAGTGACTGATCCATGCATTCCTGGCTGGGATGCCTGGTCCTTTGGAAAATTCCAGGGACCACTGACCTAGTTGTGCAACAAGTGTGCTCTTCTCTTCCTTAGACCTCGTTCAGCCGTGGCTCTTCTGTCACACAGCTTTGATCATTTTCCTTCTCTGTGATTTTCCCTTCCCTGGCTCCTGCCACTCCTTGCCCTGGGCACAGGAGCCCTGTACCCGACCACTGCTCACTGGGTGGTGATGGAGATGGTTCCTCATGTGGAATCTGAGGAGCTGAGGGCCTCACCTGCCCCAGTGAGAGGCCTACCGACCTGCCCTGGCACCTACAATCCCAACCTTAGAGTGTTTCTGTGAGTGCCGGTGACATACCCAGATGCGTTCTGTTTAAGCACATGCAGCACTGCGGGGGGCTGGCTGCAATATCTTGGCATTACCCCCTCAGCAGAAAGCAAGAACTTGAGATTCCACCTCCCCACAGATTGGGGTTGTTGGAGAGGCCAGGGCAGAAGGCCTGGGGTGCAAGAAAGGGCATTCACTGTCTAGGAATGCATTCGGTCATTGGATGTTTATGAACACTTACTATGTCCCAGGCACTGTGCTGGGCACTGAGGATGTGAAGAATCTCAGGATGGGAAGCGAGCCTGCCCTCTTATAGCTCAAAGGGGTGGTTCTCTAGCTTGAACTACACCAGCATCACCTGACATGTTTATTAAAATGAAAGGTCTCGAGCCCCTCTTGACTCAGTAAGTCTATGGGGGCCCAGGAATGGGCATTTAGATAAACATTTCCCCTTCCCTGGTGGTGCCTTGGCTGGTTGGCTCAGTGGTTAGAGCGTTGGCCTGGGGACCAATGAGTCACGGGTTCAATTCCGGTCAAGGGTACATACCTCAGTTGTGGTTCGTCCCCAGCCCTGTTCAGGGTCATTCAGGAGGTGACCAATCGATGTGTCTCTCTCACATTGATGTTTCTGTCCCTCTCTTTCTCTCTCTTTCTCCCTCCCTCCCACTCTGTCTGAAAATAAATGGAAAAATATCCTCGGGTGAGGGTTAAAAAATAATAATAATAACAAAATAAAAATCTGTCCAGCCGGTGTGGCTCAGTGGTTGAGTGTCAACCCATGCACCAAGAGGTCACTGGTTTGATTCCTGGTCAGGGCACATGCCCAGGTTGTGGGCCCAATCCCCAGTGAGGGGCATGCAGGAGGCGGCCAATCGATGTTCTCTCTCATCAATGTTTCTACCACTTTCTCCCTCTCCCTTCCTCTCTTTCTAAAATCAATAAAGGAAAAAAAAAAAAAAAAGCCCTGGTGGCATGGCCTGGGTGGTAAGAACAGCCTAGAGTTCCCTAGGGCCCAAGGAAAGCAGAGAGGGGAGGAGGGTGCTGAGAGGAAGAGTCAGCTGAGGTAGGAGAGAGGCAGGGTCTTCTCCCCAGGGCCACTATATTCTGGGAGGAGCAGGGCTCCATCAGATTCTCTGCCTGAGGGTCCCTCTCCTGGTCCCTCGGCATCACTGTGGACCAAGCCTGCCTCCCTCCTCTAGTGCTGCTCCTAGAAGGCACTCGGGCCTCCCAGCACCCTGTTGATTCCCACCCTCCATCTCTCTTTAAGCCCCAGGGCACCTTCTCTGGAGTCCACGAAGGGTGAGCACCGATGGGAAGAGATGGCAGAACTGTTTAGCAGAGAACCCAGACCACGCTCTCCACCTTACCTCCCCTGCCCCCTGGTCCCTGAGGGCCTCTTGGAATCAGTGACCAGGCTAAAGAGAGAGGGGCTGAGAGGAAGGGATTTGAGGAAGCAGAAACAGAGGTTGAGAGCGGAGGCCAAGGGAGGGAGGCTGCCCCTCCTCCCTTCCAGCGCCAGGCATTTGATGCTGGGGGTGCTGAGACATCTCCTCTCCCGGAAACTGGAGGCCAGACAGATAAACACAGATGGAGGGAGAGACTCAGATGCTTTATTTATGGGCCTGGTGACAGGCCCTCTCCTGTCTCAGAGTCACTAATCTACCAGGCGGAAGAGACATCCCACCCCCTCGCCACTGTCTTCCCTCCCTCCTGCAACTGGGGCTCAGCCAGGCTCTGAGCCTCCCCCAGCCAGTCAGGCGCAGGCCTGTGGTGCCAGCTCCTGTGGGCTGGGGGAGAGTGTCCAGGGGCTCCAGAGACACCCTCTTCCCTCCTCTCCTCCAACAAAGGAGCAGTACACATCCCATTCCTCGCTTCTCCCCCATGTCCCATCCTGTTTTGAATGGGCTGCCAAGGAGACCCACCCCCATGAATGTGCCTCGGGACAGGAGGATGGCCTAGCCCAGCTGGGTCCTTCCTACTGAGAGTTTGAGCAGTACAAGTGTCTTGACTTGGAAAGTGCCTGAGGAGACCCCCTGGGCTGGCTCGGCTTGGGCTTACCCAGAGCAGGGGCTGATGGGGATTCCCTGATGTCCCCACGGGGTCAGACCCAGAGCTGAAGGGTCCTGTCCCCCTGCAGTGTTTCCTTCTAATGAACTCCCTCTAACAGTAATTAGCACCCACATAAAGGGGCTCTGGGGACGCATATTAATTCCTCCTTCTCTCCACCTTCACCTTCTTCCCACCCACCCACACTACACAGGCCTGCTCCTTACAAAGGGTTAAATTCCACTGTGGCTCTTGGAGGGGCCAGCAGCGGCCAGGCGTCCCATTAGCTGGACAGCATTGATTTCTCTGGCCCCATGCCCTGCGCCCAGCTGCATAGCCCCTTCATCCTGCCATTTTTATCCATGCCAACCCCAGATTTGGGTAGGAGGAGAAGTAACTCAGCCTTCCAGGGAGAATGGGTCCTTCAGGTTCTGGGGTCGGAGGTCAGAGAGCAGCAAAAGGGCGGGAAGAGGAGGAGAGGGAGGGGGCAGATCACTACCTGGCGGTGGCTTTGAGGCCAGACACAAGGAGCCTTTAAAGCCCCAGAGATTCTGAGATTTGGCTCATAGGATCAGACGGCCGGCACCCTGACTCACTGTGGCCACCAGGACCTGTTCAACTGGCCTCTCTCTCCTTTTCCTTTAAGTGACTTTGGGTCATCTATGGGCCAGGGAGGAACTTCACCAAAATGACAAGCTTCCCTTCCCCTCCCCGACCCCTCCCCTCTTCCCTGCTGGTCTTTTAGCCCTCAGCCCCCTCCTCCTTCTTAGCACCCACCCTGCAACCTGGGGAAAAGGGGGGATTTGGAATCCTGGCTCAGATTTACTGTAGAGTCTCTGGCGGTTTCTTCGTTGGATAAATGGGCATAGCTTAAATGGGCACATTCTTCTCTAGGAAGCTTTTCCCCAACAACTGCACTCAGCCCCCTCCCTAGATGCTCTCCCCATTCTTCCAGCACCACCTCAGGAATTCCATTCATTTGCTATCTTGTTCCTGGACTCTGATGGAGGATCAGGAATGCGTTCTGTCTTCCCCATCAGACTGGGAAATCTTTGTGGTCAGAACCAAGTCTCCCCTATCTGACCAACGGCTCCCTGAAAGTATCTCCTTCAGGACCCGCTTGTAGCCTGGTCACAGGACCCTAAGCACTGGCAGGGGTAGCCACCAGCCGGGGAGGGGGGAGGCACATTCATCTCTCCACTCCTCACTCCTGCAAACCAGTCACACCAAAGGTAAGCCCAGGGAGGGAGCCATGGGAGCACATAGAGGGGCTTTCCAGTGCAGGCGACTTTTAAGTTGAAACTGAAATGACCAAAGGAAGAGAAAGCATTTTCCTTCAAGATTTTCCCAAGAGCTTCAGAGCCCCTCCTCCCACTCCACTTCCCCATTCCAGCTCGCTTCTGCCTTGGAGGCCCAATACAGAGGGCAGTGGGATCTGTCCTATCTCTTCTGTAAGGTCATGGTGCTCCTTCATCCTCCCACTTGCCTTCCCGACCTGCCTGAGGGCTCTGGCTCCATGCCAAGTGTCAGTGTGTTCAGTCCCACCCAGGGTCCTTACTCAGGGCAGGACTGGCTGGAGAAGCAGCTGCCTGCCCGAGGCCTCTGGCCCCCTGAGGAGAGGCAGTATGAAGCAGTTTATGGACCACTCTGAACTCAGGGGCACGTCTCTAACCATCACAGAGAACGTGGATGTGTGTTCAGCTTGGGTGTGGTTTTACCTCCTTCTGTCCTCTCCCCTCCTTCAGGAGATTTTGGAATCCATAATCTGGGAGAGGTCGCTGTGTCCATCCCGCTGCCCATGCCCAACCCTCCACCATCCTTAAGCATCTCTGTTGGGTCGAGACCACTGCCATCTGGCAAAGAAGCCACTAAACTCCTCCCTGGTCCTCTGAAGCAGTGAAACTCACAGCCCCTTCTCCTCTCCGCTCGGCCATGACAGTTGGGTCCTGACTTGATATCCATCTTTATTGCTGTGCTCTCTCCTCCAAGTCTTCAAGGTTGCCCATGCTGATCACAGCTCTCCTTGCTCCTTCCTGGAGAGTATGGACTTGACCTGTCTACCTGGGTCTCAGCTAGAGACCTGCACAGAGCCGCCAGGCCAGCTAGCTTCTGCCCCTCTCATTCTGAGGGCTACCCCGCGATGCCTGGGCTGCTGGAGTCCCATCCTCTTTTCCGATGGGCAGAAAGCTGCTGCCCGGGAAGAAGTCTCTTCGCTTTTGCCAGATTCCCAAAAAGCTACTAAGAGCTCTCATTTCCGAAGCCTACTGTGGGCCAGGCTTTACTCTTTACAATGCCTGAGGTGGGCCCTGCTATCACCCCACTCTACAGATGAGGAAATGGAGCCTTTGAAAGGCTGTGGTGGCACTTCCTAACCAGAGTACAGCCCCTTTTGGGTCAAAGCCAGAGTCACTGTTCTGTGGACAGCAGGAGTGACCCACTGTGAACAAAGCTCCACCCTGGGCAATTGAAGGAAGGGGACAAATGAGGCCCTTTCTTGGGAAGACACTTTCTCCAGGAGTGTTCAGTCTGATGGGGGAGACAAAACCACTGTCCTCTGGAAGCTACTGGTCTGGTCTGAGAGCGAAGTTAAATTGTACTAGGAAAACCTGTGAATTCCCTGACCCCTGAGCCAACATCCAGGGAGGCCGCAACCTGAGGCCTCCACAACTGTGTAGGTGCCCCGCTCCCTGCTGACTCTGTCCTGGGAACAACAGAGATGGCATTCCTCCTCTTCCCTGAGTTGCTGGACCAAAGGACTCAAGAAAACCCCTTTCTGATGTTGAAGGACTCTTGGGAGACACAAAGACCTATTGATTCCAGGGCTGCAGCCCCACTTGGAGACCAGTTGGCCCGGATGGCATCTGGACTCTCCCACCTGGAAGCAGGGGAATGACTGGGATGAGCTCTGAAGGTATCTTTGAATTCCATCCTCTCCCATTTCCTCTTCTTCATCCTGGCCAAGTTCTGAGGATTATGACGTGCGGGCAATAAAAAGTGCCTAATTGGTTGTTGTCCTGCAGGCGGCTCCTGGTTTCCCTGGGTGGGGGGCGGGAAACCAGCTGAGTCAGTTTCACTTTTGCTATTGCCCAGTTTCCTGATGGTTGCTGGGCGCTAGCGGAAGCAGGGCACCCAGAAGGAGTCAGCAGCTAGTCCTTGTTGCTGCTTCAGAGGTGGGCAATTCCCAGGAAGCACAGGGGATTGAGAGGATCGGAATGTTTGGCCACAATGCTCCTTTCCTGAGGAAAGAGGCCAACACCCCCGCTGGTTTCTGTGGGAGTCTGGAGGAGGTACAGAGGATGTCCTTGACCCTGGCCTTGGTGATAGCTCCCCTTTATTTCTGCAGTCGAGGGCGGAGATGGAGAACACGGGCTCTGGAGCCAGACTGCCTGGGTTGGAATCCTGACTGTGCCACTATCCAGCTGGGAGATCCTGGACAAGTTACTTAAGCTCACTGTGCCTCAGCTTTCTCATCTGTAACGTGGGCTAAGTACATGTGAAGTGCTTAGAGCAGTGCCTAGCATGTAGTAAGTGCTCAGTAAGTGGTGGCACCAGCACTGTCTTGGCCTGGCAGTGATAATGGGGAGATGGGATGTAGGTCAGGCTGAACCTGGACAAGGCAGGATGGGGGAGGGTGGGGGAGATGACTCCATAGCAGAGAACAGCAAAGAATGTGGGTTTCTCAATATCTTCTCTTCCGGAAGTGAGATTCCCGAAAGCCAGAAGGGCCTGTGGGACCTTTGAGCGAAAAGTTCTCTGCCTGCAAGGCTGCGTTCGACTCCACCACGGAGCCCTCTCTCCCACAGCCCACCTTGCCTCTCCCAGCCTTCAGTTTCACCTCTGATTCCAGGAAGGGCAGAGCCAGGCACAGGCTCCTCACCTTCCTGGCACACCTGCGTGTCCCCTGCCCAGGCTACATCCTCTCCCCTGGGAACCTTCGAACAGACTGTCCCCTCCACTGGAGACGCCCTGTCCCAGGAGAAGGCAGCTCACCTTCTCCTCCTTCCCGAGCCCATCCTATGTTCCCCTTCTCCAGCCAGATGTTCCCAGGCACAAGCCCATCCGTCCCTGCCTGCCCAGCCCCGAGACTCACCCCAGGGCCTGCAACCTGACCCTCTTCTCTCTGGCCCAGTCCTGGGTGAGTGGAGGGTGAGTGTCCAGTCTCCTCCATCAGACTGGGAAGCTAAGAATTGTGCTTTACTACTGAATCCACTGAACCCTACAAGTCATCCATGACCCCTCCAGGTCTCAGCCACTATTATCCCCTTTCCATTCCTCAGGCTCCCCATTCTGATCCAGGAAAGCGGCATAGTCACTGGGCTGCCTGCCACTTCTGACTACACCCGGGGGCTTGGCAGACAGACAGCCACCTGTCTCAGGAGGCTCAGGTGGATGCGAGCAGGCAGTGAAGGCCAAGGGCCTCCCAACCAGAGACACCCCCCCAGAAGCCCCTCCAGCGCTGGACGCTGCCGCAGCAGACCTTCCAGTTACAGGCTCCAAGCCACCAGGCAGCAGCTGATGTGGAGAAGCAGGGGCGACGAGGCCCCAGAAAGCCCCCAACTGCTGCCCTTCTCAGAAATCCTTTTGCCTCTGTTCCCTTCCACTGCTCTGCCGTCTGCTATTTCTTAGGGGGGAGAGAGATGCTTATGGGTGGGGGCTGGAGTGGGAGGAACACTGCCTGGCCCTTAGGGGGGCAGCTAAGATTTATGGGACAGGATTTTTACAGGCTGGAGAGAGGCCCCAGGCGGGAGCCTGACAGAGGAGCAAACGCGTAAAACCTCCCGACATGAAAGTCCCAGCAGCAGCCCCCCCAGGCCTGTGGGCGGTGAGAGATTTACAGCTCTTGCACAGGCCTGGGGGGGCCTGGGGAGCGGCAGGGACACTTCAGTGCCAGAATAACTCCCCACGAAGGCCTTCACCTTTCTCCTCTAGGAAAAAAAGTTACTCACCAATAGAACAGGTTGGAGCTGCCAAAAAGATGGTTATCGCTATGGGGACCCCGCCCCACCTGGAGACTAGGTGACTCCCAACTTCCTCCCCACCCGGACTCTCCTCTCTGCCCCAGGGTCAGGGAGAGCTGCCTGGGGCAAGGCGTGGGTAGTAGAGGAGGGGGGAATGTCCAAAAGGGGCCTCCCTCTGGGGACAGTGGGGCTCAGGTTGCCATGGTCCCTTTTCTCAGACAAGGACAGGGCAACAGTGGCCGGAAGTGGGAGCAGGAGTGTGGGTGGGTGCTGACCCATTCTGGAAGAGTCCCCATACGGAGGGAGTACTTTCCGAGTGTGCACACGTGGAGGGGTCTTACCTGAAGGGAACACACAGAAAGCCCCCGTGCTTGGTGGCCATCTCTCATTTCAGCCAGTGAGCCAAAAGGCGGAGCTGGGAATGTCCTGAGTGGAAGGTGCATGGCGCCAGCTCCATAGCCTCAGTTCTTGCCCACCCAACCAGCTGCCAGTTTCCCCTTGGGCCGGAGCCCTGGCTCCTTCCCCTCAAGGAAGGATGATCAAGTGGGTCAATGGCCCTGTGTCTGGGGCTTGACATCACCGGGAGCAGCTCAGCTGGTTTGAGGGTGTGTTCCTGCTTCCTCCCAGGTTCTGGACTCTGCACCCCATCACCCTGGTCCCCCAGGTGCCCTGCACCTGCATGGAGAAGCCCTGATCCTCAGCTGGGTGGGGGAGGGCTGCAGTGCTAACCACTTAAAAGGGCCGGTAAGCATCTGGGACAGGTGAGGAGCCAGAGCCTTTGAACTGGGGGGGGGGGGGGGGGGGCTTCTGCCCCAAAGATGGAAAGGAAATCCGGCCAGGGCCTTCTTGTAGCACTGTAGGGAGAGGAATGGGGAGGAAGCACCACAAAGGCTGACCTCTCTCCAGCCTGACCTTCCCCTCCCCACTCCTTAGTCCAACCTTCCAAGACCAGAGCTGGCTCTGAGACAGTCAACTGAGTAATGTCTTGGGTGCCCAGCCAGGTGGGCACAGACTTGCCCATTGCCAGGCCTCACCCTGAGTGGTCAGTCAGCACTTCCCAGGAGTGGGCCAGGGGCACAGTGAGGGAGGACAGAGGCACTGCCCTTCCAAGCAGGGCACTGCTCTAATCCAGCCCAGCAGGCAAGAGGTTGGGGGGGAGAGCCTGGTGTCGGGGAAGCAGGTGAGGGGATCTGCTGTCCTGTCCTTTCGTCCTTTCTCCTGCTGATTGGCGGGCAGGTAGGGATGGAAGAGTAACCTGAGGTCAGTGATCTAGCAGGAAAGGAGGAAGCCAGAGAGGAAAGATGGCTTTACTCCCTTGGCCCCCAACCTTCCTGCCACCAGCTTCAGACTACAGGCTCAAGGAGGAGTGGGCCGGGCTGGTCAGGACCTGCCTTCCTCCCCAGCAGGTCGGAGAAAATTACTCTCCTGGTACTGCTTTTTATTTTTTGAAGCCAGATCAAAGGTGGGACCCAGCTGGGAGCCCTAGTAAAATCTCAGCAATGTGGAGCCTGGGAGTTTCTACGGGGAAACCTGGAGCTGGGGGTGGGACCATCCGTCCCAGGCCCTGGCTGCAGGGGTCAGGGGGTCAGAGGCAAGAGGAGAGTCAGCAGTGAAGCTGTTGGGTGGGGGCCAGTCAAGAAGATCAGCAGCTTTAAGCATCCAGCCCAGGCTGCATTCACATGGGTTCCCACTGCTCTTCTCGTCAAGCGGGGGCTCCCCACGGACAACTCTCCGATCCCAGCTTCCAAGCCAATTGAACCAGGAGTCCATATTAGCCAGTGTCATCCCACTTTTACCTCACTGCCCTGGGCCATCACCTGCTCCAGGGCATTGCCTCTGTATCTTAGATTAGATAACCTTGCTCCCTCCTGCTATAAACAAAAACACATCCCCCCTTTCCAGGACTGGGTCCAGACTAGAAAAAAAGCTTCTCCTTGTTTCTGTTTTACTTTTCTGGTGAACACTGGAAGCTGACATTGAGTCACAGGCCCAGCACCATCCCTCCCTTCCTCCCCTTGCTCCTGTCCTCAGTGTCTTCTTGTGTAGACCAAATAACTGCCCTTCCTACTGGGGAAGGACTTCTTCCTCTCTAGGCCACCCCACCTCTCCTGCTAGGAATCACGTTGCCAACCCCAGTACTGTAGCTGGAAGGGGTAAAAGGGGTTCTTCATTCACACTGGTTTTCGGGGTGAACATCTGCCTGGCACTATCAGTGGGGGACACATTGAGTAGGGGGCCCCAGACACCCCACATTTCTTTCTTCATAAGTCCTTAAGTCAGGAGAGGCTTGGTCCTGATTGGCAGGCTGCCAGACCTGAGGCGTGTCCAACAGAACAGAGAAAGATTTCCCCAGAGCCTTGGCTGGCCCGAGAAGGCCTCCTCAGTAATAACTGGGAGGGCCCTTCTCATTACCCCAGACAACCGTCCCTTACCCCAGTTCCAACTTCTCCTAGATGTCGAGGTCCCTGGCAAGGCAGATTTGGGATGGACAGTGAGTGTGTGCACGTGTGTACACGGGCACACACACCCAGGTGGGTCTGGACAGAGAAGAAAGGAAGGAGGGTGCTACTCTACGAATTCTGCTGTCACTAATGCCCTGTGTGACCTTAGCCAACTCCATCACCTTCTCAGGGCTTTGGTTTCCCCCGGCCATAAAATATGGGGTTAATTGTCCCTCCTAGGGAAGCTGGGAGGGTTAATTGGGCAATGGCTCTGAAGTGTATAGGAAGAGAAGGAGATCTATAAATATAAGGGATCATTAGAGGGTATTTCACAGCCGTTTTGTGGGCCCCAATGTTATTATTAATATTATTATTATTGTTATTGTTATTGACACCTTCGCCCACTTCCTGAGTCTCCGTCAGCTGGATGGGCACTTCCAGGTGAAGTTAGGCTCCTGATGCCAGCATCTCAGCCAGTGGCCTCACTGAATCCACACCATCCACACTCTGGGTGTCTAGGGAACCCTCAGAAAGCTAGTAATGGCAACAGAGATAGGGCTTAGACAGAAGGGGACTGGGGACCCAGAAGAGAGGGAGACAGTGCCCACTCCAAGGAAATTCACAATCCACTGTGGTCTCTAGGAATTTTCCAGTCTGCTGTGCCTGGAGTCAGAGAAGCAGATACGGAGCTGCGCTGGCCAGGGTCAGGAGGGGTGGGGAGGGGCTGAGTGCAGGGAAGAGACTGAAGTGGAGAGAGGATGCTGTCACCAGAGGTAGTAAAACAACTGGTAGGTAGGAAATGGTGCCTTGAAGAGGCAAATGGCTCTTTCCAAGGAGTCTTTATAGAGGCTGGACCACACTGTTTCCAGGTGAAGCAGAGAATGGGTCAGGCAAACAGTAGGCACTCAGTGCATGCTTGTTACATGGAATTTCCATGTCTGCCTTCCCTTCCTGTAAGGTTACAAACCCTATATGTTGGGTATTTGAGAGTTGCTGGGAGAGTGCACCTTGAAGGTTCTCATTACAAGAAAAATAAGGTAACTCTGTGTGGTGATGGATGGCAGCTAGACCTGTTGTGATGATTTCTCAATATATACAAACATCAAGTCATTATGCTGTACACTTGAAACTAATATAATGTTATATTTCAATTATACTTGGGGGGGAAAAAACAGCATCTGCTTATGGAAATGCCTTGGGCTTGGGCGCCCTCTGGTGGTGACATGCAGAGGCTGAGGGGACACCAGTGCCTCCCACCCTAAGCTCCTTCTCTCTTGGGGGTGGGGAGCTGCCCTTTCTTGCTTAGCTCCACAGACCTCAGCCCAAGGGAACTGGAGTAGGAAGAACCAGGGAAGAAGAAAGAACCCTGTGGGGAAGTATGGGTGGAATATCTTTGCTGGAAGATTCCATGGCAGTTGGTAGACAGCCATCGATCTGGGCAGGGGGACCAGGAGGCAGAGGGAGTTGATGAGTCAGGGCATGGGTCAGGAGCGACATCCCTGGGTAGAGGAGAAAGAGGGGTGGCTGTGTGTGCACCCAGGGTGCTGAGTGGGGTAGCTGCCAAAGTATAATAAGGAGATGTATTTTACAACCTCTGTCAATTTTTTATACTCACAGAAGACTGAGGAACCCTAGATAATTGAATTCAGAGAAACTGGGAGGAAAAAATAACCATGATTTATTTATTTATTTATTTATTTATTTATTTATTTATTTATTTATTTAATATCTTCTTGTAGAGAGAGAGGAAGGGAGAGGGAGAGAGAGATAGAAACATCAATGAGAAATATCCATCAGCTTCCTCCTGCACCTCCCCACCAGGGATTGAGCCGGCCACCCGGGCATGTGCCCTGACCAGGAATCCAACCAGTGACCTCTTGGTGCATGGGACTACTCTCAACCAACTGAGCCACACCGGCTGGGCAACCATGGTTTATTTAAACTAGGTGTTTGCCTCATCAAATCTTCCTCTGAGCATATGAGTGTCGGGATGGTTTCAAAAGTCTGCAACTTTGATTCCTCTGTAGGTGGAAAGAGAAGAGAATGTAGAAAACCAGAGGTGGGAAAAGGGAAAAGCAGAGGCTACTGGGAAAATCCTTAAGGCATAATGAGCAAACTTTAGAAGGCTGAGTTGGCTGTGATTCTTCAAAAATAAACAACAAGGCTGGGGTCATAGCTATCAGAGAGGACCAACAGAGAGTCAAGAGCTGGGACATTGATATTCTTCTAGTTTCTGGACATCCAGCACCAGTGGGAACATGTGGTTCCTTTCATAGGAAGCCCCAGAAGAATTTGGAGCTTAAGGACAGAGACTGACTCTGCATCCATCCATCTCTCCCTCTAGTGCCCTCAGCATCCTTGGGGATAAACATTCATTCTCTGGTACTAATCAGATGGGGGCAACCACATTCAAAAGAGAAGAACAAGGAGAACGTTAGGAAAAGCATGGGGAAATAAAGAGGGAAAGGGGTTAAGAGGCAGACAGGGAAGGAGAAGTGAAATGGAGGTGGAAGAAGCTGGGCCTGGAAGAGAAGGGGATAAGTCCTTGAAAAGTGTTAGATTTAGAAGGATACAGTCAGTCAGCCAGTCAACAAACATTTACTGTGTACCCACTATATATCAAGCAATGTGCTGGGAGTGGAAGGTGCAGTGGTAGACAAGACAAAACGGGGCTTTTAGGGGTGGGGAATGGTTAGCTTTGTAAATTAGAAAGGGGAGAAAGTGACTATTTAGAGCAGGAAGAAGCTGAAAGCAGTTGGAAACAAGACAGAAACTGTCACTGAGAACCTGCCCCAGATACACGGGGGAAGAGATATGTCCCCAACTGAAGTTGAGACACAGCTGGAACCACCTGTTGTCACAGGTAGGGTGGGGAAGGGGAAAAGTTCAGAAAGGGGAGGGATAGGAGTGGGTGGGGGTGGAAGGTACAGACTGTTCAAGTGAAAAACTAGTTGTTTGAGCACCTCCAGCAGGAAGATACCTTTGGGCTAAGGGGTGGTTCTCAACATTTGACTGCCCGCTGGAATCACCTGAGGAACTTCTTAATACTGTCACTTGGGTCCCAACCCCAGAGATTCTGATTTCCTTGGCCTGGGATGGGACTCAGACTTCAGAATTTACTGAAAGCTCTCTGAGTCTAAGGTGTGATCTGGGAGAAAGTCAGCATTTAGAGGCTGGCTGCCTGGCCTCCTTCCTCTCTGTTGAGAACGGGGCTATCCTGAGAGACACGATCTGTGGGAACAGAAGTTGTGAAGTGTTTTGGGGGGATCGTAAATGATGCTCAAAGACTTCAAGGGTCCTGACAAAAGTATAAGAGGGTCCTTTCCTTAGACAGTGCCCCCTTCCTCGGCTGTGCCTCTACTGTGAGGGGCCAGATAGGCTAGAAATTAAGAAAGAACAAAAAAGAAAGAAAGAAAATGGCTATTTTCAAAAGAGAAGAACTATGAAGTAACTCAAAACTGCTGCCAAATTCTTCTAAGATTTTGCACCCTGTCTTCTTCCTCACGCACAGGCACGCTTTTTTTTCACTTCTGTTGTCTTCGTGATGGGACTCCCAGGGTTGGGAGAAGCACAGCTGCCCCCAGCTTTCATCCCACAAAAGCATTGGCAGTGGCCCAGCAGGATATTCAACCCCACCTCCCCCCCAAATCCCTGAGTCACTGAATCCGGGTGGAGTCCTTAGTCTGACAGTGAAGCAATCTTAACTTGAAAAATGGCCTGGGAACAGAATGTGTGGTCTATATAAACAAGTCATATGTAGATGTAATTGTATGCAAATATTCATTCTTTAACTCAGCACACATTTCCTGCCAGTCCTCGGTGTACTGCCTCAGTCCTTCCATGGCAGCTCAAGATCTAGCAGGGAGTTAGCAGTGAAAATAAGTGCACAATTTACTCACACTTGTGCCAAGAACTGTTCAGAGAAGGACAAAGCTATGGCTGGGAGAGAGTTTGTGAACTCTGAGCAGAATCTTGAAGGATGTGTAGGAGTTTACCAAAAGAAAGGAAGGATTAGGTAGGAAGGGAAATAGCAGAGAGAAGCATTAAGTGTTAGGAACTGTGAAGTATTTCCTTGAGGCAAAAGGAGAGGATTTGTAGGAAGTAAATGGCGTGGGGAGGGAGATAAAGCATGACATGTACAAGTAAGGAGTGTCCAGGACTTGTTTGCCTAAAAAGTGAAGTTTGGTACCCAGCAGGTGTGGCTCAGTGGTTGAGCCTTGACCAAGAGGGCGCTAGTTTGATTTCTGCCCAGGGCACATGCCCAGGTTGTGGGTCAAATCCCCAGTGGGGGGCATGCTGGAGGCAGCCAATTGATGTTCTCTCTCTTGGATGTTTCTCTCTCTCTCCTTCTCCCTTTCTCTCTCTCTAAAATCAATAAAGAAGAAGAAAAAAAGTGAAGTTTGGGCCTTTTACCCAGAAAGGAGCACAGGACCAATGGAGGATCTTTGAGGAGTGATATCTTTCTAAAGTCTTGTTTTTCATGGCTAAGGCTGAGAGAAGTAAACAGGAAGACTATTAACCTTTATTCAGCAATTACTGTGCATTGGGTATTCTGTTCAGTATTTTATATTATTTTTATCACACCAATCCTTTATGACAGTTTTTCAAACTTCCAGAAAAGGAAGAGAAAAAAGAAAGGAAAGAGATAGGACAGGATTAAAAATATCAGGGAGAAAGTATTGTTTTGGGAAAGTTTGTTATACACTCTCATAGGAGTATAAGTGTACTGGGCCAGAATGCAAATGTATTTCTCACTGTGGGTTATGGTTCTTTTGTTTTTTGTTTTGTTTTGTTTTGTTTTTTAATGGAAGCCAGTAGGTGTGATCAACAGCCTCCTCTTACAGATGAGGACACAGGCTCAGAGGTTTGGTATCCTGCCTCTCTGCAAGTTTCCAACCAAGGCTGGTAGACAGCCAGAGTGGATTCCTTCTCACTGATGCGAGGCAGCCTTCCCAAATTGCATGTCTACAGAAAAGACCTGGGAGAGAAAGATAAACCTACTCGGATAGCACCTGCCAAGTGCCTGACTCACAGCATCTCTTTCAAAGAGGGAAGCGGGGCAGACACCAGCTCTGTCCACGCGAGGCGCTGGTTAGAATGCATGTTCCAGGAGTGCCCCAGTGGTACAGGACAGGATTAAGAGCGGCCCCGGGAATCTACTAGAGAGCTTCAGGTGATTCTGATAACCCACGTTTGGGGACTGTCAGAGGGTCACTGCAATAACTGGGTGAGGTTTACAAGGGCTTGAACTGAGACGGTGAAATAATTCCCTCTCTCAGAAGTCACGCAGCCCCAACTCCCGCATTGTGTCCAATGCCTCGTTCTACAAAGTTGCCTGGGAGCTCATTTCCCTCTCCCGAGGCGATGAAGGACGAGGGACTAAATAAAAGGCTGGTGGCTTTCCACTCACCAGACGTGGGACTGAGTAGCCGAAGAGCAGGAGTCGCCTGCTACACCACGGCGACACTGGATTGAGGCGTAATTTATACGCGATTCACCGGGCTTTTCAGGGCCTCACCATGAGGACTTGTGATTGGCTTTAGGACAGATCTATCACTCAGCCTCTGGGTTAGAGGTGGGTGGAAGGTCAACCACTACCAATACAAAACCACTCCTCAGCTAAGCACCGCCCTATCCAGCTTCCTGTTGCTGTCCATCAACCACCTCGCGGGCGGGACTTTGCTTCCCTCCAGTTGGCCGGCGAATACGTCGTTCACTCTTCACTAGATTTCCGGTTGGTGCCTTCTACCGTCCATCAGTTACATTTCACAGGTCTATTGGCCAAACCAACGTCGCTCTAGATACCTCTCTTTGATTGGCTAATAGTGCTGTCGGTCCCCAATGTACCGCACTCTTATTGGTGAACGCTGCCGTCGCTCGGGCGGTGGCGGGCTCCGGGATTGGCGGGTGCTGGGCGGGCGGTGTCAGGCTCTCGGTGGCGGCGGAGGCGGCGGAGGCCAGGGAGGAAGATGTCGTAATGAGCGGTGGGTCCTGGCCGCTGCCGGCGGGGTCTTCCTGGCCCCCAAGGGTCGGGAAGACGGGCAGAGGCCGCAGGGAGGGGGAACGGGGGCCCGGGGTTGCCCCCTGGGGCCGGGCCTGGCGCCGGGGCCCGGCTTCGGGAGGGGCGGGGGAGGGAGGATTCCCGCCCGGAGGAGGAGCGGGGCTGGCCAGCCGGGCGGAGGCACCCGGAAGGGGGCGTTCGACTCCCCGCCCCCTCGGAGCCCGCTGGGCGGGAGGGCAGCGCTTCCGGGGGCTGGAGAGAGGAGCTGGCACCTGGGGCCCACTGGGCACCCCCACCGCCCGGTCGCCGACACCCCCCTAGCGCTGTCCGGCCCGTGGATATTGCTTGGGCCTGCTCTGAGGAGGCGGCCGACGCCCCTTCGCGCTTACCCTCTGTTGGAGGACTCTCCTGCACTCTAACTCTAGATGCCCACCAGGGATTCAGGGCTCGCCCGAGGGCAGAGAGGGGCAAGGGAGTGCTTGAAATTCAGACGGCGCCAACCACATGGGCACTGCTGGGTATAGAAGCCAACATGGTTACCAGTGTAGCCCAGCTGAGAGATGGTGTCACGACACGAGGGCGCTCCCTAGGCAGGTGACCTCTCGCCTTAGACTGCGAGTAGGCAAAACCTTTTAATGTGTTCGTTCACTTGGATCCTTGAGCCTCCAGCTAAATATCTGCAAAACCCGTGAGACGTTTAAGAACTTGTTGACAGAGCTAGCCTGTGAACCTGCTGTCCCGTTGAGGGGACTGCTGAATCCCAAAGGCTAGGCACAACCCTAAGGAATGAACAAAAGAAATAAAACAAAATGGATACTTCCTTTCTTCCACCCCACCTCCATCCCCATTGTCGACTTAATGAATCTCAGCCTCTTACCCGTGCTTCTTGGCATATGTTCCTGGTGGCTCTATAATATTAGTTGAAAAGGAACTGTGTCTTCTCTGGGCAACTGAGAAACCTGTCTTCACTGCATTCCTTGGTTTTGATTCCAATATACTGTCTTGTTTAATTGTTTCTTAATTAACTTGATCCAGAGAGACTCAGTCTGGCTTTTCTCAGTGCACATGTTCCCAAACTTTGTTTCTTCTTCTGAGGTAACTTCTTGCTCAGTTGTTTGTTGTTTTCTAGAAAAGGGGACGGAGGA
Organism: Tadarida brasiliensis; assembly: GCA_030848825.1. Classification (NCBI taxonomy): domain Eukaryota; kingdom Metazoa; phylum Chordata; class Mammalia; order Chiroptera; family Molossidae; genus Tadarida; species Tadarida brasiliensis. Next base: position 40,097,584 of record CM061273.1, read on the forward strand.
GCCAATAGATCTTTAAGCGATGAATTGGTCCATGGTCTTCCATTATACCGATTTCATTGCAGATCAACAGTGATGCCTATTTTAAGGTACACTGGCATGCACTGTGTAGAACTCACATGCTGTACCCCAGAAGGCATTAAGTGTTACAGTGGAGGGCTAAGTGTTGAGTTAGTATTTTGGATAAGGTTTTTAGGCCTAGAAAGTTTAGAGTGTTGGCCGGCTCACAGAGAGGCTGTGAAAGGAGTGATGGTGGAGTCCACACCATAGGAGTGATTTTGATTAATGACAAAGGAACCTGTTGTCTGCAATAAATATAATTGCAGTGACTTGTTTTTAAATTCTTGTTTGTGATAGAGGGAACTAATCTCATACAACCTATCAGTTGGGCTGATGAAGTCAGGTTCCAGTGGCTTCCAACAGGCATTAATACCTGTTGGAAATGGATTCTCATTGGGACAGTTGGTAATTTTTCTAATTCTGGGTTTTCCATTTGATTGTATAGAGGCTTAACCTCATTGTTTAAAAGCAGCAACAATAAGAAAGAAAAGGCTGTTCTGACATATATGAGCCCCCTGAATAGGCTGTTCAAGACAGTCTCTGCTAAAAAGACCCAGGTAGAGGTAGTTCATAATCGTATCCTGACCACCCAGCAGGGAGAACTGGCTTCAGGAGGCAGAGTTTGGCATCGCTGATGATAGCACATAGATTAGCCGGCTTTTTTCTCTCAGATTCTATTAAAGTTTGGGCCTCTGGAGGCCTGTCAGAGGAGAGAAGCTGTAAGAAAATTTTAGCAGATAATCTGGGTAGTTCATTTTGGTATCTTGGCCTTGAACTTCCTAGTTCTGTATATTAATAGCAGTCTTTTGGAGAAGTTGCAGGGTCCCTTGTAGCCTGAACACTCCTTTACCATAGATACGTAATAATTCTTAAGCTTGCAAGTATTACCCAACTAGAGCCCTGTGAAGACATTTTAAGCTTGTTGCAGCCAACCAATACACCCTGGTATTGACTTGGGTTAAACAATTTTCTAGACCTTGCTCACCCCCATTTCTATGATCATTAAATGTAGTATGATATTCTTCTAAGACTTAATCTTCATTCCTCTGTTCTCTGTATATACACAACTGGAAGCCTCGCTTCCAAAGATTTAAAAACTTGGGAATTATTTTAGAGGGATTGGGCAGCGGCCACAGAATAAAGATGCAGAGAAACACTGCTTAAAGGGTGTGTCGAATATTAGAATGTTTAGACATACAGTTGTGTGAACACTCCTGAATTTAAACAATTGCATGGTCCATTGTGAAGCCTTGTGGACTGCAAACTTGGAGTAAAATCTAGTTGGAGAAGCTCCTATACTTGCTTAGGAGTTTGTTGGGTGATAGTGTCCCTTTGGGGATTTGTGAACTTCTTCCCAACAAGTTTGAAACCAGGAACACTTGGTCTCCATGCTGGACCAAACCAGTACATGCTGGGATGAGAAACGGACATCATTACGGAATGCATTTGTTGATGTTTTTGCTTGTTTAGTTTTTGCTTTGCTTTTATTTTGGATCCACATGCAACTCTTGTGTGACTTCTAGACTTGTTGAAGGGGGTGGAGGGGAGCTTTCTCTTCATTTCTTCCTTCATAGAGCCAGTGCTTAGATCTTTATATTTCTGAAATGCAGTTGAAAGTCTGAAAGTCTCTTAAGAAGTTCTTCCTAAATTATCAGCAGATCTTTTTTTTTTTTTTTTTTTTGGCTGGCAGCATCTTCTTAGGAGACCTCAGGGTGGGGAGGTCTTACTTTTCTGTTATCTGTTGGAGCTGGGGGGAAGAAGGTAAAAACATGGGCCATTACTAATTCAAGGGCATTGCCAGCCTAAGTAGGAAAGGGATTAGAAAGTACCCTTGAGGAGATGCTCCCAGGTTGTATTGGTGGATTTGTTCCAGTTGACAGGATTGCAAAATGGAAAACTGATTTTTTCTACTGCTGAAGAGAGAGCCCAGGAGCAAGCTGAGTCAGCACTCAGCCTGGGGGAAGTTGCGGCTTCCACTGCATGTCTAGGAAGCGTTCTTTGCACATGCTCTGAGGCCTTCCCTGGCACAGGAAATTACTAAACTTCTCATCAGGGTGGGCTACTGGCTGGTGTGCTCTGCTCAGGAGCAAGGGAGAATGAAAGGGCTAAGTGCCCAGTTTAGACATTTCTCAGTTTACCCACTGTGAGTAGCTCTGAGTAGTGTTGAGGTGTCAAGGCTGTTTGTGTCACAGGAAGAGCATGCTTACAGACCCAACTGTTTGACTCCTTCCTTTGGCCATCTCATTCCTTAGCTACAATTTGTTTCAACATCAGGGCTGCATGCTGTACGTAGCCAGAAACCCCAGAACATCGCAATGCAGAGGTTTAGCTTGGGTGACTATTGTCTTTGACGCTAAGGGCTCTGAGATGGCAGTTTGTCCCTAGGCTGTTAGGTGGCCTTTTTCATCTCAGCCATATGGTGAAAATGGCTCAGGGACCAGTAAGCACTGGCCTGCACATTTCTAAATGTCTTCTTTCTAGAGCTTCCTCTTTGGAGAATTTGTTACCTCTCCTATGGGACTTGGTGGAATGACAAAGCAGCCTCTCTAGAGAGTGTGAATAGGGAATAAAGACAGCAGGCAGGACCACGTGATTGGAAGTGGAATATTTCTGCTCCTGGTCAGTGTCTAATTGGAAGTCTCAGATTAGCCTAAAAACAGACCAAAACATTTCCCAGCCTTCAAAAAAGTAATTGGTAAGCCAGCCCTTTCTTCCCAGGGGAAATGAAGTCACCACTAATTTCAGAAGCCGATCCTAGCCCAGGGATTGACTTCGATAAATATGCCAAAGCAGAGAAAGCATGCATTTTTACAGAATGATATTCTTTAGGGGGAAAATATATTTTGGTTTCTTTTTTTCCTCTTGTTTTCCAAGGATTCTGAGGCCCAGTATTCTTTTCACTATTTCCTGGGACTGCTTCTATCAGAATGAAGAGTTCTCACCATTCCCTGCTGCCCTGTGTTCCCACTTACTTCCTCAGAGTCCCTTCTAGTATGCAGAGGTGGTGGTGAAAGCAATCAGATTCTGAATACATATATATATATTTTTTTTGGACCTTTTTTTTTTTAAGAGAGGAAGGGAGAGAGAGAAAAACATTGATGTGAGAGTGAAACATCATTCCGCTGCCTCCTGCACACCCCCCACTGAGGATCAAACCCACAACCCTGGCACATGCCCTGACCAGGAATTGAACCTGCAACCCTTTGGTGCATGGGATAACACCTAGCCAACTGAACCATACCAGCCAGGGCAGATTCTGAATGTATTTTGAAAGTAGAGCCAAAAGTGTTTGCTGACTCAAATGCAAAGTGGAAAAAAAGAAGGGTCCAGGATGACTTCCAAGGCTTTAGGGCTGAGCAGCTGGAGGGATGGAGTATCAGTCACTGCAGTAGGGAAGTCTGACAGAGTTACAGAATTAGAGAGGTATTAGTAGCCCTGTGTGAGGCTAGTTAGATTTGAGATGCTTACTAATACATCCAAGTGGAGACTTCATTAGGCAGTTGGATATACAAATCTGAATATATAAATTTGGGAGTCATCATTATATAGAACCTATATGTTAATTGGTTTTATTTTATTTATTTATTTTTTTAATTCTCATCCGAGGACATTTTTCCACTTTTGTTCAGATAGAGTGGGAGGGAGAGAGAGAAGAGAGAGAGAGAGAGAGAGAGAGAGAAACATCGACGTGAAAGGGACACATCGAGTGGCTGCCTCCCGCAGGACCCCAACCAGGGCCGGGGACAATTCGCAACCAAGGTATATGCCCTTGACTAGAATCGAACCCATGACCCATTGGTCCACGGGCTGATGCTCTAACTGCTGAGCCATACCAGCCAGGGCATGTTAATTGGTTTTTAAAACTATGAGACTAGATGAAATCACCCAAGAAATATGTGTAAACTGAAGAAAAACAAGTCTCCAGACTGAACCGTGGGTCAGCCCAACCATTTAGAATTTGAGAAGAGGGGAGGACCCTGCAAAGGAGTCTTATAAGAGGTAGGAGGCCAACCTGGCAAATGTGTCCTGGAGCCAAGTGAAGAATGTTTCAAGGAGGAAGAGGGGTCATCTGCCAGATCAACACAGAAGATGCGGTCTAAGAATTAACCGTTAGACTTAGCAAGGTGGAGTTCACTGGTGGTGTGAGTAGTTTTTGTGGCGTGGATAGGGCAGGCAACCTGGTTGGAGCAGGTTGAAGAAAGACTAGCAGAGAAATTAGGGACAGTAGAATACAGGTGACTTCCAAGGAGTTTTACTTGGGGGGTGGGGAGAAATAATAGATCTTAGCTGATGAAGGGAATTTTAACTTCTTGATGAAATTGTGGACACACATCAGGGTCATAGGCCAAGGCTAAGGTCAAAGTTGGGAGTAGGGAAGACTGGATGGCTTGGTAAAGTGTCTGGGTGGAGATAAGATCTCCATTCTTTATTTACCTCCCTCCTTTGGCCTGTGCATTAGCAAAGCATCACCCAGAGTTGCTCATATTTAATGAAAGTCAAAGAAATTCCTTTTACTGTTGTAGAACTCCTTTATATGATTATTGTGGTTGCTGGAGATTTGCTTCTCATACTATGCAATTTGGAGTCATTCACAAGCTGATTCTCTTGGCCCATTTGTCAACTCCCTTTGAGGTCCAACTTCGTTCTCTAAAACCGGCCTGGCTTGTTTTACCCTTACCAGCCCTGAATTCTTCCATGCTAGGCAACTGGGAAAGGCTTGCTTTTCCCTTACCAGCCCTGAATTCTTCCAGGCTAGGCAACTGGGAAAGGCTTGCTTTTCCCTTACCAGCTCTGAATTCTTCCAGGCTAGGCAACTGGAAAAGACTAGGCTTAGAAACTGTTTTGTTGGCTTTAGGCCCAGCTGAGCTGACCAAAATAGACAGCAGAAGGACTGTTTGTACGGAGTGAAATTCCTCCAGGGGAAATACCATAGCAGTAGTCCAAGAAAGCTATAGCTGGGATGGCTTTCCTTAGGCAAAAAAAAAAAAAAAAAAAGCTGAGTACCCACAAGGCCTGGCTATGGAGTTTGAGCCAAGTTCTCTCAGGGAAAAGAGCTTCATGAAGCCCACTGTTGTGGTATTTCTTTGGGCCCCTTTTCTCTCTCATCCCCTGTGTCTCAAGAGAAAGACCAGTGGAACAGCCCCTAGTCTGGTGGCCAGAGCTTTGGGGTCGCTCAGGCCTCTTCCTGTTATGTGGTGCTCCCTGTGTCAGCCCATGGAAAGATCCCTAGGACAGAGACACTCCCTCCTGCGTGTTGGGGGAAGGTGTTGTGAAGGATGCCCTGGGCCTATACACTGGCCCATAGCAGGAGCACTTGCCCCACACTTGGGGGTGGGGGTGGCGGAGAGGAAAGATTTCCCCCTTGAGTAAGTAAGTTATAACTGAGCTCTGAAGGAAGATTGAAGACAGACTAAAAGTAGACAGTATGCTTGGGCTCCAAGTGAGAGAGGTCGTGTTACAGTTCTGGAAATGGAGAAAACTAGTGTGCCACAGGGACAGGAGAGTCAGAGGGCAAGAGATAAAGTAGGAGAGGTGGGGGGGGGGCGGGGAAGGGTGAGGGAGGGGGCAGATTGTTTTGGTCTCTACACCTTATTTTAAAATCAACTAACTGGCCCTGGCCCGTTTGGCTCAGTGGTTAGAGCGTCGGTCCATGGGGACCCGGGTTCAGTTCCCGCTAAGGGCACGTACCTCAGTTGCGGTTTGTCCCCGGACCTGGTTGGGGTCGTGTGGGTGGCAGCCACTCGATGTGTCCCTTTCACGTTGATGTTTCTCTCTCTCTTCCTCTCTCTCCCTCCCACTCTATCTGAACAAAAATGGAAAAAAAAATTTTTAATCAACTAACTGGAAGCTCTTGCAGGGTTTAATCAGGGGAGTGGCTGGATGGAATTTGCATTATAAAATGATTCTGACCAGATTATGGAAGCTGGATAAGAGGGGCAAGACCCAAGCTGGGAAGCCATTTGGAAGGCTTTGGGCAGTATTTCAGGCTGGGCTGAAGGTGGTTAATGCTAGGATAGTGGCGATGGAGATGAGGAGCAATGAGTAGACTGGAGAAAGGTTTATGTTTAGGAGGAAGAATCACGAGGACTTGATGGATTGCAGTGAGGGTGATGCTCAGGTTTCGTTGTGATTGGAAATACCAGACGAGAGGCTGGTTTAACAGACATTCACTCAGCCTGCAGCACTGAAGGTTCGCTGTGCTATGTACCAGGCTTGGTGTATCTGTTCAGCAGTGCAAACAGACGTGGCCCACCCTGGGGAGCCCTCCAGGAGTATGAGAGAGACATTAAGCCCATGATTATTTAATGGGTGGTGAGTGTTACCAGAGGAATTAATTTCATCTCAGGGGTCCTGGAAGGCCTGTTACATAGTAGGCTCTCAATAAATTTTGCTGAGAAAAAAACTGGCTGAGACCTGAAGTATGAGTAGGTGTTAGCCAGTAAGAGAGAAAAGAGCGCTAAGCAAGGAAAGGGCAGCAGTGGCAGAGATGAAGGCTCTTCAAGGATCTGGAAGAAGGCCTGGTACCAGGGGATGAGAAAACTGGGGAGAGAATGGGCAAAGGTGACAGCTCAGTTGGGAAGTTCTGTGGGCAGCCCAAGTAAAAGGCTCACAGAGGGCTGGATATACTGGTTTGCACTCGGAGGAGAGACCTGGGCCATACAGAGACCTAGGAGTCGTCAGCCTCTGGAAGGTAACTGAAGCATGTCAGTGGGCACGGTCACCTATGAAACAGGTACTGAGAAACATCAGTATTTAAGGGGTGGCAAAAGGAAGAGGAGCCCACAAGGGGAAGAGGTTGACTGGAGAGGTAGGAGAAAATCCATGGGGCTTTCAAGGAGGTGGGAATGGTCAAGAACTGAAGAGGGTCTCTTGGATTTAGTAATGAGGAGGTCTTTGGTGACCTGACAAAGGGCAGAGAGCTAGGGTGAAAGTCGCAGTGCCACTCCTAGGGAAGTGAACAAGTGAGAAATGAGGGGGCTAGGAGGTTTGGCCCAGGAGGAAGGAAGAGAAGGCTGTAGCTGGAGAGGATGGAGGTGGAGATGAATGAGCTATCGGTACATCAGGAGCTGGGATACTCAACTGGTCTTAGAATTAAACTGGTTTCCATTATAGGGAAAGGAAAGACAGGTGTGATCCCATCAGGCACTGGACTCCTTGTTTGATGCCCTTGGAAGTTTTCCTTGAAGCCTAAGAGAACTACTATTGCTTGTATTGTACATCACTGTATAACTTACACCAGCCAAAGGACTCTGTTGGGAAAGTTTTAGCCAACCTGAATGATAGAACTCTTAAAGAAATCACACCTTCTCGCCCTGGCTGGTTTGGCTCGGCGGTTAGAGCGTCGGCCTGCGGTCCAGAGAGACCCGGGTCGGTTCCCGCTAAGGGCACGTACCTCGGTTGCAGTTTGTCCCCGGCCCCTGGTTGGGTCGCGCGGGAGGCAGCCACTCGATGTGTTCCTTTCACATTGATGTTTCTCTCTCTATCTCTCTCTCCCTCCCACTCTGTCTGAACAAAAAATGGAAAAGTGTCCTCGGGTGAGAATTAAAAAAAAAAAAAAGAAATCACACCTTCTCTTTCTCTTTCAAGAATATGCAATAATCCCACTTGCCAGTGTTGCTAAGTGTAGGTTTCAGTGACTGGATGTAAGCTTCTGGTAGCCCTGGCTGGTGTGGCTCAGTGGTTGAGTGTTGTCCCATGCACCAGGAGGTCCCCAATTGGATTCTCCATCAGGGTGCATGCCCACATGCCTGGTTTGTGGGCTTGATCCCCAGTAGGGGGCGTGCAGGAGGCAGCTGATTGATATTTCTCTCCAATGTTTCCCTCTCCCCCCCTCTCTAAAATCAATAAAAACATTAAAAACACACACACACACACACAAATGGTATAGCTCTGGCCAGTGTGGCTCAGTTGGTTGGAGTGTTGTCCTGTACACCAAAGGGTTGCAGGTTCGGTCCCAGTTTGGGGTGCGTACGAGAAGGCAACCGATCAATGTTTCTCTCTCACATCAATGTTTCTCTCCTTCCCCTTTCTCTAAAAAAAAATCAATAAGCATGTCCTTGGTGAGGATTAAAAAAAGAAAATGGTACAATTAAAATGATGGAAGTGACATAAAACAATTATATAACTGCCTAAGAGTCTTCATACACTGTTTAGCCTCGCTTTGAATAATATGAAGGAAAGCACAATTTATGTTCAAGTTACACATTTTAAATATAAGGTTCCAAGTTAATGAGGTTCTAAAGTACTTTGATCAGAGTCTTGTAGTTCCGTATCTACGCCATTTCTTAACCATTTCTCATTTCCAAACACCAACTGGAAATGCTTCTTTTTTCCCTTTTATGGTTAATCTCGATATAATTCTGCAATGGCAGGGAGATTGATCGGTCTCTGTTTTGGTTGCCCAATGGCTACAAAACTCTGAGTGATCCTAGGAGAGATACTTACAAGCATTGTTTTGCAATCTAGAGGAGTATTTCAAGAGCCAGCTGGGGAGGAAAATGAAACCAAACCGAACTGGTGCGACGTCAAGTGCCAGCAGTCTGCAGCTTGCTTCAGTAGATTCTGCTGTGGCTTCCTAACTGAAGGTTCACTCAGAGCCCAGCCAGGTCTCCAAACAGTTTGAGTCCAGGGTAATAATGACTGCACAGGGAGAGAGGGAGATGGGAAAGGGAGATGAGTAAGAAACTCTAGGCCAGTTTTCATTTTGTTTGCACTCTGTCCTGTTCTGATGTCCTTCCGTTTCATAACAGAAGATGTCTCAGGGAGAGTCATTCACCAATTTTAGCTAAGTGAACCTGAGCCCAGGGAGCCTCCTGGGAAAGCCTCTGCCTTCCCTTCCCAGCCCTGCCAGCAACTAACTCATCTTGTGTTTTTATCAGTAACTGGTCTGAGAATTGTAAAAATCTTAAAGGTAATTCAGTCCAACTTCCCACCCCATCTAGGTGCCCTGTCTCTGACAGACACACATTCTGCCTCTGGCTAAATGGTTCCAGAGAAGGGAGAACATTACAACCGATTCCATCTTTTGAAAAATTTCCCTCTATTAATCTGCAATCTGCCTTCTTGAAATTTCCACCCTGAAGTCTTGGTTCCACCCTTTAAACCCATGGATGGAATAAAGACCCTGTGGATATTGCTACTCGGGCACCCTGGTCACAACCGTTGCTGCTGTTCTCTGAACCAGCACCCATTGCAAATCCCCCTTTCAAAATGTCCCTCAGAGTGAAACCTGACACTTCAGATGCGGCCCAAGTGTGCAGAACACACTAGGACTATTATTTTTCTTCTATGATTGAATTTTTGGAAACGCAGTCCAAGATTGCAGTAGTTTTTTTGGCAACCACATCTATATTCTGTTGGCGCCTGTTTAGCTTTGAGTTAAAACCACCGGGGCTTTTTCACATGAGACTCACTATTAAGCTCTGGCTTCCTGTCCTATATACATGTGACATTTTTAAAAATCTTAAGTGCAGAATTTACTCAACTTCAAAGTTTAAACCACCATTTATTAATTACCCACTACGTGCTTAATGCTTTTCATATCAATTGTTGACGCCTCCTGGAATCCCATGAGGATGACTCCCTGTGTTTTATAGATGGTGCAGTGGGGCTGAGAAAGGAATGACCCTGTCTCCCCACAGATGACCAGCACTGTACAAATTCTCATTTAGGTCTGGAGCCTCATGCACATACCAGTTTGGGTTTTTTTGTTAATCCTCACCTGAGAATATTTTTCAATTGATTTTTAGATAGCGTGGAAGGGAAGGGAGCGAGAGCAAGAAAGAGAGAAAGAAACAGAAACATCTATGCGAGAGAGACACATTGGTTGCCTCTCGCACGACCCCAGCTGGGGCCGGGATTGCACCTGCAACCCAGGTACATGCCTTTGACTGGGAATTGAACCCGAGCCCCTTGGTCTGCGGGCCAACACTCTAACCGCCGGCCTGGGGCGACATACCAGTTTTTAAAGACCTCTTTAAACCCTAATACTGCCTGGCTAGTGTGGCTCAATGGTTGAGCGTCGACCCATGCATCAAAAGGTCACTGGTTCCGTTTCCAGTCAGGGCACATGCCCAGGTTGTGGGCCCGATCCCCAGTCGGGGGCATGCAGGAGGTGGCCAATCGATGTTCTCTCTCATCAATGTTTCTATCTCTCTTTCCCTCTCCCTTCCTCTCTCTAAAATCAATAAAAAAAAAAAAATCTTCGCCCTGGCAAGTTTGGCTCAGCGGTTAGAGCGTCGGCCCGCGGACCAGAGACACCCGGGTTCAGTTCCTGCTAAGGACACGTACCTCGGTTGCAGTTTGTCCCCTGCCCTGGTTGGGGCCATGCTGGTGGCAGCCTGTCAATGTGTCTCTCTCACATCGATGTTTCTCTCTCAATCTTCTTCCCATTCTCTCTCCCGCTCTATCTGAAGATAAGTGCAAAAAAAAAAAATCTTCTAAAAAAATAAATAACCCTAATACACCCATTGTGTTTACAATCCTTCTCTGTCTTCTCAGTCTTGTGACATCTGCAGGTTGAACGTGCCTACTAGCTCTTTGCACAGTTTCCCAAAGTTGTGAGGTGGTTAGACTACACTAAGGCTGCATTTTCCAGCCTCTAGGGCACAAAACCAATTTAGTGAGTCACAACCAGCATTTAAAAATATGAGCCCTGCCCTGGCCAGTGTTGCACAGTGGTTAGAGTGTCGACCCGCACACCGAAGGGTCATAGGTTCGATTGCCGGTCAAGGGCACATACCTGGGTTGCAGGTTCAATCCCCAGCCCCAATCAGGGCATGTGCAGGAGGCAAATAATCAGTGCATCTCACACCGATGTTTCTCTTTCTCTCCCCTCCCTTCCTCCCTTCCACTCTCTCAAAAAAAAAAAAAAAAAAAAAAAATCAATGGAAAAAATATCCTCAGGCAAGGATTAACAATAAAAATATGAAGACCTGGCTGGTGTGGCTCAGTTGGTTGGAGCGTTGACCCGTATAACAAAAGGTGATGGGTTCGATTCCTTGTCAAGGCACATACCCAGGTTGCGGGTTCAGTCCCCGGTAGGGGGTGTGCAGGAAGCAGCTGATCGATGTTTCTCTTTCACATTGATGTTTTTCTCCCTTCCTCTCTAAAAATAAAAATGGTTTTTAAAAAAATAAAAATATGGACTAGAGTAGAAAAATATCAAAGTCCATCACATGGTAAGGGCATATTTTGTTTCTGGAAACTCTTTTTGCATGAGCACAGGACAGGGAAGTGTGTGGGTATGTGTGTGGGTGTGTGTGCGTACTGGGTCTCGATGTAAACTGTTTTTATAACTGGTTCATGGTCTGAATAGTTTGAACGCTGCTCTAAGTAGATGTTTTTGAGTCAACTTAGATTGTTCTCATTATAATGCTACAACTTAATTATGTGCACACATAAATCTGTATCAACTCATTGATCTAGCTCCTATAAAATTAAATAACTACCAAAAAGCGAGTAAAACTCAAACTGACAACATCATCCTGGGAGGACGACATTAGTTTGAACCTGAATCGCTGCTGTCAGCACAAGCATAGCACAGACTTGACCTCTGGGCTCCTTGACTTCCACACGCCCACCCTGCTGTGTCTAGTGCAGAGAGACCCAGTCCTCCCACGCTTTTGAGGAGCTGTCATCCCTCACATAGCAGATGTATCGTGAGTTAAACGTGCAGAATTAAGTTGTCTTAATCAGCCCACACAGTTAGAATGGTGCCACTTGGCACTAATACAGTTATAAATACACACATAGGCCCTGAAATGTGCAAATCTGGGGTATGGAACAGTCACCCAGTGATCTATAGTATTTGTTCATTTTTAAAAGATGATCTTCACAGTGAAAACAAGAATAAAACATTCTGGTAGAGAAAGCATGAGCCTCCAAGGAGAGGCCTGCAGACCCTGGTCCTGGGACCCCATCCCTGGTTTGAGGCACCCTGGTTGGCCTTGCAGCAGCAAACTGAGATGGCATGGATCTCAGCACTTAGGTGGAGGCACGTTCAGCTTAGCCCCCAAACTAGATTGTCATCCTGCCTGCAGTATCTTCCCTTCTTGTTCCTAAGAATATTATAAAATTTTCAGTCAGGTGTCATGTTGGAAAAAAATGCAGTGTATACCATTCTCCTGATGTATCCAGCCAAAACCCCATAAAACAGATTTGTTCAGGATGATATGTTCTTTGCAACCCTGTGCTTATTCCTTATGATTACTGCTTCCTTACCTCAGTAATTGTAGTGCTGTTCAATCATTTGTTCTATGGTTTTGCCAAGGATCGGTGTCTGATATTTCAGGATCTACTTCTACTCTGGGTTTTGCCCAGAGCTGCCCTCCGGCTCCTCACTCATTTTACAGGTGTGCTGCTACAAAGTCCCTCCTGCTCTGGAGTGCAGTTTGTGTGGCCTCCTGAAAACCATTTAAGGCATTGGTGTGCCTTCTTACTAGTCCATCACCAGTCCTGGATTCAGCCCCCAATCTCCTTTTCTTTACCTTTTCCCATTTAAGAATCTTCCTCCCAAAGAGAGAAGTCAGAGGCCAGCCACAATCGAATGGTTCCACTTTCTCCCCAACTTCTATCCAGATACCCAGCATAGGCTTAAGTGCCTGAGCCATTCTGCCTTTTTGAGCCTCTGAAGTAACTAATACCCTTCTTGTTCCTGTACTTCCCGAAATCTACTTTCCAAAGGTCTAGGATACAAGTCAGACTCTGCCCAGTGTCCTTTTTTTCTTTAGTGATAAGGTGGCTTAGATGCTTTCCCCCCAAATTCTCATGATTTCCATTTACCTATCTTATGTTTATCTCAGATCAAACTTAAGTTCAGAGTAGAGAGTCCTCCTCAACATTCTTTATTTTCCTTTATTAAAATAAAGTACAAGAGAGTATATTTATTATGAGAAAATGACAAAATACAGAAAAACAAGGAGAAAAATTCTTTATCAAGCAAAATTCAACCACCAAGAGATAATGGTTTTTAACATTTTAGCATTTTAAGACTTTCCTGCTATATTCATATATTGAGATATATACACATGTAAACAAAAATAGAATTTATTTTCGTTATATTCCAAGATTAGCTTCCTAGTCTTGGCGATACCTATGGTGCCAACTAGTATGGGCCATACCTATTGTCCTACGTGTAAATTCATATAAAGCAATTCCCCATATGCTATAGATCAGTACCTGGGCTGTTGGGCCTTTGTGGTGAAGGTTGAGCATAAAGCACCCAAGACTTTCGCATGGAGTGGGTGTGTCCTCGTCAGGGATCCTGACTGAGCAAAGCTTCTCTCAGGCTGGCTTGGCATCTGGCTACAGCAGCCTTGAGCAGGAATCTTGGCTCAGAGGTAGAGGATTAGTTGGGAGAGGGGGCTTCCCCACCCACCATATAGGGGTTCTGACCTAGCTAGGGAGAGTCAACAGTGCCCCACAGAGAGGGCTCCATAGGTGGCACAGTTTAGTTACGGAATTTGCTCTTGGTATAATCTCAGCATTTTAGTGTTATCTCCGGCTTTATAATGGCTGGAGAGGATAGTCCAGGGAAGGCAGGACCAGCTGTCCACACAGCCTTGGATGGCTAAGTCTGAGGAGAGGAGGTCATCTGCTGAAAAAGATGTAGGGTTGCTAAGCTTGAGTGGGGTTGGTGTGGGGAAAGGTCGTTAACCTCTCTTGGAGAAGCAGCAGCAAATAGAGACAAAAAGAAAATCTGAGACAAGTGGGTTTGAGTTCTTTTTGGGAATTTTGTGCATTGCTTTCTTTTCTTCCAACAGATCCACAGACCAGCATGGCTGCCACTGCTGCTGTCAGTCCCAGTGACTACCTGCAGCCCGCTGCCTCCACCACCCAGGTGAGTGGGCAGTGGGCTTTGTGGGCGGGGCAGCATCAGCCTGGAAGGACTCACTGAAGCTGCCACTGAACTACAACTGAACAGTCACTATAAATACCCCAGGATATGAGACCAGGGAAGGTTCAGTTATCTACTGTTTCTGAACTAAGAAACCATGGCCACGAACCTAAGGTGCCACACTTGAGTCAGGGGCAAAAAGCAGGATTAAACTCAAGGTCTCTTTGAATGGTTCCATTTTCTCCTCAACCTCTATCCAGTTCTCAACAGATACTCAGTACAGGCTCCACTGAGGAAAATAGACACTCTGTCCACACCCCAGAGACTGCTTGTAGCCTGGAAAGAGCAGCCTTCCCTGGTCAATGAAGTCATTGTCCCATGCACTAGAAAACACTTTACCAGAGGGTTTATTTCTCTCGTTAACCCTCCCTTTATCTTTCCCTCCCTCCCTTCCTCAGTTGAGGAATCAGGGATCCCTTAATTACTGTGGCGGGCCAACGGACTTGATCTAAGAGCTCAGGATGTTCTGTGTCCCTGTTAGAAACGAGGCGAGTGGGGAGTATGTGATCAGCTCATGCTGTTAGTTCACCCTGTCATCGGGTGCTTCTGGGGCACTCCTTCCTGAGAAAGTCCTTTCGTGCCTTTTCTCCCTTAATTACTCAGTGGAGAAACCAGCAGGGAAGACAGGACCACTGTAGGGGGAGGATGCTGGTACCCTGCCTGCCACAGAAGTAGGGAGGAGCCTGCCAAGAGAAGAGGATGAAAATGGGCAGAGGGTGGCTGGGCTACAGGCCCTCACGTCTCACTCCTTTTCTCCACTTGGTTTTTTGCAGGACTCCCAGCCATCTCCCTTAGCCCTACTTGCCGCAACATGTAGCAAAATTGGGCCTCCGGCTGTTGAGGCTGCTGTGACGCCTCCTGCTCCCCCCCAGCCCACACCACGGAAACTTGTCCCTATCAAACCTGCCCCTCTCCCTCTCAGCCCGGGCAAGAATAGCTTTGGAATCTTGTCCTCCAAAGGAAACATACTTCAGATTCAGGGGTCACAACTGAGCGCATCCTATCCTGGGGGTCAGCTGGTGTTTGCTATTCAGAATCCCACCGTGATCAACAAAGGGACCCGATCAAATGCCAACATCCAGTACCAGGCAGTCTCTCAGATTCAGGCGAGCAGTGGCCAGACCATCCAAGTACAGCCCAGTCTCACCAACCAGATCCAGATCATCCCTGGCACCAACCAAGCCATCATCACCCCTTCACCGTCCAGTCACAAGCCTGTCCCCATCAAGCCAGCCCCTGTCCAGAAGTCGAGTACGCCTACCACCCCGGGGCAGAGCGGGGCCAATGTGGTGAAGCTAACAGGTGGGGGTGGCGTGACACTTACTCTGCCTGTCAACAACCTCATGAACACCAGCGACACCGGGGCCTCCACTCAGCTCCTCACGGAGAGCCCTCCCATCCCACTGTCCAAGACTAACAAGAAAGCCAGGAAGAAGAGTCTTCCTGCCTCCCAGCCCTCTGTGGCCGTGGCCGAGCAGGTGGAGACAGTGCTGATCGAGACCACAGCGGACAACATCATCCAGGCAGGAAACAACCTGCTCATCGTTCAGAGCCCTGGCGGGGGCCAGCCAGCTGTAGTCCAGCAGGTCCAGGTGGTGCCTCCCAAGGCCGAGCAGCAGCAAGTGGTGCAGATCCCCCAGCAGGCCCTGAGAGTAGTGCAGGCGGCATCTGCCACCCTCCCCACTGTCCCCCAGAAGCCCTCCCAGAACTTTCAGATCCAGGCGGCTGAGCCAACATCTACTCAGGTACCACGCGCACTCTCTGCACCTGTCTTCCTCTCCTTAGCACTAACTGGCTAGCGCTCCATCCTACACAGTTTGCCTTTGAAGATGATGCTGATGCATCTCCTGATTTGATCTGAATGTTCAGAGTCAGTATCGTTTGGGGCAGGCAGTAAGTAGCCACTTCTGCCTGACAAATGGGTTCTCTTCAATTCATAAAGCCAAGTACAGCATATTTGTAGAAATCAGATGAAACATATCTATATACCTATACTTTGGCCCACTTTTTCTTTATGGAGGTCTTTTAGGGGTATGTGTAGGGGGCAGGAACTTACTTTTTAATAATAAAGTTTATTTTTTATTATAGAATTACTCAGAATAGTAGTAAGAGTGAAAAAATTCCGGTCGGAACAATAGAATTTGATATAAAGTAAGATAGTGAGAAAAATGCTGATTATTGTTAATGACGAGAAAAAATTGGAAGCAGCAGCCTTGCTTGAAAGCAGGAGCATTTAGGCTAGTCATCTGGGATGTTAACTTCAACAAGAATGTTCTTATTGCCCTGGCCGGTTTGGCTCAGCGGTTAGAGTGTCAGCCCGAGGACCAGAGAGTCCTGGGTTTGGTTCCCACTAAGGGCACGTACCTTGGTTGCAGTTTGTAGTTTGTCCCTGGCCCCGGTTGGGGTCGTATGAGTGGCAGTCACTCAATGTGTCTCTCTCACATCGATGTTTCTCTCTCTCTCTCTCTTCCCCCCTCTCTCTCCCTCCCGCTCTGTCTGAAAATAAATGCAAAAATGTCCTTGGGTGAGGATTAAAAAAAAAAAAAAAAGAATGTTCTTATTTTGGCATTTATTGAGATGCTCTAATACTCTGGAATCTACTTGGCTTTGTGAGGCAGATTTTATTCATTGTGTATGCCTACTAAACGCTAGAGATTATATCTGTGTTGCTGGTGGAGAACCTAGAATTCAGGAAAGTTATACAGTATCCAAATCTCATAGCACATAGATAGCAAGAGCCAGGATTCAACACAAATTTCAAACCCCAAACTCTTCGGTTTTCCACCTTGACTCATTGGGTCTTATGTGTGGCAGGTGCTACAATTAAAATTGAGGACAAAGATTTTTTTTTAATATGAAAAAACAGCTTCTCCCATTGAGGAATTCATAATATAGTCTTCTATAGAGAGAACTGAAGCATCACAGTGAGTGACAGCAGGAAGCTGGGTGATCTGCTGGGTGGAGAAATGCCCTTGAGTTTGAGCTGTGGACATGGGAAGTTATGAGAGCCTGCCCTCAAATGACTCCTCCCTTCTGGCATATTATGTATTGCCAGGTGATTTTCTCTAAATTGTTTAATTTACTTATTACAATACCTGTGAGGTTCTATTATCAAACCTACCTTAAAGGTGAAGAACTGGGTGAAGATACCCTCACAGGTGCGCACATCCTCAGCAGTGCCTCCCCTCCCTTTCCTGAGGTTCCAGATCTTGAGATTGACGGAGGCAGGGCTTACACCCAGGTCTTCCTAAGGAGATAATCATATGTATGCAGAAAGATTTAGCTACAACATTATTTCTTTCTTTTTTTTTTTCCCTTTTTTTTATTATTGATTTTAGAGAGGGAGGAAGAGAGGGAGAAAGAGAGAGAGAGAATCATTGATGTGAGAGAGACACATCAATCAATTGCCTCCTGTATGTGCCTCGTCGAGGGATTGAACCCACAACTTGGGTATGTGCCCTGGCTAGGTATTGAACCTTCGACCTTCTGGTGCACAGGACAACACTCCAGCCAACTGAGCCACACTGGCCAGGGCCAACATTATTTCTTTTTTTTTGGTTAATCCTTACCTGAGGATATTTTTCCATTGATTTTTTAAAAATAGATTGGAAGGGAGGGAGGGAGGGAGGAACATAGATGTGAGAGAGGCACATCGATTGGTTGCCTCATGCATGACCCCAGTCAGGGCTGGGGATCAAACCTGCAACCCAGGTACATGCCCTTGACCAGGAATCAAACCCACGACCCTTCAGTCTGCAGGCTGACACTTTCACCACTGAGTCAAACCTGCCAGGCCCAACATTATTTCTTACTGATGACATAGTTTTCCATCATCCTGAGGTGCTGTCTGTTATACAACTGTTAACTGTATATCTAGGCTGTTTCCAACCTTAGGGCTAAATAAATTCCTAAAAGTGAGTCAAAGGATATGCATATTTTTAAAAAATGTATTGTTTTCTTCAGCCCTCAGGTCAGATCTGGCCTCCCATCTGTTTTTGTAAATAAAGTTGAAGACATGTCCACTTAAGTTTAGACATGCCCATTTGTGCAGCATTTGCACTACAAGGCAGAGACTCATGGCCTGCAAAGCCTAAAAATATTTACTCTCTGCCCTTCATAGAAAAAGTTCGCTGATCCCTGTCTACATTATGAACAGAAAGTTTCCTAGTAACAGAAACTTCAGTTACACAGAAAATAGCAATGATTTGCAAAAGGGCACATACCAGAAAGCTGGAAATGAAATTTGTGTATTTATTAGATGACGTGAGATTTGTTTGCTTGCTTTTAACTGAAAAGAATGGTTCTAAATAATTCAGGAATCGAAACTAACCCCAGTCACAATCACAGCAGAGTGGTTTGTTGTTGTTGTTGTTGTTGTTGTTGTTGTTGTTGTTTTTACAAAGAACTTTTCCCCTGAATCATTTGAGCATAAGTTGCCACCAAATGCTTTACAGAAAGTATGTAATTCTTACACACAAGGATGTTCTACATAACAACAACCATCAAACATAGGAAATGAGCAATGAAACACACTAACGTCTAATTCAGAGACCCCATCCAGGTCTCACCACTTGCCCTAATAATTCCTTTGTGGCAAAAGGTTCTCGTCTGGTATCACACACTGCGTTTCATTGTCACGTCTCCTTACTTAGTCTCTTTTGATCTGGAACAGTGCCCCAGTCTTTACTTGACTGTTTTGAAGGCCACGGGCCATTTATTTTGTAGAATGTTCCTCAGTTTAGGTTTGTGTGATGTTTCCTCAAGACTAGATGCAGGTTGTGCTTTTTTTTTTTTTTTTTTGCAGGAATATCATTTTGAGACTGTAAATATCCCATTCCTCATCAGAATTTTGCCTACTTATTTTGATATCTTTTACTACGATGGAGATTCTTTTAAATTAACTTTTTATTTTAGAATAAGTTTTTATTTACAGAAAGTTTGCAATGTTAGTACAGTATACCTATCATTTGGCTTCCCCCATTGTTAAACATCTCATATTACCAGAGTATATTTGTCAAAACTAAGAAACTGACATTGGTACATTACTATTAACTAAACTCCAGACTTGATTTGGATGTTACCAGATTTCCATTAATGTCCTTTTTCTGTTCCAGGATCCTGTCCAGATACCACATTGCACTTAGTGGGCATGTCTCCCCAGGCCCCTTCGGTCTGTTAGTTTCTCAGTCTTTGTTTTTTATGATCTTGACAGTCTTGAGGTACTTGGGTCAGGTATCCTGTAGAATGTCCCCAGTTTGGGGTTATGGGTTTTTGGAAAGAACACTACAGAGGCGAAATGCCCCTCATCACATTGTATGAGGGGTACATATGCCCACATGACGTCTCTGATGGCAGCCTTTCTCACTTGGTTAAGGTGGTGTTTGCAGGTTTCTTCACTGTAAGTTGGTACTTTTCCCCTTCTCTACTCTATCCTTTGGAAGCTATTCCCTAAGTCTCCCACCTTCCTGCGTGGGAGTGGGAATGAGAATTAAGTTCTACATCCTGGAGGGGAAATTGT
The DNA here is from genome assembly GCA_030848825.1 of Tadarida brasiliensis. Lineage (NCBI taxonomy): Eukaryota > Metazoa > Chordata > Mammalia > Chiroptera > Molossidae > Tadarida > Tadarida brasiliensis. The sequence continues at coordinate 40,117,056 of CM061273.1, forward strand.
CTATATATTATTATTTGGAATTCTTTCTTAAAGATTTGTCTCTTCTCCATTTCTTTTCTTTTTTTATTGATTTTTAGAGAGAGAGGAAGGGAGAGGGAGAGAGACATAGAAACATCAATGAGAGAGAACATCAATTGGCCGCCTCCTGCATGCCCCGCACTGGGGATCAGACCCACAACCTGGGCATGTGCCCTGACCAGAAAGTGAACCGGCAGACCTATGGGTGCATGGGTCGATGCTCAATCACTGAGCCACACCGGCTGGGCTACATTTATTTCTTTATTCAATCATTTACTTATATCTGTAGGGACTCATGTATATTTATTTTATGCTTTGGGTTATAATTCAATACTGCATTATTTTTGTTGCTAACATTGTTCCAGCTTTGGCCATTTGGAGCTCTTTCAGCTTGGCTCCTGTATCCCTATGACTACTCTCATCCTTTTTTTCCCAGTAAGTTTTATTGAGATATTCACATACCATAAAATATATCCTTTTAAAGTATACAACTCAAGGGTTTTTAGTATATGCACAAAGTTATGCAACCATCCCTACTATCTAATTTTCGAATATTTTCATCACCCCAAAAGAAACCCTCCTTTAATGGTCACTCCCCACTTCCCCCTCCTCCCAACCCCTGGCACCCATTAACTCTTTTTCTATTTTTATGGATTTGTATATTCTGGACAATTCATGTGAATGTAATCATACAATAGATGATCTCTTACAACTGGCTTCTTTCACTTAGTGTAGTATTTTTGAGGTTCATCCATGTTGTAGCATGATCCAGTACTTCATTCCCTGTGTTTTCCCAGCCCCAGCCCTGGGATCAACCATTTCTCCTAGAAGCTCTGGTTCCTCTTACTGAAGGATGTGATAGCAGTTTTTTTAATTCTGTCATTCTCTTCCCCTCCATTTATTTGTGTCAGTGTGGACTAATAGATTCCTATTTCATGCAGTGGGCTATAACCCATTTGTATTATTATTTTGATGTTCCAATTGTCCCATACTTGACCAGTGGGAGCCCCTTCAAGTTGGCTCTTGTGTCTTTCACATGTGACCACCATTCTTGGAGCACTTCCTTACTTTCTGGTACAACAGGTGTTTCAAGCTCTTCTTGCACTTTTCCTGCCCCCAATCCTGGAATCAGTTATTCCTCCAAGGAGCCCTGGTTTCTTTCAGTGGAGCATGGGACTTAGAAGCTAAAACCTTGCTCCTGGAGTGTTGCTGCTCACAGCCCTTCTCAGTGGACACAGCTCAGAAGTATCTATAAATATACATAGATATGCATATGTAATACCTAGATAGATAAAGATGTAGGCATGCACACACATATATACACACATGTATTTATATATATCTATGTATCTATATTGAAACCTAAGAGGTTCCACCAAGACCTCTAATTCCCACCGAATACCACAGGGTTGGTTCATTGTAGTTTTCTCCCTTTCCATATTTGTAACTCCCTTCTCTGACAGTGAGAATCCTCGTTCCTATTATCCTTAATATATTTCCTTTCTGACCCTAGCCAGTTTGGCTCAGTGGTTAGAGCGTCGGCCTGCGGACCAGAGAGTCCCAGGTTCGGTTCCCGCTAAAGGCACGTACCTCGGTTGCAGTTTGTCCCCGGCCCCGGTTGGGGTCGGGTGGGTGGCAACCACTCGATGTGTCTCCCTCACATTTATGTTTCTCTCTCTCTTCCTCCCTCTCTCCCTCCCTCTCTATCTGAAGATAAATGCAAAAATGTCCTCGGTTGGGATAAAAAAATATATATGTATATATTTTTCCTTTCTGGATCAGTTCCCCATGAATGTGACTAGTCTCCCACAGCCATCTCAGCTCTCCCATGTGGACACCTCAGCCTGCTGGGGCTCTGACACCCAGGCCAAGCTGCTACTGCCACTCCCCTTCAGATGCCCTTCTTGTCCCATCAGGCTCTCACATGTATATTTTTAAGGCTTTTGATACATATTCCCAAATTTCCCTCCAGCAAGCCTAGACTGCTCACCACTCCCACTCCTAATGTAAGAGTGAGTGCCTGTTTCCCTGCTGTCTCACCAACAAGCGTTATATTTTATTTTTGGCAATTGTTTTTCCATGCTAAGTGAATTAAATGTTTAGTTTCGAATCAACAGTCACCATTTGGCAGCTTAGCACAGGTATGCCGTCAGCCCTTTGTTGAACGTGGACCGTGTAAGGATGTAAGTTTGGGCTAGTCAGAGAAGGCTTGGGCAGACAGAGAGGCACTCCCAATTCTCACATGGGCAGGGAGACGAGACTGCACTCACTGAAAGGTGCCGGGAGCCCAGTCTGTCCTAGGACACTGACTTTTTCTCTCTGGTCCCTCCCAGGTCTACATTCGTACACCTTCCGGTGAGGTGCAGACAGTCCTTGTCCAGGACAGCTCCCCAGCAACAGCTGCAACCACCTCCACCACCACTTGTAGCAGCCCGGCATCCCGTGCTCCCCATCCGAGCGGGACCAGCAAAAAACACTCAGCCGCAATTCTCCGGAAAGAGCGTCCCTTGCCAAAGATCGCCCCCGCTGGGAGCATCATCAGCCTGAATGCAGCCCAGCTGGCGGCGGCAGCCCAGGCCATGCAGACCATCAACATTAACGGTGTCCAGGTCCAGGGTGTGCCTGTCACCATCACCAACACCGGCGGTGAGGGAAGGCCCCGGGCCAGGGCGTGGGTGGTGTGCCTGCACACTCCTCACTTGGAAACTGGGAGCCAGCCCCATGCTTCCTAGTAACAGCAGTGAGGAGACTGCCTGAAAATTGCCTTATCCCTTCCAGCTTAGAAGCACGTCCACTTGTCCTTACAGTAGCCCCGTGAGATAGTTTAAGGTGCATGTTGGCCCCACCTGACAGCAGAAGACTTTGAATATGGTGGAGAAAATAAGGTATACTTAGGAAGACTCTCCAGCTGACACACAAATGCAAATTCGTTTGGTACAGACCAAAGACAGATCTTCGAGGGAGGCCCTGGTAAAGAAACTTGAGGGAAAGCTTCCACAGCGAGGAAAGCCTTGAGTTAAAGTTGGAAGGAAAAGAGGGAGCCTTTGGCAGTGGGGATGGCTTATGTACTTCAGCTGAGTGGGGATAGTTGGTAATATATATATATATATATATATATATATATATATATATTATGAAAACAGCCTTGCAAATCATCAAAGGAACAATGTAGCTACCTAGCAAAAATAGTTCCTTGCCTTACCTTCTTTAGCTAGGTGAAGGGCCCTTTTCAGGGTAGTGGCACTTTAACACCAGCAACAGGTCAGCTACACTCTCCTGCTTTTGAAAGGCTTTATGCAAGTCTTAGAGGACTTGATTTTTTCCAAAGTCCTTAGAACTGTTTTCTTACTCTTATTAACAAAAATACCTAGACGCTTTCCTGAGAGCAGAGTTGGTATCTCACTCAGAAGGACCTAAGGCTGGAGAAAATTCTGGAAGAAACACTCCCCAAGACAAGACCCTTCCAAATTGATATATGTGGGCAGTGTCTGAAAGCAGGCTCAGCCTGTGCAGTGTGGTTCAGCACATGGACTCTGACATCAGCTGCCTGGGTTCAGATCCGAGTTCTACCACTTATTAGCTGTGTGACTTTGATGTTACGGAGTCTCAGTTTCTTCAACTGTGGAAGGAGGATGAAAATACCTGTTTCATAGGATTGTGAAGGTTGAAGGAGTTAATACATTTAAGGCCTCTAATGTGGTATCTGGTATCTAATAGGGTCTCAAAAGTATTAGCTGCTGCAGTTATCTTTATCATATACAGAAGGGAAGAAGGTGTCAGGCTCCCTGCTCTGCCCCTTCAGGCTTCCTCACCCCGAACCATGCCCTCCTACTCCCCACAGGGCAGCAGCAGCTGACGGTGCAGAATGTTTCTGGGAACAACCTGACCATCAGTGGGCTGAGCCCCACCCAGATCCAGCTGCAGATGGAGCAGGCCCTGTCTGGAGAGGCCCAGCCCGGGGAGAAGCGACGCCGCATGGCCTGCACATGTCCCAACTGCAAGGATGGGGACAAGAGGTAATTGGAACCAGACTGGCAGCTTGGCATGTGCCCTGTTCCCCAAGCACCTTCCTGGGACATGGATCAAGAGGACACGGTAGCAGCTCACGCCACCTGGCCTCCTCGCCTCCTCCTGTGCTTTCTGACCTGATCCCACATCCTCTCTCCATCCTGTCCTGCCCCCATCTTCTGTCTCCTCCCTCACTCCTTCTCCCTTTCCCTCCACCCCACTCTCCATTCCCAGATCTGGAGAGCAGGGCAAAAAGAAGCACGTGTGCCATATCCCGGACTGTGGCAAGACTTTCCGGAAGACGTCCCTGCTGCGGGCCCATGTGCGCCTGCACACCGGCGAGCGGCCCTTTGTCTGCAACTGGTTCTTCTGTGGAAAGAGGTTCACACGGAGTGATGAACTCCAGCGGCACGCCCGTACCCACACAGGTCTGTTCCCCCTCCCCCGCGGCACACTACCATCCAGACACTTCACCCCCTTCCCCTGACATGTTTGCACCCACACAGGTCTGTCCCCAGCCTCTCCCCCAACCCTCACTCCATTGCCTTCAGTGACACACAGATTCCTGGCCCTGCCAAGAACTGCCATATTGAACAAGAGCTACAGACTGTCTTCTCAGAGGTCCAAGCCCATCCAGGAAATGCTTTCAAGCCATTCCTTTATCAGTGTTTCCCAAAGCGATGTCATTTGCATTATGCAGCCTTGATGACTTCTTCTATAGCTGCATAGTTATTTATTTAACAAGCACTGATGTAGTATGCCAGGCACTGTACTGTGCCCTTTACAGATCGACTAATTTAATCCTCAACAACTCTATGGGGAAGGTGCTTTGATTATACCCACTTTACTGAGGGACGGAGAGGTGGCTAGGTCATGCAGCTGGTGACTGGTGGAGCCGGGTTGAGACACAGGCCCTCTGGCTCCCAAGTCCACGTTCTTTTTTTTTTTTTTTTTTTTTTTTTTTTTTTTAAGAGAGAAGGGAGAGAGAGAGAAACATTGATGTGAGAGAGATACATCCATCAGCTACCTCCTGCACGGTCCCCACTGGGGATCAAGCCCACAACCCGGGCATGTGCCCGGGGAATCGAACCAGGCCTCTCAGTCCACGGGGCAACGCTCAATCCACTGAGCCACACTGGCCGGGCCCAAGTCCACACTCTTCATTGCTACTCCATACTGCCTTTCCTACTATTATTTCCTAAATGATTTTCCTGAAATCATTTAACTCTTTTTACTCATTTATGTCCAATCACTATTATTTTTGACACCACAAGCTTGACATCACGTACTTCTCCTTTTTGGGGGCTGGGAAAGTATCTGTGAATGGGCTCTGTGAGTGATGGGCATCTCCTCTCCCCAGGGGACAAACGCTTCGAGTGTGCCCAGTGTCAGAAGCGCTTCATGAGGAGTGACCACCTCACCAAACATTACAAGACCCACCTGGTCACGAAGAACTTGTAAGGCCTCTGAGGCAGGAAGCCCCGAAGATGCAATCCCCCAGGTGTCCTGCCTGGGCCCCTGGTGGAAAGGAGGCCCACAGCTGCCCTGGCCCGCCCTCAGCCCCTCCCTCCTGTTTTGCAACTGTCCTCACAGGAAGGGGTTCTGCTGCCCCACATTCACCTCCTTCTGAAGCCCTTGGCTCTGCCCTGGCCCTTCCCTCTCACCAGACCATGGACACTGGCTGTGCCCAATGAGACGTTCTAAACCAGGACGAGTGGGAACCTTTATTTCCAAAGGAAAAACATGAATTTCACTCCATCGAGGAGCAAAGTGAGCCCCTTCATCCCCCCAACACTGCCGGAGTTGCATCATCGTGCCATGCCTCTCTCTCCTGCACCTCCCTGGCCCCCCAGCCACCTCGGATGCCCCGGGCCCTGCACCCAGGGCACCACTGGCATCCACCTCCTGAGAGGCTCAGGAGGCCACCTCCACTCCACATGCCCCAGCCCTGCCACAACTCTTCTCCAGCACATTCCAACTTTCTATTTAAAAATAAAGCTACCCACAGACTCCCTGATCCCCCTTTTCTATGGAGAACGTTGCCTTATACTCTACTTCAGATAATGAACACTGTGTATTGTGTGCTTTAAAGTTTTATTTAATTGCTCCCTTCTTCCTGTCCTTGTTACTCACCTCCCCCATGCCTGCTTTCAGTTTAGGGTTTTGGGGGCAATGATGGATTTTTTTCTCACTCTAGCAATTCTCTTTTCTAAATGACACAGCATTTCAATTCAAATCTGGATTCAGGTAAAAACAACTTCATATCCTGAACCTTTACGCTCTCCCTTCATCTCACCCACCCCTACCAGCCCAAGCTCTAGTTATGTACAGTGTATATTGTATAATAGACAATTGTGTCTACTACATGTTTAAAGACATATTGCTTGTTATTTTTGAGGCTTTTAAATTAAACAAAATCCAACTTTATTTTTAGTTGTAACTGCTTGAGGTATGTTTTATGATTGACAGATTTGTTATCCTTTATTAACGATGTACTTCTGTTGTTCAGCATTGGGCTGACAAAAATTTTTTCTTGCTAATAAATTTAGTTGCCTGAGGCAAAATCTGCAACTTGGCAGTGCAGCTTCCTTTGTCTTTGACCTCATAGAGCTCAGAGAGGGGACTCAGGGGAGGAAACCCTGGTCTCAGAGTGATCCACAGGGGGCCCAAGGCAGGACCCTGCTCTCCTGACTTGAAAAGGGCCGCAGCCACACAGACCTCATGGCATTGGCACAAACCCCAGAGCACCTGGGTGGGACCTCCAGGGGGACAGGACCTAGCATAGGTGTTCCTGCTTTGTTCTTCTATAAGCCAGTTTTGCCCAGATCAAAGCAGGCACACTCTGCTCAGACTCAAGTCACAGCAAAGCCTTCCTTACCAGCAAGCTACTTCTTTACTCAACTCTCCAACCCACAGACAAAGGCTTTGATCTCAGAGCCTGCTAGTAAAAAGCTTGGGAGAGAGAGCCAAAGGGGCTTGGCTCGGTCATTTCCAGAGGCTAACAAGTCTGGAGAAAAGGAGATTCCCTAAGGGCCGAGATCCCTTCCCAGGGTGGAGGGCCAGGCTGGGAGCCCATCTCTACCCAAGAGAGGACCCTGGTCACACATTCTGCTTTTCTTCTACTCCTCAGCTCAGCACCAGAGGGGGCAGTGAGCTAATTTTGGTTTTACCAAGTGCTGCAGATCTGACACTTTGGTGGGGATTTGGGGAGGAGAAGAGAGAGCTATTAAGGAGGGCAGGGTTGTGATGTTATGCAGACTGAGACAGGAGCTAGCTCAGTACACTGGCGGGGGCCTGAGCATCTGGGCTGAAGGGAGAGGCGAGCTGTTCTCAAGCAGATAGAGAACAGTATGTGCTCTCTATAACGACCATGCCTTTCCTTCCTTCAGAGGATCCACCCAGGGTCGCTGTTCTGTGCAGGAGCGGCAAGGCTCCTTTTGAGCTATCCATTCCCTTACTCTTCCCTTTGTCACCAGTGGCCTGCATTTGCAAGCAAACAGCTTTTCCTTAAAGCCAGTCCACCCTCATATCAACTGGAGAAATAAAAGGTAGATGGATCTCAGATGGATCAGTTTCTCTGCCCCTGATCACTTCTTTTTAACAGGCAGGGAGACCCATCTTAAGTCCTCTTTGGGTGATACCAGACCAACAGTTGACTCTACCCTGGCATTGAAGCCTCTTAACAAACCCATCAGCCCTACATCTCATCATTGCACTAGCAGGAGGAAGACGGAAGGTGTATTTCTCTCTTCCTCGTGCATGGATTGTGTGACTGGAAAGCTGCCTTACTGAGCTCTGAATCAGGATTGGTGGGAAGAAGGGGACTATTAACAAATTGACCTCTTTCTCTCACATGTTCCCCATTGGCTTTGCTCTCAAGCACAAAGAGTTACCTTTTCCTGAGAGCTGATTCCAAGTCATCTGCTTCAAGTGCGGAAACTGACCTGACTCCTTGGCATCTTTTGAAAATGAAGGTGCCAGCACCCAGTGGGCAGACCTGAGTGCTGACACAGGATTCCCCTTCTCCAGTGAGGCAGGTTCAAAAGTTGTGCCTGGCCACCTCTGCCTCCAATGGGATGCCTGAGTTAGAAAGGGGGCAGGAGAATGTATTCTGCCTAGCCCAGGTGATGGCATGAGTACAGAATGGAGAGAACTGGTGGCAAATTAGCCCTCATCTGCCCGGCCGGTGTGGCTCAGTGGTTGAGAATCGACCCATGCACCAAGAGGTCACTGGTTCGATTCCCAGTCAGGGCACATGCCCAGGTTGTGGGCCAAATCCCCAGTGGGGGGCATGCAGGAGGCAACCAATCCATGTTCTCTCTCATTGATGTTTCCATCTCTCCCTTCCTCTCTCTCTAAAATCAATAAAGAAAAAAAAAAAAATCAAACCAGCCCTGGCCAGTGTGGTTCAGTGGTTAGAGCATTAGCCCACCAACCAAAGGGTCACAGGTTCGATTCCCAATCAAGGGCATGTACCTGGGTTTCGGGTTCATTCTCCAGCCCAGGTTGGGGCACGTGCAGGAGGCAACCAATCAATGTGTCTCTCTCATATCAATGTTTCTTTCTGTCTCTCCCCCTCCCTCCCTCTCTTCCACTCTCTAAAAAAAAAAAAAAAAATCAATGGAAAAAATATCCTCAGGTGAGGATTAACAACAACAAAAATCAAACCAGCAAATAGAACTCAGGCTTCCTTCAAACTACTCAGTCCATTTTTACAATCACCTTTTGGGGGCCTTTGAGGCCCCACACGAGTATGTTGAGGGGAGTCACCTGCAGCATCTCAGGTCCCTGGACCCAACAGGGGCTCCTGGCTTATGGATGTGGCTGAGACCTATAGGGTGGAGAGTCCAGGAAACCTAACAAGGGGTGAGACACTCTTGTGAACTGACCAAGGTCTTTGGAGTTGGAATAAAGCCACTACAGTAATCTCAGGCCAGGTGGCAGCTGGGTTTCCTAGTGAAGGGGTCCTCAGGGAGTAGAAGAGGCAGGAAGTGAAATCAGGGAAGATGGAATAAAGAACGGGTGTGGGTGAAAAGAAAGCAAACCGTGGTGGGAAACGGCAGAGAATCAGGGCTGGAAAGGATACCTATTAACCAGATTTCTCAATGCAACTAAGAATCACCAGGTCATATCCTTTGGGCCTGCCTTGAAACCAGCCATCAGGCCTCCTCTTTCTGCCTGTGGCCCACAGTAATTACCAAGGCAGCCAGTGCCAGGAGTGAGATTGATGTCCTCAGACCTCACTCAGCTTGGAAAAGCTTAACATCCCTCAAGCCAACAAGGAAGGACACTTGGTCCGGTTCCCACCAGGTGCAAAAAAAACCTCCAAGCTCTACTCACAATGCCTAGCACCCGGCTCCAGAGAGGATTAACAAAACAGTTTATGCATAAACATGACAGATTAGCATTTCCTGGCTGACATGTTGAGAAGGAGCCAGAGAAAGTAAGTGACATGATCCAGCCCATGAAGGAGCTTCTAATGGGGAACGTGTATGAAAACCACATGATGTATTTACAAAGTGACCCATGAGCACATGCAAAGATTGTGTGAGGGGTCAACCACATAACCACAGGCAAGGACACTCAGGTAAGAGTCAGCCTCCTCCATGCACGGCCGGTGTGACTCAGTGGATTAAGCGTTGTCCCATGGACTGAGAGATGCTGGTTTGATTCCCCGTCAGGGCACATGCCCCGGTAGCGGGCTCTATCCTTAGTAAGGGACGTGCAGGAGGCAGCTGATTGATGTGTCTCGCTCACAGCGATGTTTCTATCTCTCTCTCTCTCAATAAAAACATTAAAAAAAAAAAAAAAAAAGAGTCAGCCTCCTCTGCATCCCTCCTCTGGGCCGCCTGATAACCATACTTGAGACTCAGGCATCTACTGGCAGAGCACCAAGTACCCACCCTTCTGTGTGTTCTGAGTTCACCCCAAGGCTGGGCCAAAGAATTCCTGAGCTTAGGGGCCCCAGCATACCCACTCTGGCCTGCCATCAGCCTCCTGGAAAGCTGGGCTGTATATCACCAGCATCATTTCCATCCTCCTGGGCCTCTCCCCTCCCCCACTGTCCTCCTAAACTCTCCCAGGCCCTCTGCTCTTCTCAGACATTCTCATCCTCCCCCATGGCTTCAGGTGCCACGTTGGTGGCTCATGACACCTACACTGGTCTCATCAGCCCAGACCTCTCTCCTAAGCTCCAGACTTGATTATCCAACCCAACCAAACATGGGTGTCCCATAAACTCTCGTGTGCCACAGGTTTGATAGTGACATCACCTCTCCTCCAAACCTCCTCCAACATGCCCCACTTCAATGAACAGCACCACACATGTGGCACGAGGGTGTCACTTCTATTTAGACAACACTGCAGCATCTTTTTGTTGTTGTTAATCCTCACTCAAGGATATTTTTTACCAAAGGATATTTTTCCATTGACTTTTTAGATAGAGTGGAAGGGAAGGAGGGAGGTAGAGAGAGCGAAACATCGATGTGAGAGAGACATATCGATTGGTTGCCTCCTCCTGCACACCCCCGACCCGACTGGGGCTGGGGATCAGGGCTGGGGATCGGGGCTGGGGATCGAACCTGCAACCCAGGTACATGCCCTTGACTAGGAATTGAAACTGCGACCCTTGGTCTTCGGGCTGATGCTCTAACCTCTGAGCCAAACTGGCCAGGGCAACACTGCCGCATCTTGCTGCCTCCTTCACTCATCATCCACTTGGTCACCAAGTCCCAAAACACAATCACTAAGCTATCATTGAAACATATAATCCAATCAAACACTTAGACTAAACGATTTCAGAACATAAATGCAAAAGCATCAAAAGAAAACAGGCAAAGCGTAGTCCCCAAACTCACCCGCAGCCTCACTGTTTCATATGGAGAACCAGTGTGCCTCTCTGTGCAATGAAATATTACAATATATTTTCTATTTCATTTAAGACTGTCTCAAGAAAAGATTAATCAATTTACAAAGTTGGGGAGGGTGGCAAAGTATTTAATAAAAAGCCGTAACAATAAAAAATTCATTTCTCCCAAGCAGGAAAAACCCTTGCTGAGGCTGCAGCAGTAGCGGCACAGCCAGCAGGCGTGTTCCCCCCTCCTTTTTGCACTGCGGGGCTGCTTTGTGATCTAGACACCAAATCCCATTAGGCAGAAAAGCACAATGCAAGCCTACTTATTATTTTCAAGACAAAGGGGAAAATATTAAAAGGCAACCAGTTGCAAGCTTCCCTCACTAATTGCCAAGGATGGGAGAGGCTGTTGGAATCTACTTTTTCTCCTCATCTGGTCTTTAAAAAACAGGAATTAGACACTGTGGTTCCACAATAGCACAGGATAAAAAAGAATCATTGTCCAAAAGCCTAACCAGTGCCACCTGCCTGATCTTCAGTTGACACGCCAGCCCCTGCCTAAGTGCCCGGCTCATGTTCGCACCACCCGTTCCAGCAGGATCACACGGCTCCAAGTTTCCCCAAGGCACTCAGCCTTTACTCACGTTGTTCCCTCTTCCTGCCATGCCCGTTCCATTGTCCATCTGGCAAACACATACTCATTAAGACAAATCAAATGTCTGCTCCCTTTACAAAAGATTCCTGACTGCTGGAACCCTGGAGACCACTTCCTCCATTGTGCTCCCCATTTCCTCACAGAAGTACCTTAACTCTTCAGCTTACAGATTTGCTTCCCCTACAGACTACAAATCCCTGCGGGCAGGAACCGTGTCATCTTCATCTTAGTATGCTCACACCTAGTTCAGGACCTGGTCCAAAACAAGTCTTTAATAAATGTCAACTGAATGAACAAATATCTATACAATTGACCCTAGAACAACATGGTTTTGAACTGCACGGGTCCACGTATACATGGATTTTTTTTCAATACTGTTAATGTATCTTCTCTTCCTTATTCATAATTTTCTCAATAAAATTTTTTTCTAGCTTACTTTTTTTCTAAGAATAAGCATATAATACATGTAACATACAAAACGTAGTAATAGACTATTTATGTTATCAGTAAGGCTTCTAGTCAACAGTAGGCAGTTCATTTTTGGAGGAGTCAAAAGTTATATGTGAATTTTCAACTGGGGAGGGGTCAGTGGCCCTAACCCTTGCGTTGTTCAAGGGTCAATTGTACTTCGCGAATGGCTTTTTTTTTTTTTTTTTTTTTTCCGCGAATGGCTTTTAACCAAACCATTCAAATGATCCTAATCTTGGTGCCCTAGAATCCCGGATCCAGGGTAGCATAGCCCAGGATTGCTAAGAGTGTGGACCCAGGAACAAAACCAACTAAGTCGAAGGGCACTAATTACTGCTTACACAGATTTAAGTGCAGGTGTTTGGGAGGAGGGGAGGTCAGTCATGTTCATATGTGGAAAGACAACTTCAATAAGAAAATCCAGTCAACTCTCTCCGTCATGTTGATAGAGGAAAACAATACAGCAAAAAATTCCAACCAGTGGTGCCCTAGAATCGCGGATCCAGGGGAATTCATAGATCAACATTAAGCCTTGAGATATATATATTATTTCTTTGTAGCAAATTTGTCTTCCAGATTCTATTTGGCTCAAGGTATGTGTGAATGATAAAGGATGACAGGTATCTACAGTAGGGCTTTATGAAGCTTAGTTGTAATGCAGACACCTGGGCAGGGCAGGAAGTTCCCTTACCTGACACAGTCCTGGGGTGCCTGACTAGATGGTTCTTGCAGCTCCCCTTCCTGATGGTGGTGGAAACCAGGACTACAGAGAGGCCTTGACCCATGGCTGCCCCAGCCAGGTCAAAGCTGGAATGGACACTGGCAGGTTTCCCATTTCTCAGCCCTGTGTTGACATCCTGGAAATGGTTTGCACAGCCACCTACTCTGCTGTGCCCTTAGCTATGGCTGGCATTGACTTAGGCACCAAACTCCAACTATCTGGTAAGGGCAAAATGTGAAAAAGAGGAAACTCAATGAAGATGGGGGAGGCCTGGGAGAGGTGGGGCAGTGGTAACCTTTCCATCTACCTGGCTAGTCTGCTGCACCTTGAAAGAGAAAGCCATGAGCAAAGGAAGCAGCATGCTCTGGCCTGGGGTGAAAGAAATGAGGCTGGAGAGAGGGGGTTCACAGCTGGAAGAGGAAGATGGCTCTGGGACAGCTTGATTCCAAATTTCCCTCTTCCCCTTTCCCATTCAGCTGTCTTTCTTCTCCACAGTCTCTTCCTGACCCCACTGCACCTTCCCAAGCCCCAGGGCACTCACACACACACACACACACACACACACACACACACACTGCACAGCACCTATTTGGAATGATCACAAGTCACTTCAACCTCTCCCATTCTCGCCTCGATTTCTTCCCTAAACCAGATGCCTCCTTTCTCTGTGTCTCCCCATCACCTTGCCTCTGGGTCTGGCCCCTAATTCCATTTTCCATTTGTCCTTTCCCAAGCCTCCCCTCTAGGGGTACTTCCTGCACTAGGCTCGCCTTCTGGCACCTACCAGGGGCCAGCCACTTAATACTGACCACTCCCCTCAAGCTTCCAGGGGCTCATCCCCCGCCCCCAGGCTGGGCGACAGCAGTCCCTATATATCTTTAACAAACCTCCACGTGCGCGTTAACGGCGGTGACAGAATTTCCTTGTCTCCCTGCTCCCGCCCCCGGAGGCGCCGCCCATTGGCCGCTGGGTTCTTCTGTTCTCGCTCTAATTGGCCTCGCTCCGGAAAACTCCAACCAATGCCTTTCCAGCGCCTGTCTCCCTCCTCCGACCTTGGGCTCCCATTGGCTCCGAGGACTTAGGGTATCTGGGCTTGGCGACTGACAAATTCTTCCTTCCCCGGGGTAGACTCTGGACTGAGAAACTGGTTCCGATCGCAACGGAACCCGGCGCCGGGCGATGCCGGGTCACGTGGCCGACAGCCTCATGACGTGCGGGTTGCGAGGCGTCACCGTGACGTTTGGGCGACCGGCCGAGTGGCCCCACTACCTGCGTCACCTGTGCAGCCGTGGCACAGTCATGGACCTGGGACCGATGCGCAAGAGTTACCGCGGGGACCGAGAGGTGTCGCCGGGCAGGGTCTCCGCAGGGACGGGGGAACAAGGGGTCGCAAGTCATCTGAGGAGGGGAGGGGCGGTGGGAAGAACCCCACGGGGTTTCTGGGACCACCCCGTGGGACGTGGGGAGCTTGGGGTCATTCACATGAGCGAAGAGGGTTCAAAGACAACCGACGCGGGGGAGGTTCTGGGGAAACCCGGACAAAGATGGGTTCGGGAGGCAGCTTGTGGTGGTGGGTAGGGGCTCGGTCTCCAGCCTTGCAGGGCTGTAATCCTGCCATTATGGGGCGCATCACCTTAGGCAGCTTACTTAATAACCTCTCTGGGCCTCAGTTTCCTCACTTGTGAAGTGATGGTACTACCTCACAGGAATGTAGCGGACTCAGATGTTTGTAAAGTACTTAGAACAGGGACAATCATTGTATAAATGTTTACTAAGTAAAACATGGGGGTGGAGACTAACTCACGGAGGAGGAGGGAGAATGCTCCTAGCTCCTTGCTGCCTTCATTCCATTTGCTTACAAGTTGGAGAAGTTCTTTTCCTTTCCCTCCTCTGGAGAGGAACCAAGAGAACTGTTTGGAATTGAGGCCCAAAGCCTCTGGTTGCATGGGAGGATTTCCAGAAATTCTTGTTAAACATGCATTTTCCATTAAACCTTAGACCTACTGAATGAGGATTTATAAGGGCGGAGCCCAGAATCTGTCTTTTATTTTTTTAAAGGCTTTTCAAGTGATAGATTTGACACCCATGACATGAAATTCTGATTCATTATCCATCACTAGCTGTGGGACCCAGCAAGTTAGTCTACTTTCTTATGCCTATGTCCTCACCTGTAATATGGGGCGAATAGAACCTACTTCCTGGGTACTGTTTTTTGTTATGAGGTCGTTGTTATGAGGACTAAATGAGTTAATATTTGAAATTAATATTGCTTAATGTACACATTAAGCAATATATGTGTTTATTAAAAGAAATAAAACTCTTCCTTCCCAGGCATTTGACGAGGCTCAGCTGGCCTCTCTGGACCCCATGAAGCAGTTTGCTGCCTGGTTTGAAGAGGCTGTTCAGTGTCCTGACATAGGGGAAGCCAACGCCATGTGTCTGGCTACCTGTACCAGGTGGGCATAGCCATGAGCCCTTATATGGCTGGGTACAAATGAAGTAGGATACTTAGGAAGCTCTCAGTTTGATGGATGACAACTTTATGGTTCTAGCTCTTTTATTAACATGCTGGGTGGCCTCAGGCAAGTTACTTGTCCTCTCTGGGCCTCAGTGTCCTTACCCATAAACCAGAAATCATACTTCACTCAATTACATTTCAGTGATGAAATGCAGTGCCTCATTCGTCTCTGCTCTTGATGCAACCCCCCCCCCCATACACCCTTGCCTTGCTGATCTCCCCATCTACCCTATTCCTAGCTGCCCTTTAAAAGTTGTATCTCCTGAGACCCCTCCATGAAGCGCTCTCTCTCTTTCTCGAAACATAGACAATGCTTGGCTGTATCATTCACTTGATAATCAGTCATTGAAACATCTCTCATATTAGCCTCTTATCCAACTCTTCTTGTCCCCCCTCACTAAAGTATAA
The DNA here is from genome assembly GCA_030848825.1 of Tadarida brasiliensis. Lineage (NCBI taxonomy): Eukaryota > Metazoa > Chordata > Mammalia > Chiroptera > Molossidae > Tadarida > Tadarida brasiliensis. The sequence goes on from CM061273.1 coordinate 40,132,705, forward strand.
GGCCTTGAAGGCAGGGCTCTTGTGCTATGCCTGGGGTATCCCCCAGAGCCCTGAGCAGAGGATCTGACATAACTACACCTTCTGTGGTCCCTAAGCACTGGCTGATTACACTGTTGTTGGTTGTTGCCCTTATAGCCTTGTTACTTTGCTAGAGCTGCCATAACAAAATACCACAGACAGGGTGGCTCAAACAACCGAAATTTACTTTCTCACAGTTCTGGAAATTAGAAGTCCAAGATTAAGATGCTGTCAGAGATGTTAGTGAGGCATCTCTTCGTGGCTTGCAGATGGCTGTCTTTTTTCTGTGTCCTCACATGGCCTTTCTTTTGTGCATTCAGGGAGCAAGTGAGAGATCTTTGGTGCCTCTTCCTTTTCTTATAAGGACACTAGTCCTTTTGGATTAGAGTCCCACCCTTATGACTTTATTTAACCTTACTTCCCTATAGGCCCTATCCCGAAATACTAACATTGGGGGTTAGGGCATCAACATGGAATTTTAGGGGGACACAGTTCGTTCCCTAACAGGGCCCTAGGCATCAGTGTCATATTGTACTTTCAGGACAAATCCCCAGGGACAAGTGGGAATGGGTGGCCTGAGTGCCCTGACAGTACAGAATAAGGGACACAGTTGTAGGGGTGCTCAGACATCCTGTGGGGAGGGGTGGCAGTGAGGACATTGAAATGGGCTCTGACTGTGCCCTCTGCTCTTTGTCCCAGAGATGGGAAGCCCTCTGCTCGCATGGTGCTGCTGAAGGGCTTTGGCAAGGATGGCTTCCGCTTCTTCACTAACTTGGAGAGCCGAAAGGGAAAAGAGCTGGTAAGGGTTCACAGTAAATCCTCCTCAGGGCTGCAGAGTCTAGCCCTTGCCTCATCAGTCACCTTCTCATACCACCCCCACCTCAACCCATTTGCAGTCTGTGCCTGTGGGCCTTTGCACTTGCCATTCTCCTTGACGTGCATGAGTGCTCTCTCCAACCACCCCCACCTCGGTCATCTGTTTACCTAAGTAACTCCTGTCCCTTCAGTCTCAGCCCCAATGTTATCTCCTCAAAAAAGCCTCCTCAACTCCTACACTGAGCCAGCCACTTATGTTGTTTGCTATCATTATAACTAGCAATGTCCCTGCCATTTTTTGAGTTTCTAACTGTGCATTTATATGATTATGTGATTAATGTTTGTGTCCTCTGTTAAGTGGTAAGCTTTGTGGGGGCAGAGGCTGCCTCTGTTGTATCTCTGTTATACCCCCAGGACCTCTTCTGGGTTTGAGTACAGAGCTGGCACTTCATATGCATGCAATTCATAAATCCCAATGAGTCACCCTCCCTGAGTCCATGCCAGCAAAACTTGCATTTCTGAGAACTTGCAAACCTATGGGTTTGAGAAATGGCAAGCGTCACTTGGAGTCCAACTGGCTTCAGTTTCCAATGCAGCTCTGCCACTTGCTGTGTGAGCCTGGGCACAATACTTAACCTGTCTCCACACCTGTAAAAGTAGGCCTACCTTTGAGAATTTAAATGAGATATTATTGAATGTATCTCCTGTGGGCCTGTGAGCTTTAGACTTCTGCCTTCCCCCTGCATACCAGAGGCATCCTCCGCACTGTCCTGATGGCTGTCTATGGATTCTCTTTCATTTCCAGAACTCTAATCCCTTTGCTTCCCTTGTCTTCTACTGGGAGCCTCTAAACCGTCAGGTGAGCAAGCATTCCCAGGACAGGGTGGGCTACGTTGGGAAGAGCCTGAGTTAATATATGAGCCCAGTGGAGTTCCCCAGACTGGGCAAACATTCTGCTTCTCTAATAGCTCTCAATTAATTGGTCTACTTGAAGCCAACAGTGGTGGGGCAGTGGATAAAGAGAAGACAGAGAGGAATGGGCCAGTACTGGTAGGGAGGGTGAGCAGCATTGAATGCCATGTAGCCAAGGCCATCCCTGAGCAGGTGCGTGTGGAGGGCTCTGTGAAGAAGCTGCCAGAGGAGGAAGCCACATACTACTTCCACTCCCGCCCCAAGAGCAGCCAGATTGGGGCTGTGGTCAGTCATCAGAGTTCCGTGATCCCTGATCGGGAGGTGAGTGGGGCTTCCCGTTACTCCTTCGGGTGCCAAGGGCCTGGGCTCATCCCCAGAGGCTGTTTCCCAGGGATGCCAGGGCCCTCTTTCTCTAGCGAAGTGAAAAGGATGGTCTCCCTGGGGGAATGGGGATGAAGAGTGGGGAAATGGGCCAATGGGCCTACTGTGTCTGTCTAACCCTCCCATTGGACTGTGTTCCTGGAGGACAGAGGCCAGCCTGCCTTGTTCACCTGTGCTCAGTAAGTGGTTATTAAATGAATCATTGACCGGGTCTGGACCTTCCTCCATCTCCTTCCCCTAAACAGTATCTGAGAAAGAAAAATAAGGAATTGGAGAAGCTCTACCAGGAAAAAGAGGTGCCAAGGCCAGAATACTGGTGAGTGATGCCTAGTAGCTGTGTGGACCCTTGTGTTTACTTGGAGCTACCCTATCTGTGGAATTACAGATCTACTCCCTGTCGACCCTCATCACATATATCCCAGCAACTTCCTTCAGGGGGGCCTGGGATGGCGGGGGTCAGGGGGTGACATGGTTGGAAAAATGCACAGAGCCCTGAAACCTCTACTTCCCTTTGTAGGGGTGGCTACGTCCTCTACCCACAGGTGATAGAATTCTGGCAAGGCCAAACCAACCGCCTGCACGACCGGATCGTCTTTCGGCGAAGCCTCCAGACAGGAGACTCCCCTTTGGGGCCCATGACCCACCAAGGGGAAGAAGACTGGCTCTATGAGAGACTTGCTCCCTGACTCCCAGTCTGTGGTGCCCACTGGAGCTAGGACCAGGTGCTGAGAGAGGGTGTGGGATTGGGAGCCAGGCCCTTCTAAACTCAACCCATTCCCTTCCCCACTTCCTATATTCAGTTGGTTCTCAATAAGCTGTCTAATGGAATGTAATGGTGGCATAGAGAATCACAAATGGAACATAATGTCATAACTATTTTCTTGATTTTGACAATAATTTATTGGAATAGCTCCCTCTAGGGGTAGCAGCTGGAGTGATTCCCTTTACTGGTGACACAGGGTGGGTCCCCAGCAGCCTGTCTTTTTACTACTGGTGACTGAGTCGTACTGGCCAAAACTGATTGGTCCCAGCATAAGCACCTGAGCCAATCTAGCTGATCGATTTTTCTTGTCAACTATATGAAATTTGAAATGGAGAGGCCCAGAGCATGATGCATCATTGTAGCCAAGTCATTAATGGCAGCCAAGAAGCAAGAGCCTCGGGCTGCTGCTCTTGCAATTCCCTGCGCGGCTCTGGATCCCGCATTCCCCAGTCTGGGCTGTGCAGGTCCTCGTCCTCCTGCCTCAAACACCCACTGTCCCTAAAAAAATTTTTTGACATAAACTAGCAGAATCAATTTCTGTTGATTGCAAATAAAAGAACTTTAACTAACTCCTTTTTTTTTTTTTTATCCTCACCTGAGGACATTTTTTTCATTTTTTGTCCAGATAGAGTGGGAAGGAGAGAGAGGGAGAGAGAGAGAGAGAAACATTGACATGAAAGGACACATCGAGTGGCTGCCACCCGCACGACCAACCAGGGCCGGGGACAAACTGCAACCGAAGTACAAGCCCTTAGCGGGAACCGAACCCGGGTCTCTTTGGACCGCAGGCCGACGCTCTAACCGCTGAGCCAAACCGGCCAGGGCCTAACTCCTTTTTTAACAGATATTTTTATAGCACTTACCCTACTGATAGCTGCCGTCCATTATCTGAAGCACAGCAATGTGAAAAAAGATTACATTTATTCTCTGTAGCTCCAAAGGACTCATAGGTGGATATTACACAGAAATAGATTCATCTCAAAATGGGGAGAGATTTCAAGAGGGAGGAGGTAGTGAGTGTTCCCTTACTGGAAGTATTCAGTCCCAGCCAGGAGTTCTGTAGGAAGGATTCATGTGCTGGTACCTGCAGGCCAGGAAGGTTTTAATCAAGCTTTACTTTCCATGTTTATTTATAAACAGTGTTTATTTATTTAAATTTTTTTTCTTTATTGATTTTAGAGAGAGAGAGGAAGGGGGAAGGAGAGAGAGAGAAACATCGATGAGAAAGAATGTTGATTGGCCGCCTCCTGCACGCCCCCCACTGGGGATTTGACCCACAACCTGGGCATGTGCCCTGACCGGAAATCAAACTGGCAACCTCCTGATGCATGGGTCGATGCTCAGCCACTGAGTCACACCAGCCGGGCAGTGTTTATTTATTTATTTTACTTTCCAGGTATAAAATTAAATTACAGTAAAACCTTGATATAATGGTCTAATTCAGGCAAGGAGGTGTCCGTTAAAGCCAAAAGTCCGTTATATACAGGGTGGGGCAAAAGTAGGGTTTACAGTTGTGAGTATGCAAAACAGAGTTCTTGTATTATTATTTATTAATTATTGTATTATTTTCCATGTGAACAACTGTAAGCCTACTTTTGCCCACCCTGTAATAAAGTAGGTTTTCAAAATGAGTATGTTAAAAATTGACAAATTAGTTAGTTTACCTGTTTTTACTTATGTAGACACGTTTGTGTAATTAAAATTGTGTGAAAAGTTTAATTTCACAGAAAAATCTTCTATATGTATTACAGTAATTTTTAATTTATACTGAATAGACCTAGTAAACGCGTGCATTCACCAGCCACCTGAGTAAACAAATGCACAGGGCGGGGCCGGGCTCAGCGCACGTGGGAACGGCAGGCTCCTGTTAAAACTGTGGCAGAAAGTCACGCCATGCGACGACAGATCCAGTTACCTGGAGAGATGCGGTGTGATCACGTGCTGATCATTCACTGAACATTGTTTATAGCGGTGACTCTTGGATTTAAATATGTGGAATATAGTTGTAGATATGTAATATTTATGTCAGCGAAATTACTAGTGTTTTTACCAACATATGGCCTGTTTGCTAAAATTTATTTAAAATAACAGTGAATAACAAAAAATAGCTGTTAATTTAATTGTAAGCAAATCTTGGTTTAAAGCATTTTAAAATTAACAGGGTGTTAATTTGCACATATGACATAACAGACTGGAAATTCTGTCCGTTAAATCCAAAGTCTGTTAAATTGAGGTCCACAAAATCAAGGGTTTACTATGTTGTAGAGACTACTCACACATCTCTGACTAGTCACACATCCCCTTCCCCTACTCCTACATCACTGGTTTTTCATCCACACTAGAATTACCTGGGGGGAGCTTTAAAAATCCTGATGATGCCTGGATCCTCCCCTTAGAGATGATTTAACTGGTCTGAGTGCAGCCTGGGCACTGGGAAATTTAAAGGCTCCCCAGGGAACTTTGCAGCCAAGATTGCCGCCCCCTGGTCTAGATCCCTGTGTAGTCCTCAGGACAGCAGGAGGCATTGGCATCACCTGGGGGCCCACCCCAGACCCACTGAATCCCATCCTGCATTTAACAGGACACCCCCCCCCCCATGACTGGATACACTGGCCTCAACCTCTGCCTATCAATCCGACGATTGGATTCTCCAGTGACCCCCTGCTGAGGCCTGTGTTGAGCTGTATTTGCTTTCCTTGAGCAAAGTCTGGTGACCAGGGACAGCCTGGATGAGTGGCCTATAGGCTGTGGAGAGGAGCCAGGCTGGGTTAATGTTTGCTGTGACTAAACCAGGATAAGAGAACTCTTATTTGTGCACATTGGCATTGAACTTGCCACTCTGTAAACTGTTTCATTCCATTGTATGGGCATGTGCTTCAGCATCTCTTATTGACCAACTCCCCCAAGGGCCTCCCTCTTGGTGGTGATCCCCCCTTAAGCCTGAGTGTAGGAAGGCACAACCCTAACCTTTCCAAAACCTACAGGAGGGTGCTGGGGTACCCCGCCCTACCATGTCCTGTTTGTGTTCCTGGGATCAGTGTACCCGCCCCCAGCTTTGAGCCTGGTCTCAGCAGTTCCTTTCCTGTTCTCTGTCTGACAATCACTTTGCCAAATCTGTAATAAAAACTCATCAGATGTGGGTGATGTTAATGTTTGATCTGGCCTGGTCTTGCCCCTCACCCTCGGAAGGAGGAGAGTTGGGGGATTTAAGCAACTCTCCTCTCACCTTGATTCTCCTCTCTTGGGAGGTGGGGCATCCAGCAGGGGGAGCCCGCTGCCCAAGGTTGGCCCCTTCTGGGCCACACAGGCCAGTTCTAGCCTGCCGCTCCTGCCTCCCCCTTCCCTCCCTTGGGTTGAGTCCCAGTGAAACTGTGGTCGATAACCCGTAGCCTCCCCGGCTCCTGCACATATTTGCACTTTCGGTTCCTCCTTCTCTGGCCTGGTAAAAACTTGAAGCTGCCTGGGCTCTGACTCCTTGGACAGCCAGATATCCCTTTGACCTTTGGTAACTATTCCATCTCCTCACCCCCATCCACTAATACCCAGCTTGGGGGTATATATGGAGTTTCCCTGGAAGATTCCTGCAGTCATCACTTTGGGACTGTGGAACATGATCGCATGCATGGGGCAGAGGAGTCTGCAGACCCTCTCACCTAAGAGGAGGAGTGGTGGCAACTGGGTGCCAGCATTAGGTCTGGCATTAGGTCAGCATTAGGCCATAGGTAGGGTCCGTGGCCCAGGGCCCAGCCTCATCCCCCGACCCTCGCCTCAAGGAAGCTCAGGATGGGCTGGAGTGGGAGGTCCCTGCAATCTGGGGTCTCCGTATACTCAGCCTCAAAGCCGATTGGCTTTCCCCCATTGGTCCCAGAGTCTGTGCAGTACCCTCAGGTGGTGCTCACCTCCCAGGACCCCAGGGTCCAGGCCTTGCCCTCCCTCACCCTACCTCTCCTTCAGCAGAAGGTGACCGTGTTCCTTCCTTGTCCTGAGCCTCAGTTTCCCATCCCCTAAGCAGATGAAAATCAAGAGTGGAAGAGGCTGTGTGGTTCAGTGGTCACATGCACAGGTCAGCTCTGGCTTCAGTTCCACCACTGAGAGGGCGTGACCTTGGGCGAGTGACTTTAGCCTCTCTAAGCCTCAGCTAACTTATCTGGAAAATGGAGATAATTAATAATAGCCCCTGTCTCTCAGTGGAGGATGAGATTAAATAAGGAACCTTGGGGAATATTTGTCACAGGGCCTGGCCCAATTTAATCCGCACCCAAGGATGTATATACATATATTTTTTAATCCTCATCTAAAGGTGTTTTTACTGATTTTTAGAGACAAAGAAAGAGAGAGAAACATTGATGTAAGAGAGAAACATCAATCAGTTGCCTGCCATACTCACCCCTACTGGGGATCGAACCTGAAACCTAGGAATGTGCCTTGACCAGGAATGAAACCCACAACCTTTTTGATGTACAGGATGACACTCCAACCAACTTAGCCACTCAGCCAGGGTGGGCCTGGCCCATTTTATTTATTTATTTATTTATTTATTTATTTATTTATTTATTTATTTATTAAAAACAGTTTTTATTCTTTATTGATTTTAGAGAGAGAGGAATGGGGAGGGAGAGAAAGATAGAAACATTGATGAGAGAGAACACTGATTGGCCACCTCCTGCATGCCCCCACTGGGGACTGGGCCCACAACCTGGGCATGTGCCCTGACCAGGAATCAAACCAGCGGGTTGACACTCAACCACTGAGCCACACCGGCCTGGTGCGTTTTAAACCCTCTGTAAACCTCAGGTATTAACAATGGCAGGGCTGGAATATGGGGAAAAGTCTGCTCCTCCATGGGAGGCTTTATGGACTGAGTTATTGAGGGGACCCTAGAAAGTTCCATGTGATGAGGAAGGATAGGGGAAGAGTCCTCCTTCCCTCCCTGGGGCTCCTGGTCTCTCTCACTCATCCTCAGAGCTCCCCTTACCCTGGGTGAGGCTACCTAACAAAGGCCCCCTTGTGTGGTCTGTTTGTTTTGGTAATAAATTTTCTGAGCAACACTCCTTGGGGTGGGGTGGTCCAGCAGCCTGCAAGGAGCTGACCTGGAAGTTGCTGGACCACATTGTTTAGTCACCACCTTGGTCTCTTTTTCTCTCTCCATGTTCCCACCTTGAGCTCCAGAGCTTTGGTCAATTTTTTCCAGTTCCCAGCTCCTGGGGCTTGAGAAAGATCTAGAGCCCGGCCGGTGTGGCTCAGTGATTGAGCATCAACCCATGCACCAAGAGGTCGCCGGTTCGATTCCCAGTCAGGGCACATGCCCAGGTTGTGGGTCCAATGGGGGGCATCCAGGAGGTGGCCAATCAATGTTCTCTCTCATCGAGGTTTCTATCTCTCTCTCCCTCTCCCTTCCTCTCTCTCTAATAATTAATAAAGGAAAGAAAAAAAAAAGATCTAGACCTAACAGCGTAAGGAGCACCCTCTCTCCTCTTCCTAAATGGAAGCTGCGGGCTATGGTGGAGTTCCTGAAGAAAGGAAAGGGGGAAGGAAACCAATGTCAATTGAGCGCCTACGACAGGCCCATTTATGAGCCACTTAATGTTGACCACTCACTCCCTGTGAAATAGGTATCACTACAGCCCTTTTATAAAAGACAAAACTGAGGCTCAGAGGGGGTTGTTTTATTTTATTTTATTTTATTTATTTTTAGAGAGGGAGAGGAAGAGAGAGAAACATCAACTTGTTCCACTTATTCATGCATTCATTGGTTGATTTTTGTATGTGCCTTGACTGGAGATGGAGCCCCACCCTTGGCATACTGGGAGGATGCTCTAACCAACAGAGCTACCTGGCCAGGGCTCAGAGGAGTTTTTCTTTTTTTTTTTTAATCCTCACCCGAGGACATTTTTCCACTTTTTGTTCAGATAGAGTGGGAGGGAGAGGAAGAGAGAGAGAGAGGAGCATCAACGCGAAAGGGCCAGGGACAAACCGCAATGGAGGCATGCGCCCCTAGCGGGAACCGAACCCGGGTCTCTCCGCATCGCAGGCTGACGCTCCAACCACTGAGCCAAACCAGCCAGGGCAGGAGTTTTTCTTTTAATGTTCCCCAAATCTACTAAGGGGTGGAACCAGAATTTGAATCTTGATCCCAAACCAAACCACTGCGACTTTGGTGTCAGTCACCAAAGGTCTGCTGCATTCTCTTGGAGCCCCTGATGGCCTCTCTGTTGACTAGATGAACTGATGACTGAGGTGTCACTGTCACGAGCTCCTTCCTTTGTTCTCTCTATCCCTCGATGCTAATGGTGGCTTGATGGTGAAACCAGTGTCCTAGTTACTACATTCTGACACCTGGGGACCCTTTCTGAAGTTTGAAAGGAATGATTTGAGCACCAAGTTCTACTTTACTTACATGAAGGGAGACAAAGGCATGAAAAACAGTCATCTCAATAAATGGAAGGCAAACATATAAACAGGTTTCTCTGCTTTTGCAGTATTGTTTATTACAAAGAGAGAAACCTACAATTGTATTTTTAAACACAATTCAAGGCTCCAGGACTCATCTCTGGGGCTGATCCATCTTACATTCAGGTAGGGAAGGAGAGAAGAGAACTGGCTGCTTTAGCTCCTACCAGAGCTCCCCTCACCTGATCCAGACCCGCTGGGTCCCTAACTGGCCTTCTGCAGCACCCCCAGGGAGTGCCAGGGTCCTCCTCCCCCTGCACCTCTTGGGGCAAAGTCCCAGGAAGTTTCCCACTTGTGTTAGGAGGTGAGCTCAAATTCAGTCCACCTCTGGCTCCTGGAAATGACCCCCCATCACATGGCTTCTGGAAAATGCACTGTCAGAATTGGTCCAGGGAACAGTCACAGGCAGGGAAAGTAGAGGGAGCAGCAAGTCAAACTCACCCTTGACCTTGTGCCCTGGGAAGAAGTGAAATCAGTCAGGCTCCCTCTCTCTATTCCTTGTCCACCTCCCTGCCCGCCCTGACACGGCTTCAAGGAGGACTGTCCTTCCTGGGTGGCACTCTTCATCCTTGAACTGAAGTGCCCTTATTTGTGGTGAGGGATGGTGGGAGGACCCTGGGATATCCAGGCTTTCCAGAAAGCTGGAGCACATAAATACAAACCTAAAACCAGACATTTCCTGCCAGCAGGCATCAACTGCCCCCAGGGCTTCAGCTGTGGCCAAAGAGGCCAGCCCGAATGCTCCTAGCTCAGATCCAGCTGACAGCAGGGAGCGGGAGGTGCTAGCATCCTCCTTGGCCCCCTTCACTGTCCTTTGCCCTCCCGGTCATCAAAAAGATTGGGGTTCTCCGCCAGTGTGGCTCGAACTTTTTTCTTCTCCTTGAAGCGGCCAGAATTGGAGACCTTGACGTGCTTGCCCTTTGTGCTCTTGTCCACAATCTTCTCCAGGCGGGTGTTAAAGTCACTGTTGGAGTCCCCGCCCTCAGACCGCGGGGGCTCCGCGCTGCCCTCCGTTTGGGCATAGGTGTCCGGGATCTCATACAGCACCTTGGGGGTGGATTTCTTTTTCCGGAGGAAGGTCAGCTTCCACCAACCAACTTCGGTCATGGTGCTCCCTGAGCAGAGGGTGGGCTTTCTGCAGGAGCAGGGGGAGAGAAAGGGGTCACTGGGGAGAAGGGGGGAGTGCCTTGGAGCAGCCCTCTCTAGAGTCCTAACCACAGGCTGTTTTATTTATTTATTTTATTATTTTTTTAAATGTTTTTATATTTCAAAGAGAGGAAGGGAGAAGGAGAGAGAGAGAAACATCGATCAGCTGCCTCCTGCACAGCCCCCACTGGGGATCGAGCCTGCAACCCTGGCATGTGCCCTGGCGACCTCCTGGTACATGAGATGATGATCAACCAACTGAGCCACTCCAGCCAGGCACATGGGCTACTTTAACAGCCCAGGCCTAAAAGAATTAAAGGTGGGGCTGAGTGAACCTAGGATTCAGGTAAGTGATGCAATGTGTTTGGAGAGTATGAGAAGAGAGAGGGTCTGGGGAAGGAGTGGCCAAACACACATAGACAGGAAAGCCGTCTGAGCCAGGTGGAGGTGACAGTGGGAAGGACTACACACCACTCCACGCAGCTTCAAGGCTCCAGGTCCCTTGGGGCTGCAGGAAGGTAAACCGCTTGCCCAAGTCACACAGCATCCAGGCCCTTGACACCCTTTGGGCAGATGGTCGACTGGTATCAGACCGACAGAAATACCCTGTGTATTTTGCTTGGAATTAATTAATTCATTCATTAATAAATTCATTAATTCAAAATTAAACAGGATTTGTGACGTTTAGAGTAATTTGAACTCCCCACTGGTGATTAACAGGGAGAGGAACCTCAGGCTGGGAGTGGGAAGTCCTGGGGACTGTTCCAACTTCGTGACCTCTGGCGAGTTACTTCCCTGGACCTCAGTGTCCTCATCTGTCCCTTCCAGCCCTAATATTTAGCTCTGACATTGATGCCTACCCACAGAGGTAGACATGCTTTGCAAAGTACAAGTTATGATCATGGTAATAATTATTGCGGGATGGCCCCCTTCCCCCACCCAGCTTCCACCAGGACAGGAGTTTGAAGGGGAGCTGAAAACTTGAAAGGAGGTTTGGTGGGGCCAAGAGGTACAGGTGACATATGGTTATCACAGGTTGGACTCATAAGGAGACCCAAAAGAGATGGGCTGTGGGGGCTGAAGCCCAGGCTTCTCCACTGACAAGCAATGTGCCCTGGATGTGACCTCCCCATTTACTCGTCTTCACAAAGGTGCTGAGCTAGTGGAACCTTGGGGAGATACAGCTGCTTGGACATCACTGACAGGTGGGGTGTGTAAGAAGGAACCTTGGGGAGATACAGCTGCCTGGACATCACTGACAGGTGGGGTGTGTAAGAAGGAACCTTGGGGAGATACAGCTGCTTGGACATCACTGACAGGTGGGGTGTGTTAGAAGGAAAGAGACAGTAGACCAGAGCAGTTAAGATCAATGTAAGAGCAGGCAGAGTGATGGGAAATCAAGGCATCTCTGTTTCTGGAGAGGTTGGTAATCTGCTTTTAGGACCCTGAGTGTGGCTGTGGAAGGTCCTGGGGAGGAGGGACAGTAGCCACAACGCACCAGAAAGCTAGGTGGTCAGCCAGCCCAAGCACAGGCAAATGTATCACCTCTCTTTAAAAACAGATGGTCTTAACTACCTTTTCTAAAAAGACCAGAAAGAAATATGACAAATGATTAGTAGTGGTTTTCTTTATGTATAAGGGATGCCTTCTCCTCTCCATTTTTCTGATTTCCAGATTTTCCATAATGAGTATGAGTTTGGTTTTTTTTAGAGGAAGAACATATTAAATTCAGGAAAAAAGAAAACGAAGGCAGGGTGCTGGCCTAGGCTTGGAATCAGTTGAGTGCCTCCATCCATCGGCCGAGTTGCTGTGTCCCCTGTCCACCCACATACCCCTCCCCTTGCTCAGATTCCTTTCCACGGCTTGGTTCAGAAAGCAGATCCCACATTGCCAGCTCTGGCCCTCTAGCTGAGCCCAAACAGCAAGAGAAACCAGGGCAGATCTTGTGCGGCTCTCACTTAGACAGTGAAGGGGACCCGGCTGGTGTGGCTCAGCGGTTGAGCGTCGACCCATGCACCAAGAGGTCGCTGGTTTCACTCCCAATCAGGGCATATGCCCAGGTTGTGGGCCCGATCCCCAGTCGTGGGCATGCACGAGGCAGGCAATAGATGTTCTCTCTCATCAATGTTTCTATCTCTCTCTCCCTCTCCCTTCCTCTCTCTCTAAAATCAATAAAGAAAAAAAATTTTTTTTAAAGAAAAAGAAAGCGAGGGAGGGGGCCAGATAAACACTTTCAGGGCACCCTGGAGAGGTGAGCGCACCAAGGGGACAGCCTGAGAGGTTTGCTTTGGCAGCTTGCCCTACCTGGGCTTAGCACAGCCTTGCACAGAACTCAGTGTTCCAGAATGGGTTTCTGGAAGGAGTTGTGAGGAGGGCAGGGAAGGAGAGACAGGACGCTTGCTTGGCCTGTGGGTGCCCCAGTCGCCACCTGGTCTGGGGCAAATCCCACAGCCCCACCACCCACCCAGAGCTGCCAAGGAACTTGGGGAGTGGAGGATCCAGCTCCTGAACCAACAGTAATCACCAGACTGCCTAGCTCCATTAAAGGAAGTGGCTTCTACCTGTGCCAGTTAAAATATACCCGCTTTAACGGGTATTTCAAGTTGGCATCCACAGGGAGGGACAGACCACAAGGAACTTGTCAGACAGCCATAGAGTTGGGAATGGCCCTTGGACCCTGCCCCGTGGCTTCCACCACGGCACCAAAGCACTGGTGCCCTTGTCTCCTGGCTTAAACTCCGGTCTCTAGGATAGTTTTTACCAGGCCTTGCTGCCCCTCTGTTTAGGACATACAAGCACAAGTGAGCAGGTATTTGCCCCTTTAGGCAAACCTGACCTATGGAAATCTGAATTTGCAGAACAACTAAATTAGGTCTTTGTTTTGCAGAATAACCCAGCTGGCCGTAAAGTTCTTGTAAATAGTGAGTTACCCCTACCACAGTGTAAAATCTGACTTGCTTAAAAAAAAAAAAAAAGTGCTATCCAAACTTCCCAGCAATCCAAAGTAGCCAAGAACAAGATACTTTCAGCCTATGCCTAATCACAGAAGGAGGGGGCTGGAGGTGGGGATGTCATGGGGATTTTGAGCAGACCCAGCATTTGGTGACACACAGTCTGCAGTCTGCTTATGCAGGGCCTGGAGCTAGCCAAGTCGAGGGCTGAGCCCTTGCCCTGGGGCCCTGCAATCCAAGGGAGGATAGAAATCTGCCCCTGAGGAGGCCAGCTCCACCTACGCTGTACACTGTTTGCATAGCTTAGGAGCCCAGCCTAAGAGGCCTCACAGGAAGGCCCACCACCCCTTGCCTATGGCAGCAATGGCCTGCATGTGGGCACCCCAGGACAGGCCCCACCACCCCAGCTGGGTTCTTCAAGCCGCTCTAAGGGCTTTGCCCAACTAAGTAGAGCCCTTTCTTAGCTGAGCCAAGTTAACCATTGACTGGGGCAAGGTGGAGGAGTGGAGGGGGGTTGAGGGAGCAAGTCAGCTTCTGTGTTGTAAGACAAAACCCAGAGCCCCCAGCCCGCAGCCCTCTGGAGGGCCCCTGTGGGACTTCTCCACTCTGGATAAGACTGGGGTACCCTAGATAGGAACAGGAAGCGATCCCTACCAGACAGCCAGAAATACCCCCAGGCTGGGGTGTAGGAACTGGTCGGCTCCAGGTCAGCAAGAGTTAACAGAGAACTGCTCTGGAGTGAAACTTTCCCAGCAGGAGTTGTGCTGGACTGACTCCAAGAAGCCAACGGGATGAGTCCTGAGTTCCGTCTGCTCACCTAGGGAGAGGTGGGAGCCGACACGCCTGGGTTCTCCCTCCCAGCTGGACTTGTCAGCCATGGGGGCAGAACAGGGTGCCCTGACTATGCCTTGGTTTCCCCACCTGCCCACCCTCTGCCTGTACCTGTAATCCTGATTGCTGCAGGCTGGAGGTGAGACCTTCCCTAGAGAAGGAGCTCAGTGAGGCGCTGCCCAGAGGGGAGCCTGGGGGAGCGGGGGTGCTGCCAGGGTGCTGCGCCAGGCTAGGCTCAGGCCAGGTGAGCTGGGTAGGAGCAGCTGTGCGGCAGGTGCAAGGGAAACAGGTGCAGGAGCAGGGTACCTGCTCACTGTGCTTCCAGGAGTCAAGGTGAACCTGAAACCCAGCCCCTCCCGGCTAAGTAAACAGAAGCAGAGGCCGACTTGGGCTGATGAATATTCATTACCCCAGAAATCCAATCCCAGTGCCCCTGCACCCACCCAAAAGCCAGGGTCCTCCTGGGACCGCCTAGCCAGAAGGAGGAAATCCCGAGGGAAGTCTAGGGTAGGGGGAGAGGGAAGCCTCACTCCTCAGTTTCCGCACTTTCAGGTGCCTGGTTGCTGACCAACTGTAGCCAAGGTCACCCCCACCCATTTCAAGCCCCAGCGAGGTTGAGACCCCTTTCTGGCGACAAAGCGTGGACCTTGCCCCAGGCACAACCGGGAAAGGGTTAAGGGCCTGCTCCCGTCGGCTGAGAAGGACAGGGTGCACCCAGCTCCTTTGAACTCCGGAGTCGAAACCAGTCCCTGGTTAAACTGGTTGGCAGACCGGTTCCCAGGCTGTCCGCTCCGCCCCAAGTTCAGTGCCCCGCAGGCAGGCGCTGGGTGGGCGGCTGTGGCTCCCACCTGACCTAAAGGGCCCCTCGAGATCTCCCCGGGCTGGGGTGAGAAGGGGGCCCTGGCCCCTCCTCGGGCAAGACTCACTACAACCTCAAACATCCTCACCCTCTCCTCCCTTTCACAGAGGTGGGCTTCAGGGCCCTTGAAAGTATATGCAAAATCCCATGTGTGTGGCAGAGGGCTTCTGTGCGTGTGGGATTATACTTCATTATTAGACTCTCAGAGAATTGTGATGGCCTCCCTACCCCCAAAGTATCACTTCATCCAACGTCCCCCAAACGTCCAGCTGTCCCTTGGATGGACCGTACTGGGTATTATAAAGTGAGCAAGACCTGGGCAAGCTCTCAGGGGAGGAGGTGGCGAGGGGCTCTGGTGAGGTGGGAAGAGAAGAAAAGGCAAGAAGGCAGCATGTCGCACGAGGTGATAGTCTCACTGGTCCCCTCACTGATCTGCAGCCGTACCTGCTCTTGCAAACTTCCATCAGTCAAGGCCGTGTGTAGCCTTCAGCCCGGCTGCTCTTACATATGGCCAATGCCTTGGGGTTATTTGTAGCCACCCTTAGGTGGGCTGCTTGTATTTGCATTCTTTCTCCCCTCAGACTGACAGGTGTCACTGGAGAGAGGAAAGTGCTGCACGTTGAGTGTCCCTGCAGCTTCCTGTTCCAGTGCTGCCAGCTTAGAGACAATCCATCCGCCCAGCGCCCTTCCTCCATGACTGAGGCTCCAAGGGAAGCTCTGGGCAAGGAAAAGGCACACAGTTCTCCCTTCCCCCAGCTCTCCCCCAAGTTATATTTTAAAGCCTAACTAACCAACTCTCAAACCTGCCCCACCATCTCCAACCCTGCTTCTACTTGGTTCAGCTTCTCATGGCCTTGTGACTTCATCCCCTCCACCCTAAACAGGTGTCCCTTGGCCTCAGGGGGACAATACTTCAGAGGCTCCCCATGGCCCTGCTGGCATCTGCCTGGCCTGGCCCTCCCAGGATGGGGTCTCTGCACACTAGGCCCTTTCTCTGCCTGCCTTCCTGGGTGCAGAGGTTGCCTAGGAGGGTGAGATCAGGAATGCATGCAGTGCTCTTGCCCGGGAATGGCCTCCCCACCCCCTGTATAAACCAAGACAAACTCCTATTTATCCCTCAAGATCCGAATTAACTATTTGCCTCCTACCTCACCAAGAAGTTTCTTTTTCCTACAGAGCTTGTTCATATGCTTCTATTTAACATGATATATACCATGACTGATTATATATGTATGTATATACACACATACACACACACACACATACACACACATATATAGTATTGCAATGATCCATTCATGTGTTTGCCTCGCTTATAGAATTTTAAGCCCTTGAGCCTAGAATTATCTATCGTTGATACAAACCTGACATATAATTAATGCAAGCATTAAAACCCAAATGAGAAACGGAAGCATTGTTTTTACCCTAAGAAAGTCTTAATGTAGCCAGTTGCCTTTGTCCCACTCTCCCTGGGGCAGGTAAGTGTGGGAGAAAACCCATTTATTTCACTTCTCATGGTTTCAGCTGCAGCAGGCTCGTTACATCGTCTCCCCAGGGTTTATGTGAATTGAAGATACTATTTTGCAAAGTCCCTTGCCTCTAGTGAGAATAGTACATGGTTGTCCCAGGAAGATGCCCACAGCTTTCTAGATCTGTCACTTTCTCTGAAAGCCTGGTCTGAAACCAGGGGCCAGAAACCATTTCCATCTTTATAGGAAGGGGCACCTGTTGAAGGCACTCATTCCGTCCACCCCCAACTCTGAAACCCAGGCCTCTCTGATTTCTGGGACCCACAGGTGCAGAATCCCGTTCTCTTATCCCCACACTGGAGAAGGAGCCCCAGTGAGAACCACAGTGGGCTGTATTCAGTGGGTGCCCACTTGTGGCCTGCCCTTCAGAGAATGCCACCAGGACCAGGTCCCCAACCCACCCTCCTGGGGGGGACCAGCCTGGGAAGTCAGACCCAACCCCTGGCCTTTGGAGATTTATATTTGGGAGGAGCAGGGTTGGGAGGGGTGTTTGAGATAAGGCTGTAGACTATGACTATCCCTTTAACAGATCACCACACACAGGCTGCTTTATTGCTTTACACAATGTCTCACCTTTAAATGCCCCTTCTAAAACTAGGTTCAAGTGTGATATTCCATACACAAACATGCAATGTGCATGTTTTCAGAAACGTATCCTTGTTGCCCGGCCAGTGTGGCTCATTTGGTTGAGCGTCCTCCCATGCACCAAGGGGTTGCTGGTTCGATTCCAGGTCAGGGCACATGCCTGGGTTGCCAGCTCGATCACCAGTGGGGGGTGTGCAGGAGGCAGCCAATGTTTCTATCTCTCTCTCCCTGTCCCTTCTTCTCTCTCTAAAAATCAATGAAAACATATTTTTAAAAAAAGAAAAAGAAATGTGTCCTTGTTGAGTATAGCAGGTAAAATACACTAAGGGAGTTCCAAGGAACTTGGTGGTCCGTGGAGGCATGGAGCCCTTGTTTTTGTGGTGATTGTTGTACAGGTGGTTCCTATCTGACTGACCTGGGAGTAGATCCAGGCTCCAGGAGTCTTTCTTACCCACAGCAGGGAGGACAAAGGAGCTGCCCCTCTCCTCAGCACTTCCCCTTCTCTGGAAGGCCAGGACACCGGAGATCCTGGGGTGTCCCCCCTGGCCGAGGTGACAAGTGAGGCAAGGCCAAAAACTGGCCTCTGGTGGCTACACCAGGTGCAGCTGGGAGGCACGCAGGCGCAGGCAGAAGCTGCATTCTGTTCTGAGAGGGCTTTCCCCTTGTTTTTGTGGGAGGGCTCCCCTTCTGGGAGACCGCAATGGGAGAATGGGGGTACGAGCAGCCACTCTCGCAGGGACTATGTTCTTGGCACTATTCCAAATGCTCTGCCTGTAAGGACTCTTTTTTTTTTCCATTATTGATTTGAGAGAGAGAGGAAAGGAGAGGGAGAGAGAGATAGAAACATCGATGAGAGAGAACATCGATTGGCCGTCTCCTGCATGCCCCCCACTGGGGATCGGGCCCACAACCTGGACATGTGCCCTGATGGGGAATCGAACCGGCGACCTCTTGGTGCATGGGTCCACATTCAACCACTGAGCCACACCGGCGGGGCCTGTGTGGACTCTTAATCCTCATCGTCCTCCAAGGTGGATCCTCTAAGTGGGCGATGCAGCTTGCATTTCCACCTGCCATTTTCCCGTTACTCTTTTTTTTTCAGTCCTCGCCCGAGGATATTTTTCTATTTATCTTCAGATAGAGTGGGAGGGAGAGAACGGAAGAGAGAGTGAGAGCGAGAGCGAGAGCGAGCGAGAGAGAGAGAGAGAGAGAGAGAGAGAGAGAGAGAGAGAGAGAGAAACATCGACGTGAGAGGCACACATTAATTGGTTGCCTCCCACACGACCCAACCAGGGCCGGGGACGAAACGCAACCGAGGTACCTGCCCTTGACTGGAATCGAACCTGCAACTCTTTCGTCCGCAGGCCGATGCTCTAACCACTGAGCCAAACCACCCAGGGCTCCCGTTACTCTTTGTATGAGCTTCCGGTGGCCACTGTAAGAGATGACCACAAACTTGACGGCTTTAAACAACAGAAATTTATTCCCTCACCGTTCCAGCCAAGACCAAAGTGTCTGCAGGGCCACGATCCATCTGGTGGCTGCAGGGACAGTCCGTTACTTGCCTCCTCCAGTGCCTGGTGACTATAGGCATTTCTTGGCTTGTGGCTGCATCCAGTCTCTGCTTCCTCCATCCTCACATCACCTTCTGCTCTTCCTTGCATGTAATCTCCCCTGCCTCTCTCTTATAAGGACACTGGTGATGGCATTTAGATAATCCAGGATTATCTCCCCATCTCAAGATACCTAACTTAATTATACCTGCAAAGACTCCTTTTCCAAATAAAGTCATATTTACAGGTCCCAGGGATTTGACATGGACATCTTGGCAGGTTTTTGTTTCTGTTTTTTGTTTTTTTCCCCCAGCCTGCCATACTCTTCATTCTGACCATCCCTGCGTTGTCACACGGTGGCAGGCATCAGGCGCCCCACCCAGACCCCACTTCGAGGACGGACATGCTGCCTTCCTCAGCAGTTGGCCTCCAGCTGTCAGCTCCTTCAGGGTCAGCCTCAGCTGCAGAGACCATCTCACCAGACGGCACGCCCCTTTATATCTGGGGATATAAAGTCCAGCCATTTCAGCCCCATGCAGGACACTCTGAGGGGCAATATTCTCTCCCCACCAAATGGACTGAGTTTTGTCAGGCCTGAGTTATCGCTGGATTTCTCCCTCTTCCCAATCCTACTTCTGTCTGGTCCCTCTCACAGGCATTGATCCCTAGTAAACACCTTGCCCCCCGAAGCTTACCTACCTCTGGAGAACACAACCTATGAACAGACATTTTAATTTGTGCCAGTATGATACAAGTGAAGTGATCATTTTTGTGTCTGTTACATTTGCATTTCCCTAGTGTGCTGGATTGAATAGTGAGCCCCCAAATTCATATTCACCTAGAACCCCAGAAAGTGGCCTTATTTGGAAATAGGGTCTTTGCAGCTGTAATTAGTTAAGATGAGGTCATACTGGAGTAGGGTGGGCCCTAAGTCCAAGGACTAGTGTCCTTATAGGAGGAGAGACCCAGAGACATGCAGGGAGAAGGACAGTGGTAAAGGAAGCAGAGAGAGTAGTGATACAGCCACAAGCCAAGGAACACCAGGAGGGCCTGCCTCCGCCAGAAGCTGGGCAAGAGGCCCAGAACAGAGTCTCCCTTGGAGCCACTGGGATGAATCCACCTTGCTGATACCTTGATTTCAGACCTCTGGCATCCAGAAGTCTGAAATATATTTCTGATGTCTTGAGGCCCCCATTTTGTGGTCATTGTTACAGCAGCCCCAGCTAACTACACACCTGGTCTCTAGTAGAGCATCTTTTCACACATATGTTGGCCATTTGGGTGTCATGTTCTCTGAAAGGATCCCTTTTCAATGTAGAAAAACTTCTCCACCTCCCCATCTGATTGTTGTCTTTCTAGTACGCACTAAAATGATGTAAGTGCGTTTATGGATTCCTGGACCTTTGGCATAATTCTACAGCTTTCCAGGGATCCGCTGCCCACTGGTTGGGAACCCTGGTCTCCCGGGCTAAATGTCAACCCTTTGTCATGGACCTGAGGGCTCTTCATGATCTCCCCTGGCCAATCTCTTCAACCAAATATCTTTCCAGTCTCCCCATAAACATCCCATGCTCCCATGATACACTTCTGCAACAGCCATGCTCTCGCTTACCTTGTGCTTTACCCACGTGATTCCCTCTTCCTAGAAGGACACCCGTCACTTCTGTCCCTCTCCTCTCTTCTCTCCATTCTGCCACAATTCATTCCCATCCTGCAAGACTCAACTCAAGTGTTACTTCTCCCAGGAGCCTGCTCTGATGGTTTTCTGTCCCCATCCCAAGCTTCTACCCACAAGTTGAGTTGGATACTCCTCCTTTCTGTTCCCTTAGCTCTCTGAGCACACTTTTATTTGGTTCATATGGATTTTTTAAAAAAATATTTTTCCTTTATTAATTTTATTTTATTTTTGTCCTCACCCGAGGACATTTTTCCATTTATCTTTAGACAGATTAGGAGGGAGGGAGAGAGAGCGAGAGAGAAACATCAATGCAAGAACTGGTTGCCTCCCGCGCGACTCCAACCAGGGCTGGGGATGAACCGCAACTGAGGTACGTGCCCTTGGCCGGAATCGAACCCGGGTCTCATTGGTCCGCGGGCCCACGGTCTAACTGCTGAGCCAAACCGGCCAGGGCTCCTTTATTGATTTTAGAGAGAGAGGAAGGGAAAGGGAGAGAGAGATGGAAACATCGATGAGCAAGAACATCTATTGGCCGCCTCCTACATGCCCCCCACTGGGGATCGGGCCCACAACCTGGGCATGTGTCCTGACCGGGAATTGAACCAACGACCTCCTGGTCGATGCTCAACCAGTGAGTGACACCAGCTGGGCTGGTTCATATGGATTTTGAAAGCACCTAGTAAGCATGAGCATAGTGCTAGGCTCTGGGTATGCTGTCATGGGATTTAGCCCTTCACACATCATACTGTCACTTTCTCTGAGGGCTGGGACTGTGTTTTCGTGTTAAGGTCCCCAGCACTTTGGAAAATAGTTCTTGGCCAATAGAGGGTACTTAACACTGAAGTACATGGGAAAGGAGGCTGACAAGATGGGGGTTTGGTAGTGGACTCGGTTCTACTTCCCTTGGAAGAGCAGACTCCCTCCACCTGCCATGATGAGGGTGATGACGTAATGAAATGCAGTGACATCTTTAGGAGATGACACCTCAGACCCAATTCACAAGGCCACCCAGTGAGGTGTTTTTCCCTAGAAGACTAACAAAGGTGAAGGGATGGGGAGGGCATGGCTGGCCAAGGTTTAGGGTCCAGTCAGAGTCAGTGGCCCCAGAGCATGACCTATCTGGCTGGCCCCTCATGGGCCTTCGCTGGCCTGTGCTTAACTCATGAAGCCAACCAGCCCCGATATCTTCACCCTGATTTCCTCCCTCTGATTCCAAGTGGTATAGAGGGATTGACTACAAGTCCTGAACTATAGAGAAAGGGATAAGGAACAGAACTGGGGAACACAAACCCCTCCCCCCAGACCAAATGATGCTGGTCCCCACTCATCACTAACTGCCTCCGTGCTCATGCTCCACCTCCTCGTATTCCTTCCTTTACACGCATCCACTAAGCCCTTCACATTCAATGTCAGGCCAGGTGCTGGGGTTACTGTCCTCCCTGCCCACAAGGTGCCCACAGACTAGTTGGGGAGACAGACTGAAAAACACTACACAGAGATCATCCTGCAAGCAGCAAGAGGCCCAGCTGAAGCTGCTGAGTTTCCAGGGCTTCCAGCCCAGCAGGCAGACCACACACACACACACACACACACACACACACACACAGTCAGTGTGGCTGTGAGCAAACACACAGAGACATGGGCCAAAAAGTAATAAACATAAGGCAGATTAAAAAATGGATTACTTGAATGTCAAGGGTAAACCTTCTTTTTATGGATATGACAGGAAGATAAGTAATGGGTGTTTATGCCCAGGATAGGGTGTGGTAAGAAAGAACTTTGGAAAGGGGCAGGGACTGCAACGTGGGGTTCTGACTGTTTGGCACAGCAACTGGGGAGAAAGTGGGAGGCAGGCCGAAGAGGAGGAGGAAGAGACCTGGTGGCTGAGCTGTGAGAGGCAGCGGGCAGGGCTACAGGAGAAACTACATGCTAGAGAACAAAAATGCAGGCTGGGGAGCCAGACGGGCCTGGGGTTGAATCCCAGCCCCACCAGCTATATGATCTTGGAAAAGTTACTATCTAAGCTTTGGCTCCCTTGCCTTTAAAATCTGGCCAATAATAGTACCCACATTACAAGGTTGTTGGATCAAATTAGATAAGACTTGAAAAACATTTAGATCTACACTGGCCTAGGGCACACGGTTATCACTTAATAAGCAAACTGACAACAACAACAAAGGCTGGAACGCCGCCTGCATACATAGCACCCTGAGGGTGTGTGCTCTCCTGTCCACAGCTAGCACAGGCTTACTGTGTCCTCCCCACCGCCCTACATGTGCTCCTCTCCCCCAGACAGTGTCCCACCTGCTAAACCAGCAGAGAAGTGAGAGGTTCACAGTCAGAAGCATCCCACTCCTCTCTGCCACTTTCCAGATGCTGGGAGCCCCGAGGACCTTGATGTCCTGGATGCCAGACCACTTATGTGCTCATCTGCCCATAGGTCCTGAGGTTTTCTATGGCCTTGGGAAAGGACAGACAGTGCAGAATGCTGTCCAAAACCCACACTCCTGTGCTCCCTGGGGCAGCCACCCCGAGGTCAGCAGCTAGGTAGGACTGTCTTCAAACATCCTTCTGTTCCACATGAGTCACCTGGGGAGCTGAGGGTGGGGTGAAGTGCCAGTGGTCTCTATCTCCACCAAGTCACCAGGGCTGGGCCTTCCAGACTCACCCCACTCTGCTCTGCCCCACCTGCTGATTCTAGGAGGAGAGATGCACCTTGAGGGTGGGGCAGGGCCATGCTTCCTGGGATGTCCCAAGGAGCCAGGAACACATAGTTGGAGCCCGGTAAGTGTTTGTTTAATTATGGGGGAGTCCCAGCAATTCCTCGAGCCTGAGTCAGGACTCTGAGATGGGAGCCAAATTCCCATAAGAGAGCCCTGAAGAGGCCCTTAGTTCTGCCCTATGAGCCATTTTCAGGGAAGTCTTTCAACTCATATAACAATGATTAACGTTACACACACACACACACACACACACAGAGTTTACATAGCATGAGAAACTGTATTAAAGCAGTTGTAAACTGTAAAGAGTTATATACATCTAGTATGTCTATTTATTTAAGCATATAAACAGAAATACCCTGAGATAGTCAAGATAGGTGTTGAGGAAACTGTGGCTGGCAGAGAGGTTATGGAAATGGTCCAAGATCTCACTGGGGAGGAATCCAGATCTTCTCACTGTTGTATCACACCACACAATTTAATAAAAAGTGCACTGAGCCCCAGTGCTGTGCTGGGATGGAGGTGGGGGTCATTCAGAAAGAACCAGGCAGCGCCTCCTGGAGGAGCTAACAACCTGGAAGGAGAGGGGTGCAAAATGGCACACTCAGCCCTGTGAGATGCCAGGGATCCATCCTCAGCCCACCTTCTCTCCTCACTCTACCCACCGCTTGCTGAATCTCATACCCTCCCTCAGCTTCTGCCACCACCAGGGCCACAGAACAGTCAGCCCATGGCTGTATCCTCAGACCCACGGCCCCTCTGAACTCTAGAGCTATAGACCCTAGTGCCTCTCGCACACTTCTCATAAGGAGTCTTCCAGCACCAACAACCCCACAGTTCAAAGCTTAGAAACCTTCTTCCCCAACACCTGCTTGGCATCCTGCATCCCTGTCTCAGGTGATGGCTCCTCCATCCAACCATTTAAGTGTCATCCTTGCAGTTCCCCAGCCCCCACAACACACAGCCAGTCAATTGCCAATCCTGCTTATTTCCTTCAAAACAGTCTCAAATCCAGCTCTTCCATTCCTTCTCATGCCTCTCTCCCACCGAACTTCTGCATAACAATCTCCTGACAGTCTTATCTCCGTTGCCACCATCCTTATGTCCCATGAGTCAATCCTCCTTGCAGCCAATCTGTACAGGTCCCTCCCTGCCTCAAACCCTTAAAACCCTTCAATGTTCCTCTCTGCAGGGGTGAAGTCCAAGTTCTTTAATGAGACTCCTTATGTTATGACCCTTCAACTTTTACAGTCTCTTCTCTGCCCAATCCATTCCTTTCACTGCACAGAGGCTGGCCTGCCTGCAGGGCCTGCTTCATTAGTGTGAGACCTATTCACTGCCCCCCCCCCTTTTTTTTAATCCTCACCTGAGGATATTCTTCTGTTTTATCTTCAGATAGAGTGGGAGGTAGGGAGAGAGAGGGAGAGAGAGAGAAACATCGATGTGAGAGAAACACATCGCCCTGGCCGGTTTGGCTCAGCGGTTAGAGCGTCGGCCTGCGGTCCAGAGAGACCCGGGTTCGGTTCCCGCTAAGGGCACGTACCTCAGTTGCAGTTTGTCCCCAGTCCCGGTTGGGGTCGTGCGGGAGGCAGCCACTTGATGTGTTCCTTTCACATCAATGTTTCTCTTCCTCTCTCTCTCTCCCACTCTATCTGAACAAAAAATGGAAAAATGTCCTCGGGTGAAGATTTAAAAAAAATTTTTTTTTTTAGTTGGAGAAACACATCGACTAGTTGTCACCCGCATGACCCCGACCAGGGCCACGGACGAACCGCAACCGAGGTACATGCCCCTGACCAGAATCGAACCCGCGACTCTTTGGTCCATGGGCTGATGCTCTAATTGCTGAGCCAAACCGGCCAGGGTTTCAGTGCCCTCTTGAACCTCTTTATATTTTTTAGCAAGGGCCCTGCATTTTCTTTTTTTTTTTTTTATTTATTTTTATTGATTTTTAGAGAAAGAGGAATAGTGAGGGAGAGAGAGAAACATCCATATGCGAGTGGAACATCCATCTGCTGCCTCCTATGCGTCCCTACCAGGGATGGAGCCGTGACCAGACTCGAACCAGCAACCTTTCCATGCAGGGGAGGGTGCCCAACCAACTGAGCCACAGTAGCCAGGGCGAGGGCCTTTCATTTTCATTTTGCACTGGCCCCGACCAATTATGTTGCTAGTTCTGCTGCCTGTTGTTCCCTGCACACCTCTTGCAGTTTCTGGCCTCCAAAGCTTTGTCTCCTCCACCCGAAACACCCCTCCACACATCACCCCTCTTTCTGTAGCTCTTCCTTTAAGACTCAATTTAGATGTTATGTTTGCGATGCCTCCCTTGACCCTCTGTCCTCTCCTTCCTTGCCCTAATTAACACGTAGCAGGTGCTCAACACATATCTATTAGATAAACTGAATGGGAAGGCAAAGTGTGACAAGTGCCACAAGAAACCTACAAACTACAAGAAAGGGTGAAACGACACAAGGCCTCCAGTTCGCCAACGTCGGCGCTAGGACCCTGCCTGCAGACGCGTTAATCCGTGCTCAGCCGCTCCAAGCAGCTGTGACCAGCTCTCGGGCGCCGCCTGCCGCGATCGCGCTGCCACTGCAGCTCTTTCTTGGCGCCCCCGGCCTTGAGCCCGCCTCGCACCTCCCATTGGCTGTTTCCTGTTCTCCCGCCCCTCCTGGGCTCAGCCATTCGGAGCCCCGGGGTGGGTGGGGCTTGCTGCCAGGGGTGGAGCGAGCGCTCCGATTGGCTCTGAGGAAAGCGGCGACGTGGCCGGAGGAGGCCGGTTTGGGCCTAAACTGAAGCTCCGCCGCACCGGCGCGGGATTGGTGGGAGGCGGGGCGTGCCTGGGCCGTCGGCCGGAAGCAGAAGTGGAGGCAAGATGCAGGTGGGGGAACAGGAGCTGAGGAAATGGAGGGGCTATCCCGGGACCCCTGGATTGGGTTCAGTTCATCCGTCCCTAACCTGCTTCCTCGCCCACCCTCCCGGGCGGGAGCAGCCCTTCCCGCTCCTCGTTCTGGCTCCGCATGGTGGCTGTTGTGCCCGTGAAATGAGCGCATGGCACGCCCCTCTCCGCGCTCATGCTCCCCTGTTTGTTGTGTTTCCCGCCAGGACCATCAGCACGTGCCTATCGACATCCAGACCAGCAAGCTGCTCGGTAGGACGGGGCGCCCCCACGCAGCCAGCTTTCGGGGGAGTCCCGGCCCTTGCCCCCTGACGCCAACAGCTGGGAGCCCTGACGCCCCAAGGCCCTGTGAAATCGCTGTGTTCTTTGCCCCCATCTGTGGCCTGACCTGCCTCGCTAACAGGGGCGGGAAGGAACCATACATAGTCTGTACTTGACCTGCGTTTTCTACTTTAACCTTTATACTGTGTGTGGTCAAATCATATTCAGCCGCAGAGATGGTAATGGCTTACTGTAAAGACAGTCATAACTAAGTGGCAGATCAGAAATTGGAACTTGAGTATGTCAGGCTGCATCGTCTATGCTTTTTGTATTAAGTCGGAAAAAAACTCCCTCTTTTCTTTTTAAAAGTTTCCATTTTCCCTTAACTTCAGGAAGAAAAGGGACATAGACCCAGTTGGAAATAAAGGCCTGTTAGTGGCCTGGCCATGTGCCCCAGGTCTGTACCTATATACATGCCTCTTCCCCAGTTCGGGGCCAAGGGAAGGACCTCTTCATTCGGACCCCTCCAGGGCAAGTGCACAGCTCCTGGGTTTTAAAATGGTCATTGGATTGATTGATTTGATGCCAGTTTTGTTAAGATATCTGTTTGACTACCTCATTCCTTTGCTGCTAGTTCTGTGACAGCCACAGCATTTTTCTTTCTGAAAAATTTAAAGGAATACAGCAGAGGGAGTATAATGATAATTTATGTGGGGTCCCAGTGTTTGACCAGTTGACAGATTTTTTTAACCACGGCAGGTTCTGAATTTACCACTGGGCCATTAAATCAGTCCTGTGCAGTGGCCACTCAGTGGAGTTTCTTTAGCTTCATTTCAGATTTGTCCCAGCTCTTTAGCTTATATGCACCTTTGGTGTATGAAGTTATCATTGGTCATGAAAAAGACCAATAAAAAACAACAACCGTTCATTGAGGGTTTGCTCTATAACAGGTGTGTTTTAGGCAGTTGACGTAAAAATGAAAATCACCAAGATTTATAGAGTCCTTGCCATTTGCCAGGCACAGTGTTCAATGTTTTCCCTACGTTTTCCCTTATACTCTGTATCTTAATTTCTCCATTTTACATGTGGGGAAACTGAGGCACAGAGGTTGAAAGACTTGCCCAAGAAAGTTGATAATTAGAAGCCAGGACCATCTTACCCCCAAAGCCTAGCTCTTAGCTCTCTCCTACTGACGAAACATGCATGACTCTCAGCCACCCACCCCCTCTACTAAAAACATAAATCTAGGCCCAGATTCCAGGTCAGTCACATTGGTATTCACGTGTCCAGGGTGGTAATTCACTGTTAAGACTAGACCAGTGTTATCTAGTCTTTAGAGCGCTGGAGGTATTAGGGGCTTTGCAGTTGTTCATTCATCTAGTACTTGGCATAACCGTCTTGTATTTTCCATTGTCATGGTTAATCCCAGCCCTGAGGAAGTGGAAGTTGAACATCATCCTCTGTCAGGAAAGTTATAATTACCCATGGAAGCAAAAATATTATGGAGAATTTAGAGTGGTCAAAAGTGACACTTTGATGTCAAGACCAATTTAAAGTTTTTCTTTATCCCTGTGTGTGGAGGCAATTGCTCTAGGAAGTCAGGTTGCCAAAGTCTGTTTAGCCCCAAGCATCCCTTTGGGCCTGTCTTCATTTCCATCTTCCCATGACCCTCATACCTTAACCAGTATGAATACAACTTTTAGCCACTGTCTTAGCGTATTTCACTTGAATTAGTGTCAGAATTTTGACCGTATGAATGGGAACACTGTGATTCGGATGTTTCTCACATAGACTGGCTGGTGGACAGAAGGCACTGCAACCTGAAATGGCAGAGTCTGGTGTTGACGATCCGAGAGAAGATCAATGCTGCCATCCAGGATATGCCAGAAAGCGAAGAGATTGCCCAGCTGCTCTCTGGATCCTGTGAGTGCTTTGGGGCTACATTACTGGAGCCCTTTCTTTTCCTGGAGCGGTATATAGCAGCCGAGCTGCTCCTCTGTTGTTTAGCCACAGGGCTGATCCCTGGAGAAAGAGAGATTTTATTCGGGATATAGATGCTGGTTTCTTCCAACACAAACTGATGAAGGAGAGCTGTGCATGATGGGAGAACTGTGCATGCTAAAATTACTGGCATAAATAATGAGTCAGCTATGTGCATTGGCCAGAGTAGATGGGGAAGATACTGGAATTCTCAAAGCCTTTGTTATTCCTTGCATTCCAGACATTCACTACTTCCACTGCCTAAGAATCGTGGACCTTCTCAAAGGTACCGAAGCTTCCACAAAAAATATTTTTGGCCGGTACTCTTCACAGCGAATGAAGGCAAGTGTGGGTGAGGGTGGTAATGGAATCAGAGCCTCTCTGGTCTCAGAGGATCCGGTGGAGATGCCTACATGGAATGTTTTCTGAACTTCTCTCTGTCCTCATAGTTTATGCCAAAAGTAGCTCCTACCCTGCGTTTACATTTCAGACCTGCTCCTTTGGGGACTGCTCTTTGGTGCCACACTTAAAATAAAGTGGGTGGTCCAGCAGCGTTATAAAGGAGGACAAGGAGCTTGTGTTTGGTGTGACGCGAAGACTGGGAGGCTTGCCCTGTTCCCGGATTGAGCTGGGATGTGACTGCCGAGTGCTGTTCTGGCTCACTTCCTGTTTCTGTTCTTCCTCAGGATTGGCAGGAGATTGTAGCACTGTATGAGAAGGACAACAGCTACCTAGGTAAGGCGGCCCAGCCTGGGCATCCTGGTGTCCAGGGGCCCACTGGGGAAGCCCACTCCCACAGTTCTGAGACACTAAGCTTCTAGGAGGTGCAGAGCGTGTGGGGGAAGAGGTTGGGCTGTAGATATTTGCAAGGTGGGAAAATAAATTCCACAGAGTGTTGGGAGGAGGAGGAGGACGAGGCAGGTAGCAGGTAATTGCCTGACCCAGCAGGTGTGTGTGCACTCTCTACCACTGAAGTCTTGATAAGGTGGAGTGTGGAGCCCCATCCGCTCCGCACCCCCATTTGTTTTGTTTTTTAATCCTCATTCGAGGATATTTTTACATTTATCTTCAGACAGAGTGGAAGGGAGAGAGAGACAGAGACAGAGAGAAACATTGATGTGCCCTGGCCAGTTTGGCTCAGCGGTTAGAGCGTCGGCCCGTGGACCGGAGAGACCCAGGTTCGGTTCCCGCTAAGGGCACGTACCTCGGTTGCGGTTTGTCCCCGGCCCTGGTTGGGGTCGTGTGGGTGGCAGCCACTCGATGTGTCTCTCTCACATCGATGTTTTCTCTGTCTCTCCCTCCCTCTCTCCCTCCTGCTCTATCTGAAGATAAATGCAAAAATGTCCTCGGGTGAGGATACAAAAATAAAAAAGAAACATCTATGTGAGAGAGACACATCAACTGGTTGTCACCCACACGACCCCAACTGGGGCCAGGGATGAACCGAAACTGAGGCACACGCCCTTGGCCGGCATCGAACCCGGGACTCTTTGGTCCACAGGCCGATGCTCTCACCGCTGAGCCAAACCGGCCAGGGCTCTGCACTCTATTCTATACGAGGCAGAAGAGGTGTGGATCATCCTTGGGGCCATATTGGGTTCCTGAGAGAGTGACTGAAGGGCTGATTGTAGTTTGGGTGTGTTTTCTAATAGTATAAATAATAATAATAATAGCTAATATTTACCAAGCACCTACTAAATACAAGGAATTATGCTTGGTGTTTTACATGGATTTCCTTTTCTAATCCTCACGGCAAAGATTGTCCCTGTGATACAGATGAGAATTGGATTAGATGTTAAATCAGTGTGTTAGTTTCCACAGCTAGGAAGGGGAGGAGCTGGGAGGCCAGGGGATCATGCTCTTCCCCTCCAGGCCAGGGTGCGTGTGTGCTTGTCCTGGGGCATGCTTGCCTGATGGCATGGGAGTCTGAGGTGAATTTCTTGGGCCCCTCTCAGTGGAACTCTCTAGCCTCCTCGTTCGGAACGTTACCTATGAGATCCCCTCACTGAAGAAGCAGATTGCCAAGTGCCAGCAGCTGCAGCAAGAATATAGCCGCAAGGAGGAGGAGGGCCAGGCGGGGGCTGCCGAGATGCGGGAGCAGTTCTACCACTCGTGCAAGCAGTATGGCATCACGGTGAGCGGGGGTCTCGTTGAAGTGGGAGGGCACCTGAGGCCGCTGTCTGTCTGCTGGGCCCAACACCTTTGCATCTGGGAAAGGCTTCCTCTCAGTCTGCGTGTGCCCCTTTTAGCCAGTTTCTCTCCTGTCTCCAGTCTTGACATGTTTTCTTTAGTCTGTTGGATTCTGCTTCCCATCACTCTGTCTTAGCCCACTTCTTCGATCCTCTCTAGGGAGACAACGTCCGAAGAGAGCTGCTGGCCCTGGTGAAGGAGCTACCGAGTCAGCTGGCCGAGATCGGGGCGGGGGCTCAGTCCCTGGGGGAAGCCATTGACCTGTACCAGGCCTGTGTGGGCTTTGTGTGTGACAGGTAAAGAGGACCCTGGCTTCTCTCTGGCAGGGGGAACAGTTTGCCTATTTTCCCTGGCTGTTCTCTCTTCTTCACTTGTGTTTTTCCCACGTGACACTTGAGTTTTATTTTACACATTTGACCCCTGGAAGCTTTGCCCGTCTGACCTTATGGCCCAGGCCAAAGCCCACTGTCGTCTTCATGAGTGGGCAGCGGGAGGCTCAGCTCTGTGCTCTGTTGCAGCCCTGAAGAGCAGGTGTTGCCAATGCTGCAGTTTGTGCAGAAGCGGGGCAACGCCACGGTGTACGAGTGGAGGACAGGGACGGAGCCCTCGGTGGTGGAGCGGCCGCACCTCGAGGAGCCTCCTGAGCAGGTGGAAGAAGACGCGGTAAGACCGGCTGAGGGAGAACTGCCCCCGCCACACACACAGCCCAACCCTTCACAACCTGAATTCAGAGTCCCAGAGGAAGAAGGGGTTTCTGTGAGACTAGAGGTGGAAGGGCCCAGGGGCCCTGCTCCCTTATTTTTCTGGCCTTCTTGAGATCAGAGTATAGACGAGTGATGTGGAGTCTCAGCAAGCTGGTTGGCTTCGCTAGGAACCCTCCAGTCTCCAGTCTCCGAATGGACTCTCCTCTGGGGAGCTTGGAGGTCACTGCGTTTAAACAATGTGCTAGCGCTTCCTACAGAAGTGGCCAAGGCCTGTGACCCCTTTTTATCACACACCTTCTGCGAAGTAACACTTATTTTCTCCCTCTAGATTGACTGGGGCGACTTTGGGGTGGAGGTGGCTTCTGAAGGCACTGACCCCGGCATCTCTGCCCAGGCTGCTGGAATTGACTGGGGCATCTCCCTGGAACCGGATTCAAAGGTTGGGATGCCCTCTTGGTCCATCTCTGAGGACTTTCTATGATCACTGCTTCAGAGAGAAGAAAAGTATTGTCTGTGCCCTTTTTTTGTCTTTATTGATTTTTAGAGAGAGAGGAAGGGAGAGAGAGAGAGAGAGAGAGATAGAAACATTGATGAGAAAGAACATCGATTGGCCGCCTCCTGCATGCCCCACACTGGGGATCGGGCCCACAACCTGGGCATGTGTCCTGACTGGGAATCGAACCGGTGACCTCTTAGTGCATGGGTCAACGCTCAATCACTGAGCCACACTGCCTGGGCTTGTCTGTGCCTTTAAAGGCATCACTTGAAGTTCATAGCTCTCAGACTAGGTGTAATCCAAGGGGAGACACCTGGTGTTTCCCAAGTGACATATCAGAGTCTTGACCTCTTTTCTCCTGGTATTTGGGGCAAGGTTTTGGGGATGTCAGCAGGTGTTAACTCTACAAAGCAGGGGTGAGGGTGGCAACATACATGGCCCCACACTGCCATTTTGCTACCTACCTCAGGGCTGCATGTCCTTCATACAGTTGAAATGTGCAGTCGTTGAACTTATCAAGGGGTTTGGTTTATTCTGGCTTCCTTCGCTGGGTAAAATTCTGCCAACATTCCTGGGGTTCTTTGCTCTCCACCCAGGAAGCTGGGGGCGATGGGATAGACTGGGGAGACGATACTGCTGCTTTGCAGATCACAGTGCTGGAAGCTGGAACCCAGGGTAAGTGCAACATTCCCTGCCCAAAGGCCCCCGTGTCTCTGGAAACGAAAGAAAAAATGCATTTTCTCACACATTTAACTGTTTTCCGAACATCTTGATGAGGGTGTGAGTGCAAGGGGACAGAGAGAGTCCTTAAAATTGAGTCTAGAAGCTCTCAACTTTTTGGAGACTAATGTAGGTCAGCCATTCTGGTGAGGGGGTTCCAGGAGTGCTGATAGGCTCTGAAGTCTGAACCGACCCCCTTCCTCACCAGCTGAGAGGCTGTAGCAGTGATCTGAGCCACTGGAGGGCAGTGCAGGATGAAACTTCACCTCCTGCTGCCAGCCAGAGCAGTGGGCTGGCCATTCCACTCCTCAGAACCAGATCTGTGGTCCTCCTCTCAGCCTGGGGCTTGGCAGTAGTGCCTGATTAGGACTGAGACATGGGAATGGGTAAACTTCCTCCCTTGGGTTGGAACAGGAAGTGACTTTAGTTCAGTGAGTCCATGTCCATATTAACCCACCAGGGCATCTCAACCTTGGTGGTAGGGGGGGGTTGTCTCCTGTCCTCAGCTCCTTCGTCATTTCTCTGTCTCTCTTCCTGGCAGCTCCAGAAGGTGTTGCTAGGGGCTCAGATGCCCTGACACTTCTTGAATATCCTGAGACCCGGAATCAGTTCATTGATGAGCTCATGGAGGTACCTGTATCCTCTGGGAGAGGTGGGAGGCCTGGCACCAGCATGGGTGGCATTGCTCCAAACACTTGACCCGACCCTTCTGTTTCTGTGAAAGACACCAAAGAGCTCTTTGTTGTGGATCAGAGACATCACATACTAGGATGCCCCCACTCATTCAGCAGTATTTATCATGCACTTTCTAAGGCCCTGGCACTGCCTCAGGTGCCAGAGATTGAGCAGGGATAAGACAGTGGAAGTCCTTGATCTCCTGGAGCTTATGTTCTAGTGGGGAAGGCAGATAAGAAACAAGATAAATAAAGTAGCCCTGGCTGGTTTGGCTTAGCGGTTATAGCGCTGACCTGCGGACCATAGGGTCACAGGTTCGATTCCTGGTCAAGGGCACATACCTAGGTTGCAGGTTCGATCCCCAGCCCCTGTCAGGGTCGTGTGGGAGGCAACCAGTCAACATGTCTCTCTCACATTGATGTTTCTCTCTCTATCTCTCCCTCTCCCTCCCTTCCACTCTGTCTAAAAATTGGTGGGAAAATATCCTTGGGTGAAGATTAAAAAAAAAAAAAAGATCAAGTAAAATATGCAGTATGTTAGATGTTAACATAAGTGCCATGGAAGAAAAGAAAGCCGGAGGGAGATGGAGATTCCTGGGCTGCCAGGCTTTATATCCGGTGATCAGGGAAGGCCTCCTTGCGAAGGTGACCAGTAAGTCAAGACCTGCAGGGGTGCAGAGAGCCATGCCGAAGTCTGGCCAAAAAGCTTTCCAGGCAGAGGGAACAATTACAAAGGCCCTGAGATAGGAGTATGCCCTGCACATCTGATGAATAAGGAGGCAGAGCTGGGAGCTGGGGGAAGTAAAGGAGATCAGAGAGGCCAAGAGTGTGAACTTTGGCTTTTACTCTGAGTGGCAGAGAAGCTGTTAGAGGTTTGGAACAGTTCTGGAGCCACACGATCTCATTTGTGTTTCAGTGCTGTCCATCCCTGTGGCTGAGGCAGAGCAGCCAGAGTGAGGAGCCAGTGTTCTTGGATCTTCTTTGTGGGACTGGGAAGCTGGGGGCCCGCCTTGTTAATCTCCCTCGTCAGTGGTCTGCTGGTTGGGGAGGGCTTCGTGAAAATTCTGTCTTCCCCAGTTCTATCCTCTTTCTGTCCAAAGAGGTCCCTCCTGGCCTCCAGGGGAGAAGAGAGTCAAAGGGATCAAGTTTCCATGGTTGAATAAATGACAAGCTATGTGGCTGGTTCTCAGATACTTCCTCGCCCTTTCTTATTCTAGGGCTTCTCAAACATGGATTCCTCTGCCCTGAGTCTCATTCTTCCCATGGAAAGAAAATACCTTCATTGGAGCTGAGAGAACCATTGAATCTCTGCATTCTTAGTTATCTGACCCACAGGCTAGGAGGAAGCAGGGGGTCCAGGGCTAGGTAGGGCCCGAGATAGAAATGGGCGAACCAAGAGGGACAGCAGAGGCTGCCGCAAGCTCACACGTTGTATAATAGTTGGTGAGTTGCTAGCAATAAAAGTTCAGAGGAAAGAACCCCTCCTTACCCACAGTCCAACCCTTACATCTCATTCTTCATTTTGAGCAGTCTGAGGGCTTAGCCTCAGAATTCTCTTCTTGATTTGAACCAAATACTCTTCGGTCCTCAGCTCGAGATCTTCTTGTCCCAGAGAGCAGTGGAGATGAGCGAGGAGGCAGACATCCTGTCCGTGAGCCAGTTCCAGTTGGCTCCAGCCATCCTGCAGGGCCAGACCAAAGAGAAGATGGTTACCATGGTGTTGGTGCTACAGGATCTGATTGGCCGGCTCACCAATCTTCGAATGCAACACCTATTTATGATCCTGGCCTCACCAAGGTCTGGCTTTCCCCTTGACATTGGGCTGTTTAGGGATCTGGGCAGGGATCCCCCATCTTGAGCAGCCCTGACCCCTTAGACCTCATTCCTGCCTTCCATAACTGTACCACCAGTTAGGGCTTTGGTTTCCTGAGCCTCACCTGCCCAGCAGCTGAGTGGGATGCTCAGGTTGCACAGCCACACCGGGCACTGACCTGAGTGTCCTGCTAGGTATGTGGACAGAGTGACTGAGTTCCTGCAGCAGAAGCTGAAGCAGTCCCAGCTGCTGGCTTTGAAGAAAAACCTGATGGTGCAGAAGCAGCAGGAAGCACTTGAGGAGCAGGCTGCTCTGGAGCCCAAGCTGGACCTGCTGCTGGAGAAGACCAAGGAGCTGCAGAAGCTGGTAAGACAGGAAAGGGAAACCTACCAAGGGGGACCCCCTGTTTCCGCAGAGTGAGACCCCTCTGCTTCCTGCCCACTTGGTATCGCTGTCTTTCAGATTGAAGCTGACATTTCCAAGAGGTACAACGGGCGCCCCGTGAACCTGATGGGAACCTCTCTGTGACACCCTCCACGCTCTTCCTGCCCATCTTCTCAGCCTCAGGACAGAGGTGGGACAGCCAGGGCTGATGTTGCGGGTCCTTTCCCGGCAAGAGACCAGGCCGACTGGCGGATGGAAAGCCACGTGCTGGAACCATCACCCATATGGGGACCTTGGCACTCACTGTACTCTCTGAAGAAGCTGTCTTGATTGGCCCTGTGGCCTGTCAGCCTGAAACCACAGCTTCTCCTCCTTCTTATTAATCTATTTGGACTTAATAAAAGAGGAAGAGACTCTGGCTTTCTTCCTGACCGTTACTGCTTCTCTGGGCCTGGAGTTGGGCTGCGCACCTGTTTGCACGGGGTTCTGGATCCGTGGGCTCCCTGGGCCATCAGCTGTTCCTGTGGAGGTCCAGGGTAGGGACTTTCCCTCTTAGTGATGGGGAGGACCCAGATTAGTATCTACAAATGGCTCGGCAAGGAGCTGTAGGGTAACTGAGTCATTCGGGCCCCTTTCTCTCAGCCAGGCCCAGCCTGAACCACTCAGGCCAGAAGCCTGAGAGGAGCAGTCAAGTGGCAGCCGTGTTGGAGCAGCAAAGCTGTATTTTCCTTTTAATCACAGCTTACCTCCAGGCAGAGGGGAAGTGCGGTTTGGGGAGGAAGGGTCTGATGAACAAGGTGGAGACAAGAGTTGTCACCTTCACTAGCCGCCTGTTCCTTCCTCCCCGTAACTGCCTTCTCTGTGATTGGGTAGAGCCCACCCCAGGACAGCACCCGTCTCCCAAGCCACCTACCCATCTCTGTTTCCCAGGAAGGGTAGGGGTTGGGGATGGCCAGCAATTCGATTTTAATTTCATAGCAGAGCAGTTGATTCATGGCTCTTTGTCGCTGGCGTTGACTCCCGTAATGACTTTCCATCAAAATGAAAAGTGGAGTGACACCACTCATTATTCCTGCTGCTTGTTATCTCAGTTCTGGGGAGGGCCGCCCCCTCCCTGCTGCCTTTCAGCCGTCCTGGACAGTGAGTGATGGCCCCTATTAATCACCGACCCCGCGGACTCCGGCGGACACACGCTATCCAAAGGAGAGAGAGATAAGGCAGCATGAACTGCTTGGAGCTGCTCCTATCAATTAATGTCAGCCCATCGCTTCCCCCCAATCTTTGCCTGTTCACCTTCTTTTGGGGGTATTGGGGATTGAAATAAGAAGTCCAGGAATTGAAAAAGAAAAATATTGGTGTGGAATTTGGAGGTAAAACCGTCCTTGGAATAGAAGGGCATAAAGGGGCCTGAGTGGGCTGTGTCCTGCCCTCAGCTGCTGTGAAGCCTCCCGGCCTAGGGAGCTGTCCGCGTCTCGGTCCCTTCCCCTGCAAGAGAATGGCTGCTGCCTCCTGCCCCACCTGTTCAGCTGCTGGCTGCATTGGCCTCTGGCCTCCCTCCTGCAGCAGCCATCAGCTCACCGAGGCATGCTGCCCTTGCCCACTCTCATATCCCTCGTCCAATCACCAGCTGTTACACAGACTCTTGCTTACTGGGCACTGAGCTTTAGGGAGAAGCCCTGTGGGTCATGTGACCCTGCAGGCTGGGTTCGGGCCTCCAAAGCTCGCTCTCCTGCCCATCCAGAGGAGCACCCCGCCTGCCTCCTCTGCCCTGCTGCGGGCCCACGGGCGGAAGGCGTGCAGGCTGAGCTTTGGCCATCTGCGCAGGAAGGGAAGTGGGTTTAGGTAGAAAGGGTTTCTCAGCAGATTTTGGCCACCTTGGTAAATGGTATGATTAGGGTACTGTTCTCTCAGTGGTATCAGGTCCATTTCACTGCTTGCCTGGTGGGAGGAAGGCCCACCTGACCCCTAGGCTGATGTAAATGGTTTTTTAAAAGCCTTTAACCCCTAACATTGGGTTTGTTCTCCAGAACCTTGAGCCCCATTTGCCTTTGGCCTCCTGCTTCACTTCCTGGGGCCCTTTCCGACCGTGCTCCGGCGCTGAAGACGCTGCCTGGCTGTTTCACTCCGAAGGAGGGCAGCTCTGTTCACCCGGGCTCGCGGATTCCCTCACATCACTGACTGCACTGAGGTTCCTGCGTGTTTTCTCAGCTGCCTCAGAGGTGGCTGCAAGCATTAAATGAGCTAATACATGCAGAGCCCTCAGAACAGGGCCGGCACAGAGTACTCGCTGGAAAAATGGGAGCCCTTATTTTTAGTTTGGGAAGTAATGAGGACTCTTCATCCTTGTCTAACTTGCCTTCTGGGAAGGGAGGGGCGAGAGCCTCCTCTGGAGCTTGAAGACCAAGTTCTGAGCGGTCAGGTTTTTAGGATTAAAAAAAAATTCAGGGAGAGAGGGAGGAGATGGGCCAAATTACACCCATTATCCTTAGTGCGATGTGAACTTATTGCCAAGAGCGCACCCTGCTTTTATGGTTAACTTTTATGCCACCTCTTTCCAGAGAAGATGTAAGACTCTCACTAATTACTAAGATTTGTCCCCCTGCTTCAGATAAGGAAGCAGAGTCGCCTTTCCAAAATCCCCGCACCCTGCTAAATCCAGCCACTGCCAAGCCCCCCACATCTCTGCCCAAAGGAAGCCTTTCTGCCTCAGTGTCCTCTCAAAGCGTGGCTCTCTACAGCCATCAGAAGTCGGAGCCCTCGGCCGCAGCCTGCGACGGCTGACCATGAACGTGGGCTAAGTGGCGTGCCCACTGAGGGAGACCTGGGGTCCTACACAACTAGAACTCGTTTCCCGCTGCCAGTGCGGGGCTGGGAATTAGCTGCATGATTCAGACCGAAAATCTCACCCAGCTAAAGAATTACCTGCTCCGGAGAAATGGCCCGGAGCTGAGGACCAAAGAAAAGCACGTCCCAGGCCCTCAAGCGCAGGAGCCCATCCTGCTCTCTCCATCGTGTGCCTCCCTCAGCTCCCCTCTCCTTTTCCCTCATTAATTCCCAAGATATTACTTAGTTTCTCCTCAGTAATAGGTTAGGAAGGTGACAGGCAAAGCAAAGTGGTGGTGATTAGCATGTTCTCTAGATCAAATCCTGGCTCTGTTCTTGCTGTCTTTGTGATCTTGGGCGAGTCCCCGGCCCTCTATGTGCCTCCTTTCCTTCGCCTGTAAAATGAGGACAAAGATACTACCTACCCCAGGGTAGGTAGCTGCAGTGGGCACATGCGCACCTAGGCAGTGCCTGGCACAGTGACCCAAATGTCAGCTGTTGCGAGAGGCTGGTGGACTGGAAATATCCTGGACTGAGGTTAGAAACCTGTGTTTGAGTCCTGGCTCTGGATGTCCCAGATAATCCACCACGTCCCAAAACAAACCCCTCATCATCCCCATCCCACACTTCATCCCTCTCTGCCATTTCCTGTCTCTGTTCCACCAATGGGCTCTCAGTCTCCACCAGCTCCCCTCTAACCCACCTTTTCCATGTGCTATGGCCTTTGTCACCCTAATCATTTCACTGCTTAGAAACTCTGATGACCCCTTAGCTCTCCAAATTCCCAGTGTAGCAGGCAGGCTCTTGATATTCGGGGCTCCACCTGCCTTTCCAGCCTGGGTATCCATCCAAGACACCAAATCCTCATGGTCCCCAAAGCCCCCACCCTCTATTTGGCCCCTCCTAGCCTTCCTGATCCAGAGATCCAAACATGTCCCTGTGGACATTTCCAGGCCCCCTGCAGAATTAGCCCCTCTCCTCGGCAGCGTCCCTGAAGAAGCCACGTGTAGATGCTCGTCAGGGAGCGCCTACAACTGCATCTCAATGCCTTCCCGGTGTCCGCCCCAAGCTGAGCTGCTTAAGGGCTGGGCCTGGGTGTTGCTCATTTTCACGTCCCCTTTGGAATCTCAAACTTCTCCAAACTTCAATTGTCTTAATGATCTCTAAATGACTTTGGCCTCTAAAATATTATGATCATATGGCTCACAAATTACAAAAAGGAACAGTCCCACAAAACATGTCTAGGAAAAAAACTGGGTTTAAGTAGGCTTTTCAGTTGGACTGATGGTCAGATTAAAGTCCTGCCTCCCGGCTGTCCAGTGAGCGTGCTGTCCTGAGTATTCTGTGGGCCCATTCTCCCCTCTTTCCCTGTTTATTGAGGGCTAGAGGAGAAGAGGGCAGGGGAGGGCTGTCATCCCATCCTCCTGGAGATATCATTGCTTCATAGACTGGGTTTGCTACCTGAAGCTGGTGTCAGCCCCCACTTACTGAATGTCACCCATGTGAAGGAGCTGTTCTGTACCTGGAGTAATCAGGCCCCAGGAGCTGCTTTCAGGCTGGCGTCCTGCCTGGCAGATCCCAGGGCCCAGCAGGAGGGTGTCAGGCCTGCTCCAGGGCGGTGGAGCAGGGGTGCCAGCTGACCCCAGATCCGCCTTGCCCTCCAAATGCCCTTCCTCTCAGGTGATGGCAGGGCCTCTTCTAGTAAATTGGCCCTATGTAAACTCTTACTTATCCTGCCTGCCACCCTCCTCTCATTCTCCAGGCTTCAAAGAAAACCAGTTTGAATATTTAAACTTCTCCTGTGTGTCTAATAAAAAGTTCTGCACTATTTAACGCCCCAGCTATCCATTACTGTCGGGAGCTGCCCTCTCCTTCCCAGCCTCCCCGCCCCCCCCTCGCCCAAACCAGGCGCAGCAAAGCCATTTGTCAAAGCTTCCTCCGCAGGCTGCGCTTGGCTGTGTCTGAAAGGACAAGCCGCCCCCCAGGGGAAGGTGGGAATGAATAAAGGGGCTATGCAAATTGCTGCTTAATCTGCAGAGAAACACCCAGGCTTTAGGGAGACACTCATTACTTCTTTTAACTGTGATTAACGGGCAAATTAAACCCGAGCCCTTAACTCTCTCCTGGCAGAGGACTTGAACGCAGAGCCCTGGGCCGGTGAAGGTAGAGGGAGGCTCTTGTCTATAGCTGTGGGCAGCCCCGGGATGACTAGCCGCTGGTGCCGCCGTAGGAGGGAGGGGAGCCCCGCGTGGGGTGGGGGTGGGGAGCGGTTCCAGCACCACTCACCTTAACCGGCCGAAGGAAGGCCTGTGCTCCCTCTCTGGTTTCTTTGAGCCACTGAAGAAAAATCAAGATCAGTGGCTCCTTGATTTGTTGCTCTCTTTTCACTCTCAAAAAAAAAAAAAAAAAAAAGTGAGAGACCCCCTCGGACCTCACCTGCCAGGACATGTGGAGGGTGTGACCAAAGCGGCTTTAGCCACATACTGAGTTCATGGTCAGACCGGCCCCAAACCTGGAGCTGAAAAAGTGTGTAAAAGGAACTTGCAGATGTTCAACTCAAAAACCAACCTTGAGCCCTGGCTGGGGGCAAAAGCACAGAAGCAGGAGGTGAAGGGCGGAGTGTTTTTATGGGAAGAGACCCTGGGGAGAGTCGTGCTACAGGTTATATAGGCATAGGCCCCTGAACACCCAAGTTAGGGATCCAAAGTATCTGTCTTTGTTTCTTACTCCATCTGTGTGTGTGAGTGTGTGTGTGTGAAGATATCTGACCCAGCTCATTAAATAAAATTGACCACTTGAGCCCGGCTGGTGTGGCTCAGTGGACTGAGTGTCACCCGGTGGACTGGGAGGTCCCGGTTGGATTCCTGGTCAGGGCACATGCCCCGGTTGTGGGCTCGATCTCCAGTAGGCCCTGTGCAGGAGGCAGCCATCAATGTCTCTCTCTCCCTCCCTTCCTCAAAAAAAAAAACAGTAATAACATTAAAAAAAATTTGACCACTTGAACCCTTTTTGAGTGTGCAATTCAGCAGCATTAAGTACATTTTCATTGTTGGGCAACCATCCCCACCACCCATTCCACCTGTCTTAGCAGATGATCCAGCCATCCTGTAAGACCTAGAACCACCTCTCACAACCAGCAACGAGTGAGGCCGAGCTCTGGAGGGAGAGGAGTACTGGTTGAAATCTAGAAAACTGGAGAACGCCAGCCGGGGTGCCTGGAACGGAGGCCTGATGCTCAGGAGACAAGTTGGGTGGAAATCCTGCAGGGACTCCCCGTTAAATGCAGGTCCCCTAAGCCTGAGTGATTAGGAGGTAAAAGATGACACACAATGGTGACAGACTGTCTGTCAACCTGATGGGGCCGAGGAGAGACACAGGCCCGTATTTTATTTTGTCATCGAGTCGATCAGTAGGTCTGTCATAGAAACCAGGCCTGACAACTCGCTCAGCAAGTCAGCTCTCTTTTCTTAACTCCCGCAGCCCAGCTCCACCATCTATTAAAACATCCCGGGCTGTCAGGGATATTAAAAGGCTCTGTCACTCCTTCTTAAAATAGTCATAAATACAATCTGGACGCGAGCATTTGGGCAGAAGCCCCGGTGCTGAATGGGAAGAGACAACAGCAGGTACGCCTGCCTTTCTTGACAGCCGAGGCTTTGGCACCATTCACACAGGGAGCCGTGGACTAATCTCCTTTTTCTCTCTAATGCAAGAATCAGGGCCGTCTCCAACATCTGCTGAGGCCTGGCATTTTGAAACAACCGTTCTCGAGCATAGGATGTGGCCTTTGTTAGCAGGCCCACAAAGCCTCAGCTTATCTTCGGTGCCTGGCGCACCTAAACCGAACCTGTTCTGAATGTCCGCCTGTGCAGCACGCTTCCCAGGCCTCCCCAGGCGGTACAGTAAGGGGAGGCGGGAAACAAGAGATAACGGAGAGAGCCCTAAGTTCTTCCTACACAATGGACTTTGCCTCCTGTCCCTCTTCCATCCTCCCTGCCCCACGCAGCCTCATGACTGACTCACATTGGTAAGAAGAATCTTGTAGAGGGCCAGGAGGAGACCCGAGGCTTCCCAGTGGGCCCCCCAGAACGCAGGCTGGAACTTGTAATCTTGCCAGTTGGAGGACCCCCTCCCCCAGCCCTGAATCCTTGAGTCTATCCAAATCACGGCATTACACATTTTTTCTACCTGGGAACCTCTGGAGGGAGGTCCCTTCCTTTCTACATCTCCGGTAAGAACACAGGGCCTCTGGCTGCTTACTAGGAGCTGAGCCCT
This sequence comes from Tadarida brasiliensis, assembly GCA_030848825.1. Taxonomy (NCBI): domain Eukaryota; kingdom Metazoa; phylum Chordata; class Mammalia; order Chiroptera; family Molossidae; genus Tadarida; species Tadarida brasiliensis. The sequence continues at coordinate 40,175,116 of CM061273.1, forward strand.
CTTTTCATGAGCATCCTATTTCGGATGGAAGATGTTTCTCCAGCCAATAGCAGGGATACCGAGGCATAGAGCCAAAGCCAAGCCACAACAACCTGGCAGTTCTGACTCTGGGCTCCATCTCTGTCCTTTGGACTGGTTATTCACCAAATGCCAAATACCAAAGGCCCATGAACTTCTGTGTGGACAGCAGAGCAGCACCCAGGACCCTGATATTTCGATCTGTTCTCTCCTCTGCCCCTGCAATGTGATTTCAATGGCTGGAATTGTTTTTCTTCCAACACAATTACCTCCTCAGCAACTTTTTCCAAATATTTTATGTCAAGAAGTGTCAGACTTTTATCCTCTCTTTCTGCAGTATTTATTAAATGCCTACTTTATTCCGTTGTGCAGTCCCAGAGGGCAGAACTAGGCATGTGGATAAGAGGGAGACAGGTTTCCACCTAATATAAGAAAGCCCTTTCTGACAACCAAAGGTCCTCCCCAGGGCTCAGGTGAGAAAGTCACCATCACTGAGGACCTTAGGCTCACCCCGGATCAGTATCTGGTGGGGACACTGCAGAGGGTGGGAGAGTGGGTTAGACGGCTCCGAGAGCGCTTGGTGCGTCCAGAAGCCAGACAAGGCCTAGCAGCTGTTCACCAGCTGCCTTCCATGTGGCCATCTTGCAATTTAATCCCAGATGGCCAGACCCTCACCCTCAAAGGTCAGAGGGCCAGCTGCAGGGTAGTGGGCAAACTCTTCTTGGCCCTGGTCACCCCCAGGGAGTGCCTGTGACTCCCAGGCCGAATGTGGAGATGAATGGATGAGAGAGAAATGAAGCTGAGAGATCCCACCAGCCACTCGGATTAGAAAGGTGAAGAGCTCTCCGCTCTAGCCCTCAATCCTCTTCCTCGTGCTGGCTTCCACTACCACCCCCTTCTGCCATCTCCTCCCCTGTTTTCACCTGCCTTGCATTCTCCCTCCCTTTTTTGCTCTCTTCATCTGCCCCCCCCCCCATCCTCTCTCATCTCCATGGAGATAAAAGGGAGGTGGGGTGGGCTGTGCCCTGTATTTTGAGTCGCTCCATAATAGACCCTTTCTCTGGAGACACAGGGGCTGCCTGTGGAACTAATCTACCCTTGCCCATCGCTCACAAAGGGCCAGGGAAGCCCCTCCCTCAGCCAGGGCCGCCCTCAGTGACCCCGAGCCTGTTTCCGGGTGCGCTTCCAGCCCTCCGGGGCTTGCAGCTGGGCCTCTCTCATGGGATCCTGCACACAGGCAGGGTCACCCTGGCTGACCTCCCCGGAGGACAGAGGTCAAGCCCCCTCTGGGGTCTCCGATGTGATTGGAAGGGAGCTGAGGCAGGGGGAGGGGGAGGGGTATGAGGGAGGGGACCTTCCCTTTTAATGTAAAATTAAAAGACTCCCTGTGCCCTCCTGTCTTTGCCTGTCTCTGGCTGAGTAGCCTGGCCTAGGACCCCACCCTGGGGAAGATGGGCATCTTAGAAATGGGTTAAACTCCTAGCAACGGGGCTTGGTCAAACCTGATCCTGCAGCATTAGAATCATAAAAATCCTGGCATGGGAAGTGGGAGAAACTGTCTTATAGGGCAGCCAGGCGTGCAGTCAGCCCTGGGCTGAACTCTGGTCCTTGCTTACTACGGTCTGCCTGTCTGAGCCTTGATGCGCTGACCTGCAGAGTGGGAATGTCACAGCACCAACCTCACAGGCAACGGTACCAGTGAGACCATGCACAGTGCCTGGCTCACAGAAGGTGCCACAGCTGTGACTATAAAAGGCAGGAAGGAGTTCTCAGGCTTCAGGAATCATCTAGTCAACTCAGGCCAGGGCGTCTCCATCTCAGACAGATAAAGACGAAGAAGGCAGAAGAATGTTTGAGGCAGTGGAGCTGGCGGGAACACAGTCAGGACGTCAGCTGCTGGGAATCAACCCCAGATCCATGACCTAGCAGCGGAGAGACCTCACTTTCCTCGTGTGTAGAATGGGAGTAAGAACAGTGCCGGCTGCCTAGGGTTATCATGCGATCAAATGCCTTAACATACGCGAGTGCTCAGGAGGGCAGCTGGCTCTCCGTCCATGCTACACAAATGTTAGGTATGATTATTATTGATGTTATTATTATTGAGTCTCTGTGGATCTGATTTTCCAGACTAGTATTTATTTCAAGTAAGTCCCCTCTCTTTTCCACGTCACACAGCATGTTCTGATTTCTGGCTAAGAATAATATATGATCACTCTTACTTGCTTGGCTGATGAAAAAGCGCACATTTTGCCCATATAGACAGCAGCTCTAAACAAGGGACACAGCTAACCCAGAAGGGAGTAATTGGCCCTTTATAAAACAAGGCCAAGTGAAAATAGGAGTTCAGAAAGGTCAAAGGAGGTCTGGCGGGAGCTGCCAACAGTTCTCCTAGCCTGCCCAACTTATTACCGGAATCATTTCACAAGATAATTTAATGTTCTCCCTCTGTGGCCCTGTTTGCTCCTGAAGGGAAAAATAAATAAATAAACAAACCCAACCACCCCAGCCAACACATGCTTTATGAGAACATCGCTTGCTAGTTTTTAATGGCACAGTTATTAATATAACTGTCCTGGCACCTCCCCTACATCTGATCACTGGTGAATTATGGGCCTCGAATTCTGATTGCTGCTCCCATTATTGCAAACATTTCCACTGGGTCCTGACAGGAAGAGAGAATCAGCCTTCCACAGGCAGGAGAGCTCAGCGGCTGGAGAGGGGCCTGCGAGCTCAGCGGGGAGCGGGCGCAGTGGGGGCGAGCTGCAGGGAGGGGCCGGAGGGTGCGCCTGTGGGGTGTGGTGGTGAGAGAGCACTGGACTGAGAGTCCAGGAACCTCATGTCAGCACCGTCTTGACTTCTATGATCCAGCCCAACCTCTCACCTTCCAGGACCTCATTTTCCTCACTGATACAATAGGGACTTTAAGAAATGCCTTTTCCCTTTGCCATTTTTAAGCATTTATAACATACCAAGCACTGTGCTAGATGCTTTAGGTTAGAATGATCTCATTTAACAAATTCTCACAACCAGTGAATATGCGAATACTAGCCGAATCCCCATTTAGTAGATAAGGAAACTCAGGTGCCCGGAAATTCAGCCACTTGACAAGAGGTCACAAAGCTGGCCAGCAGGGGTGCCGGTTTGCAACTGGACTAGTCTGACTCCAGGTCCCAAGCCCCTAACTGTTAGGCTAGGCTGCCTTCCAGGGACAGTGACACCTGTCCTCCTGCCTGGCAGGGTGGGGAGAGGCAGATCTGCCCATGGGTGTGAAAGGGCTCTGTCAGTTGCACAGTCGTCTAACACACGGTAATATAAAGGGCTTTCCCAACAGAAGGAAGAAAAGAGGTTGGGTGGATGAAGTAAGATTGAGGCAGGGGCCGCTAAAGTAAACTGGCAAAGGCAGCAACACCCCAAAGGGGACTGAATTTAGCAACAAGAAGGCCACATGGCAGCAATACCCCCTTTGGAAGAACGTGTTGTACTTGATTTCACTTGACAGTTGTGGATGGACAACGACAGGGGAGAATGTTCTCCTGTGCTGAGTCCTCCCACCACCATCCAGGGTGTTTTTATTCTGGTCTTGCTGGGCCATCCCCAGAGGCTGAGCTGAGCAGGATTCTGATCCAGTCGAGTGGGACAGATCCTGCTGCTTCCTGCTCCCCGAGACCCTGGCACACACTGGGCTGACAGCCCCCCGAAGGTGAGACACCCCAAGGAGAAGCCCCCTGAGGCTCTGGGAGTTAAGCCACAGGGAGGTGGTGGAGCTGGCATGAGGGTACAGAGGTGGCCAGGGGCTGTAGAGGATAGGGACAGACCCGAGCCCCACCCCCACCCCACCCCTGCTGCCTTTACTGGCCCAGCCCAGGTTTGCTGGCCGAGAGGGGCAGCCTCAGGCCAAGGCAGGCTGCTTGGTACTCTGCTCAGACCCCTGCATCCCGCCTCCCAGCTTCCCTGCCAGCAGGCCTCCTCCCCCAGCCTGGGCCATGCATTATCCTCGCAAGATTGAGGACCTAATGGAGGCGATCAGCACCCGGGGGAGCCACTCCATCCAGGCTCTGGAAGGAGGGCAGAACAGTGCTGGTTGGCTGCTTTGCCCACCCTGAGATGGGGGTGCACTTGAGCGGTCCCTAGAATTGAGGAGGGGCTCCAGGGCCCCTTCTGGGAGAGCTCTGAACAACTTCAGTCCAGGCAACATTGCAACAATCCTGCCCCCTCCCCATAGGACACCCTCAACATCCGTGGTCCCTGTGGGGAGACCACAGTGACTAGCAGCTCTCTTGGACTTTTTGCTTGCTTTGGGAGATCATGCTCCCACCCCCTCTCCACCCCTCTCATCCCTTCCCCACCCCCTACCCTTTCCCCAGCCCTCTCATCCCTTCCCCACCCCCTCGCCTGACTGCCAGCTGTCCCGCGTTGGAGCCAGCCCTCCACTGTCCATTGTTCCTCAGCTCTCCTCCCACGGTGGCAGGGGAGGAGCACAGGGCAGCCCTTCCCCTCCCTGGGGCTTCAAAGGCCCAGAGGGACTAACCCTTGCCACTGTGGGGCCTCCCCTCTGGGAATGGTGAGGGGGACAGCTGCCCCCAAAGCAGCATTCAGCAGCTCCCTGGGAGTGAGTAGAACAGGCCAGGAGGTGATCCCGGGCATGTAGGAGGTCACATGAGGGGAGGTCCCAAGGCAGAAGGCCTGGGAAAAGCCTGGGGATGGGTGAGAGGCAGCGAAGGTGATACAATAATGCAAACAACACTGCTACTCCCAAGAGCTGCCAATGCTCATTGAACACAGTGGACCTGGTGCTGTGTTTTCCACACATGATGTTCTTTCCTCCTCGCGGGAGCTGGTTGCACTAGATCCACACTACACAGAGGGAGAACATCAGCTCAGAGAGGTTAAGTAACTTACTCCGACTCACACAGGGAGGATCTGAACAGGATTTGGACCCACATTATTTGACCTTGGAACCTTGCTGCTAACCACAGTGCTGGGTCACTGGAACACCCAGTGGCAGGGAAAACAGAATGGGTCATGGGCACCCACCCCAAACACCCCCTGACTTCATACCCATCAGCAAAATATGTGTTTTTTTGCCAAAGAGCATCCAGGGATCCAAGAGGCTTTTTTTTTTTTTTTTTTAATCACTGAGCCCACACAGAGAAGAATTCCACCCCCCACCCCTTTCTAGCCCTTCTTCCCCTTCTAAGCTTCTTCATTCCTCTTTTTCCCAGGCTAACAGTCTCTTCTCCCACCATCTGCTCCCAAGATGGCTGGTACTGCCCACCTTGCTTCCCTGGGGATGGATGGGTCCAGGACTCATCCCTCCCCCCAGGTGCTGTAATTTGAGGGGCTGCCCAGCTGGAATAGACCCAGGGCCTCCCCAGGCTGCCCTCCCGACACTGTGAGTTGGCTGGCCTCTGCCCTCTGCCCTCTTCTGCCATTAACCCTGTCACCTGCCGGACATCAGCCCCCGGGCCCAGTCTGTCATCCGTGGCCAAAGATGGATGGGGGGCGGCTGGGAAGCATAGGCGGCGACCCCTTAATGAGATCTGGCGGGGGAGGGCTGGGCTCTATCAGGCAGCAGCAGGGCCAGGTTGGCGATAAGGACCCTTGTTCAGCCTGACCCATTTTCCTTCTATGGAGGGGAAGACAGAAAGAGAGAAGGTGCAGGACAGGCTGGGGGGTCACAGGGTTCTGTTGCCATCTCCCCCCACCCTCCCTCCCCTTCACTGGCAAACCAGACCAGAGGGAGGGAGAGATGGACAGAAGCTGGGGGGAAAAGATGATCCCCCCTTTCATTATTCTTGGCACTGTGACCCCAGCTCCTTGGGAAGAAAGACACAAAGAATCACTAAGAAACAGGAGACCAGCTGCCCGACTAGGGTAGCCCCGAGGCAGTCCTGGAGACTTTGCGTCTCCTACCCACATGCAGAGAAATCAGAGGGAGGGAGCCTTTCTGGGGTGTTGTCTATAGAGTGGGGAGCATCTTAAGAGAAAAGAGTGGGATGCAGGCGGTGGGGGAAAGAAACGATATTGGGTGGCCTTACCCCTTTTCCCATAGTGATTCATGAAATTTTAAAAGGAAGGGGTGCTGAAAAGCATCAGTTCTACCTTTGCATTGTACAGATGGGGAAACTGATGCCTTACACAGGGGGAATCACCACCCAAATTAGCAGCAGAGCCAGAGCTCGAATCTAGGATTCTAGAAGATCACGTCCCTTTACTTAGCGTCCGCTACACTCCCGCCTTGCTTCTTACCCAGGAAGAAAGTATGACAGCTGCTAAGATAATCATTCCTGGACTTGTCTGAAAGGGCTTGTTCTTTCCCGGTTCCTCCCCCTACCCCCCTCAACGACATACAATGCGTTGCCCCAGGGCATTCAGTAGCATGGGAGATAGACCACTTGGGGGTGAGGGTGCTTCCTGTATCATCCTAGCAGAAAGGGGGCATACGTCACCCCCTGAGGACTGGGATGAGGTTGTTCGAACACAGGGCTCTTTGAGTTTGAGGCTTTTTGATTGTTGGATTTTTCTTTTTCTTTTTTTGCCTCTATGAAGAGTAAGGAAAAGCATAGGGAATATAGTCAATAATATTGTAAGAACTATGTACGGTGCCAGGTGGGTACTAGACTTATTGGAGGATCACTTCATAAATTGTATGAAAGTCTAACCGCTATGCCGCGCACCTGAAGCGAACAGAAAATAATATTGAATGTCAACTGTAATTGGAAAAAATATTTTTAAAGGCAGGTAGAGGTTCAAACTCAGGGGAAAAAAAAAAAGAGAGAGTAAGGAGAAGCACCAAATGGGTACCCAGCAGAGGCCGGCCGCAAGATGGTTTGGCCACTTATTTCGACATTGTTGCTGCCAGTCCTTAGAGCCGCTGTGCTGCCTGCAGTGACTCTGTTTCCCTCCCAGCTCCCTGGCACAGGCTGAGCAGGATCTGTAGTGTAGTTTCAGGAGGTTCGGGGGCATCGGGAGGCTTGGCTCCTGGTCCTGGTTAGTTCTGGGACCCTCAGCAACTCTTTCAATGTTTCTGGGCCTCGTTCCATCATCTTTAAGAGATGATGCTAGATAACGGTCTTCACACTTCTTTTCTTTTCTTTTTTTAATCCTCACCGGAGGACATTTTTGCATCTATCTTCAGATAGAGCGGGAGGGAGAGAGGGGGGAAGAGAGAGAGAGAGAGACATCGATGTGAGAGAGACACATCGAGTGATTGCCACCCACGGGACCCCAACCAGGGCCGGGGACAGACTGCAACTGAGGTACGCACCCCTAGCGGGAACTGAACCTGGGACTCTCTGGTCTGCAGGCCGATGCTCTAACCGCTGAGCCAAACCGGCCAGGGCTTCACACTTCTTTTAAATAGAAGGACCAGAACTAGTGCTGGGACTTGCTCGCTTGCACTGGCTCCCAAGAGCCCCCAGCTGTGTGGATTTCCCAACTTTGCATTGGGTGACTTCTGGTTGGTAGCTTGGAATGGGCTTTGGTAGGAGGATATACTCCACAGAAACTAGGAAATACTGCAAATCGGAACTTCTCCACTACCACCCAGTGAGAAGTGAGAATTGGCTGTTAAGCGTTTGCCATCACACCACTGACTAGATTCTGACATGTTATGTAAAAACAGACAAGAGAACTGCTGTGGTTGAAGCTGGAGTGCCCCCTCCCACCAAGCTTTGGCCAAATCCAGGACTTGAAAACTGTCATTCGAGAAGAAACCTGAGATTCATTCCAGCTCTAAATTCTGCACGTCTAAGTAACAGGCCACCGAGGCAATGCAGGAGGGAGAATGAAAATAATAGAGAGGCTTGGGTTTTACAACTGTATTTGGCTAATCAAGACTTGGCTGGGAGCCCTGGCCGGTGTGGTTCAGTTGGTTGGAGCTTCTTCCTGTACAAGGAAATGATGCGGGTTTGATTCCCCGTCAGGGCACATACCCAGGTTTCAGGTTCGATCTCCAGTTGGGGCACGAGCAGGAGGCAGCTGACTGATGTTCTCTCTCACATCGATGTTTCTCTCTCTCTCTCCCTTCCTCTCTCTAGAATCAATAAAACAAAAAAGACTTGGCTGCATGGGCAAGTCGGCTTTGAGAAGACAGGCAGCAATTCTGGGAGTTGCTTAACCCTGAGGTCCCAAGGCTCTGTGGTGACCTCTGAAAGCGGGGCCCTCAGGAGAGGTCTTGCACTGGGAGGTCTCTCACTGGGTGGCAGGGAGATGAGATTGCTTTAGGGGAGGGCACATCACTCATCTCCCCTTCAGGCTCCCCCCCCAAAAACTGTCCCCTGACCTCCTGGGTGAAGGGACGTGATGTGCCACTTGGGTCCATTCAGGTACAGAGAGAGCTGGAGCCACCTGGAGGAAGCCCAGTGGGCTGTATCAATGCAGTGGGGGTGATGCCAACCGGGAGAGGTGGGGACCGGAAATGAAATGCAGGGCTCAACCTTAGTGCCAACAGTCCCTGACCTTGACAATGTTTGTATTTCAGTACCTTTTGTGAGATGGGGGCTGCTAAATCAAGGTTAAAATCACATTCATTTTAAATTTGGTCTTTTCCATGGGGAAAGTAGAGGGTGGCTTGTAGGGAAAGGGTGCGCTCGACAAGCAAGTTTGACGCCTGCATTTGCCTAGCTTTTGTGAAGGGTACAGAAGTCAGTATTCCCAGAGCTTGCTTGCTCTCAGGCCTGTTAGCACCAGCCAGGCTGATTCATCTTGCGGGGGCGGGATGGGGGCGCAAGCAAGCAAAAGGAAAGAAAAACCAACGTTTGTAGCTGAAAGAATCCTGGCATTTAATCTAGTGGTTTCTAAATCTGCCAATCACCAGAATTACCTGGGAAGATTTAAAAAATACAATCTCTTGCCTCTGCCCCTAGCCTTACTGATTTAAAAATTTCCAGTGGAGGAGGGGTTCTACTGTCCGGGAACCATTAAATTCACCCTCTTGGCTGCCCGCAGCGGAGACAGAGCTACAATCAGTGCTGACCATCAATTAGACTTTGTCCTCTTTCTATTCCTAAAAGAGATTTCCTCATTCTCCCTTAGCAAATACAGAAAGATTTTGAAAGCTCTTCCCTACAGAGAACCTACCTCTCTGCAGCGATTCTAGCCCTCTCATCTGCGTGACTTGACTGGTGGCTTTCGGAGTTTGTCTGCGCTGAGTTTATTTTTTCATGCCACAAAAATTCCTTCAGCACCTACTAATAGCCAGGTCCTATGTTAGGTGCTGGGGAGACAGCAGAAGACGAAATGGACCTGATACTTGACCTTTGGGCTTACAGCCTGAGAGGAAGTCAGAATTAAACTCACAGTATTGGGATGTTGGATAGGGGAGATGTTGGGATAGGGGATTAGGGGCAAGGAACAGAAAGGGGGATGGGAGGGTGGGGAGCACAGTTCCTGGCAGCAAGAACAGCATGTGTGGGGCTGAAGAGAAGACAGCAAAGCCAGCCTCGATGAAATGAGTGAAAATCCATACAGCCAGGCATTGTGCCCCCTGAACATTTCTGTCATTTCTATGGCCCTTCCCAGAAACCCCTCCAAGCTCCTCCAGGACTCTCTGGGCTCCAGGGAGCCCAAAGCCAGACAAAGAACTTTTGTCTGATCAGCTGAGCTGTAATGAGAGAATGACCCCAGGTTCCTTATTTATGCCTCCAGCCTGGAGCTTGCTTTTGTCAGAGCGGCCCTGTTACTCACTCACAGTCCGCCATGCATTTTACAATAATTCCACGATGTCTGTCTTGCATTTTATTTCTGCCTAACTTCCCTTTCAGCTTTCTTTTTAAAAGCCTTGCCTCTTTGCTCTCTTTTTACTTATCTCTTTCTTTGAAGTGGAACATGTCGAGAAGATGTGGGTTTCGGGGAAATCTGCCATCCCAAGGGTCCTTCTCCAATGAAATGCAGGTCAAGCTGAGATTTGGAGTTGAAAGCTGATTAGTCTAAATGCCTACATTTTAGAGAGTCGAACCAATCTGCCCATCAAGTCTGCTGATCCCATCCTGTCTTATTTGCTGCTGCGGGGTAGGGGGTGCGGGGGGAGGCGAGGATGGGGGCAGAGTCAGCACCAGACAGTGATGTGCCAGGCAGAATAGGATCTCTGCACAGTGGCTCCTGGAAGGGAGGGCGGTGGGGAGGGGCAGATGCTGAGAGGCTCTTGGGAGCCATGCCAACAGATGGGTCTGCCTGAGTCCCTGACTAAACCAACTAACCCTTCCCAAGCTGATCAGCGTGAGGGGCCAGCGCCCCTTATTCCTCCTTGGGATCCCAAGTGAAGCGATAGGGGCCACGAAGGAATGCACTGGTCGAAGCTTGTCTGGTGGGTAGGAGCAGGGAGGTCAGGAAGGGGCGGGTGGGTTTGCTCGGATTGGCCCATGGGAGCTGAGCCAGCTCAGGCAGGGAAGAAGGGTTGCTTTGGCACTTTCCTGCAGTAACCAGGCCTCCCGCCTGCCAGACTGCTGGTGTGCAGAGCCCAGCCCCCTCCCCAAAGAGCCCCAGAGAGGGGCCAGGAGTAGGGGGGAAGGCCACCCGTGGCCTTGTGAGGCTGAAGCACAAGCTCCTTCCTCAGCTGCCAGGGAAGAATTTAATTACCAATTAAAGCCCCCTCCATCTGTTTCAGGCCTGCCAGAGAGCTCTCTCTACCCTTTAATTACATCTCTGACAACAATTTAACTCAATTAGCTGGTAAACACAGCAGAATGCAGGCAACCCAGGGCACCCTCTTGTCCCTACCATCTGTCTGTCTGTCTCATGCTTTCCCCACTCGCTCCCAGTCTGTCTGTCCTGCCCCTGCTTCCCCATCTTGTTTTGACCTCCCCCCTCAGTTCTCTTTTCCTTCTGTCTACGTTCTCCAGCACCTCTTGTCTGTCTCACAGCAGCTGGGTCCCCCCCCATCCTTGTCATTCCATCTTCTGTCTGTCCGTCCTTATCTGCTGTCTGTCCCGTTTGCCCACTCTGTCTTGTTCTGTCCATTCCAGCTTTCTCTCCTGTGCAGGCCAGTCTCCAATGGGCCTTGCTCCCAGTCTTCTTCCTCCTTCTCTGCGTTCCTCCTCCATCTCACCAAGCCCCTCCCTTTCAGCATCTCTTCTTTGAGTCTCCTTCCTAGAAAGTCGAAGGTTTGTTTCCCTAACCTTTACCATCTCCTTTTGTTTTGTCCACTTAGCCCAGACACATGTCAGCCTGAGGGCTAATAGTTGCCATATTTTGAGGACTTACTTTCCCCATCACTGGCCGAGAGCTTTATGTGTATTAGTTGAGTCCTCACAAAAATTCTGTGAGGTAGATATAATTAATCCCATTTTACAACTGGAATCATTGAATTTCTGAGAAATGTTGCAACCTGCCCAAGGTCACACAGCTGGCAACAGATAGAACTAGGATTCCAACCCAGGTCTGTTCACTCCGGTGCTGAGTGAGGGAAATGGTCCTTGTGAGGGGAGCAGCTTTGTCGGTATCAGAGAGGGTCTGCATGTGTGGGGACAGGTTCTGTGTTGCTGAAAGGAAGGGCAAAGCAATTGGTTCCCAGTGAACGCTGGGTGAAAAGCAGGGATAATTCCTGAGAATCTAACCTCACTATTTCTGCTGGAGAGAACTTTCCAGATTCTAGTTTCTACAGTATTGAACAAGTTTCTCAGTCCCCTGGGAAAGTAAAAGATTTCTAGGACCCTAAGGAGTAGAAGAGGAGGAGAGAAAGAAACAAGAAGGCTATAATTATCCTAGCAACCCTCTCCTGGAATGGGGTGAGGGGGAGGGCAGTGGAGAAGGGCAGCCTGATCCGTCTTGTGGACAGGCAGGGACAAGCTGGAGACCCCAGGTCAGCCAGGTAGTCACATGGCTTCGGCTCAGACAGACCCCATCCAGATAAAACTCATCTGCTTTCTTCCCCCGTCCTTCATCCTTCCTCGGCTGACTAATCATTCTTCCTGTGATTAAAACAAAAGAATTGGGGGGGGGGTACTGCAGAGAAGAGGGGCCTATTTCTTATCTCTGTTTTCTACCTTCTTGTGGTTTTAAGATTTGCTTTCTGCCACCTTTAGCAGAAGTGCTGGGATCCCAACTAAATTCCTCAAACGCAGGAATTGTGCTCTGAAAGCAGATGTCAGCTATGGGTTTAAGTCAGCCTGGAGAGGGAGACTGGTCCTCACCTAGAATTTTCAGCGTTACAGATCTCTCCAGAGACGTCCCATCCTGCAGGCAGACGTGGGGAGTTCTCAGCAGAGGCAACCACGGGGCAGATGGGAGACAGGAAAAGAGGCAGGGCCAGAGAAGCAGGGAAAACTTAAAATGCGGAGGCTCTTCATTCAGGCTTCCCAAGCCTTGTACAAGAGCTGGGTTTGTGGGCAGTTCTGTAAACATGAGATAATAAAGACCACAGAGTAATGAGCTTGGTGCATTTGTTGTTGTTTTTTCTAAACAGACCCATGATTACCTAGAATTTCAGAGTTCAAGGGACCAGGCGGTCTATCTAGTCCTTTCTGCTGCAAGAATTCTTATTGGTCCTGATAATATCCTTCTTTGAATAATCCCAGTGACAGGGAACTCACTACCTCACTAGGTAACCCCTTTCCGTTTCCATACTGTTTTAATGTTTAGAAAATTCTTTCTCAGATTAAGTCCCCCCATAATTCCCATCCTTCTGTCCTATTTCCACCTTGTGAAGCAATGGAGAACGTGTGTACACCCCTCCCCCCCGGTTTGAATGCCAATCCAATGTCTGTAGAAGGCAGCCAACAGAAACCCTTGCAAATTTAAACATCCTTAGTTCCTTCAGCTATTCCTCAAATGCTCTTATTTCAAAATTTCTCTCTTCTCCTTCTCTGTGTCCCTTTTCATTAGCAATGCTTTTCTTTATAAATCCTGACCCAGGCCTAAATTGAATGCTCTAGATCAAGTCCAGTGGGCACAAGACAGAGAAAGAACATCACCTCCCTTGTTCTGGAGATTGTATTTTTTATTAATGCAGCTCAGAATCTATAATTTCTTAATGGCAGCCACAGATCATGGTGATTTCTATATCATTAGCATATTGAGGTTGCAGCCAACTAAATTTACCTTTTTAGGTATATGTTACCCTCAGGCTATGTCTTCCTCATCCCTCCTCAGTTAACATTTTTGGTGATAAGTATAAAACATATTTAACCGTTTTAAATTTAATCTTACTCAAATCAAATAACTGGACGGAGCATTATCATGTTTCCCTGTGTCTGATTGGAGCCGATGTTCCCATCCTGCCAAGGTCTTGCATCTCGTTACCCATAATATTAACCAGCTGTGTCACCCACAGATGTGATGAGCTTGTCCTCCATGTCTTCCTCCAATCCCCAATGAAGTACTGAAGAGTATTGCGCCTCCTGAGTGGACTATTTTGAAAGACTCAATACCTAAATCAGTCTCTGTCCTTCAAATTGAGGCATTGTTGGTTTCTCTTTGGTACATTTTTATTTTGATAAATTTCAAACTTACAGAAGAATATCAAAAATAGTACCAAGAACTCCCATATGCCCTTTACTCAGATTCTTCCACTGTTTACATTTACCTCCATTTGCTTTATCCTTCTCTGTCCAAGTGTTTATATAGGCATATTTTTTTTTTCTTTTATCCTCACCCGAGGACATTTTTTCATTTTTTGTTCAGATAGAGTGGGAGGGAGAGAGAGGAAGAGAGAGAGAGAGAAACATCGACGTGAAAGGGTCACATCGAGTGGCTGCCACCCGCATGACCAACCAGGGCCAGGGATAAACTGCAACCGAGGTACATGCCCTTAGCGGGAACCGAACCCAGGTCTCTCTGGACCACAGGCCGACGTTCCAACCGCTGAGCCAAACCGGCCAGGGCAATATAGGCATATTTTTTCTGAATTTTTTTAGATTAAGTTAGAGACTTCATGCCCCTTTACTCCTAAATACTTTAGTATGTATTTCCTAAGAGCAAAGGCATTCTCTTACACAAACAACCTCAGCATAATTATCAAAATCCAGAAATGTAACATTGCTACAAGACTACTATATAATTCACAGTCCATAGTCAAGTTCCATCAGCTTCCCCAGTGATGTCCTTTATAGCTCTCCCCACCTCCACCTCCCAGCACCTCCAGTCCAGGAGCCCGTCCAGGATCATGCATGGCATTAAGTTGTCACGCTCTTTAGTGGGAGGCCATGGTTTCAGTTCAACATTTTGTTAAAAGCAGTTTGGAAACTTTTTTGAAAAACGTCAACCTAAGAAAACAGTCAAACCATCATACCTTCCAAGGATGAAGAGCTGGTAGCTCTGAGGACAGCACAATAAATGTGCTGCAGACTCTGAAGGTAATTCCCATGAACACTTCACAAATGTTTTAAGCAATGGAAGCATCTGAAGAAGTGCAGCCAGCCTACTGGTAAAATGACTTTGGAGGGGAGATCCTCAAAGAGAGGAATGACTACTAGGACACTTGCTTATAAATGTGCCTCATTACTTGATAGTCAACCAGCACACCATCTCAGAGTTTCAGCTCCTGGAGAACGGGGCCTATGTGATAGGCGCGCTCTTGGATCATTTGTTAAGTACTGGGCTGCTGGAGCTGAGCCCCAGGTTTGGCCCCAAGAAAGGGCTATTTATACCTGCCAAAGGATGAACCCTTAACCTCCAAGATCAGTCATGGGGGATGTAGGTGGGCAAACAAAGATGTGCTGCTAATCAATTCACAACAACTCAGAACACATGTCAGACTGATGGAGGATGGAGAACGCTGACTTCCCACCATACTCACTCCAGAAAGGACACCCAGTAATGGACACACATCAACAAGTAATGGATACGCCTCAACAAGCAGTCTGGGCAGTCACCCGCGAAACTAAACTAAAACAACTTGGCCTCCAACCAGAATTCAAGTTCACCATGATCAAACAATGTTTCTGTAGATTTCCTCCCTACACCCATGTTCAAAGCCTTAGAGTTTAACGCTTAATTGTTCTTTTCCTCCCTCTCTTCCTAACATCCAGTCAGTCACCAAACTTTTTCACACTTCTCACGTTTATTCTTTTATTTTCATTCTGGTCCAGGTCCTACTCTACTGGTTCCCTGGTCTCCAGTCTTTTTCCTATGAATTCATTCTACATACTACCACTAGATTAATCTTCCCTTCACGTGTGTTCAATACTCTCCTTGAGTTTCCATTTTAGATTCAGCCAAATTCCTTCATCCATGAGCAAGCCATCTTCTTAGTCTTTGCTCTTGACATCTATTCCCCTTTCTACTCCACTCCACTCCACCCCTCACTTCCTTAGAGACCCTGTCTCCTTGCCTCCATAGCTCCAAGTCCTGCAGCCCTTCCCTCTGAGCTGAGCGTTTGTATTTGGCATCTATACAACTTCTCTGACACTTGGCACATGACTTTTTAGATGATTTGTAATCTTAGTGCATCCACCCTTTCTGCTAAGAAAGACTGTAAACCTCTCAAGAGCAGACGTCATGTTTTTATCTCTTCCTATGTTCTATTTAATGTAATGCCATTTATATAGTTGGAGCACAATGAATATTCAGTGCTGGTAATCATGGAATTTGTTTGGAAAAGGTCTATAACCAAACAATCATAACAGCCAACATATATTGTATACATAATAACCACCACACACAGTGCCATACATTTTATGTGGATTATCTCATATATCCCTTCCACAGCCCAGTGATCTAGGGACAAGTTTACTCCTCATATTACTAATGAGGAAACTGAGGCTCAGAGAAGCTAACTAATTTGCCCATGGTCATCCAGCTAGTAAGGAGAAAACCCAAGATTTGATCCAGGTGGTTTGACTGCAGAGTCCCTGCTCTTAATCACCACAAAGAAGAGAACCCCCACTCCAAGATTAGAAATAATAATAATTGGGATGCTGACGATAGTAAGTAAAAATCTTCCAAAGAAAGTGAGGCTCTGATCTGCTCAAGCAGCTCTTTTAGTGTTTAATAACTTCACTCTTGCAAAGCTCTGTAGGAGTATACTTTCAATCCTTTCTTGTAAGAGAAGATAAAATGAGCTGCAAAGTCACATTAGAACTGGCCTGGGCTTTAAAGGGCTCCACTTTTCCTTTTTATTTTGTGTTTTGTCAAGGGATAGAAAAGAGGAAGCCTCTAACCTCAGATCAGTCAAAGTTACAGACCCAGACCCTCTTGCTGGGTTTCTGAATCCCAGGTCTGCCAGAAATCTGTAATTTTCAGCTTCCACCCCACATTCCTAGTGGGCTGGGCTGAGGAGGATTTGGAGAGGGCAGATGAGGAATAGGGTTGTCTTCCCACAATTCAGGTCAAGTTTGGGGTTCCAATAGGGCTCCCAATTCTCTGGAAAAGAAGAAACAGAAAACGGGAAACATTAGATGTGTTCAGACTGTGACCACAGCAGACTTGGAAGCAACGCAGACCCTATCACAGCAGCTGATGTCACCAAGAGAGGAGGGGAAGATGCAGGGAAGCAACAATGGAAGAAGAGACAAAGAGAAAGGATGGAAGATGGAGCCAAAAGTAAAGATGGGAAATGCGGCAGAGGGAGAGGGTGAGAGCAAAATAAACAGAACAGTGGAGGAAAGAAAGAAAGAGGTTGCATTAGGAGCCATAGTCTTCTGCCCATCTCCCCTCTCACATCCTTAACCCCAAGGGTGAAAGCTTCTCTGCTCTCCTTGTAACCCAGACGGGACATTCACCCCTATTCTCTGCCCTCTGGTGCTGTCTCCGGGGCCCAGCAGATGCAAACAGGGGAAATATGTAAACAGTTTGTGCAGTTTTCCTGTGGTTTCTCCAGGAGTTACCAGTTTCCTGGGGCCATTCCTTTCCGTGCAGCCCTCGGGAATACCCTCCCCACAGAGCCCAGCCAGGCTCCAGCGCCCCCTCCTCCATTCCCCCAGCCCTCGGAGGGGCTCGCGTCTCCCTGATGCGCTCGGGGATCTGTCTGAGCCATCCATCAAGGGTGGCAGGCTGAGGGAGACATGAAAAAGAGCCTATTTGGCTATTAACATCCCCTCCCGCTTTGTTGTCTCTCTCCTCCCCACTCCCCTCCCAGCCCCCCACCCCACCCCTCCCCTCCCTCCCCCCTTTTGCGGGAGACAAAACCAGACTGACAAGCTGAAGACTCAAACATTAATCAAACTGCGCTCCGGAACAACCTTTCCCTCGCATTAATAAATACATTTGCGGCCCCTCATTGGACAGTTGGCCTAATTTGTTTCTTTTTTGTGGGGTGGGGGGAGCAGCCGAGCCCGCGGCCCCCGGCTCCCAGCAGCCCGGTGCAAAGCAGATGTTCCGCTGCGGACGCGGAGCTGCGCCGAGCCGCGCGCCCCGGAGGCCGCGGTTACCATGGCGACGGCCGGGCCGCCTGCTGTCGCGGAGCGCGCTGTCTCGCCCGCTCAGTGATTACCTCCATCTCCGCAGCGTTCGCCATACGGCCCGGATTCTAATCAGATCCCCTCCCCTCCCCCCTCCCTGCGGCCCCATGGAGCCCACTCTCCTCTGCCCAGCCCACTACCCTCCGGCTCCCACATCCTTGGGACTCATTAAGAACTGCCAGTGCATCCCTGATGGTGCCAACGCAAGAGGAGGGGGAGAGATGCCCTGTACTCTGGTGTTTAGGAATTACTGGCCCCAGTTGTGCACCTGACGCCAACTTTGGTGGTACCGGATCCTGGGGATCCTGCTCCCATTACTGTCCCCTGGGGACTACCCCTCCTCCCCCGACTTGATTATGTTGAGTCAGGTCACCTGAGGTCCCTGCGAGGTAAGGCAGGTAATCCTAGCTCCCCTCCACCTGGGCAAGACTCTTCCATTCTGATTTTGAAAGTGCTAGGAATGATCTCTTCTGCACAGATGGAGGTGAGGAGGGGTTCTGGAGCCGTCAGAGCATCAGTCCAAGCTGTGCCCCTGGTGCTAAACCCTAGTTCTCAGACTAAGGGAGGAAAGGAGAGGCACAGGTCTGGTACTCAAATGATACAGGCCTGATTTGAGTTAGGTCCATGGTTACTTTGACCCTTCCCGTCACACACTCAGTAGGCTTTCCGTACTCCCAGGCTGAGGGTGGTTTGTTTACAGGTGGTCTCAGAGGCACTAGAGCAGGCAGCCTAGCAAGTGATGCACTGTGTCCCTTCTCCAGGCTTGGGAGTGAGCAAGAGTGGTTGTGAGATATTTCTTTTGGAGGAAGGAGGGTTCTTTCCCTGAGACATTGAGTCTTCATTGCAAGATCCCGAACATAGCCCTCTTTCCAACCATCCCTGGCTCCAGGAGAAACAGGGTGATAACAGAGGCCACAGCCAAAAGAGGACAAGGGGCTGGGGATGAGGCCAGCATGGAAACAGGGCAAAACATGAGGGAGAGGGTGATGAGATTGCACATTCCAGGCAAAATCACAAGCCAGGAAGTTCACGGTGGTTGGAGCAAAAAGTAATTTTGTTTACAGGGAGGGACCCCCTCAGAGTGATGAGAAGTGGAAAAGTCCCCATCAGCGCCAGGGAAAGCTTGCTTCAACATTCCCACAACATCCACAATGCCAGCTTCCTCCCATGCCTGCAAGCCCTGAGCAGTATCATCGAATGAGAATAAATGTTTTTCAGGGATCTCTCTCCCAAGTCTACTAAGAATCTTCATTTCAGAGCTGCAAGGGCCTTTCGGGATCTAAACCAACCAACCCTTCATTTTACGGATGATGAAACAGACCCAGAGAGGGACCAGGACTGCCCCCAAATCCACAGAATATTGGAACCAGGCTTTGCTTTCTGCTATGGTGACCACTGGTACCCTTCTCTTCCCTCTCCCAGAGGTCATAACTGGGTGGGAAACTGGTTTCCAAGAGGCACGGGCAGAATCCCAAAAATGTCAGGCCTTTCCAAGCCCGTTGTCACCCTGTCTCCTGCAGGCCTGTCACCTGAAGGCAGCTCCACTGGAATGACAGCCCCTGTTGGCTCTGGCCAGCCCAGGGCCTCTCTGGGGGTGGTGGGTGGGGAGAGAGTTTTTGTGGGGCCTCCTTCAGTCAATTGTCTGCAGTTCTGTCTTTGTCTGTCTGTCACTCAGAAATGAACCATTATGGGGAGAGGTCAGGCTGGTTGGTAGAAAGGAAGAAAGGCCTGTCCCTGTCAGTGAGGGGTGGGGAAGAAGGCTGGGAGGAAGGCAGGGGGTGGGGGTGGGGGTGGAGGGGTGAGGGGTAGAGCATAGCTCCTCATCCCTCTTCCAACTCCTTAGCTCACCTAGGGAATTCTAGGCTTTGCTCATTTTAGGACCAGGGCAGCAACTGCCCTCAAAGACCCTTCTTTTCTTGCCAAATGAAATATTGAGTCCCCATTGGAGATCTACTTCCTTACACTGCCCTGTCTGGAAGAAGGGGTTTCAAAGGAGTCTAACTCAAACCTACTAGCAAAGAGGTTCCATTGTACCACCGCTTGACTTCACTCCCGTGCTTGTCTGTCTCCCTGCCCCCACCTGCTCATCAGATTCCCCAGGCTCCCGGTGCCCCCACTGCAATCCCACACAGATCCCACCCCTGAGAGCCCCTGTTTTCGGGCTGCACAGCTTGTGTTGTACACCGCCACATCTCCCCAGACCGCGCAGTTTCCAGTCTCCCCCTGCTCCCCCTGCACACGCATCTACCTCCCCAGCTTCAACTGTTTTCAGGCTTCTCGCTCTTTCTGCCCCCCTGTACACAAACAGTCTCCCCAGTTCCTGCTGTTTCCAGGTTACCCTATGTTTCCCCGGTACACAAATTGGCCTCCCTGGGTTCAACAGTTTCCAGAACCCCCTTGTTCTCTCACTAGGCAGTTCCATCTCCCCAGATTCAGCTGTTTTCAGGCTCCCCTCACTTGCCCTGTACACGGATACTTCTCCCAGGTTCTGCTGTTTCCAGGCTTCTCTATTTCCCTTGTACACAGATCAGCCTCTAGCTTATGTTGATCCCAGCTGCCTAAGGGATTCAGCGGGTTTAGGGAGAGTGGAAGGAAGAAGTGAGTCAGAAAGAGGAGGAGGAGAAAGAATGTCATCAGGGAAGCTTCTTACTTCTCTTGCAACCCAGAGCCCTAAGCAGCATGCACACAGCAGCCTCTGGGCCTCTGACTCTGCAAATAGGTCCCTTGAGCCTCTCTGCCCTGGGACACTCCAATTACCCCCTCTTTGCTGCTGCCCAGGGTGTGAGCTTCAAGCTAAGCACCCTCTGGAAAACCCCACCTTGGAGGGGGTGCTTGTGCAGGCAGTCAAGAGCCTTCCCAAGCACTGCCTCCCTGTCTCTCCCTGCTGTTCCCTCCTCACGGCCCGGCCCCTCTTTGTCTCTTTCCCACTTGCAGCACGTTAGCTCCTCTCAGTTTATCCAGATAGAACCTAAAGGAGAAATGCACACCCCCCCGAACAAAGGCAGTACAAAACTGGAGACCCCACACTTTTTCTTTCTTTCAGTTTTTCAGGATGAAGCAGTATTAATCTCAGGTCCTGGAAATTAACTGTGCCTTGACTAGCATCCTGGCACGCTTCTCCAGCATTCATAAACATTCGTTTCATCCTTGTTGCATAAAAGCAGCCTCCCTGTATCCCAGTCTACCTTGGGGGTGGGGCAGGAGAGGGGGTGCAATGTTCTGCATTGTTTTCCAGGGTTCTTACCTTCTCTGATTCATTTCAATATTGCCCCCAAAGTTTCTACTGGAATCTGGGTAAGTATGTCTGATTCTCCATCTCCTTCCTTCGCTCACACACCTACCAGCCCATTAGCCTACTCAGCCATTTTGTCAGTCATGATACACCATCTTGCCAGCTCCAGCAAACAGTCTGGGTTCACCGCAAACAAATAGGAAGGGCAGGCTGACTGGGTCCAGCACAGTGTCCTAACAAAGGAGAGAGCTTTTTCAAAGCGAAGCCCACTCCTAGGTTCAGACCTCACTGCTTCTGCTCACTGCTTTAGTCTCCTCACCTGCCAAGAGGCGATGAGAATACCTGCCTGCCTCACAGCGGAAGGGGGTGCAAATACAATTAGCTGTGTGGAGGGAAGAGAATTCTTTTAAAAAACTTGACAAATGTGAGTTATTTGCATAAATCCTGTTAAAAGAAACTCGTGCAAAAAAGCTATTCTGTATTTCGTATATAAATTCCCCTTTCTTTGTTTGAAAATAAATGCAGCTGATAGCACTATTTATTAATTTCATTATTTTAAGGACACTATTGGAGTTGGTGTACCTAGAAACTGCACCACATACCCATATGCAGTGTTTAATACTCATGAAATATAGAGTTTAAATGGATGGATTTTAATGTATGTAAATTATACCTCAACAAATCTGATTGAAAACAAGCAAAGAAAAACGTGATTTGGGGTTCAAGTCAAGAACCCTGCTATTTTTTTAATTGCCCAGAAATGCACTCCTTGTCACCGGAATTCTGTCAGGAAGCACAGGGCAGCGGGACACAGAGCGGTGAGCAAGGTTTCAGGAAACCCTCATTCCTGTCTCAGTTGTCACTTGTTAGCTCTGTGACATTGGATAAGTCATCCTTTGAGCTTTACTTTCCTCATCTGAAAGTCTCTGGCTTGTTCTCTCAGAACCAATCAACTTCCTTTTTCTACCTCAGGTTATAAACCTTATTCAGTGCCCAAGCCCTTCAGACCCCTTCCCCTGGGGAGCAGGGTCACAGCTTGAGTATTTAAAAAAATTTTTTTTCCTGTATTGATTTTTTTTAGAGAGAGAGAGGAAGGGAGAGAACATTGATTGGCCGCCTCCTGCATGGCCCCCACAACCTGGGCATGTGCCCTGAACGGGAATTGAACCGGTGACCTCTTGGTGCATGGGTCGACGCTCAACCACTGAGCCACCCCGGCTGGGCAACACAGCTTGAGCATTCAAAGGGATGTCTAGCTTTCTGACAGTGTATTCATCAGGGGCCCTGTTTTCTCAGCATAATTGTTCCTGGTTCCTAGAGTCTTTTGCCCTGCTCCTTCCCAACAAGGTGCTCACACCTCTCACATGGGACCTCCACCCAAGGCTCTGCTCTGTGGTCTAGGGGATCCCTAGGAATGGACTCCAATGCTCAGCACCGTGGGATAACAGCCACCAGGTAGGTAGTAGATAGAGATGCCTCTAGATCTGGTTCCTGCAGACCTTTCCACCGCCCCATCCTAATAACTGGGCACGGAAGGATGGAAGTGGGGCTTGTCTTACAGCGCCATCTTCTGGACAGATCTGTAAGAGCTGATTCTTGTTGCCCTGCACAGAACACTGAGCTATTTTTTGGTCTTGATTTTTGTTGTTGTTGTTTGTTTGTTTTTTAATCTCACCTGCTTCCCCATAACCAAGTTCTGAATTCTGGACTTTCCCATCCATCTCTGAGGATAGAATGTTCCAGGATCCCTCCAACTTTCCAGACACAGGGCTAAACCTTCTGGGGTGGTAGGGATCGTCCCTAACCCACTAAAATCCAGAAGCAGCTGAGGCCAATCTTTTCCAATTATTCCATCAGTGAACCCCTGATCTACCCCATATGTCCCTAACATACCCACCCCAGGAATCCCTGTCAGTCACTAAGAACCTGTTGCCTGGAGGCAGGGTCAAGCCTCCATGACTTTCAGAGTTTTCTTTTATCCTTAAGTTTTCCTGGACTCATTGACAGCCATGAGAATAAGATACATACATTCAGTGTCTTAAAAGGCAGGTGTATGGATAGAGAGAACTTGTGGTTCTGGTAAAATGGAATCAGATCTATCTTACTACTTCTTTTTCTTTCATTTGGTCTCGTGTGTGTGTGTGTGTGTGTTTTCAGAGTGGGGTAGGTGAGAGTGATAAGAGGGCACCAAATATATAAACTGTAAAATACGATGTATTACTTTTTAACATACTTTTCATGACCTAAACATCCAAATTATCGTCCCTAACAAAGTGGTCCCTTTGGAACCCCCTTTTTGGAATTATTGCTTGCACGTATCTAAATTAATTCAAACTCTGGGTGGACTTGATTTTTGCAAGTGGTTTGGTGACAAGATCAGCAATCAAGCTGGATGGCACTGTTCTATATAAAGACTGAGAAGTGACTGTAATGAAAACAATTGCCTTCTGGGCCCTGGCTAGGTAGTTCAGCTGGTTAGAGCATGGTCCCGATACACCAAGGTTGTGGGTCCTATCCCCGGTCAGGGTACATACAAGAATCAACCAATGAATGCACAAATACGTGGAACAACAAATCGATGTTTCTCTCTCAATAGAAACAAACAAAAAACTATTGTCTTCTGTGGATCATACACTGACTCTAAATTCTTATTCTCCCTCTTCCATCCACCTTCCATGTTACTGACAGTTCCTTGCTCAAAATACAGAGTTGATATCATTTAACTGCTTGAAAATCTTCAATGGCTCCCCATTACCTTTAGAATACAAGCCAAGCTCCTTAGCTCTGTGGTTGAGGCAAAAAGCTATTGGCAATGGAGTCAGACCAGCATGGGTTCAAATCTCACCTCTGTGCCCCGAGGCAAATTATCCAAACACTCTTGCCCTCAGTTGTAAAAACAGGGCTAACAACACCTACTTTGTTAGGTTGTTTTGAGGACAATAGTATTTCTAAGGTGTACAAAGTAGTAAACTCGGTAAATGGCAGTTATTCTTACTCATGTCATTCGACATTTGCCTCGATCCAGTTGCAACGTGTCTAGGGAGAAACCTCATGTCTCAACACACCTCAGCTTTCCCACAGAGACATCCTCCATCCAGCTACATTTGCCTGCCTGCAGTTCCCTAGACAGATTCTCTGCCTCGTTTCTTTGCCTATATTATTGCTCCCTTTTTAGTGTGTCTTTCCTTGACTTCTCTCTGTCAAATACTATGTAATACACCATCTCCTCGGTCAATGTTTATAATTTCTGCATACAGGACTTTGTTCCAGTATAGTTGGAAGCTTCTTGGGTCAGGAACTGTGTTCCAATTCAGCATAGAAGCTCCCACGAAGCCCCAGCAAGGTGCCTGGTTCAGAACAGCCAGTTAGTAAATGTCTGTTAAAAGAATTCATTCCAAAAGAAACTTTATTTTACTAGTACTACTATTATTTTTTATAATAGTAGTACTATTATTAGTAGTGTGGCTCAGTGGATTGAGTGTTGTTCCATGGACTGAGAGGTCCTGGTTCAATTCCTGGTCAGGGCACATGCCTGGGTTTCGGGCTCGATGCCTAGTAGGGGCTGTGCAGGAAGCAACTGAATGATGTTTCTATCTCTTTCCTTTCCTCTCTCTCTAAAAAAATCAATAAAAACATATTTTTTAAAAATACTGATTTTCTTTTTATATATGTTTTTATTGATTTTTTAAAAATATGTTATTGATTTTTCAGAGAGAAAGGAAGGGAGAGAGAGAGAGAAACATCGATGTGAGAGAGAAACATCGATCAGCTACCTCCTGAATGCCCCCTCCTGGGGATCGAGCCTGCAACCCAGGCATGTGCTCTGACCCGGAATCCAACCAGGACCTCTCAGTCCATGGGAGGAAGCTCAATCCACTGAGCCACACCCGCCGGGCTCAATACTGCTTTTCTTACTAGGGAGTCCACTTTGAGGGATGACACTGGTCTACATGTACAGTGTAAGGTCCACCTGTGTTCCTCAATCACTCTCATTTCTTTGGACCCTCATCTAAGATATTTTCCAGTTTTAGTTGGTAGAGATGAGGAAGAGAGTAGGAAACAAATGAGGACCATACAAATGTTGATGGTAGAGTATAATTTGGCAGATATTTGATTCTTTTCTTTTTAAATGAAGTATGACTTACCTACAAGAAAGAACACACATCTTAGATGTAAGCTCTGTGAATTTTTACCACCACTCAGATCAAGGTATAGAACACCATTTGATTTTAAAACGTAGTTCTACCTTGAAATATCTCTCAAACCCCTTCTCTCCTTCCAACCTTCCACCTCCACCCCAGTGCCATGTCTGGGCCCAATCACTTGCAAGTCAGTCTCCCTCCCTTTCTCTCCTAGTTCCTGGCTCACGGCAAACACTCAAATATTTGATTAAGTGAATTAATGAATAAGTGAATGATGAAAAAACGAATGAACGAACGGAACGCACGAATATTGTTAAATGAATGAGACCCAGTTTGGAGGGAAAAGGAGGTTTGTAGGGTTGTGCCCAAACTGCTTCGGGTAAATTATTCTACTTTGCCTATATCAGGTTCCCGGGTTAAAAGGTACCTACTGGGCCCTGGCCAGTTTGGCTCAGCCGTTAGAGCATCGGCCTGCGGACCAGAGAGTCCCGGTTCGGTTCCGCTAAGGGCAAAAACCTTGGTTGCAGTTTGTCCCCGGCCTGGTTGGGGTCTGTGGGAGGCAGCCAGTCAATGTCTCTCTTCCCCACTCTCTCCCTCCTACTCTATCTGAAGATAAATGCAAAAATGTCCTCAGGTGAGGATTAAAAAAAAAAAAGGTACCTACTGGGAATTCAAAGGTAAGATTTATTTTCTCTGTAGCGTTTCAAATGGAGATTGAGGGCACAGAAAGTTTGCGCCGTAGGCGGGTCTTCAGCTCACCCCCAACCCCGCTCCCAGGCCTGGCTGGCCCCGCCTTCGCCAAAGTGGGGAGGGGCTAAGACGCCCTCCCCCGGCGGTCCAGTCAGTAGGGGGCCATTTATCACTGTTTGGATGCGAGCCAATCGGACCAGCTCTGCCTTCCTGCCAGCCAATGGCCGGAAAGCAGGGGGCGCGCGGAGCGGGAGAGGGAGGGGCGGGCTCAGGGTGATATAAAAGGGCACCCAGAGCCTGGCCGTACTACCCTGTGTCCCTAGCCTGGTGTAGTGTGGCTAGCGTCCCCCTGTGCCAGAGCCCGGGGCAGTGCTTCCTTGTGCGCCGTCTGGCTGGACCCAGGCTCAAGGGGTCTCCGTTTCTGACGCGCCCTGGTATCAATACAACGGGAGGACAGGGGGTTCCCGGAAGCCCCTTTGCCTACATATACTCGAGACCCTCTGGCAAGGGGGAGGGATGCTGAAAGACGGGGAGGGGCCCTGGGGGTGAGAGCAGCCGGGAAGGCAGGTCCTGGCGGCCACTCGCACCGGGAACTGCCGACTGCCCTTCCCGAAACCCGCTTCTGTGCAGATGGCGCCGCGCCCAACCGGTGCTCCGCGCTTCCCGCCGCCCCGTCGGCTCGCGCGGCGGCAGCGTTAATGAGGCGGTCTGAGGAGAGCCGGGGCCAGCGGTCAGAGCTCTAGGCAGACAGCCAGGCCCGCCGTCCTGGTGGCTCCGCAGGGCTGCGGGCGCCAAGAGAGGGCCGGGGACACAACGGGTCTCCTCCTCTGCCCCCAGAGGGCCGGACCTGCACACTTGGGCTCCCCGGGAAGGAGCAGGGTCCCCTCCCTCTCTGCCCTCCTTTTGCGCTGCCCTCTTTCCCACTGCGGGCTTGGGTCGGCTGCTTTGCTGCAACCCTCTCCCCATAGTTCTTTAGCTACAGCAGGCGAGGATACCTTTCTGGTCGCCTCTCTGCCTTGCCATGTCCCCCCTCCCCCTGGCTCCTTTCTCTTAACCCAGACAGTCCCTGTGTGGGCCAGGAGTTCCGACGGCCCCAGGGCAGGAGGTGCGAGAAAGCGAACTCTCTCCAGCAGTTCCTCTCCCGAGTCCCGCTCTGTGGAAACTGCTGCACTTTCAGAGCCTCGGTGTGCACCTCCGTGAAGTGGGGATAGCATCACATAGTCCACAGGATTCAATGAGCCAGTTTACGGAAACCCCGGGCCTTCACATTCCTGTTCGTGCACAACTGGAATTGCAGGGACCGGGAGGGTGCGACCGGGTTGCTAGGAAGAGAATTTGCCCTTCCTGTCCTTGTGGTCTTTTAGAGGCAATGGATGGAGCCGGACACCGGATGAGACCGCATATTTGCCCAAGTATTTCTGGAGAATTTCTCATTTCCCGTCGCCACCCTGGCCCCTGAACTCTACAGCATTTAAATGCATACTCTTTGTTCCCATTTAGAGTTGCCTTTTTGCATTATTTACTGGAATGGGTTATAGACACAGTGTTTACAATGTATATGTTTACATAACTATATCTTTATCGTTTTCTCTAATTACAGAAGTAGTCATGCCCATTATAAACATCCAATCTTAGAGAGTTTTTTAATGGAGGACGTGAAACCCGCAGGGACAGCTTCAATTAACACCCAGGGCTCGCGGCTTTCTTACTGTAGCGGCTGGCGTAAATTCCCGTGCCCGCGCTGTCGCGGAACTCGCAGGGCGGGTCGAGCGTGCTGGTTGCTAGTGCAGCGGTCGGTCACGACACAGGAGCCCCACCACTATCCTGCAGGAGCAGGGGTCGGCCCCGCCCTGGGGGGCGGAGGGGAAGGGCGGAGTTAGTCAGGGGAGCGGGACTCAGAGGGAGCGCGTTTTCCCGATTTTACCTCCAGGTGGCGCTATAGGATCGCGGATGCGCTCCTGGGGCGGGGCTCCCCTTGGCCGGGACGCCAGCGAGGGGGCGGGGCCGGGGTGGACGTGGACTGGCGGCTGCAGTTAGCTGGGGATCCAGGGAAACAAGTTTTGCGGGAACTGAATGTTAGTCCCTGAATGTTAGTCCCGGATGCTTAGGTACATGGACGCAGAAAGTGCAAGGGCCAGAGAAAGAAAGGGAGAAACGGGGGGTTCTGGGACAGGGAGAGAAAAGAGCAGTCACCCAGAAAGTGGCTCCATCTTTACCGTTTGCCCCTGGGTTCCCTCCCCGCCCTTCTCTCCCACCGGACCTGCAATTAATTCTTCACACTCTGGAGTGCACTGGGTCCTCTGGACACATATGCACGGGGGCTGAAAGGTGGTGGGTGGTGCTGGCTGATGCTTCCTGCCCCCAGCATCCGGGTCCAGCCATGGCAAGTTTGCAGGGCTCTAGTGCCCAGGGTATATGCCAGAATAAGAATTTCTCAGTCCCAGACATGCCAAGAAAAACAGGCGAGCTACATTCCTCAGTTTGTCCAGAGGAAGCCTTATGGCCTTCCCTTCTGGAGGCTGGTAATAGAAAAGTGACTCACAGCCCAGCCACAGTGCCTCAGCTGGTTGAGCGTCGTCCCCAGGAGGTGGCCAGTTCCATTCCCCGTCAGGGCACATGACCGGGTTGCAGGTTCAGTCCCTGGTAGGGGGCGTGCAGGAGGCAGCCAATTGATGTTTCTCTCTCTCCCTCTCCCTTCCTCTCTCTGAAATCAATAAAAATATATTATAAAATAAAAGCCCTGGCCAAGTGGCTCTGTTGGTTGGAGCCTCGTCCTGTGTACCAAAAGGTTGTGGGTTCGATTCCCGGTCAGGGCACATACCTAGGTTGCAGGTTTGACCCCTGGTTGGGGCGGTATGGGAGGCAACTGATAGATGTTTCTCTCTCACATCAATCCCCCCCCCCCACTCTTCCTCTCTCTCTAAAAACCAATAAAAACATATCCTTGGGTGAGGATTAAAAAAAAAAAAAGCCCAGCCAGTGTGGTTCAGTGGATTGAGTGTGGTCCCATGGACTGAGAGGTCCTGGTTCCATTCCTGGTCAGGGCACATGCCTGGGTTATGGGCTCCATCCCCAGGAGTGGGTGTGCAGAAGGCAGCAGATTGATGTATCTCTCTCACACCCATGTTTCTATCTCTCTCTAAAAAATCAATAAAAACATTTTTTTTTAAAGAAAGGGGAAAAAAAGAAAGAAAAGTTACTCAGAATTCCCAGTGGGTCCACCATATGTGTACCATCTTTTGTCTCCTTTTTCCCAAATATGTGCCATTCCTCCTATTACTCTTTTACTGTGTAACACAATCATGGGGCCTCGTGGTATTCATGTCACACCCCCCTCACTAGGTTAAATTGTCCCCTTTCCCTTGTCCCACATCTTTCCAATCACACAACCAGTGGGATATGCCCTGGAAATGGGCATCCTAAAGATGAGGCACAGAAAGTGCAGGAGCCCTTAACAACACACACACACTTCCTAGGCCAAGAGAGAAAGAGACCATAGGCAGGAGACAAAAGCAGGTTTATTAGGGCTCTGGGGTCAGGGATGCCTAAGGTCTGAGTTAAGCTCAGCTGGTTCTCAAGGCCCAAGGGGCAGGCCAGGGCCATGAGAAAGTGGTGACTCAGTGCTAAAGCCAAATCTTTTCATCTCAGAGTTCCTGGCCAGAGACCTCAGGAGTTGGTTGTGGGAGAGAGTAGGAATACAGAGGGGTCTCTCCTGGCCCCTGAGGTCTTTGAGTTTTTGCCAGGATTGGGGAAATAATCTGCAGGCAGGGAGCTTCAAATGCACAGCCTTCATTTCAGTAGCGACCATTTAATTTGTTCCTTGGCAGACTGAAGAACCTAGGGGTGGGGGGAAGGTTGAGAGAAAGAATTCAGGGGAATGTCAAGCACCTTGATGTTGCAGTGAGAGGGAGGTCTACAGCCCACCTTCCCTAAGTGTCCCTGCAATTCCTGGTCACTAGGTGGCAGCAGCTCATCTCTGCCTGACTTGAGTGGGGACAGGCCAGCCAGAGGAAAGAGCAGTCCAAACTGGCTGCAGCCAGCTCCCAGCCCAGGCCCAAACCTGCCCAGCCCTCTGGTTTCTGCATCTGCAGTGGTGGGTGTGGCAGCAGGCCTGACTTTCCCATAGCATGTTAGCTAGCTCCCACCCACAGTGCCACGTCCAGGCAGAAACTGGGCCCAGACCTGACACTGCCCGAGCCCAGACACCTCAGCAAAACTCTAGGTCTGGCCTTGGCTTGCAGTGTGTCCTCCACACCCCACTCCAACCCACTGCTGATGTGGCACAGCTGGCAAATGGTGGCTGGCCAGACACTGCCCGGGACACCTGCTCTCAGACTGTTCACTCTCACATGCAGCTGAGGAAATCTCAGTCCAGTGCCTGTGCGAATCCATACAGATGCGCGCACTGCCGACATGGTGGCAACTCCACGTCTCTTTCTTAGATTGTCCCTCCGGCCACCAAGCCTCATTCCCTTCTGAAGGTTCATCCCAAATTGTTTGTCCCTTCTTCCTTAGCGGTCTCCCTTTCTCAGGGACAGCCTCGCCGTGGGGGTTCTCCTGCTTCTCCTAGCTAGAATCCAACTTTCTCCTCATTTTATCTTCTACTACCTGCAACTTCCTGGTTTTTTACTCAAGAATTCCATTAAAAGTGCTATGTCTTCATTCTTTCCCCCTGTGGAAAAATAGGAGCTGTGCAAAGAGTTTTCCATGCATTAGCTCATCTAGTTCTCATAATCTCTCTGACGAGTGTCCTATGATTATGTGAGGCCCAGAGAGGTCGAGTAACTTGCCCTAGGTCACCCAGATTCTAGGTGGTAAAGTGGAACATACATTTTTATCTGCTCTGTGCATGCTCCCTAACCTCTTTGGACCTGAACACTGCCATGCAGCGGCGTTCCTCCCAGCAGGGTCTGGGCCTGGAACCACGTGGAGGGAGAGGCAGGGTGAGCACCAAGGGCAGTGACAGGAAAGTGGGCAGCACACCTGGGGCTCCACATGGGATGTTACACACCCATCAGGGCCTGGGCCACCAGAGCAGGAGGTAGTTAGTGCCAGGGCAGGAAGCTCCATAAAACCAGGATTAGTCTGTGCAGAGAGACCTGCGGGCGGACAGATGGAGGTCAAGCAGTCAGCCTGATAAGCAGGAACTTTGCACAGCTGGGAAACCAGTCATGCCACAGATCCAGGGACCGCCTGTTGCCCCACATGCACCCCCAGATAGGACCATGCAGGGGACTGGCGGGGGTGGACTATCCACAGCCAGGTCACTTAGGGGCTAGGTGGCAAGTGAGGAGTGGAAAAAGTTAGATTCTATCCCAGGCTCAAGGGTCCCTTAACAATTCCCGCTTGGATCTTAACATCGAGGGGTGAGGGTTTAGAGGAAAACTCCTATTTGTTGTCCTTTCCGGGCTAGGGGGAGCATCAGGGGCCCAAGTCCCTGGATTGCTTTGGGGGACAAGCGACCCAGCCATCTCTAGGGTGGGCAGCTTCCCCCAGGGTTTCAATCTAATGGTACCAAGCCAGGAGACGAGGTGGGCTGCCAGGAAGGTATGCATCAATTATTAATGCCCAGCTCAGCACCACCTCGGGGACTCTAGAAGCCTCCCGTGACTCTCTCCACCAGATGGCCTGTCACTGCCTCATCCCTCCTACATCCTGACTTATCAGCCTTAACAGCCCCCACTGGGTCCCCCGGGAGGCTCTGCTCTCCCCCCTCCAGCCCAAGGCAGATGTTGGGGGCCTACCTGGGCCACACTCTGCTCAGTCAAGCCGCTGTCATCTGCCTGTGGGGAAGCAGTATCAGAGGCTAGTCAGGCCAGGGTGAGAGCACTGGGTTTAGAAAGGGAGGTGAAGGGCTCAGGGTGGTGGTGAGTGATGCAGTGGGTAGGGGATCCAGAACTGCACTTGTGTCGCCAGTTAGTGGAAGACCTGCACCTTGTCACCCAGAAGCCAGGACCCCCGGGGCCCTGTCTATGGGTGCGTGGAGAGTCAGGGAATAAAAATGGGAGAAAAGGTTTAATTCAGACAGGAAAGCCAGAGGGGTTCTATCTAGACTCCTACTCCCCAACCTCAAGGCCAAGGCAGCCAGCCACCTGGTGTCTCTGAGAGTTTATTTTCCCAGTCTGTACTTCCCACCATGGAGGAGGGGGAGGTGCTTGGTGATTCTACAGGGGGAGAGGACGGGAGATCTCTTTTACTGTCACCCTCAAACTTCTGCTCCCCCAACAAGTGCATTGTCCCAGTAGTTGCTTCTGCTGGAGGAGCTTGGGATCCCCAGCCCCCCTCCCCGCTCCACCCCCCACCCCACTCCTGGGGCCTGGGCAGCCCCAGCGCAGGGAGGACAGGAGGCAGGAGGACAGGAAGGGCAGCCTAGAGGAGATGAGGGGGCATACAGGAAGACTCTTACCCTAAAATTCACTTTCTGGATTACTTGCTGGGGGTCACTCTCCAGAATCACGCTACAAGAAGAGAGAGAAACCAGGAGGAAAATCAGTGACATGTTCTCCCCTCTGCAGCCTCTCCCTGCTGAGCTTCTTCCCTCAAGCACCATTCCCCCTCCATGGTACCTTCCCACTGATAGTCCTCAAGCCAGAACTTTCCCTGACCATAGAGATCCCTCAGCTCTGATTCTTCTACACTTCAAACCTGGTGCTCACACACTTGGTCATTACTGGGCAAAAGCTGTGAAACAGAGCGAGTCCAGTCCAGAACAACTGAGGTGTCAAAGCCGAGGCTCAAAACTCGGAGTTCTTGAAAGTTCACTTCCCCTTCTGGGTCAGGGATGGAGTCAGGAAAGTTCAGTGAAGGGAAGGCAGGTGACTTGAGGTCTCTAGCTTGTTTCACTATTATTCTATGCCACATCCAAAAAAAAAAAAAAAATGGAACTCCAAAAATCAGAATCTATCTTCCCTTTTGATAGACCCAAATATTGAGGCTATTCTCAGCTAAAGAAC
Source organism: Tadarida brasiliensis (assembly GCA_030848825.1). NCBI lineage: Eukaryota > Metazoa > Chordata > Mammalia > Chiroptera > Molossidae > Tadarida > Tadarida brasiliensis. The sequence goes on from CM061273.1 coordinate 40,207,487, forward strand.
ACTCTTTCGTGATGTGTTGGGGGTACTCTGGAACCATCTGTGGGTATGTGCAGGGCTGCAGGGGTGAGGGCCTCACTGTGGGTGGGACAGACCACAGGGACTGTGTGAGGCTCCTCCATGGCAGAGGCCTAGCTTTATCTCTATACCAGTCCCCCGAGCGGTGAAGAAACATTTCTTGAGACCCTTTTCCAGGCCTCATCACCGGGGTACCCCCCAGCCCCAGGCTCCCTCACCAGAGGTCCTTTCCTCCATAAAGACAGAAGCAGCCCAGGCCAGTGCTCTGGTTTAGGCTTTGACTCGACTGGCAGTTCCCTGATTTTCCTTGGAGGGAAACCATGAGCTACTCAAGGGGCAGAGATTGAGCCTGCTGGAGGCACAGGCCCAGAAGCTTAGAAAGCTTATGTTCTCCCTTGTACGGGCCCTTCCTAGGCCCTGCACCTCATTTTGTAATTTTCTGTACTTCTGGTTCCACAAAACCTGGTCTTATTCCACTCTCTTTTGGGTCCCAGCAATTAGTACAAGGCCTTGCAGTAGCAAGCAGCCAATGGGGTGGGAAGGGGGAGGAATTCCACAGTACTCCATCTCCCAGAGCGCCCTGCCCCCTGGGCATGTGGTACAGTGCCATGGAAAGAGCGCAATCTTGAACCATGCCCATAGTTTTAGATCTTGGCCCTGCCCTGTGACCTTGGGCAAGTCACTTGAATCTCTGAGCCTCTGTTCCCTCACCTCTAAAATGGATGTAATGATAGAGGTGTGTGGATGTCTTTAAGATGATCACTTTCTATTATCCTTTGCCCCAGAGCCAGAACTTCTTTTTCTCTCCAATTATGGTCCTCCATGGAAACTCACTAACCAGCCCTTCTCATAAGGGCACCCAGCTTCCTAAGAATATAATATAATGCCAATAGCAGGTGACATTTATTGAAGGAGAACCATGAGCTTCACCAGCATCACCTTATTTAATCCCCATAGCCTATGAGGTAGTTCCTTTATCATCCCCATTTGAAAGATGGGGAAAGTGAGGCTCAGGGAGAATAAGTAACTGGCCCAGATCACGCATCTAGCTGAGGTTGGCATGGAGCTCTAAAAGTGGCCAGTGTGGAGGCAGCAGGGCTCTGCCAGAATAAAGTCCTTCTAGGGAGGAGCAAGTGTCTGCTGCCTGCTTTTCCTGGGCCCTGGAGAGCAAACTATTTCCCCCAAACCCTGCCTATTCAACAGTCATCCATAGTTGAACATCAGATTCCTTTCTTGTTTGCTTGACTTTGGCTAACACTGACACCAACCTCCATCTTCATGAATGGGATGGGGGATGAGATCACTGGGAGTATGCTGGGGGAGGGAGGGAGAAGGTGGCCAGAGATAGCCAATAGTGTGCTGGGTGCAATCTAGAGCTGATGACCTTCAAAGCATCTCCCACTGTGAGTGTCCCTGACTACCCGCTCCTCACCCGCCATCCACAATCTCGTCCAACACCAAGAAGGCTCCATCCATGTTCTCCAGCAGCCAGCGCTTCTCCATGTTCTTCCTGAAGGAGACATAGCTCCTGAGCCTCCCCATGGCCAGGAGGAGCCAGGTCTCTGCCTAAGTGAGACAGACCCCCCTCTCCATCCATACTCCACCACACTCCCAACAAGCACTAGGAAGGACAATGTCAAGGGCAGTGAGGGCAGCGCCTGTGCAAGGGATTCCTGAGCAGAGGATGGCCTGCTTCCTTAAGCCCTCCTTGCCCAACCTCCCACACTTGGGGCATTGACACAGGGCCCACCATGGCACCCCTGATGTATTTCATAGCTAGTTTAGCTGCTATAGCTCTACTATAGCTAACTGTGCTGACTGGGGAATTTATTTGTTTTTGGATTATCCTAGTTTGGTGAAAATCACCCTGAGCCTCAAGTCAGAAAACCTGAGTTTGAGTCTCTGTTCTGATATAAACCATTTGTAACCTCAGGCAAATCATTTAACTTCTCTAGACCTCATTTTCTGGCCACACCCTCATGTGGCTCTACTCTGGGTCATACCATGTAGTTAGGTCAAGGGCAGAGGCCTTGGAGGGGATGCTCCAGCTCCAGTCTTAGTCTTGTAGGGACTTAAGGACCAAAGCAGGGAGGAAGGGCCCTGCCTCTATGATGTATCAAGGCCTGGGGGATGGGGCCTTGAGGGCAGAGGACCTCACTCACCTTAACACGTGGTTCAGGGACTCAAACAGGCAGGTAAGAACACACATGAGCATCAGCTGGGGGTGGGCAGATATGGGAGGAGGAAAATGAGAGAGCTTGAGGTTGAGAAGGCCAAAAGAAGACCTCAGAGTCTACCTGCATGGGAAATTGTCCCTTTCCAGAGTCGACAGGGCTGGCTGCAGACTGACTGTGCATGGATTGGGAAGCTCTGGAGTGCCCCACTGTGGGACACCGAGTGTATCCTTCTCCAGTGAGGTTTAAAAAAAGAAACAAAGGCTCCTGCAGAGAACTTCATTTCTGGTTCCTAAGGAACCTGAGAGCATAATGGGTATGCCTTGTCCCAGAAAGAACCATTCTGGCCGCTCACCGACCCCCAGAGTCTAGAAGGAGAGGTACCAATGGTAAGCCTCCAGAAGCCAGCTTCTACCCCAGTCTCTAAGCCATCCCCCCACAGACAGACCCTCCTGGTCACCCCAACCTCCTGAATTCACCTCATTCTCATGGCACGAGCCCACCACATACAGGAAGAGGTCAATGCTGCTCTTGTAGACGATGGTCATGCCCCCGAAAAATGCAATCTCACCTAGAAGTGGAGGAGACTTTCAGTTCTGGCCACCTCTGCCTGGCCCCTCCTCCCCATCTCCAGCTCTGCACCTGTCCCCCTATTTCCTCTTCCCTTTCCAAGGAACCCTTAGAAAGACTAGGACTAGGGACACTAACCATTAGGCTCTTCTGTGTCCTTCCCTCCACCCTGTATTTCTAGTGAGCCTCATTCTGAGGAGTCAACAAACCCAGTTCAACGCCCTCCTCCATCATGTGCAATGCCATGGACCAGTCTCAAGCTGGTAGGGGACCCCCAACTCAGCTGGCCTCTTGCCCTGAGAGAGAGGTCTAGGTGTGCTGGGGGTGGGAGATCTGAGAGGGTTAAGGGAAGGGAGAAGGTTTCCTGGAGGTATAGATGAACAACTGGGAAGGAGAGGAAAAAGAACTTCTGAGCTGGTGTGGCTCGGTGGTTGAGCGGGGACCCGTGCACCAAGAGGTCACAGGTTTGATGCCCAGTCAGGGCACATGCCCAGGTTGCGGGCTGGATCCCCAGTAGGGGACGTTCAGCAAGCAATCAATTGATGTTTTTCTCTCATCGATGTTTCTATCTCTCTCTCCCTCTCCCTTCCTCTCTCTCTAAAAATCAATAAAAACATTTAAAAAAGAGCTTCCGGCCCTGGCCAGTTTGGCTCAGCGGTTAGAGCGTCGGCCCGCGGACCAGAGAGTCCCGGGTTCGATTCCCCCTAAGGGGACGTACCTCGGTTGCAGTTTGTCCCCGGCCCCGGTTGGGGTCGTGTGGGTGGCAAGCACTCGATGTGTCTCTCTCACATGGATGTTTCTCTCTCTCTCTCTTCCCCCCCTCTCCCTCCCACTCTATCTGAAGATAAATGCAAAAATGTCCTCGGGTGAGGATAAAAAATAAAAGAACTTCCGAAGAAAAGAAAATGGCCTGTGGGTGTGCAGGACAGATGTGTCTAGATGGAGAAGACCACAGTGTGTATCTTAGTGCTGGGTGAGGAAGAGGAGGATACTTACTGTCAGTTCTGCTGGTCTTATTGAAGACATTTTTCTCGAAGGCCATCTGCTCCTTCATGGAGGGGAATGTATCATCATAGTACTATGAGAAAGGGAAGAAGGGGTGATAGCCATTCCACAGAGCTGGGCTCCTGCATGGATGGGTGACAGGGAATGGTGGGTGCTGGCCAAGTGCCCCATCTCCTCTTTATTGCCCTCTAGGCCTGACTGCTCACTGTTTCCCCATAAACACAAAATTTAAGCAAAGAATATTGAAAAGTAGAGAAATTCTGAGGCCTGTTTTTGGAGCCCTCTCCTGATTCTTGGAGGCTTTTGTACATTGAGCAGATGTGTGGTGTGCTGAGGTTGGGGTGGTCACCAAGTCACACTGTTTCTACATGAACCTGAGTCTACAGGAAAGAGGATAGAGCCCAGGGTCCTTCATCACAACAATAATAATCATAACCACTATGTCATTATCCCCATTGTACTGATGGGAAAAATGAGGCATGAAGAAGTCACGTAACTTCCCTGACATCTCACAGTTGTAGGGGCAGAACTGGGGTTCAACTCCAAGGATGGTTTGACTTCATGCAGAGTTATGATGAAGACTAAATAACTAAGGAAAAGTTCCCAGCATACAGTGCACAATTAAATCAATGCTGTTTTGTCTGAGTTTGGTGAACTTCTCTTTCTGACTCAGTTTCTTAACCTGAACATGAATGTGTCCTGCTGGAAGGAGGTCCTAAAACCTTTGGCATTGCTGATCCACCTCTGACCATTTGCTGAGGCAAGGTGTGGTGAGCTCAGCTTCCAATTTTCTGGCTGTGGATTATGCCACTTAGTACCCCAACTGTAGGCAAATTAGTGGTCTCCCTGCTGGCCACTGAAGGCACGAAGACAAAAAGTTTTAGCCCTAAACAAATGAACAAACAAATCTATAATGTATATCATAGCTAGTTTAGATACTATTTCCTTACTATAGTTAATTGTGTTGATAGTAGACATGTATTTTTAGATTATCCTAGTTTGATTTCCCTAGGCCATGTTCACTGGGATAGATACCACATAACTGACTAATCTGTGCAGTGAAAGCCACCCTCCTGAGCTCCAAGTCAAAATACCTGAGTTCAGATCTCTGTTCTGATAGTAACACTTGTGACCTCAGGCAAGTCATTTAGCCTCCCTAGACCGCATTTTCTTCATTTGTAAGAGAGCTGGATTATGTGGTCTCTAAATCCTGTCTGGTTCTAAATTCTTAGACTTCTCAGACTAAATCCTCAGTGTTGACTAAGCTGTGGAAGAAAAGTGGAGGTTGCTTGTTTAGAATTTGGGGTCCCAGGCTCAACACTCCACTGACCCCTCAGGAGGTCCTTTCCATGCACAGGGTCCAGCTGGCTAATGGAAAGGATGATAAGAAGGCATTTCAGGGGAAATGATTAGAAACAGGGATCAGCAGTCTAACAAGGCAAGAGGATGGACAGAATGACTTTTAGAAGGTCTATGCTGAGCGCCCACAGTGGGGTCTCTCCTGAGACAGGAGAGTCAGCTGGGCGGGTATTTCTGTTCTTGGGGTAGTAGCACAGTTTTCAGGGGCCCTCCGGTGAGGATGGGAGGTTACCTTGGCCAGCAGGCGGTGTCCGTCATTATCTAGAATGAAAACAGCCTTGATGGTGTAGAGGGAAGGTTCCTGCAACTGACATGGGGTGGGGGGTGGGGTAGCTCCGTTGGCTTTATGGGATCTGCTGGCCCCAGGAGTCCATACTCAGGCTCCAGTGACCCCAGCCCCAAAGGTCCACAGCTGGTTCTGGCCCAACTCTGTCCCACATGGGCCAACTCCGGTCCTTTTCCACTCCCAGGCAGATGTTCCACTGCAGGCCCCTGGTGGGCGCTCTGCACTTTGGGTGCGGAAGGTCCGCCCGGGCCCAAGTTCTGTCATGCACTGACTGCTCCAGAGCCCGAGTCGGAGTGTATCACAGAACTTGGGCCGGGGGGACAGCGAGCGGTGCGCCTCCTCCTTCCAGCTGACCTCGGGTCGAGGCTGGACCCACTCTCTGAGCGCGCCCCCAGCCCCCTGACGCGGGTGGGCTCCAGAGCACGCACGTCCGCCCACCGCCCCTGGGAGCTCGAGTCCTTACTCCTCACCCCTCCCTGCAGAATCTCAACCCACCCCCACCCCCAGGCTGTCCCCATCGCTGCTCCAAATTGAACCAGAACTTCAGCTCCACGCGGACTCAGGACAGGCCTCCGGGAGAGCCCGCGCCCGCAGGAACTTTCGCCGGCCCTGGCCCGGCCCCCTCCCTGGGCTGCTCAGTGGTGGCACCAAGTTCCCGGCGCCAGGCGTGCGAGTTGAGAGTTGGCTGACCCCCCCTACACCCAAACCCCACCCTGGCCCGGATCCCTGCCGCCCCGGACCCCGGCGCCCGCCCGCCTGCTCCGTACCCGCGACCCCGCGGGCTCCCCGGCTCGGGCCGGCAGTGCCGGGCCCCCGGCCTGGGCGGCCGCGGCCCCCTCCCCCGGGTGCGGACGTGGCCAGGCCTCCGGCCGCTGCATTCCGCTCGCCGCTCGCGCTGACAGCGCCTCCCGCCGCCCCGCCCCCGCGGCCGCCCGGGAGGCCACCGCCCTCCCCTCTTTCCCTGCTCGGTGCCTGCCTTTCCTTTTCCCTGAGGCCCTTTCCTCCTTCTCGCCCTCCCTACTTTCCCTTCCCGCCCCCTCCGCCCTGTGCCCCACACCCCAGCTCTCCTTTCCTCACCCCTCATTTCTTTCTCTCTTTCTCGGCTCCTTTCCTTTCCTTAAAGTCCAGAGCCCATCCTGACTTTGTCCTAGGACCAGCCCCCCTGCCTGTCCCCTCCTGCCTTGGGTTTGATTTGCACTGGTGCCCGCAGACTATCCTGGAGCCAGCAGAAAACACAGGCAAAGTCCAGTTTTGTCTCTTAACTACTGGTAGGTACCATGGGGACAAATATAATCGGGACTCAGGGACAAGTTTAGCAATGAGAGCAGAAGAGAGACCCTCTATGCAGAACAAGTTCTCCCACTTCCTCCCAGGAAACTATGGCCCCTGGGGACCCTCTGAAGTCTCCCAAGACACAATCTGAAGCAAGACAGACGCTTAGCAACACAAATACTCTACCAGTGGCATCAGGTTTGCCGTGCTTTGGTTTCTTTGGTGTGAGTATACCAGAGGACAAGCTTTTCCTTCAGGATACTCAAGGCCAGTGGGAAATTCACACTGCAGCACTACAGAGTTAACAGTACTTCCCATTTACCCATAAAACTGTCATGCATGTATTTTACACTTAAACACTTCACATACATTACCTAATATAACCCACACCTAATAGGTATTATCTCCCCTATTTTAAGGAAAGGGAGACTCAGACCTTTTCAAGATCTTATTAGCTAATAAATAGTTGAATGCTGATAGAATCCAAGTTTCAGGGTCAACATTTCTACCCCAAGGCCTCTTCTGTTGGGCACCAGAAGCACTTATCCCAGATGACTGCCAAATGGGGTTTCCCTCTGCTGAGTACTATCAAGTCTTCTCATTCTTCAAGTCTCAACTTCAGTGTCATCACTAAAAGGTCCTCTCTGACATCCACTGAATGGTCTCTCCTGTCACATTCTCTAACTCAGCACCCTATTTATTTCTTACATTGTCCTTTTCTCAATCTCTAAATATTATTTTTACTAATTTGTTTACAAATGTGTAGGGTTCTTCTCCCCACCAGACTCTGAGTCCTATGAGAACAGAAATAATATGTCTGTCCTGCTCAGTGTTGAATCCCTGCCCCTCCCCACCCAAAACAGGGCCTGACTCGCCAGGTACTTAATAAGCATTTGTTGAGTAAGTGAATGAATAGATGAATTCAGGATGAAGGAGATCATGTGTAAATATTCACAGACCACCTATTTTAATAGATTCCCCCCCCCCCCTTTATTGATCTTAGAGAGAGAGGAATTGAGAGGGAGAGAGAGACAGAAACATTGGTGAGAGAGAACATGGATTGGCTGCCTCTTGCATGCCCTCCACTGGGGATCGGGCCCACAACCTGGGCATGTGCCCTGACCGGGAATCAAGCTGGCAACCTCTTGGTGCATGGGTCGACGCTCAACCACTGAGCCACACTGGCTGGACCACAGACCACCTATTTTAAACAAATAATTAAAATATACTTAACAATGAAACCATATTTTATGTGATGTACAAATATTTATTGAGTACTTACTATGTACCAGGTACTTTTTGAGTCACTTGGCTTCAAGAGTAGACAAAATAAACAAAATATTTGCTCTCATGGAGTTTATATTCAAATGTTAGTTTGTGTGCATGCATTTCTGTGCAAGACAGAAAATAAAGAAGTATTATGTGAGTTGCTGATAAGTGCTACAAAGAATAGTAGAGCAGGAATGGAGATCAGGAATGTGAGGGGTTGGGAGGAACAGGGCAGAATGCCATTTTCCTTAGTATCCCTGGGGAAAGCCTTCAAGAAGGTGACATGTGAAGAAAGAGCTGAAGGAGGTGAAATAGTAAGCCACGTAAACATTTGATGAAGCCCTGGCCGGTTTGGCTCAGCGGTTAGAGCGTCGGCCCGTGGACCAATGAGTCTCAGGTTCTATTCCAGTCAAGGCACAGACCTCGGTTGCAGGTCATCCCCAGCCCTGGTTGGGTTGTGCTGGAGGCAACCAGTCAATTTGGCTCTATCACATCGATGTTTCTCTCTGTCTCTCTCTTTCCCTCCCTCCCACTCTATCTAGTGATAAGTGGAAAAATATATTTGGGTGAGGAATAAAAAAAACAACAAAAAAACATTTGATGAAAACATCTACTGAACCTCTCTCTATGATGAATTAGAAGCACACCTGAATCTTCGTTGCAGGCTGTCAGAGGTATATTAGTGAACATTAACCAACACTGTTTGGTACAATGAGGGGAAAAGAGGCAGTATTTTATTTGGCTTCCCAATCATCAGAAGTTATGTCAGTGGTCATGCCAGCTTGATGTGTTATAAAAAAATACTGATTTGATATCACATGATCTCACTTATTTGTGGAATATAACGAGCAAAACAAACTGATGAACAGAATGGACCCGGAGACATGGGGGACAAACTGCAACCGAGGTACATGCCCCTGTGGGAACCGAACCCAGGTCTCTCTGGACCACAGGCCGATGCTCTAGCCGCTGAACCAAACCGGCCAGGGCGAGCTAGTCCATTTTTAGTTCATACTTACAGAAAAGCCTCCAGAGGCATTTCCTAGCTTCTGTGTGGTGCATGGTACCCACAGTGGGAAGGTCAGTTTGTAGAAGAAGGGAGGGAGGAGGACCTAGGAAGACGGACTTAGGGAGCTGGCGTGGTTCCATGGGGAGAGGTGGGGAGGAGTTAGTTACAGGAGGAGTGGATAAGAAGGTGCTGGAGAGAGGTACAGGGGCTGGCATAAAGAGAAGGCCAGAGAAGGAAGCTTAAGGACCTCAAAATCCTCATAACTGCCACCTCCAACCACCTTGGCTGCTCTTTTATTTTATTTTTTTTTAATTTTTTCTTTATTGATTTTTGGAGAGAGAGAAAGGGAGAGGGAGAGAGAGATAGAAACATCGATAAGAGAGAACATCAACTGGCCGCCTCCTGCATGCCCCAGCTGGGGATTTGGTCCACAACCTGGGCATGTGTCCTGGCTGGGAGTCAAACCAGTGACCTCTTGGTGCATGGGTCGACGCTCAACCACTGAGCCACACTGGCAGGACAGCTGCTCTTGTTTTAATCACCAAGATGCTGTGGTGAATAAATTCAGAGCCCTCAAATTGAACTTTTCAAGGAAGAGGTTCTTCTCATTGATGGTTCCACCCCAAACTCCCTCAGCAGAGATGCCAGGACTCCTTTCCTTCTCAGGGCCTCCAGCCTAGGGTGCCCCTTTAATGAGATTCTATGTAAAATATAAGCTCTGTGTGCACAGTGCTGGGACAGTGTCTTCCACAGTGCATCTCCTCAAGAGGACTTTACAGTGTGAACCTGGCAACACCTGAGAAGAATGCAAGTGCAGCAGAAGAGAAGCTGCGGAAGAGCCTCCCCAGAACGAGGAAGCCAGAGCTGGGTTCACAAAGAACCAGCCTTCATGTTTCCCTGTTCTCTGCTCCCTTCAGGGTGGGGGCGTGCTCATCCCTAACCGGCATCTGTGGAGTAGCAGGCTAAGAATTGGTCCTGAAACACACACACACACACACACACACACCACACGCGCGCACGCGTAGGCACAGACATGCACAAACACACACGCACACCCGCCCTTCGGAATCTCCACAAGTGATTCACATGGGTTCCCCTCGGGGCCTTGGTATATCTTGGAGGTGAGACCATTCTGTTTCCTCTGACTCACCCTCCTGCTGCCACATTTCTGTGCTGTCTGTGCTAGGATTTCAGCATCTGTTCTTGTGTGACAAGAAGAAACAGCTCCCTTGGGTAACAGTCTCTCTCTATCCTTCCTGCTATAATGTCAAGAGGGGGAGGTGTGTGTGGAATGTGAGGCATGGGTGTGTGTGCTTATGGTATCCTCCGGAGAGAAAATGAAAGCTTACATGCTCTGTGTGCAGGGTGGATTTCCAGTTGACCACCGTAAGGACAGCTCTCATATCTTCAACATATTTGGCTTTCTCTGGGAGAATAAGGTTGTAGGGTGGGCAGAGAGAGTTGTGCAAGAAAGGGACCCACGCTCACTCAGCTCTATGCATGAGTGGCTTTACACATAGGGTGTGATTTTTTTTTTTTTAAATCCTCACCTGAGGACATGCTTTAATTGATTTTTAGAGAGACGGGGACAGAGAAACATCGGTCAGTCGCCTCCCGTATGTGCCCTGACTGGGAATCAAACCTGCAACTTAGGTATGTGCCCTGACTGGGAATCAAACCCACAACCTTTTGGTGTATGGGACGATCGATGCCCCGACCAACCAAGCCACCTGGCCAGGGCACATAGGATGTGATTTTTAAACTTTGGATATTTATATTGTTATTTCCACTTAGCTCAGGAGGCCCCAACTAGTAAGTGGCAGAGCCAGATTTTTTTTTTTTTTTTTTTTTAATCCTCACCCAAGGACACTCTTCCATTTTTTGTTCAGACAGAGTGGGAGGGAGAGAGAGGAAGAGAGAGAGAGAGAAACATCGATGTGAAAGGAACACATCGAGTGGCTGCCTCCCGCGCGACCCAACCAGGGGCCGGGGACAAACTGCAACCGAGGTACGTGCCCTTAGCGGGAACCGAACCCAGGTCTCTCTGGACCGCAGGCCCACGCTCTAACCGCTCAGCCAAACCGGCCAGGGCCAGAGCCAGATTTTTTAACCCAGCTGAGTCCAAAACACCCATCCTTACCTCCTCACAATAGCACCTCCCTGAATGTGACATGCCACACTGAGAGCTATACAAAGAAAATTGCCCAACATTCTTTGGCACTATGTGTTGAGGACATACAGGAGGACAACTGAACTCAGCTTCATAAACTGTTATACCAAAACATGAATGAACAATGAGGCGTTTTTATTGGCTAGGTCAAGGAAGAGAGCATTTTGAGACTGAGAAAGAGTACATCCTTTTTCAGGTGGTGATTCCAGTGTGTGCTCATACATTACCACAGTAGTCCTTTTTTATTATTCTTTTTTTTACCCTCACTCGAGGATATGTTTTTATTAATTTTGGAGAGAGGAAGGGTGGAGGTTAGAGAGAGAGAAACATTGATTGGTTGGCCTCTCATATGCACTCTGACTGGGTATGTGCCCTGACCGGGAACCGAATTCACAACCTTTCAGTGTATGGGACAACGCCCAACCAACAACCACCAGGCCAGGGCCCACTGTTGTCCTCCTTTTTCTTTCTTTTTTTTTTTTTTATCCTCACCCGAGGACATTTTTCCACTTTTTGTTCAGATAGAGTGGGAGGGAGAGAGAGGAAGAGAGAGAGAGAGACATCGACGCAAAAGGGACACATTGAGTGGCTGCCTCCCGCACGACCCAACCAGGGCTGGGGACAAACTGCAACCGAGGTACGTGCCCTTAGCGGGAACCGAACCTGGGTCTCTCTGGACCGCAGGCCGATGCTCTAACCGCTGAGCCAAACCGGCCAGGGCTTTTTCTTTTTTAAAAAATTTTTTTTCCTTTACTGATTTTAGAGAGAGAGGACGTGAAAGGGAGAGAGAGATAGAAACATCAATGAGAGAGAACATCGACTGGCCACCTCCTGCATGCCCCCGACTGGGATCGGGCCCAGAACCCGGGCATGTGCCCTGGCCAGAAATCGAACTGGCAACCTCTTGGTGCATGGGTGGATGCTCAACCACTGAGCCACACCAGCCAGACTATCCTAGTCCTCCTTTCTCAATCTATTTATCTTCAGATAGAGTGGAAGGGAGGGAAAGAGAGAGGGAGAGAGAGAGAGAAACATTGATGTAAGAGGGACACATTGATTAGTTGCCTCCCGCACGACCTTGACCAGGTTCCGGGGAAGAACCTCAACCAAGACATGTGTCCTTGACTGGAATCGAACCCACGACTCTTTGGTCTGTGGGCCAACGCTCTAACTGCTGAGCCAAACCAGCCAGGGCGACTGTTGTCCTTTTTTACTCAACTTGGATTCTTGCTCCAAGCTAGTGATTCCCTGGCTGCAGAGAAGAATCACCAAAGAAGCTTTTATAAAATCCCTATGGCCAGGGCTGCTCTGGGAGACTCTAATTTAACTGTTGGGGGGTAGGACCTGAGCACTGATATTTTTTACAAGCCCCTCCAGGTGATTCTAATATGTAGCCAGGGTTGAGAAGCAATATCCTAAGACAGGTGTGGTAGGGGTGCACAGGGAGAGAGGCTGGCTTGCAGAGCTTTACCTATTTTGATGGTTTAATGGTAACAAGCTTGCTAATGATGTTTACCATGTAAGAAAGGTGCCAGATGTCTGGATTAGCTGGAAAATTGATTTCCTTGCAAGACATGATAACATTTAGTACTGACAGAATGTAATCCTAGAATCTCTCAGAAGGGTGTAAAGAAATCTCAGGCAGGCATCTAATCCATTCCTCTGGACTAGACCCGGAAGTTGGAAACTGAGAAATGTTTATATAGATTAGCAACATTTAAAAACATTTTTAAAGAAAGGAAAAAAATAATGGTCAACCGGAATAGCAGAAAGACTGCATTTCCCCTTAAGGGAAAAAGCAATTCTTGCTATTTCAGAACAAATCCAAGCCCCAGCCAGTCCACCTCCCCACATCCCTTCTCCAAGGGCTTCCTGGCAGGTGTCATCTTTGCAGGATGACTGGAGGATGGATGTGCCTGCTGGTGGCAGCAACAGCTTTTCCTAAAGAAGAAGCTGGGTGAACAGATATGACCAGGACGAGTGGGGATTTCATAGTCATCCGTCTCTTTTTATGGCTCCAAATTCCTGTGCATTAGAACTAACCCTCTTCCTGGCTTCCTGAAGCCTTTTCTTCTCTCTCGAGCAGCAAAGGCTTCCTGAAGCCTTTTCTTCTCTCTCGAGCAGCCTGGAGTTGCAGGGGCAAGGCCTGCTTTTATTGAAGGCTCTCAGCCTCTCCCGTAGGGAGAAAGCGCATGCGCTCACTTTTTCCAGTGGTCTTTTTGGTCTGATTTAATGGATATACCAGGACTGATGACACATCAGCATGGGATCCTTCTTTTGCTTCTTGGATAAATGTCCTATTAACAGCTGTCCCAGGCAAAAGGGGTGGGGATGTCTGGGGAAGGGAGGAGGGTAGCTTCCAGGGAGAAAAACACACCCTGGATTTTACAAGGTTAATCAGTGGGTTCTGGGAAGAAGGTCTGCACCTGCTCAGACTTGATTTGGAACTGGAGACAGAGTGGAAGACAGTCTTTCCACCTCCACTCCCTACCTTGGAGTATTAAATATCCTGGGTGCCCACACCCTGCCAGGCCTAATGGCCTGCTGCTGATTTGACATTGTCTCTATATCTATGCAGTATCTCCTCAGTCCTTGCAACCAGCCAGCAATTCTTTGTCATTCCCTTTTTCTTCCCACATTTGTGTAATTGCTAAGCAGTAAACTTTTTCTTCTAACTACCAATAATAATTCCTTTAACTCAATAACAGTTCCTAATCTGTCTCTCTCCTGTACACTCAGATAATTATTGTATACCTTTCAACACAGTACTTGAAGTTGGGAGGCAAAAGAACATGAACGGCAAAAACAAAGACCTCTCCGCCCCTCGTCTAAGAGTTAACACAGAGCCCCTCCTATTGTCTCAGTGTTGGCCACTCCCTCCACACCCAGGAGGACCCCAGAAAAGAGAGGTTGGTAAGAGTGCTACCTCAGCCCTGGCTGGTTTGGCTCAGCGGTTAGAGCATCGGCCTGCGGTCCAGAGAGACCCAGGTTCGGTTCCCGCTAAGGGCATGTACCTCGGTTGCGGTTTGTCCACAGCCCTTGTTGGGTCGTGGGGGAGGCAGCCACTCGCCACTCGATGTGTCCCTTTCACGTCGATGTTTCTCTCTCTCTCTCTCTTCCTCCCTCTCCCTCCCACTCTGTCTGAGCAAAAAATGGAAAAATGTCCTCGGTTGAGGATTAAAAAAAAAAAAAGTGCTACCTCAAGAAACTGAGTCATTAAAAAGTGACCAAATGAATTTCGGCTTTCAGCTATTTGACAGTATCATGTTATCTCCCCAGTGTGAGCTTTCTACCTATAGCTGCCATTTCATTTCAGTGGATATTCATCTTTTTTTTTAGTCCTCACCCAGGGATATTTTCTCCATTGATTTTTAGATAGAGTGGAAAGGAGGAAAGGAGAGAGAGCGAGAAAAACATCGATGTGAGAGACATATTGACTGGTTGCTTCCTGCATGACCCCAACTAGGGCAGGGGATCAAACCTGCAACGGAGGTTTGTGCCCTTGACTAGGAATTGAATCTGAAGCTTTTCTGTCTGTGGGCCGACACTCTAACCACTGAGCCAAACTGGCCAGGGCTGAATATTTATCTTATGTATTTGATATTATGTTAGTCATATATCCACTATATGACTTCATTTCTTGTCCTAGGCACATGGTACCTTGCTATACAGCTCAAAAGAAAATTGGAAAATACAAATGGACTTTTCTAAGACTCAGTTTTGTTGGAGCTAAGGTTTCCTGACTTTCCCATAAGGGACTGCCCAGTTTTTTTTTAAATCCTCACCCAAGGATATGTCAACTGATTTGAGAGAGAGAAAGGGGGAGAGAGAGAGAAACATCAATGTGAAAGAGAAACATCGATTTGTCTCCTCCCATACGTGCCCCAACTGGGGATCGAACCCGAAACTTATGTATGTGCCCTGACCAGAAATCGAACCCACAGCCTTTTGGTGTATGGGATGATGCTCAAACCAACCAAGTCACCTGGCCAGGGCATTTTTTTGTTTTTGTTTTTTTAAACTGTGTCAGAGTTTAAAATTGTTCTGTATTTGCTGTGTCAAACGACCACACTTAGTGTGCAACCTCTCCTTCTACTTTCTTAAAATAGTCTTGTATTTAAGCCCTGTAACTGTAGTCTAGCCTTGACATCGTTCAGTTCTGTGGTTTTTAAATATTTCCTTCTCAACGCTCCCTCCCTTAGTATGTTCTTGGAGTTAATGATCACACCCCATTTCTCCTCCTTTCTTATTCAGTAGTATTTACCTTCATGATCTTATTAATTCAGGGGCTGAATGGTCTCTCATTTCCCTGATAACATGCCATATCCTTCAAAACCCATCTCCTTCGAGTATTAATTTCTGCTTTTTTTTTCTTTATTGATTTTAGAGAGGAAGGGAGAGGCAAAGAGATAGAAACATCGATGAGAGAGAACATGAACTGGCCTCCTCCTGCATGCCCCCCACTGGGGATTTGGCCCACAACCTGGGCATGAGCCCTGACCGGGAATCTAACCAGCGACCTCTTGTGCATGGGTCAACGCTCAACCACTGACCCACATTGGCCACGCTTACTTTCTTTTTTTAACAGAAACTTCTAATGACAGGCCTGCCTGCTTGATATCTCCTTCAATTATTCAGGTTAAGTATTTATTGAGTGTCTACTAAGTTCCAGGCACTATTCTAGGTTTTGGAGACTCAACAGTTAATGCACAAAATTAAAGCCCTCATGGAGTTTATATTCAACATTTACCAGAGACAGGTAGTAAAGGGAATAACTAAAACATGTGCTCTTTGAATCAGTGTTTGAAGTGGGTAACTGACTGGATAGTTTTCTGAGGATTCAATGAATGGATGCTGGTACATATTTCTATGTGGTGAAAGTGCTTTATAATTGGCGAACCACCCCAAATTAAGCCTCCTAACTCTCCAAACACGTGATGGACTTGATGCTGTTATTTAACAAGTTATCAGTTGGCCTCTTCCTTAGTTGTACAAGGACCAATAGATTACTAGGATCTTCCTGAGAGGCAAGAATTTGAATTGATGTCTTTTTGTCCCATAGCTGGCAACAATGCACTACAAACTCCAACTCAGTGATTGCCTAAATGTGGTCTTCTGATCAGCTGCATTAAAATTACCCAAGCTGTGCCCTGGCTAGTGTGGCTCATTTGGTTGGAGCATTGTGCTGTGTGCCGAAAGGTCGGTTGGATTCCTGTCAGGGCACCAGCCTAGGTGCAGGTTTGACCCGGAGGGAAGGGGAGAGGCTCCTACAGGAGGCAACTGATCTGTTTCTCTTTCACATCGAAGTTTCTCTACCTTTCCTTCTCTCTAAAAACCAGTGAAAGCATACCCCCGGTGAGAATTAAAAATAAATAAAAGAATTACCCAAGTCCTTTAATAAGCAGGCAGGTTATCAGACTGCCACCCCAGGGTAAGTGAATTAGAATATCTAGACTGTGGCCTCAGATTCTGCAGGTTTAACAAGTTCCGCAAGTGATGCTGGGGATAAGCCAATGTTTGAAAAATCACAAATCTAAACACTAGAGACTGAGAAAAGTTCCTGAAAGGCAAGACTAAGCTCCGTGGGAGGTTGGGCAGAGGAGACCAGAGAAGGCAGGCGGCGGTCTTCCGGGTGTTTTGATCATGACAAAAATCGCTAATTACGCCACATCCCTCACACCAGCAACGTCCCACCCCGTTGTGGCAACCCGTTCCCAAGGTTGTTCCCGCGATGTGCCCCTTGCCTGGGACAGGGGTACAACTATCCCAGACTGGCGAGGGGCGTTCCGCCAGGCCCCAAAGAAGCGGAAGCTGGCAAAGCCGTTTCCGCTGCCAGCACCCAATATGGCGACACGAGCGTCGCCACCACGCGAAACACATGCTCTGTAGTCGGCCTCGACCCCCTGGGTCTCACTGGACTTTTGCAAGTCACCGTAGGAACCCTCAAAGGGGGGATCCCGCGCTCCGGCGGTGACACTGCCTCCCAGCCCTAGGCCCTGTATCCCCCAGCCGAACACGGCAGAGAAGCGCTCAGCCGGCACACTTTGCTCCGCACCCAGCTTGCAATACCTCTTGCGGCCAGGGCACGGCGGAGGGGGTCAGGCTGCCGGGGGCAATAAGGCCTTCGTCCCACTTATTGGTGGGCCCACGCCGTGGGGTGGGCTTATATACCCATTGGGCGGTGGATTATGCCCGTCTTGGGAAATCGGGGAGAAAGAGGACGAGGCAACTCAGCCATTGGGCTTTCTCTGCTGTCAATCAAAGTGACATCGAGCGACGGCCACGGTCTCGGCTCGTTGATTGGAGAAACGTGTTGGCCGCGGAGGGCGGGCTTCCAGGTGAGGTGGGAGGAGGGGGCGGGGAGGGAAGCGGAGGCTGGGGTGCTCTAGGCCGGCCGGCGGCGGCGGCGGCGGCGGCAAGGCCGGGACTCGGGTTGAGGACCAGCTGTGGCAGCGGCGGACGCCGAGCTCAGCAGCGGGTATTCAGCATATTCCTTTCCTTGACGTGCGGTTTCGCTGGGTCGAGGTTTAAGGGCTGAAGGGCGGCGGGGTGGAGCTGAGGGGCAGGAGGCGGGAGCGGGCGGCCGAGCGGGGTTCGTGTTGGGGTCGGGCCCTGGGCCCGGCAGGGAGGGGCTGCGAGTCCGTGAAGAAAGCCGGCTCCCGGGTGGGTTGGACTGAGGAGGGCTGAGGGCACGAGAAGGCGTGGTGTTAGGCCCGGGTTTAGGCGCGGGGTGGGGCCATAGCGCTGGGCGGGATGGGGTTTGGCCGTAAGGGTGGGTCAAGGCCGGGAAAGTAGCACTTGTTCGCTGCTGTCCCAGAAGGCTGGAAACCGAGGAACCGAGAGCGGGCATGGCGGCTTGGTCTCAGCCGGACTCGGGTATCCGGGACAGGGTGGGACCGGGCTCAGACTAGAGGCCTCTGGCCTTACTCTATCCAACCTAATTGGCCCTTGAGAGGTTTTAGTAATAAATTGCGTGAGAACAGGGGGGCAGTGTAAGCTGAAACTCTGGGTCGCAATTGTGTTTACGCTCTCCAAGTCAGGGTGTGTGTGTGTGTGTGTGTGTGTAGGTGTAGATCCCTTTCCCCCTTAGGATGAAGTTAGTAGGTGGGTCACAACAGTGAAGAAAGCTATGTCTTGGTTTAACAGGTTAATAGAAGCCCAAAAGTGGAGACCAGAAACTGAAAGACAGGCAGATACAGTCCCTCCCCACTTGGCTCTCTGGGTTGAGAACTTTGCCATAGCCTTCTCTTTTGGCTCAGAAGGTCATGTGAATGAAAATAAAACCTGCCTATGCAAATTATGGACCGAATAATCCTGGCTCAGCTCCCCTCCCACTTTTTTTTTTTTAATATGAGAGTGATGGGAAAGGGAAATAAAATTTCAAAGTTGAGAAAACAAAAGGCATTATCCTTTTCTGTGAAGTGGTAGCCTGACCATGTTCCTCATGTCCTTTTACACTCATCCATTAATAATCTCTCCCTCCCTTTTAGACGTGGGAAGGGACAAGGGTTGTAGGCAGGTTTCTCCTAGAGAGATGGGCAACCAACTTTCCTTTAAGATAGGAAATGGACTTAGGCTAAAAATAGAAGCTGGGTAGTGTGTGTGGGGTGAGAGGGAGGGTTGGCAAATCAGACAACATGTAAAGTATTTTGGATGCCCTGAGCATTGTCTGCTTATTCACAGCAAGCCATGTTTTAGGGTACTGAAAGTTAAATATACAAAAACAGAGATCCTTTGATCCTTTGTGAGCAATACTTCCTTTCATAGTTGTTCTGTCTGTAGAAGGTTTTCGTTCAGGGAGTATAACAATTGACTTATTTTTCCTCCTGTAAAAGTGGTCTTTTAATGTGTTTCCTACCTTCTGCCTTGATCATGATGTGAAGATTATGGAATCTTATCCTGTTGCTCTTGTGATTCCCATTTCAGGTTTCTCTGGAAACCCCCCTGGTAAGTGTGGAGGAGGCGGGACACTCTGACCCAAGACAAAAGGCCTGTAGCTCCAGCCAAAGAAAATAAACCTTAGGAGAGAGAAGGAAAAAAAAAAACAAAAAACCATCAGCTGTTCCTAAGAACAGCCTGCAGTGGAATCTACAGAGAGGACAACTAATGTGAGTGAGGAAGTGACTGTATGTGGACTGTGGAGACAGTAAGTCACGTGGGCCCTGAGGGCCTGGACTGGGTTAAGAACTGTTGTACTTTCAGAGGTGAGGTGTCAAGAAGGGAAAAGTGAATGTGGTCTGGAGTGTGGCCTTGGCTCCACGGGGTGTGCTTTCCTCTGAGGCCATCAGGGAGCTCAGCCCGTGTTCTGCCAGGGTGGGGTACAGGGTTTGGCACTGAGGGGGGTAACTTGCTGGCTGGAGCAGCAGAGCAGTGGCCTTGATTTGTCTTTTGGAAGATTTAAAAACCAAAAAGCATAAACATTGTGGTCCTTCAGCAATGCTTTCTCTGAAGAAATACTTAACGGAAGGACTCCTCCAGTTCACCATTCTGCTGAGTTTGATTGGGGTGCGGGTGGACGTGGATACTTACCTGACCTCACAGCTCCCCCCGCTCCGGGAAATCATCCTGGGGCCCAGTTCTGCCTATACTCAGACCCAGTTCCACAACCTGAGGAATACCTTGGATGGCTATGGTATCCACCCCAAGAGCATAGACCTGGACAATTACTTCACTGCCCGGCGGCTCCTCAGTCAGGTGAGGGCCCTGGACAGGTTCCAGGTGCCAACCACTGAGGTAAATGCCTGGCTGGTCCACCGGGATCCGGAGGGGTCTGTCTCTGGCAGCCAGCCCAGCTCAGGCCTTGCCCTCGAGAGTTCCAGTGGCCTCCAAGATGTGACAGGCCCAGACAACGGGGTGCGAGAAAGCGAAACGGAGCAGGGATTCAGTGAAGATTTGGAGGATTTGGGGGCTGTAGCCCCTCCAGTCAGTGGAGACTTAACCAAAGAGGTTAGTGGCCACATGGAGGGGTGGGTGGGAGAAGTGGGGTTGAGGGTGGGTGTGGGCTGGTCCTGGAGGACTGTGGTCATAGTACTAACCCCAGTGAAAAACCACAGAGGTTCCGGGGGTTGGGGTAAGGTGGTTTCAGGCATTGTTTTTGGATAGAAATGAGCGGATTGTCTGACTAGGATTGGGGGCTGGGAACATTTCCTGTGTTGAACCATTGACCCACCTCTAAATGTACTGTCAGGGCAGTGGGAGGTTCCTAGAACATGCCAGTGTGTTTACTGCTTGGATTTCAACATGACTCCTGGAGGCCCTGGGGTGGGGGAGGGAGTCATGTTGTGATGGGCTTTGATGCGGTGTATATCTGTTGCTAAGACACAAATACTTTGTGGATTCTTGTCTTGTACCTCCCCTCCACATCAAAACACACATACGTATCCTTAAGTTCTCCTCTGTGGTCAGTCCCGTTGTTGTTTTAAGGTCTTGATAAGTCCGCTGCCTTGGGCCTGAGCCAGGGGGTAGATTTAGATAGTTATTCTCAATCCAGTGAGGACCAAGGCTCCCATCTTTGTTAAAGGCCCACTGCAGGGAGTAGGAAGGTGAGGCCAGGGAGCTATAAGAGGAAATGCATTCTGCCTGAGTCTGCTTGCTTTGAGCTGTCAGAGATCTTTAGCTCCTGACATGTGGCTGACATTCTGTTCTGGGCAGAAAGTGATGCACTTGCCTTTGATGATGTGAATGGCTACTATGGCCCCTACCCCACCAACATAAGATGGCTTTGAGCTCTGTTTGGACCTGGCTTGCCACTCAACCCCAAGGAGCTTGAAAAAAAAGGTCCACTGCAGTCTCCTGGCCATTAGGGAAAGAGAAGACTGGATTGCACTGGGCTGGGTTTTCCAGAGTTGAGTCTTGGAGGTGGTGGGAGGTAGGGAGAGGGGATATAAATAGTGTTTACAGATGCTGAACTTGCCTCTTTCTGCCCACCAGTCAGACAAGGTTTTGCCACCTGTCCTGCACTTTAGCCTGTTCCTGAGCTCAGTTCTCTGAATATTAGTGACTGTCAAAGCATGTGGCTTCCTCTGAGCCAGAGGTCCTAAACTGGGGGTGATTTTGCTGCCCAGGGGACATGTGGCAATGTCTAGAGACAGTTTGGGCCACAACTAGAGGTGCTATTGGCATCTAGTGCGGAGAGGCCAGGGATGCCGCTAAACATCCTAAAAAGCACAGGACAGTCCCCAAATGACATACTGATCTGGTCCCCCAAATATCAGCAATGCCGGGTTGCTCTACTGCTCAACTGGCTCATACTGGATCTACTCTGAGAGAGACTAGAATTGTCTGAACGTGGGAGCCATGAGCATTTCTTACCTTTCAGCGCATTTTTCTTCAATTCTTACAGTGCCATTGGGAACTTGAACCTCTCTTCTGCTTTCTCTGTCCTTTCCCTTCAAATGGACTCCAGTCTTGGCATAGTGGTCTGAAGAAGTATGCCTCCCAGCCTCCTCTTCAATCCTGCCCCAGTGTAGCTCCCCAAGGGAATGGGTGTAACTGGGCTTGCTCTTGGGAACCCTCCAGGGGGAGCTCCATTCCTATTCCTGCTGGGAGCTCTCCTGGGATGGGATGTTTTGGATATAATGTAGATAGGTTGGGAGTGGAATGGGATGGGACTTTGACCCTGCTTTCCTTCATTTCTTGGCCTTCATAAAGGTTATGTTTTGCCTGACAGGCCTTCACTGCTCCCTTTGGGGGCTGGCAGTGGGTCATCATTAGGGGCCCAGGCTGGGTATTGGGGGAAGGGAAGATTATTATGTGTCTAGAACAACATTTCCTCAGCAACTCAGGGATAAAAATACCCAGGTCTAGAGCATGTGACAGGCATTGCTGGAGCTGGTATTATCCCTGGGGTGGCAGTGCTCCCCTGCTGCCAGGCCTGTTCGATGGACAGCCATAGCCCAGGCCCTTGTCAGGGATAGGATTCCCCTCAAGGTTGGCACTCTGCCCAGAGCGAGGATGGCCTGTGTACAGTTCTTTCCAGGCAAGGAGCAGTCTGTGACCAAGAACATACTGTCCCTGACCTGACCTTAGGCTCAAGGAGAGCAGCAGTGAGGGTCGCAGTCAGAATTGTGATGCTGATTCTGTCAGGGTTTTTTTTTTTCCTTCTTTAGAGATGTGGACCAGGGGTCAGATAGAGAATTCTTCTGAACAAAGCCAGGGTAAAGGGAATGGGGGACACATTTGTGGCCAGGACATTTTGGGCGTTACAGAATGCCTGTCTTCTTCAGTGCTGGCCTTCAGGCTCATGGCTCCTTCCTCCTGCCTGGAGCTAGGCCTGGCCAGCATTGTGACATGGCCGCACATGTGCAAATGGCATTTTCCCTTCCTCTTGTCTGGCCTGTTGTAGGGTGACAAAGCCCCTGGCTTACAGTGGGTGTGGGTGCCCTGGGTTCCTGCCCAGCCTGGCTTGTGATCCTTGGGCTTGAGGACAACTGGCCACAGCTCTCCTGAGGAACGGGAAAACTTCCACTTCCAGGGAAGAACTTAAATTCCCGCAGAAGCTTCAGGAGTGTCTGCCCAGTCCTGAGTGGACTGGGTTAGCAGGATGCGACTGGAAGGAGAGTGGCACCCCTTCCCCCCAGGGCTCTCACTGCCCCACCCCCGCTGGCTTTCAGGGCTGGGTGGGGCTGCCCGCCTCTGGGTGCGTCTCCTTGAGAAGAGGAGGCGGCCCAGGGATGGGCTGGTTCCTTGCGGCAGCTTCTCCAGCTGCCCTGGTGCAGAGATTGGCTCTGGGCTGCAGCTAGGTAACAGGCGGTGGGAGGGGATTGGCTCTTTCCGCATCTCCAGCGGAGACTTGGGGGAGGAGATTGGCTCTCGTCGCAGCCTAGGTAACGACAGTGGGAGGGGATTGGCTCTTTCCGCAGCCCAGCTGCTGACCTGGGGGAGGGGATTGGCTCTCTGCAGCCTCAGCAGTGACCTGCGGGGTGGGAGGGGGAGGGGATTGGCTCCTTGCTGCAGCCTAGGTAACAAGTTTGGGGGGCGTGGGGATGGGGAGAGAGGGAGGAGTGGGAGGATAGGCCCAGGAGGGAGCTTGCTTTCCTCTGCAGCTTGAGCACGGAGCATGGGGTGGGAGTCCCATCTCACTGCAGCCTCTGCGGTGAGCTCAGGGTGGGGGCTGCCGGGCGCCTGAGTGGAACTGGGGTTGTGAGGTGGGAGGGGGCTGCTCAAGGATGGAGGAAGAGGGCTGGGCTGGGCCGCCCAGGCAGCAGTACGGGCGGGGCACCTCCTCAGGCCCCTCGGAGCTAGCACGGGGCCACCCTTCCAGCCTGGTGTGCTCCCTGCAAGCCAGGAGCTCCTTGCAGCCCCCTGTCCGGCTTCCCGGCACCGGCTGTCCTGGGGCTCATCTCGCAGACCATGACCCGCCTGGACCGCAGTTCTCACAGTGGTGGGGGCCCTGCCAAAGGGAGCAGGCCCCTTAACTCTTTGCTGGCTGGTCACCGGGTGGCCCAGCCCCTCTCTGCTCCTGGGTCCAGGGCTTCTGTTCAGGTTGGTGTATGTGGGGAGACCAAAGGGAGAGGTGCATCTGGTGGGAGGTTTTTAGGATTAAGGGTGGGAAAGGATACCTGGTCAGGGCTAGAGAGGTGGGTCTAATATAAGGATATTACTTTCTAAAAAGTGCCAGCTTTTAAATCTCTGAATGGAAGGCAACAGTATGGTTTCTTTAGCCATAGGGGGTGGCATGTGTAGAAAAGCCTGAATAG
Organism: Tadarida brasiliensis; assembly: GCA_030848825.1. Lineage (NCBI taxonomy): Eukaryota > Metazoa > Chordata > Mammalia > Chiroptera > Molossidae > Tadarida > Tadarida brasiliensis. The sequence goes on from CM061273.1 coordinate 40,231,314, forward strand.
CTCTTATTTACTGGGGTTCTATGGGGGTGGCAGCTGGTGCAGGAACTGATCAGGAGCCACCAGGGTAGAGAAGGAGGGAGGCATTTTGGTACCTGAAGCAGCAGCTGTGGCCAAGTGGTGATGGGGGCTATGTCCTTGAGTAGGTTGACTGATGGGGAATCATTGAATCCCAGGGTGTGGTAAGGAAGGGAGTGAGAGCTCTAGTGTGAGGGGGCACCATGGGGCTTGCCTTGGCAGGGGTGGGGTGTCCAATGAGGATCAGCTGACTGCTTGAAGCTCTCCTGGGATCAGCAGCTTGCTAGGATCAGCTGAGTGGGGATTCTGGCAGGGATGGATCTTGAGGTGAGCCTGGGATTTAAGAGTTGTGGATGTTCAGCCTTACTCCTGCCTCAGACAGGGAAAGGGGAATGACTTTAGGAAGGGCTGGAGACAGCCAGTCGTTGTCATTGGTTGCATCAGGTGGTTGCAAATGCAGGGATTTTCCTCTCCAGCCCACCCCACCCCACCCCACCCCTTTATGCAAATGAAATGGTACCATAGGCTGATGCAAGCCTGGCTACCACAAAGCAATTCTGCATGACAATTCACCCTTGCTTGCTGTGGCCGACTTCCACAAACCACGTTTTAAGGGATTTCCATTCCTCAAATGAGAAATATCTCTCAACTTCCCTCTTCCTTACAAGCAATGAGGTGGCCCTGCCTTTTGGCTGGGGTGTGTTTCTGGTTCAGATCCTAAGCCCACAGATCTGTAGGGTGATGGTCATGCTAGTCGTTTTGCTAAGTCCTGATTTTTTTGGAGGCTTGTGTCGGAAATGGATGAATGAAGCTTTGCTGATGCAGAGTGGCAGGGGGTAGAGGTTGGCAGGTAGGGCCTGGAGAGAATAATTGGAGTGAAGCTGGGAAGGACCTCTGAGAGGCAGGACAGGGAGGGAGGGGCCCTGGACCCGAGAGCTAAAGTCATGGTGATCTGTCTTTCAGGACATAGATCTGATTGACATCCTTTGGCGACAGGATATTGACCTGGGGGCTGGGCGTGAGATTTTTGACTATAGTCATCGCCAGAAAGAGCAAGATGTGGATAAGGAACTTGCAGATGGAGTGGAGCAGGAGGACACCTGGCCAGGCGAGGGCGCAGAAGTTCTGGCACGAAACCTGCTAGTGGATGGAGAAACTGGGGAGAGCTTCCCTGCCCAGGTACTCCCACCTCTGCTCACTCCTAGAAACTTCTCCTTAGAGAATGCAGTTGTGTCTGTGGAATGGACCTGCGTGTATATTTTGGGTTGGGGCCTCTTAAGTCACAGTGAGTGGGCTGAGAAAGGAGGAGTTGATGCGCAGAACAAAAGCAGAGGGGCCAACCCTTGGTAACAAACAGCACAGAGGAGGCAAAGCACCTAGCAGATTCCTACTTGCATTAGGACTCTTCTACCCTCCTTCTGTTCTGCCCTGGAGTTTGTGTCTTAGGGTCAGTCATTAGCCCAGGAACAGAGGGAGTGTAGGCCTACAGTCATGCAGTTCCTCCTTCGGTGTCCCCTTGGGAAAGCTGGGGAAGAGGCTTCAGGCCTGCAGGCAGCCAAAGCCTAGATCAGTCAGACTTACAGTTGCTGTTGCTACAGGTGCCTGGTGGGGAGGACCAGACAGCCCTGTCCCTGGAAGAGTGCCTTAGGCTGCTGGAGGCCACCTGCCCCTTTGGGGAGAATGCTGAGGTGAGCAGGACTCCAGAGAGAGCCCACCAAGCCAGCCGGGTAGCCTGCACACAGTGTTCCTTCATGGCTGCCTGAGGGGCCAACTCTTGGTGCTGGCCTTGTCCTGGCTGCCGGGGGTGAACACATCAGAGAAAGGAAGAAACAGAACCTCAGGTGGTAGTCTCTGGGAGGAAAGCGGAAGGCTGGTCTTTCCTTCTTTCTCTGTTAAAGTCTCTGTGTTTTGCCCTAGTTTCCAGCAGACATTTCCAGCTTAACAGAAGCAGTGCCTAGTGAGAGTGAGCCCCCAGGTCTTCAAAATAACCTCTTGTCTCCTCTCCTGACGGGGACAGAGTCACCATTTGATTTGGAACAGCAGTGGCAAGATCTCATGTCCATCATGGAAATGCAGGTAGGACTGTCAGAGCACAAACCTATCGTACTTTGTGTGGGGTGCCTTGGCACTCACTTGCTTTCCCCTCTGGGAAGAGAAAGAGTAACATCTCTATATGATCCATAGGAAAGTGGGAACACTGAGAGGTAAGTAACTGTTTAGGTGTCTTCATGGGGGTAGAGCTCAGGGCTTGAGTCTTTCAGAGTGGGCCTGCTTCCTAGGTACGCCTTCCTTCTCCTTCAAGCAGATAATCACTTGGGGCTGGGTGCTTCCAAGGTTTGGCATTAATAAAAGCTGACATTCATGCGATGCTTTATAGCCATCGTCATCTTACTTGGCCCTCACAATCATCTGGTCGGCCCTTTTTTATTTTAAAAGTGAGGAAATGGAAGTTCCGAGGTTAAGTGAAATACTCATGGTCACACAGCAAGTAGTGCAGCTAAGTTTTCTCATTCCAAGGCTTGGTCGTGTTTTTACTATGCTGATTTTGCAGAGAAGAGGTAGTCAGTGTTAGGTATTTTCTTACTCTCCCTTCAAGATGGGGGAGTCTGGCCAAACATGAGCTGGTCAGCCCTGCATTGGAGTGGAGTCCATAGGGAGGAACCCATCTCTGCCAGGCCTGGTGGACCAACCCGGGCCAGGAGCTGATGCTGTGGGCTGATTTCCAGTTTCTTGTCTTTACCCATGCAGTTGTGCCTGTGTTAGGTGCCTGCTCGAATAATTCCCCAGCCTCACCTGGGGAGGGAGTCTGCTGTGAGTGAAAGGTGACAACTCTTCTTCCCTCCCAGGCCATGGAAGTGAACACATCAAGTGAGATCCTGTACAATGCCCCTCCTGGAGACCCACTGAGCACCAACTACAGCCTTGCCCCCAACACTCCCATCAATCAGAATGTCAGCCTGCATCAGGCATCCCTGGGGGGCTGCAGCCAGGACTTCTCACTCTTCAGCCCTGAGGTGGAGAGCCTGCCTGTGGCCAGCAGCTCCACATTGCTCCCGCTGGTCCCCAGCAATTCCACCACCCTCAACTCCACCTTTGGCTCCACCAACCTGGCAGGCCTCTTCTTTCCGCCCCAGCTCAATGGCACAGCCAATGACACGGCAGGCCCCGAGCTGCCTGACCCACTGGGGGGTCTGTTAGATGAAGCCATGCTGGATGAAATCAGCCTGATGGATCTGGCCATCGAAGAAGGCTTTAACTCCGTGCAGGCCTCCCAACTCGAAGAGGAATTTGACTCTGACTCAGGCCTCTCCTTGGACTCCAGCCATAGCCCTTCCTCCCTGAGCAGCTCTGAAGGCAGCTCTTCCTCCTCCTCTTCCTCCTCTTCCTCCTCCTCCTCCTCTGCTTCTTCCTCAGCCTCTTCCTCCTTTTCCGAGGAAGGTGCTGTTGGCTACAGCTCTGACTCTGAAACCCTGGATCTAGAAGAGGCAGAGGGCGCTGTGGGCTATCAGCCCGAGTATTCCAAGTTCTGCCGCATGAGCTACCAGGATCCGTCTCAGCTCTCCTGCCTGCCCTACTTGGAGCATGTGGGCCACAACCACACGTACAACATGGCGCCCAGTGCCCTTGACTCTGCCGACCTGCCACCACCCAGCACCCTCAAGAAAGGCAGCAAGGAGAAGCAGGCTGACTTCCTAGACAAGCAGATGAGCCGGGATGAGCATCGAGCTCGAGCCATGAAGATTCCCTTCACCAATGACAAAATTATCAACCTGCCTGTGGAGGAATTCAATGAGCTGCTGTCCAAATACCAGCTCAGCGAAGCCCAGCTGAGCCTCATCCGGGACATCCGACGCCGGGGCAAGAACAAGATGGCAGCACAGAACTGCCGCAAGCGCAAGCTGGACACCATCCTGAACCTGGAGCGGGATGTGGAGGACCTGCAACGTGACAAAGCCCGACTGCTGCGAGAGAAGGTGGAGTTTCTCCGGTCCCTGCGGCAGATGAAGCAGAAGGTCCAGAGCCTGTACCAAGAGGTGTTTGGGCGGCTGCGAGATGAGAATGGGCGACCCTACTCGCCTAGTCAGTATGCTCTCCAGTACGCCGGAGATGGCAGTGTCCTCCTCATTCCCCGCACCCTGGCCGACCAGCAGGCCCGGCGGCAGGAGAGGAAGCCAAAAGACCGGAGAAAGTGAGCCTGGGGAGGAAGGGGGGTTGACACTCACCAAGATTGAAACTGGAGAAGGGCTGGGCCTGGACCTGGACCTACAGTGGGGGACTTGAATGCCTTCTTATCCAATAGATCTCAGATGGGATACCTGTGGGTCAGTGGACAGGAAGAGGCGGGCACAGGCGCTGTCTGGTTCAGCTTCCCCCACAGGAGGGTGGAAGTTGCCAGACTGTTTGGGTGGACAGGGTCCTCACCCATCCCCCTTTCCTTTGAGGGAAGGGATGGGGTGGTGATGGCATTGATGGAGGCCAACAAAGGAGAAGGAAAGGACTTGTAAGAGGAGAGAAAAGTAGTAGAAAGTCTCATTCCAGAAAGACAGGAAGAAAAGAAACCAAAAAAAAAAAAAAAAAAAAATCAAAGCTGGAAGAAAAAAAGTATAGGTTAAAATCGAATCGGGCCAGGATTCCAGGCAGCAGGTTTTAGGTTGGACTAGGTCATTGGTGTGAGTAAACCCCACTTCACCCCAGGGAGGGGTGGAATAAGACAGGGTGGGTTCTGCGAGGGGTTTTGTGAACTCTTTCTGCTCCCACACTTTGGCATCCCTGAAGGGGAGCTCTTAGATATCTCCTTGACTGTTTCCACACAGGGGAGCCACTGGGACCCAACACTAGCTTGGAGGGTTAGGGTTAAAGGGTAGAGTGAACAGGAAAGGGTCACAAGGCCCCGTGTTGCAGCAGTCCCAACACCAAGCATGTCACTCACTGCCCTGCCACTCCATCTCCCTTGGTGCCCAGTCACCCCGTGAGCTGAGGCTCCCATGACTCCATCAGAGCCTGCATGCGAATGCTGTTCTCTTCCCCACCCCTCACCTGCTGCCCAGAGCTCTTCTGCAGCTGCGCGCTGGCAGTGCCCCCAGTGATGGGCCTTCAGCCTTGTGGGGCTGCTCTGAGGCAGGGGGATGATGTGGAGAAGCCAGGCAGTATTCAGCACAACCCTGGGGAGTGACCCCTCAGGCCTCCCACCACCAACTGGGCTTGTCACTGGAAAGACAAAAACTATGAAACCCAGCAACAACAAAATACTAGTCCTCTTAGAGTTTCTTGCGCTTTGATTTTTTTAGGGCTTGAGCCCTGTTTCACTTATAGGGTCTAGAATGCTTGTGTTGAGTAAAAAGGAGACACCCCAATATTCAAAGCTGCTAAATGTTCTCTTTGCCATAAAGACTCCGTGTAACTGTGTGAACATTTGGGATTTTTCTCCTCCGTCCTGAGGTCTCTGTCTGCTTTCTTTTTTGGGTTTCTTCCTAGGAGAATGAGAAGTGCATGTAATGGGGGTTGAGAGCACCTTTCCCTGCTCCAGGCTGTTGGCCACAGGCAACTTCTTAGCACCCTGAGCTCAGCTAGGGCTTGTGGAGGACTCCCTGGGGGAAGCAGAGAGGGGAGTGCCAAGGTGGCCATATGGTTCCAGGACCAGTGTCTTTAACTGTTTGCTACTGCTGCCCCCAACCCGTCTGGCTCTGGAGTACTGCCTAGACCAGAGGTTCTCAACCTGTGGGTCACGACCCCTTTGGAGGTCGAATGACCCTTTCACAGGGGTCGCCTAAGAACAGTAGCAAAATTAGTGTTATGAATTAGCAACGAAAATAATTCTATGGTTGGGGGTCACCACAACATGAGGAACTTGTATTAAAGGGTCGCGGCACTAGGAAGGTTGAGAACCACTGGTCTAGACTCACAGGAGTGAGATGAATGGGGGAAGTGCTGATTCTCCCCACCTGGGGTGGGGAGTGAACAACACATTAACTGAGCAGTAGGGATAGAAGGCATGAACCTGGGAAGTGCTTTTATAAATTATTTTCCTTGTAGATTTTATTTTTAATTTATCTGTGACCTGCCAGGGAGAGGAGAAGAGAGAGAGAGAGAGAGAGAGGTTGTGAGCACATGACAAAATAAAATAAAATGGATGATTCATTCTCAAGTGCAGTTTTTCCCTACCTTGAATTTAAACTGAGAGTAAATAGGCCTCAGGAGAACTGGCCATTGTGTGGCTAAGGCAGAGCTCACCTGGGAAGATGGGTGGAGGCTGACAACAAGTGATTTAGACAGAATTGTCTAAAAGACAGAATAGTCTTAACTGTGTTAAACCTTCCAAGTAGATGTTGTGTACCTCTTTACAAGGTTTACCAGCTGAATCTTCAGGAAGGATTCAGAATCCTTTTGGCCTTTTTCAAAGGGCTAGGCTAGGTGGAGGTGGTGTCACCTGGCCTAGCTCCTTACCTGTCCACTTGCAACAAACTGCATTTGTTTTGACTGTGCTGTTATTTCTCTGGTGGTCCTACCTGTCAAAGGGTTGCAGAGCATTGTAGTCACGCTGACGACTGTGATGGTGAAAACCTGAGAAATCAACAGGACCAACACATGCCAAGTGCTTCAGTGTAACATAGCAGGGCCACAGAACTAGAGAAGCAGGAAGCTAGACCCCAGGTTTTAAGGCATCAGAAAGCCCCAGCTGAGGTGACCAGAATCTCTTCTCCCTAAAAAACAACTAAAAAAAAATCTGCCTTAATACCAAGCCTTTAAAGTGCTTCAAGGTACTGTGGGGGTTGAAGTGCCACATGCCCGTCTTGAGGTAGGTAGGAAATGCCCGAGTAATGCAGTCTGAGATTACTGGGCAAGGTTTACGACCAGAAGCCATGATCCTTGTAATGGAACCTGTGATCTTGAATTTCCCTGTACCACTGTGTGACTGTTAGAATTTATCTTAAGGGGTGGAACAGAATTCCAAGAATAACATCGATTTCCTAAATTTGTTTCAATTTACAATGCCTTACTCCCCCACCCCCATCTCTAGTTAGAAAGGGTTGGTCATATAAAGAAGAGCTCTTCCCGAATTAGGAATTCAGTAGTATTTATCAGCCGGATAAGACCAAGATTCTTAAAGGGAAAAAAAAAAACTATAAGGCTGATAAAAACAAAACTAAACTAAAAATTAAGTCTGAAAGATTAATTCATTTCTGATAAAAATATAAATTATATATAGAAGAGTACACTGACAAGTAAAATCCAGAAAGTAATATTTTTGTATCCCTTCTAGAAACAGAAATCTGTATTTTGTGTTTGTTGTTTTTTTAGTACACTATTAGGCTATAACTTAATTATCTTGTTTTACAACTTTTTTTTTTAGCTTAAGAGATATAAAGGTTTTTCAAGTGAAAATCCTCTTACCCCTTTACTAGTGTTGCCTCTAGTCCGAGAGAGTATTTTTGTCACCCCCTCCCTCCCTCTTCCATGTCCCCTTATGGAGAGATGTACAGTTGTGTCTAGGATCACGCTGATTAGCTGGGGCTTCAGGCCAAGTTGGTCAGCACTGCTGTGGGGCTGACCTCTTTTGCTGCTGGCAGGTGGAGTGGGTGTTCCAGCTTCAAGGTTTTTTTCTGGCAGGAAGATGGGACTCACTCAAGTAAGGCCCATGAAAGAGCTATTACACCTAAGACAGGAAGTGAGAAGAGATTCTAGGATTGGCAAGGAGATGAGCAGGCCTCAATCCTTAACTAAGGACCAGACTTCAGCATGATCTGCTTGGGCAGGGGTAGAAGGCTTGCTTTGTCTTGACTTCAGCAGTCAGCAGTCGTAGGCTTCAAACCAATTTCCCATCTTAACTCATGTGAGAAGATGGAAATAGAGGCATTGTTTCAACATCTGCCCGGCACAGATCTCATCAGTGAAGTGGGATATTTCAGTATCAGTAAAAATAGAAGAAATATAGAACTGAAAAGGTAAAATAGTGATCTAGAGACAGTGTCTGCAAGACCTGGCCTCCATGGCTGACTCCTCACCCTTTCTAAGGAAAGCTAAATAGCAGTAGTCAAGCAGCTGGTGATCCGGCAGGTACTTCCCAAAGAACCTCATCTTCCTCAGGCTGCATCAGTCCCTGCTTTTACAACCTCAGGTTACACCACGCTTTGCTGCTCTTCAGGTCTGTTTGGCAAAGAGCTGGAAAAACAAGTGCCTTGCAGAAAAAATAATCCCACCACCCTCAAGTCTCCTACCACATCTAGTAGGCACTGACCTAGAGCAACAACTTTATTGTTTTTTGAGAGAGGAAGAGAAGAAAGCCCCACATGGTTCCACAATTTATGGTTCCACTTATGCATTCATAGGTTGCTTCCTGCATGTGCCCTGACAGGAAGTTGAACCTACAACCTTGGTGCATTGGGACAACACTCCAACCAACTAAACCACCTGGCCAGGGCTAGAGCAGCAGCTTTAGAAGCTCAGACTAAATCAGTAGTTTTAGGGCACCTCCAGCCAGAATATCATTTCCTTATTGATGCTATCCATATGCCAATACAGGCACTAAATTGGTGTGTGCCTCTCTGGAAGTTGTTTTCCCAGCCAAGTGTAGAAATTCTCTAGCAAAACCAATGTGCTTGACTATCGTTAAGTGATTAAGCCTTGTTTTCCTATCACTGATTCATCTGGGAAGTGAATAGGGATCCATAGACCTTTGACTTGTCATTTTGTTAGTGTACCAAAAACAGTAACCCCTTTCACCTTTACTTTCTTCTCACACAGAGGTCAGTCATTCTCCTTGCCTCTAGTTCTGACTTCATCCTGGAGCATGCGGAGACTCTGGAGAATATGTGTGAAATTTAACACCTGATTTGAGTCTAGTCTGTTCTGTCCAGGGATTCTTTGAAAATTCACATCTGCCTGAATTAGTTGAGAAACAGAATCTAGCGCACTAGTTGTCTCCTGAGGAGAGTATGGGACCATGCTAAAGAGGTGTGTTCAAAATCAGTTGAATAGAAACTCGTCTTCCTTTTTGAGTTCACAAAAATACCAATGATAGTCTCAAAATTGGTTCTTTTCCAGCCTTTCAAAAATGTTTTCATTGAATTTTTTTTCTAGAGAGAGAGGGTGGGAGAGAGAAACATTGATGTTGAGAGAGAAACAGATCAGCTGCCTCCTGCACACCCCTCCTACTGGGGATCGAGCCCACAACCCCCGGCATGTGCCCTAACCGGGAATCGAACCGGCAACCTTTTTGTGCATGGGAGGACACTCAATCATCTGAGTCACACTGGCCAGGGCTCTAGCTTAACTTTAACTGCAGACTGGAGACAGGGTGCACAGTAGTTGTTACTTCATTCCAGATGAAACCAAGGAAACAAAACCTAGTTTGGTTCACATGGGGAGAGGTGGAGAAAGACCAGAGTTGGTGCTCTGCCCTGTCCCATGACAGGCCCCAGAGTTCCCCAACCTGACCACAGGCTATGCAAACAGTAAATGGCAGGACTGGTCAAAGTCAACTAGGATTTAAAAATCCATGTGGGGCAAACAGTGGTTTTGGTACTAAACACCACCATGTAAACCAACAAGGTCACAGTGCAGACCCAGACCTGCTGTTGAATATTTTAACACAAGCTATCTAATATAAACAAAAACTATACAACTGAACTGTCAGCACATATTATAAACTTAATGTTTCAACCATACTATGGAGTTCTGCCACTTCAGTGGCCTAAGGAAAAAAACCTTTAAGACTACAGTTGACCCTTGAACAGTATGTGTTTGAATCACACAGGTCCACATATATGTGGAATTTTTTTCAATAAATATGTAAATGTTTTTCTCTTATGATCTATAACTCTTTATTGTTAAGAATATAGTATATGATACATATAACATACAAAATATGTGTCAATCAACTGTTCATGTTATTGGTAAGGCTTCTGGTCAACAGAAGCTATTAAGTTTTGGGGGAGTCAAGTTACATGTGGATTTTCAACCATGTGGGGGAGGGGTGTCAGTGCCCCAACTCCTTTGTTGTTCAAGGGTCAACTACCTGTACTGCTCTACTTGCCCCCACAGAGCAGGGCCAACTATGCTTTTCATCCCAGCAGATGGTTTTATTATAGATCTTACTTGCTTTCAATATTCAGCAGGAAGCTCTCAAGGCCAAGGTCAAATAAAAGTCATTCATGTAAGTGAGATGAGCAACTTGAACACATTGGCTAGGAAAATAGTAACTTTTGGAGAAAAGCTGAAAGCTACAGTCATACCGAGGGTGATGTGCAGATCAGAGACTGATGGTTGTCTGGGGATCTTAAGCTCTTCTATCAAACTTCCTTAACCGCAAACCAGAACCCAGAATGCTTCTACTTGATTGCTTCCTACTACTGCTATAAGGCAAGGTGAGGCCAAGACTCCTTCCTTTACTATGCTGAATGCTGGCCAGGTAGTGATACTGGTATTTCAAATCCTAGGAGGGAAATCACTGAGCCTGGACTTAGTTCAGTCCTATCAGCTCTAAATTTATTTTTTTCTTTATTGATTTTAGAGAGAGAGAGAAAGGGAGAGGAGGAGAGAGAGAGAGAGAAACATTGATGAGAGAGAACATCGATTGGCCACCACTGGGGATTTGGCCCACAACCTGGGCATGTGCCCTGATTGGGAATCAAACAGATGACCTCTTGGTGCATGAGTCGACATTCAACCACTGAACCACACCAGCCGGGCTGAGCTCTAAGTTTTTAAAATGAGAACATCCACCTTGTAGATCAGATTAATGATCTCAAACAACCCAGCTCCATATATAGTTCAGGATCTGGAGTCATTGCAGAAAATTTGCATTTCAGGGTTCCAGTTTCACCAAATTATTTTGGAATAACAATTTCCTCTATCATTTTCCCTTTTTGTATGAGGGAAATACTTTATAACACAGATTCCCAATGCCACAGGCCATAGACTATAAAGATATGCTGAACACTCAAGGCCAAACACCAAATGGCTATGGGTTAAAATCAAATTGAGTTGAGTGTGAATGAGTTTTGGTATGTAAGATTATATTTGAAATTAAATACTTAAAAATTCAGCTATTAAAAATCACTTAAAATTGGTAGTCAAACTTTCAAATGACACTGAAAAGCAGAAGTAATTATTCCTGAGCACTGTCAGTTGATAGAGTGCTCCTGTAGTTGTTATACTGGTTATTTACTGTAAGAACTTGAAACTCAACTGAAGACAGTGGAGGAGCAAGGTATTTTATTTTTATTTTTTTGAATGGCTCTGCCAGTGTAGGACACCTCCAATAATGATGCTGTCACATTAGTAAGCTCTCCTTTTGTAATGGTAACTAAGGCAATAAGCTATCGCCTCTTCAAGTCTTGGGCAACAGGTCTATGATGATGAAATTTCATTGAAGTCATCCAACAAACACATTTTGCACTACCTGAAGAAATGTTCTCTGACTTTCTGAAGGGGACTTAGGATTTGTTGTGCCTATGTATATTTTTTATTTCTAACATTTCTGCATGCATTTGTGACTTCAATAATCATTTGAGAAAATTTTATTCTTAAACTTTGAATCTAGAAATGTGATAATTGGCTTTCAAAGATAACAAAATTGTGAATATCTATCTCCACTTCAATTTTCATTGTATTATCAATTTCAGTGTCTCCCCTGGAAAGAATGATACGGTTTTACATGAGTTCAGGAATCCAGAAATGACAATAAGTAGCTTCCAAAGGTTAAGGCTAAAGCTGAATGGCAGCCCATTCTGAACACATATCAAGGCCGAAGGCTAATTTCAGTGCATCTTATGATGAAGAACAGAACCAGAATACCCCACATCACCCCAACTCTTTTATCTAGCTACTGACTGCTCTGCTGCTGCCAACTACAAGGACACACTCAGAACTCTGTACAGAAAAAGCATCCCAGCTCCATCTTACTTATGTCTCCCCAAACTCCTAGGAGGCTTTTTGTAAAAAGTATCTACACATCAGTTTACTTGAAACAAATGCTTTGTGCTAAAGAGAGCTGACTTGTTACACTGATCTGATCTCAGTGGAAATCCCACTTTCCCTTTTTAAAAATGGCAAGTCTAGTCCCATTTTGGCTCTGGAATTATAGGCAGAAAACAACATTAAGAAAATAGATGACATTTTAATTCAGTGATCAAATCCAAGGCCAATTCCTGAAAATTCTGGAAAGTTGACTTTAGCTAAGGTCACACAAATCTATGAAATACATGAGCCAGGATCCAAACCTAACTAAAACCCCCATGTTTCCAAACATAGTTTGGAAGTGCTATCCCGTCACAGAGTACTAAACAAACAACCTTTGAGCAATATGAAGACAATGATGTGACAATATTTACAGTTTCTGCAGCAATTATAAATGTTCAATAAATATTTACTCAGTGTAGTGAGACCACTCAAAGATTCAGGCCAGACAGCAGATTCTCAAGCCTACAATGTTCAAGAAATAAAACCATCCAGATGTGGAAGTTGTTTCCAACAAGCTGAACCTGTAAGGTAATAAAATGCAAGGAGGGTTTCTGGCAAGACTTAAGACAAATCAAGGATTATAAATCTATATAGTTTTATTAAGACAAAAACTGACAGTGTGGTATGAAGTTTACATTTAAACAAAGTTTTCACAGAAATCTAACACATGCCTAAAAAGATTTTACAATGAAGTTCTAGATGCAGGTCTGAATGATGTCAAGAATTGATGGATCTCATGAGTCGAGACAGCATTTTGGGTATTAGTTAATTCTTAGGATTAAAAAAGATTTTTTTGTTTTGTATTTTAAAGTGAACCACTGCCCTAGTATGAAAGTGAAAGTTTAATCTTCTCCTGAGACCAGGGCTTTTGAAATAATCCAACTCTTGAAGTGATTTGATGAACTTGTGCTGTCAGTGACTGAACCCTGCCACCGATGGTTTCAGAGTTCAAAGTTCAAAAAACAGAGGCTCCAAGAGTTTTCCACCCTAAGAGCATGGGCCCTTCTCTTTACTCTCACTCCTATGCCACCCTCTTCCCCTCCCCAAATAACCTCAGCCAGTAGCTTGGATGGACAAGCTAATATTTATAGCTTCATAATGAGAAAAGGGTCTTCTTGTCAGTTTCAAGAATTAGCACCTCTAAGACAGAATGATCTGCATATATATATGCTCCAATAAAAGATTTTCCCTTCTCAACCAGTTTCCACCCCCAAAACGGCAGCTTTGGTAACTTATCAACTGGCTTAGTCCTTTGTTGGGAACAACATTAAGCTCAGGCAGGGAATACCTTGGCTTGTAAGTTTCAGGCATTCACAGCTTTTAAACAGTCTCTCACAGTCCTCAATTAGATTGCCAATGACATTTTTTGATAAAGTAATACATTCTGGACACAGAACCAAATCATTCGTTGTTTGTTCTTTCCATTGTTTCACCATTTCCCCAACCAGGCCCCAAATTTTAACCAAACAATCCTACCCATCTCCCTTCCTTCCCACCCCACCCCTCCCACCCCCAAATAATACACCAGTAATAGCCAAAACTACACACATGCTACGCTGTAAAAATGCAGTTAACACTATTGGGAAGAAGGCTGTGGGTTGTGGAGATGCTCTTTGAAGATCTACAGTATCTTTTTGCTCTCCCACACACCCATTCTGCAAATTTTGTCCTTCATAGAAGGCCCTTTGCTTTTCTCAGCAAAATGCAGAATGAGTTGCCTTGAAACACTTATCCTCCTTCCCCTCCACTTGGATGGGTGTGCAAACTATACAGCATGGAACGGCTTTAAAGCACTTGGGCTGCTGTAGGGCACAGAAACTATACTGGCTCTTCAAAGGACATCTTCTCAAGCCACCTCTATGGTATCAAGACATGTAGAACTCCTTCCCCTCCCCACTTGAAACCCACAGTCAGATGTGACAGGGGCTGGTACTCAGGAGAGTTAATTCTTGTCATCTTTTTTGTCATCATCCTCTGAGGGGTAGGAATGCCACGTCAGCCTTTCCTCATAGAAGGATATAACAACCTGGGGGCACTTGACATTGGCTTCCTTGGCTGGGACCAGGTCAGCCTCATCAGAGTTTTTCCTGCAGAACAAAGCACAGAGAGACTTTGAGACCAGGTGCTAGTGGTCTCCCAACTTGGGTCACCCAAGGGATAAGACTTTAAAAACATTAATTCTAGAAGCGTAAGCTAGGGAAGGGTGCTAACATGGCCCAAGCAGTATTTACTGACAACTTTTAGTCAACATCCTTGTAAATCTCCTGTTGAAAATCCCCTCTGGGTATCTTTGTCAAAAGGTAGGTGACCTAACTCAATCTCTCACATCTGACCCTCTAGGAAAGGCCAAAAAAAACCCATGATTCTCAATTCTCTGAGGGAAGAAGAGAGGCTACCACACTCTTCCAAAAGCCATATACTAGCTGCTAAGAGCCCACGGAGAGATCTTGGCTTTGTAACAGGATTTCATACTCTATTGGGTAACACTGAATACCAATCTCACTTTGGCCAGAGCCGATGCAGGTGGACACTTTCTTGCTGACTCATAATTATACTGTTTAACGTTACCAAATGCCATGCTCACACAGATATGCCACAACTCCCAGGTGTTTTGAAATGGTTCTTCAACACTCGAAGATAGAAAAATCAATGGACTATTATGTAATTCCCTGTATTTTTCTGAATATTATAATGTTCTCAAAATGTGAAAATCACATCCGTATTCTCAGGGACAAAGGAGTAAACTCTATCTTCAGGTCATTGGGAATGTCCTAGATGGAAGTGGTAGTATAGAGCAGGCAACAGATATATGATAGGATATCTGACGAGGCACCACTCAAAAGTTCCAGAAACCCAGCAATATGTAAACCAAAGCCATGTAGCTCCACAGAACCAAAGAATAAGCTGGTAAGGTATGTTTCTAAGTAACGGACTCGAGAATGGGAGGGAAAGGAGTGTAACAATATGGGAACCTGAAGCAGGCTGCCCCTTTTTGACAATTCAACAATACCCTTAGAAATAAGTTCAGTCATTTCACTGCATAGGAGTATTTGCTATTTTTGGAAATGGACAAGTATCTCCACTTCCCAGGAAAATAACTTCAAGATGAACTTGATTTTATAATTAATATCAATCATAACCTACAGAGTTACATTCAGCTATAATCTTTACACACAGCAGTGAGTCAACCAAAGGAGTGTAATCTTAGGCAATATGGAAATACTACTATAGTTCAGACTAGTCAAATACAGACAGAGAAAGTGTATTCTAGTTGGACTGAACAACTCCTGGAATCTAACCCTTCCAAAGGCAGCACCTTAAAAATAAACTAAAAACAATAAAAAAACAAAACAATAAACCTTTTCTTCTACAGGCTAGCAATAAATCAGCTACAAGAAGGTCAGATTCAGTAAACACTTAGGGAACGCATATGAAGAAAACAAGAGGTTTAGCTAGCTGCAACACAGGCTTTCTATGGTGTTAAAGTTAGGCCTTTCTGGCCACATTCTAAAGGAGAGGAACTAGTACAGATGTGGGTTTCAGAGAAGGTTCTAGACTGACAAAAGGACAAAGTACCTAGAATGCTGCCTTCATAGACAAAAGTTTAGAATTATTCCCTCCTAATTTATATTTTAAAAACAGTGATTAAGATCCACTTGGAGGGAAAACACACAAGCATTTTCAATAAGCAAAAAAAAAGGGAGGGGCTTCCTTTTGGACAGAGAGTAGGAAAATTATAGAAGATTTTGGGTTAATAACAGTTCTTAAGATTCTCATGTTTCCATTGAGCTGTTTCATGGAGTATTAATTACTATTGCTGGTGTTTATACTTAATGAAGAAAAAAGTAGGCTTGCTCTATGCTCAGCATATAGGAAAGAGGTCATGCTGACCCCTGCTGCCTGATCCTGGAATTGCAGAATCTGTACAAATAGAAAGAACCTAACAATTAAGAACAAAGGAAGAGCTACAGAAATTCTTTCCTAACCCAGAGAAGTTAACAGAATTTCTGAGCCTGGGGCCAGCCCAATCATTATTAAGGAGGTGGTAGAAGGGGAGGGTGGTTCAATCACATTCCATATTTTCTCCTTTCACTCAGAAAAGTAAAATGTGATTCCTCCCCATACCTTCTCCACTCTCAATTTTCTCCCACCTCCTAAAAAAAAAGGCTAAAGATCTGAAAATCCTAAGGGCCCCTACCTGTAAATCATGAGTCCAGGTTGGCAGTCAGGCCGAGGGTCACTATCGAAGGACTATGCCATCTTAAAGATTTCACACCTGGGTGACTGGAATTTCGAAGGTCCAGCTCTTTTCTCTGGCATGGAACAAATGGGAGAAGAAAAAAACAACCACACAGAGCCACTGGCAGACTCACCATTTCATCAGGAACATGAGTTCTCCACTGGAGTCTGTAGCTCCAATAATCCGCTCCGGCTCCAAACCCCGGGCAAAACCTCGTGGCTTTTCTGACTGCAAAAACCAGAGGGATTAAACAATTTTAAGTATGTGGGACTGCTATCCAGACCGAAGTTTATTCCTATTGCTCGGATTCACGTACTCAAACTCTTCTGCCAAATATTTCACCAATACCATGCGTGGTTCCAAGTCATAGGCCTTTTAGAATCGTTGTAAGCGATTATCCCATCAAGGTCTAAAATGTTTGAGGTTTCCCCACATGTAAAAAGGGACATGTATCTCAAGCAAAATATATGTTCACAAAGGTTTCTTCACCCTCAAAAGACAACTTACTTTAAGGTACTGAGAATAGATTAAAATAGCTACCTCAAACCTGTAATTATTAAAATACTGAATGCTATCTATTTACAGGAATTAATTGTTCCTGAACCTTCAGATAAAATAAAAGTAGATTATGTGGCTTTGTGAGAGTACTGAGCCCCTAAATACTTTGTAAGCATTAGCCTATCTAAGATTCCAGAAAGACTAAGAGATGGCTGCTGATATTCAAGAAGCAGCAGAACAAAGGTGCTGAAATTATCTGACTTTCAGCTTCTTTGACAGCAGTAAGAATTCTGGCCAGTAACAATTCTTACTACTACCCTTACCTCTTCTTTCTTCTTCTTTGGTTTGCTCTCCTCTCCCTTATCTTCAGAATCAGAGTCAGCTTTGCGCTTGCCTCCTTCTGATTTATCTGTCTCATGTGCTGTTTTCTGTGACTGTAGAAACTCAGCAATGAGGTCAGGACAATCCAGATTCTCTTCTGGCTCCCATGTGTTGTCCTCACTGAAATCAGAGGGAACAGTGAGTCACTTTCCACTTAAAGTTAGAATACTCATACAAAGGAGAAGCACAGGAGAACAAGAACTGGTGTCCTTGACAAAGAGGAGTTAACAATGAGTGACTAGATTTTGCCCAAGACTAAAAACTGGGCAAAGTTAAAATCTCTTGGCAGGGTGGGGGCAGGGTGGCCTTTTTAGTACAAATGGAAAGTTTAGAAATTTGCCTCTTGCAAAGAAAAATTACTTTCTCTTTGCAAATTTGGATCAGTCTAAAGCCACACACAAAACTGTTCCTCAGAAATCACTGTCTTATATTATAGCACTTTGTACATATAGATCATTTTCCTAGTTAGACTATAAGCCATGAAGACCAGGCCTGAGTTACACTGTACCTATCAGAGCACCCTAGGCCTTGCACATTACTAGACTCCTGAGAAATAGTTGGTGACTAAATGAATGCACATTTACCCTGGTCAGTGAAACTTACTCCGAGAACCCCTTCCACTTGAGGAGGTATTCCACTTTGCCCTTTACCACTCGACGGTCGAGAACCTTTTCCACCACATATTCCTCTTCCTCTTCTTCTAGTACCTCCTCCACTTTCTTCTTGTTTTGTTTTTTCCCCATAGTGCCCGCCAGCTTTCTGGTATAAAAAGGGTGACGCTGCTAAAATGATAAGGAAAATAAAAAGGACGTAAGGGCACACTCATGTTGGTTAGGTGAATATACAGATAGCAAGAAAAGCAAGGACATCACAGATGAATTTAATAGTGTGTACTGATTATTTAAGTGCTATGCTTATTCATCTCCAATACACAATAAAGTTTGCTCATATACTCAGCTAGAAAGTGAGTTTATAAAACAGCCCCAACTAACCTTACAGCAAAACAACAACTTTTTAAAAAATCCTCACCTGAGGACACTTTTCCATTGATTTTTTTTTTTCAGATAGAGTAGGAGGGAGGGAGGGAGGGAGAGAGAGAGAGAAACATCTATGTGAGAGGCACACACTGACTGGTTGCCTCCCGCATGAACCCAACCAGGGCTGGGAATACAACTGAGGTACGTGCCCTTGACTGGAATCGAATCCCTGACCCTTTGGTACATGGGCCGACACTCTAACTGCTGAGCCAAACCGGCCAGGGCCACAGCAAAATTTCTTTATTCATGCATAGCCACTTAAAACTTTTATACGTATTCTAAGTTAAAAAATTCCCCAATACCCCTTTTACTATAAAGCATGGTATCCAATTTATATTAAACTGCAAGAAAATCTATCCTCCTAAAAATAATGTATATACATCAAACATATACATATAACCCTCTGATCCATACATTCTCCTATTGTTTTCTATTTCATTACAGTACAAGACTTGAATTTTTACTATGAGAAATAACCTGTCCTATTTATTTATTTATTTATTTATTTATTTAATCCTCACCCGAGGATATTTTTCCATTTATTTTCCAGCATGGGGGAGGGGAGAGAGAGAGAGAGAGAGAGAAGAGAAATGATGTGTGAGAGAGAGACATTGATTGGCTGCCTCCTGCACAACCCCAACCAGAGCCAGGAACCAAACCGCAACCAAGGTACATGCCCTTGATCAGAATTGAACCCATAACTCTTTGGTCCGCAGGCTGATGCTCTAACCACTGAGCAAACTGGTCAGGCACCTGTACTATTTATTAAACATCTAGTTCAATTTTCCCTTTTGTATATGCCTATAACCAATTCTTCCACGCTGTTAAAACACCCTCTCTTTTAAGTCCCCTTAAGATTCTTTTTTTTTTTTTTATCCTCACCTGAGGACATTGTTTCATTTTTTGTTCAGGTAGAGTGGGAGGGAGAGAGAGGAAGAGAGAGAGAAACATCGACGTGAAAGGGACACATCGAGTGGCTGCCACCCACACGACCAACCAGGGCCGGGGACAAACTGCAACCGAGGCACATGCCCTTAGCGGGAACCAAACCCAGGTCTCTCTGGACCGCAGGCCGATGCTCTAACCGCTGAACCAAACCGGCCAGGGCGCCTTAAGATTCTTTTAAAAAACTAACATGTTTTTATTGATTTTTAGAGAGAGAGGAAGGGAGAGGGAGAGAGCAAAACATCAACTGGCTACCTCCTGCACACCTCCTACCAAGGATCAAGCCAGCAACCTGGACATGTGTTCCGACTGGGAATTGAACCAGCAACAGGAAGATGCCCAACCAACTAAGCCACACCAGCCAGGCCCTTAAGGTTCTTTATCCAATCTTTTCTGAATGCCACCATTAATTTACACTTCACAAGTTTCTTGTTAACTTCTCATTCTACTTAGTTTATTTCTAAGGCTGAGAAAATGCCAGAAGGATCATGAAATTCTCTGAACTGGAGAACTGCAATAATCTGGAGTGTGTGCGGGAGGGGTGGGGGGGGGGAGAGCTTAGTTATCACAGATAATAGAAGCTGATTTTATTCTTTTTTTTTTTATCCTCACCCGAGGACATTTTTTCATTTTTTGTTCAGATAGAGTGGGAGGGAGGGAGAGAGAGAGAGACATCAACGTGAAAGGGACACATCGAGTGGCTGCCACCCGCATGACCAACCAGGGCCAGGGACAAACTGCAACCAAAGTACATGCCCTTAGGGGGAACCGAACCCGGGTCTCTCTGGACCGCAGGCCGATGCTCCAACCGCTGAGCCAAACCGGCCAGGGCAAGATTTTATTCTTAAAATACATCATCAGGCTGGGTAACATCTAAGGGTTTTTCCAGTGGTTAAATTCTAGTTCCCCATAAATCTATTTTCTTTCTTTCTTTTTAAATCCTCGCCCGAGGGTATTTTTCCATTGATTTTTTTTTTTTTTTTAAGATAGAGTGGCAGGGAGGGAGGGAGAGAGAAACATCGATGTGAGAGACAAATAGATTGGTTGCCTCCCACACAACCCCAACCAGTGCCAGGGATCGAACCCCCAACCGAGGTATGTGCCCTTTGGTCTGCGGGCTGATGCTCTAACCATTGAGCAATACAGGCCAGGGTAAATCTATTTTCTTTTTTTTTTTTATCCTCACCCGAGGACATTTTCCATTTTTTGTTCAGATAGAGTGGGAGGGAGAGAGAGGAAGAGAGAGAGAGAGAGAGAAAGAAACATCGACGTGAAAGGGACACATCAAGTGGCTGCCTCCCGCACGACCCAACCAGGGCCGGGGACAAACTGCAACTGAGGTATGCGCCCTTAGTGGAACCAAACCTGGGTCTCTCTGGACCGCGGGCCGATGCTCTAACCACTGAGCAAAACCGGCCAGGGCTTTTTTTTTTTTTTAATTAAAAAAAATTTTTTTTTAATTTCTTTATTATTATTATTTTTTACATTTATCTTCAGAGAGAGTGGGAGGGAGAGAGGGAGGAAGAGAGAGAGAGAAACATCTACGTGAGAGAGACACATCAAGTGGTTGCCACCCACACAACCCCAACTGGGGCCGCCATCCACACAACCCCAACTGGGGCCGGGGACAAACTGCAACTGAGGTACATGCCCTTAGCGGGAACTGAACCTGGGCCTCTCTGGTCCGCGGGCCGACGCTCTAACCGCTGAGCTAAACCAGCCAGGGCCAGGGTAAATCTGTTTTCTTTTGTCCTTTATACAACTCTGACTGCTGGTAGGCTTAAAGCCTTACGTTTACCAATTTGTGTCAGTAGGTGGCACCATGAGATACGAACACAACAAAATTGATCTACAAAACTGGCCCAAGTCTACAAATTGATGGGTCAGTTGCCCAGAATGAGATACAAAGAATCAAGAATATGGCAGATAATCCAAATAAGAAAGAAGTTACTACCATGTCTGAATTTAGCACAATGCCAATTTGGTTTGGTCAAACTGGTTGCTCTTAGCATCCTTGGGAAAAGGAGTCTAAGTAGAAACTCCTCAAAATACTTTAAAGACAGAATGTATCTTAGAAATAGTCCATCTATAGACTACATGAAATATAACAAACATCATAAAAGTCAGGATCATCATTATTAATCAGTTATATTATCTACTTACTTAGGCTTACACTCAGATATCCCCATCTCTGCATATATGAGCAATGCTGACTTAATGAAAAAACATTTATTTGGCTACTAGAAAATTCTAAACATTGCTGGATACTGGAGAGTCAACAAAATAAGAAATGGTCTTTGCCTTCCTGAAGCTTAATGTCTACTAAGAAAAAAAATGTAGACACTTCTCCCACGGAAGGTATTCTGAATTTCTGTAGAGTGACACAAAATAATGTTTTCTGAGATGCTTTTAGTATGGCCTAAACACCCAAGGCACTCCCCCTTCAGAACACAAATCTAAGAGTATCTGTTCAACACTCTTCCTCTTCATTTACATACTGAAGACACTTTCTTTGCCTCCCTAAAACCCCTATCTTTTAGAGAAAGTGCCAGGAGTCTTCCTTTCCTTCTGTTCCTGAACAGACTTATCACTGGACTGAATGTAATCTTCAGCTAATTCCTGGCTAGCTTCATTGTGCCTCTGATTCAGAGGCTGTGCTTTCCAAGGGAGATGCGTTCAGGTTTCCGCAATTCTGGTTGCCATATGACAAGGGTTATTTTATAAGTAAAGAAAAATGTCATTTTCCTTTTGGATAAATGCAGTAGTGTTTTTCCTCAAAACAAGTGCTACCCTTTGCGTGCTTCTTTTCACTGTTGGTTGAAGGGGTAGCAAGATTCATCATCAGTTTTTGGTTAAAAAGTGCAGAGAAAAATAAACTGACAATCACCTTAGGTAACAAAGGGCTACACAACTCCCTACATTAATTTGGATTTGAAAATTGGAAGACATTCCCTTTCTCAACAGATGGAAGGAAAACAATAGGTTATAGATGATCCCAAAACAGTAACTGTCTGCTAATAATCCTTCTAAAAGAATTAAATTTGAGAAAGTAGCTCTGGACGGTTTGGCTCAGTGGTTAGAGTGTTGACCTGTACACTGAAGGGTCACAGGTTTGATTCCAGGTCATACGGCACATACCTGGGTGGCCCTGCATGCAGGAGGCAACCAATCAATGTCTCTCACATCTGTTTCGTTTTCTCTCTCCCTCCCTCCCTTCCACTCTCAAAAAAAAAAAAAAAAAAAAAAAAAAAAATCCTTGGGTGAGTATTAACAATAAATTAATTAATTAAAGGGAAGGAATTCTACTACTATGGATTCAAAATGCAGAGCTATTTAAAGCTTGGTGTTATCTACATTAATACCTATAATTGTCCTACAAAAAGAACCAGCAGTTCACTTGATGGTAAAGAAGGAAACTAGACTGGGTAGAAAACACAAAATTGAGTGTACAGATGTCAGTTTATAATCTTTTCACCTGAAAATTATATAATGTTATTAACCAGTGTTACCGAAAAAAATTTAATTTGAAAAGTAATAAAATAAGATGTATCCTAAAAAAAAAGAAAAATAAATAGCTCATCTGATCCTGCTACTATGACCCAAAAAGGGCCAGGACAGCTTCTGGCTCATCTCTAGCTACTGAGAGCCTGCCTCTCCTCCCTTTATCATTAGCATTCCCATGGCCCCAAGAAGTAGGAGTCACAGAATAGAGTAAGAATAAAATCCTTTCAGTTAGTTAAGTAAAGAAAACCTCCTAAATGGGGAAATCTAAAGACCTTTTGATTTACATTTTTACTCACTTAAATCACTGAGCTAAGATGGAACTCAAATAAGAAATAAAGAATGCAGAAAACACTCCCACTTTTCTCTGAGCTTCCCTTTTTCTTTTTTTTGTTAATCCTCATCCAATGATCTTTAGAGAGACAGGAAGTGAGGGGGGAGAGAGAAAGAAAGAAAAGTGGGAGAGAGGGAGGGAGAGGGGGGGAGAGAGGGAGAGAGAGGGAGGGAGGGAGGGAGGAAGAGAGAGAGAGAGAGAGAGAGAGAGAGAGAGAGAGAGAGAGAGAGAGAGAGAGAGAGAAAGAGAAAGAGAAACATCCATTGGTTGCTTCCCGTACGACCTCCGGGGATGGAACCTACAACCCAGGTACATGCCCTTGACCAGAATCAAACCTGAGGCCCTTTGGTCTGCCAGCCAATGCTCTAAACCAGCCAGGGCTCTCTAAGCTTTCTAAACTGGCTCATCCCATCCCAGCATCTACATTCAGAGACTGGATTCTGTTTATTGGAGAGTCTCAGCCAGGCTTCCCAATGTGAGTTTTCCCTCTTATTTATAGGTAGTTCTCTAGGGTCCTGAAGAGGTTATTTTCAAAATCAGTAGAGATGCAACCCAGTCTTCCTATAGAATTTAGTAACTTTGGAAGAGCCAAGAGCCCCCTTAAATATTATGACAGGCCAATTATTCTTACAGCTTCCAAATGGATTATTTCCAGAGAAACCTCCTCTCCTTGAAGACAGCAGTCTCTAAACACCAGCAAAGATATCTAGAATGAGAGCTCTCAAATGGAATTGCTGCAAGGAAATTTCAAAGTAACTCAGATCAGTGTAACAGCACAATAGAAAAATGCCTTTAGCCAACACTATTTGCCACTCCCCTAAGCATCCTGGCAACCAAATTATGACATAAAAAGTGCCACAATCACTGAACAAAGGATCAATATATATGAAAGAACATCACAAGAGGTGTACAAAAGGGCAAACAATTCTAGATTAACTCAGAAATCTTAATCCTTGGACAAGTGTTCTCAAAGTTTATTATGAGGTTGAAGACAAAAAAAATCTAGTTAATTAAGATGCTGTAACTTTTACCTAAATATTTACTGGGTCTGCCACATTTTAAGATGCCTAGAAAAATAATACTTTACATTTGTATTGCACTTTACAGTTTAGAAAGTGCTACCAACCACATATCTCATTGATTCTGAAACCAGAGACCATGGTGTGAAGCCATTTAGATGTTACTGACACCTAACAGATAACAGAACAGATTTACATGAAATAAATCACCCAAGGTCACACAATTAACCAGGAGCACAGCACTTCAATGAGGACATCTAGCAAGGCCGGGCTAACTCGCCCTGCTGCACACACACACAGAACAGGAGCGAACTACACAAGAATTCCATTCGTCTATACAAGGAAAGGACAGAGGGGTCTCTTGAGATGGATCCTCCCTGCATCAGTAAATAAGGAAATGACTGAAATGATTTTCCTTAAGAAAAGACCTTGGGAGATATCGCTGTTAAAAAAAAAACAATGATTTTTAATTGGTTAATGGAATATGAAGGTATTCACTGTTAATTAAATCAGCAAGCAGTAACAAAGCTTTTGTTTTTGGTGCCCAGCAGTCTTCTGAAGTTAAACAACTAGCAAGTAGTCACTACAGAGACAACTACTGAGAAAAATGTCAATTTTAAGAAACGAAAATACATCTATAGTTCCCAGTGAATCCAGGAATGGTGTAAATCTGAAGCTATGAACTCACAGCTCTTTTAAGAGAGAGAAAAAAGCCCAGCCGGTTTGGCTCAGCGGTTAGAGCGTCAGCCCGTGGACCAGAGAGTCCTGGGTTCGGTTCCCACTAAGGGCATGTACTGTGGTTGCGGTTCATCCCCGGCCCCGGTTGGCATTGTGCGGTGGCAACCAGTCGATGTGTCTCTCTCACATTGATGTTTCTCTCTCTCTCTCTCTCTCTTCCTCCCTCTCTCCCTCCTGCTCTATCTGAAGATAAATGCAAAAAGTGTCCTTGGGTGAGGATAAAAAAAAGAAAGAAAGAAAGAAAAAAGCACTGTTGGGATTCTCCTCACACACCCTCAACTCCTGTAGTTAGGAGATAGACAATAGAAAGGACGGACAATGCTATTTTGAAGGTAGAAGGTAGTAAAGTGATGATATAAGCTTAGGCATTTTGGCCCTGGCAGGTTTGGCTCAGCGGTTGGAGCGTGAGCCTGTGGTCCAGAGAGACCTGGGTTCAGGTCCCGCTAAGGACACGTACCTCGGTTGCAGTTTGTCCCCAGCCCTGGTTGGGTCGTGCAGGAGGCAGCCACTCGATGTGTCCCTTTCACGTCAATGTTTCTCTCTCTCTCTCTCTCTCTCTCTCTCTCTTCCTCTCTCTCCCTCCCACTCTATCTGAACAAAAAAATGGAAAAATGTCCTCGGGTGAGGATAAAAAAAAAAAGATTAGGCATTTTGTTTTCAGTAGTTGGTACTGTGGAAGGGTATGAGAAGGATCTAAGAAGACAATGTGGACATAACTCCTGATCCATCAGACATATGAATTATAAACGGCCACCCTGGGCCCTGGCTGGTAGAGCGTCGGCCAGAGAACCAATGAGTCGCGGTTCATCTCCGGCCCTGGTCAGGGTCGTGTGGGAGGCAACCAGTCGATGTGACCCTCTGACGTCGACGTTTTTCTCTCTCCCACTCTATCTGAAGACAAATAGAAAAGTATCGTCCGGCTGGTGTGGCTCAGTGGTTGAGCATCGACCCATGCACCAAGAGGTCGCCAGTTCATTTCCCAGTCAGGATACATGCCCAGGTTGTGGGCCAAACCCCCAGTGGGGAGCATGCAGGAGGGGCCAATCGATGTTCTCTCTCATCGAGGTTTCTTTTTTTTTTTTTTTTTATCCTCACCCGAGGACATTTTTTCATTTTCTGTTCAGATAGAGTGGGAGGGAGAGAGAGAGAGAGAAACATCGACGTGAAAGGGACACATCGAGTGGCTGCCACCCGCACGACCAACCAGGGCCGGGGACAAACTGCAACCGAGGTACATGCCCTTAGCGGGAACCGAACCCGGGTCTCTCTGGACCGCAGGCCAACGCTCTAACCGCTGAGCCAAACCGGCCAGGGCTCTCATCGAGGTTTCTATCTCTCTCTCCTTCTTACTTCCTCTCTCTAAAAATCAATAAAGGAAAAAAAAAATTTTTTTTAAGTATCTTCGGGTGAGGATTAAAAAAAAAAAAAAGGACACCCTGGGAATGTCCAAGCTGATTTCTTGCCAGCATGAAGGATCAAATTCCAGATGTGAGGACAAGGTAATACCTACAGACCTCTGAAACCAAACCAGTAGTACTTTTAAGCTAAGCACTAAGGTGACACATTTAGAATGTTGGTCTGGTGAGTTGATCATCTTTACTAAGAAAGAATTCACAGGAGCCCGGCCAGTGTGGCTCAGTGGTTGAGCATTGCCCCATGCACCAAGAGGTCACTGATTCAATTCCTGGTCAGGGCACATACCCAGGTTGCGAGCTTGATCCCCAGTAGGGGATGTTCAGGAGGCAGCCAATCGATGTTTCTCTCATTGATGTTTCTAACTCTCTCTCCCTCTCCCTTCCTCTCTCTAAAAATCAATAAAAACATATTTAAAAAAAAAAAGAATTCACAGGAAAGCAGACTCTGAGTAAATAACTTTCATCTACATCAGCATCAGAATCACCTATGGAGTTTATAAATACAGATGCCCAGATCCAATGAATCAGAAAGTAGTATATTATTTTTTAAATGTTTTTCTAATTATGCTATAGTACATATATTCATATTCAATTACAAAAATATTTAATGTAGAAAATCACAGTTCCCTGGCTCAAAACCTGTCAAAGCCTGTTTTTGTTCTTCTATACATACACTAACACAGATATACATATGTGTAAATAGATATTATAGTTCTACAACTTGCCTTTTTATATATGTAATGTATTTTTTATATTGTTCCATAAAAGATCTTCATTCTTTTTTTCTTTTATTGTTTTTCTTTATTGATTTTAGAGAGAGAGGAAGAAAGAGGGGGAGAGAGATCGACACATCGATGAGAGAGAACATCAACTGGCTGCCTCCTCCAAATCCCACTGGGGATTTGGCCCACAACCTGGGCATGTGCCCTGACTGGGAATTGAACCGGTAACCTCTTGACGCATGAGTCAATGCTCAACCGCTGAACCACACTGGCCGGGCAAAAGATCTTCATTCTTAACACCTCCACAGAATTCCATACTGTATGGACACACCATCCTCTTAACTGTTCACCTAGTGATAAAAATTTGGCTTGGTTCCAATTTTTTATGCAAACAATGTTGCTTTGACCATGGCATCTAAATTTTTAAAATCTCCTTAGATGATCTGATGCACATCCTTGGATAAAAGCCACTGCTGTAATAGGATTGACAGAAACTACATTCCTCAGGTGAAAGTACACACATTATTGCAGATATAAATCAATTCTCATAATTAGCTAAAAGGCGGGTGAACATTTTACTTTCTCCATAAAATTTAGAGTAAGGCTGGAGCAAGAAGAAAAGGTAATAACCAATGTTCTTGAAAACAAAACCTTCTTCATCACACTCAACATCATTCAATCTAGACATTTTTTTGCATTCACAATTAAATTGAAAGAGTACTCCTTGAAGATCTCATAGTTCCTTCAGCCAGAAGAAAGCTAGTATGAGCACCAAAAGTATATCTTTCCCCTCCTTGACCCCTTAAAAACAACTTTACGTCTATAGGCAATTAAATACACACACACACACACACACACACACACACACACACACACACACACACACTGCATAAAACTCCGTTTCCTCATCTAAAAAATAGGTGTAACAACCCTCATGGGATTCCTTTGAGGTGAACTTTTATGATCTTCTGGCATTAACTGTCTATTTATATGTTTGCATATATGTTCTACCTCATTAGATTATTTACTATTTTAAGCTTAGGGATAGCTCTCTGAAACCCAGTACATTAAGAATTCAATGAGAAAACACAGTATCTGTTCTACGTATCTGGCAGAAATTCATGGCTAGCTTTTTCTAACAGCAGAGCAGCTCCAGAACAAACTCAAGAAGGACCCAGGTCTGATTGGCATGAATAAACCAATAATTACAGCCCAGCCAGTGTAGCTCAGTGGATTGAGCATTGTCCCATGGACTGAGAGATTCAGTTTGATTACAGGTCAGGGCACATGCCCCGGTTGCGGGCTCGAACCCCAGTAGGGGGCGTGCAGGAGGCAGCAAATCGATGTTTCTCACATCCATGTTTTTATCTCTCTCTCCCTTCCTCCCTAAAAAAATCAATAGAAACATATTTTTAAACCAATAATTACAATACAAGGAAACCAAGATTTCATTTCTGGAAGACTGAGACAAAAGAGCTGCCAGAAACTAGGAAATCACATTTCATATATCTAAAGGGCAAGAATTTCTTGTGTTGTTCTTTTATCTGACCCATGCAGGAAAATAAAGTAACAAAACTCTTATAGTAAATGGCAAAAGGAACATAGCTTCCTATGAATATAGGTAAGATAGGTGAGAAAAAGGAAGTAAATTTTGGATACAAACAATGGAAAATTTCAACAAAATATTTGTGAAAAGAAATTTAAGATTTCTAAAGACCTATATGAATACCACAAATCAGTTTTGATGACATGTATGGTAAAGTTCTCTAATAAACTTCAGAGGTTGTGCATTCAGACTCAGATTTTACATATATACTTTAAAAAATAGCCACTAACCCAATTAAATGAACAATGGTCTTCTAAAGAATTCATACAGCTTTTACTGAGTTCAAGACAAAAATATGACAATCACCCTTGATTTCTCCCCACTCATCCTCCATACATCCAGTCTCTTACTAAATCTTATTGATTTTATATCTTTAATATCTTTCAATTCAGATTTTTCTAGTCCCACTACTACCATCCTATACCAAGCCACCATCACCTCTTGCCTGGATAACTCATAATCCAATTTATTCTCAACACTAGACACTGATTTAAAAATGCAGATCTCTTCATATCATTATCTGTGAGCATATGAGCCAAAGACCACTGCACCTAACCTATTAATCACAACTACCTTGCCTTTTGAACCAGTCTTTATTCTACCAATTCCCTTGGCTGAAATGTCACTGTCAGAAGTTTCCCTGAAGCCCCAGACTAGGTTTAGGTTAACTTTTCCTATGAACATGCTCCTACAGTATTCATTCATTTAACAATTATCTATGGGGCCCTGGCAGGTTTGGCTCAGTGGTTCGAGTGTCGGCCCATGGACCAAAGGGTCGCGGGTTTGATTCTTTTTTTTCTTTCTTTCTTTTTTTAGAGAGGAAGGGAGAGAGAGAGAGAGATGGAAGCATCGATGAGAGAGAACACTGACTGGCCGCCTCCTGCATGCCCCCAACTGGGGATAAGCTCACAACCTGGGCATGTGCCCTGACCGGGAATCGAACCGGCGACCTCTTGGTGCATGGGTCGATGCTCCACCACTGAGCCACACTGGCCGGGGGCGGGTTTGATTCTTGGTCAAGGGCACCTACCTGGGTTGCAGGTTCGATCCCCAGGGGTCTTGCAGGAGGCAACCACTCAATGTGTTTCTCTCACATCGATGTTTTTCTTTTTCTCTCTCACTCCTCTCCCTCCCTCCCTTCCACTCTATCTGATGATAAATAGAAAAATACACTCAGGTGAGGATAAAAAAATAAATAAAATAAAACCCCTGGTTTCTTATAATTTATATTCTAATGTGGACAAATCAGTCAGCATAAGTGGGAGTGTGCATACATGTATGTGCAGAGCAGAGCACAGACAATAAGCAAGAAAAATTGGGAGTGGGGGAGAATGCTGTAAAAATATCTTTGGATTAAGTAACATGTAAACAGAGAACTGAATGACAAGGAGACAACTCAGCAAAAAAATCAGAAAACTACATAAAGTTTAGGGAATAGATCGCTCAAAGTCTTAAGGTGAGAAGAGCTTGCTTTTATGAGGAATACAAATGCGGCCAGATCAGAAAGAGCTAGACTGAGTGGAGTGGTAGACAAGGACCAGACGATAATTATTGTATCACTCCCCACTTCATTCTTTCTTTCAGCTAGCCTCTTTTTCCATTCTTTCTTTTCCTTCCCTTGGCTTAGCCTTTAGCTTAGTTAAGTTTAAGACCTAGTCAATTAATAGCTATAAAAGTTTGTAATTATAGCTCTACTAGCTTTTAATACTACTTATCAAACCAAATCAAATCAATAAGCATTTACTAAGAGCCTGGATGGAATATAGGTGATCAAGTAAGTTCCACATCACAGGAACCCTCTCAGACCCAGGCAAATGGAGATGTTTGGTCAGGCTAGTGGGATCTGAGGACACCCAAGTAGTACAAGATTTTGAGAATCCCTTAAGATTAAGTGATAATAACATAATAAAACTAACATTTATTGAATAATTAACACTTAATGCATATAAAGGCACTTAATTCAATTCTCATAACAACTCTTTTAAGTCCATTTCACAATGAGGACACTAATCCCCCAACAGTAAGACACAAAGCTAGGACTGAAAGATAACATAAAAAAGTAAAAATGTTGAAGTTCATTTCAACAGGAGAAATGACAAAAGTATGTAAAAATCAACAAAAGAAATATAAGCAATAATAAGTAGCCACAAAAGCACTACAGGTCTTGGAGGAATAAATGGCTAGGGTGATTAGGGAAGGTTTTGAAAGCTGGGATTGCAGCCAAACTCCAACAGCATTTGAAAAGGTTGATTAGAGGAGGGCAATTTGGCCCAAGGAACTGTTGTGAACAAAAGCAAGGAGGCTTGTCTGAGGTAGGTGGTGTGTAAACCAGTTTGGGCGGGAGTAGACTGAATAGGAATAGCAGGTAACTGCTAAAAATTTTTCTACAAGGCCTCTTTCTCCTTAAAGTCCAAACTCTACAGTGTTTAACATTTAACATCCTTTGGTTCCACCAATCTATATTCCTACTTCCCTCACAAAACCTACACTGCTGTCAAAACAGAAAAACCTAACCTGAACAAATCCTGAACATTCCCCCATGCATGACCTTGCTCATTATTAAGAAATGTGCTCCTGCCTGGTCGGTGTAGCTCAGTGGTTGAGTGTTGACCCATGCACCAAGAGGTTGCCGGTTCGATTCCCAGTCAGGGCACATGCCCAGGTTGTGGGCCAAATCCCCAGTGGGGAGCATGCAGGAGGTGGCCAGTCGATGTTCTCTCTCTCTCTCTAATATCAATAAAAGAAAAAAAATTTTTTAAAGAAAAAAAAAGAAATGTGCTCCTGTCCAAGACCAGCAGTCAAAATCCTACTCGTCCTTCAAGACCCAGCCTAAATGCTACTTCTTCCATAAAGCCTACCCAACCAAGCCACATATTATTTCTCTTTTCCTTGCAGTTCCAAAAGCATTCTGTTTCTATTTTCACACAGACACTCAAATATAGGTCTGGCCCCGAGTAAGGTGTTGAACCCTACATGGGCAATAAGGATGAATGTCTCAGACTCAGATAACCAGGGAATAGAAGTCTAAAGCTGTCAGCTTTTTAGGGAATGATCAGCAAGATAAATCTGACCTACAAACCCTAAATGGAAAATAAGGAAGTACCTTTGCTGAGCATTAACAACTACATACCAGTCATCAAAAGGCAGGTGAAGGCATGTGTAGTATATTGTTTGTAGTCACCTGATTCACGTTTCCAAACTGCTTTTAGTCTGTTAGCTGTGGCTCTGAGGCAAATGCTTTCCAGATGGAAAACATTACTGAGCAGAAAACAAGAACTTGTGCCACATACCCAGTGAACAAGGGTTTCATTTTAAAGGAATCTCTGTCTTTGAATTCCAGGATCTAGGACTAAAATACTGGTGTGTAAATAAAACTGGATTATTATCTGAGATGTATTCAGAAACTTGGCTAACCCCTTTCCAGTATGTTGATGTCGAAGAAACTATAGACTGGGGTTGAGAGGCCAAAGGGATCTGCAAATATTAGTAGGACACAGTTATATATGAAGCAAATCTTTTGGTTTAAGATGAAATAAAAATGATTAGAAAGCTACACCAGAATTATAACTAAGTTGGAATTAAAAGCAGAGAACAAAATATTCACAGGTAACACAACAAAACCAGATTACTGACCTTAACCTATCAAATACCGTAGTTCTATGAAGCCTTCAATGTGTTAGCTATTATTAGAGAAAGGCACAATTTCACAGACAAATTAGGTTGCCCCTTTTGGTCAGCAAATAATAAAAACTAAAGGTAGGAAAGATTTAATACAAGTTATTCGATTCAAATACAGACAGACTCTGAATTTTGTCCATATTTGAATAACTTCTCCAATTAACCTTGGAAAGGCTATTCAATTTTCCAATAGACATTGCTATTCGAAGTACTTATTTAACTATACAAAGGACACAAAAGATTTTTCAAGATACTTTTAAAATAGAAAATAGTCAAACTATGCTGTTGAAACCCAGAACCTGGGGCTTCTCCTAGGCGTTGCCTAAGGGACTTAAAATTGTCACCTGCACAATCTGCATACCTCTTCTGTATTTGATGCCAGAGTGAGTATAAACCGAGGCTAAGACTGGCAACAATTTTTCTCTGCCAAAGGTCATAGATCGAAGACAGGCAAACTGATTACGTAATTGCACATTAATTCATTCTGCTAACACATGGAATTCTCAGAAAGGATCTCAACATTCAACATTCATTCAATAATCTGAACTGCTTACTGTGTGCCAGACACTCAGATGAACAAGAGGCATGGCCCCATCTTATGTGAGCCCATAAACTAGCCATTAGCATTTGATTCCAAAAACTCTTCAGAGAACCCTGGCTAGGTAGCTCAGTTGCTTAGAGCATCATCTCAATATGCCAAGGTTGTGAGTTGACCCTGCATCAGGGCACATACAATTGCCCTGGCCGGTTTGACTCAGCGGTTAAAGTGTTGGCCCGCAGACCAGAGAGTCCCGGGTTCAGTTCCTGCTAAGGGCACGTACCTCAGTTGCAGTTTGTCCCCAGCCCTGGTTGGGGTTGTGTGGGTGGCAACAGGTCGATGTGTCTCTCTCACGTCGATGTTTCCCTCTCTCTTCCTCCCTTTCTCCCTCCTGCTCTTTCTGTAGATGGATGCAAAAATGTTCTCGGGTGAGGATAAAAAAAATAATAATAATCAACCAGTGAGCCCGGCCGGTGTGGCTCAGTGGTTGAGTGTGGACCCATGCACCAAGAGGTCGTTGATTCAATTCCTGGTCAGGGCACATGCCCAGGTTGTGGGCCCCATCCCCAGTGGGGGTCATGTGGGAGGTGGCCAATCGATGTTCTCTCTCATTGATGTTTCTGTCTCTCTCTCCCTCTCCCTTCCTCTCTAAAATCAATAAAGAAAAATAATTTAAAATCATCATCATCATCGTCAACCTGTGAATGCATAAATAAGTGGAATGGCAAATCGATGTTTCTCTCTCTCTCTCCTCCCTTCCTCTCTCTAAAAATCAATAAATAAAATTTAAAAGAAAAACTTCAGAGAAATAACCTATGAAGTGAAAAATCTACTAAGTCTAATGCAAAATCTATTCTACCACCAGAGAGAATATAAGGGGAGATTTTAAAGGATAATTTACTAGAAAATGACAAAAATGCATCAATTCCCTTTTTTCCTACTCACTAAAATGTGTACCAGAGGATAGAATGGTTGCTTCTTTTCTTTCCATGTATGGTTAGAAAATTACTAGTATCTTGAAGTCATAAATACAGAAGACTGGGGTATCCTTGCTTGGTCTTCTTTAATTAAGAAGCTAGATGTACCAGGCTACACATATTTACATTTTTAATGAAAAACAGTTTTTTTAAAAAATATTTTTTTTCTTTATTGATTTTAGAGAGAGGAAAGGAGAGAGAGAGAGATAGAAACATCAGTGAGAGAGAACATCAACTGGCTGCTTCCTGCATGACCCCACTGGGGATTGGGCCCACAACCTGGGCATGTGCCCTGACCAGGAATCGAACCAGTGACCTCTTGGTGCATGGGTCGAGGCTCAACTAGTGAGCCACACTGGCCGGGCTAATGAAAAACAATTTTAAAAACAATTTAGGCTACAGCATTCCATGGGGGGGAAAAAAAAAAGAACCACAGGGAAAATCAGAAATGACTGAAGATCCTCAAATGCCCTAAAGTTTTATTACGGGGCAACCAATTCCAACAAGGTCCCCTTCAATCTTACCACTTTCTATATAAATGTCTGTAAGCACCTAGGTAAGAACAAAAGCACTACCTTCCCAATTGTATTAATGCATCTATTCCAAAACCATGGGCCTTTGAGAACTATTTCAAACTGCTGAAATGATTCTTAACATAACTGAGGAAGCTATCTACTCTGGGTCAGAGGTTCTAGTATAACTGATCTTACAGTAAACTCCAGTTCAATTGAGTTAAACCAATATATGTTTGAATGTAACACAAATTCATGAATAGCCTTTATCTGAAGCTTTGAAAAAGGGGTAAAGTATTGCGCACTTCATATTCAAATTTTCCAACAAGGGAAAAGTTGGCTAAAAAAAAAAAAGAGCCCAAGAGGGGAAAATGTGACGATATAAGGAAACTTCCTCTTTGTCTCCCAATTTCCCACATCCCTCAAAATCTAACTTAACTCCTTAAATATTAGCTCATCGACACATTTCTACGATTTCACTGCCCTTTGTGACCAGTAACAATCCCAGATAAAAACGTAAGAAACTAATTCTGAATCAAAGTAAGAGCTGCACTTGGACTTTTAACCTCCTGAAGGAGTGAAGGTAGTAGAAAACCTGGAAAAGGGAAGAAGGCGTGTCCCATCCTTTCGTCAGCCTCCTCACTGTGTAAAGATCCATCAGGGAGGAACGGCAGCCAGGTTTCCCCTTTTATCTTCACCTTCCAGAAATACTCTCGGAACGTCCGCTCCGTCTACCCAACAGCTCTTTCCCCCTCTAGAGTCACCAGGCAAATAACTGCTCCACCTCCGACCCTCCCCAATTTATTACAAAGATCTCCCCCACCAGCACACCTTGGGCTGCCCAGCACCCTCTTACAACTTACCCGAACTTACTTGCAAGCGAAATTCCTCTGGGAGCCCCGACCAGACCCCAAATCCTCAGGTTACATTTCTAAACCTCGGTCTCGCAGTTGTGAACCCTCCACACACATGTCCAAGCACCAAGGCTGCCCAGCCTGTCCCGTTCCCAGTTTATTGTAAGTCTTTCCTCTCCAGTACAATCCTGCAGCCGCTCATCCAACCCAAGCAGCATTGTCTGGATCTACCCAGGCCGCGCAGAGCGACCCCACAAGTGCTAGGCCCACCCCGAATCTCTACAGCGCCCGCCTCAGGATACGCCGCCCCGCCCTCTCCATCCCTCTGGCACTCGGCGTACGACCCCCAGCGCACGGCGACAAGCCCGGCGCGGGAAGGGCGCGGGATCCGCTCCCAACCTCCGCCGCCAGCATGCGGCCCCTCACCCAGGGCTCCCGCCGCCGCTCCCGCTCCCGCCGCCGCCGCGCGCCTACCCCCGCCCCCCGCCGCCCGCCGCTTCCCCGCCTCTAGCGGACTCCTCACCTCAGAGCAGCGCCCAAGAGCACGAGAGGAATCGGTGCTGCGCTACTGGCGCGTCGCGTGGCGGGGGAGGGGGCCGGAAGAATGGCGCCCAGAAAAGCAACAGGCCAAGTGGCCGCGGTCGAGCCCCTCACTGAAGCGGCGTACCGCAGGCCCCAGCCAACGGCCCTCTCCTCTGCCGAACAAAAGAGCCTCGCACTCTGCGCTGCCCGCCGCCCGCACTGCGCAGGCGCGACGACCTGTCGCACTGTTCTATGGGACTCGGAGGCCATCCAAGACTACAAGACCCAATGAGCTGCGCGCGTCTTACGCCGCCACGCACTGTTTGCGAGGATTTCAGGGAGTTTTAGTTTTTAAACTGCCAAGAGTTAGGGGAGTGTAGTTTAGAACGTTGTTACCTAGAAAATTAGAACGTGTGCTTTTTGTAAGCGAGTCCCTTAATGCTTGTTCCGAAAGATGAACCACTTCTGGACAGTAATTCACATTCTCAAAATTTTAAATCTTAACAGGTTTCTCACCAGAACTTTACAAAAGCTCTAATAACCTCTGAAACCCTTCATTTCCTCCTCAAATCTCTGAAAGGCTCCTACTCAGCATTTAGATTACTTCCACTTCGAGGCCTTCCCTGACCCCTTAGACTAGGTTAAATCCGCCTGGCAGGTGTCATCCTGGCATCTTGAACCTACCCTTTTTCATTGGATGTGCCAAGGGATAGCTATAGCGCAGAATCCCCTCATCTCCATGAACACTCCTCACCCAGTCACCGCAACGAAACAGAAAGAGGCAAAAACTGTGCTTGTGTCCAAGGTTCAGAAATAGCCACAGTAAAACCAATGAATCACAAGTAGTAATTAATAAAAATGTATTGTGCACACACCAGAAAGACAGTTTGCAAACTGGGAGCACTTAAACCATAACACGGAATGAGGTTTATTGCTGTAAAGCATTACATAGTGGGAAAGCAGTGACTGTTTATTCTTCACAGTTATTAGTTATAATATTAGAATTTTCTTAAATGATAAGGAATTGACCAGTGGTTACCTCATATCAACCTTGGGAAACAGTTCAAGTTTTGCTTGATTTCCAGAGGCATAAACAAGTTAGTCTTACAAAATAAGCTAAATTAAGCTTTGCTTGTATGACTAAACTGATTTTATCTGCTCAGGGAATTTTTAAGGTTGGTCTCCTTTTTTTTCTTTTTTTTTTTTTAAATTGATTTAAGAGAGAGAGAGAGCGAGAGCATCGATTTCTTGTTCCACCTATTCATGCATTCATTGGTTGATTCCTATATGTGCCTTGACCCAGGGATGGAACTCACAATCTTAGAGTATTGGAAGGATGCTCCAACCAACTGAGCTACCCAGCCAGGCCTCCATTTCTTTTTTATTTTAACAATTTCCTCCTTTAGGTCATTCTCTCAGAAATCTGAGAGTATGACCAACCATTATAGCATTATTCTGTTACCACCTTTGATGTAGTCAGGCTGAAGAATCACACATTTGCTATTTCCCTTAGTGAGTCATCAGGCTGGAGGGCCATGTAGTTACTGTCTTCATCATTTATGTGGTTATTGTTGCTTTAATACAGTTGTCTGATCCTGATGGATACCATTGGCACGGGAGTGGCTGCTAACAGGCATTTAAAAACCTCGAGTGTATACACACACTAGAGAGGTTAATATGATGACTGTAAGGAGAACTATAGCCAAGAATTGAAAAATTCCCCAGAGGATAAATTTCCAGGATCCAAGAATTAACCAATTAAATAAATCAAATGGGTTTCAATTTTTTATAAGTTATTCACACAGGCGCACATGATGTATTAGCAAACATCCTGATGATTACTTAGAACAGAATGAACGTGACAATGTTTTATTTCAGGAGGTGGTGTTGCAGGTGAGTTTTCACCTAAATTAGGTCTCTATATGATGTGAGTAATTGTTAATTTAATGAAAGGACTTTCTGTAGAAACAAAAGAAAAACAAATGTTAATAGTTCAAGCAAATTTTAAGTTTAGTTTCTGAGTTTGGAGAGGGGCCAGTTGAAAGATTTCTAGCCTGGCCCTTGTGGCTCAGTGGCTGAGCATCAACTCATGCACTAAGAGGTCGCCAGTTCGATTCCTGGTCAGGGCACATGCCCAGGCTGTGGGTCAAATCCCCAGTGAGGGGCATGCAGGAGGTGGCCAATCGATGTTCTCTCTCATTGATGTTTCTGTCTCTCTCCCTTTCCCTTCCTCTCTTTCTAAAATCAATAAAGAAAAAAAATTTAAAAAAAAAAAGAAAAGAAAGATTTCTAGATGCCGGGTTCTAAGCATCTTCAGATGAAGTAGGACAAACCACTGAGTGGCAATTTGACAGATTTTCCTGGTTTGCAATTTGAATGTCTCTAATGATCTTTCTGAGTGGCCACATAACAACAGGCACAAAGACTGTCT
Source organism: Tadarida brasiliensis (assembly GCA_030848825.1). NCBI lineage: Eukaryota > Metazoa > Chordata > Mammalia > Chiroptera > Molossidae > Tadarida > Tadarida brasiliensis. Next base: position 40,269,238 of record CM061273.1, read on the forward strand.
ACATACATGAGCTGTTGTGATTTCTCTGAAGTTTATATCAAGTAGTCCAGCCAGCTTTAGCTTGCATGGCTTTGGGAAATGGGCAGTTTAGTTTCGTAGTGATTCCAAGCCAAAAAGAGTGGTAGAAAATTGGAAATGTTAGTTTGGAGAGTTCCAGCCAAATATCGGAGAAAACTAGAAGAATTCAGAATACAGTCCAATATCCAGCTAGAAAACAAAACCTCAAAGACAATTAACAGAATTAGAATTTGATATCCACAAAGGTGTATTACTGAAATATAATTATTCTCATTATAATCATCCCCATTTCTATCAAAGATGACCATATTAAGACTAATTTGAGCCCTGGCCAGTTTGGCTCAGGGGTTAGAGCACTGGCCCGTGGACTGGAGAGTCCCAGGTTTGGTTCCCACTAAGGGCACGTACCTCGGTTGCAGTTTGTCCCTGGCCCCAGTTGGGGTCGTGTAGGTGGCAACCACTCAATGTGTCTCTCTCACATTGATGTTTCTCTCTCTCTCTCTTCCTCCTTCTCTCCCTCTCGCTCTATCTGAAGATAAATGCAAAAAAATGTCCTCAGGTGAGGATAAAAAAAAAGACTAATTTGAGTCCAGCCAGTGTGGCTCAGTTAATTGAGCGGTCCCAGTTCGATCCCTGGTCAGGGCACATGTCTGGGTTGTGGGCTCATCCCTGGGTGGGGGGCGTGCAGGAGGCAGCCTATCAATGTTTCTCACTCACATGGATGTTTCTATCTCTCTCTCCCTCTCACTTCTTCTCTCTGTAAAACCAATGAAGGAAAAAAAAGTTTTTTTTTAACTCTCTCTTATCCTCCTTTTCCCTATCCCAGCGATTTTCAACTGGTATGCTATAAAAAAATTTAAAACATGCAATACCTGGTTATTTAGTTAGGGGCACCGACTTTTTTTCCCTTAGATTGTCAGATAAAATAATGACAACAGCCAAAACAACAATAGCCATCTGGTGTGAATGCCATGTCTTGAACCATAAATATATAGGTCATATAATACAGTTTCATCTTACTGGTCATATCACATAATAAGATTGTGTCTGATTGGTTAATTCTTTTTTTTTTTTTTTTGGTACGTGCCCCTAGCGGGAACCAAACCCATGACTCTCTGGTCCGCAGGCCGACGCTCCAACCACTGAGCTAAACCAGCCAGGGCTGATTGGTTAATTCTTGGTACCAGAAATGCTTATATACAAGTACAGGCACCTGATTTTTAAAAAAAAACTCACTTTGTAGCAAAAAGGACAGGTAATTACTATTATTACTTTTTTGTAAATCAATCAAAATTATGCCTATTATTTGTCAGATCAGCAAAAAATATGTTTTTGGTGTGCTGCAGAATTTTAGTAATTAGTTTATGTGTGCCATGAGATGAAAAATGTTGAAAATCGCTGCCCTATCCAATCAGGAACTAAACAGAACTACTAGAAAATGACTTCTTCCCCTTACTTTGCATATTCAAATATCCTCCTAATCAGAGGGAAGGGAGAAAGGCAATTCATCTGCCCGTTCTACCCCAGAATGCAGGAGTCTGCATTTAGGTAAATTTTACTGAGCCAGGCACTGTGTGGGGTTCTGGAGAATTGCCTTGTAGAAACCCAGCCCAGCAATATCATAACAGTGTTACTGACATTGGGGTTCTTGAATTCCCCAAGATAGAAATGGAGAGGAGCCCTGGCCGGTTTGGCTCCGCGGTTAGAACATCGGCCCGCGGACCAATGAGTCTCGGGTTCGATTCCGGTCAAAGGCACGTACCTCAGTTGCATTTGATCCCCGGCCCTGGTCGGGTTGTGCAGGAGGTGACTGGTCGATGTGGCTCTGTCACATCCATGTTTCTGTTTTTCTCTCTCTCCCTCCCTCCCTCCTGCTTTATCTGATGATGAATAGAAAAATATCCTCAGGTGAGGAATAAAAAAATAAATTAAAAAAATGGGGATATCCTAAAGTAAAAAAAAAAAAAAGAAAGAAAGAAATGGAGAGGAAACCCTGGAGATATTTCCAGACAGATTTTATTAAGCTTATGCTCCAGTACAGGAAGGCAGCAGAGACGAAAGGAAGGTCTCCTGAACTGTCTCTGGGGCTGGCTCTGTTTGGCTGATTTTATAAGCTGGGGACAAAGGTGGGCTTATGAAGGGTTCAGGGAGTGGAATTTCCCATGTCAGGGTGGGGTTACTTTCTCCTGTCTGGTTGCTTGGCAACTGTGCCTATGCTGTAGGGGCAAGATGGTGGTGGTGTTCATTACTACCACTCTAGGAAGGTCTATAGCAGCCAAACTTTGATCAACTAACTGCACGACAATGGTTTCAACATCTTCTGGCCACTTGGTCTTAATTTGGCTTCGTAGCCACTCAGTATTTTTCTGTTCCTGGGCCCAAGTCCCTGCACTGTCTCAATAGAATTTTGCTAAAAGGGCTGTGAAAGCACAGAGAAGAGGGCAATTCTTCCTGAGACATTTGGGTTGTGTGTCCATGAAGAGGCAAAAATTTATCTTCTCACTCCCCGTGAAGTGTCCTATTTTGTTTTTAATAACTTTAATTATAAGAAAATTAGTTGTAATATTAGCTACTATTATTGAGTGCTTACCCCAGTGCTGGGAATTTTGTTTCAAGTCTTTAATTAATGGTATTTAATCCAACACACCTGGGAGGTAGTAATTATGATTTCCATTTTGTATCCGGTAAGAAAGTGGTGGAATCAAGATTTGATGTTATTTCTGGCTAACTCCCAAACCATATTCCTGCCTGCATAAAATACTGCCATCCTCAGTTCCTCATACTGAACTGAATGCTGCTTCCCCATGTAATGGCAGCTATTTCCTCTACTTCTGGCTTCTGAAGCTGCATACAGTGCTGTTCTGTAAACCTAAGTCCTCTTTCCTTTTGTCTTTCTAGTATTCAAATTCAGCCTTTATGTTCCTTAAGTGTTCACATTTTTAGGCTCAATGTGACCATTTTCTTTCTTTGTTTAAAAATTTTTTTCTTTGCCCTGGCCAGTTTGGCTCAGCGGTTAGAGCATTAGCCCGCGGACCAGAGTCCGGGGTTCAGTTCCCACTAAGGGCATGTACCTCGGTTGCAGTTTGTCCCCAGCCCCGTTTGGGGTCGCGTGGGTAGCAACCAGTCGATGTGTCTCTCACATCGATGTTTCTCTCTCTCTCTTCCTCCCTCTCTCACTCCCACTCTATCTGAAGACAAATGCAAGGATAAAAAAAAAACAAAACAGCAAAAATTTTTTTTCTTTATTGATTTTAGAGAGAGAAGAAGGGAGAGAGAAGGAGAGAAACATTGATGAGAGAGAACATTGATTGGCCGCCTCCTGCATGCCCCCCACTGGGATTTGGCCCACAACCTGGGCATGTGCCCTGACCAGGAATCAAATCAGCGACCTCTTGGTGCATGGGTCGACACTCAACCATTGAGCCATACCAGCTGGGCTCAATGTGACCATTTTCTCAAACTGTACATCATAAGACAACAGTTTCAGATCTAGCACAACTAGTTAGTAAATTCTGGCTCTTATGTACATATTTCAAAGTAGAGGGGGCCATCACTGTCCTGGTGCTCAATGCCACTCTTGAATTAAGGGAGTCAAAGGTCACCTTCTCTTTTTAGGTAGCAGAGCACCATTGGTTTATGCTAACCTGCAATCAATTTAAAGCTCTCTTTTTATTATTATTTTTAATCCTCACCTGAGGATATTTTTCCATCTATTTTCAGACAGAATTGGGAGAGGGAGGGAGGGATGGGGAGAGAGAGAGAGAAACATCGATGAGAGAGAGAGACATTGACTGGTTGCCTCCTGCATGACCCAGATCAGGCAGGGGACCCAACTGCAACTGAGGTATGTGCCCTTAACTGGAATTGAACCCAAGACTATTTGGTCTGCGGGCTGACACTCTAACCACTGAGCCAAACTGGCCAAGGCTAAAGCTTCTTATTAATAATTTATTCTGAAATTCTGCCAGGGAGGGATATCAAACTGTCAAGTCTAAAGTCTCTGCAGTAACAAGGTCTTTTTTGAAAGTCTTTTGGGATTAAATGGGTTTAGTTCTTTTCTCTTCCCAGGAGAATGGCGACATTTTAAGTTATTCAGACCCTCAGGGCTTCTTTTGTTTCTAAGGGTAATGGCAACCCAGTCATAATAATCTTGCTCAAGACAGCATTTGAAGTGACGTTGCTCATGCCCACAGGAAATGTGTCTATCATATGAAGTTTCTAAAATCACAAGTAATGTGGAGAAGAGAGGAAGTGTGATGTTGAAAAAAAGAACAAGGACTTTGAATCTGGCTAAACTGGATTCAATGCTGTCTCTACTATTTGCCTGCTGTGTAACTCTGTGCCTTGGCCTCCATAAAAATCTAAAACATGAAAATATTATTCAAGACCCACTTTTGCAGCATTTCTGTAGGGTTAACAGTTATGTGTAAAGAAATGGTATATAGCTGGCACTCACTGAACAGTAGCTATTTTAGGTATAGTAGATAGCTGCTTCTGAGATGTCATTTAAAGAGTGGAGGGGCCCTGGCTGGGTAGCTTAGTTGGTTGTGGGTTCAACCTCAGTCAGGGCATATCCAAGAAGCAACCAATAAATGCATAAATATGTGGAACAACAAATCAATGTTTCTCTCTCTAAAAAACATTTTTTTTTTGCCATCTTAACCATTTCTATGTGTACAGTTCAATGGTATTAAATACATTCATAATGTTGTACAACCATCACCACCACTCATCACTGTAACTCTTTTCATCTTGTAAAATTGAAACTCTATACCCGTTAAACAATAACTCCCCATTCCTCCCTCCTCCCAGCCCCTTGTAACCACCACCCTCCTTTCTGTTTCTATGATTTTGACTACTCTAAGTATGTCATAGAAGTGCAATCATAGCATTTGTCTTTTTGCGACTGCCTTATTTCATTTAGCATAATGTTCTCAAGGTTCATATGGACATAGGTTGTAATATACATCAAAATTTCCTCCCTGCCCTGGCCGGTTTGGCTCAGCGGTTAGAGCGTCGGCCTGCGGTCCAGAGAGACCCAGGTTCGGTTCCTGCTAAGGGCATGTACTTCGGTTGCAGTTTGTCCCTGGCCCTGGTTGGTCGTGCGGGTGGCAGCCACTCGATGTGTCCCTTTCACGTCGATGTTTCTCTCGCTCTCTCTCCCTCCCACTCTATCTGGACAAAAAATGAAAAAAAAAATTTCCTCCCTTTTTAAGGCTGAAGAATATCTCATTGTATGTATATATCACATTTTGCTTATCCATTCATTTATTGTTGGACACTTGGGTTGCTTCGACATTTTTTTTTCTTTATTGATTTTAGAGAGAGAGAAAGGGAGAGGGAGAGAGAGACAGAAACATCGATGAGAGAGAACATCGATCTGCCGCCTCCTGCGTGCCCCCCACTGGAGATCGGGCCCACAACCTGGGCATGTACCCTGACTGGGAATCGAACTGGCGACCTCTTGGTGCATGGGTCAATGCTCAACCACCGAGCCACACCGGCTGGGCACTTCCACATTTTAGCTATTGTGAATAATACTGCTATGAATGTGGGTGTACATATGTGTTCGAGAGACCCCATTTTCAATACTTTTGGTTATATATCCAGAAGTGGAATTGCTGGATCATATGGTAATTCTATTTTTAATTTTTTTAGAAAGTGCCATACTGTTTTCCACAGTGGCTGCACCATTTTACATTCCCACCAACAGTGCACAAGGGTTTAGATTTCTCCCAGTTTGTTGCTTTCAGTTTTTCTTTATAGCAGCCGTCCTAATGGGTGTGAAAGCCTTTGTTTTATTTTGATCACTACTTTGAAATTCTATTGTTAAAGATGTATTCATTTAGAGTTAACAAGCACTCTTTTAAGAGGCAAATATACTTAAGATTCTTACTTCCCCTAGTCAGTCTGATTCTCACGTGACTTCCAGGTGGTAATTAAAACTTACACTTCTCAAATCATGCACCCATAGCCCTGACATTCATTAGTTTTCTCAAATGAAGGGATCACTGCTTGGAGAGTTACTTATATGATTTGCTAGCATTTCTGGTATGATAAGGATTGGCCCCTTATCAAGTGTTGGAAATTGTTGTTGAAAAAATAAGCTCACTGGAGATAGGGCACCACCTGTATTTTAAAACGTTTATTGAGTAATATTCCAGGTGGGTGATGCTAAACTAAGCCTATATATATGTATGTGTGAGTGTGTGTGTGTGTGTGTGTGTATGTGTGTGTGTGTGTGTGTGTGTGTGTGTGTGTATATATATATATATATATATATATATATTTTTTTTTTTTAAGCCCATATGTTCTTTAAAATATAAGCTCCAGGAGGTTAGAATATTTTACTTTTTGGCTCACTGCTTTATTGTTGATACCTAAAACAGTACTCAGCCCATAGAAAGGGCTCAATAAATATTTGTAGAATGAATGGATACATACTGCAGATATACTCTGTGGTTCTCCAAGTGTAGTCCATAGAGTCTGAGAGTGTCTGGGACGGTTTCAGGGAGTCTGCATGGTCAAAACTATTTTCCTAATAATATTAAGACATTACTTGATCTTTTCCATTGTGTTGATATTTTCACTGATGGTACAAAAGTAACAGTGGGTAAAACTGCTGGCACCTTAGCATGAATCAAGCCAGCGTGGCATCAATTTATAGTACAGTCATTGCATTCTTCATGGCCGCACCTATGCAAAAAAAGAATTAAAAGACCACTTTCACTTAAGACGATCCTTGATAGTACAAATTATGAACTTCATGAAATCTCTTTCCTAGAGTATATGTCTTTTTAATGTTCTCTGTGATGAAATGGAAGATGTACATAAAGCACTTCACTGCTTACTGAAGTATATGAAAGAAATGCGTCATTTGAAGTATTTGAAATGAATACTTTTATTTGAAAGAATGACTGACAGCAAAATTAGGGTTATTCAGACTTGGATATTTGAATGAGTCGGCCACTTCAAGGAAAATGACTAAAAGTATTTGTATTTCACTATTTGAGCTTTCAAGCCAGAATTATAACTTTGGAAAATATGGTATTCACCAAAGTGATAACATCAATGATGATTTTAATAAGTGTGATTTTTAAAATATTGAATAATAAAATGCATCAATTGAGCATCGTCACATGGACTGAGAGCTCCCGGTTTGATTCCTGGTCAGGGCACATGCCTGGGTTGCAGGTTTGATCCCCAGAAGAGGGCGCACGGAAGGCGGCCAATCAATGTATCTCTCACATCAATGTTTCTATCTCTGTCTTTTCCTCTCTCTCTAAAAAAAAATCAATAAAAACATATTTAAAAAACAAAATAGCCCTGGCCGGTTTGGCTCAGCGATTAGAGCGTCGGCCTGCGGTCCAGAGAGACCCGGGTTCGGTTCCCGCTAAGGGCATGTGCTTTGAGACCCGGGTTCGGTTCCCGCTAAGAGCATGTGCTTTGGTTGCAGTTTGTCCCTGGCCCTGGTTGGTCGTGCGGGTGGCAGCCACTCGATGTGTCCCTTTCACGTCGATGTTTCTCTCTCTCTCTCTTCCTCTCTCTCCCTCCCATTCTATCTGAACAAAAAATGAAAAAATGTCCTCGGGTGAGGATAAAAAAAAACACAAAAAAAAAAACAACAAAAAACAAAAACAAAATAAAATGCATCAATATTTGGAAGATCTGCATAACTCAGGACACCAGTGTTTCCCAAATGGTTTCAGATACCCCACTGCAAGTAACCTTTAAGAAACTACCATTTGCCCTGGCCGGTTTGGCTCAGCGGTTAGAGCGTCGGCCTGCGGTCCAGAGACCCAGGTTCGGTTTCCGCTAAGGGCATGTACCTCGGTTGCAGTTTGTCCCCGGCCCTGGTTGGTTGTACGGGTGGCAGCCACTCGATGTGTCCCTTTCACGTCGATGTTTCTCTCTCTCTCTCTCCCTCCCACTCTATCTGAACAAAAAATGAAAAAATGTCCTCAGGTGAGGATAAAAAAAAAAAAGAAAGAAAAGAAACTACCATTTGCTGAATTTTGCTAGTATCAAAGAAAGGTATCCACAGTAATTGGAGAAGGCTAAAAAAATCTGTGAGAGACAGGATTTTCTTAATTTTCTAGACCAAAATAACATAGTACATCAAAGAATGGAGAAGCAAATATGAGAATTCAGCTGTCTTCTTTTTTTTTTTTTTTTTTATCCTCACCCGAGGACATTCCTTCATTTTTTGTTCAGATAGAGTTCAGCTGTCTTCTATTAAGCCAGACACTAAAGACATTTGCAAAATTGTAATACAATGTCACTCTAGTCAATAATTTATTTTATTTATTTTATTTTTTTGCATTTATCTTCAGATAGACTGGGAGGGAGAGAGTTGGGAAGAGAGAGAGAGAGAAACATCGATGTGAGAGAGACACATCGAGTGGCTGCCACCCACACGACCCCAACCAGGGCCGAGGACAAACCGCAACCAAGGTACGTGCCCCTAGTGGGAACCAAACCCGGGTCTTTCTGGGCCGCAGGCCAACGCTCTCACTGCTGAACCAAACTGGCCAGGGCCTAGTCAATAATTTTTGTTTAAAAAAATGTAGTTAACCCTGGGCAGTTTTGCTCAGTGGTTAGAATGTCGGCCTGCGGACCAAAGTGTAGTGGGTTTAATTCTGGTCTGGGGCACGTACCTCGGTTGTGGTTCGGTCCCCAGCCCTGGTTGGGGTCATGCGGGAGGCAGCCAGTCGATGTGTCCCTCTCACATCAATGATCCTCTCTCTCTCTCCCTCCCTCCACTCTATTTGAGGATGAATGGAAAAGTATCTCGAGTGAGGATTAAAAAAAAAAAAAGTAGTTATAGTTCATAAAATATATCATCTTAACATGTAATGGTTTATTATTATTGCTTTAGGTGAATTAATAAATGTTTTAAAAACTTTTTATTGAATTTATTGTGGTGACATTGGTTAACAAAATTATATAGGTTTCAGGTGTACAATTCTATAATACATCACCTGTATATTGTATTGTGTGTTCACCACCCCAAATAAATGTTTTTAAATTTCTCAATTTTAATTTCTAATTTGGTGAATATCCTACATAAACAAAAGCTCCTTAGGGCTCTTAATCATTTTTAGGAATGTAAATGGATCTTGAGACAAGTTCGAGAAAAGCTGCTTTGAAGTATGTTCAATAATCTCCACTTTACAGATGAGGAAATTAAGACTTACATTGCCCAGCTGGTGTGGCTCAGTGGTTGAGCGTCGACCCATGCACCAAGAGGTCGCCGGTTCAATTCCCAGTCAGGGCACATGCCCAGGTTGTGGGCCTGATCCCCAGTGGGGGGCATGCAGGAGGCAGCCAGTTGATGTTCTCTCTCATCGATGTTTCTATCTCTCTCTCCCTCTCCCTTCCTCTCTCTGAAATCAATAAAAAAAAATTAAAAAAAAAAAAGACTTACAAAAACTTAGGACCAGGTTAAGGCCACAGGGTCAGTGTAATGCAGGGTATAGTACCTAGCACTTAGCCCCAGAGCTTGTATTTGTGACCATGACTTTTCCTTTGATATTATCTTTGCTAACATTATTGTTAAACTGGTCGTTAAAAGACATTTCAACAACATAAAAAAGTCTTCAGCCCTGGCCGGTTTGGCTCAGCAGTTAGAGAGTCCGCCTGATGACAGAAGGGTCTCGGGTTTGATTCCCAGTCACAGGCAGGTGTTGGATCTCGCCCTGGTCTGGGTCATGCGGGAGGCAACCAATTGATGTGTCTCTCTCACATCAATGTTTCTCTTTTCTCTCTCTCTCCCTCCCTCCCACTCCATCTAAAATTCAATTGAAGAATATCCTTGGGGCCCTGGCTGGTTTGGCTCAGCACATGGACTGTCGGCCAGCAGACCAGAGAGATCCTTCCCGCTAAGGGCACGTGACTGGGTTGCAGTTTGTCCCCAGCCCCCGTTGGGGTTGTATGGGTAGCAACCAGTGGATGTGTCTCTCACATGGATGTTTCTCTCTCTCTTCCTCCCTCTCTCCCTTCCACTCTATCTGAAGATAAATGCAAAAATGTCCTCGAGTGAGGATACAAAAAAAAAAAAAAAGAGTATCCTTGAGTGAGGATTAATAACAAAAAAGTCTTCATATTCAACGGATTGTTCTTTCTCACTAACTAGCTGTACCATCCTTCTTTGGGGTAGTTTCGGGGAGCAAAACTAAGTTGCTGAACCATCTCAGTTCCGGTTTTAGCTCTGCCAATCTGTGGTTTTATGAACCTGCGTTAGAGTTTTCTTGAAAACTCTGCCGGGGAACTGCAACCTCCCGGGTTCAACTGGGGACTTTGCGAGGCTCCAGGAACCCGGACGCTTTCTTCCCCGACCCCCCTATACTCAAGACCGAGCTCTGCAAAACGGAAAGCTCGGTGACAACCTCCTTTCACCGCTCAACTCCGGGGACCCTCTTTCAGACCTTTAATGAGGCTCCCTGGCCGCTGATTGGCTGATCTGACAACGGGTGGGCGGGACGCAGCCGTGGATTGGACGTCAGAGCCTCTTGGTCGTCCCTCACCGGCGCCCACTTTGCAGCATCAGTACCCGGGGCGAACCCCGCAGCATCCCGACTGCCGCCAGGGCCTGGGTGGGGCCGGGAGCGCCTCGGGGGAAGCGTGATCGCCACCAAGAGCCCGGGCTTGCAGGGGCGGGGCGTCCTGGGCACCCGGGATTGGAGTGTCAGGAGCTGTCTCCCGTCGTGCACTGGGGCACCAGCCACTCACCCGGAAGGAGAAGCCTAGAGTGGCTATGTGGGGCGCTGGCGGTGTTGCTGTGGCGAGTGGGTGCTACTCTCAGGTGAGGGGTCGTGGGCAGGGCTGGGGCCGTGGCGAATGGGTGCTGCTGAGGTGAGGGCTGCGGGCTTAAGCATTAGTAGTGGCGCTTGGGGTGAGGACTTCGCTTGACATCCTAGGGGGTGTTTCATCTTTGGGAATAAAGGTGGGTACTTGTTCGGGATCCAGGGAAGGAAATCCGGCTTTTCCATTTATTTTTATTTTTATTATTATTTTATTGATTTGAGAGAGAGAGAGGAAGGGAGAGAGCGAGCGAGCGAGAGAGAACATCGCTTTGTTGTTCCACTTATTTATGCATTTACTTGTTTTCTTGTGTGTGTCCCAACCCCTGATGGAATCCGCAACCTTGGCGTATCAGGATGGCTCTAACCAACTGAGCTGGGATCTTTCATTTATTTTTAAAGAAGTATAAAGCATCTTTCCTTCCCACTCCCCAAGCTTAATAGGCAAAGGAGAGGAAGGATCATGTGGCCCTTTGCTCCTAGTTCGTAAAGAATGGAGGGGGAGTGGCCGGAGTCAAAGAGTTTGGGGACATTTACCCAAAGGGCTAGGAGTAGGGGTATTGGCAAGTATTTTACCGGGACACAGGAGCCTCTAGCACTAGATTGTGGTAGCTTTTGTGACTTACCTTCCAAGTGGAAGGAATGACAAATTACAGAGGAACAAAAGAATGGAGCACAGCTGGTTGGTTGAGAACACACCGAGGTTGGTCAGACAGGGGAAGCTTCCTCTACCCTGTGAGTGTTTAGGAAGAAGAGCTTTTTGAGTTGGCATCTGGCTCAAGAATAAGAATAGATGAAAATCTCGATGGCTCAACGTAATTTTTTTTAAAACATTTTTTTCCCTTTTTATTGATTTTAGAGAGAGAGAGGAAGGGAGAGGGAGAGAGAGATAGAAACATCAATGAGAGAGAACATCGATTGGCCACCTCCTGCATGCCCCACACTGGGGATCAAGCCCACAACCTGGGCATGTGTCCTGACCGGGAGTCGAACCGGCGACCTCTTGGTGCATGAGTTGAGGCTCAACCACTGAGCCACACTGGCGGACTCAATGTACTTTTATCACCTGATTGTTCTTTTAACCTGTCTCTTGAAGTAGTTTAAATGGGAGCTAAAGCTTTGAGTTGTTAGGACATTGGAATGCTTTACAAGGAATCTAATTTGTAAACAGCAAACAACTGGGTTCTCCCAGAAGTTATTGGTGCTGGTACAGGTAGAGAAAGTAAAAGAAACTTCAGATGTGATTGAAAGAGCCCAGGAAGTGGAGTTAACGCTGAGTTGCATAAGTAGCTGAGATAATCACTGACTATCCTTATTTGGATGACATGGATCCATCTCCCAAATAATTGAGCTAAAGTTAACTTCCTTCTTCCCCTCCAGAGAACTGAGCTTCATTTCCTCCTCAGGAGTAGCGTTATGGGGAGGAAGCTAATGGAGAATAGTAGTTGCTAGAAATTATTACTTCAAGTCTATGTTTTTGTATTTGTTTCAGTGTTTTTAAGGAAAGTTACAACTGGAACTTTCTTAGTGCCCTTCAAATTTAGATTTAAGTACACAGCATCTTTGGAGTCCTAGGATTTTTTAAAAGCCAGTTTATAGCTTTTTGTTTCTATGCAGTATTAGCCCCAAAGGAGAGGAGTGGAACTTGCATGTGGAGGTGGTGCAGAGCCCTAGGCGAACTCTTCTTGCATTCTAGAGAGTGATGACCACTTAGTTACTAAATTTTAGTCCTTAATTTGGCAAACCTTTCGAGGCACAGGAGCCGTGTGAACTCCACTGAGCTTGTGATGACTATGACTTCCTTGACATCATCTTTCCTGTTGTTACTTTTCTGAAAAGACACTTCAGAATCTTTTAACTCTGCTCCTGTGCTGGCAATTTACCAAATGCCTGAAAAGAAAAGAAATATTTTTAAGTCTGAGGAGGTTAAGTGTTCACAGTGAGTCGGCCTGTTCTTTTTGGTCACAGCCATTTGACTACATACATCGGGATTTTATACATCGGTTGTTGTGGCATTGGAATGGCCTACATTTCAGTTCAGAACCCCTTTGCAGTGGTGACTGCATCAGATGAAAAATCAGATTGTCAGCAAGAATACTTTTTAAGATGGTATTGCAATCATAAAACCTTCAGTTTGCTTGATGGTGTAGCCCAATTTTGTCATATACCTTGCAGCTTTGTCTCTGAGTGTAGTGTTTGTGTGTGGAGAGACCTTCTGGTATGCTGGAAAGAATTGGAAAAGCTGTTTGCTCTGCTAATTTTGTGGTGTAAATGAGTTCCCCTTCTCTTGAAACATTTGCCTTGTGTTAGCAAAACATAAGATAGAAGGAAACTCATTACACACTCTTCTAATGGTAAGGCAGAACTAATAAGGGAATGTGTTTAAAATTAATTGTGGGACTGTAAAAATGAGTGGGTGTGAATGGATATGGGGGAAGGAGAGGGAGATCTTAGAGATAGTCTTGTTTTCCCAAGAGCCAGCCTGGATCATTTGTTGGCAGTACATATTGGCTGAAGTCAGTTTTCATTTCAAGGTAAATTGAAAAGGGAAATTAAACCTTATTGTTCTGCTCTTAAGAGAGGAGAAGGGGGTGCAGGTGGCAGCCAGGGTGGATACTGTTGGAGTGGTACTAGGAGTAATAAGATTAGTGCTGTATTTTAACAGAAGGTGACATCATGGGCCCCTGTGGACTTGAGTAACCCTGTGCTGCAACCTTCATGGTCCCCTTGTCAGAGTGGGCAATGTGGCTGCACATGTAAACTGCCACGTTGGGGGAAATCAGCAGCTTAGGCTTTAATGAATCTTTACAAAGGAGTGGAAAACATCCTGAGTCGACCTGTGCAGCTGTGGGGTGTTTGGGCAGAGGTACATGTCCAGCAAGGAAATAATTAGAACCTTTGGCTTGGGTCCTGGACAACAGTTTAGATAAGGGAAGGTCAAAACTGAGCAACCCATTCAGGTGCTCCTGGTGCTCTCTAGCTCTGATTTACCTCTGGGGAGGTGCCTGTGGTTAGCAAGACAAAGAGAGACTTAGGAGCGTTGGTGTTTTGGGAGGCTTGGCTGTCTCTGAACAGCCGGGAGGGGGCGATGTTAGGCTCACTTGTACAGCTGTGCTGTGTGCCCCCACAATACACTGCTTTGCCTGCAGTCTTCAGGCAGAAAGGATTTACAAAAAACAAGACCTCTCTGTTCTGGCTGCTTGAGACAGAGCACTGCACAGACCCAAACATGCTGTGGCTAGAGGTGGCCTAGTTCAGGGTCTTGGCCGTGGTCTGAAAAGGGAGGCAAATCCCCCAGGGCTTGTAGCTGTCATGGAGCTAATGTGGTGGAATTTTTTTTGCTTCCTCTTAAATTTTACGCAAGAATAAGAAAGGTGCCTGGGTTTCCCCAGGAGGGTTGATTAAAGTTTTTCAGGGTTTTGCCCTGGTAAAGAGTGAGAAAAATAGAAGCACACTAACCACGATTGTTCCCTTGTCATTTGTCCCTCACCAGATGTTTCCTTCCAATGGGCTTTTGGTGTAGGATGTTGGAGAACCAAGAGCAAGAGGTAAGCATGTGGTGTCCACAGAACAGGTAGGTAAAAGTTTGAGGGGATTTGGGAGAAGATGCAAATCATTGCTTTGTGGTGTTCTTCTGACAGTAATACCTTGGTGGTTCTGATGAGCTCAAAATAAAGCCAGGAGAAGGAAATAGTAGTAAAGCCATTTCTGGGAAATGAGGTTCTATTTTGATTAACTTTTCCATTTCTTCTAATGTACTAGAATGTAAGCTTCATGAGAGCAAGGATTTTTGTCTCTTGTTCACGTTCTGCCCTCAGTGTCTTAGAACAGTGCCTGACACAAAATGGGCCAGTAAATATTTGTTCAATTTAATGAATAAATGAACAAATGAATGAAAGTTGATGCTGTCCGTTTGGAAAAATCTGACAACCTTTGTTGTCAAAGCTGCCTTACTGTATGGCTGAGTTGAAACTGAAGTAGCATTTCTTACCTCCAGGAGGTGATCACTGTGCGTGTTCAGGACCCCCGAGTGCAGAATGAGGGCTCCTGGAATTCTTATGTGGACTATAAGATCTTCCTCCATGTAAGTGCATCAAACTTCTGTATTGGGGTCAACATTCTCCAGGGCTGAGGGATAGTGCTGAGGGCAGGACCTGTTTGTGGATGTTTTTGACAGGCCCAAGACAGAAGAAAAGGAGGGAGGAAAGGAACAAGAGCTTGGGGTATGCCTGAGAGTTGCTTGCAGGCTGCCTGGTGGCACCTTGGTCTATTTGGAGCCCCTGATCAGGACTGTGGCTTAGTGGCTTAGACCCTCAGTGAGAGTGGTGATGGGGAGTTCATGTCATCTTGGTCTTTTCCCACTAAACCCTTTTCATGTACTTTCTCCTGTAGACCAACAGCAAGGCCTTTACTGCCAAGACGTCCTGTGTGCGTCGCCGCTACCGTGAATTCGTATGGTTGAGAAAGCAGCTACAGAGAAATGCTGGTTTAGTGTGAGTCTGCTCTTGCTTCCTTCTTGAATCTGAGACTGGCTTTTTAGATACTTATGTGGGAATTACAGTTTACAATGAGGAAAACTTAGCAACATGCCAGGCACTAAGGAAATTGAGAAATGTGTTCTTAAATTATGTTTTCAAATCAGTGAAAAAAAGTAAAGACAAAGTTCTTTTTATTTTTATTTATTTTATTTTTGTTACAGATGTTACTCCTTTTTCCCTCATTGACACCCTTCTCCTAATCCCCCCCCCCAGCATTGTTGTCTATGTCCATGGTTATGCATACATGCATATAAATTCTGTGGTTTATCCCCACCCCCCCATCCTCCTGTTCTGAGGTTTGTCAGTCTGTACCCTACTTCTGTGTCTCTGGGTCTATTTTGTTCGTCAACTTGTTTTGTTCATTGTATTCCACAAATAAGTGAGATCATGTGATATTTGTCTTTCTCTGAAAGACAGAGTTCTTAATTCTAGTATTTTGACCTAACAGTGCCATAGAAATATCAAAAATATTTATTTTCCTTTTCTTGTATGCATATTAGTCTAGGGCTAAACAAATGTACTGCTAGCATTTTAAATGTGCTTATCACTGGTTATCAGAAACTTTTTAGCTCTTGGACTTATTTGACAGGTGATGATCCTATCCATTTGACATGTAAAAATTGTGATTTTTGTGTGTGTGTATACGAAGACCTTTTCCTAGAAACACAACAGACTGAGGGCCTTAGGAAAGAGTATTATTCATTCCTCACCTGTACCTCCCAAATAAGTCCTAAAACTGGAGACAGTTTAGAATAGTGATTCTACCACAGAATGGTTATTGAATGCTCTGGTGACCTATGGTCTGTTGATGACCTAGCCAGTTAGTGACCATGTGGGACTGAGGCCATTGTCATGGGTCAGGCCCTCATAAGCCAATTGGAAATTCCTCTGACAAATTGTGCATCTCTGGCCTTGCTGCTGTTTTTTAAAAGTTATGTGCGCAGCTTCG
This sequence comes from Tadarida brasiliensis, assembly GCA_030848825.1. Classification (NCBI taxonomy): domain Eukaryota; kingdom Metazoa; phylum Chordata; class Mammalia; order Chiroptera; family Molossidae; genus Tadarida; species Tadarida brasiliensis. The sequence goes on from CM061273.1 coordinate 40,285,545, forward strand.
TAAGAGAGGCTAAGGAGGTTTAGAGAGTTTGTAGATGACAGCTCAGCTATTTTTAGAAAATTCTAAGTGTGTGACTTTCTGCGACTGGCATAGGTAGTCTTTTTTTTTATCTCTTTAAATATTTTAGCTCTCCCTGGCCAGTTTGGCTCAGCGGTTAGAGCATCAGCCTGCGGTCCAGAGAGACCCGGGTTTGGTTCCCGCTAAGGGCACGTACCTCGGTTGCAGTTTGTCCCCGGCCCTGGTTGGTCGGGCGGGAGGCAGCCACTCGATGTGTCCCTTTCACGTTGACGTTTCTCTCTCTCTCTCTTCCTCTCTCTCCCTCCCACTCTATCTGAACAAAAAATGGAAAAATGTCCTCTGGTGAGGATAAAAAAAAAAAAATTAAATATTTTAACTCAAGTTTTTCTTTTATTTATTTATTTTTTTCATCCTTACCCAAGGACATACTTAGAGAGGGGAAGGGAGAGAGGGAGAGAGAAAGAAAGAAACATCAATGTGAGAGAGAAACATTGATCGGTTGCCTTCTGTACACTCCCCAACTGGGGATCAAATCCAAAACCTAGGTATGTGCCCTGACTGGGAACCGAACTGGCCACCTTTCGGTGCATGGGACACTGCTCAACCAACTAAGCCACTCCAGTACGGCTGGAATAAGAGTCTTAATTTACACACAAGGACCCAGCATTCTCCATGTCTCTATGTCTAAGTTTCTCCCTTTTATTTATTTTCAATTTTTTTTCTTTTTTATTCTCACGCGAGGACATTTTTGCATTTATCTTCAGATAGAGCGGGAGGGAGAGAGGGAGGAAGAGAGGGAGAGAAACATCAATGTGAGAGGGACACATCGAGTGGTTGCCACCCACACAACCCCAACTGGGGCTGGGGACAAACTGCAACTGAGGTATGCGCCCTTAGCAAGAACTGAACCCGGGACTCTCTGGTTTGTGGGCCGACGCTCTAACTGCTGAGCCAAACTGGCCAGGGCTATTTTCAATTTTTTTTCATTGCTTTTTTAAGAGAGGAAGGGAGAGAGAGAGATAGAAACATCGATGTGAGAGAGAAACATCAGTCAGTTGCCTCCCGCACACCCCCTACTGGGGATTGAGCCCGCAACCCAGGCATGTGCCCTGACCAAGAATCGAACCAGGACCTCTCAGTCCATGGGACAATGCTCAGTCCACTGAGCCACACCAGCCAGACAAGTTTCTCCCTTTTAAAAATAACAGTTGAGCCCTGGCTGGGTGGCTCAGTTGATTGGAGCGCTGTCCCATACACCAAAAGGTTGTGGGTTCGATTCCTGGTCAGGGCATATGCCTAGGTTGCATGTTTGATCCTTGGTCAGGGCGTGTACCAGAGGCAAATCATCGATGTTTCTCTCTCTCTTTGATGTTTCTCTCTCTCTCTCTCTCTCTGACTCCCTGTCTCTCTAAAATCAATAGACACATCCTTGGATAAAAATAAATAAGTAAATAAAAATAACAGTTGCTGGTGGAAGTGGGTTTTGTAAATAATGTAGTATAGTAGCATGGAGTTTTGAAATCATAGACTTGATTCAATACCAGCTCTGTGGCACTGGGAAATTTTCTCAGCTTCTCTGATTCTGTTTCCTTGCTAGTGAAATAATAACACTAATATCTTTCTCATGGGGTTTTGGAAAGATTAATGAAATAAGGTTTGTAAAACATTTAATGGAGTGCTTGAAATATGGCATGCAGTCAGTCATTGTTAGCTTCCTACCCTGACATCTTATTAAAAGCTATTTGTATTGATTTGTGCCTCTTTTTAGGGGATTTCCTTGATCAGGGGCTGAAATGACTGTCTTGGATGTTATACTTAAGTTGGGTGTTACATTATGTGACTTCACAGGCCTGTACCTGAACTTCCTGGGAAGTCAACCTTCTTTGGCAGCTCAGATGAATTCATTGAGAAGCGACGACAAGGTCTGCAGCACTTCCTTGAAAAGTGAGTGGACATGGTAGCACTTGTCTTCTGAGGTGGGGGCAGGGAGGGGGGAAGGTGATAGGCAGGATGGCACATTGAACATACAGGTGCATTTGGAGTAGACCCCTTTCTTGTACCCTCATGCTCACTCAAGCCAGAGCCCTTCAGGAGATGGGGTTGGGAGAACAAATCTTCAGGGTGATGCTGTGTGTTATCCTACCTGTTTGCCCCAGGGTCCTGCAGAGTGTTGTCCTCCTGTCAGACAGCCAGTTACACCTCTTCCTGCAAAGCCAGCTTTCAGTGCCGGAGATAGAAGCCTGTGTCCAGGGTCAAAGCCCCATGACTGTTTCTGATGCCATTCTTCGCTATGCTATGTCAAACTGCGGCTGGGTCCAGGAAGAGAGGCAAGGCTCTTCTCACTTGGCTAAAGGAGACCAGCCTAAGAGGTAACTAAAGCTCTCTTTTTTGAGACACTGGGAGCTAGAATTACTGTAACCTGGGTCAGTGAGGTGTCCATTTGATAGAGAAAATAAAGTCACAGCTTTGTAGCCTTTCAGACGAGGCCTTATTCTGTTCGTGCGTGGTTTTCTTATTCCATGCACAAAGGACTGTGTTAACCCATCCTGGGTAGCAGGCTCTCTTATAGAAACCTGGGAAGAAAGAAGAGAAGGCTTCTTATTTGTTCTGTCCTCCCCGCCCCCCCTTAAAATAACTTTATTGAGATAAATTCACATTCCATAAATTTACCTTTTTAGTGTACAATTCAGTAGTTTTTAGTTCATTCACAAAGTTGTGCAGCCATTAATCACCATAGTCAATTTTTGAACATTTTCATCACCCCAATAGAAATCTTGTACCCATTAGCATGACTCCCCATTTTCCCCAAACCCTAGTCCCTTGGCAACCACTCATCTACTTTCTGTGTCTCTGGATTTATCTCTTCTAGACATTTCATACAAATGGAATCGTAAGAGATGTGGTCTTTTGTGACTGGCTCCTTCTATTTAGCATGTTTTCAAGGTTCATCCGTGTTGTAATGTGTATCAGTACTGAATTCCTTTTTATGGCTGTATAATAATCCATTCTATGGATATACCACCTTTTATTTGTCTTCACTTATGTTTATCCATTCATTTTGTTTATCTGTTCCCTTTCCCACTCTTCTAGTTGCTGCTTTTTCCCAAGATCGGGCAGGAGGAGTTCTCCCTCACCGCCTCCTGAGGAAGAAAAGAATCATTTTGCGGTGTGGGCTCCTGTTGTTGACTCTGAGGCTCCTTCCTTGGAAAGCCCCCCTCTCCTACCCCCTACCTCACCATCATGCTGTGATTTTGCAAGAACTGATGAGGGACCCTCTGCTCCTCAGCCTCTGAGGAGGTCCTTGGGAGGGGACCATGCTGTACCTTTGGATCCTAGTCAATTAGAAACAGTTTTGGAAAAGTGAACTCTGGTCTGAGTTCTGGGTTCTGCTCTGAGGTGGACAGAGGAGATGCAGGCACTTGGGTGGGACTGGGCATAGGAGGTTGGGCTGCTTAGTGTTTCACAGTTGCCTCTGCTCAGGTTGGTTGCATAGAGGTTGGTCAGGACAACTCCTCAAGCTTCCTCCATAGGAGTAAACACTATGCAGATGTTTGTAAGTTAAGCATAAGGTCCAGGGGCTATTGATTTTGAACAGAGTCCCATGTTTACTCTCTTGGGAACTGAGTTTCTTTAGATGTTTGTTAATGGGCCCAGGAGCACTGCCTCAGGTGACTGGTTCTGGGGACCTGTAAGTGGCAGATTTTAAGCTGCCATACCGAATATCGACCCAACAGAAATGCTTATGCAGTTGTGTTCCCACTTGCTCTGTTTTGCTGCGGCACTTTGATTCTGGGAGGCTCTCCTTTTGCCTACCTCCTTCGATTGACAGAGTGGTGAATATTCTCCCACCTCCTTGCTTTTCCTCCACTAATACCACTGAGTGGAATGGTGCTGTGACTCCTGTCGTTGGGGTTTTCTGCATAGCCCAAGGCTTCAGCCTGGTTCTGTGGGGCCTGAGACCCACAAAATAGGTCATGGCCACCCATAAAAGAGAAGTGGTTGTTCACAGCCAGAGGAAAGGCAAACAGCTCAGGGAGCTTTGTTTTGGAAAAGGCTGTCCTGCCCTGTCACTGTCTGTTCTGGTTATAAAGCAGAGATGTGACCATCTTTTCTGCAGGGGTAGAATGAGCTCTTTTCTTTTTTGAACCCTTTTCTTCTCCCTTAGTAACAGCTCCCTGCCCCCAGGGCTTCAGCCACTACAGTGTCCCTCTGCTGTGTTGCAGGGAGGCCGTATGTTCAGTCCAATGGGGCACAAGGGCTTTGTTTCTTTCTGGAGAGAGGGCTCTAGGGATAGAAATGAGGAACAACACGCCTTCGTTCAGACTCCTGCTGCCATAATTCCTCTCCACTGAGAGAGAGCCAGAGCTGGTAGGAGACGAGTGCCGCTGGCATTCTGCATTGCTCTGCACTTGGGTTTGTGTGTGGTTCTCACCCACTCCCCTCCTCTGGCCATCCCACCCTGTCTGTGGGCTCTCTTACCAGCCTATGCTGTGGGACTGTCATGGCATTTAGTTCAGAGTTGAGGGGCTTTGGCCTGAATAAAATTCAACTATTTAAGACTGTTGTTGCAATTTGTGTCTAACAAGCTGTAGCAGAGAAGGAGGGAATGAAGGCTGGCAGTAGTTACTTTCATAAATCATGAATTTATCAGCGTGGAAATAATGGTTCAGAGCTGTGCACTGCAGCTCTCCTGCATTGTGTGTGCAGCTCAAGTGCACCACTGGAGGAAGGATTGCCTTCCAGAGAGCCAGGATCCAGCTCTTCTCACAGTTATGGGCATGAACCTTGTTAGGTATAATTTACCTGATGCTGCTTCCATCCTTGCAGCCTGTCTGAGGTGCCAGGTGCTGAAAGAGAAATAAAGTTTGTCAACAGGCAGATGCAAAGCCCTGGCTGGGACTCATCCCTCTTTCCTGCCTGCCTCCCCTGAGTCTCTCCTTTATATGGTGCAGTAGAGCAAGGCGAGGATAGAAAACCTACAGAGGCAAATCCAAAATGTCAAAAGAAGTTCATTTAAAAAGGGAAAAAAAACTCCATACACAACCCTCACAAAAACCCGACAGATGCTAAGCTAATGGCATCCGCTCTGCCGATTGGTGGGGATGACTCATGAATATTAATGAGTCCAATGCTCCAAATGGTGCAGCTGTGAACCCAGCTGTGCCTGAAGCTCTCTGATCTCAAAACTTCCAGACAGGAGCCGGAGGTGGTCTGTGTCAATTCCCTACTCAGCCAAAAAACAGCAAGCTGGGTTGGCCTTCTTCTGTTCGCTCCTTTTCTTCCTGGAGTTGGTGCTCAGCAGCTAGTTCTGCCAGCAGGGTAGGCTGCTGGGACAGCAGGAGCCATTCAAAGACACAAATGCAATTTTTCTGACTCCCGGCTTTTTAATGATCCATTAACAGCAGTGCATATAACAGCACCTCAGTTAATCTAAGGCTACGCACCATCCCTTCAACTGTCTTGTGCAGAGTTGAGTGTAGGCCATGGAAGGAAATGTTAGGACATCTTAGGAGAAGGGAAGAATTTTTGTAATAATACAGGCCTGGAGTTAGCAGAAAAACAGCAAAAATGGATTTCCTTCTCCATTTGGGCAATGCCATTTGTTTCTCTCATGTTGTGCTCTGTCCCTGTGTGTACTAAGGGCTAGCCACCATGGCTGGTGACCTCTGTGAGTGGACTGAGCTGTGGTGTAAAATGAAAGTATTTTTTGTTAGAATTTAGGATTGAGGTAGGTTCTATACCTGATGTAGTCACCTTTCTTCCAACAGCTACTTCCATGGTCCAAGTCTAGTCATCTCCTTAGGATGACTGATCCCAAGCTCATGGGTTTCATTTTGTTTGGTGGAAGGAAATATGTGTGTGCATGTGTGTATGTGGGTGGAAGGGAAGGTGGGTTTTCTTGTATGAAAATCATAAGTTTCACATGCATTATTTTTTACCTTGGTGCCCAATGAGAAGGGCAAAGGAAATATTACACTCATTTTCTAGCTGAGGAAACTTTTGAGTTGAGCTGAGCATGGGTTTTAAAAACATGCTTTTAGATGTTGGTAGGATATATTCACATGAGAGATCTTTTCCAAGCTCTATAAGACAAGGCCCCCCCCCCCCAAAAAAAAGAACATTGGGCCTTCGACCCACACCACCAAGTCCTAGGTACCTCGTACCCTCTCTGGTAGCTTTGCTTAGGAGGTGATCATGACTTTTTAACAACCTGATTAGACATTAATTTAGCTCCATGTTTGTGAATTTATATGCCTTTAGTTCTTGCTGAATAGTCTTAACATCTAGTGGTGAGTAGACAGTGGGCTGGAAGGATGCAAGGTGGGATCGGAGGTCGAAATGGAAACAGATCAGCTCTGGACCTGCCTTGGGAAGCTGCAGGAGCACTCAGTCGGGCTGGAGTGGCATCTGCGGATTTATGTGTGAGCAGCCAGCTGAGACGCAGCTAAAGCCAAGCAGATAACCACTGTAGTGCGAGATAGTGACTTCCTCAGTCAAGCTGGGCACTGATCCTAAGCCACCCCTCCCAGGTGGCCCTCTGCCAGCAGGGACTCAGCTCTGTAGAGGGCATGTTGCCCAGCTCAAGGTAACCTTTCTTTGAACTGTAGATGACTGTTCCTGTTCCTATTCTTACCACTGTACCTTCTTTCCTGAGGGTTTCCTTAACTGATCTGGAAGCCTTCCCCCCTCACCCCCCAACCTCTTATCTTCCATCTACTCCCTGCCTCAGTTCTTCTAAGGAGCTGTTCCAGGAACTGCTGCTAAGCCCAAGCACGCATCTGGTTTCCAGCAGGGCAGCAGGGGCCAGTTCTAGCATCTTATTAGAGACCTAACTTGGGTAAAATTAGTTCCACCTTAGTCATGGCTGGATTTGGAGCTGGGAGCTGGAACTTCAACTCTCAAGATACAATAAACATGGACAATTTATACTCAGAAGGATAACAAGAGCCACATTTTTTAGAAGACAGTGCTCCTGACTCAGTGAACAGAGTGAATAATTTTACTTTTCATTAAGGGGAGACCTGGTCCACTTCCACAAGCAAAGGAGGAGAAAAACAAGGAGTGCTTCCATAGCAGGGAAAGGGGCCTGGAAAATAAGTAGAGAGAGATGGTAAAGCTAGAGTATGAGAATTCAGAGACCACCTGAAAGTCTTTAAGGATTTTTCCCCCTGGAAGGGCAGGAACATGAGATGCTTCTGTAATCTTTGGGTTATGGGAAGCCACCAGCCACAATTATTTGTGGCTGTTGAGTCCCTCCTTCCTGTCCTTTCAGCCAAGCACTTTTTTTCTTCATACCATCTGTTTGGAAGGGGCAGTTAGTTTAGATTTTTCCATTAGTGCTCTAGCCCTGTGTGTGTCCCTTCCCTGGTGGCCATGTTGGTGTGGGAAGCCAGGCCCACCAACAGCTCGACCTGAATCCCTCCAGCAGAAGGCCCAGAATAGTGAGAGCCCGAGGCGGTTTGTTGGAGGCAGTGCAACCTGCCCATACGAGACTTAGATATATTCTACCAATTAGGGCACATCTGTTCCAAATGCTGAAAGGCGAGCACTGTCTCTTTAAGAGCCATCCCACTCCTCTCCTTGAGTGATGAGGGCTGGGAGCACAAGGGAGTCAGATGCTGATTAAACAGTCCTACTGCCGAGCTCTGTTAGAAAATTACTGTAATTATGATCTAGTCCCAGCAGAGGGATGAGTTCCAATCCTGCTAATAACCCTTCCAGGTGCCTCAGATTCAGGGCCCATGGGAGGCAGCATCTACAGGGCTCTGGCTTGGCCCTCCTGTCTGGCGTGTGCAGGCAAAGACAACAAAGGCACTGGACCCCTCATCCTATCTTGGCCTCTGAGAAGGCAGTGGGTTTTGGTTGTGTTGTGGGTTTTGTTTTGGTTTTTTTGACAGCTCATGGGAGTCATTTTGTAGGAGAAAACTTTCCCCTAAACTCAGATGAAGGATCAGGAAAATCACTGCCATGAGATGCCAGTCTGTCCTGACTCTCCTCACTTCTGCCTGGGGACTGCAGTGAGCACTGCACCAGCGACTCCGTGCAAAGCCGAGGGAAGCAGAGCAGTCGCCTTTAGCTGCAGCTGCCTTCTGTGCTTGTTTCTATGAACCCGTGTTTCTTGCTCTGAAGTAATACACAGCATTTCACTCGCTCCTGACTAAGAATTTCAGGGATTTCTGCCACTGAAACAGGGATAGTAAACACAGAGCTGTAGAGAGAGCTTCACTGTAATGCAGCTCTCTAAATCAGCAAGTATGGGCTTCTTCATTTGAAAACATTTTTGTAGTGCAAATCTGCAGTGGTGCAGGCCAGCCCATCTCAAAGGTGTTTGTGGAGCATAGGGGCTTGCTTTTTCTTAAATCCTGAGGAATGAATGGCATTTATACTCTGTCTTCCCAGCCTAGCTGTAAGCTGCTCCCTAGCACTAAAGCACAAACTTCTAAAGGGCAGGGAGGGCCCGGCCAGTGTGCTCAGTGGTTGAGCGTCGACCTGTGCACTAAGAGGTCGCCAGTTTGATTCCCAGTCAGGGCACATGGCCCAGGTTGTGGGCCAGATCCCCAGTGGGGGGCATGCAGGAGGCAGCCAATTGATGTTCTCTCTCATCGAAGTTTCTATTTCTCCCTACTTCTCACTCCCTTCCTCTTTAAAATCAATAAAAAATAAAGGGCAGGGAGGGCAGTTTCTCTGTGCTTGGTCCTAAGCACACCCAAATGCCCTGAGGCAGTGGTTCTCAACCAGGGGTGATTTTTGTTTCCAGGGGACATCTGGAGATATTTTTGGTCATCAGAACTAGGGGCAGAGGTGAATACTACTGGTATCCAGTGTGTAGAGACCAGGGATGCTGTTGAACATCCTACAGTGCCCTACAACATAAAATTATCTGGCCCCAATGTCAATCGTGCCAGGTCAAAAAACCCTGCACTAACAGAGTGAAGTAATAAGCTCCAAGTTCTGCCCCACCCCCCAAACTTCCGCTGTACCGCCTTGGAGATGTTGAAGAAATGAGCGCTGGTCTCCAGATGCCAGGCGCTTTTCCAGAGGTGGAATATATTAGTGACAGGCCTAGCAGGGTGCCTACCATGAGGGGCTTCCAGTAAATGTAGGTGGTGTGCATGTGCCCCATTGGTGAATGAAGGCAGAGCAATGCTGGACAGAGTGTCTGACCATGGGGAAAAGGGAAGTGTTTGTAGCATGTTTTCTGTTCCATGATCAGATGTGGGGGGATAAGAGGTGGCCAGCTGCTCACCATCAGGTTAAGAGTGTCTGCAGTGGAACCAGATGCCCTTTTTGAGGACCAGCACTAGAAGCCTCTTGGAACTTACTCTCATCACAGGAGGCAAGGAAGTGGCACATTATTGCCCAGTGCCACAAAAATGCTTCCCTCAGTGGCACTCTGCCAGGTGGAGGGGTGGTGGGCTGTGAGGGGGCCCCATGAGGGAACTAAACACACACAGCTGCTGCCAGCCAGCCAGCCAGCCCCATAAGCAGCATGCTGCTAGAGACACCAGGCCTCTCAGAACTGCCTGGACATCAGGAAAAGAAAGCCTAGTTGGCAGAGTTTGCCTATATACCAGGTCTGCAGAGGAGAGGACTTCATTAGAAGGAACATCGTACCAGGAGAGCCAGGTAATCTCTCTACTACCCACACCCCTGGTGACTGGGCAACTCATTTTGCCTTATTTTTAGGATGATTACTCATCCTGGTTTACACCTGCAGTCTTGGAGTCATTAATAACTCCCCCTTTCAGTTTCAAAAGTGTCTCCATTTGGAAAATAAATTATATGGTCATCCTATTAATTGTACCTGTTTCCTCTAATAGTTTTTAGGGGGGCATTATATTTATACAAGATTTTTGCACAAAATGGGCTACATCTTAAAATGTATATATTTTTAATCCTCACCTAAGGATATGTTTTTCACTGATTCTAGAGAGAGAGAGGAAGGTAGAGGGAGAGAGACTGAAACATCGATGTGAGAGAGAAACATTGATTAGTTGCCTCCTGTATATATCCTGACCAGAGATTGAACCTGCAACCTGGGTATGTGCCCTGACTGGGAATTGAACCTGTGACCCTTCTGTGTATAGGGTGACGCTCTAACCAACGGAGCCAAACTGGCCAGGGCTTAAAATGAATTATTAATTGAATCCCAAAGGGTTGCAAAAGAATGGTCATCAATTTATACTAGTGAAAAACAAACCCAGCATGTCTTTTGAACAGTTAGTTTATGATAGGGAAAATAATTCAAATCCCTTGAAGAAGAAAAATCTCTTTTTAGTTGTAGGTTTCAAATCTACCCAATCTCTGTAAATTCTAATGGGAAATGAAATGGCTGGACAGGAGGGGAGGGGAGGAACAAGGGACTGTGGTAATCCACAAACTAGAAAATTAGTTTGAGTTACTGGGCTGTGTAGCTGGGATAATCCTCTGTGTAGACGGCTGCTTTTTCTTTCTTTTCTTTTTTTTTTATAGACGGCTGCTTTTTCTAAAGTCAGCTCCACTGATTTTGCCGGTGCTCTGGGAATTAGCAAATCAGTGCCACTCAAGATTTATCCTTTCAGAGCCACTCCTGGTGGGGAGAACTGTGGGGAGGGCTTCTTTTTGGCCAAAGAGTAAAACACCTCTGTCCCTGGCATCTGAGTTTTATTCTTAAGATGCAAGGAAAAAAAAAAAAAAAAGAGAGAGAACATACTTTGTGGTTTTTGTTTTTTTTTCCCCTCCATTCCTGCTTTGCTTCAACTCATTTTTTTCAGACTGGTTTTTAAAGGCAGGAGTGTGCCCCCCACCTCCCATCTTGCTCTTTGCATTGACACCACTGCTTTACTGTGTTGCAAGTGACTGGCATGGAAGGTGGATTTTGAAAATGTGTCATTGGAGGTGTCTAACTGCAATAGAATGTGAGTGATTCAATAAGCAAAGCAGCAGACTGAGAATTTAAAGATTCTTTCATTTCATTTCTTCCACAGCAGATTTTGTGTGATTTTTGTCTAAGTCACCACCTTTCAGATCCTCAGTCTTGCCACTTGTCAAGACAAACTGGTTACAAATAAGGTGGTTCAACTGAGCAAGCTAAAGTGCTAAAAGATAGTTAATGAGAACTTGAAATCTAGGCTATTCCTTACATACTAAATTTAGATAAAATATCTATTTGAAACAGGAGGGAGGACATCTAATCAGCCCCACCTTTTGGCATTGCTCTCACTTTAAATGGAATCAAACTATTTGGGTTTAGGAAATGAGACTTAATAGGAATTCTCTTTCCCATTTTTATTCACCAGAGGGAGAGATGTAGTTGGTTTTGAATTAAATTCAGATTTCTAAGAGATATAACAGGCCATTGTATGGGAAAATTTAATATTGAGGTAATTGCAAAACAGTGTCTATGCTATTTTGCTATATGGATGACAGAGAAAACACGAACAAATGTAGTTTTAATGAAATGTAGCTGAAAGATTGCTTCCAGGGCATTTAGTATTCTCAGATATTAGTTTGGACAATACAGGCCAAACTATACCAGCCCCAGGTCAGATTATCCAGTGGATGTCAGTAAATTCTGTGTAAATTCTTCATCTGTAAAAGGCAGATAACACATTTGCTTCTTAAATTTAGGATCTGAGCTTTCTTATTTTCCTTCCTTTATAAAATCAAGGAAGAAAAAAAGTCTCCCACCTCTAACCCTCTCCTATTTCACATGCCAGATCAATTAGTGGCTATTAAGAACCTATTAAAAAAAAAGAACCCATTCTACATTTAATGTGGTTAGTTAAGTGGTCTAATACCCCCAGTTATCCAGTTAGTCACAGGCTGTATGGTGAGGATTTGGTTGGAGTCAGAGAAGTGGTAATCTGATTAGCCGGTTGCTTTTTCAGGCTATTGGCTAAGATGGTGGCTGATGAACTGAGTGGGGAGCAGTTCTGCTAGGTTAGGTTGATCTCCAGAAAGACAGTAGGAATCTCTTGTTTCCAAAAGGTCTCCTTTAGAACTTTCCCCTAACAGATAATGCCCTTCAGCCCCATAGATAGTCTCGTCAACACATCAAACTTGCACTATCATTTCCTGAATGTAACAATGTCCAAGACAGCCAGATGGCAATGGACCAGGTTTCCAATCAGTACATTTGTTGACATCTTCTAGGGCCAAGCTAATTACTTTTTCCACTGAGTTTTATAGCAAGAAGAGTCAGAGGTCTAAGTGTGGTGCCTACCCTGCAGTTGACAGAAGTGCCGAAAGACCTTTGCAGTTTGGCAAATGGTTGTTTCCTCAGGTCTACAGGTAGAGAAGGGATTATTGCACTAAGGGGATTTTGTTTTAAATGCTGGAAGCCAATGACCATGCTATTGAGAGAGTTTTGAACTGTGCAAAGAGTGAAGTTAACTTGACCTTGCTCCTTTTTCATCCCCCTTCTGACCCTGCCCCAGATACCTGCTCTTCTGGTGTGTTTCTCAGTCAGAGCAGTGGCACAAGGGTATTCTCTCCTCTTAGCCTCCTAGCCTTCCAGACTTGGGTCCCTGGGGGGTTCTCCAGGGAGGGAACAATCAGGGTCATAGAGGGGTTCCTGTTTGTTCCCTCTGTTAAACACTGTAGAACAATGCCCATTGTCCTTACCTATAGGTTGGGATTGGTGCAAAGGTTCCTGAAGCGGGAGGCCATTGGTTCTCTTTGGTTCATCTGCTCATATGCTGCCACCTAGTGGTTCCTTCTCCTTTAGCACCCTGTGTAAAATGGAGGCGACATTATGGACAGTTCACTATTGCCTTTTATCTCTTTTCCGTTTTTCTCCCAGACCTAAGTTCTCCCCTTTTCTTACCTCTTTTTACGGCACATACACAAAAAGCTTGATTGTTTTTTACTCCTGGGTCAGGAAATCAGGAAACGAAGAGCTGGCATAGGATCTTTTGAGAAACTTGGAATCCACTGGCAACATCCCTGTTTGCTCCCTGGTTTCTTTCTTTCGATGATATGAAATGAATGTCTTACTGCAGGGCTATGCTATGGTTGTTATAGAGCTGAGGAAGGCTACTACCCATCCAGGACTTCTCTGAATAGGCAGTTTCAGAGAGAAAATTTCTTTTTCCTTTTTATTTATTTTTCTTTTTTCAATTACAGTTTACATTCAATATTATTCTGTATTAGTTTCAGATGTACAGCATAGTGGTTAGACAATCATGTACTTTACAGAGTGGTCGCCCCGCCCCCCATATTTCAAGTACCCACCTGGCCCCATACATAGTTATTACGATATTATTGACTATATTCCCTATGCTGTAATTTACATGAGAGAAAATTTCTTTGGCTGCTCAGTTGCCCATTGTTCAAAATTTCTCATGTACAGAGTCAGGCAATAATAGTAACTAATCCTCATTGAGCAGTTACTATGTGCCTGTCATTGTTTTAAGTACATTAACACGTGTTTTTCCTTTAATCTTCCTAATGATCTGGTAAGATGGTGTATGCCTCTTCTAAGGTGACGAAGTTCAAGCATAAAAGGTCAGGTAACTTACTCTAGAGAATATATGTAGTAAATGGGGAACTGGGGTTTATTCCCAGGCTGCCTGGTTCCAGAGTTTATGTTCTTAACCACTATGTTTTGCTGCCTCTTCAAGGTACAGATACCCTGAGTGCTAGGTACAGGCAACAGGAAAAGGAACAGGACTGTGTATACACACGCCCTCCTCAAAGTGCTTGCTTGGCCCCTGTCTAGGACTTGCTGCCAGACAGGACCCAGTTGAGTAGTTAATTGAGGCTGAAAAGGAACTCTCCAATGTACTGACTCCAAGGACTTGCTTCTAGCCCTGTCTCATTTCAGAGAGATTCAGCACATAAGAAAAAATAACCAAGGAGGTAGTGAAAGGAAGTCTGAGAGACCAAGGAGGCAGGCCTAGGTTCCAGAGATGATCCTACCCCAAAAAACAATTGCAAGTCCCCTTCTCTATCTGGGCTTTTGTTTTCTCTCTGGCTATCCCTTCCTACTTTGTTTGGAGTTGACAAGAATGCCCAGAACCAACATTTGTATACCATTACAAAAAGAAACTCAACACTATCACACATGGCCAGAAAACAAATCTGAAATTTATTTGTGCTTTTCAAATCAGTCAAAACAACCAGCAGCTTCCTTCTCCAAAGGTTTCTTTCTCTCACCTTCTCTGTGACAAGACTGTGGAAAGGGCAGAAGTGGCTATGTGGACATGTTTAGAGATGGGATGAACTATGACAATGCAGGTTTGGTAACAGGTCTGCTGAATATGCCTCTTCCCACTTGTCTTATTGGTGGTTTACAGTTACTACACGGTCTGTAGTACTGAAGAGGTCTCTTCTGTAAAGAGAAGAGTCCATGGTGTTGGTAGGGCAGCAGGGGGTAGGGAGTGGGAGTTTTTGACGATCAGTTTCTTCATAGAGGCAGGATAGAGAGAAGGATATGTGTCCTAAAGGAAGAAAAATACATAAATTTGCTTTTATGATTCAAAATGTAGAAGGTTTAAAAGGGTACAGAGTAAAAAGTGCCCCCTGTCTCACAGTCGTGCAGCTTCTCTGTCTTTGGAGGCAACCAGTGTCAGCATTTTCTTTCTCCTTCCAGAGGCATCTCATACATATATAAACAATTGGAAACTCCCTTCTTACACAAATGGAGTAAGTTAGGCATAACTTTGTTGCCTTTTTTTTTACTTACCAACATCTCTCAGAATATATTCCATATCAGTGCAGAGAGCTGCTTTTTCTTTTTTACTGTTGCATAGTATTCAATTCTATGAATGTACTACAGTTATTTGGCTAGGTCTCTATCGAGTATTTAGGTTATTTCCAGTGGTTTGTTATTACAAACAAATAGCCTTATGTGTTTATCATTTTGCACGTGTGCAAGTATAGCTGTAGGATAAACTCCTAGATGTGGAATTGTTGGGTCAAAGAGAATGAGGAGATAAACAACTTTGTCGTTAAATAAATGACAAAGTGAAGTAGGGTGAATCTGTTTAGATTTGACAGAAAAATTCCAACCCTTCTACATTCATGGCCAGGAAATGGAGCCCTCATTGGGAAGGTCATAAAGTCAAACCTTGTGCGACAGGCCTGAACTGGTGTTTCATGGTTGTACAAGGGCATTGGAAAGTAAGATCTATCCTTATGTATTTTCCTAAATGAATCCATTCAGCTGCTGCTGCACTCTAGAATGGGCCCTGGTCTGGAAGATTCCAAGGACAGTTTGTATCACTGCCACACATGTCATCCTTCACCTGCAGCAATAAAGTCGGCTCCCATTTCAGGCCAGAAGATGGAGCTAGTGACATCATGCTAGCTTTGGGTGCCCTCCATCACCATCCTAATTCTAAACAAAACCCGTCTGTGCCAAAACAATTGCAAAGTTATCTCACCCAAAGCAAGCATTCACTCAACTTTTAAAATATGATGTGGTTCTTGTTCATAAAATGCAAGCCATATTCTTTATTACCTAGAAGTTAATTTATGTTCCCTAGGAATCCTCATACTAGGTTCCTAATCTTGGTCAATCATATTGTAATACATGGGCATTTGGGGGAAATGGTGTCCTGCCTGGATTTGAGAGTTGGGGATACAGAAACCCAGACCCATGTTGGTGGCAAAAATCCCTAGCTGTCCCCAATATCCATTCTCTCCTTTTTATTTGATTAACAAACCTCTCTTCCACTTTTAAGCTAGACACAGGTTCTACCTAGAATAAAGCTTTTTTTTCAGCTTTGTCTTTTTGTCTGTATGTCCAAGTTCTAGCCAAAGGGATGTAAGCAGAAATAGTATGTGCAACATCTGTGAAACATCTTTAAAAGGAGAGGGCGTGCCCTTTTCCTTTTATTTTATCTTTTCTGCTGGGTAGGATACAAACATGATAGCTGGAGCTGGAGCATCCATCTTGGACCATGAGGTAACCTTAGGAATGTTGGCCACACATAGTGGAGCAAAAGAGATGGTACCTGGGACCTAAAGTCCTTGTAATACTTACCTCTGGATTTTTACAGAAGAGAAAAATAAATTTTTATGTTAATTAAATAAGTTATTTTGAGTTTTCTGTCATATGTAGTTGAACCTAATCACAATTGACACAGTCCCCTAATTTAGGAAAAACAATTCCAGAATCATCTTCTTTCAGTGGTGAATTATTAGCATCACTTTTGGAAATGAAGAAAAGCTACTTCACTGGCAACTGTCATCCTTCACAGAGAAACAAAGACATGGCCAACACATTCATTGGCAATAGTTCTGGTACCTGGGCT
This sequence comes from Tadarida brasiliensis, assembly GCA_030848825.1. Lineage (NCBI taxonomy): Eukaryota > Metazoa > Chordata > Mammalia > Chiroptera > Molossidae > Tadarida > Tadarida brasiliensis. Next base: position 40,301,804 of record CM061273.1, read on the forward strand.
TCATCTTTCTTCTACTTCAAAGGCAGTTGTGAGAAACTCCTTTGGAACAATCCCAATGAGGCTGTTCAGTTCTCCTACCCACCAGCCATACATGTTATACTCCTGAAAAATGAAAAGAGGATGGTTTCAGTTGGTCATGCTTCTGTTAACCACTTACGGTGACTGCAAGGGAGATTCTATTGGGTGGTTAACACCCTTGATGGGATTATTAAATTTAAAAAACTCATCTAGAGGAGGAAAGCAAACTATACATTTTGCCATCTTCCTGTCTACATTGTAAACTTAGCACATTTGATGCCATTGCTGAACATAAAGAGCATGTTGTTTGTTTGTTTGCTTTGTTGTTGTTTTTCTTTTATATATCCTCACACAAGGATATTTTTCCCCCCATTTATCTTCAGATAGAGTGGGCGGGGCAGAGAGAGAGAGAGAGAGAGAGAGAGAGAGAGAGAGAGAGAGAGAGATATCAATGTGAGAGAGACATCGATTGGTTGCCTCCTGCATGACCCCGACCAGAGCCGGGGACTGAACCGCAACCAAGGGACATGCCCTTGACAGGAATCAAACTCGAGACTCTCTGGTCTGAGGGCCGACACTCCAACTGCTGAGCCAAACCGGCCAGGGCTTGTTTTTTACCAAACAGAGTTGAATGGCTTCTTCAGAGAAAGTTGGGCACACCCTGAAATGACAGAACACTAAAAATATTCAGGGAGTCAGGTCATAGTTCAAATCTATATTTACCAATCATCTTCTATGTGCAAAGTGCTGCTTGCGTTCCCATGAGATGTATAATGACAAATCAGAACATCACTTGCTCCCTAGCAGCTTATAACAGAGAGTAATGGGCTTTGGAGTCAGACAGACTGAGGTCTAATCCCCACTTGGTCATTTAGTAGCCATGTGACCTTAGGTTCTTCTAGCTTTAATCTCCTCTTCTGTAAGAGTAGGGAGACTATCATCACCCCTTCCCTATGTTGTAGGGATATAAGAGACGCCACAGAAGTGAAAACAATTAAAAGTGTCTGATACATAGTAGGTGCTCTAAACATTAGAAGTTGAAATGTACATTAATAATGATGGCAGGACATAAAAGCCACAGGGAGGGGCAAACAAGAAAGGGAATGAGAGGGTTTAAAAGAAGTGGCGGTCACAGGGTTGAGAAGGGGGCTCCCTGAATACAGAAGAGCTTCTCAGAAGCACAGCAGATATTGAACATTATGGGAGTATTCCTGAAAGCACCAGAATATATTTTCTTCTTTTTGAAGGTAGTAAAATTTAGGAATACACGGGCAATATCATGTATTCCAGTTCAACTGGATTTGGGGTACCACGGGCTGCATTTGCACACCTAGCTGCTGAGTTCTACGAAAAAAGGAAAAGAAAGAAAGAAAACCAGGTTGGTGACAATAAAATTCTGGGTCAAGTGGTTATCTTTTTGTTTCTTTTGTTTTTTCCTGGCTTGTTCTTTTTGATAGTGTATCTCCCCTCCTCCAATTCTGCCTCTCCTCTCCCTCTCAGCAGATGACCTCTTTCCACCTTCAAAGAGAAAAGAGAAGGCATAATACTTGTCAACCATCAGCCACCAAAACAGAAATGTACCTGTATTGACAATCACCCTTCTTTCCCATTCAAGTGGAGGAGGTGTCCTCCCCTCCTAACATGTACTTGTAACCCTTCTGCTTTCTTTCTTAGAAATGAGATTCTATGGAGTCTTGACCTCTGCCTCTAATGTAAATGACTCCTTCCATCAGCCTTGAAATGTGTTCAAGTTTCTTTCATCTTTGGAAACAATTATTAAATAGTCCCCTCCACATGTCTGCTTTCCATTTCAACTGGTCTGTGCCGACTGCCAATTCACAGCCAGAAACCTGAGAGTTGTTCCCAATTTTCCAATCAGTCCTTGAGTTCTGTCAATTCTCTTTCCAAAATATTACTTGAATCCACCCACTTCTCTCCATTCCCATTGACAATACTCTAGAGTCATGTCACTATCATCTCTCACGAGGACTACAGAAACAACCTTCAAACTGGTTTCTGTGTCTTCATTCTTACTCTCCTCCAATCCAGTCTTCATTCTGCAGCCAGAATCTTTCTAAAATGTACATAGAAAATATCACTGCTCTGTTAGAAACCTTTAAGTGGGTTCCCATTGCCTATTGTCAACTTCTTAGCAAGGTGGACAAGGCCCTGTGTAACCGGGTCCCACTCACTGCCCAGAACTTTCACTCACCCCCTAGATCTAGTGGACCCTTAGTAAAACAGAATTTGTCTCAGCTGCTCCCATGGGCTACAGGCTCTCTCAACTTGGAGGCTTTCCTTTTCCTGTTAGCCTCTACTTCCCTCCTCCCTTTCATGGGTTCACTCCTAAGCAGCCTTCAGATGTCAATTCCTGAGTCTTTCTAGATTCTGTAGAAGCCTCTCCTTGCCACTCTCTGTCTGTGTGGGGGCCCCTAGCTAGGTAGACACAGTGCTATGCCCTATGCTTCCCCAGAAATGAGCTCATCACGCTGTCTTGTATAAGTCTGCTTTTGTCTCAGTGCCAATCTCTAGGTGGAAAGTTTTGTGAGAGTTGGGACCTTGTTGGTTTTGTTTGCTGTTGTATTCCCAGCACTCAGCATGGTACCCGGCACAGAATGGGGCCAGAAAAATACTTGTTAAATGAGGTTATGAAGAAATGAAGGGAGCAGTGGGGATTTGTATTCTCAGTTGAGCAGATTTAGTTACGACTAACTACAAAATATCCCCCTGGTGATTGAACTGGTTGTGGCAGGAAGAGAGCAACTACCTTTGGAGACACTTTCCCCAAATAGCTCCCTAAATACCATGAAGAGAGCCTCAAATAGCATAAGAAGTGAGACTACTGAGTTGATCCTAAAAGGAACAGAGAATTATCTTTAAAAATCAGTCTGAAATAAATGTGTCCACTGCCTCTCCCCCATTGTCCCCACCAGACCTCATTCCCTCACTCCCCAAGGCCAACTCCCCTAGTCTACATTGCTTTATGGGAAATTACCCAGAATTCCTTGGCCTATGCTGTTAGAACGTCTTAAAGCTCCTAGTGATACAAGTTATGTTTCTGTCCATCTCCCAACACTGAAGTTAGGGCAGTTTCTGCCATAAGTTTTCTTGTAGTATTGCCTTGCGTTAGCATGTCGCTGCAATGGCCATGTCTACAGAGTCTTGCTGTGAAGGGGAAACACATCTTCTGTCTCCCTCTCTCATTGTAACTCATAAAAACTCTAGCCCTTCTGTTATCTCATAGGCAGGGAGAGGGGGCATGATGTTGTCTAACAGTCTTTTTGGATATAGTCAGCCTGCTTAAACATGTGTGAAGAGTGGTTTTCTACCTACCAGATACTGTCATCTTTGTCACCTGAGGGGCTCCGAGGGGACATTCTCTCCCTACTGACCATTCAAGACTCCTGACCCTGACTCACACTTGGCAGCATCCTCCTTTAGCTGTAATGCCAGGAGTAGGAACTGAGCCTTGGGAAGGCACTCTCTGCCAACTTGAAGAGGGTGCAAACAGGAAGCAGATGAGGCACGGCAGGACACCTGCAAAGGCCAGGCTCCCAGTCAATGTGCTCTTGCTCGAGGGGAACACTGACCCTGCCAAACACAGATGTGGCAGCCTCACCACAGTGGTGAGAACTGAAATGAGTGAAATCAACTCTCTGCCCTTCAAAACAAGAGAGCAGGCAGAAGTGTAAGGAGAATGGCACAGTCTCTGAGACCATATGTATCCTGCTGTGGGAGCCTAGGAGCTTAATCAAAGCACCTACACGTCTTGAGATCTGACTGTCTTTTCCAGATTTCATCCCTTGGCTGGATACACGAAAAGGGCTGCAGGGCTGAGATGTTTAAAGCATGAATGGAAAATTTCTAGCCGCCTCTTTCACTGCCACCCCCCAACCATGCATTGCTCCAGCCCAGTCTGAACACCACGAGGTATTTTAAAATAATTTCTACTTTGATGAATTGCTGGGGAGTCCACAATTGCTCATAATCAAAGGGAGAAAAATGCAAATGAGATCCGGCCGAGAACTATCACCACCAAACGTTTATTTCACTGCACAGTGCCAAAAAGAATTAAAACAACATTAAACTCACAGCAATCATGTTTAAGCCCTCGTTTCCAAGTGCCAAATTGCACCACTCTGGATCATACAGATGTTCGTTAATTATGCTAATTTTTATTAAACTATTAAAATGGAGAGAGTACTGGCTCAGCCGGGCAGACCCCAGCTCTGAATGAACTCTGCTCTTGTCTAGAGGTGCTAATTTACTGCATTTTTATTAAGTTGCTGATTCTTGGATTTTAGTTTTGGGATGGCAGAGAGAACTGAATTTCTAGGATCAACATTTTCAATAAAGTTTGACTTCTTTTCGCCCAGATGTTTGGAAAGACCGGAAAAATCCCTAGACATTCCCACGAGACCTCAAATCCTCAATGTGGGGATACATACCTACAAGTGACAAGGTTAGGGAATCAGAATTGTAAAGGTTCCCCACTCTGTAACTCTATAGACACGGTAGAGCTAAGATGTTAATTATACAAAATTGTTCATTGAAGATGCTTTAGATAAGAATATAAAAACCGATTTAAAAAACACTGATTTAAAAAACCCTTAACATCAGTGCTTGCTTCTTGACACACAAGAAAGTCTTTTATGAAGACTTTCACTTGAAAGTAGTACAATGTGTGGTTTGTTCCCATCATAAATATCTCTAGGCTTGATTAAACATCTGTTTCCCTCAGCATTAACCCTGCCTCACCTCACTGAACCTCCCTAAACGAAGGAGTCTTAAAAATGAGGGTTGGACCCTGGCCTGTTTGGCTCAGCGGTTGGAGCATCAGCCCATGGACCAAAGAGTCGTGGGTTCGATTCCAGTCAAGGGCATATATCTCAGCTGTGGTTCGGTCCTCGGCCCTGGTAGGGGTCGTGTGGGAGGTGGCCAATGGATGTGTCTCTCTCACACCAATGTTTTTCTCTCTCTCTCCCCCTCAAATTCTATCTGAAGATAAATGGAAAAATAGCCTCAGGTGAGGATTAAAAAAAAAAAAAAAAAGGGTTGGCTACTTGGAGTTCATTATCTGGTTGGAGAAGCTATTGGCCTGGACGGGCAGAGCATTGAGTGAACCTAAAATAGACACAGCACTCACCAAGAACAACAATCAAAAGTGTTTATGAGGGATTTGCACATAGCCATAAAAGGATTTATACTGCTAATCTCTATCAACAAGGAAAAAAAAACAACCCTACCAAACCTGCCATAAAAAGAACAGCAAATTCTATAAACAAAAAGCAGTATGGCCACCAACCACAGGCACGTCACACAGCTTGATTCTGCCTCCAGTGGTTTCCTATTGCTGTTTATGGTTTCAAGACTATCATGGACCTCCTCAGTGCTCCTCCTGTCACAGGGCCCTGAGTCCCTGTGTGGGGCTGCAAATACCCTGTCAGTAGGTGTCAGGGGATATCAGGGGGAAAACCAGCAGGCGCCTATCATAAGCCTTAAAAGAGATTAAATACCCCTACTCCATGATTGCTACATTTTAATTTCTCTCCTCCCTGCTGGTTCCTATTTGTATAAGCTCTTCCATGGCTCCCCTGGAGTAGCACAGACATGACCTGGAATGACCATCCTGTCTTGGGATGAGAATTCAATTTCTAGGCTCAGTGACTCCTAGGCTGTTCCAACAATAGGAAATCACCATCCTCTAGGACACACATTCTTAAACTGGAGTCTGTGAACCCCCCTGGCTGGCCAGTCTGTGGATGGACGTGAAGGAATCTTTGAACTCCTTGAAACTGGTGTAAAATTTTGTGTGCATGTGTACATTTATCTTGTCCCTGGGTGCAGCCCAGATCTTTCATCAGATTCTCAAAGGTTATATAAACCCTCTACAGTTTACAAACCGGTGCTCTAGGAGGAAAACGCAATGATCTTTATGGCCTGGATCTGCACTTTGGCCCAGTGTGGCCATCTTCACCTCCCTCTCCCTTTAAAAAAATACAATGAAAGGAAATCAAGAATCCTTGTTCCTGCCATACTGGGTTTCATAGGCTTCAGCCCACCAGCTGCAGAGTCTGTTTCTTCTTCAAATGCTGACCAAGCTTGCTTATTCCTTCTAAGGCACCATCTCTTTCACTGTGACTTAAAAGTTGTGGTGTCTTCCCATAGCTTCCATTCAAATTCACATGATGGCTTTTGGAACAAGCTGCTTGACACTGTCAGTTCCCCTGAGAATGTTCCTAATAGAAATGTTCTCTTTTCACATAGAACTGGGCTTCGATAAGCCTCTGTGGAACAAGATTCCCAGAAAAATGTCTCATACTTTCGTTCTTTTAACCATCAAAGTTCACTGTATCTGTGCTTGTAGACAACAGAATTCTTCAAGAGAACAATCAATCAGCCCCTAACATGAAAGATCAATAAATACTTGATATATGTATAGGAAAGACCAATCACTCACAGAGTTATTTGTTTATGATTGCTTATTTCTCTTATTAGTGCTTGTGCCTCATACATTATCATTAGTAAAGATGGGAAATTTGAATTTCCTAGGTGGAGTAGATTGTAATTTTCCAGGGTCAGCCAAAAACATCATATTTTTACTCTGGATTGGCCCATACTTTTTCTACATTTAAAATCCAGCTTTGGAAATTTTATGATATCTGAGGATATCATAAATTATTAAATAAATTGAGGGCTCTAACTCAGCACCCTTCCAACTGCTGAGAAAAATAGGACTAGGGACAGGAATTGTTCACCAAAGACAAATAGGTGCCTGTTTTTCAGCACAAGTGGTTTTATGAAGAGATTTTGCAGAAGGAGAAAGGAAGTGGTCAGTTGGGTGGACGGTAGGTTAGTGGTGTTGGAACCTGTGAAAGGATTGGAATTCAGCCCTTGGCTGAAACCTCGGGTAGCTTGGCGGCCTCTTCAGGCTGTTTCACACAGTGTTTTAAGTTGCCGGCAATCATTTTCTCTTTTTTCCATTATTCAGAGTTTTGGTCTATGGATCATAAAAATGAATCATGAAATGTGCCTCAGTTGTCCCAGTTTATTGTTACATTTCACAGAATTTGCTAATCTGGAGGTTGATGGGCCTGGATTCTGGGTAGCGGGGGAAAGGTATATCAGTGTAAGAAAGGGAACAGGGAAAGACTGGGTGGTCAATGAAAGCAGTTGGGGGATGGGGGCGGGTGGCACATGGCAACAATTCTACAAAGCTCTCTCCCCAGCTAAGAGTTGAGTATTCTGAGGACAAGAGGGAGGTCTCAGCTAGGTGGGAGGTCTGAGAGCACTCCAGCACAAGGGAACACTCAGCCTCAAGTCTGAAGCTTATGTCCTGTACTGGGTGTGAGTGGATAATCATCAAGTCAAGGCCAGGGAGGTGTGCAGGACCTGTGCACAAACCGGACATTGTTGGTGATGGAAGTGTGTGCAAAACACAGAGTATGCATGACAGAAAAACCACAAGCTGTGAAGGGAAGAAGGGAGGTGGAACAGGGCTGTAAGGAAAGAGAAACAAGAAGGAAACACACAACTTGAACTTTGCCTAAAGAACAGAGAAAGGAGAAAGGGTAGGTAAACACTTTGCAGTTGGGAGAAAACAAGGTGCCAAGTGCAGAATTCAGGAACAATAGAGACAGCACCATTTTGGAGCTGATAGAATTGTGATACCATGTGAGACCAGCGTATTAATATGTATTCCATAAACTGTGCAGCTCGCAGCTCTGCACCGCTCTGTTTTGCTCTGACCGCAGTACCAGCCTCAGGCACCACAACACAATTTGGAAACAATGTGACGGAAATGTTTAATCTGCTCGGCCCATCTGTGCTGCGTATTTCTCCAGATCTCCCTGAGAGAGGCGCCTTGAATCTCCACATTGCCTTTAATATTCTCCTAAATCACCTCCCCACTGCACTTCAAGGGCCATTGCTACAATATCACAGGTTCATCTAAAGTGCAATGGGGAGGGGGTGGGGAGGAGGCACAGGCCGGGATATTTTTTATTTTAAAATAATTTCCAGAGATGGTCTTTTCTGCTTCCTTTAAAAAAAGAAGAAAAGTTATTCTACTGTTGCCGTAAGGTTATTGAGGTTGTTTGGTGCAAAACAGGGTAGGATAGAGTGGAATCATTCTCCAAAGAATTATTTTTATTAATCTCGATTCCTGCAATTGGACATGGGAGGGGGTGAGCAGATGCTCGGTTTCTCTTATCTCCTTTTCTTGCACCTTGCTAGGGTGATGGGTTCATTTGGGGCTGCCTCTCAGCTTTACACTGTCTGCATTGGGTATGGGCTTGACCCTGCCCTGCTCTAAAACTATCTTGTTCAGGACAGGTACACATTTAGTCTCTGGCCAACATGCCCTCATCAAAAAGGGACACTGTCTATATTATTTATTTTAGCTTAAAATATTAGATTTTCCTCTCTTTAAGTACAGATGTTGAGTGTCAGATTTCTGCTGCCTTTGATTTTGCCAGATTCCGTGATTTGGGGTTAGACTATAGGAAGCTGGGTAGGTTTCGGAGAGTGAAGGGATGACAAGTCACCATGTTCCAGACCTTAGACAAATGGAAGAGAGTTGCACATCAAGAAAATTAGGATTCCTTTTGCTTTGTGAATTAAAGAAATGAATAATTTAATCCTCAAGATTGTTCCGGCGAGGGAAAGGCAACGTCCCAGTTGCGGAGCCCTACAGCCTGTCGGTGTGTTACATCATCTGCACACATAGGCGTTTCCATGACAACCACTTATAGCTTCATTTCCTGGATCCCTCTAGGGGGTGTCACAGCCAGATCCACCTGCTTTTCACCCTACCCTCGGTGGGGTCATGGTAAGGTCGCCAGAATAAATGAACGCCGGTACTAATGATCTGTTTACTGCTGTTTATGCTCTGTGTGTGTCAGGGGCACGCACATTTAGAGAGCTCATTATGGTTGCAATTAGAATGCACCATCGCTAGATATTTAACTCCTTTTTCTTTTAAATTAGCATTTTAATAACATTCTTTGAGCAGAGAAACAAAATGACCATTTTTCACGGACAAACTTCTAGCTGTAGGTGCAACTTTAATGGCAAAGTTGTGAAGGGGAAAGAAGGGAGGAAAAAAAGGCCATTTTTACTACTTTCACCCTCCTCCTTACCAAAAGGATATTTTTATTTGCTTTCTAACACACTCAATTTCCTAAATTTGTTTTGAATCCAATTATTTTGGGTGGTTTAAAGTACCGTACTCTTGTTGGACGGAAATTAGCAGCGATTGAAATTAACTTTCTATGTGACCTGTGAAAGGGGCTAAAATAATTACAAGTGTGTATAAGAAACCCTTTCTCCAAAAGACCCTAGCTGTAGGATCGGGCTGTGATCCAATGATACCATTATTGGAATATCTTTATACAGTAATTGCAGGGGCTATTTTCTTTAAAAAGGTGATTGCAGTTATTGTCTGTTTTATAATTCTTAGGATTGTCTTATAGAGGATCAATGATGACAAAAACATCATTATAGACAGGATAAATATTAAGCAGAAAGAATGAAAATAACACCACATCATTTGCCATTTAAAAATGCCACAATCTTGGAGTATCAGAAAGCAAGAAAGACAGAACAGGAAAGATACAGTGTAGAGACACACTGTCAGAATGTTCCATGTTGGCTTTTTAGGAATCAGCCAACACCTTTGCTAGGTGTTTATAGATGCTCTGTTTGTGGAAAGCACAGTGAAAAATAACAATTTGAATGTTTCGATTATCTTTCGCAGTCCATTCCATTTTCATTATTTATTTCCTATAAATCGGGACCTTGCTGAACATAATTCTGCAGACAAGGAGGTGGATGGGACAGCCAATGTGAACGAGGAGATAGATGGTGGGTGCGTGTAAGATAGATGCTATGCGTTTATGAAAAGGAGCAGTATGTCTGCATGTGAACATCCACAATGTAGAGCAAGCAAGCGTGTAAACTGTAGCTGGTATTTATATGTGGGAAAAAAAAGTGTAAGGAAGATTGTATGGGAATAAGCCCACTGAGCCTGAAAAGGGTTTGCTTTTTTCCTGTCCTCTTGTAATCCACGTCCAAGTTCCGCTAAGATGTCCCGTGCTTTGCTGTGGCTCCTGTGAAACCTCACAAGCCTTTCCATGACAACAGAGGGGGGATTTCACAGCCAGAAGACTCAGGAGGTCAATAGTTGAAAAGCAAGAGTTAGAAAGAGAGATATTTATTGACATCAAAACAATTCCACTAAAAAGCCCCCAATAGAAGGAGGAAAACATTTAAAGACGCAGCAGGAAAAAAAAAAAAAAAAAAGCCTTTCTAAAAATGCAGGTTTAAAATGTTTATGCTTTTGAATCAGCCTACTTGTACCTTAGAATCTGCCATTTCATAAATAAAATACGGGTGGCATAGACTATAATTTGGTGATAGCTACCCCAGGACATATCTAGATGCACTTCTGTTATTTTAATTAAATACTGCATTATGGTTTGTGACAACTACATAGCTACAGCGTAAATGAATTCGGAATTAAAGTGTTACTTAGGCATCCAGTAATTTTTGTTTCGTTCCTCAGTTTTACAAAGCAAATAGCTATAAAATCAAGATGTTTCTTCATTTACAGATGGAGCAGGATTGTTGTTGCTGTTTTTTTCTCCTTATTCCTCATGCACAAAAAGAAGACAGAGCTGAGTCTGGCTCCCAACACTCTTTGCTTATGAGCTACATCACAAAGAAAAACACATCCTCTTGACTATAATGTGAAATGCTGAATATTAATTGCTGGTATTACGCTTATCTTTCTAGCCGGGTCTGTCTTTTCATAATTATTCTGATGGGCTGTAGTCTTGCACTGCCAGGAGATTTTTCTCCTTTGTTTAACAGTTAGAAGCCTATTGTATTTTACTTTTAAAAAAATCTTAAAGTTCACAAGGCTCCTTGGAAGTTTTTAGTATCTGGAACTCTTCCCAAATACAGAATATTAGTGGGAATAGAGAAGCCGCTGAAACTCTTTGCTGAAAAGATGATGCACATTTCTGCATCTAAAAGAAAATATATTTTTCATTCTAGCAATATTAATGTTTTCTTAATGAAGCTAGAGAGGGCATTACAATTTGATATAATCAGTTGGTTAGTTTAAATGTCACTTTACTAGCAAATCATAAGAAAGGTTCAGAATATTCTCATCTAACAGGCACAGCTTTTCACTCAAAATTAATATGGTAGAGTAAAAGCATTTTTTGTTCAAATCTGAGCATTTAATTGTATCTTGAATGTGTCATATGTCAAGATGAAAGTTTTTAAAGAGCAAGTTTTCTGAGACCATTGTCTTATTTCTAGATTGATAATCAATATAATCTTTTTATTAGCCTTAAATACCATACATCTGGCAATGTCTGCTAATTCCAGCATTTCTGTGTTCTCACCAATTATCCCAAACCCCTCATTACTAATCCTATAACCTCATTAATGAGGTTATAATTTGCTTCAATATTTTGCTAGTTTGGTTGGAGAGCTGGATGCATGCACTACCAAGAAACACTGGCAGACAGAGGTTTGGGGAGGCTGAGTTCCTTTTGAGAAAATAATTACACAGAAACAAAGCTTTTGTGACTCCTTTTAAATAGAGCATCTCACCGAAATGTCATGCAGCCTCTTTGGCAGATTAGTGAGGAGTTTATTACTAAATCTCTGTCTAATAAACGTGCAGTTGACTCTGGAGGAGCTGCTTGTTATAATACTGGCAGTGGGAAATGGAGGGAATGTCACAGTTAAAGACACAAATTTTCCCCATAATATATTCGAATGGAAACCTCTGAATCCAATACTACATGGGCATATCTAATAAATTCACAATATTTCAGTCTCAACAGCCTTCACCGGTTAGTTTTAAAGATTTATGTGGTAAAAAATTACTCAGTGATGAATATGGTTTATTCTGTGCAGTATTGGAGGTATAAGGAATTAAACTACCGTCTTTAACAGTGAATTTATTATTACCTCTGTCAAAAGACGAAGACTTTAACAGCACTTGTTATAAATTCACTGCAAAATAAATGGCTGGAATTTTTTACACTGGAGTTTGTAAAGCATTGGGCCATTCTGAGCATTAACCTAAACCTGCCATGGCTTATATGGTTCTAGGTAAACATTTCTGTCTGGGCCTCATCGTTAATTATCTGATTTGGTACTTTCCACCTGACTGAAAGGTGTGTGTGTGTGTGTGTGTAGAAAGTGAAAGGTCCCATCCAGGATGACATTTTAGGGGTAAGGAGATTAAAGTGGAAAATGCCAATTTTCTTTTCTTTTTAAAAAAATCGGTTTTATAATAAATGTCCAGGGTGTGGAGGATATAGTTAATATGCAGTTTGGCCTCTTGTTAGCAGGTTTCTATGTATGCACTTGTACACACACACACACACACACACACACACACACACACAAACACCCTCTCCCTTTTGTCCTCTCTTGGAATGGGTGTCCCCTCATTTATAAAAATTACCTGGAAGGAATGAGGCTGCCAGGGTTTGTTCTAGACGATTGGTTCCTGTCTGGGGGAAAGGAATGGCCTCTACTGAATTTGACCGGTGTATGACCGTTGCCTTCCAGCTGACCCCAAATCCCATTCCCATCCTCCTAACTCTATAGTCTCCCATAGGGGTTATTAATGAGAGAAAACACCATCATCATCATCATCTTCGTCATCACAGCACAGTGTTGACCTGCTTGTTAACATGAAATGGGGTGGTGGGGACAGCTTCTGCTTCTCTTTCATATCATCATAAATAAGAAAAGATATTTTCCGATAGTATCCCTCTTACCCGCCCCCTTCGGTTAGGTCAGAGGTGAATAATAGCTCTTTGAGAGGCATTGATCAGTTTCATCACACTGTTTGGGCAGCCAGCGCCCCAGGCCTATATTCTCCCCACTTACTACCCCCGAATTACCTCTCAAATAACCCCACCCATCCCCCACTCAGCCAAGCAGAGGGTAATGGTGCCTGAGGAAGTCCTAAATGGACACTAGATGTCACCAAACACCTCCTTTCCCTCTGAGCCCGGGAATTAAAAACAACAACAAAAAAACCCTTCATTTAAAGCAATTGAAGGAATTAACTTATCTGTTTTTATGAGGGTTCTGGTCACATTAAACTAAGCACACTTAAAAGAGGAAGTATTACTGCATTCAGATAATTTTTACAATATGCAAATCTCTTTTGGAGGGGATGAGGGTCAAGGGAGGGGAAGGTCTACATTCTTTAAGTAGTCCTTTGAGGGCATAGGTGGAGAACACTGGGCTTTCAAAATCCCATTATAGCAGACACGGAGTTTTGTTAACATAGACCAGGTGTGCTGGGAACAGGCCTGCTGCATTCAGATAACTAGGAGCTGGGTTTGGAGTTAGGATCCAGCCTGAGTTTAAGTAGCTCCAACCCAGTGCTGGAAGCTAAATGTCACTCAGGGTGACAAAATCAGTCCATCCTCATCCACATAAAGCCTATGGCCATCTTACAGCATCATGTGTTAGATGTTAAACTTGGCTCTCTGTTTCCGTATCACCTGCATCAGCAGAGAAGACAACCAAAGCCTGGTATGTTTGGGCCACAAGAATATCTTCCCACCCCAGGCAAGCTGCCATGTAAGTATAAACCTTATGTGGTGCCCAACTTGTTGCTCCAAGGCTGATTTCCATGGGAATAAGTAGCTGGACAAACCTTGGAGGAGCCTAAGGCCAACTCACAAGGCATACAACATAAGCTCAAGAGATGTAGATGTAGCCTACCGACTTGGTTTACCTTAAATGCAAGACATCATTCTGGGACCTCCTGTCCTTCTAGTCAATTGAGAAAGAGTTTCTCTCTCTTCTCTCTTTAATTCACTCTTATCTGCTGGACAGCTTATAAACGACTTCTGGAAAAGGAGGCTTAATTTTTAAATGGGCATTTAAGTTATCTTGCATAGTAGAACAAGCACTTTTATTACTTAGAAAAAAGGTTCCCTAGTGAAAGACCCTGGAGCCAGGAAGACAGAGTCACTTCTCTGAAAGCTGGGACCTGTGACTTGTTTTATCCAAATAGAGGCTTGTTACCTCCCTTTCCCCCACTTATAATAAATACCCGTAGCAGTGCTGGTCCACAGAAGGGCCTTACCATCCTTGCATAAAAGAAACTAAGCCAGGGCACAGCGTTACTGCACGGAGGGTGATTCAGCACCTGCCCTGTCATGCCTGATGCCCAGGCTGAATGGATTTTTGGAGTACACCTGTTGTTGAACCCCTGCCAAGTACTGATGGCCACTAACCCCCAAATCACTTTTCCCCGCTGTTGATGTTTGGAATGTCAGACAGGACTGAGCAGCAGCCGGCATGTATTTCAAACACAGCAGATGGATTTTTATATTAGCTCCTATTTCATGTTCAGGCAGAGCGACCGCCACACTAAAACCGCAGCCTCAATGCTGCCGAGTTGCTTCTGTGAGATTAATTCTGTGAAATTAATTGGGACAAGATTGAAAAGGAAATTAAAATGCAGCTGAGTGAACAGGCCTTTCAAACACCTTTTCCCTGCTCTATTCAAACTTGAATTCTGCCATGGTCGCAGGCATCGTGGGAAGTAATTTACGAGAGGCAGGCTCTCAGGAGCCATCGGTTACGTATGAGGGAACCTGCACAAGCGCCACAATCTGGAGGCACTGAAGAGCACTAGACACCCCGCTGTGGCCTGAGCTGCGCCCCTGCACCGGGCGGAAGCTGAGCTCAGTCCCTGCATCGAAAAGAGCGATTCAAAATTATCTGGGTCCGAAAGGAACGCGGGAACATCTCAGCATCGCTGGGTGCAGAGAGCTGCTTCAATATTAAAATCTCCCTTTAATATATTTTAAGACCCAAATTGGAACTCAGTGAATTAAATGGGCATGAAACAGCATGGAGCCGAGGAATGTATGGATGTGTTAGGGGTGGGTCAGCAGGAGTCCTGCTGACTATGCCGTTGGTCACTGTTTCAGAGGTTGGATACATGGCTCTGGCCTCTCCTCAAAGGAGAAGTTTGAGCAAACGATCAATTTTGTCAGTGACGAAATCTCAGACCAGAAAAAACATGGTGGATTTCCATGTAGGCCTCTTCACTTTTTTATATTTATTTCTAAGTGAGAACCTTTTGTGCTTTTGAGCATCTCCATGAAGAGGTCTTGGCAGGACAGGCTACCTTTTATTGTCTCTCAACTTACCAATAATTGATTGAACTGCTACTATGTACCCAACATTGACCCCAAAGCTCATTGTTAGTGGAAAAAGGGGGTTGATAGTTACCATTTCCTAGATGCCAGGCACTTCTTTACACAAATTCTCTAATATAAGCATCACAACTCCCTATGAATAGAAATTAGCCCAATTTTTACAAATCAGACTGAGGATTAACAAGGTTAAGTGACTTTGCTGAGGGTCACATAAGTAACCCATCTGTTACGGACTTGCTTCCCTAAGAATAAAACAAGTGATAGGCATTTGGTCATCTATGGGGTACATCTTTCTTGTCATCCTCCCTGGAATTTTTTTAAACAGGGTAAATAACGCTCTGGAATCCTTCCTGCCCAAAGGCCCTGGACCCTAACAGACTCCCCTGGCCCTGAGATTCTAGGATTCAAGGTTGTGTCATACTTGGGCAACTATTAAGAAACAGCAGGGGGCAGCATGACCCTAAGAATAAAGCTGTTACACTCCCCCACCCCCACCCCACTTCCCCATCCTGGGACCATTTCTGTTATCCACTCACCCCCTTCAAAATATTTCTTTTATCATACAATAAGAGGGGGTGGGGAACCAGACATATTTATGATGGCCAAAAATAAAAGCTCATAATTGGAATTTAATCTGAATAAATACTAAAAGCTAAAACACATTTTTTGTGAGGAATTTCTTTAGCAGTTTTGCAGTGTTAGGTAATGTTTGAGGTGGAAAGACCCTTAGAGGTCATCCAACACCCTTATTTAATTTAATTTAATTAATTAATTTATTTATTTTATCCTCCCCTGAGGACATTTTTTGTATTTATCTTCAGATAGAGCGGGAGGGAGAGAGGGAGGAAGAGAGAGAGAGAGAGAGAGAAACATCGATGTGAGAGAGACACATCGACTGGTTGTCACCCACACGACCCCAACCGGGCCGGCGACAAACCGCAACCAAAGTACATGCCCCTAGTGGGAACTGAACCCAGGACTCTCCGGTCCGCAGGCCAATGCTCCAACCGCTGAGCCAAACCGGCCAGGGCCCAACACCCTCATTTTACAGGTGAGGAAACTAACTGGTCTAGGTAAGCTGAGCTGCACCCAGTTGAGTCTTGCCTTGCATTTCTCAGGGAAAGAGACTTCTTCAGATTCCTAAACAGCAGGCCTTTCTTGCTTGACACAGGTTCTCCTGGCCAGAGAGAAAAGTAAAATGGAGATTTCTAGAACTCTTTTTCTGGACTAACCTCAACTTGGGTCAGTTTTGTCCCTCCAGGTGAGAGAGGCAGGCGGTGGTGTGTAACTGACTCCAACAAAGGGGGCCCCCTGGGGCTAAAGTGGAATGAGTTTAGGATTCCCATGAGAGAAAATTCCAGAGATTAGGAATTACTGAACATCTGAATAGACAGACAGCTGAGAACAGTAGTGGAATATCCTTTTCTATCTATCTGAATCAGTTAATTTGGGTTTCTTAGAGGCAAGAGAATGGATTGAGTGGGTGGCCTTTTAAGGTTCCTTCCTGTCCAAGGACTCTTATTAAGTTAGGTAATATAATAAAGATAAATCCAATCTGAAAGACTCCCCCAGCCAATGTTAACTGGGATGAAGCTTTATGAGGGAAACTTTAGTTGAGCTTCTAGTTTCTCATTTTTTCCTCTGCCATGCAGAAATTAGCAGCATGGAGAAGGGAGGCAGCTGGTGTGGCTTTTAGGGGAAGAAATGTGCTACTACAATGGTAAGGGATGAAATGCACTCAGGATTTTCCAGAGATGGACAAAGAAGCCCGATAGAACCAGGGCAGGTATTCTCACTGAATTAAATTCTGATATATTAGCTTTTATTAATGGAGGAAGGGAAGAGGGATTGGTTAAAAAAAAAACACAAACACAGGTTGGGGAGGCTCCCCATGTTCTTTGGTACCTCTTAAAAATACAACAGCCATCATAACTACAGACAGCTCCTTACTGCTGGGCAAGTCACCACACAGCCCCTTCTAAATGGAGGAAAGGGACCCCCAGTGAGAAGCCATTAACAAAGGCAAAAGACATGCAAAACAAACAAAATAATCATGACAGAGAGAGAAGGCCAGCAGACAGTCTGGCTCTGTTCTCCCACCTCCTGCTGCAGGCACCTCAGACAATGTAAACAGTTAATTTGTTCACCTGCAGGCTCTGGGCAAACAGAGGCCTGGTCACACCTGAGTGGATAACTCGATTACCCCTATAATGCCAGCGTGGTAATGTACACAAATTCTATTACACGGCAAACCTTGCTTTCGGGCATTTGAAATACCAATCAGGCCAATGTCCACTCCCTTCTTTGCTTCCAATTTATTCTTGGTATATTAGAGCTGCACCGGAATGGCACTATGGTGGTGCTGAATTAGGACTCTGGAAGAAATCATCAGAAGACTGTGATCTCACTGAGCTAGCCTCTTGCAGGCCTCTTATTCTCTTGAAAAGGGTGAGGTCTAAATTTGGTCCTGGTTCAGAGGGGACTCTGTTGGAACCACTGAAGGAGCTTATCGTATATTTCAAATTGAGACAAACCCTTAGATAAACAGCAAATGATAGGTTAATGACACAGTGGATTTTCACTATTCCTTTATGGAATCCACACACTCATCAAAGAACAAAGTGTGCCTATTTCAAAATTGTGTTTGTAGATCTTGATTGACCTCATAGAGAGGGAGAGAAGTTAAAAAATTCTTTTTAAACATTAAAAAAATTATTGATTTTAGGGAGAGGAAGAGAGAGAAACAAACATTGATGTGAAAGAGAAACATCAACCAGGGATTAAACACACAACCTGGGTGTGTGCCCTGAGAGAGAATCAAACCCACCACCTTTTGGTGTATGAGATGATGCCCCAACCAACGGAGTCACACCGGCCAGGGCAAGAGAGAGAACTTTTTTTGTTGTTGTTAATCCTCACCTGAGGATATTTTTCCATTGATTTATAGAGTGGAGGGGAGGGAGGGA
The DNA here is from genome assembly GCA_030848825.1 of Tadarida brasiliensis. Taxonomy (NCBI): domain Eukaryota; kingdom Metazoa; phylum Chordata; class Mammalia; order Chiroptera; family Molossidae; genus Tadarida; species Tadarida brasiliensis. Next base: position 40,320,009 of record CM061273.1, read on the forward strand.
GGGAGGGAGGAAGAGAGAGAGAGAGAGAGAGAGAAATATCGATGTGAGAGAGACACATTGATTGCCTGGGCAAGAGAGAGAACTTTTTAAAAAGTTTTCTTCAGGGACCTAGTTCCTTAGTCCACCTATACAGAATATGTGTAGTCTTTCATTACAAAGATGATGCTACTGATGCCTCAGTAGCCCATAAATTCTTAATCTTCTTCACACTGTGGAAGGATTTATAATAATCTGTTCTTTTTTAAAAAAATCCTCACCCGAGGATATATTTTCCATTTATCTTCAGATAGAGTGGGAGGGAGAGAGAGAGAGAGAGAGAGAGAGAAACATGAATGTGAGAGAGACACATCCATCGATTGGTTGCCTCCTGCATGACCCCGACTGGGACCAAACCTCAACTGAAGTATGTGCCCTTGACTGGAATTGAACTCTCGACTCTTTGGTCTGAGGGCCGATGCTCTACCCGCTGAGCCATGCCAGCCAGGGCGATAATCTGTCCTTTTATCCCCCAATTCTTTTATGATCAGCAGCACTATTTGTGAGATGATTAGCTGGGGCTAGGGGTTAACTTTGTGACTGAGGAAGAGAATAAAGTTAGCTGACTCTTTTGGGGTTTGAATCACTATCTTGGCCTTATCAGCACTTGCGCAAACCAATTGAGCTAGCTAGCTCTGACTCCTCCCCCCGCATAATTATATTACAGTCTTGTTTATCTATAAATGAAATAAGAAGGCAGCTGACCTAGCCAGAATGTTTTTAAGAGTATTATATGGTAATAAATTATGTACATAGTGATGACCTTTTAAACATCACAAGACCCTAAAAAGATCAAATTTTGATTGGCATAGTTTTAATATTATGTCTTCCTTATTGTATTTTTTAAATTTGAAAATCAGTTCCTGGATCTGAATTTTCTATTAAAAATTTCCCTAAGAATTATAAATCAATGGGAATTTATGTGTGAGGGAGCCATGTAATATACACAAGAGAAGTGTATGACATGGAATAATTCTGGTTATGGTGACTACATCATTAAGAGTAAAAAAATAAACTTTTTATCCCAGCCCCACACTCTATGTCCTTACCTTGCTCAGAATGCGAATGAGGTCACCCCGTTGGAAGGACAGTTCGTCTGGCTGGTCACCATGGCAATCCCATAAGCCCTGGTAATAACTGGCATAGTCCACTGATCAAAGAGAGGAGAAATCAAAGTTATAAAGATTTTGTCTTTTTCCATAGAGCCCACATTTTTGCTGCAAATGGGAACCAGGGTTCTGATATTGCCCCTAGGAAACCTGAGATTCAGGGAGGTTGGGATGAGATACAGCTAAACACTCAGCATGAGCAAAGGACTGTGGGAGAAGGAGATCATTAACTAACATTAAATATTTACAGATCACCCTTAGTCGGATGCTGTTCAATAATATGATAAATATATTCATTTATTAACAAAAGAAAATCAGGCAGGTAATTTTTCACTTGGTTTGTAAGTAAGCAGCACAAAGAGATTTCCTGCTATACTTTCTTGATCCTGGGCGTCTAAACCATCAGTGCTTCTCTTCATTATGCATTTAAAGGAATGGGGTAAGTCTCTGACTTCCTATTTACAAGAGAGGCTGAGTCAACCATCATGTGTCTGCATCACAGTCTCACTTGTTGGCCTCTTCTGTTACAGAGGAACTTCATCCTGGGCACTTCCCACCCAGGTACTATATGAGGTAATCACCAATAAATACGGAAACAAATAGCCCAGTCTTTAAGTGGAACCAAGGGGGTGTCTCATCCATTACAACTAAATTCTGGGTGGGCTGGCCCTTTTCCAGCATCTCATTTGTAGACCCTGAACATGTCTGCCAAGATTTATCTGCAAGCCCCCAGGGGAACAGAAACCAAAGTGATCTGCATTAAAAATGAAAGCAACTCAAGACGACAAACCAAGCTTTAGAAGCAGCTGGAGAGATTTACTGAGCTTCTCAGCAAGACTAGATGGCAGTGATGCCACAGGACAGCCATCGATTCTTAACAATGAAGAATTTGTATTGATCTTCTTCTACCCGGAAAGGTTAAACACTAGAGTACAAAATGGGAGGGGATCTGGGGATTTGGATGGCAGGAGAGCTAATGCCCACCAGACCAGGGATAATGTGGCAGTGCTCCCTGTCCCTTAGGATGCTATGTATGAGAGCTGCAAGCAAAGCACCTACCAAAGGTGAAATTCCTACCACTGGGAGTCAGGGTCCTGGGTTCTAATGAAAATTTAAGTGACTTTTGGGGACCCTATTTTACCAGTTTCCACCTTTCATTTGTCTTGATCCTCCTGTGAGGAGTAATGGAGCTAGTCGCTGAGGATGGGAATAGATGGGGGGCAAGTGGGCAGTGGGGGGCAGAGGCCTGGCTATACTTCCTTTTTTCTGCTCGTTACTAACTTACGAGCAATTCACATAATAAAGGCACAGGGAAACGAAATCCCTATATAAGTCTCTGGAAAAGAACTTTAGTAGGAATCTTAAAGTGCACAAAAACAAAGGCAGGACAGAGCTATTTTGTTAAGACTCAGATATTACAAACAGAGTAAAAGTGTTAACCATACAGAAACTCAGGCATGTTTTCTTTACACAGAAAATGGTTTGTATATACAGTAGACAACAGAGGGCAGCAAACAAGATAACTACGCTAGAAACGTTCTGCCACAGAGTTAAGAATATTTTTGGAAGAAACAACACTTTGGGATAAAAATGCTAACTATTGAAAGGACAAAGCATATACTTCTTGGATATCAGTGCATGAAATACTAGAGAAATATCAGTCCCTGAAAAGTAAAAGTTTTCCCAGAAGATACATTAATGCATTTTCAGTTGTAATGGAATTGATTAATCATCCCAAAAGTTTGACTAAATTTAAGGATAAAACGTATATTGACATCAATATAATATGGCAGAGAAAACAATTTTATAAAAATAGATTTTTAAAACGTAACTTGATATATCCAAATGTTAAGACTGACAACATTATCTTGGCTTTCTCTGGACTAGCAGATGGTCATTGGGGGGTATTGCTCCCCACATGTCTGGATGTAGGATAGCACTTAAGATTATGAGTACCTTTGGGTATACATGGAAAGAAATGATTTGATATTGAGGATATAAGGCACCTGGGGAGAACACCTGGAAAAAGACCTATTCTAAAAGCACAATAGATCACAGAGAAAGCAAGAAGTTAGGAGGAAAAGGAAAACCTTCCAAGAAAAAGTAAAGATAGAAAATGCCTTCAGTTCTTTATAAGCTGAAGGCCAAAAGAAGATGGAGCTCAGGAGTCCAGGAGATAGGTCAGCCTAACCTAAGGACTGCAATAGTCAGAACCATACCAAAAAATGCTCTGAAAAATAAGCAGAATGAAGGGCTAAAACTGGGGGAAAGGTTAGACTTGCTATTTAGACAGAAATATTCTCGTATTAAGGAAATCAGGGAGGAGGAACACCTTAACTGGACAAGATTGGATTTTGTATTGCAGACTTCCTGTTTAACATATGTGTGGTTTGTATTCATGTGTAAGTGTGTACACAGCTTCACTGCATTCATTCGTCAGCATTCAACAAACATGTACACAGCACCTACTAAGTGCTAGGGACTATGCTAGATGCTGGGAATTCTGCATTGGCCACATTTGGTCCTTGCCCTTAGGCCTACCATCCAATGGGGGAGGTACCATTAAACAGTCACACATTTATTTACTTGCTCAGCTCATCCAAAACAAGTGAATGCATGAGAAGATTTTGATGTCTTTAGATCAGTGAGGAATTGGGAGCTCCAGAGAAAGGATTTTCTCTGTGGGCTGGATTGGTTTCCTTTAGGTTTACACTACTCTGGCAGCAGTCTGAGATCAGAAATGGTGCAGCATTCTGACCATTTAATTAATTCAAAACATCCTCATTCTCATTTTGAGGACATTATTCCATCTAATTATTTTTTTCCAGTCTGTCCATTTGGAATGAAAAACAAAAGAATAAAGCTTAATGCCAGTATTTCTCAATGTCTCTCCAAAAAATGTAACTCTGCACTAAATAAAGCCTGGTAATTCAAAAGCAAAGCACTAATATATTCAGCATAAAACAGACAGAGGACCTAGAGCAATAATGACACCACTAATAACTAAAACAGTTATAACAATTAACAACAATTACAATGATAGAGAAGTTAATGAGTATGATCACGGCATTTAAATTGCTAGTAGAGCTGAGAAAGACTTTTATTAGAGGAAAAAGCGGGGGGGGGGGGCACAGCATCTTATTTTCTTTATCTCACGTAAGAGAAGCTAAAATCCAAGCAAACAAAACGTCATAGAAAAAATAGCAATAGGCCAAGTTAAAAAAATATTGTTTTTCTCTCTTTTCTAGGTATTTACTGCAAAGCATTTGTCATTCCACACCAAGTTCTTTATAACCAGTGATAGTAAGTTCTCCTGTAACTGAGGCCAAGTTGGTGCTACTGTTGACAGAGTTAATATTTGAAAACAAGCCTCTATGACATGGAGAGTTCTACGGTGAAAGGACCAGGACATTTTTCTGTCTCAAGGATTCCTTAGGGACAACAGAACCTGACTGTGTTCCTTCCAGAGTTCACATATCACCTTGGGCTTTTGTTTGGGGGACACTGGGTAGTAGTTGCAGAATTCAAGCTGTGACCAAGAAAAGAGGCTAAAGGCAGGTCAGCGTGTGTTTACATTTTCCTGATGAGCAAAAAGGACTGTGCCAACAAGGCCTGGCATTGGGTACAACCACTTAACAAATTATAGAAAAGAGAGGCAGAATGAGAAGATACATAAAGCCAGTCCTTGCTAGAGCCTGAGTTAGTAAGACTTGGACAAAGAAGGTCAAAGCAGTGGCCCATTGGAAGGGACTTGAAAAGGCCACCATGTTCGTCCATTAAAGCAGTCTCAGTCTGATACCATATTAACTAATTCAGAAGGAAACACATAAAAAAATTTGCCAAGCTCATTGACTATGACATCAGAACAGGAAGAGCAACTGAACAATACCATTTGCTGGTTTTCATAGCTCTTTAATCTTGAGTTTTGAAGTTATTATGTTCCTTAATGTTATAACTATGAACTTGAAGTGGGAACACCCCCAGATCCAGATTCTCATCTCCTGTGCTCCTTTTATTGGGCCAAAATTGTAGCTGGCTGATGATTAACTCATGTTTGGTCTTGGGAAATAAGTTTCAAAAAGTTAGAGCTGCAAATACCTCTGTGGCTTCCCTCTGTTTCTTTTGTGTAATAGTTCACCCCACTGGCAGGCACCAAAGTGGAAAGAATGCCTCAGAGATGGAATGTTCCTCAGCAACCGTTTTCCTACTCTGCAGAAACTACTGAACGTGGGCTCTTCTTTGGCTGAGTTTGCCCACAATTTCAGAGTGAAAATAAACTGTTTCAAGATCTTCCTTGGTCAGAGACTTGATATATCTAAGGATAATTTGTGTCTCCAGCTCTGCTTTTTATTTGACATGGCATACCCAAACAAATGGCCAGTAGTTTTCATATAAATAACACAGAAGGAGCTTTATTTTTGGTTACCTGAACATTGCCTTCTCATGATGGGAAAAGGAGATAAACTCTCATCACCGAAGACACTTAGTGTTAGACTGTTAGGCTGATGGGTTGGAATTTAGTGAACATCTGAGGTGTTGAAGAGTCACTCATTAAAATAACCCTGTTACTAACAGTCATGCTGTAAACCAAGCTCTTTATAGATTGAACAATCAATACTACAAGGCTGTGATAGATTTTCTAGGTAACAGAATAAAATAAAAGAAATTACATCTTACAGGGTCATTAACACCCAATAAGGACAAACTGAATTCCTTTTCTTCCCTCTACTGATACGATCTAGTTGGGCTTTAAAAATATTAGCAATTCCATTAGGGGAAAGCACAGCATTCCGGGAACAGGATCCCTGGAATGGTAGAGGAAATGGATTTTAGAGGTAATCCTCCTAACCATAGTATCTTTGAGGAGAAAATATTTTTTCCCCCTCAAAAGGCATGTGTCACCTGAGAAAACTAAGTGAACCAAACTTGGGTAGCTTGTCTATTACATAAGAATTCACATGGTCTTAGAGCTCCCTGCCTTTTACATGCCTTCAGTGGGGCTGCCTACCCTTCCCCCGATCTCTGTATTTTACTGTTATAACACTAAGTGATGACATTTGCATGTTACATATTTATTGCCATTTCTATAGCTCCTTTGGAAAAAAAGCACTATATAAATTTGATAAATAAATAAGTAAACACAAATAATAAAAATTCCTGCCTCAGATTCTGCAGAGAGAGCGAAAAGTCCTTTTCTGTTTTTTAATCACTAAGTCAGCAATCATTATAACTGGTGGGAAGTATAAACCACAGAAACATATTTAGAGCTCACTACACTTTAACAACACCTATTTTGGAGGCAGGAAGCATGAACAAAAGGGTTTTTTAATATAAAAAAAGCTACTTGAATTATAGCTGCTGGAACAGTTAAGAAATAAATCTCCTTCACCCCCCCAGACAGAACCTTAGAAAGAGAGGAAGAAGGAGGAAGTGAGATGAAGAAGGAGTCTAAAACCAAATTTTTAGACTTTCGCCAGAAGACTGCTGCTTCCTGAATGAAGTTTACTATAAAGTTGGCCGTAGGAAGCTTCCAGCTATTCCACCCAAGCAGTCCACATGAAGTGTTTCCTTCCTGCACCGGTGATGGAAATTAGTGGAGAAAAGAGATACATGGGGCGTGGGTTGGTCAGGAAACAGATTTTCTGTGGAAAGTCTGTACAGCAAGTAGAAAACAGCAGAAAATAGGTTTCAGAGTGGACTAAATCACGTGTTAATCGTTATGAGGTACTTACTTGAAGCTACACTAACACTCCTGCATCACACACACCTATGTTCTTTCTCTCCTGCTTTGGCACATGACTCTTTGCTGTCTTTTCTCTCCCTTGGGAGAAGTTGGGCATTTATGAAGTTGGTTCCTTCACTAAACCTGTTACATATTCACTTCCCATAGAGAATGAACCAAGGTAAGGGGCTTTGCTGAGTGGATAAAGAAGAGAAGAAAAGGCACAAGGAAAGGAAGAGAGCAGAGAAAGGGAAAAAATAGGAACAGAGAAATGGAGAGGGAGCAGGGAGGGGAAGAGGAAAATAATTCCTAGGCTTAAGACTTTCATAGAATCTCTAAGAAAAAATCAGCCAGTATCTAAATCAGCCACAATTTAGACTCTGTTGATGGAATGAAATGTCCTTGAGGTGGCCCTTGCAACACACATTCCTTTACTGACGATGACAGAATAGGTCCTTGGTCCACTTAAGGAGGCTTTAAAGGAGCACCTGACCTTAGAAAGAATGGGCTCACTAGCAGCCCAAAGCATGGTTAACAGTCTGAGATGAATAAGATGTAATTTTGTATTCAACAGACCTGTTACATATTCATTTCCAAATGTGCCTGGAATCAAACCAGGCCATCAGAAGTCAGCATCACCAAGCAATTCTATCCTTCACCCCACGTTCACTTTTCAGATTTGACACATTTCCATTCCCCTCTGAACTTGCAATCTCCAGGCCTCTCAGAGAGGAGACATTTCCATTCTTTCCATTCTCAATCCTCTGATCTCTTAGAGATGAGGCAATTCTATTTCCCCTGTACTGATTTCAGAAATACTGATAGGAAAAAATAAATATCTAGGTTGGTTTCCACCTTCTCTAGGATAAATCTTAACTGTTCTGGGAACATTAATTAAAATGAATGGCTGGCTGATTTTAAAGTTAAGATATTTCCCTATCCAGTCATCTTATTTGGGGCTTTTGAGGTCGACACACCAGTATTTTGTTAATTAGTGAGTCCTGTAATATAAGGAAGGTACTTTCTCTAGTCAGGAGCCCCAATGTCTAACTCAGTGCCTGTACATGTATGAAGCTCTCATACCTCCTTTTTGTCCACTGGCATTCTCATCCTCTTCTAGATTGTGCTCGTCATCTGAGGGGACAAATATCATCAGCATTAGCAGTTGATGGTCGATAGTCGTGTGTTCTTTATACCTCTGAACCCATCGTGCTCTCTTACTTAAGGAAATAATTACCATGTTCTTTTTTACTTTTATTTTTTTTATTGATTTTTTAGAGAGAGAGGAAGGGAGAGAGAGATAGAAACATTGATGTGAGAAACATGGATCTACTGCCTCCTGCACGCCCCCTACTGGGGATCCAGCCTGCAACCTGGGCATGTGCCCTGACAGGAAATCGAACCGGGACCTCTCAGTCCATGGGATGGGATGATGCTCAATCCACTGAGCCACACTGGCTGGGCTACCATGTTCTTTTAAAAAAAAAAAATCTCTTACCTTCAAACAGGCCCTCTCCTTCTTCCCTTCCTGTTCATTCATTCACAAACATTTTAAAGTGCCTACTATATGCAAGGTGCTGCACTAGGAACTGGACAAGCCCAGCAGGATCCCTGCCCTCGAAGAGTTTCTAATCCACTGGATTATTTAGGTGCCTATCACTAAATCCTAGTCCTATTCCTCAAACCTATTTCTTCTCCCTTTCTGGAACACTCTTCAAAATGTATTATCTCCACATAAATGTCCAGATTTAGACTGTGTGTGTGTGTGTGTGTGTGTGTGCGCGCGCGCACGCGTACATGCCACATGCGAAGCTGAGCACGTATTTAAACCTTCCCTGATTAATTAGTCCTTAATGTATCAAGCTTTGTTCAGCTGTAACAGAAGCTGGTCATGTACATAATTTTATGTTCCTAGTACTGGGGGCTTGTAGTTATCTTTTTACTGGTGTTATTCATTAGAGTGTAAGCTCCTGAGGGCAGTTGGAATGGTCTTTTAATTAATTGCTACAGGTACACAATGGGTTCTAAGTCAGTGCTATTGTCTAACTCCAGTCAAGTGTTTCTATGGTCAAAGTCACAACATGATTGGCCTGTGTTTCTTATCCTCATTAACCTGCTTCATCTCAGACTTCATACTACCTGATAACATTGGGCCCTTACAGAGAAAGAATGAGTACACACACACACACACACACACACACACACACACACACACACGGTGAATGGGGCATAATATAACATTCTGAGGGTTGAATACTTAGTTTCTTCTGGCCATATTTCCTTTTCCTTCTCTTTCTGGGCCTTAGGCCATTTATCGCTCTTGCTTCCCCATAGTTATACCACTGAATGGAACTTTTTAAGGAGATGGCTTGGGGATAGTTGCCCCACTTTAAAAAAAAATAAGATTTATAGGGCAGTATGAATTCTGATATGTCAGACTGGGGAAATAAACTCTAAGCTCAAAGTAAGAAGAAACAGCATAAACATATTTTAGACCATTAAAGAAATAATTGATTTCACATACAAAATGATACAATTCCCCTGCTAAAATAAAAACCAAGGGACCAATACCCTGGGGGAAATAAGTCACCTGTTATCAAAGTAAAAAAATATTATATATGTATATATGTTTACTCCACAAGATACTTTGACTCAATTCTTCTTATCTCCGTATATGACCAAGCAGCAGAGAATTTCCTACTTGCCACCTGCAGTGTTCCCCACACATCGCCATTAGGAATAAAGATGTGAGATACTGGAGGAGTGAAATCAAATACCAGAAATAGATCATGATAAAATAAATCACGTTACACATCATTCTTTGCACATTGTCTTATTACTTGCCCACTTCCTTCCTTCCTCTGTTATGATGCTTTTCCTTTTTGACATGGGACTAATTTCACAGGATTGAAAACAACTCTTAAAAGAAGAGTTGGTACACCCTCTGTTTTAGAGATACCCAATAATTTGGACAGAGAGCAGCTCTTTTGCTGATATCAAGCAACTAAGCCACAAAGCTCAGTAATCTGCTGTGCTTAGGCACTTTTGCAGAGAGCGTTTATTCTACCTCTGCTGTCTGTGCGCAGATGTCTCTTCCTCCCAATTCTAATCAATGTAAATTGGGTCAGATCTCCGCTGTGAATTACAAATTGGATCCGAAGTTGGAGGGTCACCGTGCCTGCTACTCCACCTCCTTCCCACCACCATTAGATGGGAAGCTACACCGAAGATCTTTTCTAAATAAATCAGACTTTATTGTAAAACTCGGCCACTGACGAGACATAACCTCATTAGCATTGATTTTAAAATAAATTATTGAAAGTGGCTTGCCTGCTCTTTGCATTTGTAAAATAGGAGAATGTAAATGTATTTGCAATGATAAAAATGAAAACTAAAACTTGATTCCTTTATCCTTTCAGGCAACAGCACTTAATCTAGTCATGAAACAAAAATGGAAAAAATAAAAATCTGTTCTATGCGGTTCAATTCCAGACCAAATACTCTGATTCCCATTGAGCCTGTGGAGTCACCTAGAAAGAAAGCAGAATGCTGGCCATAGATCTTATATATCATTCACCACCATTGCTCAGCTCTACAGTGATGGATGTGAATGGGGAAGCTCCCATCCCCACATCTGTTCTATCTAATGTTGTCCTTCCCAGGTGGCTGAAAGTGGACTCAAGTCAAGAAGCCTAGCTGTTGATGCGAGAGACTGGGTGCTGTGCCTCTGGGGCCTTTGAAAGAGTGAGTATGGGGGTCCCATCTCATAGTGGAGGAAAATGCCCTCCACAGCTGATGGTGAAAGGCACACCTCTTAGCACCTTCCCAGCTTTAGAGGGCACAATATAAACAGAGAGGCATACAATTCATCTTGCATCCTTCAGTGAAATCAAACTGGTATGTTTCAAACTCCAAAGCCAAGAAAACCAATTATATGGCAACAGAAAAAAAGAAAAGTCTCTTTGCTCACAGAGTGGGTGGGTTAAACAGCCAAATTTCTCATTTTTATTCATCTGTAAGGTGAGCTTTTAATTTTAAAGAGATTATTTTGAGAAATATATATTTTTTAAGCTAAAGAGCTTATTGTACTTCTTTAGAAGAATAGTATTAGGCATCTTAGCATTACATCTACTGAAATACATCTTCATTTAAGAGAGAATTAAAATTTATGTGCTAGCTCAACTTTAAACAGTAATAGATTATAATGGTCCTTACTCCTAACAGGGCATATGGGACCCCAACCTTACATAGGTTTTAAACAAATTAACCTCCAAAGATTATTGTCCACTTATTACATTAAATGCTCTACTTGATTCCCAAATATCTCATCTCAATTGGGAAAACAGTTGAGGAAGATTCTGTTAACTGTGAACGTGTAAGAGAACCATGGGGCATCACAAATGAGCACCAGTATCCAGAGAGTTGATTTCAATCAACACTCTTGGCACAATGTCAGGGACGCTAATGAGAGGCTGAAAGGAACAGGACACTGACTGCACTTTGGAGGCACAGAGAGGAGCCAGCTTCCCATGACACCTGGCTCCTTTCTGAAGTGCTGCTCTGACATTGGTTAAACCAATGCAGAGAGAATAACATTCAAAAAATGACTAGATCAGAAAGAGGGAGATCACTTTCCCCAAACAAAGCAAAGTGACAGAAGCTTAAAAAATGCCAACTGTATCAATGTGCAACCAGATGTCAAGGTGTTCTGGCAACAGATGCAACGGAAATACAGACAGAATTCGAAGTGCAAAGGGAACATGCAGAAAAGTGGAAATAGAAACCACTCACAGCATGCACAACCATGTTATAAATCTGTGGATGCTATAGCACCTCTTTAGACAACATAGAAAATATGAGCAAGATGCTAATAACACATTTAATTCTCTGGTGTGTATTTGGTAATCTCAACTGTTACCTTAAAATATTTGCATCCTATCTCTGTGTTATGGTCTTGATGTACAAGATATTAAACTCAATTTCTGCTAACTGCAGTACTTGGAATGCACTGAACTTAATTTCACAAATAATAACTGAGCGCCTACTAATTGAGGGGAGAAAGACCTGGATACAAATCCCTGAGGTAAGGGCTAAAACAGAACTCAATTCCAGTTGGGTCACTGAGGAGACACATTTGAGCACAATGTGTAGGATTTCATCAGCTGAGATCAGGGAGGATATTCTAGCTAGAAGAAAACATTATAATTCTGGTTTTGGTGCTGGCCAAACAGCACTGTGTGGTTAGGACCCAATGTGCTTGGGAGAGACAGAGAAAAGGCCAGGGAGCTCAAAGGGAGCTTGATGGTGGCGCTGACTCTTCTTTGATGTCCCCCCCCGTGCAGTGTTGCTTTTCTATGAAATTGGAATTTGCTTTCTTCATAATCTTTGTATTTTTGGTGTCTGCTTTTTTCTTTCCACAGACCTCCTACGATCACTGTTTCTCCTTCCTGTGGGTCTGGACAACTGTACAGGGGGAAAAATAATTCCACAGAATGCTTGTTTCCATTAGAGTCAAATTAAAAACAAAAAAACAGAAAACCAAACCCAGTTATACGCTTTATTCTAAAGCAATCTGGTTTCTGAGTCTATAATAACCCTCCGGGGCAGTGCGGGCAGCATTGGAATGTGCACAGAAATTCCCAGGGAGGGCTCTTTGTCTCTCTTTCTGTTTGCTCTCCTGAAATCTCTCTAGAGAACACAGCCGGATTCTGTTGCCACTGCAGCTGCAGCAAGGCCCTAGTTACAGCTCTTCAATGGTCTCAGGCGCCCTGCTGGATTCCGGCCTTGAGGTCCCAGACAAAGAGAAACCTGATAAAAGTTGTCCTTTTATGGAATCTTGAATAGTGAAACTGGGCCTGTGCTAGCCTGTAAAATAATTTCAGGGAGGGGTGAGAGAGGGCTAAGAAAAAGCCTGCCATTTCCCACATATTGCTTTAGCATTTCTTTGTGGTAGTTCCCTGCAGTTTAATCTACTGCGAATGAGATCTTAAAAATCAAGGGCCCCCATATGCTCGACACGGATGTTCAGAAATCCCACCAGACACTAACCTTGAAACCATATGATCCAGGATGAACATTTTTGTGGTCTTGGCTGAAAACCTCGAACGCTCTGGTTTTCTCTCATGGGAAGGAGAATGCTCGCCACATAGCAAATGCTAATTATCCTATGATTCATGTGATGTAGTGCATTTAATTTGATGACCTATACGTTATTTTGATTAGGAAAAAATATTTTTGTATTGACTTGGTATGTGATTACAGGCACTTTTCTCTCTACTAGGAAGTCCACTTACAAGGCCTTCAACATAGAGACCATGAGGCTTGTGTAGGCCTCATCTCAAAGAAAAGGAAACAGACCATCCATGCTAAATAGTCTCCACCAAGCACATCGACCTATTATAATGAAACAAATGTTAGCTGCCCAAGTTATTTGACTATTGATGGGTATGCAACCTTAGCTCCATCCAACATTACTATTGGCTGTCCCTCCACCCAGCACCTGTCCTTGCAATAAAAATGGGCTTGAGCAGAAGGTGTGCTCCACATTCCACTGCTCAGGATTTTCAGTTTCACCTGCCTCATACCTAGAGCTGAAAATGTCCAACTGGATTGTCTCAGGTCTGGTTGGTAGAGGTGGTGAACTAGCCATCTCCCAACTCTTCAAGGAAGTAACACTTCCTATTTAAACTCCACCAAATTAACAATAGCCAGCACTTATTGAGTGCTCACTGTATGCCAGGGCTCTGCTCTCAGTGCTTTATATACATTGATTCTAGATTTTTCATGGCATCCCTCTATGATAGCTACTATTGTTATTCCCATTTTACAGGTGGGAAAGTCACACAGAGAGAGGCCAAATAACTTGCTTAAGGCCTCACAGCTAGCAGGTAGCAGAGCAGGTCCATCCTGACTTGGAGCCAGTACTTCTGTCTGCTATACCTGCTGTCTTTCACATGCTGCTGCTCCGTCGGTAGTCTTGTGAGATGGCGGCAGAGGGGAGGCAATGTTCGGGCACACATTCCCTCTCAGGTCCTCCAGGACTGGTAATGTGGCACATGCAAAACTAAGCAATGTCAGAAGCAACAGTCTGAGTGGGGTAGATGGCAGGCCAGATGATGGAGACTTATGGCTGAAATATTCCTATTATAATTAAATGCCAATATATTCCCACCTCCAATTCTATCTCTAAAAACTGTGATGGATAGCCCGGCTGGTGTGGCTCAGTGGTTGAGTGTCAACCCATGCACCAAGAGGTCGCTGGTTCGATTCCTGGTCAGGGCACATGCCCAGGTTGTGGGCCAAATCCTCAGTGGGGGGCATGCAGGAGGCGGCCAATTGATGTTCTCTCTCATCGATGTTTCTATCTCTCTCCCTCTCCCTTCCTCTCTCTCTAAAATCAATAAAGAAAAAAAATTAAAAAAATAAAAATAAAAACTGTGATGGATAGAAAGAGGCTTTGGGGAAAGAACCTGTTAGTTGGGTACAACACTGTCCTCTGGAAACTTATTAACAAGTTAGCTGCCATTGCCCTCATCTGCAGAAAGAGATCGTGGCTCTCCTACAGTGTGGCCTTCCTCACTTCTGAGGGACAGCTGTTGTGAGCATAGGTAAGTGGCTTTTCTTGAGAAAGCAAACCAGTCTCCATGCCCTTGGAGTCCACTCCAACATCCAGACTGGTGTGGATTTTGGGGGAAGGCCCTGGTAGCCTGGGTAGTGCCACACTGGCGAAGGGTAGGAGTTTCAAAGGCCAGGGAAGGGTGATGGTTAAGAAGTCAGTCATACATTCATTGACCCACCTGGGGGTAAGGCGGTGATCCCAAACTCATCTTATTTTCTGAGGCTTCTGTCCCTTTACTCTCCTTTGCTCCCCCTCTCTGAGCATCAGCCCCCTCCTCCCTGGCTTCTTTGAGAACTAAACATAGTGCATGAAAAGGCCCTTCTTTGCTTCCCAGAAGGCTGAGTGATTCATGGAGGTTTCCCTAGAGCACTCTTCCACAGCTGTAGCCCAAAGTAGAGTGTCACCCGGATATTTCCCCAAGCCTGGGCAGGAGTGAGTGGAACGCAAGCTCACTAGGAAGATTCTGGCCAAGATGGGGAGTACATCTCCTTTTAGGGAGCGTTGTGAATTAGATCCATTTCTGCACCCTGCTGTTGCGATGGAGCAGACTGTGAAAGGGAAGATTCTCAGAGGAGCTGTGTTTTAATGTAGCAATTTGATTCAATTTTCCACTCTATAAAATTACCCATCACTGCTCGTTGCTTTCTAACAGACACCTTCACTCTTAATTTAACAATCCTATCGAATTCTGCCAGGGAAATTGGAAAAATTTATCACCTGTGAAATTTTATTTTCCTTTGGTTGTATCTGTTTTTGTAAAACTTCATTAACGACGATGACTTGCTGAGGAAATTATCATTTTTTTTTAACTTCAGACACAAGAAATGGCTCGACCTCAACCAAGATATCATTTGCATAATAAAACACAACAAAAAGGCTGGGGAAGTTGGGACTGGCAGAGGCTGGAAGTGCTGTAAGAAGCAGACTCTGCTTGGTGGGTGGTGGGTGAGGTCCCAGCAAGGAGAAAATGTGTGGCCACAGCCCTGATCCTTGACTCAGGAAGCAATGACATAGCTTTTCCCTCAGGGAAGAGACAAATACAGTGTTGACAGGGTTAGACCCTCTTCTTAGGAAGTCCTGAAATACAAGTTGCTTACTCAGGGTGCTTTTTAGCAACCAGCCCTGTCTTCAGGGGCCCGAGCGTTAGCTTCACCTTAGTTCCTAAGTTTATCTGGGACTGAAGTTTAAATTGCTATAAATTTAGGCTTAACTCGAATTTCTCAGCAGAGCCTGGCAAATTTCCACAGGAGCCATCTTTCTGAATGGACTTGAAGATTCAGCGTTCCTGCGGTCTAACTACCTCACAATTAAAAGGCTCAGGCTTCAGTTTTCTACAGTCTGACCCCCACTGTGCTCTGCACTGTTCAACAGCTGCTGTTATCCCCACAAGAAGTGGCTGTGCGGAAGCAGTGATGACTCTACAGTTTTTGAGATGCCAGTTATCATGCCTTTGAAAGAGAAGAAATATGTACAGTATACCTGCTGTAACGGTGGGCAGAGGGCACACGTTAGGGCTATTTGTAAGAGACACAATTGGATTCATGGTATATCTGAACTAGGTAATCATGAGTTGTGCTCCATCAGGGTTTTACTGGGTTACAGAAAAGGTTTGTCAGCATTTATCTATATTCCTTCAGACTTTTAATATCCACCATTTTGAGGCAACTTTTCATTATTCTCACAATTACACAGAAAAGAAGTTGAAACCAGAGAGTTTTGGTGATCCACCCCCAAACTCACAGTAAACCAATGAAAACTAACATAAGTACTCTTAACTCTTTCACCTTATTGACATATGTAATAAATTACTTCACATGGTACAGACAAAAGACCCTCCCTGAACAATTCATCTTGCTCCCTGTGCAAGGGAGAGCTTCTAATCATGGAGGCTCCACTGAAGCTTCCTTCCCTACATGGTCTCCTTTAGAGATTTGGATTCCTCTGGAGTTTTCAGACTTATATTCTCCTACCAGGTCAAGAGTTTCTGAAACTCGAAGAAGATAATTAGAAGATAAAGTTTCTCACCTGGTAAGACTTCGTAAATTTCTTCTTCTTCTTTCTCCTCTGAGGGCTGTTTTAGTCCCATACTCCCAGGCAAGATAATGGGTCTGTGTTGGGAACCAGAATTTTGGGAGTCAAGACCATCAATATCATCATACATTTCTTCCTCTTCTTCCTCCTCTTCGTCATCGTCGTATGGAATGGTTAAGGAATTCAGATCTGCCAAGGTAGAGATGAGAATGAATCAAGATAGGGAGAAAAAGAAAAGAATAAGGCAGGGCAGGAAAGAGGGAGAAGGAGGAGGAGGGATGAGAATAAAACATGTCAAAAGAAAATGAAACACTAGGTTAAGTGCTATTATTTCTAATGTGGGCCTTGGTGGCAGGAAATCTACAGGAAAGGCCAGACTAGCACTGCATCAGGTTTAAACCATCAACATAAATCCTTCCTTGCAATAAAACTTGATCAGGATGAAGCAGCCCTGAAAAGTATGGGTGTGTGAATGAGCGCACGAGGTGAAGGGAAGAAAATAGGCCAGAACAGGAAACACCAGCGTGCCACACACTGTTCGTCAAGTGGAAAACTGGAAGGGTGAGTGATGGCCTGCGGTTCTCCAGGGTGCACAGAGCTGTGGGAACTATGGTGGCTTCCGTAGGGTATCTGAGTGTCAGAAGCTCATCTCCCCCATGATCTCACTGCAGAATTTCAGACAAGTTTGTTTATAGATAGAAAAAGGCAAAAGTGGAAGAGGAAGAGAAAGTGGGATATGGAAAAAAATATAACAGCAATACAAGACCAAATGGAATGGCTTAGCAATGTGGTTACCATGTCCTTTTGCAACTGTACAGTCTGGCTGACCTTAAAGTGGGTCACTGCATAGAGGATGTTGAGCCATTACAGCGCTGGGGAGCCCAGGGCAGGGAGATTGGTTTTTTATTTTAATGGGGAACTGGGAAGGTTCATTCTCTGATGTGTAGTACAGAGTGCTCTCTGAAACCCTGCTGAGGGACCTCTGCAGGATGGGCGAGTACAGTCAGGGTACTCTAGGGAAGGAAAGGATGGAGAGACATCCGATGTTCATTTCAAAACACAATAAAACTGTTTGGCTTGATTAGGCTTTTAATAAAGATTTTGCAATGATTTTCATCTGAATTCTGGTGCCACCTCATATGAGGAAGGGATCAAAGACACATTTGTGGCTTAAACCATATGTTATTATTTTGTTTGTTTTAAAATAAAATGGAATGAATAATTTCTTCAATGTGGAATTCTGAAAGTACCACAGGGTACAGCTCAATAAAGCTGCTTTGAGTTTTATTGAGGTTTACACACTTAGGGGTATATTACACGCATAAATCTAAGGCACCTAGATGAGAGTGTACCCTGTAGTCTCGCCATCAATGTTCATGTTTGCCTAGTTCCAGTCTATTATACGTGATGCTCTTGGTAGAGGCAATAGTTTGTTTTTTTTTGATAGCAAAAGCATAAACTGAGTAAAATAGGCAATTCTTGTAATTAAAGCTCTGGTGCTTCCTTCTTTTTATCCATAATAAAATCTTATAGCAGAATAAAAAACAGAAATGCAAAGGGTTGGTGTTTTTAGGTTGACGTGCTTCTCCCTAGGTTGTGGGCATATACAATGTTGGTGTTTCTGCCTTTCTGTGGAGGCAGGGTCCTGCCATGATGTATACCGTCATGAGGGTCATCTGATGCCAAGTGACAGACTCAAGGTTGGCTACTTCTACCTGCCAGGCCATTTCCAGACAAGGCTTCCTGGGCCACTGTCACTGCTGTGCCTGCAGGCTGGCCAGCAGAGGGTACTCTAAGAGCAGTCATTTAACATCTTCAGGCAGGACTCTTCCCATCCTAAAGCAAGGAACATTTTATTGTTGGGAATAGCAATTTGTTTTAAATGTCCAATGTTGTTGAAGGCTACCTAGATGAGTTTATATTTTTACTTCCTACTAAGACCCAAACAAGAAAATTTTGGATCTAAATTGCATCTAGATGACTTAAGTATGATATGAATTTTCTTTCCTGAATATAAAGGCTTAGGAGACACTAAATTGAGCTGAGCTGGTTTCAGAATCTCCTTTTCTAGTGATTATGAATATTACAGTCTTGCCTATAGGTAAGTGGATGAGCTAGAATGATATCAGTGGTCATCTCCAGGTTGATAGTTTCTTTACCTTCTGATTTATACGTGGCACTATTTGTTGTTGTAATATAAGGGATGTGGTAGGAAGGGTGGAAGGGAGAATGGATAGGAAAAAACACATATTGAAGCCTGTGGATTATATTTATGCCATATAACTTCAACTGCAAATCCACTTAAGTATTATTTCTATAATAATGATACTTACCCTTTAACAAGAAACTTATTTGATCCACCCAGTCTCTGGCTTCAGCAGGATTAGTAGCTGTAAACTAGAGAAACATTAGTGAATTAATTTATCACCATCACTAAAATTTCCATGAGTCCTATGGGGAGGTTCAAGGGAGGGAACTTGTGAATCCAGTTTCAGAGTCATGTTGAAAGCTCAGGATTCTCTGAAAAAAGACCAAAAATACTCAAAGTGATTTTTGCCTTCAGCAATTTTGTATACCCAACGTTGACAGCTATTTGAGTCCAGAATTCATGTCCATGTGTATTCATTCGATTATCCATTCATTCATTAGACATTTATTTGATAAAAGTTTACAGGAAAAAAAGCAGATGAAAATTCCTGACTTCAAAGAATAATGCATCAGTTATGGAGACAATATACACACTCGAAATGGGGACGCTATAAGGTAGGAGCATTTGATAACTGCTGAATATTGAGAGAAGATAGGGAGTAATCATTGTTGCCTACAGTAAGCACAGAAGCTTGTTGACGTAATACTGTTCTGGTTGGATTTTAAAAAGAATTGTTGGAAACTGGAGGAGGGAGTTGGATAGTTTAGGAAGGGAGAACCATGTGCAAAAGACTAGGAACGAGACCATTGTGTATGGGGAAGGTAGGCAGATAAGCTTGACTGGAGAACAATAACCGATGAAACTAGAGGGTTGAGGGTCAGAGGAGAGTTGATGAAACTGGGAGTTCAGACTTACAATGTAGGCAATAGGAAGCCACTGTAAATTCTAGCAAAAGGAATGGGAGATTCAGTAGTTGTGGATAGGAAGGATTGAAATAGGGAGAAATTGGAGACAGAAGACCAACTAGAAGGCTATTTAACTAATCCTCTGGGTGAAGTGATAAGAACTTAACTATTGTGATGGCTGTGGGAATAAGTAAGAAGGGAAAGATCCAAAGGATATTGTAGAAGAAGAATCCACAGACCATGATAATGACTTGGATTCAATGGGCCAAAGAAAAGAAGAAGTAAACAAAGTCTACATTCTGATTCACAAAACAGGCCAGTCAGACATCAACCCTTAGTAATTTTTATTTTATTTTAAATGAATCAACTTGAAATGACTGCTTCTGAAAACATTTTTATTATCTGGCCATTAGGGCAAGATAAAGATATGTGCTGTATACAAAACCTATATTCCTGCTTAATACTTATTAATAGACATTGTCATTCTTGATTTCTTAAAAACACATTTGTATTAAAAAATGTCTAGGGAAATGGATTTGGACTTGTCATATAAATTTTTATCTGGATGAGGCACCATCAGAACTGAATAATAAAAATAACTTAGAAACATACCCAGTGCATACATCTGTATTATATATATCTATAAATGACTCTATAGAAAAGTTTAAATTAAAAACAATTTTGAAATTATATAATGAAGACCTAGGTCACTTAACAAAATAAAGGTTAAGATACTGTAGAAACATAAAAGGATAAATGTTGAGAAAAACTTGGGAGTCAAAGGGTTATATACGTGCTTAATATTAACCTTAGCATTTTTTTTTTTTCTTTTTCACAAGTTAGCTAACGGCTTTCTAAATTGTTTTTGTAAAATTGTGATAAGATAAAAATTACCAACAAGCAGGAAACAATATGTATGTACACACATGCAAATATATTTTTGTTGAAAATCACTATATTCTCAAAGTCAGAAAATTTTTATTGCTTTAATTAATTTTGTAACAGGTAATAAATGCATTACATATTATATTATATCAAAATATATTAAAAATGAATACAGTGAAGAATAAATCTTTCTTACCCCACCCAGGTCTACTCCCTCAGTTATCACTATTACTATTCAGTAATCATTGTCACCAATATCTTAGAAATCTTTCCAAAGATATGCAGTGCATCTACACACAGGAAGATTATTTTGGATAGCAAGATGAATATGGGAAAATAAATTAGTTTTCACTTGACAGTCAGATTTTTCTTTTTCTGGATTTCATGGAAAGAAGTGAAGATAATCAATTGAAAAATAGAGAGAATGGGAATTAAAGCCACGAAATTAGAGGCTATGAATGAGGAATTAGATTGTGTGCTGCAATAGACAAGATTCTCACCTATGGAGTGAGACCAAGAAGAGGAGGGATGAAGAGATAGAAGTCAGGCAGAGGCAGTATCTAGGATGAGAGTGGCAACAGAGAGGAGAAGGGAGGGCATAACATAACAAAGGTGAGGGCGCGTCAAGGTCTTGGTAGAAAATGAGCAGGTAACAGAAAGAATGAAATTCAGCATAGCAACCACAGCTCACATGCAACATGGAAGGAAACTACAATGCTAATGAGGACCATCATCTCAGTTCATCCTACCTCATAGCTGCGCCTATCCTGGGAGGTCAGTTCAAAGCAGGATTCTTTCTTGGAATCTTTTCGCAGGTAGGGGGCCATCCGTACACTGTAGCCCTTAATGAGAAAGGTCCCTTTGGGCTGCTTGCCTGCAAGACAGGAAAGCTTCCTGTATCCCTAGAGAGATGCAACTGCCAAGGGAAGGCATCTTCTCTGGTATGTAAAATAAAAGCACAGAAACAGCTGTTACATCCCTGAGGAACCACAACAGTCAAGGAAAGGTTATTAGGGAAGCTTAAGAAGAGGCTACGGCGACAGCGAGGCAGATATCACTGCCAAGCTAGGGAAACGCTACATGAAAGGTTATTTTGCCAAAAGAGTACAATGGAGACAGAGAATTTATTAGAATGTTAAGAGATCTATAATAACAGAAAGAAGGAATTATTACAGCAGGGAGAGTGTGGCTGTAAACGTGAGGCTCTTGAAGGCTGTTATAGAAATGAAACATTATTACCAGGTCCAGCAGAGCTCACATTTGAGGGGAGGGATAGCAGCGCAGGGGGCATTATAAGTTCCCAGGATCTCCTCCTATGCCCTATGCAGCATTTGGGCTACACTGTTCTCCCCTCCTGCTGGTCAGGTGGGAATTTATGCTAGAGGGGGAATAATTAAAACTCAGTATTTTATCCTCCTTCCAAGAAGTCAAATTGGGAGGTAGCAGAGTATTGTTGAGTATCATCAGATGACGAGGAAGGAGATAAAAGGCAAAGGACCCTAAGTGAAAGAAAGGAGACAGTACTCTGCCCATCATTCCCTTTAAAAAATAATAGAAACAGGAAAAGAAGAAGTGGTTCTCAAGGATTTTGTGTCCTCAGGGTATGGTTCAGGTAGAATGCATAGAGGCACCACAATGTCTGGACGATGCTTTGTGTTCTGTATCATGTGGAATGAATTGCTTAATAAGTGCATTTTGATGACGACGATGATGATGATAAGGATGGCAGTGGGCTGACAATAATTAAAAGAAAAAAAAAAAAAGAACGAAAGAAAAAGATTCTGTCCTTACCTGGTTGAGCTAAAAGAAATACACAAACACTCTATACTTACTAAGAAAATGTCTTGGGCACAATAAGAAGTAACTGGCGAGAAGGGAGCCATGCAACAGTGCTTTCTGACACCAGAATCTTTTTTGTTAAAGTATCTCTCCTTGTTCTAACTGGCTACTAAAATGTTTTGTTGTTTCTTTGGTCACCAAATTTTATTTCACTCTGACAGCAAAATGGTCAATAAAAGTCTCCTAGTCTCTCACTCTTGTTCTCCCGTTCACCTTGAGTGTAAAGGATTCTGAATAAAGGAACATGATACTTGGTTTTCTATCCAGATATGCCAATCACTTATTTAAATGCAAGGGAAATGACGAACATTTTTACAAAGACATAAATGTTGTATTAGTTTGAAGGTTTAAAATAAGAAAATCACACCTGGCTGGCTTGTATGCCTAGAATTTAAGGGAGAAATTGTGGTTGCTGGATTTGAGAGTGGGCTGGGGTTTGGGTAGGGGACTTGTTACTCAGTTTTTGAGGTACGCTGCTATCATTTCCAAGTAGGGCTACACACTTTACCCGTAGGTGGAAAGGCTCTGAAAAATCCAAGATGGTGAGCCCAAGGTGAAGGTCAGTGATACCTGCAGAGTAGGCAGAGAGGCAGGATGAGGCAAGCCTTAAGGATTCCAAGTCATTTAGCAAAGCTGCAGTCCTTCCTGCTACCTTAGTGCCAAAGGTGCAGAAAGTTCAAAGGCAATGGGGGTAAACATCTGATTATATCCTAGACTGGATATCTAGGCATTGGGAGAGGAATACGTCTAGGAAAGAAGGAAGAGAGCAGAAACAGAAAATGATCTGAAAGAAAAGAAAGAATTTACTCTGGATCATTGGCTTCTGTACCATAGCAGTAGAGCACAAGGAACGTCCCCACAAAAAACTGAAGTTTTACTTTACTTAATCCCTTTCTTGCTTTGTAGTATTACTCCGGGGGCAGTCTGACTCTGTAGGAGGATATCCTATTTGAAAGTCTGCATTCACCTACAGTGATCATTTTTAGCTTGTATATATTTGTAGCCGCTTCCAATTTGTGCTTATATCTTCTATTCCTTCTCACGAATTAAGCAACTGTGTTAAGCATGGATGGGAGTTCTTCTAGGGAGAGCTTATGAGTGTTGTGCTTGATTGAGTCAGTGGTGGCTTATTAAGAAGCTGCTTCTGGCCTGAGTCAACACTTTGCTGTGGCTGCCATCTGGCTGAAGGGTGTCTCTTGGGCACAGCAACCATCTGAGTCTCAACACTCCATGGTTCTAGGGATGTCCACTGTACTACTTCCCAGGAGTCAGTAGAATAAAGTTTGCAGCATATTCTCAGAGAGTTTAGACTTAAGGGTTCTATTTCTGGGCCATTGGTAAACTGTTTAAATCTTTCTCAGAATTCATTTATTTTCAATTTTTTAACTATATTATTAAGAGTTTGAGGTTCTTTCTTCCTTAAAAAAAAAAAAAAAAGCCAAAGTGTTCAACCTTGATAATGTTGTTATTAGTCATAATAAAAGATAAGGCTTAGATATGCTGACCACAATATCCTAGTGTTTAAGGGGAGATAAATTCTAAATTGTCATCTGAGTGTTTGGTGATAGCCAAGGTATTATTTACTCAAGCCTAGTTCTTTCCCAAGCAGGTCCCTTTATGGGTGTTAGTTAAGGATTGCTATCTTGAGATCTAAGTGCTTGAGAATTTACGAAGTGTTTGCATCCAGGAGTGAGATGCTGCTGTGCGAATGAAGAACACTTACTTTTCTCATTAGCATAGTAGTAGAAGAGGCCTCTGCTGATAACACACCATCTCTTCTGCCACTCTGATCCAAAGAAACTATGATCTAAATGGAACAGCAGTAAGGAACATAAATTCAGGTAACTACAATCACCGAAGAGTCTGTAAAATCCAACAATACACAGTCCAGTGTGTTATTGTTTTATTTCCCAGGTTAATGGACTGTAAAACCCTCCCTTTCACTCCCACGAGTAATCCCATATTGACTCAGGGTCCAGAGGACTCACTCAGTTAAAGGTCCAAGTTCTAAACAGGGTTTGCCTGCTCTGACCCCTCACTGTTATCTATTGTCCTTTATTTCAGTTTCAAATCTTATCATGTACTTTCCAAATTCTCCATGATATCTTTACGTGTTGCCTTTTAGCAAATCAAAATGATGCTCTAGGCCATGGGTACAAGAAAGGCTTTCTTTGTACTAGGCCAATTTGCCTGTTGAGTATTAAACCTGGAACTCCGGCCCTTGTACTACCTATTTTAATCAAATGAGTGTTAGGTTAAGATTGGGGCCCCTCTGAAACTTGAAAGTGGCTGCTTCACACGTGATATAAAAATTATACTCTTGGCAACACAGTTTCACCCTTCATGGGAGGACACTGAGAGATGAGAACAAGAACAGCATTCGTTTGTTCATTCAACAAGTATTTATTAAGCATCTTGTGTACTAGGTGAGCAAGGCGGAACCAGTCCCTATCCTGATGAAGCTCACAATCTGTTGAAATTTTGGACCATCTCTCTTCAGCCTACCCATCAGACTTCTTTTCTTCTCTTCCTTTTGCCTGCCACCTACCTAGCACAGTACTGGGCATAAAGAAGGCACCTGCTATGTTAGTCTTCTTTTTCCTCATTTCCCTTCCCTTCCTGGAATGTCCTGAGATCTGTGAGTCTGATCAGTACCTTTACTTTTCTTTTCCAAGTATCCTTGCTTGATGATGTTATCAAGCTCTTGAGCTCCTCTTGTGAAGTCTTCTATTCCTAAAAGGAACAATAGCAAAATGCTTTGTTGAAACCCGACAGAATTGTCATTTATTTAGGCTACTTTCAATAATCTACATTAATGAAGGGGTACAGAAGGACAATTGCTTAAACACAGCACAATATAAAACAACTTCTAGATGACTGGGAAAAAAAGTAAAGTTTCTTTCTTCCTTATTATATCTATTGCTAAACATACATTAGTTTGTGCAAGAGGAGATAACCTAAATGTGTATTGATTGGCCAGAAAAGGACTCCAGAGAATTAAGAATGTGCTGTGGATATAAGCTCCAAATTGGATAATCCACATTGAGATAATCAAAAGTCAAATGAAAGCTACCAGCACAGACAAGCTTTAATGAGTGATGGAGTTCACCATGAACACAGTCACCTGAGGAGCAATAAACATATATTCATTTAAAAAAAACCCAAACAGCCACCTTAGTAAACATAATTTTATTAAGTTCACACAAAGAAGGGTTATGCAAGCTGAACTTGGCAATAACGGCCAAATCCTGGCTTTGTCAAAGCATGGAAAGGAGTCTAAGAATGGCAGAAGCCTTTACAAAGAGAAGATCCTGAACTGACACCAGTCTTTAATTGCACGCTTCTAACATTCTTGGCTTTCAATTAGCCTTGTTAGGTTTAAATATATTGAAAAGTCAAGATCCTAATCCATGTTCCACCACTGGAGTTTATACTTATTTTACAGAAGGGAGGGGCAAAGAACAGAGATGAAGAGGAAGGAATTTACTCCTCAAAAAATAAAATGAGCCTGGCCGCTGTGGCTCAGAGGTTGAGAGTTGACCCATGCACCAAGAGGTTGCCAGTTCAATTCCCAGTCAGGGCACATGCCCAGGTTGTGGGCTCGATCCCCAGTGGGGGGCATGCAGGAGGCAGCCAATCGATGTTCTCTCTCATCGATGTTTCTATCTCTCTCTCCCTCTCCTTTCCTCTCTCTCTAAAATCAATAAAGAAAAAAATAAAATAAAATGAGCCTTGCCTGGGTGGCTCAGTTGGTTGTAGCATCATCCCATACACCAAAATGTTGTGAGTTCAATCCCTAATTGGGGTGCGTACAGGAAGCAACTGATTAATGTTTATCTCTCTCTTTCTTTCTCTGTCTTTCTCTCTCCTTCCCTTCCTCTCTCTCTAAAATCAATAAACATATCCTCAGGTGAGGATAAAAAGAAAAAAAGAAAAACAACAACAATACTAAAACCAAAAACTCTTCCAAAAATATAATTCTATATTTCTTCATTAGGAGAAATGAAAGGAGTAGGTTAGTGTAATGCTAATATTTGTTCTTTTTAGTCCTCAAACCCAAATCTCTTTTGGTTTGCCTTAAAAAATTTAGACAGCAAACAAAATACAAACCAAATTAAGGCACAACCTATATATAATGTCTTGAGATTGTTGGATGGATAATTTTTTCAATTACACATTTAAAAAAAATATCTCCTGCAATAACTAAGTTTTATTCAGTGATGGCTACTTTGCTCAGTGCTTTACATACTTTTGTTTAAAAATAACATTTTAAGACAATGTAAAATGCAACTAAAATTGCCTCTTGCTTCTAAATTGTTACAAGCTTAGTTTCATTTTTTTATTTTATTCCTTACCCAAGGATATTCTTCCATCCATCATTAGACAGAGTGGGAGGGAGGGAGGGAGGGGGGGGGAGAGAGAGAGAGAGAGAGAGAGAGAGAGAGAGAGAGAGAGAGAGAGAGAGACGGAGAGAAACATCAATATGATAGAGACACATCGACTAGTTTCCTCCCACACAACCCAATCAGGTCCAGGGACGAACCGCAACCGAAGTACATGCCCTGGCCAATGCTCCAACCGCTGAGCCAAACCGGCCAGGGCTATTTAAAAAAAAAAAATTATCTTTATTGTTGAAAGTATTACAGACATCCCTCCTTTTTTACCCCCAGTGACACTCTCCTCCCTGCTCCCGTTCCCCTCTGCCTTCACCGCATTGCACAAGCTTAGTTTTTTTTTCCTTTATTGATTTTAGAGAGAGAGGAAAGGAGAGGGAGAGAAACATAGATGAAAAAGAACATCGATTGGCTGCCTCCTGCATGCCCCCTACTGGGGACTGGGCCCACAACCTGGGCGTGTGCCCTGACTGGGAATGGAACTGGCGACCTCTTGGTGCATGGGTTGATGCTCAACCACTGAGCCACACAGGCCGGACCAAGCTTAGTTTTAAACATCTGAATCAGAAGAGCTTCTCTTTTTCTTTTTTAGTGTGTCTAAGTGCCTGATTGGTTTTTAAAATTTTTTTTTTATCCTCACCCGAGGACATTTTTCCATTTTTTGTTCAGATAGAGTGGGAGGGAGAGAGGGGAAGAGAGAGAGAGAGAGAGAGAGAGAGAGAGAGAGAGAGAGAGAGAGAGAGATCGACGTGAAAGGGACACATCGAGTGGCTGCCACCCTCACGACCCAACCAGGGCAGGGGACAAACTGTAACTGAGGTACGTGCCCTTAGCGGGAACCGAATCTGAGTCTCTCTGGACCTTAGGCCGACGCTCTAACCTCTGAGCCAAACCAGCCAGGGCTAAGTGCCTGATTCTTTATCCTATTTGTCCTTATTGTCAAATTCCTTGTTCATGGACTATTTTCATTTGTGTGTTTTACAGTTAGCAAACTCTGTGGCTGCTATAAATCCTCCCAGAGGAGTCTCAGGGTACACACAGGAGATCAACAGAAGCAAAGGAAAGTTTGCTTGTCTAGGGTCCTTTCATTTCTCCCATCTCTCTGAAAATTCTAATATCTCTTTGAAAATGCTCTCTAAGAAAATAGAAATGGGTCCCACTGAGGGTGGGATGAGGACCCAGTATGATTGAAAAGACCCTTTGAAGCAGAGCCCATCTACTCTGTAGCACTGTCAAAAAATCGCTCCTAGAGGCCTAAAAATTAAATGAAAAACACAGGAGATAAGAAAAACAGGATCCCTTAAGCTTGAAGTTTTCATCTCTTCTTCCCATGGGTCCTCCCCCACCTTTTTTAAGGTCTTGTTAAACTTAGAGACACAGCTACCTGTTAAAGATGTTGAGAGTCTGAATCATAAAAGACATGTTAAACGTTCTATTAGACTTCAAACCTCCGTTTTTAAATGCAAATCTAAATGCCATTTTATGGAACATCTATAATTATGAAAATGGGAAGACATTGCCTCGTGTGCGGGGAGAGTCTGTGAGTATGAATATTACATTAATGTGCCCACACCAGCTCACTGATCCTGCTGGCAGGAGCATAAAAAATGCTTGAGTGAAACTTTTATTTAGATGTTAAGACTCCAGGCCCCAGCGGGGTGACAGAGACAGTCCCTGTGAGTTGCCATCAGAGAGAGAGCTTGAATTGAATTACCCAGGGGGGAAGGAAGTAGTGATGAGCACTGCTTCGCTTATTTAATTTCATTTACTTTCAGTACATTATCAGCATGCGGCTTTTCTCTCCCCACCAACTGAAACCCAAGAATGCTACCACCAAGAAAACAAAGACATAATGCAGCAGAGACGCCTGAACTTCAAATCAACAATTCTAAGAGACTAGGGATGGCTCCGTCACCACCTCCTCTCCCCAACGTCACACCTGGTATTCTAAAATTGGGCACTGAATTTCCTTTCTTGGTCATTTACCAACAAGATTCTGAAGAGTAATAGAGCTGGAAAATGCAGTATTTTATGTGCTGTGTTTTTGTAATATGTGTTATGTTGCTTTCTTATTAGAGGGAATCTATATTGATGAACTCTCTTGCCTGGTTTCTCTTGTGGGCAGTGGGAAAAATGGGATTATAGGTGAAGTTTGGAATGACTATGGAAAAAAATTAGGAAATAAAAAAATCAATCTCTATTCTATTGATTGTTTTCTGTGTGCAAGGCACTGTACAATAACAGAATTGTTCTCAATGTAAAGATGACAGACTCTGAGCTCAGTTTCATCAGCTCCATGACTTATCAGATAAACCTAGACAACCAAGATGGGAAGCCACTGTGGCAACCACGCTATCTCCCCTTCCAGTGTCAGTTCAGGGTTCTACTGATCAAGAACTGATTATCCTGAGGGTGCACACATTAGCCACAGTCCTGGGGTGATGAAACAGGAGGAGTCTTGTATGCCAGAATTGACACCTACTGGCAAATGAACAGATCTGCAGAGCTACTTAATGCATAATAAAAGTATGTCAATGCTTTGCAGGAAGATAATAAAAATAGGAAGAAGCCACAAACAACTGCTATTTTAAGGCAGAAATATTTATATTTAAGTATATGATTAAAAAAAAATCAAGGCTTTTTGTCCATTACCTGAATGAAAAAAGATATCACCACCTTAATGAAAAAAGAAAAGAAAAAAAATGATTTATTGGGAATAAATGGTCCTCTTGGATAAACCTAAGGGTGTATCACATTATATCGCCACAAAACAGAATGACATTAGTGTCATAACCTCTCTCTACCACTACACTTAACTAAAACTGTCAGAATAGCCTATATAAAGAAAAGATTCACTTAGCTGAATGATGTGGGGCCATAAAGATAAGATCAACAGAGAAGTGTGTTACCCAGAAGTGATGGCCACCCAACTTTCATGGAAGATAAAGATAAAAGAAATTCTCGGACATCCTTCTCTCTTCATCCAGATTCCTTTAAACCCTGTATCCCACCCATCCCTAACTCTGCAATAAAAAACGACAGAGTAGAATTCCATCTCTCAGTGCTAAACACGACTCCTCAGTCAGCTACTCACAGCAACAACAATGGGGACCCTTTGGAGTGTGATACATTTCCATAAAGCAGTCAATAAAAAAGACACAGGAGCTTATGTGAGTCACGGCCTATTTAATCAGCTGCGTTCTAGCCCACTGAAAAAAGAGAATTGGAGACATCAGTTGGCAACACCACCGCACAAGGCGAACAGCACAAGAGGCCACACAGTTTCCACCGCGAAAAGGCTGCAGAACCTGCAGAACAAACCGGGCGCCTGCGAACTTTCATTATAGGTAGCTGGTTTGGTCTCTTGCTAACTGAAGCTGAAATGAAAATCAGTAATTAAAAAAAGAAAAATATTTTGTTCAAGTTCCCACCTCAAATTGTGGACTTCTCCCATCCTCTCCTTTCCTTTCAATTCAAGTTTTTTCCAATAGTTTGAAAAAGGGACCAAACCAACTCCATTCAGCCTAGAGACTGATCGCTACCAGGGGTGAATTTCAGGCTGGGTAAAGTTTACTGGGTTCCTTCATTCAAGTATCTGTGATAAGGGACCTGGGGAGTTGGGTGGATGAGATTGGAGAAAATCTAATACTTGAAGGCTGGGAATGGTCAAGTTCCACTGGCAATTTCAATTCACTTGCAGATGGCTGGTGTGTGTGCACTGCAGACAAGTGACAAACACACACTTCACAATATTTCAAAGGTACAAAAAGGGAACAGGCTGTTGCAGGTGGGGTGGGTGGGTAGTATTCTCCTGTGTGATGGTTGTTGATCCTAAATCTGTTCATTAAACCCGCTTTGTATTTGGTTTCTGTGGCCTTCTTTAATAAGTCCATTACTGCTTTTCCTTAGCTTCTTGCATTTCTGGGTTACCTTTTGCTTTTTTCCTCAATTTTCAGGAATCAGTCAATAAGTGACAGTTTGAGGTGTCTGTCAAGCAGTGTTCATCTGAGCATGAGGCTAACAGGGAAGATGGTTTTAATGACTCTCTGTTAGTCCCATGGGACAGGCTGATATAGTTCTTTAATTTCTGTGGTTCCATTTGATATCTGCCTGACTTTACACTTATTTCTTACATTTTTCTGTCATCTTGCTTCACTTATTAAGGAGTTTAGACGAACACATGTAAGGGGAAAAATTCTAAATCATTAATAATAGACTTAGGATCTAAAAGTTTCAAAGATATAGAAACCGCGCAGACAGCTTAAATTTAATGGAGAAATATATTGAATAGCAGATGAAAGGAAGGGAGTGAACAGAATGTACTTAATCAAGTTCTTTAACAAGCTGTGACATAGAAGCTAGGAAACAAAACAAGTGCGGCAGGAGCTGGACTGAAGGACACCTGAAAATGGTAGACATGATACATTTGTAGTTAGCAAACCAACACAGGAGGCAGCATTCAGGAGATCTTGATGGACTCTTATTACCCCCTGAATTTTTTAAGGTCTTTAAAAAAAAAAATCTGTTAATCCAGGTGACAGAAAAATAGTGTAAAAACCTGTGGAAGAAATCTCGTTATACTGAAGATAAAGAAAATACATGAGAGATTCTAGGCCAGCAGTACTAAGAAGAAAAGCAAATGATTGATGAACAAAATAATTATAA
Source organism: Tadarida brasiliensis (assembly GCA_030848825.1). Classification (NCBI taxonomy): domain Eukaryota; kingdom Metazoa; phylum Chordata; class Mammalia; order Chiroptera; family Molossidae; genus Tadarida; species Tadarida brasiliensis. Next base: position 40,351,362 of record CM061273.1, read on the forward strand.
CTAGTATATCTTAATAAAAATGGTAAAAAAATAAAGAACAAGTTTTTAATCCACATTTTATCAGGCATTTTTACATCTCATTTGAGCTCCACATAACCCTATGAAGTATATATTACTATCAGCTCTACTTTATAGACTGGGAAACTGAAGCTTAGTGACATTCAGGGACTTGCTGAAGGCTGCTCAGCTGGAAAAGCCCATGCTCCTTCCACCACCCCGAGCTTCATTTAAGGAGACACACTCAGAAACGGCTGAGGAAAGATAGGGTCTTCCCACCGCGCTCTCCCACGAAAGAGGCCCCACTTAGATATGGAAAAAGAAACCGACCAATGTATGATTATTCTAATACTTGACATCAAAAAATTACTTTAAGATCTTATATTTCTTATTTAATTTTTAATGTGCTGGCTGATTTATCTGTGGAATTGCTTTCTATGGTAAGGCTGTGTGAAATCTGAGAGGTCAACAGGTTTACAGAGCAAAATAAAAGAAAGAATGGGAATGTAATCAAAGGATACACAGGGTAAAGAAAATACAAGAGGGAGCAACCTGGAGCTTCAAAAAATGCTGCTCGGTTACCAAAGTTTATAAAACCTCTTCTGACACAGAGTGATATCTAGAAAACTGAAGCCCTGTTCCAGTGGGGGGCTCACACAGGCATCTTGGACATGATTTGCTTACTCTTGAAGGCAGAAGAATTGGTTTAAAAAGGAAGAAAAAAGCCAGACCTGGTGAGTTTGGCTTGGCAGTTGGAGTGTAGGCCACGGACCAATGAGTCGTGGGTTCGATTCTGGTCAAGGGCATGTACCTCGGTTGCAGTTCGTCCCGGCCCTGGTCGGGGTCGTGCGGGAGGCAGCCAGTCGATGTGTCCCTCTCACGTCGATGTTTCTCTCTCTCTCCCTCTCTTCCTCTCTCTCCCTCCCACTCTATCTGAACAAAAATGGAAAAATATCCTCGGGTGAGGATAAAAAAAAAAAGTTAAGCCCTGGCCGGTTTGGCTCAGGGGTTAGAGCGTCGGCCTGTGGTCCAGAGAGACCCGGGTTCGGTTCCCGCTAAGGGCATGTACCTCGGTTGTGGTTTGTCCCTGGCCCTGGTTGGTCGTGTGGGTGGCAGCCACTCGATGTGTCCCTTTCACATCGATGTTTCTCTCTCTCTCTCTCCCTCCCACTCTATCTGAACAGAAAATGAAAAAATGTCCTCGGATGAGGATTAAAAAAAAAAAGTTAAGCCAAATATGCAAATTGGCTTCTTTTCAAAAAACATTCAATCGGCAATGCCAAGCTGCAAGGCAACATACATAAACCATGAGTGTTCACGAAGCACTAAGGTTCTTGTTTCTATAAAGAGGCACCACACTAACTGTCCAACAGGCTTGTGGTCTTAGAGGAAGCTCTCTCCAATGTTTTCGCTTTCAGTGCGATTTTACTTATAAAAAGTGAAAGGATTAGAAAAAAGTCCTTCCAACTCCAGGTATGATAACTTCTCACACTACGTCTAGCATCTTAATAAATGGTAATAATCAATAGCATCTGGTAGATGTACATAGTTGATCTAAAAGAATGACTAACTCAACATAATCACTGATTCTCAGTCATGGTGTCAGGATGCAGTAGTGTCTTCTGATCAGGTGAGTGATTTAAAGGGTGGAGATTTTGGATAATTCACTTTTAGAATAAATAGATTCAAAGTTTTTTTTTTTTTTTTTTTTTTTTTAATCCTCACCCAAGGACATTCTTGCATTTATCTTCAGATAGAGCGGGAGGGAGAGATGTAGGAAGAGAGAGAGAGAAACACCGATGTGAGAGAGACACATCGAGTGGTTGCCACCCACATGACCCCAACCGGGGCTGGGGACAAATTGCAACCGAGGTACGTGCCCTTAGCGGGAACTGAACCTGGGACTCTCTGGTCCGCGGGCCGACGCTCTAACCGCTGAGCCAAACCGGCCAGGGCCAAAGTTTTTCTTAATAATACCATTCATTGGCATTCTGAAAAGCTTTCTTAAGGGAAAAAGTCAATTAAAAATGACTTATAGTTTATATTATTTATGCTACAGTCTAGGGTGACTAACTACATCTGATGTACTATTATTTTTGTGGCAATCAAGAATTCCTGAAGGCCACGGCCTGGCCAATGATCACTGGCCAGACGGGGCTCTGGCAGGCTGCCCCACAGTGTACGCAGGGCAGGGGTGGGTGGGCTAAGCATGTGCTGGCAGCGTGGGCCAATGGGCACAAGGTGGCAGGAAGGTGGGCCTCCAGGCCAGGGGCTTTAGGACAGGAACTGGAGGCCTGACACTGGACTGCAATGCAGGAGGCACGTGGTGGGGATGGTGCCGGCATGGGCCTGGAAGCAAGTGTCATGGAGCTCTACATGCTGAGCCCTGGGAGTAGACTGTTCAATTCTTTGCTGGTGTCCATCATGGGGATGGCACTGTACACAGGATATATTTTCATGCCTCTGCACATCATGGCAATATTGCACTACTTTGAAATTGTACAATGACCAAGATGTAACCAGAAGCGAGAGGTTCCTTAGGAAGAACCACTACCCACTAAAGTTGGAATGAGACTCCATCTGATGTCATCAGAAACTCTACTAGATGTCATTGTAACCAACCCTATAAATACAAAGACTAAAATTCATGAATAGAACAGGAAAATAATCCTGACTCGTATGTTGTGGTTTTTTAATTTTTTATTTTAAAAGAGGCTCTTGTATAGTAGTTTTTGTCTATTTTAACATTGCAGTCATTTGTACTTTGATATCAGTATTTTCTTAACCTTTGTGACTGTTTAAATATTACCCCATGAAAGTTTTTCTTAATGTAACTCTGAGTACATTTTAATTGCCTTCTATTTTTAAAACTCAAAGTCATTAGTTGGTCTTTACTGTTCTTACTATTGTATGGCATATGCATCTGCCTGGATATATTTCTACTCTTGACCGAAGTTTTGTATGAACTGGGGCAGAGGGATGGGGAGGGAGAATAGTTTATTGAGAACTATTTACAAAAGACTTATCTGTAAGTTTGAACTCAGGAGTACAGTTTTAGCTATCTAGACTCGACTCTAACAGCTTCTGCTTTAAAACTATTAAAGTGTTTTTTAACAATGAAAAATGAAGATCTTGCTAAAGTTAAAAATAAGAAACATTTCACCATTTAAATATTTAATTCTTATGTGGGCTTATTTCCAGAAAACTTTGGTGATGATTCTTGCAACAAAAGGTGGTTAAGTACTACTGTGTAATGCTTATATACCATAGAGTTTTTAATAGAAAGGAAATCAGTTTCCTCTGAGGGTCATTATTAACAATGTATTTCCTGAAGTTTAATTTCATGATTGTAATGGGTGTTGCAAATGCATTAGAACATTGCAATAAAATATGATGAGATGAATTGTTAAGAGCTATAGCAAAAAGAAATGTAAACTTGGTAAAATCCTTTCTTTTACTCTTTATATTGTTTTTTAAAAGATTTTTATTACTTAAATATATAAAATCACTAATTTTTTTAACGTAAACTCATTAAACTCGAGAGAGGGAGAGAGGGAGAGGGAGAGGGAGTGGGGGGGAGAGAGAGAGAGAGAGAGAGAGAGAGAGAGAGAGAGAATAATTCCCACAGTGCTTTATTTCCTTGAAAAAACTCTTTCTTCAAAATTGTGTATATTCCCTGGAAGTGAGTTAAGCATATGAATGTATTATGGTGGGAAAAAGGTTGAGAATTCATGTAATCTCAACACAAATTGTTTAAACCCAGGAAGCCTCTGTGTCTTCTGATTTTATTAATTCATCTATCTGTAACCCAGCACCCACAGCTTTATTTTTATCCTAGAAATCCATCCTTAATATAGAACCACAAAGATCTAAACTACATAAAGTCTCTTTAGCAGCCAAACCACAGCAAGTGGCAACAGTAAAAGTGAGAATCCTGATACAAATCCAGGCAGCAATGCTTTAAATGGCCTCATGATTCTAAAAAGGAGGAAAGGATTTAAAATGCTACATTGTCTTTTTATACACCTTGAAGGATCACTGTATTCCTCCCTCATCTTAAAGCAGATGGCCATTATACATGTATCACTTGAGAGCATATCTTTAAAAATGAATGACAAAGTATCATTTTTACATCTATCTATTTATTATTCTACTGGATTGTGATAAGAACACAGAGAAAAGGAAAGAAAAAGAAAAGAGCCTTGCCTGGGTTTGAAATCACGTTTTAACTGGTTTACCACAACTGTCTAGGTAAGGAGAATAAGAATTAGATTGCGGAGGAACTAGAACATGTGAACAGCTGAGACTCATCACAGTAAGGCTGGATTTTAAATAATTGTCGAATTGATGTGGGATTAAGAAGAATCTTTCCCTAAAATATACACAGTTAACACTAAGGAGTTTGGTGCTAATTATTTAATTTCTTGAAGCCTAAAGAAAAGCTGTCACTGGGAATTCTGGTCCCTTTCATAGAGGGCAGTGCGATTTGTTATTTGTATACCTGTTTCTCTTTGTATCCCAAAGGCATAGTACACACAGTAGGTGCCCAATAAATGTTTGTTAAACTGAACTGAAACCACTTCTAGCCTAATGGGACTTGTGATCTAAGAAGGCAATATGGGAGTGAATATTTGTTAGGTAAATCATTTTCACCCAAGCCACAAACAGTAATTTTTGTTCTCCTGTATATCCACTATTTTAATCTTAAGGTTGGTAATGTAAAAAAAGAAATTAGAAAAGGGAAAGAAAGGAAGCTTTAGCCAAGAGAGCAAGGAGGACGTGGGGAGTGCAGAAGTCAGGATGAATAACAGTACTGAGAATGACAGGAAGAGGGCAAGGAGAACTTTGGGGAAACTTTTAGGAAAAAAATACAATGAACCCCAAATGGAGAGAACTAAATTTCTGAGCCTATTTCACAGCCTCAGTGAGACACCAATTCTATTCACCTCAGATCTTATCTATCTTCAGGAAAGCATCAAAGGATGGGGTTCAGAGGAATCCATAAATGGACAAAGGACTGAGCCAAACTCTAGCAACTTAAATGAATGACTGAATACTCTTTGGAAAATGCTGTTGATAGCAATTTCTGAGCTATAGACCTTAAATAGCTGAGAACTTGGCCTCTCCTTAAATAGTGCTTCCCTAGTCTTATTCTTTTATTTTTCTTTGAACTTCCACAGGTACATTTGTTTGCATCTTGTACCCAAACATCCTATGTGTGTGTGAGCACTTCATAGTGTTGACGGTGAAGACTACATGGGGGTTAGCATACTAGAATTCTGGAGTCTCTATTTTAATTACTCTCCAAACCAAAAGATTTCAAGGAGGAAGAGAATAATAACTAAAGACATTCAGGTATCATCAGAGCACTGCATCAAAATAACTGTTAAAGCAAACAAAGCAGAAAATAATAAAGAAGACTCAGGAACTAATTATCGTGATTCACTGGGGTATTTCAGGGTGGGTGATCTGATGAGAACTCTCACACCCCATCAGGAAGAACCTGATGGGAATGCAGTGATCTTAGCAAAGTGGCTTTGACCTGGTGTGTATCATCAGCTGGACAAAGTGCCACTCCCAAACCAGACCTCACTCGCAGCCAGCTCCTGGGCGTCTCTGTGTAGCAGTATGGAATTGGAGACCGGGAAAAAAAAAAAAAAAAAAGAAACCTTGGTGTAAAAATCACATTTGAGATTTAAAATCTTACTTGATTCTTCTGTTTCATTTGACAAAACTCAAGCAACTTTGAAGTAAGTCCTTTTGCAAGGAAAAAAATGAGAGAGGTGAAAATGAGGGTGATGTTTCTAGACCCAAAAGTTTCCAACCAAATCAAGTCTGTAATTGCAAAATAAAAACACTAAATCTCAATATCTATTTGCACAGCTCATTAAACAAGGGCTCACACTCAGCAAACAAACAAAAAAGAAAAAGAAAAAAGAAAAACCTTCAGTTCTAAATACATTTGGAAAGTTACTATGGAGACTGTCCTTCTCTAGGATCTGAACTAGGCCCTGTCACATTCTGCTAGGCTGCTGTCAGATGCATCTGTCTGTCTGTCTTTATTGCTTACTTAGAAAGTAGCAAATCGGATGAGGCAAAGTATCTTTTGTCAGACGGTGCTGGAGAGAGAGAGAGAGAGAGAACATTCTTTTCCCCCCTGAGCATTATGAACGTTATGGCAGGCACTCGACCTGCTCTGCTACTGGGACAACATGATTTACAATGTGAAAAGGGAAAACCTAAATCACCAAGTAATGAAAACATTAAAGTTAATGCATCACAAGTGAGGAATTTATTACCATTAACTCCAATAAACAGTTATAAAACACTCGTCCTTTCCTGTCCATGCACAGGGACACAGACACTGGACTTCATTAAGCTCAACTTTCTTTTCTTCTTCACTAGACCAGTCATGTGTGTTTGAACCAACCACCATTTATTGTTAAGTGGACTGGTTCATTTTCCAGGGCTGTAGAAAGCTGAAGGCACATCCATTTTACTTCACGGTGCTTGGTACAGACGGATGAAATAGCAAAGTTTAGAAGACATGCAGCTCTGTATTTCTATATAAGTTTATTTAAAAGTCCCTAAAAATGTATGTTGGATAAAAGTAGAGCAGCTCTTCCGAGCAGCCCTTCTCAGAGGCAGGTATATAAGTAATAACGTCTGGCGAGGAGGGTGGCGTATTGGATGCCAATGAACGTCAGGTATGTTTAGCTGAATAATTTTTCCCTTGTTATTGTTTGGTGTAGAACCTTAGAAGCCTGAGATGGAAACCCATTTCCTTCCAACATTTTTCTCTGTCACAGGGGGCATACCAGTTTATTACCTTAAGGTTGTTCATGAACAAAAGAGGCTGCACATATTGGATGGCTAAGGTAGATTGGTTCCGGATTCATTTGTTTTAGAGGGAAAAAAAGAACTTTTTGGAAAGCCAACTCTAATTGTGGAATTGCCTGGGTGTTACGAAGCAGACAGGAGAGACAGCATGAAATGCAGGCTTCCATGACCAAATAGGTAGAATAGTAACAATGATAATAGTAATACTTTACAATTGGATAGCACTTTATTTAGTGTTTGGAAAATGCTTTCCTTTATGACACCTCCTTGATTCTGAAACAGACAGAAAGGCCTCAATAGTCTAGCCTTCAGAAGCTAAAACTGAGGCTCAGTGAGGGTAAGGGACTTTCTCACACAGCTGGAAAAAAAGAATCAGACATAAACTCAGTTTTTTTTTAAAGTTCCAAATTCAGTACTTTTTTGGCTAAACCATGCTATAAAATCATTTTCCATAAAGAATAATGTTATAGTCATGACCATAATGTAAAGTCAAGATGAAGAATGTTTTAATTCTATATTTCTCAGCCCAAATTTCATGGATCTTAGTACTAGTCCTGCCAGATGGAGCCTGAGAGCTGTCCAGGATGTTAGCCCTGAAGGGAGATCTGATCTTTGGCATTGCCAGAGAAGAGGTAGGTACCTGGGTGACCCTCCTGTCTGAGGTTCACAGGAATGTTTAACCCCACCTGCTGGGTGGAGTTACTGGGCCTCTCATGGGCCAAACTGTGCAGAACATACGAAAGGAGGGACAAAGAGAAGCTCTGATGTAGAGTCTGAGCAGCATATCCTATCTCACCAAAGCTAAGATTTCCCTATGTAGGAGCAACTGCTAAAATATAACATAATTTAATACTTGTCAAGGAAATTCTTCTAAATATTATTCCATCCCTTATTTTAGCATCTCCATAAGGTACCTTAATGAAGCACTCCTAGATGGAGAGGTTACAGGGCTCTCCAGCAGTGATGAAGCAAGACCTTGCAACTCATTTTGCAGTTGGAGAAACTAAAGCCCAACCAGCCAGATTATATGACTCATCCAATGATGTCATTATGTGACTCACTCAATGATGTCATTATGTAACATCACCCAAGGTAATGTGACTAATTTGTTACAGAGCTGAGAAGAGAAATAGAGTTTTCTGACTCCAGTTCAGAATAATATTACCTTCTTTTTCCAATAGTTAGGTAACAATCTTTCTTTAACCTTGGTAGAGGGGGTTTAATTTATGTGGGGAAACTAAACCAGGGAGGTCCCAAATCTTGGGACACACAACCCAGTACAGAGTGAGAAGCATCCTGAAACAGGCAAACTAAGTAATAGTCTATGTCCTGAATACTGATGCCCCAGCCTCCTTTTACTGCTTGGTTATAAGGACCCCAGCAGTTGTGTATAATGGCACCACCAGGAGATTCACGGATCCTTCTCTGGAAAAAATGAATGGCCGCAGAGAAAAAAACTTACAGATACTAACTTTTGGGAGAACCCAAGGGTCCCTCCATCACTCTTAACTTTAGGCTTTCTAAAGTGAAACCCATAAATTGATATGCTCCACCTTGGCACACAGAAGTTTCAATTTGCATTTTAGTGCCTTACTTTTAAATGTAAGCAGGGCCTAGGGATCACCAGACATTTGTAGAAAAGCTTCCAATGTGAAAGGTAAAGACCAAAACATACAACAGACAAAAAGGAACTCAGGGGAAAACAGAGTTAATTTAGGAAGCAGAGAAGGAAATTAAAAACCCAAACAAACAAACACACAGACAAACAAACATGTCATCATTATATACCCAGAGGGATGAGCCGACACTATATCCACAAAATAGGATGCTTATAAAGGAGCAATCAGAAAACAAGAAAAGACAGTTGGAAATAAAATATATGCTGGCCAAAATTAAAAACAAAATTAATAGATGACTTAGAAGATGTAGTTGAGGCAATCTTAAAGAAAAAAGGCAAAAAGATCAAGAAAAAGAAAACAAAACAGAAAAGATAAAAAGATTGGAACATAGAAAATAAAGGGTAGGAACTGATGAAAGAAACAATATAATTTCTCAAAATGAGGACTGTGAGTCTTCTGACACCCAGCACATGAATGAAAAGTGACTCACACCTTTGTAATCACTATGAAATTTCAGAACACAATGGATAATGAGAAGCTCATGAAAGTTTCTGAATTGCGGAGGGTGGGGTGGAAATTGGGTCATACACAAAAAAAATCAAGAAGCTAGAAGCCAATGAAGCAAAACTTTCCAAATTCTAAGGGAAAATGATTTCCATTAGCATTTTTACACTCCAACTATCAATCAAAGGTGAAGGTGGAATAAAGAGGTTTTCAGACACACACAGTCTCAAAAAATTTACCTCCTAGGCAGCCTTTCTCAGGATGCCACCGGAGGATGTGCTCCACCAAAATGCGGGAGTCCACCAAGAAAGAAGGTGACGTTGGATCCAGGTGCGACTCTGACAAAGGAAAGAGATTAAGGGAAGCTCAGGGTGTTAGCTGGCCTCCAGAGCAGCCAGCCCAGAGCAGGGAGGGGGACGGAGGTCTCCAGGAGAGCTGCTCCAAGAACAAAATGGGACTGCTAGATCATCTGTTGTGTTTGACCACATGGAAAATAGTAGTCAAGGAGAGGAATGTTATAGTCCTGCTGCAAAGTTTGGGAAGAATTAGAGATGGTGACTTAGAAAGTGAATCAAATGAAAAAGCCACGACATTTGCCAACTCTAGAAAAAACAGGAAATGAAATTTAATTACAGAAGTTTATGAGGGTTGGCAGTAAATACAGTTTACATAGTTAAAATCATGTAAACCCTAAAATGAAACTAACTAAAAATTATGATATAATCATGTTGGGAAGACGAAGGGAGGAGAAGTGAGGGTTGGGATGAGATAAGTGTATTAAACCCTCCTCTGCCATTATATGAAATCAATAGATAATGTCTGAAATTGATAAATAAAAAATATCTGTATAATAATATTATTTAGAAATGTGGAAGTACACACCAGAAATGATGAGAGAATTGAAAGGGGTTGCCCCTGGAGAGCAGTATTCTGGTACTGGGAAGTGATGACTGCTTGTGTACTATTTGATTTCTAAAAACTATAAATCCATATTATTTTGACAAAAATAAAAAATAGTTAGGAAGTGGAAAAATACCATTTTACAACACAGCCATATGTGTCCATATTTACATAAAGATGTCCATTCTGAGTGGTTGAATACACTAAATCCTAAGCTTGATGTGAAGGGTATAAAGCAAAGGAATCCAGAAAAGAAAGGAGAAATCAGTGTAGAATAAAGAGAAACCATTCTATTAAAAACACTTACACAAAGCTATATTTGAATTAGGTATTGTTTTAAGAATATTTTAATAATCTGTAGTCTTTGTGCAATTTTATTATTTTATTTTTTAATGTTTTTATTGATTTTTTTTTTTAGAGCGAGGAAGGGAGAGATAGAAACATGTATCGGCTGCCTCTTGCACGCCCCCTACTGGGGATTGAGCCAGCAAACCAGGCATGTGCCCTGACTGGGAATCGAACTGGGACCTCTCAGTCCATAGGAGGATGTTCAATCACTGAGCTACACCGGCAGGGCGTCTTTGTGCAATTTTAAAACCCATTTGAGCCCTGGCCGGTTTGGCTCAGTGGTTAGAACATTGGCCTGAGAACCAAAGAGTTCCGGGTTCAGTTCTGGCCAAGGGCACATACCTCAGTTGCAGTTTGTCCCTGGCCCCAGTTGGGGTCGTGTGGGTGGCAACTAATTGATGTGTCCCTCTCACATCAATGTTTCTCTCTCTCTCTCTCTCCTCCCCTCCCTCCCACTCTGTCTGAAGATAAATGTAAAAATATCCTTGGGTGAGGATTAAAAAAAATAATAAAACTGACTTGCAATGTTGTATTCCATTTTACCATAGGTTTAATTCTGCTTAAGCTTTTCCTCCATTGCAAGAGGACTCACAAAAACAGGAAGACTCTTTCCACTGAAGATCTGTAGTATTTCACAAGTAACAAAGGGTATGAAATAATCTCATTATAAAATTTGGGATCAGAACTCTAGTGTGTAAACTTGGGTTGCAATTTACAAAACAGTATTGTATCACTGAGCATGACCAGAATTGGATAAAGTACCTGCAGATAAAATATAATGAAAAATTTACTTGGAAACTGCCATGTAGGAGGCATTGTGCCGGAGAGCACAGAATTCTTAGGATGTCCTGGAAAGACAACTTCAGATCAGTGCAAAGACACAGAGAACACAGATATGATTTTAATTTATAGGGTTGGAAAGGTACAAGGCCATAAAACAAGACACCTGTTGTCCTGCATTTATGTTAGAGGTTTCGCCTTTTTAAAAAATAATCAGAAACACATAATCATTATTCTTGACATAAATTACACTTTCGATTGGGGGTGGAAATCATGTTTTAAGAATAGGAAGGGAAGGAAAAGTAAAACCAACTGCATGTAATTTTTCAAGTGGAAACAATGGCAATATGAAGATATATGGGTGTCAGACCCACTGGTAGAGGAAGGAGGCTATGCTCTCTTACCTCTTATGGTGTCACTCCTGTGACCTCTACCATTTGAAATGCTTTGATTCCACCTTGCCCAAGGGACCCGTGAGCAAGGGGATAGGGGATGAAGGATGCCTATGCCTGACCTCACCTTTACATTGTCTAACGACTGAAGGTATAAATCAGCTTTCCCTCTTGAAGACCAGAGTATCGGAAGCTCATGTGAAGTGCTGGAAATACTAAATGATGTCCCGGAGGGTTTTACTGTTACTCAGTTTTCTCCTGTAACTGGGAGAGCTGTTCACATGAAGGATACTCTCCCCCAGGACCTCAATTTGTATATAAAATGACGTATGAAACTCCAACAACTTCTTGTCACTTGGAAAAAAAAATAAACAATTAGAGGAGGTGGTACTTAGCCCACTGTCCTGTTAATGTTTCAATGATTTCTCTGACTGTTCCCAGAGAACAGTTAAGGCTAACAATGGTGTGAGAACACTCCCCATTACAAATCCTATTTTCAGGGTAATAAATCTGCAATGCTTAAAAAATCTCAAAAGACAACTGAAGGTGTTTTTGTAATGAGGAAAAACAAAAACTCTTCCTTTTATCCTACTTAGTAGAGAAAGTGAGCTAATAATTAGCACTGAGGCTCTAGTGCCTAGATGTCAGGGTTCCATTTCTAGCTCATCACTGTGATTTTGGGCTGTATCTGAACCTTCCTTCCAGGTTCTCTCTGCAGGAAGATTTAAATCTATGGACTCTTAAATCTTCTAATACACTTTGACTCATTAATCCTGATTACTACCTCTACAATAAGAATAATTATCTGTAAGAAAATGATCATTTTTCTCTTGATGGAGAATTAAAGTGACTTGCTGAGATCTCCCAGAAAGTGGACAAGGCAGGAACTGACGTAGAGAATCCCCATGCCAATCCTTAGTATCAATCTCTAGGCACCTCTCAATCTTTTCCCCTCCCCTTTCCATTAAAGATTTGAAGTACGGCTACACAAAGGATATATTCCCTATTATAGAAATATTACTATACATTTGTATAGAGCTCTAAAATTTTTAGTTTGATTTTTATAATAGCCCTATGAGGTAGCTTTTACAGAATCTGGAATGAGAAGATAAAAATAAGAAGAAACAGCTTAAACACTTGAGAAGAAAAGCCAGTGAAATATTAAGGATTACCTAAGACATTGTAGAATATTAATTATACGCCAGGTTTGTAAAAGATGGCCAGACGTATGAGAATATTGATTAGCCTGCCTGTTTCTGTGCTATCACAGAGGACTGATCTCTAAATGACCCTTGGCTCTGTGTTCTAAGATCATTTTCGAGGCATGAAAAAATATTTTGAATAGTGTAATGTGCTCTTTTAACACAAGCTCTCTTGCCATCTAACTATGGCTGAATTAGGGATGAATGACATTGCTTCTCTAGGGGGCAAGAGAAAGTGTGGACTGAGGGAGATTCCAAACAGCATATGAGAAAAAATGAAGGCACAAGTTTGTTTTTCTTCCCCCAGAAGCCTAATCTTCTAAAACCAAGTAGAATTGGTGCTGCTTAAATAGTGTGTGCTTAAGGGAAATGGAAAGGGTCCCTCTTCCAAAATATCTTCTCAACTGACTTCCTTAATTCCTGAAATTCCACTATTAGGAGGAATCCATTCCCTTAAATAAAAGCATTATTTCCTGTTGAAGACATATGCCTTTGGGAGAGGTGATACATTGAAGTGAGGCATTCTCATCCACAGTGTGGTGACAAACTGGTGCATCACAGATCGTTGGGAGAGGGAGGCCCAAAGCTCGAACTCTCCCAGGGATAAGGCACAGCCATTTGTAACTGTGCCGTAGGCCACTGAGCAGAGCTAACTTACAGAAGCTTGTCCAGCAGTGACTCTTACCCATGAGGTGTGCATGGTTGACAATACTGCATCGAGCACCTCAGAGCAGTGGTTCTAACCCTAGCTGCACACCAGAAGCACCTGCTAACCTCTTTTTTAAAAAAATTTTTTTTTTTTATCTTCACCCGAGGACATTTTTTCATTTTTTGTTCAGATAGAGAGAGGAAGAGAGAGAGAGAGAGAGAGAGAGAGAGAGAGAAAAACATCGACGTGAAAGTGACACATCGAGTGGCCGCCACCCGCACGACCAACCAGGCCGGGGACAAACTGCAACCAAAGTACATGCCCCCAGCGGGAACCGAACCCCGGTCTCTCTGGACCACAGGCCGACGCTCCAACCGCTGAGCCAAACCGGCCAGGGCGCACCTGCTAACCTCTTAAAAAATATAGATACCTGGATGGCACCCTAGATAGGCTGAATCAGGATCATCTGGGAGAAGAGCTGAGATATGTTTATTTTACAAAGCTCTATGGATGTTTCAGCCAGGGTTGAAAATCACAATATTTCAGAGTGAATTTGTATATTAGGTCCTTGTCAACCTGATGGCTTGCTGGTGGGCTTTGGTGAGGGGGGCCTCCAGCTGGGGGGGGGCCCTGGACACTGAGAACCAGAATAGATGGTGAGGGGCAAGAGAGATGCCATAGGAAAAAGTAACCAAAGGTGACCAGGAAAAGAACCAAGACAACTTGTCTACATCACAATTTTGACAAACTACCTAGGAGTATTATTACCAAGATTTGGAGAAACAAAACTAATCTATGAAAGTTATGACTTCTGCATAACATCATTTAAGAACTGCCAGGGGAATTATTATCTATGCTCATTTAACTTAGGTTTATTTCATCATTTTAAATGTTGTAGTCTTTTCATTACTGTTGTATCTTTTCTCACCCCATTTTTTTTTTTTTTTATCCTCACCCGAGGACATTTTTCCATTTTTTGTTCAGATAGAGTGGGAGGGAGAGAGAGGGAGAGAGAGAGAGAGAGAGAGAAACATCGACATGAAAGGGACACATCGAGTGGCTGCCTCCCGCACGACCCAACCAGGGCCAGGGACAAACTGCAACCAAGGTACGCGCCCTTAGCGGGAACTGAACCCAGGTCTCTCCGGACCACAGGCTGATGCTCTAACTGCTGAGCCAAACCAGCCAGGGCTCTCACCCCATTCTTTATGGTCACCTCCCTAAGACTTAATCTGCTCAGCTTGTCCTTGGTTTTCTTTCTAAGGGAGTCCTTATCAGGTGAATCAGAGTTAGTTTGGCCACTGCAAGAGAAACCCCCAAATAACAGAGGCCTTAACAAAACAGAAGATAATTGATCTCTCATGTATAATAAGACTGGAGGGAGGCAGCCTGGAGATGGGAGGACACTCTATGTGCTCAGGCTCCTTCTGTCTTGCCTCCACCATCTTTAGCATGTGGTTTCTTCCTCATGGTCCAAGCTGGCTCCAGCTGCAGCCAACAGGAAGGTGAAAAGGGGCCGGGAAGAGAGCACTACCCTCCTCCCATCAGCTTAAGAACACTTGTGTGTGACCCTAGAAACTGACACCTCCCTTTTACTATTATTATTTTTTATCCTCACCTGAGGACATTTTTGCATTTATCTTCAGATAGAACAGGAGGGAGAGAGGGGGGAAGAGAGAGAAACATCGATGCAAGAGAGACACATCGACTGGTTGCCACCCACACGACCCCAACCAGGGCCAGGGACAAACTGCAACCGAGGTATGTGCCCTCAGTGGGAACCGAACCCGGGACTCTCTGGTCCGCAGGCCGATGCTCTAACCGCTGAGCCAAACCGGCCAGGGCAACACACCTCTCTTTTAATGGCCAGAACTTAAGTCACAGGATTAAATCTAGTTGCTAGGGAGGTAAGGAGGCAGCCAAGGAGTTATTCTGGGCAGCCATGAGCCCATCTAGAAATTCAGAGGAAGGGGGAATGCATACTGGGGCTAGCTAGCTGTCTCAGCCACAGCAGGAATAGTGCACACAGCTAGACCAGTACGGGCAGTCACCTTATGAACCTAGAATCCTACCGGAAAGAAAGCAAATGAGTGTGGTAAGAGAAGACTGCTTAGTTCCAGGTGTTGGGTAATTCGTGATGATTAGAGGAACGTGTTTTCCACTAATGAAGAGTGAGGATTTGTTGAAAACAGTTATCTGTGGCCCAGGAGTCATAACAGAGGCCTCAAATAAATGAAGTGCTTGGTCTGTCTTTTGAAAGCTTGTTTCCTCTTGGAATTATGTGATTCAGAAGCCCACCTCTTGCCTTAATGAAGGACTGGAACTCGGGCCTTCTTGCCTGACTCAACTTTCGTATCTGTCAGAAGCAGAACAGTACGATAGACCATGGCTTTTCATACTGGCTGCTAGTACTCACAATGCTAACTAGGAGAAATGCTAATATTTATTTTACACAAATTCTGTTTAGATGTGCTTAAAAAAAGATTCTGATCAATGAAAACGTGTACTTTCTCTTAGGGTTCCAAGTGCATAACTCTAGGGTTACAGATGTGTCAGTACTAATGAGACCAAGGTCATAGGTTTTATCCATAGACAGACTGATTGGTACACAGAGTAAAATTCTGTTCCATGTCTAGGTGATTTCTTCTCTAGCTGTTCTGAAAGAATGCATGCTTCTCAAAAAGGGGACTGAGTAGGAAAGAGTAGGGGTCTGTACTGTTGGAAAAATCCTGTAAAGGCCCTTATACAGAATTGATGGACCAGAAGTATCTCTGTACAAAGAGGAACACAAAGTAATTTGGGTATGAAATGGTCCCTCCAACAATTAGCCATCCTACTTTTAGGAGACTATGAGCCAGAAGTATGGAAATCAGAAATGGAAAAAGAAAGCTAGAGCGGCAAGAACAATTGTTATATTCATCGGCTGGGGTTCAGAGCTTTTCACTTCCTGCTTCACACTTGATCCATGATACCACATTCTGTTTCCTATTTTTAACCCCACTTCAGTGCTCCCCACCCCACGGTGAACTGCCATGATGTTATAGAAGAAAATCATCTGCAAAGCAGGAATAAAATTTGCTACTGCTTTTCCTTGTTCTAGATAGAAATGTCATTTCTCACCACAGGAAGACTTCCCCCCACCCCCTATCAAAAATCTGTCAGTCTGTCCACAAAACCTGGAGAACAAATGTGTTTTTTTTTAATCCCTCTGTGAACAAACGAGCTCAGCACCTGCACAGCGCTCAAGGGTGGCCGGCCCCCATCCTGACTCTGAGCCGGCTGCTGCTCTTGAGAAGAGAAAGTAAAAATGATTGATTCAACATCTTAATTAAGATAAACAAACATAGAAGAACATCAAATAATGGACCTGACAGTTTGAAACAAACTGAAAGTACAGCTTAGTATTTCATAAAAGAAAAAGCGTTTGATGTGAGGATGGCAGTTTAATAATTTGTAAATATCACTGGCTTGGTATTATGGCTAATCCAAATATTTTTATTTCTCATCATAAGTTACCCTCTGCTGATGGCTTGTCCTCTTCAACTTACAGCTTTCACCCTGGAGCCTTCACAGGGGTGGAGAGGAGAGGAAGAGACAGGGTCACAGGTTCTCTGTGGAATGTGAATTACATTGTCAACTTCCTTTCTACTTTCTGACTCAAATATTCCCTGGAAAATACCACTGACCAGCCCAAAGGATTTACTGCCCTTTTCTTCGCTTCCTCTAAAAAGTATCAAAATTTAATCATTAAAGCTTTCCATTAGCTTCTGACTGTTTAACTAAGTAAGAAAGTCTGAGCTTTCCCCCATTCCTAGAATGTAAAGAAACGGGGAAATGGAACAACCATCCTAACTATAATGTCCCTACAATGCTGTTTTTTTTTTCTTTATTGATTTTAGAGAGAGAGGAAGGGAGAGGGAGAGAGAAATAGAAACATCGATGAGAGAGAACATCGATTGGCCACCTCCTGCATGCCCCCCACTGGGGATCGGGCCCACACCTGGGCATGTGCCCTGACCAGGAATCGAACTGGCAACCTCTGGGTGCATGGGTCGACGCTCAACCACGGAGCCACACCGGCTGGGCTACAATGCTGTTTTTATATCATAATAAAATAGTCAGCTATAGATCTATTAAAAAATGTGTTTTAATGCTCTAATGCTCTACAAAGAAGGGTGGCCGTGGGGTAAGAGCATCCTCGTTAATGCCTGTGTCTCCCACCAAAATACCCTTGGTGGATCTGAGGGTGAGCAGGAAGTTGTGATGACAATCATAAAAAGATGAATGTGGGAACCTCTGTGTTGGCCAGAGCATTGTAATGTAGTTCTTGTGAAAATAAGTTCAGAGAAAATTTAGGCAATGTTAGCAATTTATTTGTAATTTCCAAGAGTGCAAATCTGAACATAGTCTAGGAAAGCAGAGACCAAGAACACCACGGGGCTGATGGAAGCTTTGGGCTTCTTTATAAGTATGTATAAAGGGAAGGGTGAGGAAGCAGGCCTGCTGTCAGGTATACCTCTGGATTCAGGACATGACCACTCCCTTGTGGCTTTTCCATTCTTTTGGCTGAGGTTCTTAACAACAGCAATTGTGGGGTGTGTTTTTTTTTCCCCTCACTGTTCTCAGATGATACTAAGCCCAGGCCAGAGACCACACTGGGAGGGTGTGAGAGGCAGGGGCCCACGGAGGGAAGCTGCAGTTCTGAGACTTCTCCACAGGGAAGCAGTATGAGATCAGGGTTTAGATAAAGGTGGCCCCAGCCCCACCAGCTTTCCCTGATTCTGTTTTGAGACACTTGTTCTTCTTTCTTCCCACTGTGGACAAGATGAGTACCAACAAGGGCCAGCTCATCTTTCAGGGGAGCCCCCTGAGCCTGACGAGAGTCCTCCACTCCCAGGTCTGTTTCTCCGAACTTAAACTATTGGCTCCCAGAATATTGCTTTGTTGATTTCATCTCTGGCCTATGCCTTTTCTCAGGGATGCCATAAGGACTCAGGATGCCCTCTTATCTGAAATGGCTTTATTTTAAGTTGCTGGGTTCACATCACTGCCACAGAGAGGAAACCTGCTGAGGAGACCTTAGCGACACATCAGGCATGCGTTTTCCTTGGCAGTCGGAGTTCTGGCAGCCTCTCCATGGTTGGATAACTCTTAACATTTCTCAAAAAGGAATCAGTTCTGCCTTTGGCACTCTGAAGAAAATGGTGCCAGAAACAACTTGATTTTGTTTGAGTGATAGGAAGCAATACAACATTAAGGGGAAAGCTCCTAAATAAAGAGTTTACAAGTTAGGTTCTACCTTGGCAATGTCCCACTGATATATTGTGTGACAACAGTAAAGCCACTCCTTATCTTCCCTGCATATAAAATAGAAAGAGCATCTAACACATTTCTGATTAGTGTTAAGAACCAAATCATATATTCTATGTGGACTTTGCATAAAGCACACACCACTGTGAATATTCTTAAGTTAGAAATTTTGACCTTTCTTTTTTCATATATTTACTTTAGTTGACAAATTGGTAAATACTTATGTATCAGATTTAAAACGTTCTAAGAAATTTGTATCTTGAAAAAATTTCCAATACAGTAAGCAGAAATTCCATTTTTGGTGTGGAAGAGGCAGGGGTGGTGGGGGGGTGGAGAGTAAAAAAAGAACTGTGGTCTGGGTTTCCTAAAATATATCTCAGGTAGGTTATTTCTCTTTTTTAAAAAATATGTTTTTATTGATTTTCTAGAAAGAGAGAGATAGAAATATCGATGAGAGAGAAACATCGATAGGCTGCTTCCTGCATGGCCCCCACTGGGGATTGACCCTGCAACCTGGGCATGTGCCCTGATCAGGAATCGAACCGGGACCTCTCAGTCCATGGGATGATGCTGAATCCATTGAGCCTTGCCAGCCAGGCTCAGGTAGCTTATCTCTTATCACACACTTTATTTCTTTACTTGAAATACTTCAGAACTTATTTATTTTATTTGTTTATTGATTTTAAAGAGAGGAAGGGCCCTGGCTGGTTTGGCTCAGCAGTTAGAGCATCGGCCTGCGGTCCAGAGAGACCCGGGTTCGGTTCCCACTAGGGGCACGTACCTAGGTTGCAATTTGTCCCCGGACCTGGTTGGTCGTGCGGGAGGCGGCCACTCGATGTGTCCCTTTCACATCGATGTTTCTCCCTCTCTCTCTCTTCCTCTCTCTACCTCCCACTCTATCTGAACAAAAAATGGAAAAATGTCCTCGGGTGAGGATAAAAAAATATATATATAAAGAGAGGAAGGAAGAGAAGTAAGGAGGGAGGGAGGGAGAGAGAGAGAAACATCAATGTGAGAGAGAAACATCAATTAGCTGCCTCCCTCACTCCCCTCACTGGGGATCAAACCCACAACCTGGGCATGTGCCCTGGCTAGGAATAGAACCTGCCACCTTTTGGTGTACAGTATGACGCTCCAACCAATGGTGCCACACTGGCCAGGGCTGAAATACTTCAGAAGTTAAATGTTTCTGCCAAGTTTAGGAAGGGTGGGTGATACTGACTTCTTCATACTGATCTCATTTCAGTCTCCAAACCATTTCCACACCCCCTAAATCAGTTACCTTTACAATCAGTAAACAACAAGTAGGAAGCAAAAAGAAAAGGCTGGTCCTCTCAGTGGTCTCCCAGTGACTTTGCCTCCCAGACAGGTTGATGCAAGCATGAACAAAAGGGGAGTTTCTGAGTGGAACTCTGGTAGGGCTGCTCCCTGGTGGGACTGGCTGCAGAAGAACTAGATAACAGCTGCAGTTGGCCAGCTTCATCCCTCTGGGACATAAACTGGGCCAGAGAGGTAGAGACTAAGACATATAAATAAAATGGAGTACACAAATAAAATAATTGATTCTCTTTCCTGCATTTAATCTTCAAAAGATAAGTAACCCAGCTAGTAGTGGGAAGAATGCTATCCTCATAATACCAGGCCATTTTAATTTTTCATAAAATGCAATAGTGTGCAGTTATCAGTGTAGATGCCATGCTCTCTCTTCTGACCTGATATGACCAGGAATTTTTAGAAGGTTTAGGTGATACTATGTCCAAGTGAGTTTTAATGTCAAGGTTAGATGCTGCTGCTAGGGTCTGTCACCCATGATTTTGTGTCTGTCTAGAAAAGGTTAGGCAAAGGTAAAAGCGATACAGAGCCCATTGAAACATCTCTTATCAAAGGGAAACTTGTTAAAGAAAGATTTTAACAGCTCACTACCTTGGAGGCCAATAAAAGCACCAAAACTGATTATTAGAACATGATCTGAGGTTACCAAAAGGACTCTGGCGCTGACTGATTGGAAAGCTATTAGAAATAAATAAAAAAGCTACATTATATGAAACGGAGGGTCACAGCATGGGAGCATCTGAAAAGCCGTAGGTGCACTGATTACATTTATCATGACATTAGTGAATGGTGTGTGTATGGCTTGTGTTTGCAGGTCTTTTGTATGGGATGGTTTTAGATAAACTGATTTCACAGAAGAGGGTGAAGGTAATAAGTGTCACTTTGTGTTAATACACAAGCTGTCTACCTTTGGGATCAAGTTTGGTGCAGGGCACAAGTGAAATGAGTTTGGTGGCCTCAAGCAAGGCTAACACCAATAGTTATCCTTAAACAAAATCACAAATCATTTGCTGGCAGCCGGAATCAGAGACCTGGAGCTGAGACAGCAAGAGTGTTATAGGTCTGGGGGAAGACTCGCAGGAAACCAACCATTACTTCTGGGTCTCAGCCTGGCTTCAGTTCATGCTACCAACCCATCCTTCTCTTCCATAAACACTAACATTCATAGTGGTTTTACGACGTCTCGTTGCCTGCCAAACCCAACATCAATATTTCCAACATCATTTCATGAAACCTCCTGTTATCTAAGTCCTTATCATTCAGTCAATTCTCATAATAGTAATTTCATAGTCACTATGGAAAGGAGTCTTATTTTTATAATGTTACTTTTCCTTAGTAAAATAATGGAACTTGTTTGTTCCAGTGAATTCTAAACCAAAATATTGCTTGCCCTCTCCCTCCACTCAGTGAAGGGCTTATGTGCTACTCTGCTGAAACACAGAAGTACAAAACAATGACTTTGTAAATGACATTTATAGAGATCTCATACTGGAAAGGGCACATTTTCTTGTGACTTTGTGTCAAAAGTATAGTTTCATCAGAGGACAGGAGGCAAAAGAAAAGGCAATCAATACTTGGGCCTCTGATATCTGAACTGAGAAAGAAAATCATTATCTTGTTACTTTTATTGTGGCATGATGCTTGAAATACTGCACCTTGTTTCAATAATAATCCAATATTTTTGGGGTTACAGATGAAAAACCTTTCACAGGGGGGTAGCCATGTAAAATCAGAACATAAAGTAGAAAAGAATGTACATATATACATTTTATGGTGGGAACTGGAGAAAAGCAGATTGAGAAAAAGTTAACCTTTTGAAAAAAAAAAATAACCCAATTTCTGATTTGTATTTATCTAACAGCATATGTTTAATTTTTGAGTTTCCAGAATTATCAGTGAAGGGTTTCCTTGTTTCCAATTTTTGGGCATAGCACATAAATTTCCAACAGGTAAGAATCCCCTCAATATTAGTGTAGTTATTTGGAGAGCCTTTGCACCTCTGTATTTATTGAAAACTTTGTTCCGTTGTTAAGAAACAAAATGAGCCCTGGCCAGTTTGGCTCAGCGGTTAGAGCGTCGGCCTGCGGACCAGAGAGTCCTGGGTTCGGTTCCCGCTAGGGGCACGTACCAAAAAAAAAAAAAAAAAAAAAGAAACAAAATGAAACCAAGGTGGGAAGTATGTGGAATTTGACATTTGATTTTAAAGTTAGCTGTACTATTCACTTCTCACTGGCAAAAACTGGTCACTGAACTTGATTTCTTGCTAACAAAAGGAGAGGAGTTATTATTCACAAACCTTTTAAAAACTCTTGTGTGTCCAGCTTTAAGTACTACACCAATTCTAACTGCTTCTGATATGACTGTTGATTGGTTAGTCTTTTCAAAACACTTCAAGACAATTAACCCTCCCCTCTCTAGATTTCAGCATTCAATTTAAAACTCAATATATTATGGAGAATGGGATCATGTCAGTCATATGTATGTTGCAAAAAGAAGTATAGTTGTTTTTTTTTTTTTTTTTTTAAATCCTCACTCGAGGATATTTTTCCATTTATCTTCAGATAGAGCGGGAAGGAGAGAGACAAAGAGAGATAGAGAGCGACCCGACCAGGGCCAGGGACCGAACCATAACTGAGGGACGTGCCCTTGACCGGAATCAAACCCTCGACTCTGCAGGCCGACACTCTATCCGCTGAGTCAAACCACCCAGGGCAGTATAGCTGTTCTGAATCTAACTTTCATGGGTTGGTATCATAACCCAGTTATTTTAATTGTTTTTTTCTCTTTGAATTGTTATTGATGAGATTAACATTGTATAGTCGTAGAGTCATGACCTGCTTTTCTAGGCTGTCTGCTGCAGCCCCAGGAAGAGCTAAGTGGGGCCTTAATAAACAAGAAAAGGTTATCATGGCTGCATGGTGTCTCCTAGTCTGCTCTTGCTAGAATCTCCAGCAGCACAGATAACAGTTCAAAGTCATGCAAATGAGGGCCACGGCTACAACTTTGCTCCTGTGTGTGGATGTTCCTGTGAGTCACTGGCAAAAGCACAACAGCAGGAGGAAAAAAAAGATGTTCCCAGAGACCTAATCCATCTGGGCAGCTGTTTTATTTCAAGTGAACAAACTTCTACAACTACCTGCAGGAATTGCTAAAATTAAGAAAAACTGACAATAGCAAATGTCAGTGAGTTGGGGGAGCAACTGGAATTTTCACATACTGTTGGTGGGAGTATAAATTGGTACAAACCCTTTGGAAAACTTTTTGGCAGAATCTGCTAAAGCCGAACCCTCTGACCCAGCAATTCCTCTCCTAGGTATATGCCTAACAGAAATGTCAACATAATTTGCACCAAAGGACAGATATAGGAATGTTTATAGCAGCATTATTCATCCTATCTCCAAAGTAGAAACAACCCAAATGCCTGCCTACAATAGAATGAGATAAATGAATAAATTAAATACTATACAGTAATGAAGGAACTATTGCTACACGCAAAAACATGGATGGTTTGACAATGCTGAATGAAAGAATCCAGACACACAAGAGTACATATTGTTTGGCTCTGTTCATATAAGTACAAATATAGGCAAAATTAATCTGGTGGTAGAAGTCAGAGTAGTAGTTACTTTTGGGGTGATAATAATTGGGAAGGGATACAGAGAGAAACTTCTAGGGTGCTAGTAATGTTCTTTATCTTGATTTGGGTGGAAATTACATGAGTGTGTTCACTTTGTTTAAAAATATCATTGAGCTCTACACTTATGACATGGGCATTTTTCTGTATATATGATATACTGCAATAAGAAACTTAACAAAACTATATCAGTGCTATTTATTTAATGCCTTTGTCAACCTTTGAAATACTAAGAGACAAAGGAAGAATGACTAAGGCAGTTTCTCCTTGGGTGAAATTAACTATACAGTTATAAAAAAAAGTTTCTGAGAAATTACATAGGAATGGCTAAAAAAAATGTGTTGTTTTTTAGCCTGGAGCTTTAAGGCTAAGTGATGATTAGGTTTATACCTTCAAGTATTGTTTAGTGCGTGTTTTATAAGGAAGGTGCTAACCAGTTACTCTGTTTGTGCAGCAAGAGGAAACTGGCTTACATTAAAACAGGAACAATTTCAGCTGGACATTAGAGGAATTTCTGGACTAGGAAGTTAAATAATTGTGGAATCAGAATTGCTGGATATCTTCAAGTAAAGCAAAGAAAACCATCTGGCAGGTGGGCTGATCACAAGATCCCTTGAAATGTGTTTTCAGCAATATTCTTCAGTTCAACAGTGGAATGGTAGAATAGTTTAAAGAGCCACTCTTCAGAGAACTTAGTACAATGCTTGGTGTCAAAAAATATTAGCCCCACAGAGAGCACTGAAAGTTTTAGCTCGCTTATTGATAGTGACACATCCGTAACTCAGTTTCTCTCTGTAAATCTCTGTTGCTTTCTCCTTCTGATGGTAAAGGAGGGAGAAAGCCCAATTGGTTAACATCTAGAAATTGTAGAGATTTTCTGATAAAATATGGTATGTAAATATAAAGAATTATTATAATAAACCCAACTAACTGCAACATTGATGGTGCCAAAAATGTCAACTTAAATGGTAACTTGGAACTCTTGACACTGGCTCAGGAATTAAGTTGCTACAGGCACCCATGGTCTTGGAGAAGTAGAGGGACTCACCAAAGGGCCCCTAGGGAGTGAAGCTGAGGCAAAAGGAGATGAGCCTAGAGGAAACCCTTAGCAAATGTGATAAAAAGGTTTTCTCAAGCAAATGCAAGTCAATAATAGTTTTAGCTATCATTTAGAGTTTTCTAGAAGTTTTCTTCCCATTGATTATCTTCCTTCACATTCCTATGTTCTTTCTGCCACTAAGGAAAACCCCATTCCAGAGAAGTAATTGAACTGCCTTAGTTTTTTTGGGGGGTGGGTGGGGTGGGGAGAGGTCGGCTGAGAAATATACTTTGCTAAAATAGGAGATGCATATCAAACAATATTTTTAATGCTTCTTCTTGAAAGGTGCATGGTTTGAAATCAGGCTCTTTAATGTTAAAATGCTACTAGGTTTTTAGCTCAATTCCCCTGTGAGATGGGAGATATTGGCATTCTAAAAATTGCTGATTCTTGCTTGGTAAATGGAAACAGTTATAGCAACCAAGGTCTAAAGAATCAGAAATAGATTTATGCATCATAAAGACCTGTGTAAGAGAAATAATAACAGTATGTGGAAATTTAAGGTCCTTCCAATTTCAGGTTTCTAACTTCTCTAGAGCGGCTTTCTGGCACAACCAGGGTACGGGTGCTGTTATATGCAACACTGCAGTTTTCTAAATTATATGACCAGTCCCTTATCTTCTGGACACTTTCCTAGTTACTACTAAATTTCTACATTATATACTGCACAGTATACAGTGATATCCTTTTGGCATGAGTCTACGAGGTACTGAAAACGGAAGTGTGGGCCAAATGTCCTGTCACGTATATCTGTACAAGCCAGGCCACAGAACTGCTAAATCAGTCTAAGAAAAAATTTCTGCAAATTTCCACAAATCAAGTCTAGAAGAACTATCACATATATTTGTTCTATGTGTACAAGTATTGTGCTAGAGATGGAGAAGGCAGATGGCCTCTAGCAGCTGGCCATTGTATGGTAAGCTGAATACCTCAAATTGTTAATAATAACACAAGAAAGTATATGGTTAGGTACCAAAATAAACATTCACATTTCAGAGAAGGTGGTGCTCATGGACTGTGGAGAAGGGTACCTTGAGCTAGACTGTGGGGGACCGGCAAAGGGAGGGAAGGAGGATGAGCATTCTAGACAGGGAAACAGCATGAGCAAGGGTTTGGAAGCCCGTGCTGAGTATGGTATGTCGTTGGCCAAAAGGAACTTGAATGAAGCCTAGAGTTTTTGTTGGATGTGCAGGTGTTGTGCAGTCTAGAAAATAAACCTGGCATTTATTCTATGAGTTTAGGATGAGCTATGAAAGACTTCAAAGGTCAAGCTAAGAAGTGTCAATAATTTAGTTTTCCTTTCAGTTATACAGAGTCATTGGAAATTTTCAGTCAGGAAAAGACATCATTAAACCAGTGTTTTTCTGGCAATGGAGATTATTTATATATAGTTGTTCTACAATTATTCTCCCACTGACTGAGCCATTCCATTTTTCAAACAGAATAATAATTCTTTTCTTTTTACATTACACATTTTCTTCAATTATAATTTATATTCAGTGTTATTTTGTATTAGTTTCTGGTGTACAGCATATTGGTTAGACAATCATATAGTTTACAAAGTGTTCCCACTGTAGGCTAGTAGTTTCTTAATAAATAAATTAGTTCTTGCCTTTGATTCTTTCTGGAACAATATGGCATATCTATACCTAGTTAATGGATAGAAAGTGTTATCAAATTAAAATTTTCTTCCATAATTTTCTCTTATATCTTGGGTTATTTTTTACCACTTTTCTATGGGTAGTAAAAAACAAAACAAAACAAAACTTGCAAACTAATATATTAATGGAAATTTTTTGAGATCATACTGATAATGCTTAGTTCAGTGGTCTTTTTTGGAAGAGAAAGGAGATGGGTATACTCTTTGTTGAAAGTTTATATTGCAACATATAATATGGCCATATTTTATATTAGTAGAATTGTTTATATAAAGGAATTAAATATATATTTAATGAGGTTATTCCAAGTCTACTGAAACACATTTGAGAATTACTGCTTTTATATATCCATATTTGAATCTATTCAATTTCAATAGATTTGAAAAGAACTATAGGGAACATTGTCTTTACCACTCAGGAATTTATAATTTAAATGAGAAAGGCAGTCTACTATGGCCTCTGGCTGAATCAGGGTAAACTAGAAGAGTACTTGTATGTAAATTTTCTAAAATAAAATAGTATATTTTCATATACTTTCACCTCCCTAACAGTTAAAGTTAAATGGGATTGAATGAGTTAAGGGCTGCTACACAGAGGCTCTCTGAATTCTTAGCTCTTGGCATACCCAGGAGGTGCTTAATAAATGTTTTATAAATCAACAAATTAAAGGATTTAATATAGCATGGAGTCAGAGATTTTAGGTCCTGTTATTGCTTTTGCCACACATTTATTTATCAAATAGATTTGGGTATATAGCTCTTCTGTACTCATTTCTTTCCTCTGTGAAATCAAGATGATAAAACTTCTTTTATAGAAATATAGTGATGTTTGAGATACTGTATGCAAAATGATTTGTACACCTTGGAAGAAAGGGATCTTATAAATAGAAGGCATCGTTCAGGTTACCCACACCATTCAAGTTTAATTTGTACCACATGGAATATGTGGAAGGTCCATGACCTCAGTCCTGAAAGCTGCTGAGCTGTTGATGCCCATGGTAAGAAGCTTTTTCTCCTTGCTCTTCTGGTTGCAAGAGAGTCACTGCTGTTTCCCCTGCCTGCCTGTTCTGACTATGATGCACTCATTTTTTTCAGCCTCATCTCAGTTTCTCATTATGAAGACTAACATGAGCAGGTCCTTTAAATTGGAGAGGGTAGAGGTGTATACATCTGAAAGAGCAGTAATAAGGGCCCTTAACTTAAGAATGAAGAGTTGAGAGAGATGGTTAAAGAACATTGACTAGGATGTGGGAGAAAAGACAGATCAATCCCAACGATTCATCATGCCAGGAGCTGTCCAAGTAATCAAAGGTATCAGCCAGCGTGATGTATAGCTGATGTCACTTGGCGAGACCCTTAACAAGGCAGCTAGTACAACAGCTGCTGCTGGTCAGTGAGTATCACAGCACATGCCAGGCCAGGGCAGGGGAACACAGACCATCCATCATCGACCCAATCTAATGGCTAGGCTTATTAGTAAACATTCTCTGTGGCTGACAGCCTATAATGGTACAGGTTGTTCCTCTACTGTCCCCCGAATAAACTGACCCACCTGACAGATGTGTGAAATCTGTCCTTTTTCAAATTCTCTGGGTAAGTATAATTTATTCTGCTTTATCAATAGAGGCAAGAGTGAGTCTTTAGGAAGAATAAGAGAAGGGGGATATGTATGAAGCCCCCATTTAGCAAATGCATTCATAATCTATTCTTCCTTCAAGATGGTTTTTCTCATCTTAACCGTAAATCAGAAAAGTGACAGTGTATGTTGACATACATGCATTATTCCATAGGCACTACTGTAGGTAAGTTTCATCTATATCTCTCCCTACTATGGATCAGAAATTCCCAAAGTGGAAATAAAATCCACTCTCTGTACTAAAGATACCTAAGTCTACTTTAACTACATTATGTTCTTGGAGGGGATATCTTAATGGACTAAGTATGAGGTTTGAAATATCTAGACTTCCTGGAACCACAGGTTCAATTCCCAGCTGAATTGGTTCAGTCCTCCAGTCTTCACCGGCAGATAAATTAAGATACTGAGAAGCTTACTGTGCACAGATCTCTTAGATGAGTTGTAGCAAACCATAATCTCATCTATTTTTTTTTAAATGGACATTAAATTTGGTTCTGGTGTTTTTGACCTTGTTGAAAAATTCTGTATAATATGTACGGCAAATTTGATGTTTATCATTCAAAAGGGATGTATCATTTAGGATGAGAGTGCACCCTCCCCCAAGTTCGAAATCTTCCTAAGCATCTGGGTTTTGAAATGGGCAGGTTATTGCAATTCCAACGACTCCTTCCTAACTCTTCACCTTTTGTTTGCCTAGACTTGAGCTACCTATCTGGCCTTACCCTTCAATGCATCTTTCTAGTTTTCGCCATTGACCTTGCTTTGAATTCTGGCACAGGCTAATTCTTCAAACACTTTACTTAACAACTAGGATTCTGAATTTTCCCCTACTCTGACTTCCAAGATTGGTGTGATCCCTCAAGTCTTCAGTTTCTGTTCATGGAGAGGGAACACGGTATAATTGAAAGAGCCCTCGCTTGGGAGAAATTAAGACAATTTCCAGCAGAACTGTTTCCTCAACTGCCTCTATTCATTCCTTGTCCTGTGCTCTTATCAGCATTGCTACTAAGTGGTTCTATAACGATGGGCAGTTCATTTGAACTAGCTGCATTTTTATCTGTAGAATGGGTGGTCTGGGCCTCATGAATACATGGCTACTTCTCAGTTCTAAGATTCTCAGATCCTCCTTTGTTTCTACCTGGGACCCCTGTCACCTTGGCTTCAGCTCAAAAGAGAAAGGGACTGGAAAACATTTTATTTATTTACTTATTTTTGATAATTCTCACCTGAGGATATTTTTCCATTTATTTTTAGATAGAGTGGAAGCGGGGGGGGGGGGGGGAGAGAAACATTGATGTGAGAGAGACACATAGATTGGTTACCTCCCAAACAACCCCAGGACCGGGATTGAACCTGCAACCCAACTACGTGCCCTTGACTGGGTATTGGACTCGCAACTCTTTGGTCCACAGGCCAACGCTCTAACCACTGAACCAAACTGGCCAGGGCTGGAAAACATTTTAAAACCTAAATTTTATGATCATCATCACTAATAAATGCTGATTGAGCATTAGCATTCTATGTTAAGAATTTTATTTATTTTTATTATTATTACTTTTTAATCCTCACCCAAGGATATTTTTATATTTATCTTCAGATAGAGTGGGAGGGAGGGAGAGAGAGGGAGAGACAGAGAGAGAAAAAAACATCAATGTGAGAGAGACACATTGACTGGCTGCCTCCTGCACGACCCCGACCAGGGCTGGGGATGACCTGCAACTGAGATATGTGCCCTTGACTGGAATCGAATCCTCAACTCATCGGTCCATGGGCCGACGCTCTAACCGCTGAGCCAAACCAGCCAGGGCTATGTTAAGAATTTTAGAATTTTATATAATGCAGAGATTATTGGCACTTTGGAAATTTATATCAAGTGAGAGGAGACTCAATAACATAGCCTCAAAGAGAAATGTATTTTGTTTTGTATTTTGCTAGCTGTGAGACTTGAGCAAATTGCTCTCCGTGCCTCAGTTTTCTCATCTGTAAGATGGGGTAATAATAATATCTACCTTATAAAGGTTGTTATGAGGATAAAATGAGTTGCTGTTTGAAAAGTGTTTAGAACTGTGCCTGACACACAGTAAGCACTATACAAATGTTGGTTAAATAAAGTCCTGGCCGGTTTGACTCAGCGGTTAGAGTGTCGGCCCGCGGACCAGAGAGTCCCGTGTTCGGTTCCCACTAAGAGCATGTACCTTGGTTGCAGTTTGCCCCTGGCCCCGGTTGGGGTCGTGTGGGTGACAACCACTCAATGTGTCTCTCTCACATCGATGTTTCTCTCTCTCTCTTCCTCTCTCTCTCCCTCCCACTCTATCTGAAGATAAATGCAAAAATGTCCTCGGATGAGGACAAAAAAATAAAAAAAATAAAAGAAAAACACTGGAGCTAAATTCTGTCAGTCATTTCAAAGTATGTTTCTATGTATATCCTAGCATTAATGAGTAGCAGAGATATTATGATCCATATTTAATATCTAGAATTAAGTTGTAGGATTATGTGTACAGAAACATTGATATGACTCAATATCATTAAGATTGCTGGTCCCATTATTATATAAGTAGTGTGTGTGTGTGTGTGTGTGTGTGTGTGTGTGTGTGTGTGAGGGGGAGAGAGAGAGAGAGAAAGAGGAAAGGAAGGGAAAAAAAGGGAAAGGAAAGGTAGGGAAGGGAAGGAAAGGAAGAAATCTTCCTAAGTCATGAAGGAAAAGTCTGTCTATACATTACTTTAAAATTTTTCACTGGTGTATTGTGCCTAGCTCAAGGACAGGATATAAACATTTGTGTTGTTAATAAACCTCCCATAGAGAGCACTGACACTTCAATAGCCCCAAATGTTTTCTGACATCTGGCTAAAGCTAGTAACAGATGCTTCTATAGGCTGGTTTCTGCTTTTGGAGCATCATTCATATACTGCTGCAGTACTGTGTTAGATTATCAAATCCTATCCAACATGTAGGCAAAGGTAGGCATAATTTAAGCCTTGAACTAGGTACTGTGCTAGAACTGGGAAAATAGTCTGGCTAACATTTATTAGACTCCACTTATGTGCCAGTTGTCATGCTAAGTGATTCACATGTATCAACTCATTCAGTTCTCATAACAACCATATGAGGTAGACACTCTCCCATTTGACAGATGAGGAAACCAAGGCATAGAGAGATTGAGTAACTTGTCTAGGTTACACAGCTAGTAACCTTCAGAGGTCATAGTCAAGACTTTTGGCTTACTGGCAGGGCTGTAAGGCCAGGTTTCAGGCATTTTAGGAAACTGAAGGGAGAACTAGGCACCATAGATCTGAACTGAAGCCTAGTGTGGTGGAATTCCTAATGGCAACAAAAAAAGTTTATTTTTTCCAGGCATGTTGTAGGCTCCCAATAAGCATGTGGAAAGTATGACTGCTCTTGTCAGTTGGGGAGTTCTGAATTTTTAATATGACAAATTTACTTTATTTTGATTTTATTATATAAGTTTGGAAATGAAGAGAATGATGAGCATCAGTTGTCTGGAAGGATCAATTCAGTTGGCAAAAATAAACTTTTTTGTTGTTGTCCTAAAACATTTATAGTTTTTTACTCACAGGTTCAACATATCACCACAACTTCCCCCCCTTAATCTTGAGTATGTATTTTGCCTGTTGCTAAACACCAACATTACCCTCCCCAAAGACAACACCAGGAAGACATTTTAACCTAAACACTATTCTTCAGATTAATGAAATCCAATAGCAACTCTTTCACCTCTGGGCTATTCCAAACCAAGCGCTAATGACCAAAGACCATTCCTTATCTTGTGCTTAGATAGAGAACTCTGAGAAATGAGTCTTGGGCCCTGTCCAGTTGGTAGTGGAAAATGAACACGTCACAAAACTTTGTTTCAAAATTTGCCTCCTTGCTGCCAGTCTCCGTGGGAAGGACAGAACCTCCAGGCTTAGACCCTGAACTCAAAAATCCTTCTCACTTTTCAACAATGCCCCTTTGGGATGGAATGCAGGTCAGGCACACTTGTCTGGCCTTGGCCACTACTGGGCTGTCTGCTCTAGGGCTAAAAAAAGATGCTGATTTCCTGGAATATCTGTCCTGCAATTTTTACAGGAACAAGCTTCATTAAATTAAAAATAATAAACCAGGCAATTTTCTTGTTGAAACCTGTTTCTTAGAACTTGCTCTCCACATGGGAGCCTTCCAGGACGTTTCTTCATGTCCATGCCAGATTAGGGCATCAGCCAAGTTTTGTTTTGTGTTAAACTGGAAGGTCTTTTCTACAGATTCTTCCAGAATTGCTGGATGGGTACAGATAAGATCATGCCCAGCAAAAGAATGATTTGCTGATTGACTACTCGAAACAAACACACACACATATATACAAACAAGATAAATAATCATCTTAAGTTTGTTCTACGAATGAATAAACATACATATAGAATTTTAAGATCCCAAATCTTTATTAGACAAACATATATCAAAATGGAATAAAATGGGGGCATAGTAAAATATTCACTTGACTGATCCTTGTATAAAAACACACTTGTATTGGCCTTGCCTAGGTAGCTCAGTTGGATAGAGTGTCATCTCAATATACCTAGGTTTGATTCCTGGTCATGGCACATACAAGAATCAATCAATGAATGCATAAATAAGTGGAACAACAAATTGATGTTTCTCTCTCTCCCCCCCTCTCTTTAAAAATCAATAAATAAATATAAAAAATACACTTGTATAAAAAAGACATTGTGTAGTCCTTGATGATAACCAAGTGTCTTACAAATATTCTCTCATGTAATCGTCACAATGTAGGTTGTAGATGTGATGTAGATAATGAGGAAAGAAGGCACCGGCATTTAAGTAACACATACAGGTCTCAAGAGGTAGATGCAGGTGGGGTTTAGGTTTCTCTGTCCCAGACTCTAAACCATTTGGGTTCTCAAGTTAGTGTGCACAGTGGTTTTCAGATCAGGTGCATTTGTAACACATGGCACTTTAAAGATGAACTTCCCAGAGCCTCGCCCCTGGTTCCATTGGATCTCAGAATGCATTTCTGGTTGAGGTAATTAGAAATTTACATTTTTAAAGAAACTCCCCCCTAAATGATTCTATCATGCAGCCATGTTTGAGAGGCATCTTGCACACTAAGTGTTCTCTCAGACCAATACTTACACCATTATTTCAGAAACAACTAATAGTGCAGTGGGGCTTATTGCAGTAACTGTTGTAAAAGCATGCACTCCACTCCCTGCCCCCAGAACAGCATGCCGAAGAAAGATGGCTGAGTGAAAAACAGGAAAACTCGGGTGTAGAAAGAAAAAGCAAATTGACAACCAGCATAATTTGAGGAAGGGTACTACATAACTACTTTACATAGATGAGAAGATTTCAGAAAATAAATTCATTGAGGGATAGTTTAAGAAAGCAAGGAATTTTAGCCTGAGACATAACAATCCTCAATTATTTGAAGGGCTGTCTCATAGAAACAGGGAGTATTAGAACCTGTGAACAGAAGCAAATAAAACGGAGGGTTAGGTTCAACATCAGGAAGATCCTTCAGGCCCTGTCCCTATCTCCAGCCCTGGGGAGCAACGGTGGCCACGAGGAAGAAGTCCCACCTCACTGTAGGGTTAAGCAGTGACTGCATGACCTCATGTTAATAGAATCCTTCACTGATTAGGGAGTTGGCTTTATCCTTGATAATTCCTTATTTTCTCTATACTCTCCTATTCATTCTTGTCAAAAATATCCATGTAGAATAAATAAAGCTATACATTACTGATATGGATTTTATAGCCAGAGAAATTGAATCAAGAAGCCCAGGTGGGTTGCCAAAAATGATGCTCTTGCTAGCAAAGCTAAGAACAGATCCATCTTTCCAGGCCGTCTTCCCTCTTGTCCCTCTTTGCCCTACCCTATAAACCACTTTGGTGCTCTTAGGAAACCCTAAAGCATGATGGAATATAGCCTGAAAGCTTCTATTTTAGGTTAGTCACCTTGGAACTTGAACTGTAGATTCCTGGGCATCCCTCCAGAACTGAATCAAAACCTGTGGGAATGGGACCCACAGTTAGGGCAGCACCATTTTAGACTTTCTTCTATCTGAAATAGGGGACAGGAAGTCTGACAGTCATGTGTTGTACATACTAGTCTTTGTAACTGCTGATAGATTTCTATGAGTCCATAAACATCACCAGGTAAGGACTTTTCCATATAAATGTTTCATCACCCTCACTTTATATTTACATAGGCACAAATATTTATATAACAATCATACATTTATGTATTTACAGAAGTAGCAGATGGCTGCAAAGGTGATGTGAATATATTTGTCATCGGTAAGGGTTCCCTGTGTATTTTACAGGCCCGGGTAAATGTCAATTATTACCCAAATTAAAGCAGCATAGAGTGTATGGATATGGAAATAGTACAGAGTTATAAAAAAAATTCCCTGCCCTTCCCATAGGCTCTGAGTAAGTATCCCATTGGATTAACTGGAGTCCACTTGATTGCTACAGTTTCAATAGCTTGTTCAGACATCGATCGCTGTCATGTCACTAGGAGAAAAGGATTAATAATAGGGTGCTCAGGTTGGCTCAATACTGCTGATAGTGCCTGACAAAAGACCGTTAGTAGGACTCCCTGGGGACACTGCCTGCATAGGAAAGCTACAAGCAACATCATTCAGGATTCTGCAGAATAATGATTAACTCCAGAACTTCAGTTTACAAAACCCAACCAACAGTTTTTGTTATTTCCAGATAAATTCACTCCCTGATTTTCCTTTTCTTAGGTTCACAGGTGATCCAGAGCCAGATTTCCTAGTGGATACCCACAACTGTGACTGTGTCCTTGTGTATGTCATTGTGCCTTATTTTAAAGAGATTCGTTTTTGCCATTCCCAATCATGGGAAACAGTAAGAGACTAGTACTAGAGACGCTTTGTTTAGTATTTACTTCTTGAGTACATTTTATAGAAGAAATGTTCCACCTCCACTGGGAAGTCTGCAGCAGTTGTGGCTAGTAAGTGTCACAACCTAGGGAGGCCACCAGTAATGGACAGTTCATTTAAAAGAAACCCCTTTACAACTACAGAAAATTAAATTGCACTTCTTCATAATGGGGTTCAATGTTCAATTGAAATTAGGAGGAAGGAGGATATTAAGAGGAAAGAGTGATGATTCTACATATAAAAGAAAAGTGAGAGGATTGCAATGCTAGAGTGTGTGGTTTTGCTGGTCTGTGACCTCCCTGTTCAGCCCAGGTTTGGAGAAAGGGACTAGAAAAAAGGGGACTTCTAGTAAAAACAAAAACAGTTTGTAATTTAAACAGATCAAATACAATACTATAAAATTTAAGCCCAACTTTTCTAGCTGGCTCCACCCCATCATCCTTATATGACAAGAGTTCCAAGTTGTGGGGTTGTTTTTGGCAGTGAAAGGTCTTAAGGGCATTTATCTCCATAGCTAGCAATTTAATAACTATATGACTTCTAATTCAAGTGCATTTAGATAGTTTTCTGAGTTTTCATAACAGTTTTATTTATTTATGCTTTAATGCCTTTCCTCTTAAGAGCTCAAGATGCTGGTTATTTAACATGATACATCCAGATATGAGGATTAAAAAGGCATTGGGTGCCATACTGCTATCTCCAATGATCGCTCTACTAAAAATAAACAATTAACTTGATGTCAGCACTCAGCTTGTTCTTATATATAGGTTTTTAAAAAATATCCAGACTACTTTAATTAGAGCTACAGACTACTTTAATTATTCCTAAAAGACTGAGTATACTCCACTGACTACAGTAAATATATGAGATAGAAGGCAGTTCTCTAGGAACTTACATATGCTAATGACTATGTTCTTCAGTCACATTCATGGGAAGATGTTTAGGATGAAGTTGGTACAGGGCTACACATGATAATTGCTAAGATAACTGAGGCTACATGTCACCAAGACATCATCAGAAATGCAACATTTAGAGATTTAAGTTAAATACGTTGCTCAGTGCAACTCAATTGTAATGTGATACAATCCAATCCTGTAAACCTTTATTCAGCTTCTGTTATGTGTCAGGTAATGTTCTGAGAGCCCTGGGGGGGGGGTACCAAGATAAATAAGAAATAAATATAACCCTCAAGGAGTTATTTTGCTGGTAGGAAGAAAGACAGTCAAATGAATAACACAATAGATGTGATGAATAAAAAGCAAAATTATAGACATATGCATTAATACAAAAACAGATAAAGGAGATGAGTAGTGGTGTGATATGGTAGAATATGTATCAGTTTTGATATGATGCTGGCCTTGGTTTAAATCCTAGATCTTTCAGTTGCTTGCCATAAAGTTTTGGGAAAAATATTGTAATTGTTTTTAGCCTTGGTTTTGTTTTTGAGAATGGGGATAATGCCTACTTTGAAATGCTTTGTGAGGCTTAAGCAAGGTAAGACTAGTAAAAGTATCAAATATAGTTCCTGGCATAAGTTTCCTAACAAGAGCTCGAGAAATACTAATTTGTTCTCTCTCTCTCTGTAGGCATCACAGAGGAGACAAAGACAGAGTTGGGTTTAGAAGGATGAATAGGAGTTCTCTAAGAATAAAGTAACAATGTATGGGAAAAAAGACGTAAAAAGTGGGGAATATCTGGTTGTTGATATACAAAAGGGGCAATGAGCAGCAAAGGGAGATGAAGCAAAGGAGGTGGCATTGATCTACAAAGAAATAAAAAAATTAACAAAAATGTATATACTTGAGGAGTGTCACAGAATGTGTGACCATGGAGCATTAAGCATCATGACAGTTGTAAAGCTGTAAAGTAACAGACTGTCCTAACTTGTCATGTAACTTTGAAGTTTGAACATAGTCTTAAAAGTTAGCTTTCATTCTTCTAGAGAGTTCATCAATGTTGCTCATAGACTCCATTTGGTAGCAAACTCTAGTACAGCAGTTCTCAACCTGTGGGTCGCGACCCCTTTGGAGGTCGAAAGACTCTTTCACAGGGGTTGCCTAAGACCATCGGAAAACACATATTTCCGATGGTCTTAGAAACCGAGACCCGGCTCCTCTATCCATCTCCAGGTGGGTCCGCCCACATGCAGATAGGCCCACATACAACATGAGGAACTGTATGAAAGGGTCGCGGCATTAGGAAGGTTGAGAACCACTGCGTCTAGAACAAAATCAGCTACAACAAAACTCTGGAATGCAGAATGCTAAGGTAACAACAGCTGAATACGCAAGATGCTACTGACAATGTGTTAAATTGGGATAAGCATGATCAGAGAGATATTTAACTGCCCACAAATCACAGTAGTGTAGCAAAACCAAAGGTAGCTGAGAGTGTTAGTATTCACCTCCCAAATCT
The DNA here is from genome assembly GCA_030848825.1 of Tadarida brasiliensis. Taxonomy (NCBI): domain Eukaryota; kingdom Metazoa; phylum Chordata; class Mammalia; order Chiroptera; family Molossidae; genus Tadarida; species Tadarida brasiliensis. The sequence continues at coordinate 40,388,608 of CM061273.1, forward strand.
GAGAACATATCTGAAAATATAAGATGATATTCCATTCGCAAAATAACATCACCCAGAGGCAAGTCTCACATGTACTTGGACCAGAAATCATAGCTCTTGCCCTTGCTTTACTCATTATAAACACACCAGAACATACATGAAGTAAAAACTTTAGTAACTGTATAAAATTAATCTTAGGTATGGGTGTGGGGCTTCAACACATGACTACTATTATTTTGTGAACATTATCACATGTCATTGTTAAGTTGAATCAGAGAAATGTTAGTGAACTGGCAAAATGTTTGGAAGGCTAGTAGATTATTTTGGACCTATTGGAAAGACTAAAATAATGATTACACAGTGCTTTGAGATCTTCAAATGAAAGATGCCCAGAAGAAGATAGTATTAATGTCAACTATAAAAATGTAGAGAGAGGTATCTTTAGTTACCCAGAAAAGCCTGTAGAGAAAAAAGACAATGACTTAGTGATTCAGAAATAGAAATACCTAGTATTATTTCTAAATTTCTATGAGAGTAAATAGTAAGAAATTAAATACAACCTTTAAAAATATGAACACTTGGGGTGACAGCAGCTTCCTAAAGACAGAAATGAATTTAACACAATATCCATCTCTGGACAATGAAATTCACATTCCCTCTTCACGCCGCTCCAATTAAAGGGAAAGAATTTCCACCTGACAATCTGCCCTTCAGTATCTCAGACGGGGGCTGAGGGCAGATCTAGTGACCTCCTCCTGAATAAAAAGGGGAAGGGGATTGGGCAGTAAATTCTGTCCTGGCGAACATGAGCCCGGCAGTAAATCGGAACCCTTTCCGTGCCCTCTTTATTATCACATTCACAGCATGAAGTTATGAGCTTCCTCACAGCTCCTGCTATAAAAATGTGATGGATGGTAGGGAAACCTCAGGGAGTTAATCTATTCTTCCATTAAATTTTACTTTAATTGGTCTGTGAGTCAATCAGAAACTCACTAGACAGTGAATTAAGAAAGAAAAGAATGAAATAGAAAAAGAGCTTTCTTTTGCAGTTACTATATTATAATGCAGGATTATTCTTCCATTGAAAGAAAAGGAAGACCATTGGTCCGTACAAATAATCCCTGGCCCTGTAAAGAAAATGAGAGAAAAACAGGCAACCATGAATCCTACTCACTGGTGACATTAATACATATGACATTTACACACACTCACACATACCCCACCCAGAAAAAGCAGGCTTCTTACACCTCCTCCACCTGCACCTGCACCTCCACCACCAGTAATTAGTAGGAGAGAGGGAGAGGGAGGTGGGGAGGGAGGTGGGGGTGGGGAAGAGAGAGAGAGAGAGAGAGAGAGAGAGAGAGAGAGAGAGAGAGAGAGAGAGAGGAGAAAGAATGGAGAATTGCTGCCTCTAGGAAAATTAACACAAAGAACAATAAGCTGTTAAGAATCTCTATTATCAGTAACATAACTCTGTAGGTACAAAGAAGGTAGATGCTAAAGACCAAGGATGGATCAGCTGAAATTTTCATGGGTTCCGTTAGTAAAATGTTTGTGCAGTATTTAAGGCCATAATGGGCTCTGATAAAGATTCTCAGAATCTAATAATGGCCTCTCTGGACTTCTTGTCTAATTAGTGGAATAAGGAGCGAGCCAGCTTGGAACTGAGCATTGCTGGAGATGAGGAAGAGGGAAAAAAAGCCAAAGCTGAAAGAAAAATAAACCAGAGTGAAGCAGAAGAAAAACAAGAGCAGCCAGGGCTTTAAAAACTGTGCTCCCCAGCTGACAACTGAAGTTTATGCCTTGAAATATATGATAATAAGGTTTTATGGGAGTGAGCCCCAGGGACCCAAATGTCTCTCTGTAAACAACGGACTTCAGGGAAAAGCCAAGGTTTGAGTAATGTACTCAGTCTCCATTCATGATAAAAAAAAAAAAAAAAGGTGAAAGGCTGTGAAGACAGGAAATAACTCCCTTTATTCTAACTGTAGAACCCTGAGTTGCAGCAAATGCCCTCTGAGGGCAAAGATAATTGACAACCAGTGTAGAAATACAGTTGTCCCATGTTAAGAAAAGGAATTTAAGCCTCAGCTGCCTCAAAAACTTGAGGCTCTATGAGAAGAACCTGGTGAAGTACTGCCGAGCCACCCTTAACACATGGGCAATATATGTCCAGAAACCAAATGGTTTATTGTGCAGTGTAGTTCCAGTGGAATTATTGGAGTGACATCAGAATGACCAAATCCTTGGAGCGTGTACTATTTATCCCCAGTGTTGCAAAGGGTTAAACCTGAAAGTACTGCCTGTTTCCACTGATCCACATCTCAGGCCAGGTTACCCAGAGGGATATTACCAGCTGAACTCCATACATAGCATGATGATTTCCTTTGGAGACCAGGGTCAGGTAAAGCTCAAAGGTAGCCTTAAGCAACTACTAAATGATCCAAGTCCCCAGCGTACTCTGAGACTAAATCAGGTTGCCTTTAAAATTCTTCATCCTCAAAGACAACAGCTCTATCCTCTTTATATACATGTAAAGCCATGAGACAGTAAAGTGCTATTTCTACAGGCATTAGTTCCACCTTATATATTAAAAAGGTATTTGTTGTGCCCTAATCACTCCAGGTCCAGGATCATAAGAGACCTTGTTTCTTGGTGGGAGGCTATAGTGTGAAAGGTTACTTAGTTATCACTAGCCTCTAGCGATGCTGGAACACCACACATGGGGCTCCTCAAACAGGAAGTCAAAGCCAGGCCTGACCCCTAGATGAACTCGGTGCATTTTCGGGCAAGGGGCCTGATGAATCTCCAGGGACAGTGCTGCTCTGTGCCCCTGTGTCCGTATGTAAGTGTTTACTCCTCTGTGTGCGTGTGTGGAGGTGGGTGGTACCGAAGGGAAGGAGGGTGTGAAGGTTCTGGATAATTATGAAAATTAGATCTTTTACAGCAGGCTTCAAGCTCAATTTGGGCTGACAGCTCATGAACAGATCATCTGAAGTCTTAATAGGCCAATGCTGGTTCAATAGTTGCATGGTTAAATCATGCACATTTGTGCCACAGCTGACACAGAAAGCAGACCCATATGCCTCAGAGGGATCATGCGGATGAGTCTATATTTAACATTCTTCCTCTCTGGGGAAGGCTGAACAAAGCAAAACAAAACACATCTAAAATCATGGTTACGACCTTTGCCAGCCAAAGAAATATTCCAATATTCTTTTTACTATAAAACATCTAGTACAAATGACACATGATTAATAAAGCCATTCTACATATATTTAATATTGATGTCTTCCTGAAATATTTCTGAATTCAGCAGTAACAGATATTATCTTCTAAATGTCTATATTCAAAACCAACTGGCTGGGTCAGGGTGGGAATTTTTTTTTTTACTTTCTAGTTACCTGTCCCCAAAGCACTGACTCTCTTGCTTTCCATTTTCTGGTGTTAGCTTTGTAAAATGATGGCCAGATATCCAGGCCCCTGACACATCCTGAATTCTGAAAGAATGTGTTTCCTGAATATTCCTGATAATGGGCTTAGTACTAAAGGGGTTAATGAGGTTGGGCAAGGCAGCATTTCCTGTTTGAAGGAGAACCGACTCCAACATTAGAATCATTTTCTTATTTTTTTCTTTGTGTTTGCAGTAATGGCTTCTCCTTACAGTTTCACATAGGGGAAAGGATAGAGCAGTATTGCTAACCTGCCTGGCATCTGGCTTCCAGCAGGGAGAGAGGCTCATCCACCTCACCCCTCAGGCTTCTTTAACTGAATTAGCCGTATTAAGTGCCTTGGTAGCCCAGGGAATGAACGTCGTCGATCAGTGCCTGGGAAGGCATGTTTGGAGGGTATAATTCTGCCGGAGGAGAATGGACTCCCCAGCACATGGGCCTAAACTGCAGAGTAACAGAGCCCTAAATCTCCAGTTGCAGATTTACAGCCTCCATTCTCCTTCTTTACTGCAAATACAATCCGGCAGTAATGGTCTAACACAGCAACACCATCACCAACTGGCTGATGGCTCGCATAAAAGCAATGTCAACCAAAAACTATGAGTTTATAAAAGGGAACAAACCCTCAACAGTGACAAGAACATGAAACCCATTAACAATTTAAACACTCTCCATTTTTTATTTCCTACCTTGAAGCTATTATTGCTGATAGAAAGCTTCTCGGTGGAATTAACCACTGCAAGGGAGAGTTAGGAAGCTAGTTTAACTCCTAAGACAGGAGGTTATGTGGTTTGAACCATCTGATGGTGTGGTTTGAACCTTTGTTAATAAGAATGCCACCTGGTAACCTGTGACTCAAAAGAAGGTCTCAGAAAATTACAGGTGTGATAGGATCTCCCCTAGTAGGCCTATCAAATTATTCTCAGGGATCACACTGAATAAATGTGGTTGGGAATGGACTTGCTGGTGTATTGAACATGCCAAGACTTGCACTTGTATTGTAGAAGGAATGGTAGAATATTTTTTGGAGGACTTGTATGAAAATCAAGGATCAAATCTTGGCATTGTGATATTCAGTGTTTATATGAGGTTTTATTTCAGTGATAGCTCTAATCCCTTGAAGGGACATTGCCACCTGCGTATTTCCACTTTGTGAGTTGGTTTTACTTGGGCTATGATGTAAAATGTAACTTGTCACACAGTATTTACCTTCCAGTGTTCAGACAGTCAGTTACAAAGATTATAACTACTTTGCCCAAATTAACTACAGGACTCTCCCATTAAAAAAAAATACTATGGAATTCTCTAGGGGAAAATGCTTGAGTAAGCCATCTTCCTCCCCACTTTTCACCACCAGTGAAAACGAAGATAGGACCTTAAGGAGATATATAAGCTCATCATTGAGTGATTTACCCCCAAACAAAAATTCTTCCCTCTGTTCTTTAAATCAGACAAACTCAATGGCAATAACAAAGTCGTTCCTTTTGTAATTTTGAGCTTTATGTATATGTAATTTGGTAAACAATTCATCTTTTAGAAATAGGATCTTAGCACTAAAAAGGAAAGAAACCTTGTTTTTTCTCAGTTGAATATGGTCATGTATATCTATACAAATAGTGCCAATGAAGTTAAAGCTCCTGATTTACATAATATTGTGCTAATTATTTGAGCAATTTAATATAAAATGTAATCTGTACTAATGGGCCTGAGGGAAGTACAAATAAAACTGAGGAATAAATACTTATTTTGCAGTAAAATAAATACCATCAATACATATAAAAACACCGGTTTCAGCGATACACGAGATACTATACTGTAAATATATTCCCACATTTTTGGCACTTTAAAATGCGTTACCTCACAAAGGAATATCAACCAATCTGCAGGCTCTCTTAACACAGACTAGTTTTAAGAAAGGGATCATTTCATGCTACTTTTGTTACATGTACATGGGTTTTTTAACTGAGCAGGCATTGCACCTGTTGGTTAAGTGTCTCCTCTAAGAAAAAGAAAGAAAAAACATTGAGGAGAGGAAAATAGAAGTTAAAAGACAAGAAACAAAGAACTACCAAAATAAAAGTCATTTTCCCCCGAGTGGGCAAGGAAATCAAGCTACAGTAATTCTTGTTATTATAGTGTTAGAAAATGGTTAGCCTTAATGCCTGATAATGACCAGAGCTAATATGGTTCTGCTTTCAGTGTGTATAACGTTTAAGGAAGTAGCAGAATGCATGGCAGCTTTCTGGACCTATACAATCAACTCCAATGGAGCCTTTTCTCTAGCTTGAGTCATAACCATAAATACTACCCATCCCCACATTCCAGTAACAAAGTCCTTCCTTCCTCCTGTGCCCCTAAACAAAGGGGACAACAGTGTGTTCGGTGGGAACATCTTGAAATAAGATATCGCTCCCCAAATGGAAGGAAGTCACAGGGGAGATTGACGCCATAAAGGCAGTTCTATCCTATTGAAACGCCAGCAGATGGGGTCATAAACATTTCCTTCTCCCCTTGCTAACAGCTACCGAGTCAGCTTCATCTTTATCTTTATCTTTATCTTCCTGTCAGGTCATAAATACCTCTCACTCAAGCCTCACACGCAGCTGGGCCATGCCAGGCAAGTTTACTTCCTGTTAAGGGTTCATTTCAGCAAACATTTAGAAGTAAGTGGGGGAAGAAAACTGAAAACTTTGCTGATGATACACAGTTATATACTGCAGTAAAGGAAGTTTGGGAACCTCAAAGAAGGGGTTTGGTCAGACTAAGAAATGACCAAACCGCCCACAAAAAGCATGGAGATCCACTTAGAAGAAGATGCTTTCACAGGAAAATGGCTCTAGTAATTAGTTAAAAATTATACTTGTTACAAACAAACAAAAGAGCTAAATAATTTCAATAGCTTTTGTGTTTCCTTCTAGAACCTGCAAAATGCTGAGTGGGTTCTTTCCATTTGTTCATGGGTCTGGAAAGTGGACCATAACTGTACATGATGGAAAGAGATTTCCAGGAGTAGTAACTCAGTACGAAGTGCTTGCTTAGAATGAGGCTAGAGAAAGAATGGGTACCCCTTCACTTACAGAATTTGGGCACACGAAGGAGTGGCTTTCTGACTCTCCTTTCTTTCTGGAGAGCAGTTTGATGCTTGGGAAACCATTTGGCTGAGGGACGCTTGGCAGTTGCAAAATTATGGAATCCAAAATGGTAGGAACCTGGAAGATAGTGGATATCTTCCTCCTGGACTTGGCTGGAGCAACTGCCCCTCTTGAATTTCTGGGCTACTTGTGCTTTTCAAAAACGATTGTAGTCTTTATCAAACACAACCACACACTCTGATTTTTAAAAACCAGCATTTTTATGAACACATTCTACTAAAATAGGTAAGTCTGCTTAATAATGATAGTAATAGTCTGCTGTTATTATAAGTTGTTTCTTACTCAGACTGGAGTTGGGTAAAGTGCATTCATTATGCTTTGAGAATGGATACTCTATACTGGCTTACATTACTAAATCTTTTGATTTTTACACGTGCTTTTAGATGCTGTGTAACTTAGAGAAAAATGAAGACGGTACGAATACGTTTTCTATAGTAGTTAAAACAAATGGATTTGACTCCCAGTTCTGACACTTCACCAGTTGTGTAACCTTTGGAAAGTTACTTAACCTCTCTGTGCTTCAGTTTTCTTATCTACAAAATGGATACAATAAGTCCCTTTTTTTATCGTTGCTTTATTTTCACTAAAATTTATTTTAAAGTCATATTTTATGTGCATCTCATTTCTTATCCATAGGATTTCATAACTTTCCTATTTTATTCTATTTTGGTATCTTTTCTCTTCTTCCTTCACTGTGTCTAAATTATTTTTCCTCATATTCATTTTTTTAAATTTAAATCCTCACCTGAGGACACTTTTCCATTGATTTTTAAAGAGAGTGGAAGGGAGGGTGGGAGAGAAAGAGAGAAACATTGATGTGAGAGAGACACATGGATTGGTTGCCTCCCGCACGACCCTGACTGGGGCTGGGGATCAAACCTGCAGCCCAGGTATATGCCCCTGACTGGAATCCAACCAGTGACCCTTCGGTCGGTGGGCCAACGCTCTAACTGCTGAGCCAAACTGACCAGGGCTCTTCATATTCCTTTTCTCATTGGGTATTATGAAGATAAATTAAATTAACCTATATAAATCACCGAGAGCCTGGAACATTGTAGGGGCTAAGTGTTAACTTGCATACAAAATGGAAGGCTTAGGTAATGTAGTCATCTGGATGGCATCTAAAGCAAAGGATATAGATAACATTCTTAAATAGCTTCAACTAAGCTGAATATTAGGCCTCAGACTGGGATTCAATGTTTTTCATAAGTTAGGCTGATTTACCTTTATAGTTCTCTCTCTTATCATCTGTCTACAATTAAGTAACCCCTGTTAGACTGGACTACTTGGTGTTTCCTGAGCACATCCTGCATTTTCCCACATCTACACCTTTGTAGAAATAGCCCCTTCATGCTGGAGTCTACCATTCCCACGTTTATCCCCCTAAACCTCCCACCTCTACCTGTTGAAATCATAGCATCGCAGAGATTTTCTCATTCAAACAATGAGGCTTTATTTTATTTTTCCATCCATCCTTCAAGGCCTGAATCAAATGTAGCTATTTCATGAATCATGGAGTTTTGAAGCTGGAAGGCCTTCAGAGACCAAAAGATCTACTTTCTTTTACTAGAATGAGAGAGGTTAAGTAATTTGCCCAAAGACACCAAGCTATAGCTCAGACTACAACTTGGCTTCCTAGTTGTGCCGAGATGTCTGAGAGCAAATTGCCGAAACTCTTGGTCCTCCTCATCACTCTAATCTGAACCTGGCTGGTCTTCTTGGGGTTGCTACGGTACCTACAGCACTTATCACATAGCATCTTGAATTGCAGTTATTTGGGTACATATCTTACCTCCCAGCCATGCCTCATTCACCTTTAACACCTCCATCTCTATCCCCCAGGGCTTAGAACAGAGCCTATAACCAGGGGGCACTTAGTACATATTTAAATTAACATATGAATGAATGAATGTTAAAAAGGATGGAGTTAAACATCATTCCTGAACTAAACTATCAATGCCAGGGCACAATGAATAAATACTTCTGTGTTTGCAGAAAAGTTAATGGAAATTAAGTATCATCATGCTTTATACTATGCACTTAATTCACTTGCTTCACAAAAGTTTTGAGCACTGATGTTTCACTATAAGGAATACACAGGAAATCTTGGACCAATATTCTACTAAAGAAGTAGGAGACCAAACTCTGCCTTCCAATTGGTCACAATCTACTGGGAAGAACGATGCACAATACTGGAGAGCTATTAACCACGAAAGCACATTCGTGACAATGAAGGCAAATGGCACAAAAAAAGAGGTACAGGGAGGCTAAGGGTGTAGTAGTTACCAGAGGAAGCTGCCGGTATTATGTAGCATGTCTTATGTTGTCTCTTTCATGCACCTCCACTTTGCAAACTAATCCCAATACTGCTGATTTGTTTACCTCTGTCACTCATTTGCTCTACTGAATGATTTAAGGGTAACCTTTGCCTTCCTTATTAAAGTTTTGTTTTAGTTGCTGACCAAAGTTTGACTAAAAACCATAACATATCACTTTTTCAGCTGAGGACAGTACTAACCATAATACATGAACCATTTTTAATTTTTCAAAGTGCGTTTATAGATCTCTTTCCATCCTTTTTCCCCTCAACAAACTCAGGAGGAAAGTGTCAAGTGCAAACCAGATACCATAGATGTAAATGTGATGTATAATAGCCATCCATCAATTTTGCAACATTGTTCTACTTTATTTCTGGAATCTCTCTTCATGAACTTTCCCCAAGGAGGAAAGGCATATCTCTATTACAATATCCTCCTTATTTTCTTTATCACACTAGTCACAATCTGTAATTATTTCATTTATTGATTTACTTCTTTTTCTTTTGATTTACTTCTTTATTGCTATTTCCCAATGGGATGTAAAATCCCACAAGGACAGGAACCTCGTCTACCTTGTTCTTTCATTATAGACTCTCAGTAAGAAATTGCTGAATAAATAAATGAATGAATGATCAACAATACTATTTCTATCAAGGCACACAGGTCATAATGATAAAAGAGGCCAAGAAACAGATCTCTTAGTGTAGAACTAATCAGCTGTATTTTTACTCATTTATTCTTCCAAGAAGGATGGTCTACAAGGAACAAGTGGTCCTCTAAATTTTTAGTTTTGCCAATCCTTCACCAAAAAATTAGTGAGTGTGTTCTCTGTATAGGGTACTGCATCAAGAACTGCAGGCGATAAGAAATTTAAGATACAATCCTTGTCCCCAAGGAGCTTGTGACAGTAATGTAAGGTAGTAAAGACAAATTTAGAGTAAGGGATGCAGTCAACATGTGTTCTCAGTCAGAGAAGGGAGGAACTACCTTCAATTGGTGTGTTCAGGAAGGACTGCCTGGAAGTGGTGAGGTTTTAAGTTGAAGAGAAGCTGAATTTCTATCAATCAAATGAAAAGGGCTCACTAGAGGGCCTTTTAAAATGATCCTGTAATTTCATTATGACTCAACATACCCCACATTAAGGTAAGTTTAATTAAAGAAGAGAAATACTCAGATCCTCCAATAGACTGTAGCTGTCAATGCAAAACAGTTCTGTTAGACTACTGAGTAGGTCCCCATAGTAGGTTTTTAATGGCTTTATGTATGTTTAATCACACTCACTTGGTCTAGCTCTCTCAGCTCCGGTCCCATTAGAATTTAAAAGGTCAAGTTTCAAAAGCCTAAAAAGATGCTTTAGATTAGAAATGCCAACTTAACCTTAACCGTAGCTAAACTAATGCTGTAATAGTATTTAAAATCATACCTCATATAAAATATAGGAACAAAACAAGAACATCAAAACTTTATAATTCTTTCCCGAGGTTATATTAAAAAAAAAACAAAACACCACAGGATTTTAGTAAAATTTAAAATCACAATTTGAATTTTACTAAAAATTATGGCTCACTGATAACTGTTGACACATATTGCTTATCTGGGAGAGCACAGAGGCCCCATAAGTGAGTGAGAAGAGAGACAAGGTAGACCTAATAACATGGAAAGGGAGCAATCTTTTGAAAATGACAGAGATTTGTTACAGCTCTGACGGGTAAGAGAGGACCTTAGGAGCACTTTCTAAAGCTTGCTGTTTGGAGCTGTAGCTTTTTACCTGGAGCATCCAACCCCAGCCTCTCACCTTCACTGATGCTGCCATTTAAATAACTCCTACCTTTTCTCACATAAGCATTCCTTGACTAGCATTTTATATTTTATATTAAAACGACTTCAAACTGTTATAATCTATTATTATTTTAAGGATGATATCTTTTTTCTTTCTGCCTTAGAAAGAGAGATTTAAACCCCCCCCCCACAAAACTGCCCCTTATTCCTAACAGAAAGTCAGAAATTAGCCTAAATATGCAATTTTTTCTTTTTAAAAAAATAGTTTCTTGGTATTATTATTTAAAAATCACCATTCTTTATTTTTATAATCATCTCTGTTATATTACTCCATCCAGCAGGAATTATAGTTCCATTTCTGATATTTCCACACCTGCAGATATATAGGGGATTAAAAAGTGGATTAAAAAATGTCACCATAAAGCAAGCGAAGTCCTGAGGGAAATGGCTTTGGAGACAAGTAACTTCGTATAAACGGAAGGTGCCAAATGGTAATAAAACCCAAATGGGAAATCATGAAAATAAAATAACTGTGCATTAAAAATATATTTGGACCAGCTCCTCTGTGCTGGTGTTTTGTAATATTAACTGTTTAAACCTGCTTAAAATGAGAGCTTTGAGTTCTCAAAATCCTTTAATTCGGTTAAACATCCGCTATCCTGAAAGGGCTCCACAGAATCCCATAAAACATTATTTATCTGTGTGCGTTAACTGCACGATACTGTAATTTCCAGAATAAATGCTGGGTGTAAATTGTTGTTTATGTTGGATCCTGACTGTCTTTACGAGAAACAAAGTGAAAACGGAATCTTCACAGCTTTATTTCTTCCGTTAAAGTCTATTCTGCAGCAGGAAGCATGCCTAGTGGAGTTTCTTAATGAACACTTATAAAGCCTGTTGGTTAAAACCAAGTATATAGAATCACCTCCAAATGTACACCCTCTTTTATTCCACATTCTTTTCATTTAAATCAAGTTAAATTAAAGTGAAAGTAGCACCATTCACATTGTTATAGTTAAGGGTCTGTCAGCATTTTAATGCAAAACCTTGTTGTCACAAGTTTATAACTTGGAAGGGACAAGAAGGAAAAAAAAAAAAAAAAAAAAGAACCTTAATACAGAGCAGCTTTGCCTGGAAATGAATTTTTATTTATCTTTAATGACTTTTAAAAGTTCATCTTGGGGCAACAGATATGGACATCCTAGCGATTTAAGACATTTATTTAATTCAGAATTTTTTTGGTTTTCCAAAATAAACCCTAATAACAAAAACATCTTTCAAAGGCATCTAGCTATAAAATCAATTAAAACATAGCGTTTTCTATGTACTTGGATTTTCTAAAGGATATTACATATTAGAAATTCCACTGTATTATTCCACCTCCAGCCACATACACAAACACACAACAAATAACCCCCCCACTACCTTTTTTTTTTTTTTTTTTTTGCAAGTGGAAACTCATGTAAGGAAAAGTTAGGAGGGTTTCAAAGACAAATATGAATAGGATTGTGTCAAATTTCAAAATTTGCTTTTTGATTCTTTCCCTGAATACTTGGTAATTTTTTTTTCTTTCAAAACACCATTGCTAAATGCTAAATAGGACTGAAGAGTTTTTCACTGTATGCATAATGGATTTATTTAATATTTCTTCTGGAAAAAAATTAACTGCACAGATTTTAAGCTCAAGAATTTACTGTGCCTGTGCCTCAGCTGCCCTTACCTGATAAAATTGTGATGATTCTTCCTGAACCATTATGACTTATCAGGTCAGTGACCAACAAACTATAAAATAGATTCTAACAGCCCCCAAAGGGTTGGTACAGACTCTTGAGTAAATAATATATGTAAGAAAGGATGGAAGAGAGAGAGAAACAGAAAGAGAAATAAAGAGGAGAACACATGCATTAGTGACGCAGTTAGTTTGTTTAGTTGATACAGGGCAGGAAAACAGGATCCTTGATTGTAATCCTGTTTTTTCACTCAGCAGCACTTTTTTTTTTTTAATCCTCACCCGAGGACATTTTTGCATGTATCTTCAGATAGAGCGGGAGGGAGAGAGGGAGGAAGAGAGAGAGACAGAAACATCGATGTGAGAGAGATACATCAAGTGGTTGCCACCCACACGACTCCGGGTCGGGGACAAACCGCAACTGAGGTACGTGCCCTTGGCGGGAACCGAACCCGGGCCTCTCTGGTCCATGGGCTGATGCTCTAACTGCTGAGCCAAACCGGCCAGGACTCAGCAGCACTTCTTAAGACCAAAAGTCAGATAAGGAGACAGTACTGTTTTTAGCAAGAGCAGAGGTCCCATGGCAGCCCTATAGGATTTTCTGGTATATGCTGTTTTGCCCTGAACTTGATAGAAGCCAAAAACTAGTTGTTACTTTGCCTGTAGTATTTATAAATGTATCTAAAAAGGCAGCCCCTGACTCCTGGGAAAATCTATCAATCTTTATAATGAACTCTAAGAGAAGGAATACAAGGATGGAACATTATCATTTTAGTGTTGTGTTCTACTTAAGACCTTAATGAATAGAGCTGCTGTTCAAATAAGTTTACATTGGATTTAAAGGAATTCAAGGAAACCTTAACAATAAAATTAGGATATCATGATAGAAATGGCCAAAGCTCCAAGACAGTGTGTGTGTGTGTGTGTGTGTGTGTGTGTGTGCGCGCGCGCGCGCGCGTATTCATGTGTGTACAGACCCAGCTGCTTACAACCACAGCCAATAAGAGGGGAACTTTGATCTATATACTGTACTTAAGTCAAGTTTTCCTAATTGCATCAGGTTCCCTGGAGGTCTCTGCTGCTTTATTGCTGGAATAGATGTTATACACCTTCTCTCCAGTTTAATGGCATAGTAAGAGTTGTATTTGCTTTCCAGATCTTGAAAACTGGATACAAATTATTGCTTAGGTTTTAAAACCACAGATTGAGTGGCATCATTCTGGTCCCCAGTGGGGACATATCACTGTGGTCCTTTGGTCACTCCTCACTTAAAAGAACTGCAACATGAAGTATACATGGTAAGTTACTGGTTGTAAGCCATTTGAACTAAACGGAAGGCTCTGAATCTTTACCTCCCTGGAGATTTGCAAGGTCAGAGTAGAAAGAGAGAGACCTGAGGCTGAGACATGAATGAGATGGCTCCTGCAAGTCCCACTGAGCCCCAGAGTCCAATGAGACTCTTATGAATCTAAGTCTGAAACTTTAAAGACTGAACTATTTTTTTCTGGGTCGGAACTTGGGTTTTCAAGCTGTGTCAAGGCCAAGAATGCAATAGCAAGGGGAGGGAGAAGGAGGAAAGAAAGATAAATATAAGATGGGATGGTTTTCCAGAGAGGAGTGTGGGATGTTTGCCAAACAACCAACACTATGCTTGACTCAAGACAGTGCTAGCAGCTTTATGAGCAATGGCTTCATTTCCCTCTAAAATTACACAAGTGGCATTTCTTGGTGTGATTTTATAGAGATCATATTATGGTTGTTTTCTCCAAGGGGACCCAAATTAGGGATGGGTTAGGATGGCTACAGGAGACTTCTCTTAGGCATAGGTGCTAGATTCATCTCTTTCTACCTAAGACCCTGCTGTGTCCTGTAATGGGTCCTCTTCTTCTAAATGATTGTGAAAGGGACCAGGGCCAATGCTGCCTTACACCTTCCCTATCTCTTCTGAGACATCAAGAGATGTGTTGGCTGCCACCAAGGGGAGGCAAAGGAGCGGAGTTCAGATAAACTTTTGATAAAGTGCCATAGCAAACCCCTCATCAGAAGGTAGGAAAGGTCACACAGTAAAAAAAAAAAAAAGGAAGAAAATATAATTGCTTTCTTATGAGGAAAATATTATGAGTTCTTCCCCTTTTTCAGCTTTTATGGAAGGAGATTCTGCCAGTTCCTTCAGAAAAAAATAAGAAAAAGTAGTTTTAAAATGAGATTATGCACCTTCAGGGTGCCATTAGGAAGTTTTACTGTACTGAGATGACATGAAAGCTCTGGAATTAATATCCCTGAGATGCTTCAAACCTGCAATAGCAATTATTGTACTACGTGTCCCTGGATAAATAATAGGGCCATTCAACTAATTAGCTTCAATGATTTCAGCTCCCTGTAAATTCTCTCTCACTCGGCTATAAAAATAACACTAGGAAAACTTTTGGTAAGAGAAACTTCTTTCAGGGAATGTTTTCTTTTCTTTCCCCCCTTTGGTTCACGAGTCACAACGTGTAAAGCAACTTTCACTCACAAGGCTAGAATGGAATATGCAAAATTTGTACATTATTAATTACCATTTGATGCTACCGAACATATTGATTTAACTCTCTAATTCATGCTTTCCACATAACATATAAACATTTTGAGACATGTAAACTAGTTTCTTGACACACAGTATAAGCAACCATGTGTGTATGAATAGAGCATAAACCCCAAGTGTACATGTACATATATGTATGATTAAAGATAAAAGCAAGAATTACTGGTATCCACACTTCATTACATTATCACCAGGCTATTTTAGAGAATTTTGACAACATACTAGCTTTTTGATGGTGCTCATGGAACATTAATTCATTCTTTCATATTTACTGAGTGCCTACTAAATGCAAGAGTGCCTACTAAATATGGAAGTTTCTTCCATATGTTTTCTTGGAAGAAAAGTAGATTTACTTAAAATTGGTATTATACCTCTTTAAAGGTATACCTCTTTAAGGATTCTCCTATACCTCTAAAAATACCATTAAATTCTAAAAATCCAAAGCAATGAGAATGTGAGCTTCAATAATTCAAGCAAATACAATTCAAACATCAGTAGCAAGTCTGAAAATCTATGGTATGACCCCAAGAGACCTGGATTTTCTTAAAGTTTGGGATTTTATTTTGTTTTCTCTTTCCTTTGGGTAAGCTGTTGAGATTTTTTCTTTCCTTTCATGGAATTTCTCTACACACTGATATGAAACAGAAGCTCCTCCCTAGGATGGGCTGGTACTCCCCCTTCAAATGCTGAACGTCATCATAGCAGCAGGACCTAGTGAGAGATGGATGATGATAAGCTTCATCTTTGGTGAAGAAATGAAGAGGAAAAGAGTCTGAAACCTCTTCTTGGGCTTATCTTATTTTTAATTAACAGAATATAATTAAAATTAAAACCAGACAAAATGACTGGATCTTAAATCAGAATTATGTCTAACAGTGGAGACTGTAGTAATCTGTTTGTACT
Organism: Tadarida brasiliensis; assembly: GCA_030848825.1. NCBI lineage: Eukaryota > Metazoa > Chordata > Mammalia > Chiroptera > Molossidae > Tadarida > Tadarida brasiliensis. The sequence continues at coordinate 40,404,504 of CM061273.1, forward strand.
CATTAGAGGTGACCTGAACTACTTTCTGGGTCCCCCATTTTGCTTCACTACTTATAGGCAAGCTCTTTTTTAATTTCTTAGCCACATAAAAAAGATTCTTCTTTTTTCTTTTTACCAATATGTATTAAATATATATATAAAGACAGATGTACTGCACATTAGCGTGAAGAATACAGTAATAGATAAAAAAAAATCATGATCTTCCTATGAAGCATTGTGTAATTATTAAATTCAAAACAATTCCTCTAAAATTGATAATTATGTATCTGGCAAAAAGACTAACCTTCCAGTCAAAAAGTTGAATGTTACAATTTTCCCTAACTTAAGCAAAATGTGGCCAGAGATTACAGTTTTTGTTATACAACTATTTCACATTATTCAAACATTCTAGACCTCCCTCCTCAAAATCTATACCCTAAGAGCCACCTAGGAGGTTTGTAACATCAGCCCTCATAATTTTCCTTTGAAGAGATCTGCAGCCTCAGCTTATGAGAAATGCAGTCGGTTCACCCTAGGAGAATATAAGTCATAACGTTTGTTTTGGAAATCTATTTTATCCAATATTTCTCAATGAAATAAATTGTATAAATGAAATAAAACTGACACTGCAATATTTACTAAATCGCTACCGTCTGCTCTCTGCTTAACACTATGACTATCATTGGCTTCTCCTTCTTTTCAGTTTAGCAGGCAAAAGAGCAAAAGAAAAAGGCTTCTGAAAAGAATGCATTTTTAAATCAATATAAATAAGGTTATAAAATAGCCAGACTTAGCATGGTTTTCTCTTTACTTGTTACCGCTATGCATTTGTCTCTTCATACCCATGTGTATTCTTCAGTTTACCAAAATTTGTGTGTTTGGGTGTGTGTGTGTGTGTGTGTGTGTGTATGTGTGTGTTAGAAGTTCACACATAGAATTAGGTGAAGAAGGTCCAGAGAATAGAGGACAAGAGAAAAAGTCAAGGAAATTAATCCCATATAAACAGTATTAATGGTCTGATATTACATGATGAAAATGAAAAAAAAATTGTAAAAATGACGCAGTTAAAAATGATTATCAGTAAGGATTGAATAAAGATGAAAACACTTAGCAAAAAAAATAAAAATTTAAATATTAAGTGTGTACATAAAAGGAAATGGAAATATTTCCAGGTTTCCATAACAGTGTATGTTTCTTTCAGCCTGTGGCATCACACAATCATACTTTTGCACTGATGACGAAGGAAACTAGATCTCCACCAGCATCCCAGTCCTCCTACTCTTCAGGATAGCTGTGAGGAGGCAGTGTTCTTTCTGAAAGCCTCACGAAGAGAAATTCCCCTGTACTCTTTGGAGACACTATGATTCGTGGAACAGCAGGACCGATCTATTCATCAGTGCTCAGAAAGTCTTCTAAAGGACAATGCCTATGATATGAGGGAGGGAGGATAAAAATGGGCAGAAGGCTCTGAGGGCTCTTTTGGCAACTGGAGGTGGGGAAGGAAGGAGCCAAGCTATAAATAAAAAATACTTCTAGAAATGGTATGTGGTTGATGCATTATTAATGATTGTGAAATATATCTCAATATAGAGGGGAGAGTAGCCACATCTCAAGATGGAATAGAGCCAATATCACAAGACACTTGGTCCAAGTACTGCTGGCATTCTTGTGATTTTAGAAGGATTCAAAATATCTTCTAAAGTCAAAACAGTTTTATTAAGTGTTTATAAGTCTACTTGATTAAGCACAGGGATGAGACTGAAGAACTTATATGCAATAAAGGGATGAAAAACATACAGAATGTTATTTTGACAATCTCAAATTTTAAAACCACCAATAATAACTATGAAAACCTGGCATATTGCCGTTTTAAAAATATATTGTTGTATATTAAAATTTCTATCTTGAAACATTTTAAAACAAGTCTCATTGTCTACTGAGTCTGGGAAGGACTGTAGGTCGCTGCAGGCCATGGAACTCAAGGATTCCTGACTTCATGTTCCTTGTTTTAACCACTAGTTGTATTGTATTCTCTGTTAATGCATTCCAGGGCTCAAAAATGTTTGCCTTTTCACATTCATCTGCATTTACAAATATGTATCCAAAGAATATTTAGCCATTTTATTACAAACACAAATCCTACATGTGGAGCTATGTAAGAAGTTATAATTATAGCAGTAAAGCAGATTATGGCTAAAGATGAACAAAACAGGTGACAGATGGTCACAAACTTAAGATTTATAACTTTAGCATGTAGTTTCATTTCGTAGGGGAGGGGAACCTTTTCTCTGCCAAGGGCCATTTGTATATTTATAATATCATTTGAGGGCCATACAAAATTATCAACTTAAAAATTAGCCTGCTGTATTTGGTCAGGCTAATTTGATGAGGCGTGTAATATTAGCTGGTTTTGATTTCATGGGCCTTACATGGCCCGCGGGCCGGACGTTCCCCACCTCTGATTTAGAGGGATATATTTGTGGTACATCCATGGACATTGATAAAATTTGCTAGGAAGTCATGAGGGAGAGAGAGGAGTAGTAGGTTAATATACTCTTTTCTTTGCACTTCCATTTTTTTGCTATCTAGATGGGAGATTTAGTCCTGCTGCCTGAATTTGAGGGTCTCTCACACTGCTCATCTGAACAATCAATTTTTACTGCTGTAGAAGATAATAATGGTAATAACACTATAGAAAAAAACTACCATGACCCATAACTGTAACTTATTACCATCTTTTAAAAATAACTGTAGTATATGGAGCTTCTTCATTTCTTGAAGCAGAAAAGAAGCTGACAGTTAGAGCCTCTGGAGCTGTCTATATATCTCCTGAATGTATGCAAGAGGCTGATCTGCTCACAAAGGGAACTGCTTCGGGTGTGGACCACATGCATGAGAAAAGTGACCCAACGCTAGAAATTTGCTGAGGATGGTCACCTTCTGGCCTGCCTGTCTTCTCCCACCAACTGCCAGCAAAAAGCTCTGTCAATATGACATGCTAGTGCTTCTTCATCCTACACGAAGAGAGTCATGATTCCTGGCCACTTGCAATGATGCTCTAATAGAATAAATCGTCAGTATTCCCACCAGGACAGCCTCTGCCTGGGCTTTTGATACTGAAATTTCAAAGCTCTCTGTTCACTCGAAGAACAACCATAAACAAAATCTCAATATGTTGTTGTATTGCATTTATCAGAGAGAAAATACAAAGCTTTATTTTATCCTAGTGCACAGATTTCCACGTTTAACAAGAATTTACCTCGTTTCTGTATTATGGGAAAGGATTGCCTTTATAAGACAACTTATATGAAATGGATTCACCAAGCACACCATTTATCTCCAGATCTGGAAGCCTTTCTTAAAGCATGACTTTGCAACAAAGGAGTTTTAATGCCACTCCATTCTGTAATGCACTGCATACTAACAAAATTTATATACATTACTGGTGCCGTTAAGGAAACTTGAATGACTTGCAGTTTCTCTAGACGATATTTTTTAAAAATTTAAAAAAGGGTGAGCAGCATACAAATGAAATCAGATTACATTAGAAGTTGTTTCAAAGTACAAGCATAATACTGCTGTGTACCAACCAGGGAACACACAGCAAAGATTTGTTTTACTTCTCTTTGACAACCATTCTATAGTTACTGAACATAAACAACCATAAAGTTACAGCTGCTTTTAAAATGTCACTTAGGGACAAACTGTATAGATGGGAAATTAGATAGTACTAAATGGTTTCAGAAAAGGACCAGCCCTATACTCTGAACTGCCAGCTCTGCATTCATGAGAAACAATAAAATATTTCTCATCACAAATCATATATGTTCTCATATGTAGATGAATACATATACAATGTGATCCAAATGATTTCTCAGATTAAGAATAATTAACTAACACTTTCCAAAATATGCTTAAAAATTGAGTCTAGTTATCTAGTATGAAAATTGAGAAAAATGAGGTAGTGAAGTTTGGGATATAATTAAAATTTTCGGCAGATGCTTGGATGACCATAATTTTTTTTAAATGGGAGACTCTACAAAGCATGCTGCAAAATGACTCAAGCTAGGATTTCCAGTTAAATACGCTAAGACAGGGCAATATACTTTTACTTGGCTGAATAAAAGGTAGAATAACCTGTATTTAAAAAGCACATAGCAATGTCAGATCTTTAAGCTTTCATGCAGAGGATTTGCAATAAAATGAAATCATTAGGCAAAGAGTGGTCACTGCTCTGATGAGAAGAAAAAAATAACTCAAAATTCTCATACCTATTATTGTATTAGAATAGTTCACTTTCTTCTCTGCATAATAACATTGGGCATTAAAGAGCCATTTACGCATACCTTATTATTATTTATGAAATTACAAGTACACACGATGTCTGATAACTCATCTCTTTATATTAAATAGGAGCATACATTGTCTTTTAAAATGTCTGTCTTTAAAATGTGCTAGGTAACAGCTTCTACAGCATAATCATGAATGCATTATATAATATACTTTATAAGAAGTTATTAAGGATTATGGCTACAGCAACGTAAACCTAATATAAATATGAATAAAGCACTTAGGAATGGTATTTTCACTTAGACTGTTACCTATATAATTTGCAGCAATACAATTATCATAGGAGAAGACATACCACATTTACAGAAAAAGCCATTTCCACGAATGTTAGTAAAAATCCTATAACGTAGGTATTTTTCTAGCAATTTCATAGAACCCATGCCTTTAAAAACATGAGAAGAATCCACAATGCCACCTACAGTATTCTCGACAGTAATCTTGCCTTGCAGAAAAAAAAAATCAGCTTTATTTGAAAAGCCAGGTGCATGTAAATTTCCAAACTGCAAGTAGGTGGCAGTGGAGACATTTCTGGATGATTTCTCTCAGTTGGAAATGTAAAAGGAGGAGAAAACCTCCTTAAAAACAAGTTACAAACATACTAAAATAAACAATGTCCTGAAATGTAACCTTCCATAGCAGATCACCATTAAGAACTAACAAAATATTTGTCTTTAGGGACCAAAAGCCTACCAATCCCTTAATGAAGACATCCATAGCGTGGAGAGTGAGCAGCACAGATCACAGAATTAGAGAAATGGAAAGAGAGAAGGGTTGCACAATTGTTTCCCACAAGCTCAGAGTAAGAACTAGGAATTTGATGTAGACAAGAAACTCAGAGTTTGCCAGCATGAAATACATAAATTTAAAACTAGTAAGTTAGCATTTTAAGAAGCTATTAAGAAATCTCCTATTGGAATGTAAACTCAAGAGGAAGGTGAATGAGTTGATTAAGATCTGATCTTTAATGAAGAATATCAATTGAGCCCATCAAAAAGCTATGTACAACAAGAGGCTATTAAACAATGTATACATATTTAAAGTGTGCTCAACTCTAAACAAACACTAGAAACATTAGAATAAAACCACCTGAATTGTCTTTCAAGGTTAATGAGTTGGCAGTTAGATTCATTCCGTTCTCAAGTTTACCTGCAAAGACAAGCAGGGTCATTAAGTTGTATTATCAATTCAACCTAATTGATTTGACTTGTGGAGATCATAATAGAAACTGGAAAGTGCCCAAGAATAAACTCTGGAGATGGGTGTGGGCATGTGGGCGTGTGTGTGTGTGTGTGTGTGTGTGTGTGTGTGAATATAGATGGAAAGAAACAGGTAAATGGACTGTAAGAGGGAAAAAGAAAGTTAATGATGTTATATCCATATCAGAATCACCATGTGAAAAGAAAGGAAAGCAACTGTCCAGATCAGAGCTTTTTCACACACGGTTATCTCAGATCAGCTTTTCTCCTTGCTTTAATTGGTTAATCATGCAGTTAACAACAAAGGCAACCAAGAAGTCAAAGGAAACCAAGAAACCTGGTGAAAACAAATGTCACATTCTCAATACTACTGTTCCCCTTGCCTGGAACATTCTTCTATTCAACTTTTAGGATTCAGTTCAAAACCCACCTACTCCAAAATGCCTTTCAGAATCCCCAGGTGGAATTAATCTCTCCCTCTCCTATAGAAACAAACAAAAACTTCTATAATATTAATGATCACATTCTACTATTAGAATTATTATATATCTGTGTTTGGGTTTGGATGACCCCCAAGTTTGCAAGTCTCAAAGGGGTAATTTCTTGACAATTTTTGGAAAATTTCTGGTGCCATGCTCTCTAAGAAGACAATGCTTCATGTGTGTTTATCTGAATTAGTTGAAAGAATTATGTAAAACCATCTCAAAATATGACCTATTTAAAAGCTGAGGATAGTGAGAATTCTGTTCTACTGATCCAAGAGAAGGGTAGCTTGCTCTGAATAGACCCTGACAAAGCTGTAAGAAGAAATGTGGCACCAAACTAAATCCTCTTCTCAGACCTATACAGGGGAGTCCTGGAAGTGCAGGCCTGAGAATCATTAGTGCACTGACCTCATAGGAACAGTAGGGGGCGCTTTACAACTGAGGATCCTGGTGGAGTTTGTGCTAGAAGACTGATGGGCAGAGCATGAAGAAAACCTTGTGTCACTGTTTTGGTGACCTTTTAAATGTAAGCAGCAGGGGGCATAAGTCAGATCTTGCAGTAATCCTCAGAAGCCTGGTGTGGGGGAAAATATAAAAAGTCTAAAAGCAAGGGCCAGTCTGAATTTAGACTTCTCAGATTAAGGGAGAAGTTCTTAAACTGAATTAATAGGGTTTGTTACTTAGATTTTCCATTATCAAAAGAGATTTGGTGTGGTCCTTCTCCACCCTTTCTGTTCCCCTCTACCTGTGACATTAGGGGTTACTTTTGTTTTATGGTGGAGAAAATAAATCTCATACACCATGAAAGAATATTGAAAAAATTCTGTAAAAGCTCCCCTGAGAGACTAAAATCTTTGGAAGGCGTTCTCCTCTCTCTTGGAAAGGTGTTGGATCAATTTCAGTCTTCTCCAGATAGTACATAAAACTCAGTGCCAGGCTATGTAAGTACAACTAAGTTTCCGTGAGTCTTCATTTCTTGCTGCCAAAGACCTGCAGCTTCTAATTGACTGAAATGCTGAACATATTGAGACATTAATGTTCCAAACAACTAACAATATTAGGAGTGTGGTTGTGTATGCAGAAGGTGGAGGGCCCAGCAGAGGTGTCAGAGCCTCTCACCTTAGAGGATCGCAGAGAACCATCTACCTTCAGGACAGCCCTCAATCAGGAGGTTAGAATAACAAATTTAAGAAGAAGGAATCTTTGAGTTGGCTCCAAACCAGTACATTTCAAGTAGTCTTACTAGATACAAAGAGATAATAAAGTGACCTTACTAAAGGCATATATTAAAATTGAATCGGGATGCATTTTTAAGAATGGCAGAAAACTCTAGGAGCACAGCTTCAGAACAAAGGCAGCACATATTTTTGTTTTGTTGGAATACTATAGTTCTGGATTACTTTAATCCATAAAATTTTGTTATTCACTGTATAGGGCAATAGTGACATTTTATTATAAAGTAGTATAATATATTTCTGTTTGATGAGTAAAGATTTGAACAATTAAAGGAAACAAGTATATTGTAATACTATTGCATGAAGATTTGATTTTCCTATTTTATTGTATATTTAGAACTTTTTAGCCTGTTTAAAACACCCCTCCCAAAACAGATTTTGTGAACATATGTTTTATGAGTCAATGCCAAAATAAGAGTGGTAAATCCTTCAATCACAGACATAATCTTTAGAAGATGGTACTGAATTATTCAGCCTGTGGATTTTCCGTGCTTTCCTGCCCCTCCTTCTTTTCTATAGTTAGGTATTTCATTGCACACAAACACTTCTTTTAGAAAGTGGGCAGACAAAAGAAGTAGAAGAAATGAAACTGAAACTTGATGGTTTGACTTCTAACATCACTTTGAAATGTAGTGGGCAAGGAAAAAGAAGTTGAAGCGAAAAGATAAACAAGAACTGGTATGCAGTAAAAATAATTAAAGAAAGCTTTCATTTCAAAACAATATTCCATGTGCAATTTCTTTTCCTAAAGCCTTTAAAAAAGTTTTGGAAAATTAATTGTGGCTAGGATGTTTCAAACTAACACAGTAAATAGATTTTCATTTCAAAAACTTACCTACTTAAAAACATTTAAATTTTATTTAATATTGACTTTTAGACTGGTTCTTCAACAAAGTAAGATCTTGCCAGTGCTACCAGCAGGTGGTGGTATTCACAATTAGGGTACAAGAAATACGAAAGGGCTGTGAATATAACCAATATCTGGTTCAGATTTATGGGTTATGGATTTTAAAACATTTTTAATGGAGTTGTCAGCACTCCGAACCCACTTCCATTCCCATCTGTTCCATATGAATGTGGAAACTTGGAAGTTACCTTAAAATGTGTGCCTATAGAAAGTTTCAGAATATCAGGTCTCTTCATGAAAGAGAAAATATTCATTATTTTTAAACATTTAGACTCTCTGTATAACAATGCACTTGAAGCACAAATATTCAGACTCTTCCAATATTTTGGGAGCATCTAGGTTTAGAATCTGGTCTATTGTCTATTCAGGGCAGGCATGTATCAAGAAGGAGCACTGACTGTATACTTCAGCCAAGCTAACCTGAGCCAATGCTGAATGGCAGGCACTGTGTACACACAGTTGCTAGGGAGAAAATATGCCCATTCTTGTCTCCAAAAATAAAACTCCCAGGTTTCAGAGGATACAGAAGCAACAAGAGGCGGCGAACTCCAGTCATCAAGTCAACAGCTTCAGGGGCTTTAGGAACAGGCTGAAATTATTTGGTTTTGACCGCCAGATGACCTCCATTGCTGCCCAGTCTGATGGACAGTCGGACCATTAGTTCTTTTAACACACATTCTTTTCCTGAAACACAGACACCACTCTGCGTTCGCACAGAGCAAGAGAGGAGAGCAAACGAAAGCGGCTGAAAGGGAGAGACAGAGATGTACATCCATAGAGAACCTTCTAAACCAGCTGCGACCCTTCTATTGGTCTAAGGCCTGGGGCTAGAGGAATTCATCTCAAGCAAAGAGACATCAGATTATTTTTTCCAAAAATCCAACTTAAAAATCTGACACTAGATTATAATTAGAGAGGGTTACATCTAACATATGTCCAGAACAAAAAGATAGGAATGCTTAAAACTGATTTTTTGTATTTTCTAAAGCAATTTGATTTCTAGTTTGAAAATCAGCAATACTATTTTTTAAAAAAAAAATATACAGATTAGAAATGAAAATGTCTTACTATGTCCCTCCTATTGTTAGTTCAGGCTTAATGCAATATTGTTTTCCACTATATAGTACCCAGTTTTCTGTAATTCACTTAATGTGCATAATTCCCAGGCCACATTAATCTGTGGTGCTGAGATTCAAAATATATTTCAGATGCTTTTTTTGGTATGCAAATCTTTTGATGTGTGTGAATAAGAAATAACTTTTGTTGTTATTATTTTTGCAAAACAGATCAGGAGCTAAGCTTTGCTCCTAAACAACCTATTAATCCAAAGCAAAACTGAAAAGCACAAAGATTGTACTCCAAGAAGATTCATAAAAAATACCGAACTTTGCCAGGAAGGTAGCAGAGAAAAGAGAGTGAAGAAGTAAATTTAGGTGGAGGGTAAATTTTTCTATAGATGAATTTTTCTATCTTTAAAGAAAGCAAAGTTTAAACATATTTAATCAGATTTAGAACACACAACACACACGCACATCCACACACGCCCTCTCTCTATCTCCATTTTCCTGTGGCTTGGCTGACAGAATTGCGCTTGTCCCCAGCCTCTTCTGATTTTCCTCTTGGGATAAGTGATGAGCTATGCTGCAGTAAACGAGGAAACATCTGTTTGACTTTCTGAAGCTGGCATGGGGAGCTGAAGTCTGAATCACAAATGCCACTTTCACACACAGGTCTCCCACAGGAATCTTGCTAAAAACATGACTCTATTGGGGTGAATCACGGCTCCGGTGAGTGATGGGTAAAGCTGCTCTCCTCTGCAGCTATTTGAAACAATACACACTTAAAAAAAAAAAAAAAGGATTTGTGTGTGGTGGGATTTAATAGATCCCAATCTGTTAAAGAGAAAAAGTACCTGGATCCAGTTTTAATTTAGAAAGTTAGCTCATTTTCAAGCCCCAAAGACTCTAAAATGAAGTTTGCTTCTAACAAATTGGGAGTCTTTTATTAGCAATAAACCTATGAAACTGTGGTGTATTGTTACTCTATATTTAGAAAAGGCACACAACATCTCAAATTATTTTTCAAGCATATTGACATAGTAGTTAAAAATCAGCACACTGTTTTTACATTTTATTTTATTATAGTGTTGTTGCCATCAGCAACAGTGTAAATAACTTAGGAACATCACTCTGGCTAGAGGTGTGTCTAACTCACCTGGACTGTAATGTTTTCACTTTTTTTCTTTCTCAAATGAGGGAGTTACATCTGCCCAAAGGCAAACTCCTGTGGCAGGTGGGACATACTGCTGGCCATACTCCCAAATGCCTCTTCCATTAGAATCTTACCATCTGCACATCTTTTTAGATTGTCCAAGTTTTCAGTTAAGCTTATTTTTTTAAAACCTCTTTTCTTTAGTTTAGTGATTTTTCTCTTTATGAAAAATGACTGCTTGCTGTTTGAGTCCTCTCTTGGGATATTTACTCATCTCTCTCTTGAACAGGGCTCCCATTTCCTTGTCAGCACTTGATTTGCCTGACATCATCGTGTGATTATTAACCTGTGAGTGAGCTGGAAATATTTTAGAGACAATCTAAAAGAAAAACAAAACTAAAAACCAACTCAGTCTATTCAAATGAAGTATTTACCAAGATAATACATTTTATAAGCTATAATCAGACAGGTCTTAATGTAAATGATAGAGTGGTACAAACATCATGCTGCATCTTTGTATTTAGCTTTCAAAGGCAGAAAGCATTTTTGTCAGAAAGGAGTTTCTCTATATTAAAGGTAGTTTCTAGCTATCAGAATAGACTATGACTGTTGCCTGTAAGATACTAATTATGCTGTGTACATCAATGAATACAGTTTTAAAACTGTTACTGCAAGAATCAGGTCTGTAGCTGGAATTCAACTAAATTTTTAAAATTTTGTTTTTTAAAATTATTCCTTTTCTTTTTTTAAAAATTCAAAATATTTCTACCTTATAATTGCTAGTGAGAATTCTTAGGTGGAAGAAGTGGAAATGTTCAAATATACATGAAAAATATTTTTCTTTCTGTGAATATGACTAAGACTAAACATATGCTTTCACTGCTCTAAGGAAAGCCCTAATAGAGCATAGCAAATGACAGAACTAACACACTGAATATTATTTTACTATGAAAAAATGTGATGGAGAGCAATAAAAAATTACTTTTAAAAATATTTGTTTTCCACATCCCTCTCTATACTCAAGGCTCTGAATGCTCCTACAATATCTAAGATATTCTTTAGATGAAATTTCAACTTCTGAATTATGAACACTAATAAGCCTTTCCTAGGAAAAATGAAATGAAGACATGAGTAGATAATATAAGTTATTAGGCCTTGAAAAAACAAAATTAGGTACTTCTCGACATACACGATTTAACCATACCTCAATTTTACTTCATTTTCACAAGTAGAAAATAACACTGAGCATAGGAACAGTAGTTGGAGAATTTTTCCAAAATCAATTTTAATTAAACACACACACACACACACACACACACACACACACACACACACACACTCTTTAATGCTGAACATGCCCATTTAATCAACGATTTTGGCTCAAAGGTGACATGACCAGCATTTACACTTAGAATTACACTTGGTACTAATAAACGCTCTGTATATATAAGTCCTTAAGGTTGATATCAAATTATTGCCCTATATTAATCATTAATAACTTATAAAATGATAATTTTCCAACTCTCACTTATTTTCCTAACGGAGGGGTATGGATACTGACTTAGCTTCATTTGCTAGTATTAAAATGAATTGTGATTAATTTAATATCAATTAATTTAGTACTAGATTGCTCACAAAATCATTTGATCTATTTCTATTCTTTCCTCATTTGGTCTTAAGTACTGAGTCATGGGGAAAGTTTAGGAACTCCCTTAGGAAGGGTAATTATGAAACCAAAGGCAGGGAGGACTGACCAAATAGATATCAACAGATAGATGGAGGGAAGGGAGAGATGGAAAGTCACATAATTTCTTGAGTAACTACATAGAGGCTGTTTATAAGTACGTTTACATTAAAATCTCATGTATGTATTATTATGCCCATTTGATAGATGAGAAAGCTTAACATTGGATAATTTAAATGACTTCCCTGAGATCATACAGGTAGTTAATGTAATAATCATTCTACGGGTTGGAATGCTTTACAAAATGAATCTCATAAAATCCTTGAAAGACAGACATTACTCTCTAGAGTTTCAAAAAAGAAGACTTGAAGAGGTCTCCAACCTAAAATAATAAGCCAATTATAAAAATGGGAAGAGGATGCAAAGTATATCAGAGCTGGATTACCTAACAGTAGCTAATGCCTAGAAGGGCAGACTGAAATAATATGACAAAGGACTGCTAAAAAAACAACAAAACCTGTATCACACATTGAGCTTACTAGTGCAAGGCCCTAAATGGCACAGTTTTCTAATTTATGAACTTTACATGAATACAGACAATCCCTGCCTTACAAACCCCTGAGTTACCACATATAAAGTAAATCTCCTGCTGCCACTGCCGATAGGGAGCATCTGTGGAAAATACTTAGGAGACAAAATAATTTGTTGGTATAGAGTGGAGAGATTAAAGTCAAGTTTTAAGTTTTATGCTATAATACTGACTAAAACCACAATAAGATTCTAAAGGCACTTGATAAAAACAATTCTAAAATTTATAGAAAAAAGAAAAAGAAAAAATAGCATTTTGAAATTTTGAAAAAGGAAAATAATGATTGACACTAACAATTTAAAAACATTATAGAGCTACAATAAGTCCTTGTACTGGTGCAAAAATACTTAGATCAATATAACAGACTAAAGAGCTCCTTTTAGATATAACAAATTAATATATGATAAATAAGGCACACAAGTAAAAGAAGGTGATTCAATAAATGATTTTTGAGAAAAGCAGCAATTTGGGATGAATCAATTTAGATTCTCATCTCACTCTAGATATCAAAATAAACTCTACCTGAATTAAATATAAATATACAGAAATCAAACTATAGAAAACTGGAAGAGAATGGAATGTTTAACAAATCTCTGGAGACAAAAGGACATTTTAAGTTAGAAGTGATGAGATAAGTAAATAAATGTGACCACATTAAAACACAAAAACTAACTTCTGTGTATAACAAGTATCAATCAATAACAGGACTAGAGAATGTTGCATAAATGGGAAGAGCTTCAGGAAGATGACCCTGGGGAATATACATTCCCAGGCAGAGTTAATCTGCTATGGGGTCAAATTCTTGTCTAAAATTACCTTAACTCACACTGTCCAAATTATTGTGTTTCATTGGTTCCCCACCTTGAATGTCATCATATAAATATATATTAATATATTGATTAATATTATTATATATTAATCCTCACCTGAGAACATGTTTTTATTGGTTTTTAGAGAGAGAGAGAGACAGAACATCGATGTGAGAGAGAAACATTGATTGGTTGCCTCCCATGTGTGCCCTGACCAGGGATTGAACCTGCAACCTAGGTATGTGCCCTGACGGGGAATTGAACCCAAAACTGTTTGGTATATGAGACGATGCTCCAGCCAACTGAGCCACCCGGCTAGGGCTTGAATGCCACCATTTAGAACTTCATTTATGTTTTCAGAAAATAAATATGTTTTGAAGGATAATGGAGATACTAATCACTCACAAATTGGCACAAATTAATTTAATCAGCTCAGCTCCTACCTCTAGCTGAGATGAACAACACTAAGATAGAGTGAAGAGGGAAGGTAAGTGATTTGGGAGTTTTGAACACTTTGTATTGCTAAAACAATTAAGTTGATTGTATTTTCCGAGTCCTGAAATAGTAGAAACATGTAGTAAAAATTTAAACAATATAAAAAATATAAATTAAAACAAATGTCAACACATGACTTTCTTCAGATCTCTCCTTTGCATACATGCACGTGTTCACACATATACATGTAATTTTAGTGAAACTGAATTGTTCTTTACACAATGTTTTATAACATTCTTTCCCACCTTCTAAAATGTCATGACTACTTTTCCAAAGCAAGTAAATTGTTATCACTGTGTTTAATGATTACATTCTATCCATGATTTGGACACATCATAATTTATTTAACAAATCTCCCAGTGACAGACACTTTGGTTGTTTTCCACAATAATGATCAAGGCAGCAAGGATAAAGTATAGCAGGTTTGTTCAGTTTTCACTGTTACCCACTATTAAAGAGCAGCTCAAATTTGGTGGTACCAATCCCACTCCTTCAATCCAGCCACACTACTTGGAGTGGAGCTTCTCTTGGTTTCTATATCACTTTAGAACCATTTCACTTTCCTGCCTACTCAGCCTGTACTCCAGGGTCATCCACCCTCAATCCTTTGTCTCCTTGGGATCTATCACACTCATTGTGCCATTCCCAACCTCCTGGACCAATCTGAACATTTGCTTTTCTACTCCTGGGCCACTGAGCACATCAAGGAGTAACAGAATACTTAGGTAACTGACATCTTTAAATTTATTTATGATTTCAACCTCAGTTAAGTTCTCAGTGTTCTTCAGGCATCCTTTAATTTATTTTTGCTGGGTTCTATTTCTGGTTTCCCAAAGTGACTGTGCCAGACTCTTCACTCTTTAGCCCCATTTCCATCTTCACTTCTGTATTATCTCTATTAGTGATTCTTAAATTTTAGTGTGCATAACTGTCACCTATAGCTTGTTAATAATGCACATTAGGGGACCTGCCCTCTAATATTCTGATTCACTAAGACTAGGGTAGGTCTAAGGAATCTCCATGTTTAATAAGAACCAAAGTGATTTTAATCTTCATCTTACCTCTTCCAGTTTGGTCTTTAAAGAGGAAGAGGCTCTACTCGCTTCTAAGGCCAACTGGTCCACCTTGCTACAATTTCTATCGCCTCCTTTTTACTCCAAAATAATTCTCCATTCTCTATCCCTCCACTGTCTAACATTTTAAATCTCTCTTCCTCCACCAGCTCTTCTGCTTGAAAATGCTCCATTTTCATTTAGTGAAAAAGCCTTCTTTTAACCCGAAATCCTCTTGCTGCTGCTTCATCCCTTACCACTTCACCATACTGCTGCTTCCACTTGTCACCTCCATTATTTCCTTAACCATAGGATTTTGGCTCCCACCTACAAGGCTACTCTAAATCTGTTCTTTCAAAGTACCCAGTGACCCACTAATTGCCAAACCCCAACGACTTCTCAGTACTTATGCTGTTTGATCTCTCTGCAGTACATGATATATTTTCTTCCTGGGTCTTCTTCTACCTCTCTGATATTGTTTTAGTGCATCCTTGCCAGCTTCTCTGTCTGCTTCTTCATATGTTGGTACTTCCTAGGGTATTATTCTGGTCCTCTTATTTTCTTCCTCTATAGTCTCTCCCTGGGTGATCTAACTCCTGGGCTTTAATTCTTAGCTTTATACAAGGGGTCTTCTGTATTTCTGAAAATTCTTTCATTTAAAGCTGTGAACCTGTAGTTTTATTTTATTTTATTTTATTGCTTTTTATTATTATTTTTGCATTTATCTTCAGATAGAGCGGGAGTGAGAGAGAGAGAGAAACATCGATGTGGGAGACACACACTGAGTGGTTGCTAACCACACGACGACCCTAACAGGGGCCGGGGACAAGCAGCAACTGAGGTACGTGCCCTTAGTGGGAACCGAACCAGGGACTCTCTGGTGCGGGCCGACGCTCTAACTGCTGAGCCAAACCGGCCAGGGCATGAACCTGTAGTTTTTAATTTCAAGTGGGTAACTCCTTGAACTTGAATTATGAATGTGCTTTTGGACATTATTTGGTCAGGGTTCTTAGCTGCAAGGCAGAAACTGTCTCAAGATTGGAGTGAGGGGAACTCCTGAGTGCCCTGGGATAGGAACTACAACAAAAATCCTGCAATGCACCTACTATAGATGCTGCTGCTTCTATGAATATGACCGCCAGGTGTCCTCACATATCTGTATCACTTGATCAAGATTCAAAGTCTTCAAAGAGGGAGTGTCCAAATCCTGTGGTTGGACACTGGCAGTACCAGATTTGGTTGAAGAAGGATCTGGTAGTAGAAGGGGACCACTACCTCTTATCAATACCACACATAATAGAAGATAACACAAAAAGGAATCAGAGAGTTTATAGGAAGGGAGAGGAGTTGATTACAAATGGCCAAATGAAAAATGCCTACCACAAAATACTAAAGTTTATTGGTCCTCAATGTCTTACAAAATAAAGTTTAAACTATCAACAGGAGGTTATGGGAGTGGATCAACAAAAGAGGAATATTCCTATTTTTCACAACTAACTCTAATATACCTCCCCAGCCTTTCTTCCTATATATTCTCTAACACACTATGTATTTTCATACAATTTGCCTTTGTTTTCCTGGTTTTCTCTTTCTAAGGTATGCCTACTTTCCTTCTTTATTTGGTTAAAGCTTACTCATCCTTCAAGAGTCAGCTAAATGTCACCTCCTCTATGAAGCCCTCCCTGATTCCCTTGGGCAGAATTAATTTATTTTGTTCTCCCTCCATTTAGGACTTTTCTGAAAACACAATAAATCTCAATGATTAGGGTGAGCTGTACACATCTGTTTTCCATTGGATTATTAGTTCCTTGAAGGCAGGGACTGGGTCTTATTCATCTTTATATCTTTAGAGTCTACATCAGTAAGCACATTTTAAGGAAGAATTAGGAAGCAGAAGAGGTGATGTTGCTATAATGATGAAGTCTCTTAACTTATGGTTTACATTTTTCAGCTTAATTTCTTTTGTTCCATACACTGTACTTTCCTAATCATTTCAAATGAAACAGTCTATAGAGTTCTAGGTCAACTTCACCCTGACTCAAGTAACTTTTCTTATTTCTTCTTCTTTAGCCGAAGGAAGGGGAGAGTAATGTTCCCATTGCTCTTCACAACTAAGGTGTCATCAGTACTTTCAGAGGTCTTACAAGCAATTCAATTTTGCTTAATTGATAAATGTTACTTTCAGAAGCACAGATTGAGCTAGTTGCATGCATTTCTCTGTATCTTAGACACTGGGCTTAAAACTAAGAACACTAAAATATCTTATGCAATAAGTACGTTGAGATCTTTATATGACAGACTTTAGATAGAAGATATTATCTCTAACAATGGAAATAGTGTCTGTGGTTATGAATCAGTTTCCTTATGGTAAAAATGCTTCTATGAAATGTCTGCAAAATAATCTGGTCAATAAGCATCATAGGCATAAAAGGAAATTTAAATTTCTCATTCAAGAATATTTCTTTCACATTATGGAAATGATCTCAATTGCATAATACATTTTTCAAACTTTAATTAAGAAAATGATTTTGATTATCCAAAAGTTTGGAAAATAAAATATAATCAGAAGAACAAATTTTAAAGGAAACTGTTATTGAGTTAAATTTATCAAATGGACATTCAGTAATAGCTAAGTATTTAAGTTGCATTTCTAGAAAACTAGATATTTCATACCTAATGTATGCTTTAGGCAGGCCACAAAACCTTAAAGTGACAGACCTTCTGTCATTTGTGAATACTCTAATTGCTCTGTACTGAAATTAAATATTAAAGAAGGCCTGATTTACATGATGAGTATATGGAGCATTTTGTTAAAAAGCCAGTTTAAAAGACTCAAAGTCTGAAGATGTTGAATTGATTTCCTTTTGGTTGATTTTGACCATATTCTACAATCAACAGCTTTTTCGATTTTCCAGTTCCTTGGATATGTTTCAAGAAAAAGGGAATTTGGGGATTTAGATTGGCTGCTCAAAACAAGTGGACAGACTTTTTGTTATAGTTGTTAACCCTCACCTGAGGATAATTTTCCCATTGACTTTTAGAGAGAGTGGTTGCCTCCTGCACACACGCCCCAACTGGGGCCAAGGACTGAACTCACAACCCAGGTACGTGCCCTTGACCGGGAATCGACCTGCAACCTTCTGGTGCACAGGCCCACGCTCCAACCACTGAGCCATGCTAGCCACGGCAAGTGGACAGGTTTTAACAAAGGTGACAGAAAAGTACTCTTTATGAAAAAAAAAAAGGGGATGTTTCATCAGCTTTATTTGTTCTAAGAGAAATTATCAATAGCTAGTGGTGCTTATATATGTAACTTCAATGATGTGGGAAACTATTAAGCACTGTCTACATACTCTAAAGGAGAGTTATGCTTTGAGTTTGTATTATATTCCTAAAATATTTTCTAGCATAAAGAATCTAACTTAAACACACACACACACACACACACACACACACACACACACACACACACTCTTTCAGATATAATATAGTCACTGTCATTACAAAGCTTTCTGTGACATGCCAAATACAATGCTAATCATTCTCTCATCGTTGCTCTTTTACAATACATTTTACCATTTTAAATCATTGTCTTGTATCTCTGTCCTCCATTAGGGATTGAGCTCATTCTACACAGGGACCATATCCCTTCATTTTGTATTCTCAGCACTTTCCCTAACACACAGTACATGCTCAATAAATGTTAGTTGAATGAGTGAATAAATGAAAACATAAATTTTATGAATAAATCTTAGTACAACAATAGCAAAGAGGAGTGACATGAGGGTAGAGAAAAGGATGAAATCATGCTAAGTCTTTTGGATGTGTTAGTAACATCGATTCTGATCCTGAGGATAACAGAAATAATTGAATAATGGCAGCATGGTGATTGTATTAAAAGAAGCTAAGAGTGAATTTAGGGAATGCAGTTGGATGACCAGTAGTTCAGCTGAGAAATGGTAGTGGCTTGGGCTTGGAAAGAGCTGGTGGGGATGGAGAGTAATGAATGTATCAAGAAAATAACTGAACAGGCAGATCTATAGGATTTGGTGAGTGCTGGATGTTGGGGTGTGGTGAGTGAGAGAGCTGGTCAAAGAAGAATGCACCATTTACCAAGACAAAGTAGAAGGGGTACAGGTTTGGAGCAGGGGAGAAAAGTTGAGTCTGAGGTCTGGTGAGACATCTATGTGTCACTATGAGGGAGGAGCTACTTCTATTCTCCGCTCAACGCACAGGGCAACTGAGGCTGAGATTGTTTACACAACTTGCCAACTGGCAGATGCAGGAGTCAGCCCCACACCTGCCTCCAAAATCTTTGCTGTTAACTCCCATGCCATACAACAATATAATCCTTTGTTTAAAGAAAGCACCAAGATATAGGAAGCAGAGTTGCGGTCCTGACTTTCCTCCTCCTGAGGCCTAAGTGTGTCTCAACTGAGGCAACCACACTGGAGGGCGAGACCACTTAGCTTCCAAAGCAAGGCAGTGGTCTTCTAAAGCTTTCCTTCCCACACACATATCTGCCTAAACAGATGGCAGCGAAGCCACAGGGCACCGGAGAAAGACATGGAGCAGAAAAAAAAAAAAAAGAAAAAGAAAAAGGGAGATCCTCAGGGCACTGGTAGAAGTGCAAAGGTCTTGTTCAGGTGAAAGAAAATGTGTAATAAAATTCACCGGTTCAGCTGAACAGGTAATTACAGAGTTAATAAAACAAGAATTCCTGACACAATAGATTCTAACACTACCATGGGTGTCATAGTCACTAAGTGACTTTTTAGTTTGCTGGTCATTGATCCACTAGACACTAACAGCTCCAATCGGATCAATGCAGGATAACATATGAGAAGGACTTTTGCATGTTAAAAATCTACTGGAAATTTTACATGAATGAGTTCATTATCTGGGTAATGTGACCTGTGTCCAAATGATACATGTGGCCCATTTGTCAGGTTTTTTTAATGGCAAAAAAGGAATTTTTTTTCTAAAAGCTTAATTATGTGAGAAATTCCACTGCCGAGAAATTGAAGCCACTTGGGTGTCATGAATGTGTAAACATGTTAATTTGAGAGCGGTGATACCTAAAGAGGTACATTTCATCTCACTCTCCCAGCTTCCCTTTCCCCAGCAGGGTCACCTCACTCCCTCCTCCTTCGCTAGGGCCAGACAACACTCTGTTCTGGGGTCTTACTCTCTTTGTAACCTTGGCCAGCTCCATTATCCTGAATCCTTCTCTTCTGTACTTAAAGTTCCTTCTAGAAGCTGGTCTTCTAGGGCCAGTATTTCACCCAGGATCCCTTTTGCTATCTTTATCTGCCTGGGACCCTGGTATGGTTTTATCAGAAGAGAGTAGATAGATAAGAGAATATACAGGGGTTGGCAAAAATAGGTTTACAGTTGTTCGTATGGAAAATAATACAAAAATAAACTGTTTTATGTACTCACAACTATAAACCCACTTTTGCCAACTCCTATATATATCTGGTTGTCAAAATTCATCAAAACTTATAAAGAATTTTATTTTCTGTAAATTATATCAAAAAAAATTCAAAATGAAATATACAAAATACATTTTCTGGAACCCTTTTTTATTTGTCTGGCTTCCATGAATAAGCCTATTGTTATTGCTCTAGGTCATATGTCCTTTTAGAACCAAGGGATATTATTCTTTGCAACATGTATATACAGGGTGAGGCAAAAGAGTTTTGAATATGAAACACAGTTTATTCTTGTATTATTACTTATTAATTATTGTATTATTTTCCATATGAACAACCATAAAGTTACTTTTGCCCCATCCTGTGTATATGACAAATACATATGTATAACAGCTATATATGTAATTGTATAATCATTACCAAATCAAGATATAGAATATTTCCATCACTCCAAAAAGTTCCAGTGTGCCCCTTTGAAGTCAATCCACTCCCTCCCACCCCTGGCAACCACTGATCTATTTTTCTGTGGATGGTTTTGCTTTTTAAAACAATATTGTAAAAATGAAATCATATGGTATCTAATCTTTTATGTCTGGCTTCCTTAATTAGCATAAAACATTTGAGATTCCTCCATGTTGTTATATGTATCAGTAGTTTATAACTTTCTATTGCTGAATAGTTATTTCATTATATGGCTATACCATAATTTTTTAAATCCACCTACTAGTTGATGAATACTTGGGTTGTTTTCAGTTTGGGATTATTGTGAAGAAAGCTGCTATAAACACTCAAGACAGAATCTGTGTTCAGACCTAGGCAGTCTAGATCTACAGTCCACAGTTTTTAAGCGTTCCACTCCACTGGTGCCCAATGCATCATGAAGCTCTTTGCCATCATCATGGTACCCCATTTTTGTGTTCTAACTTCTCCTGGTGCCTGAATTGCTCACCAAGTGGAGACTGCCTGATCCCACATCAAGCACCACACATTCAGGCTGGTGGGCAGAAGCTGCATGCCTTTAAAGAAAGCCTTTTGTATTCCCAAACTAATTAAGAAAATATTTATAAGGAAATCCTCTCATTCAGATATCTTTAAAGGGAAGACTTAGAAAATAAGAAGTCAACATTCTGGCCACCATGTAGTGGTCCATGGCTTAAGTTTTAACATGGTACTTAAAACTTCTCTTACCCATAAGTGTTGATCCAGCATAATTTATTATCTTTGGAACAGCATAAATTTATTATAAAAACAATGGGAAAATATCTGCCAATGGTGTGACTTTACATTCATATTGTTTAGAAAAACAAAACAAAAGCCAAACTTATAAAATAGATATTATCATCTCCTAGTCTATGGATAGACAAGACAATTAAAAAAAATTCTAGTTTATCTTAGGTATATATATTTAGCACTGTAATAATAAAAAACCTGAAGAATAATAGCCAAATATAACTAAGAATATATATTCTAGAATTTTAAAAATTACTTAAGCATATACTTTATTCTTTGTGCACCAAAGGATAAGAATCCAAAGATAATACAAGTTTGTCTGAGCTAACAATATTATTTAGAAAATTCTTATGTTTGTTCAAAGTCAAACTGTGCAAAATTCTTCTTATGTCTTTCTTGTTCATTTTATTAGATTAAAAATTATTATTAAAAATTTCAAACATATACAAGTGTAGGGAAAATAGTATAATAAACCTCCTGTACCTATCATCCAGCTTCAGTATTATCACTCATGGCCAATCCTGTTTCTTCTATCTCCCACTGACTCCTCACCTTCACCCAAATTATGTCTTTCTTAAAAAAAAAAAAACAACACAAAACTTTTCAATTTTATTGTTTTTTTTAACCCTCACCTGAGGACACTTTTGTATTTATCTTCAGATAGAGCGGGAAGGAGAGAGGGAGGAAGAGAGAGAGAGAAACATTGATGTGAGAGAGACATATGGAGTGGCTGCCACCCACACGACCCTAACCAGGGCAGGGACAAACTGCAACCGAGGTACGTGCCCTTAGCGGGAACTGAACCTGGGACTCTCTGGTCTGTGGGCCGACACTCTAACTGCTGAGCCAAACCGGCCAGGGCAAACTTTTCAATTTTAAATAATTTTTAATTTTCAAAAAAGTTGCTAAAATATTACAGAGTTCTTTTAAATCTTTCACCAGCTCCCCTCAGTGCTAACATATTACAAAACCACAGTGTAACCACCCATACCAATAAACTGCTTTTATTTTTCTGTAAGAAAAACTGCTCAATTTTTGTGCTCCTCTGCTGAATGCAAATCCACTCATTTAAGGGAACAATAACAATAAAATACCATCCACCCTTAGCAATTTTGTAATTCCTTGTAATTATTTTCTTAATTTGGCTAAAAAAGAGCAAGTACTTTAAGATCTCTGAAATAGCCATAAACTAATGAAATTTTTAGTTAACAAGATGTTTGGGAGAGTCAAGCTCCTATTTTAGGGACATAATATGATATAATAATTATTCAAACACAGAAATACCAATAAAATTCTGGCCCAGACACATTGGCTGTTTCTAAAATATAGATAATTACAATGTCAAGAGACACCTGATCTGAGTCCCCCATAGGATGTTCAAGAGCAAATGAGTTTCCCTTGCCACCCAGAATTCCATTGTTAATTACGAAATATAATAAGTTATCCAAACCATCAAATAATTGGGATTCTTGGTCTGTGGACCTTGCTGGGGTAAGCTTTCCTTGATTCCCCTAAAACAATAATTAGTAGACCCTTAAGAGCCAAAAGGGTTGGCATGCTTCTCCTATTTGTAGCTCCAGTAAATAAGTGAATTAGGTCAAGAAACACAGCTGAGGCCATTTTGGAGCTCACAATTTTGTCAAGGTCATCAAAATAATTACATATTAAGCAATTTGTATCTTGACAAAAACTTCAAAACAGCATTAACAACAGTGAAAAAATAAACAGTTTAGATTCTTCAAACAAAAATACATAACTGATGAGAGAATACAGGGAAAAGTTGTCATTAGGGTGGAATATGATAGAAAACTGGAGAAAGGTTAGTAAGGGAAGATTTGTTTAAAATTGTATCTTAAATTTAAATGCAGGTGACTAAGGCAGCATAGCATAGTGGTTAAAGCAAGATTAGCTCTGGAGTCAGATTGCTTGGGTTCAAATCACAGTTCAACTCCCTCTTACTCTTCTCCCTCAGATTCAGTTTGACTAAAGATGCTTATAATAACCTCTGTCATCTACAGATGCAGCAGGCTTGGGCCAATAAGACCCACACAGAGGAGATCAAGTATTTGTTCACTTGGCTGACTGGTGATATTTCACCCTAACTGAAATGTGGGGCAGGCAGGGGTGAGTCTCACTGGTTCTTGAACACTAATCCACAGTTGTAAGTGAGGGCTGGTGACAAGCTGCTTCACCTTATCATTTCCCTCAGGTAGGGAAGTAATTTAGGTGTCAGGACAACAATGTGCTCTCAGTTTACCTAACTGGCTCTTCCATCTGGGTTCCTTGTACCTAGTTAGTTCCCCATGGGCTTGACTTCAGGCAGGGCACGAGGGAGACTCCAGCCAGCCTCCTTCTCTGAGATTAGAGTTCACTTCTCTGCTGTCCCACATGGAACTCCCCGATGCATGTCCAGACTCTCCCATGTCCAGACTCTCCCGTCATTCTTTGAACACCATGATGACTCAGTCAGATTTGATGCCACTCCCTGCCTAGTCCCCTTGGGTTGAATGCCTTGGGCGTAACTTTGAATTGTTTGCCTGGCTTAAACTCAGTTCACAGGAAAATCAGCTGCTCCCTCTGTTTCACATCCCTAAATCTTCCTTTACCTCTCCTCCTGGTTCCTCCTTCTAATTAGCTAAGTCTCACTTGTCCCCTCTCCTAGTGGGAGCTACCAACCTGTTGACTGGCCAACTCAGTACCATTTATGGAAAACATGTGTAATAGTTGTTATGATTTTAATGACGAGATCTGTTATAATATTTTAAAAAATATTTTTAGAACTGCTAATAAAGATAAGTAGTAATTTGTAGAGGTCAGTTACTTTCCAGACATTCTATATCAAATAGAAATTTTGTGGTGAGTTTGAACATTGAAACAGACCACTCATGCATAGCTGTCAGAACATGCAGAAAAAACTGCCATCTTATTCACGAAATGGCTTTCCTTGCGGTGTACTCAGAGGCAGGTGGGCCTATGGTGGGTTCTGCCAATTCTGAAGGTGGTGATCTGTAAAGGAGGCTTAGATGTAAGTACATAGGTGACTTCTATGTTCAGATTTGCTCTATCATCATGTTCAGAAATAGCTTTTGAAAAGCACAACTGGCACATTGTAGGAAAAAATAAACTTATATTTGATCTGTCCCTTTTCTATAAGTAACTGAGGGATTCAGGTATTCTGTGACAATTTCATTCCACCTTACACTAGAGGACATACTTTAGCAGTACTAGAAGCTTAGAAATCTGAGGTACCACCTCATACCTGCCAGAATGGCTACCATCAATAAATCAACAAACAACAAGTGCTGGCGAGGATGTAGAGAAAAGGGAACCTTAGTACTCTCCTAGTGGGATTGCAGAGTGGTACAGCCACTGTGGAAAACAGTATGGAATTTCCTTAAAAAATTAAAAACAGAACTGCTATTTGACCCAGTGATCCCACTCCTAGGAATATAGCCTAAGAATCCTGAAACACCAATCAGCTAAGATCTGGAAACAACCCAAGTGCCCATCAGTAGGTGAGTGGACAAAAAAACTGTGGTACACATATACAGTGGAATACTATGCGGCTATAAAAAAGAAGGATCTATTACTCTTTGAGACAGTGTGGAGCCACCTAGAGAGTATTATATTAAGCAAAACAAGCCAATCAGAGAACGACAAATATCATATGATCTCACTTATATGTGGAATCTAATGAACAAAATAAACTGATGAATAAAATAGAAACAGAGGCATGGAAACATGGAACAGACCAACATATCTCAGAGCGGAGAGGGGAGGGGATGGGAAGAGATTAACCAAATAACTTATATGCATATGAATAGCCCATGGACACAGAAAATAGGGTGGTGAAGGCCTGGGGCAGGGCAGGAACTAGGAGGAGGTGGGCAATGGGGGGAAAATTGGGGACATCTATAATACTAACAACAACAAAGATTTAAAAAAAAAAAAAAGAGAGAAATCTTATAGAAAATTGAACTTTAGCCAAGTCTGGGGGAACCTGGCTTTCATGGACTGCCAAAGAATCTGGCACAGACACACATGATAAGACTGAAAGCATTTGGGTTTTGTTCACAATTTAACAGAATTCTCCCACGGTAGCCATTACACTCTGATCAGGTTACCAGATCTGAAGTTTTCAGCATCAGATGCCAGGCAGTGCACATTGAAATTCTTAGTTGCTTCAGATTTATGGAAGTCATATTGAAAGACATGGAGGTATGGATTAGCCTACAAAGCAATTAACCGGCGAGTTCTCACACAGTAAGCCTGAGGCCTCCCCTGACAAAGAGAGAGGCCATTAAAAAAAAAAAAATTCCTCACCCGAGGATATTTTTCTATTTATTATCAGATAGAGTGGGGGGGGTAGAGGGAGAGGGAGAGGGAAGAGGAAGAGAGAGAGAGAGAGAGAGAGAGAGAGAGAGAGAGAGAGAGAGAGAGAGAGAGAAAGACATCTATGTGAGAGAGACACATCCGGGACGAAGCACAACCGAGGTATGGTGCCCTTGACCAGAATCGAACCTGCGACTCATTGATCCAAGGGTCCAAGCTCTAACTGCTGAGACAAACTGACCAGGGAAAGTGAGGCCATTTTTTAAGCTCTCTAAGCTCTCCACGTCACCACAGCCATCTCTAAATATTCTTTTTGGGTATTTTCTCAATGGTCAGGATGTTATTAGAAATGAGGAAAGAAACATTCAGCAAATTATTTGAGCTGTTTCTGAATGAGCAGTGAATAAGATGGGAGAGGTGATTTTGGGAGAGGACCAGAAGGCTTATTTCTACAACTGTTCTTTTTTTCTTCTTCTTCTTCCAGATTTATTGAGATACAATTGATATACAACATTGTGTAAAAGTAAGGTATACAATGTGTTGATCTGATACACAAACATTGCAAAATGATTACCACTGTAGCTTTTGCTAACACCTCCAACATGTCACATAATTACAATTTCTTTTTGGTTGTGAGAACGTTAGATCTACTTTCTTAGTCTGCTGTGGTAAACTAGAATCACAATGCTGTGCATTATATTCCCAGAGTTTAGTCATCTTCTAACTGGAAGTTTGTACCCTTTGACCAACATCTCCTCATTTCCCTTACCCCACAGCCTCTGGTAACCACCATTCTACTCTGTTTCTATGAATTGGACATTTTAGTATATATAAGTTATTATATATAAGTATTTGTCTTTGACAAATTTCACTTAACATAAAGCCCTCAAGTTTCATTCACGTTGTCTCAAATGGCAGGTTTTCCTTCTTTCTCATGGCTGAATAATATTCTTCTGTGTGTGTGAAAAATCTTTTATCCATTTATCCATTATGAACACTTAGCTTGTTTCAATATCTTGGCTATTGTAAATAATGCTGTAATAATAGGAGTGCATATATTTTCAAGATACTGTTTTCATTTCCTTTGGATATATATCCAGAAGTGGGATTGGCTGAATCCTGGTAGTTCTATTTTTAATTTTTTGAGGATCCTCCATACTGTTTTCCATAGTACTTGTATCAATTTAAATTCCCAGTAACAGTGCACCAGGGTTCCCTTTTCTCCACATCCTTGCCAATCTTTATTTCTTGTCTTTTTTATGATAGCCATTCTAACAAGTGTGAGGTGATATCTCATTGTGGTTTTGACTTGCATTTCCCTGATGATTAGTGATGTTGTGCATTTTTTTTTTATGTACCTGTTGGCCATTTGTGTGTCTTCTTTGAAAAAAATGTCTATTCAGTTCCTTTGCCCATTAAAACAATTTTTTTAATTGATTTTTCTTTTTTAGAGAGAGAGGAAGGGAGAGGTAGAGAGAAACATCGAAGAGAGAGACCATGGATTGGCTGCCTCCTGCATGCCCCCAACTGGGGATTTGGCCCACAGCCTGGGCATGTGCCCTGACTGGGAATCAAACTGGAGACCTCTTGGTACATGGGTCGACGTTCAACCACTGAGCCACACTGGCTGGGCCTTTGCCCATTTTTAAATTGGATTGTTTGTTATTGTTGTTATTATCGACTAGTATGAGTTCTTTATATATTTTGGATATTAACCCCTAATCAGAGATATGGTTTTCAGATTAACTCTAAATGAATTAAAGATTTAAACGTAAGACCTGAAACTGTAAAACTCCTAAAAGAAAAATAATAGGGAAAAATCTCCTTGACATTGGTCTTGGCAGCAATTTTTTTGGATATGACACTGAAAGCACAAGTAACAAAAGCAAAAATCAGTAAGTGGGACTACATTAAACACCTATACTTCTTTGCAGAATACCAATTCCTTTTGCGGCTCATTCTGGGTCTAGAGAGAAAAAGGGAGCCCAGATGTTGGTATTTCTCATGAGTCCTTTTTGATCCTTTGGCCCTAAACAGACTCTATAATTTTATTGTTCATCATTTTCTCCACCAGAAATCATAAAAGCCATCAAGTGCAATTGTATGGTGAGAAGAGGACACAGGAATTCTGAATATCTTTCCTTACTCTGTTCATTTTCTCAGACATCTACTTTTGGAATCAGATGAAGTTAACATTCCTGCTTTGCCACAGTTGAGTCTTGGGAAAGTTACTTCACCATTCTGATTCTTAGTTTCCTCATCCATGAAATGGGGATAATAATATCTAGCTTACAGAATTACTATGAGAGTTAAAATGGGGTATTATATGGAAAGCAGCGAGTACAATGCCTAACAACACTCTCAACAAATGGTTGCAACTTTAATTTTTGATAGTAGTTACTTAGCTTGGATAAAAGTATTTTATTTTTTTTTCCCTTTTTTTTTTTAATCCTCACCTGAGGACATTTTTTCATTTTTTGCTCAGATAGAGTGGGAGGGAGAGAGAGGAAGAGAGAGAGAGAGAGAGAGAAACATCGACGTGAAAGGGACACATCGAGTGGCTGCCTCCTGCACGACCCAACCAGGGGCCGGGGACAAACTGCAACCGAGGTACATGCCCTTAGCGGGAACCGAACCCGGGTCTCTCTGTACCGCAGGCCGACGCTCTAACCGCTGAACCAAACCGGCCAGGGCGGATAAAAGTATTTTAAAGGTTGGGGAGGCTACCTCAAATTCTCAGTGGAAGTAGGGAATATATAAACAAACAATTAGTTAACAAGAAAGACAATAAGGCATCACTCATCTTATGGAAAGAATTTGTTGCATGATGCTAAATTTTAGGTAGTTTTGAGTGTAGGACTATTGTTAGACCGTAGTAGGGAAATTATTTCAATTATATAGGAAGGCATATAAGAAATGTGAAGCCTGGAGTACATCACAAGACTTATTTTTATAACCTTCAAAGAAAGGTGTTATATGAAAGTATAAATTATATATGTTCACTTTTGTAATTATACCTAAACTACCTACTCCCAGATTTCATTATGTAATTCTTCAGACTTAACTTTATTTCCTTTATAAAGCAATGTGTCATAAAAAACCTTCTATAAAAGAAATCATTACTAATCACATATTTACTATATAAAGAGAAAATATCCCCCTAAATATTCATATTTAAATTGCCATATTAGCTACTCTGAAATTGTTATTGGACAAAACTAATCATGTATTCAAGGTAGGTAAAATATTTATAAACATGATTCAAATTACCTACATTCAGAGACTTCATAAAATCTTTTCAAATAAATTTCCCTGTAAAAATTCAGAAATATATTAATAGTTGTTGAACTGTTGTACACATTGTGGGTCATTTGCCTCCAATTCTGGCTCAGAATGGGTATTATGCAAACAATTTTTATCCCAAATTCTCTCCATGTCCTGCTAAATTTTTACAAGAAAGTTCTCTGCAATCATGCCATTGCAGTGGCATAAGTACGACTTTTCAAATGGCACACGTAGGAGCTCTAAACATTTGAACTAGAAAAGCAAGATGAAGTCTATGAATTCAGCCCAGAGGCAAACAGCCAACTAGGAAAAAACTACAGAAGCATTCAATGGGACACACACTATCTATAGCCAACATCTACAATGTCCCCATAATAAACACACACTTCTTCCTCAAGAGCAAGAGTTCTTTTTGGCTTGAAATCAGTTGAATAATTGCCCTCCCCCTTTCTTATAATTTCTCTTCATATTATTCATCTTAATTTGCTAGATAATTTTAATTATTTCATCAAAGTAACTTTGTAAGTCATACCAGTGTTACAACTACAACACAGGAGTGGCTCTTCCCACCTGGTTCCACACTTTCACTACCTGTAGTCAGCAACATTCCCCAGACCTACAAACTTCATAATAATAACAGAAAATGAAAAATATATATTCAATAAGCAACCTACACTTTAAGAGAACGACAGGGTCATTACATTTATTGTGCAGAAACAAAAGTACAATTATAATATAATAATTTGTTCCAAGATTCTAACTAAATGAGTGTATACAAAATGTTAAACTTGAAGGTGTGAAAGGAAGTAATATGTGATTACTAATAATAAGCAGAGACAGTTCCCATGAGCCACAGAAATTTTTGGTACGAGAAGAAAAAAGGGAGCATTTTCTGAAAAAATATTGATATACAGCACACTTTTATAGAAATGTCTCAGTACTTATTTTTATGTAGTTCTTATCAACTACTAAAGCAGAGTTAAATTGATTATTCTATTTTTTATCAGTTATCAGTTGGTTAAATGTTCCTCAGATCATTGGGATCATTAGCTTAGCAATCACATACCAGCCAGTTGCATATAAGATCTCAGACAAGAGACCAGCTTGCATCTCAACATATATACACAAATTCATTCAAGTAGAAAAGAAAGTCTATTTTAAAATGCAAAAGGGGGGGACATCTGTAACACTTTCAACAATAAATATAAAAAAAAAACACAAAATAAAATGCATATTCTGAATTGTCCACAATAATTTGACACAATTAACCAAAATGTTTTAACATAAATGGTTTAACACCTTAATAGCAGCATATAAAAGCATATACTAGAACAATTTAAAGTAGAGAAAACTTAAACTTTAAAGCTAAGCCATAAACTTATATTAAAATAATGTAAAAAGTAAAAACATGAACTGACACAAGAGGAACTTGGTATAAATGTAATTACTGTGTATTTAGTCACAGTAGTATTTAATTTGACAAATATTCAATTCTCTTACAGATTATTTGCTAGTCTGTCTGATTTCTATGAATTCCTGGGAGAGTTTAAGCCAAGTGGTAACATTTAATGAAGACATGTTTTGATTGATTATCTCTCAGTGATCTGTCCGACATATAGTGAGTTATGAAAGTCGTCAATAATTTCCCCTCAAGCAATAACTCTATTTAAAAAGTTACTTTTAATGGGTTTATCAAACTATACCTTTTATAAAAAACAATGAAACACTTGCTAAGATTGTATCAAAATCGTGGCTGACTATTAGATTGAAAATATATATGTTAGTACTTGAGCAGATTGCCAAGGTGTCTTAGCCAACTCATTATAACTGCGTCTACCTAAAGGCAAGCAACAGGAATGTTGGTAAATAGAACAAAACAATGATTTTAAGAAAATGCAAAAATGATATACACATAAAAAATAAAAGTATATAAACTTGTGTAGTGTATAGCAATATAGCTACTTGTAATATAATGTGAATAGTATGTCTTCAGGCAATTGAATAGAGAAGTAAAGCTGAACACAGCCATACCAACCAAATGGCAAATGTGACACCTGATAATGTAAAACAGAGGCATCCCCAGGGTGCCATGTAAAATTATTATAAAGCGGTGAAATAACAATATAAAGTTAATTTTATTAAAATTAACAATACTTCCCATCAGCACGAGACAATCTATATTCAAAATTAAAACAGTAGGAATGTTTATCCATTCAAGCATTCTGATAGGCTAAATATTGTTGATTGTTAAAAGAAATAAAGTTTCCAAGCCTCTTTTTTTCTTATACATTCATAAATGCTCATCCTTATGAGAAACACCGCATTCAAAGGCCTGAAATTAAAAACATGTTTCCTTATGAAATTTAGTATATCTAGCATGTTGCTATAGAAATATCCCAGTTTACTATTGTAAAAAAATCTTGGTATCTTGGAAATAAAAGAAAGGATAAACTGATCAAATTTTGCATGGCACTTTTCAAGTGCAATGAAGAGAAATAGGTTAGATGAGTAATTTCATGGTATTATCTAAATCTTGATGCTTGCTGATTTCTACAACTTTCTATTTGCAGAACTGACCTGCATACACTTGCCAGCTATGAGGTTTGTGTTAAGTAAAAAAATTCAATTTTTAGTCTCCTTTAGCTTTCAAAATATAATATTGAGAGAGTTTTCTTCATTACAAAAAAGAATACAAGTTCATTGTCAAAAAAATTAAAATAAAGAAAAGTGCAAAGAAAGAATAAATATTATCCCTAATGTTGTGTTATAACCTGTAGCCATTAGCACTTTGGAACACATCCTTCCAGTATTTTTTTTTTTAATGTAGCAATAAGCATATATGTTTTTGATTCTTTTTTTTTTTAATTTTTTTTTTTTTTTATCCTTACCCGAGGACATTTTTCCATTTTTTGTTCAGATAGAGTGGGAGGGAGAGAGAGGAAGAGAGAGAGAGAGAGAGAAACATCGACGTGAAAGGGACACATCGAGTGGCTGCCTCCCGCACGACCAACCAGGGGCCGGGGACAAACTGCAACCGAGGTACATGCCCCCAGCGGGAACTGAACCCGGGTCTCTCTGGACCACAGGCCGACGCTCCAACCGCTGAGCCAAACTGGCCAGGGCTGTTTTTGATTCTTAATATTTAATAAAAAATAAACCTGAATGAAGACTATGCCATATTACAAAATGAATTTTACCTTTTCACTTAAACTAAAGGACTATTTCACAGCATGTACTGTGTTTCACTTGAAGAGTAGCTGCAGTTATATGATAAACTACTTCTGGTGAAGAACTGAACATTAGTTTAAAATTCAGGAGTTAGTCAATAGCATCATGGAGTGGGGTGAGGAATATATTCTCTGGACTGAGATGCATTTTGTCATTAGGGGACAGAAGGGTTATTTTATGAGATCCTGAAATTTTGAGGAGCTTCCTATAGTTTAGACATTTGGAAATCTGTTTTATATGTTTGGAAATCTAAATCCACTAATGATACTATGATAAAGATCCCCATATGAGGCCAGTTTTATGTCCTTGATATTTATAAACCAGAAAACATGGATTATATAAGGTAGAGCAAGGGGCAATTTAAGAGTTATAATTAAAGATAACATGCTTTAAGTTTATTATTTATTGATTGGAGAGAGAGAGAGAGAGAGAGAGAGAGAGAGAGAGAGAGAGATCTGCTGTTCCGCGTATTTATGCATTCATTGGCTGCTTCTTGTATGTGCCTGACCAGAGATTGAACCCACAACCTTGGCATATGGGGACAATACTCTAACCAACTGAGCTATCCAGCCAATGCCATTATCAAAGGAAAGAAACCAATTTATGTAAAACTATTAAATTTAATTTAAGCCAGAAAATCTAAGCTTTACATTGAATTCATTCTAACTCTTTAATGCTGGCTACTGAGCTGAGGCTCTAACAGCAGGTAAGTTATCAGATAACTCACTAGGAATTTCACAAGATGAATGAAGTTGATAAACAAGAACTTTCCCAGCCTCTTTTATTATCCCTAGATGATCTCTTTTATATTTTTAGGGAGAAAAGCAAATCTTACACTCTATCTTACCACATTTTCTCCCATATCTTCTTATATATCATATCATGTGTTGCCCCTCACCAGGAATGTAAACTCCATGAGGGCAGGGTTTTTACACTGATGTATCCCCAGTGCCTAGAATAGTACTTGGCACATAGTAGGTGCCCAATAAATATTTGTTGAATAAGTAGATGAGTTTTCTTTAATTGGATAATTAGAGTTAGCAGAAGTCAATTTAAATCTTCAAAACAAAGAAAGAAATTTTATAAGAAATTAAATATACTTCTCAGAACTTGGGTTTATCTTACTTTGGAAGCACACATTTTCATAACTTTTGGTTTCCTTTAGAGGGTTATTTTGATAACAGTAAATAGAGCTTACTTCACTGAAAATATGTGAATTCATTTTTTAAAATTTCTGAAAACACTTTTTTTTTTGCCACTGGGGCTAGGACAAAAAAAAAAAAAAAAAAAAAGAAGACTCCCCTGTCTCTTTCTTGTAAAAAATACAGTACTAACCATACAAATCCAAGTAGCTGCCTCATCAATTCTCATTTATTCTACCTCATCTATTCTCCTGCTAAGAATATTCTATATTGTATATTCCTATTGAACAATAGGACCATTCTGAAAAATTTGTGTACTAGCAAAACAGTAATGCAGATTCCAGTGATAAGATGAGTGAGCAGGATGCAAGAATACCTTAAAGATCACCTGCCACACTTGTGTTTGAGGTGCTCCATGGCTGTTTACACCTAGTGCCATCTGGCTCTATAGATATAATAACAATTATTCCATTGAGGTGTGTAGCTCCCTAAATCATATTAATATACAATGATTCCACTAGTCTTATAGGAGTTGATGTCTTTGTGTGCTCCCATTTAACCTGGGTAATGCGCTAAAACAAGTCTGCCTCATCATTAAGAATTGATTTTTTATTTATGTGAATGTCACTGGCAATCCCATGATATCCCTTTGTAATTCAGTTGAACAGGACTGCATGCTAGCGTTAATCTATTTTTATGGCATATCTTTAAAAATTTGCAACATCTTGCTACATTTGGATATTTATATAGAGATTTGTGTTCCCGCAGAAAGCTGTTGTTAGCTTTGGAGATCCATTTCATACAGCAATAGGGCAAGTATCTAATAAACTTCATTAGCTATCTTATATCAGATAAAGGTTAATATCCTTAAATTATTTAACCTTGGTAGAATT
Organism: Tadarida brasiliensis; assembly: GCA_030848825.1. NCBI lineage: Eukaryota > Metazoa > Chordata > Mammalia > Chiroptera > Molossidae > Tadarida > Tadarida brasiliensis. The sequence goes on from CM061273.1 coordinate 40,439,041, forward strand.
TACTAAGATCACATAAATTACATATACACTAATGAAAATCATTAGTTAGCCTACTTTAAAAAACCCACAACAACCAACAGGAATAAAATAAAAACATTTAAAAATCAGCCCTTTGGACACATGTAATGAAAATAACTTGGTGAATTTACCATGATCACCCATTTCTTAATGTTGTCATTGGTTACTTATTTAGATACTTGACATCAACAACTATTCAGATGTGCTAATATTTGTAAAAAAGTCACATTGTTTTTTTTTGGCTAATGCAAAATCTGATTTCAAAAGTCATAGTTATAATTATTTATAATGTGCCTTAATGACTTGCTAATTTAAAAATATTATAATAAAAACAATAAGCAGTAATAAAGAGAAGAAAATAAATATTTTAAAATACTGAGAACAAACAGTACATGGCAAAAATTACACTTTAAACCTAGTTTTCCTGAGAGTACTTACAGGATCATTAAATAATTACCTCATGAAGAAGTTCTGTCAGAACACCTTTCATATTGGGATGAGAATTAGAGACTTAGAACCTTTTTAGAAAGCAATAGTGAGTTCCTTCCAAAAATGACAGAATTTAGGTTGTGGAGAGATTATAGTCTGTTATACACGAGGTTCTTGCCAATTTTATACTGCTGTTTTAAAGGTAGAATTGCTCTTATGCTAGTGAGACTTTATAATATATAATTAGCGATACAGCAAGTCATAAGGAAGTTGAACAAGTTTCAGGATTTTTGAAGAAAAGAGGCAATACTTCTTCAAATCTAAAAGATTTTGCAGAAGAGTGTCACTGCAAACCATAAACTACTTTAAGATTCTTGGCCTAGAAAAGTCTCTTGTGCTTTGCATGGATTATTTAGACAATTAAAAAAAAAAAAAAAAAAGGACGCTGGGGCAAAGTCATTATTCTAACTTAAAAGATATGTCCTAAAACTTAATTAAGGGCTCAACCTTAAGAAAGACACATTCATAAAAACTACATTTGAGTTAGAAGTGTTAAATCAATGTAGTCTTCAATGTAACCCACTAATACCTGTACTCCCGAAACTGTAATTTTTACAAATATGTTTCCTAAGAGCTGTGTAAATTATATTCTTTATGTATTGTAATGTTATAAATAACAAAGAAGCAACTGTGTGCTTTTGTATTCAATAAACAAACATTTAATGCTCAGATATTTTAACTAAAAATAGGTTCACAAAGAAGCTGGGGATATCTTTCTGTGCTCTTCAGAACTATGTGTGGTGAGCAATTATCAGGAATAATATACGTGTCAGTTTTTGAGTATAGTATTGCTTCTAAACAGTATTAAAAAACCACTCCACAAAGATGATAAAAGGTGGATTAATCACCTAAATGCCTATAAATTGAGATTTAAGGTCAGAGATATTCTCTTCACTCACCCTCTTGTCACATATGGGGTTGGTTGGTCACACATCATATCCTGGTGCGTACAAGGTATGCACTGTGGTTCACAGTTAATATTGGGGATCTGGTTTACAGGGCTCACAATTCAGGTTTTAAAACATAATAATGGTAGTGCCTATATACTAGTCTAATGATTCGAATGCTTTATTTTCATTAAAATAATTCTTTATTTTAGGAATGAGCCAAGTAAAGAGGGAACATGGAGTCAGTTTGAAATCTACTTCAGGACTCACCTCAATCGGGTGAACTGTGAATGCTGTGACAATGACATTCACAATAGCATTGCTGCTGGGTACTGCTATAATTTGCTCTCTATGATTGTCCCTTTAAACAAAAAGCTCTGCACTCAGCATGCAAAGAAGTTAGAAGTGGGGAAAGGAGGGGCATCCTCACATGTAAGAGGAGAGAAAGGAAAAAACTGCAGATCAATCATTTATAATTAACAAAAATCCGATTGGTGCTTTAAATAGAGATCAATGTGTTCCAGGCTGCCTGGATTGTGGGGATGTATTCACCTTCTCGTAACTCTCCAAGCAAGCTGTCACACCTACAGAATCACCATTTGTTTTCTTAACAAAGCTTCAGGGGGCGCCAGGCTCTCATTGAAATTTCATTAATCTAATGGAGTAAAGTCCTATAGAAAAAAATCAAATTCTCGTTGGACGAGATGCTACCTGGGAAAGATAACCTCTGTTTGAACTCTCAGACTTGGATCGCTCTGCTATTAGTCTGAGGAAACAGACAGCAACAACGCTGATTACAGCCACTGGCCTCAACAATTTTTTTTTCTAACTAGCAATTTCGCGTGCAAGTGCCACAGTGTCAGCTAAAGAAACACAACTGCGGGTTTTCTGCAGAGCGAAATGGTTCTGAAATGTCACTGAATAGCTCACAAAGGACGCCAATCTACGACAGCAGAGACATAAGCATATAGGAGAAAGGGCCCACACATCCTCCTTTCAAAGGTATGTTATTTACATGCATGTAATTTGTGAAACCCACAGCTATTTAATTCAGGGTTTTCACAGAAGTCTAAACCAAAATCTGTTTAGAAAGCAATAGTGAGATTCTTCCAAAACTCATAGAATTTTGGGTACGGGGAGATTGTGATATGGTATACACATAAGTAGATGTCCTACAGAGTAGATGACAGTCTTCCAGTTTCCAAGACAACAATTCTAATCGTTATTTAGTGATCATATTTCAGCATCACCTCCATGTAATTTATTTTACAAGTTTGCAAATGTGGCCCAAATGTGTACATGTCAATGTGCAGTAGCAACAGGACCTTTGAGAGGAAAATATGGAATGCTGATTCATCAAAAATCCTTCTAGGAATGTCCTCATTGGCTCATCAGATCTTCACTTAGCAAGAGTATAGGGTGGTAGACATGTGTGTAATAAAAAGGCCAAAGTGACTAGGCTGCGTTTATACCAAATTAAAATAGCTTTCCATACTGCTTAGTTTTCCCCTATTTAAATGTCTATTTAAAAAAAAATTAAAGTGACTAACAGACCAGTGAATTGAGGTCCCCTGTATAAGAGTTCAAAGAGAAAATGAAACAACCTGTAGAAAGCCCTCCGCTAGGCTCCTAAGTGAATACTACGCTTCACAAGAAGCGGCTGAGCAAAGGGAAGTCGACTGCAATCAGGTGAGATCACAGTCAAGCTCAGCACTGCTTTCTGGTTTCACATACTCCTAAATCTAGAATTGATTGTGCAAACCTCACTTGTGTTAAAGGAGAAAACAAATCTTACTTTAGAGTCAAAATACAAACTAGTAATTTTGATAAAAACTACAATTTTTGTATTCACGTTTTCTAAAAAACAAGGATCTCAAAATTATAGCATTTAATAAAGAGAAAAAAGCAATATTTTGAAAAACAAAAGGAAATTCATGACATCCTAGGTAAGCAACTGCAATCATTGAAAAATTTCTGAGTTCAGATTAGATAATATTTTCATTCTGCAATAAACATGCTGTTTTTCACCTAACTCACATAAAGCTTACTTCAGGTCAGGAAATGTCTTCTGTCTCCAAAGCACCTCACAGGAGTGAGTAACTTCCTATTATTTATTTTTTCCACTTCTCTGTTTATGGGTAGACATTTTTCTACTTGGGATAGATATAATATTTTTTCTTCTGGTCTAAATTTATCCATAAAGACATAGCTTACGTTCATACATAAATTCTTTAATTTCCTGTTCTGAGATCCACCTGTAGAATTATACTTCCTGCTCTCCATCTACATCCTATTTAAAGATGCCACTGAAAGTATATCAATTTTTTATTTTAAGCAACAGGAAAATGGGTAATGTGTCTATGTGTATGTACTGTTTATATAAACACATAATGTATGCAAATCTATACACATAAAAAAGTTAGTTTACTCAAGTTAAGATTATTAAAATTGATCTTGGGAACAAAATAATACACCTTTTCTAGGCATTCATCCATACTATAGAGTCGGAGAAAGAAAGATTGTGAGAGGGAGACACACACATTCAGATGAGCCTTCAGGGAATTGTATGAACTTTTGAACCAGAGGCGGAGAGCCAGAACCCAGCCTGTTCCCACTTTAATAAACATTTTTTTTCTTCAATTAATTAAGGTTTGGAAAGAAAAAAATCCACAGAAGAGAAGTAATTTAGCATGCAACGCATACGTTACAGATGGATCCTACCTTCGGATGCTTATTAAATCTATGCATGATTGCGCTGGAGAAAATTAATTGCATTGTTTCTCACTATTCAAAAGGGGGTTGCAAACAGCTCAAAAATAAAAAGGAAATAAAGCAAGATTGTTGTTGTTGTTGTTTTAAAAAAACAGCTACAGTATGAAAGGAATACTTCAAAGTCCTAAAACAAGTAATACCCACAATTGGCATAAGAGCACAAAAGATTCCTTTAAATATTTTTGATATTTTAAAACACTGTGTATGTGTCCAGAATACATATAAGTTTATATACTTTAAGTTTACAAATATTCTGGTCTAACTAAAATTTCCTACTCAGTGGCATTTGAACTATCCAATTAAGTGGCGAGTTTTTGTTCAAATCCTGCTGTGGAGAAAGGTTAACATGAGCAGTATGCCTCACAGTCAACTGCATCTTGGTCAGCTGGGTTCACTCCATCCCAGTGTTTGGAAAAAGTGATAAATTCTTAAAATTTTTGGAGAAAAATATAAAATATTATTATAAAATATTCAGAATATAAGTAATCCTTTGCATTTTTATCAGCTTTAATTAAAAAAAAAAAAAAAAAGCTCAGAAGCTTCAGAAACTCAAGCCATTTTTTGCCTTTTCTGAATTCCTACTAGTGAAGTTGAACTGTAACCTCTTTCTTAGATTGTCCTGAAAATTATCTTCATCAAACTTGAAAGGACCACTCTCCACCTAACTCTAAGGAGTTAGAAGAGCCATTACTTTTCTTAACTCACTCATTCCCAGATTTAAAAATAACCTCTGTGTTACTTCATTACAGATGCTCCTCTTGATGTGATCCACCCTGTTGTTGACTGAAAACATTTCACTTAAGAACTGCTGAACTTATTTGATTCCATGACCCAAATAGATGAAGGGTTTATTTTATTCTTGCTCCCACTCCAAATCTATAAATCAGCCTCTCTAATCCCTGATTAACGTGTATAACTATTTTAAAGTATTTGTCATGACACAAATTTTGCTAAGAGTAACAAACTAAGGACATATCATAAATGAATTGGTCCTATGTATAACAGAGTTCATAAGATATAGGTAAAAACATAGATATATTAACTTTGGGATTAATTTATATAGTGCCCTTCACCAGCAACTCTCAAAGAACAATGTAAATTACCTCATACATAATTACAGATATTATTGTCCCTAGTTAGGAATAGGGCAAAACAAGATCATATGGTGAGACAGGTAGAGCAAAACTTCTAAGACAAGTATTTGACTTTTATTCCCTTGCTCTAACTTTTAAAATCAGACCTACCATCCTATTAGAACATCAACCAATTAAAAGTAGGGTCTCGCCCTGGCAGGTTTGGCTCCGTGGTTAGAGCATCGGCCTGCGGTCCAAAGAGACCCGGGTTCGGTTCCTGCTAAGGGCATGTACCTCGGTTGCAGTTTGTCCCCGGCCCTGGTTGGGTTGTGTGGGAGGCAGCCACTCGATGTGTCCCTTTCACGTCAATGTTTCTCTCTCTCTCTCTCCCTCCCTCCCTCCCTCCCTTCCACTCTATCTGAACAAAAATGGAAAAATGTCCTCGGGTGAGGATAAAAAAACAAAACAAAAAACAAATAAAGTAGGGTCTCATCAACAATAAAGAACATATCTGTTTTAGTCCAGGCACCACTCAAAAGGGAAAAATACATGCCACCGTGAGACACTCAGGTCAAAACTTAGCCCATGCCTTGTGCTGCTAGAGTTTTTCTAAACGTGACATAAAAAATGTATAGTACCTATTTTATTGGTTCTTAAAGGAATATATGGATTGGACCTGTAGAACTTGACCATTACTAAAGACAGTCTAAGGTATTAAAACAGGGCCAGCTGCAGAAATTTTGGCAGTCTTACTTAAGTCAACCACATTGATAGGCATGAAATGCCTGAATAATATAGGTGGGAAAAAGTCCAAGAAGAGCATTTCTTAGTTCAAGACACCTGAATTCATGTCCTTGTCCTAGAAAGATCTCTTCATCTGTTTGCTGCACTGCAACCTTGAGCAGCCTCCCCCATAGGGCTGACTGCAGCCAAATATACATTTGACCTGTCTTTTTAAAAAAATATGTTTTTATTGATTTTTAGAGAGAGAGGGAGAGAGAGATAGAAACATCAATGAGAGAGACACATTGATTGGCTGCCTTCTGCACACCCCTCCTGGGGATCAAGCCTGCAGCCTGGGCATGTACCCTGACTGAGAATCGAACTGGCAACTTCGTGGTCCATGGATCGATGCTCAACTGCAGAGCCACACTGGCTGGGCTTGACCTGTCTTTTTATTCTAGATTCTCTCAGATGTTCCCATATTTACCTTTTTTTTTATTGTTGTTAATCCTCACCTGAGGATCTTTTCCCATTGATTTTGAGAGAGAGTGGAAAGAGAGAAAGAGTGAGAGAGAGAGAGAGAGAGAGAGAGAGAGAGAAAGAGAAAGAGAGAGAGAGACATCGATGTGAGAGACACATCGACTGGCTGCCTCCCACACGACCCTGAACCTGCAACCCTTGACTGGGAATCAAACCCAAGACCCTTCGGTCTGCAGGCCAATGCTCTAACCACTGAACAAAATTGGCCAGGGCCATATTTACCTTTTAAGTTTCTCTTGCAATGGACACAATCCTCCCCACCTCAAATATGGAGTATTGCAAATGAAAGTTTTGTATGTCAGTCATCCCTAGCTACTGGTCACCTAAAGTTCTGGGATATCCTCTGTAAAGAACCTGTCACATTAAGCTACTCTAGTATCTTTCTACAAAAGTTCCAGGATGAGCACCAACAAGCAACTAGTCAGAAGCTGCTGGCAAAGCAGTTTTTGTAGCCTGCTTGACTCAAGCTCTGCTTGGACCAATTCTCATTGAGTAGATGGAAGGGGTTATCAAAATCTGGATACCAAAAGAACAAAGTAATTCTAGGAAAGTAGATAGTTAAATTCACTTTCCATAATCTAAGAGTTCAGACTAAGTTTCAGATTTAAAAAAAAATTTTTTTTTCCTTTATTGATTTTAGAGAGAGATGAAGGGAGAAGGAGAGAAAGATAGAAACATTGATGAGAGAGAACATCGATTGGCCACCTCCTGCATGCCCACCACTGGGGATTGGGCCCACAACCTGGGCATGTGCTCTGACTGGGAATCGAACCAGTGACCTCTTGGTGCATGAGTCAATACTCAACCACACCAGCCAGGCCAAGTTTCAGATTTTAAGATACTTACTGTATAAGTAAGAAGAGTTAAAAAAAAATTAAAACCCTTAATTGACTTAGCCTTTATTTTATATTTCTTACACACCTTAAAATGAGTACACTATTCTCTTGGAGCAGAGCTCACTGATGACTGGGGAATTAGATTCAAGACACTATACTTTGATTTAGCAAATCCCTGTATTCATTTATTACATGGGATCCTGTTTTCCTGAAAGAGTTAAACTTCCTCTATAAGGTAAAGAGCTTAATCACTCTCGGATGAGATATTTTTTCTATTTTCCAATGCAATTACTCTTTGTCTTAAATCTAATTGAATTCACTTTCCATGTTAGTGGGGGAAGGGAAGTGGGTAGGAGAGATGCAGCATATGTTAGAAGACAAATAGTGTGAATTGTAGACTTTTTGATATAGAAGATTTTTTAAAGACAAAAAATGCGATCTGATAAGAATGTTTAAATATTCAGTGGTGAGGTGGGGGTGGGGGAGATTTTGGCCGTCAGCAACTGGATTTTGTGTATGGAGAACATCAGGGACACTGCATCAGGAACATTCCTATTTATAATTTATAAAGTACCTTGGGATTCTCTGGATGAAAAGTACCATATAAATGTGAGCATTTTCATTTCATGTGGGTGATCACAGATTGTTGACACTTGAGCATAAACATATTTCAGTAGTCAAAGGGAAATAAACTGTTAGGTGGATCTGTTTTTTCTGCCATTTTTTTCTTCCCTGAGTTGTAACACACACATGGAGCATGTCCTTTTTGACTGCCTCTTCTCCCTTTTCTAAAGTTCCTGTCTCTGTCATTTATCTTTGTAGTGTCAGTGAACTGTCCAGCATTTGCCTTTGTACTCATAAGCTATATTGAAAAAAGTAAACATTTATCGTAGATTTATCTGGTATAGTGTTTTCTACCCTCAGTATTTCTGGTGTCTAAGGGAGGAAGACCTCCAGATATCAGGGGTGGGGGGAGAGAGGGAGGTTTTTACACTGTGACACATTAAGAAACACTGTAGAACAAGAGACTGCTATTATCTCAAGGTTCTTTGAAGGTTTTTAGGATATGACAAATATATATGTATAATTTGAAAGACTGGGTCACAGAACCACATTTTTTGGGGTGGTTCAATTTTACAAACACTTACTGAATGTCTAGTATGTGCTGAAATCTGTAAGAAATATAAAAATAATTAAGACACGACCCCTGTCCTCTGGGAGCTCACAGTCTGTTGGAGAAGCCAGCACACATAAATAATATAATGCAAGGCAAGTGGTGGTAACAGCTATAACAGAGTTATTGATCAAGTAAAATGTAAGACAGGCAGATGTTGAATCTTACTCGGGACAACTAGGAAGCCATGTGGAGAGGAGTTTGAACAGAGCCTTGAAAGGATTAGTGGAATGTGGGTAACTGGAGAGGGTGGGAAAGGCATTCCAGGTGGAAGACACAGGGCTGGGTTTGGGGGAATGACAAATAATCCCATGAGGCCGAAGTTTAGGGCAGAGTTTCAAATGTAGGAGGTAAGAGGAAAGATAGGTTCAGAACTATGACTCATATTTGAGATGATAGTCTCAAGATAAGGTGAGATCATGAAGCTGCAGTGTAACCAGACAACAGCTCTCAATGATGAGTATTCCTAGCCTAGTATTATCCCCACTATGTGCGCAAGAGGTTCTGACTTCACTGGTTCCGTTCCTTCCTAGGTCTGCCCTCATTCAAGGAGGGCTCTGCCAACCTCAGACTACTGTCTTAGCCTTTTGTGATACAGTTTGGGGGACAATGAGGAGAACGAGATGGGAGTTCAAAAGAACAGAGGCCACTTGGCTCCATTGTAGAGGACAGAGAGCAAAGAAGCACTCTTCACTCTGTACTGTTGAGTATCAGGAGAGACAGGGCAGAATGGTATGTTTGAGAGAGTTCTGGGCTAGGACAGCAAGAGGTTCTAGGGAGTTGTGGGGATTTTGAGGAGGGGAAAGTTGCCTTGTAAATTATACTTGAGGTATTTGGGGGACTGAAATGCTTACTCTTAATGTGCTTCTGTGAACGTGAAGTCTCTTTAGGACTGGGTCCTGGTGTTAACAGGGATCATAGGTAAGCCAAGATCAGGGCAGCTCAGCAAGAAATCATATGTGATTTTCCATGGACTAAAGGCTATGGGTCACATTATTCCAAGAGAGAGCGATGAGGGCTGAGCTTGAAAGTAAAGTTGGATTAGGAGCTTTTACCATTTTATTCCTCCATGAATTCTCCATTTAATGTTTAATGTTTGTTGAATGGATTGAGATGGTTCACACTGTATATTAATTACTGTTTAGCAGTAATTCTTCTTTTCTTGATTCTATCATATTTCTTTAGTGCCTCCCTAAACTTCTACTCTCCATTTTCCTTAAGCCCTGGTCCAATCCCACTTCGTGCTCTTTATTCTCAGCAAATGACTTTGCACTCCCCTCCCTTCAAGTAAAAATATCTCTGCATCTTTACCCCTTTCTATCCTTTAACTCTCTAAGGAGTGAGTGCCTTGCCTTTTAGCTAAGACTAATTCTTGAACAGTATTATCTGATCCACTTCTACCTTTCCCAGGACTTGATTCTATCCATTATCTTCTCTTTTAGATGGATTCTTTCTCATCTGCTGGAAAATCAGCTCAGATTGGCTTTCCCCTAAGACAAAAGCAAAATAAACAAAAAAGTTCCTCTTCCCTACTACCACTTATCCCTCCCCTTCTTTTCACCAACTACTTTTTAAAAGTAGCATATACCCACAGCCTCTAGTTTCTCACTTCTCACGCACCACTGAATCCCTAAAATCAGGCTTCTACTTCCACTAGTCTACCGAACTGCTCCTCGAAAGATTAGCAAGGCACTTCTTGTTTTGTTTCCCTCTATTCCCACCATCCTTGCCCCCACCTCTATATCTAAAAACTTGTAAACACGAAGGGGCCATTGCTAATTATTCACCTTTATAATCCTTTAACACCTAGTATTATCCTTGCACATGGTGGAAGCTCCAAGAGTATTTGAATGGAATCTGAATTTCTTCAATCTTCCTCATGACCCCCATGACTCCTGATCTTCTTCCACTATGTTAGAAACCTAGCAATCGTCTCAGATGCTACAGCTAGTATCAGGGCTTTCTCTAATGGATTTAGAGAATTAGGAAATATTGTGTTATTCAAAACAAAATTATTTTTAAATTCTCATTTATCACAAAGTATGGTGAAAATTATTTTATGTTGTTGCTAAAATATATAAAACCAACAGTATATTCCCAACATGAAATGTATATCATGATGATCAATAGTAGTCATCAACAACTCAAAAATGAAGAATCCGAGACAAACTGACTTGCCAAACTTATTAAGTGGCTCCTGTTGACCCAAACATAAACCACTAACATGTAATAATATCTTATATTATTCAATAAGCTATATTTCCTGAGCATTTTCCCAGAAAGTTCTAGAGGTAGCTGAGACACAATATACACTAAAATATAACCAGGAATTGAGCCAGTTACTACTAAAATATTGATATGACATCTTTAATAAATATGCTTCTTTTCTGCAGAGGGTACAAGAACACATATTCTTCCTTCAGATCCAGATGCCAAAAGATAACCAATAGAATGTAGGGACACTGTTTTTACTTCTCTATTTCCCTTTTTTTACTATGGAATTTCACTAACAGGAAGTAGAAGTCCCTTCTCCCATCTCTCACAAACTTAGTTGCACTGAGAAACTTTAGGAGAGGTGAGGAACGGCTCAAGTGTCACACAATTTCTTTCACATGTGCTATCTGAGGTTACCCTGCCACTTCTCTGCCCTACATTGCTGTCCAGCTTATTGTAAGCAATGTGAAATGTCCCTAGAAGCTGGCAATATTGGCTTGTTAAAGTTGTTTACTTGCAGCATTCCTTTAGCATGGTCCTACCCACCCAAAATGTAAAGAAACCATGCGTTTCTCTGTGGCATTCTAATGCTCAGTTAAAATCCACACTTTTTGTCACTAGTTGGTTCAACAGTTCAGATCAATAAACACTCTGGGAGCACTTACCCTGTGAGAGGCACTGTGCTAGGCCTTCAAGGAGCCAGAGTCCAGTGGGGGACAGGGATTTATAAACAGAGTTCTAATAAAATGTTGGCAGTGATTTGAAGAAGTCAAATCACAGGGGTTTAAAAAAAAAAAAAAAAGAGTGTACTATGTTTTGGGCAATTCTATATTTTAAGATTTTAAACTTAAATTAATTTGAAGTTTTAGAAGATCATTTAAATGCTAATAAAATAAATAAATGAGTACAAACTAAAAGAGAAAAAATTAACTAGCCTATTCACTGAACAGATTTTTCTCAAAATAAAGTTCTTTAAAGCCAGTAAGCTTTTTTATACAGGCAAAATATAGTCAGGGCAAAGAAATATGAAAAATCTCACTATAGCTAGTAACTTTAACTTTGTCTTTTGGTTATGCTAAGAAGTTACCAGGTGGTGGGCGATCCAGTGCCACTGTTCTGTGACACCGGTTTTAGGGGAGGGGATCTCCTTGTTATGTTACTGTTTTCCCTTTTTAAGGCTCTTCTCCCTAGATATTTTCCCAGATAAAATCATATCTTGTCTCAATCTCTTCAAATAACCTGCAAATAGCCTTTACATTAATGCCTATGTAGTCTGTCAAATAATATTCTAGAGTCTTATAAATAGGCGAGCATTTTACTCTAAAAGAGTTCTTTATTCATCTGGTATCACTACAGTTCTATGAGCAAAGTTGTTGAGTGAGTACTCCAAGATCATATGGAACACACATATAGGAAGCAGACTGCTTTCCTAGATGTACCTCTAATTTTGTGGCTATAGAACCATCTTATATAAAGAAAGCTATATGTTCTAATATTAGTTTTCTGGGGGAAAAAAAGACATAGGCTTGGGACAAACCTTTGAAAATGTGGTTCCAACGACCATTCCTGAGAATGAAATACAGCTCTCTATATTTATCATACCTTGGACATACAGAAGGTTATTAGATAATAAGGGATATTTTCTTGCTGCCTATGAAATAAATTGTGAATGTTTGGGAAGCTATAAGGCATACGGCTCAGTAGACTATTTAGGAGTTTGAATGCTAAGATTGTAACAGAGGATAATATGTACGAACATCACAATATATGAGAGATATTGTATTTTGTTTTTAATCACATCACCTCAACAGACACTAAGGAAATAGAAGTAAACTCTGGAATGGCTGAGAGTTTTAAATCTAACAGAAAAAGTCTGGCTAGTGTGGCTCACTGGTTGAGCATCAACCCATGCACTAAGAGATCACCAGTTCAGTATCGGGTCAGGGCACATGCCTGGGTTGCAAGCTCGATCCCCAGTAGGGGGCGTGCAGGAGGCAGATGATCAATGTGATGTTTCTCTCTCACATGGATGTTTCTATTTCTTGCTCCCTCTTCTTCCCTCTCTCTCTAAAAATCAATAAAAATATATTTAAAAAATAAAACTAAAAGAGAAAGTTTTAAATTCACAATCAGCTATATTACTTGGGTCTAAAGGAAGAGATGATTTGCATCTATCATAATACCAAAGTGACATACAACTAAAGCAGTTATGAGTTAAGCATATGGACCCCTGCAAAACATATATTTTAGGTATTAATGATATTTACAGAAATTTTTGTATATTAAAATTTAGAAAAATCAAACTTTAAATACAGACAAGGAAAAGAGGTCTCTAACCTGTCCAGTTCCTGATGGTATCATATGAGACATTTTGGAAAGGATTCCTTTGAATGTTACAATAATATCTAGGACAATAAAGAACAATCTACACAAGTAAAGGATAAGTGTCTGGGAAAATGATGGGAGGTTCTTACTTTCAGCTGCAGAAGGTGATGTGGAAGTTGTAGGAGGTAGTGTAGAATTGTGGACAAGACAGAGACAAACTCATCATTATATCTAAAAAGCGGAGCAAGTGGGCTTCCACTGCATCATGAGGAACTCGAGTTAGATATCAGGACTATAACCCTGATAGGAACAGCCATTAACAAAAAATTATTTCTCAAAATATCAATTAAACAGAGATAATTCTTCATTTTTCTGAGATAGTTTACATACAGTCTTTACCAAATAAAACAAATAGGCAGGCTTCATTTTCCAAGGCAGTTTTCAATTCTTTAATTACATAGTACTGAATTCAAAATGGTTATTTCTAGCTAGAAAGTCATTGAAAAGTTTTTTGAATGGTGGTAATTTTAGAGATCATCTAGTTCAACTCCTTATTCTGTACGTTGAGAGGCAGTATAGTTAGTGCAATACAGAGGCTGGTAACTATGACCCATAGGTCAAATCCAGCCCACTACGTTTTGTAGGGCTTGCAAGTGTAGAATTAAAAAAAAAATTGAAACAATATTTCATGACACATGAAAATTATATGGAATTCAAATTTCAGTGACCATAAAGAGTTTCAATGCGATACATCACATTCATTTACTTACATATTATCTATGCTGCTGTTTGCACTATACTGCCACAGTCGTCATCCAGAGACTTCAAGGTCCAAAAAATCCTAAGATACTTACTATCTGGTCCTTCTCAGAAAAAGTTTGCTGACCCCTCATGCAGTGGATAAAGTACATTAGATCTAAAGCTAGACTACTTGGGCATGATTCTGGAAAAGATAGGTTGCCTCTGTGTCCTAATCTGTAAACTGAGGACAATGATGGTACTGACCTGATAGGACTGTTATGAGAGTTACGTGAAAGTGCTTAAAACACTAGAGCCTGGTATAAAGCAAGAATTCGGTATCTATTAAATATTTTTATTATTATATATGAGAAAACTGTGGCCCACCAAGATAATGTGACTTTACAGGGTCACAGAATTTGCTAGAGGTAAACCGGGAGAACTTCCTGATTCTCCTTGTCTACACTATATTGTCTTTTTATTTTTTATATTGCCTGACAAAGAAAAACATTCTTGTGATATTTTGGTTGCTGTTTTTACCTCAAGGCCACTCTAAATGAGACTGGTCTCCTATCAATCCTGTTACCTGTAGTTGTCCCAAGGCAACATGTGAAACATTTGCTATTTTCAGGTCTCTACCTCAAACTTCTAGAAATTAAGATTTTCTTTATACTTTCTAAAAAGGACAATAGAAGTCCCTTATAAATCAAAACTGACACACACATATATATACACATATTTACTGCACAACTTCAGAAACAAATAACTGAGGCATGCATATGGACCCCAGGATCTGAAGGATAGCAGATCAGTCCATGAGCATTCAAGGATATCTGTTATTCCTGGTATAACATAGCCAATTTTCACTGGTTATTTTTCTCCCGTATCAACCCTTGCACAACACCAACACTATCCCAGGTTTTGCTTATTCTATAAAACCTTTTAAACCTAGCAGAATGTTTGTTTACTAGCCCTGGACAACTACCTTTTTGAGACTTTCTTCATGAGGCCTTTCTTCATTAAATCCACTCCCAAATGGTCACTTCATTATGCTGTGTTTCTTTGTCAGCTGGTATACAATTTTAAACAATTATACATTTGTCATTGCTGTCTAACTGTTCTCCAGTTTTCTCTATGTAATAACTCCTATCTTGCAACAAAACTAGCATTCCTTAAGACCAGGCACACACTTTGTTTTTTGTTTTTTTTATCACCCCACAGTACTTAGTTGAAGTTACCTACATGGTAGTCATTCAACAAATGTCTCTTGCTTTAATAAATGAGTGGCTACAAATACATCCCATGAACAACATTTTAACTTTAGAGATGAATACATAACATATTTAAAGTACCAATAGTAATTTGTTAGTACATGGATTTAAAGATCAATCTTCCAAATTAAGACAGATCAGAGACATAAAAATACCTTAATTAAGATGAGGACTACAACCCACAATAGAGTAACTCCAGATCCGTAATGCTTACTCCTTTCAGATACATAAGCTCTATGACATTGGAAAATGTGAGATCTGATGTGGATACTGTGGGCATTGGTAAAATCTAATCTAAGTATTTAAAAAAAAAAATCCACCTATAAAGAATTATGTTGCAATTCCACACAAGTATAATTTTTATCTGCATGTGTAACATACCTATAGCAACATTACTTAATATATGAGTATGTGAAGTATATTTTACTACAATAGTAGACAAGCAAACTGAATGTGTCTCAGGAAGGGGTCTTTTCCATTAATTTTATAAAGGCTTTCATTTCAAACTGTCATTAACATCTGACAAGCAAGCTGAAAAAGCTTTGCTTAGAGCTTAGGTTAGGGGCAAAATGCATTTTGGTAAAACTATTCCAAGATTACACTGACTGGCTGTGCGAGAATATACTAATTTGTTTTGTTTTGTTGGGAGTGTGGAGAAAAGAGAGAGAAAGGGAGAGAAGAGTCATGGACCCTACTTTACGGTTGCCATGGAGGCAAGGTCAGCCTTCCACACTTGGATCTACCAGCAGAGTTCAGACAGGTCAACGTGTGACCGGCTCAGGCCCTGGGGTTAAAAGTTCAAGCAGCGATGGAAAAACCAATATGTCCATGCAGAGTATGCTGTACAATTTATTTCAATTTACATCAAGCCATGCATATAAAATTTAGATAAATTCCATTCAAATCTGATGTTGCCTGACACACAATGTATGCAAACAGATGTCTGTGGGGCTTTTTCTGTGCTTTAGAAAACAACATTAAATTTAAAAATATGTCTGTGGGATTTCTTTATTGAATTACAAAATGAACATAATTTTAACTTAAATGTTTTCATTCTTTCTTCCAATTTTTTTTTTGGTAGGGATCTTAATAATTTCTCAGTTCTCAATGTACTCTATGTCATATTAAAGAGGATAATGTATATTTACAACTATAGCTTCAGTGTTATTGTAGTTATACATTCTATTTATATCCCTTACCACTTTCCACAAATATTTAGTGATTGATATTTCTGATTTATCTCTGGCTTCTACCCTCATCTTCCTTCCTTTCTACTCGGAACAGAACTAGGGCCCTGGAGGCTGCTAGGTCGTCTTCCAGCCACAAGGTGGCTCCCCCCACCCCTTGTCACAAACCAACAGGGTGTACACCTTTTTGCCTGAGTCCTGCCAGAGACTAGGATTCAGAGGCTAATAATGACCCATAAATACTGTATTTTCATTGTCAATTGAATGGATCACAACCCAGACCCTGGTACAATAAGATAAAATGCAAATTGGTCTTTACAAAGAGGAGAAAGAAAAAGATATTTGTGTCCTGCTTAATTTCTCTTCACTCATCCTTCCAAAGGTACAACTGACTAACCTTGGAGCAAAATGAGGAAAATAATGAAACACTCTATAGGAACCTACTTTTGTTGCCAAAGAACAGAGTCACAGACTAGACAAGGTCAAATTTTAAGAAAAGCATTCAACGTATTCTCACTCAAACTGGAGCCCACAATTGGAGTAAGAAAGGGGTTTGGATTTTATGATTCTGATAACTTCCCCATAAGGAAGTTTTCATGAGGACTTTTCAGCACTTTTTTAGAAGTCTGCACCATGTCATAGATGAAGAACAGTGATCTCAAATATTGCAAAGCTTTAAAAGGACTAGAAATATTACATATTTACTTCTTGGTGCTTAGGAAACAGGATATATTTCATAAATGTGATTTTTACAGAAAACACCATAATTTTCTACAGATGAAAGAGGTATAGAGAGACAAATCATTTGTCTGATTACATGGAAGTTCTTTCCAAAAGTCTGAGTCTTAATTTCTCACATTTTCCATTTTCTGTTCCAGGGAGAAGCTATTTGGGCAAGTTTCATTTTCCTCATCTGTAAAATGAAGATAAAAATAGGACCTATTCCTAATGGAATTTTGGCCAGAATTAAATGAGTTAATATATATAAAGCACTTACAAGAGTCCTTGGTACATAATAAGAGCCATATAAATGTTTTCTATTATTATTATCATTATCATCATTTATTTGAGCTCAGTATCTCCTTGTTTGCAAGTACTTTGTGACACAAACATTTGGGGAAAAAAAAAAAGAACTTTGATGGATTTTGTAAAGACATGAAGAGTATCATTTTCTAGATACCCAAATGTTCTGATAGGGGTAACTGTCTGGGCTTTTTCCTCCTCAAGAACTTAAAAACGTATATAAGCATTTCTTCCTAATTTATAATATTACCTAAAAAAGAAACTGTTGATTTCCAAATCTCAAGCTTGTTTTAGATAATACTTTAGTAAATGCATCATTTTACTAAAACAACCATATGTGGTGGTTCTAATAACTTGGTTACAATATTATTGTAAATGTTTTAATTTTCATTTTTCACTGTATTAAAAAAGTCTTCAGGATTTAACTCATGCCAGAATATAACTTTGTTAAGCTTCTTGTTAAACTTAGAACATATGAGTCACTTGCTTCTAAAGTAAATAAACATTTTTAAATTCCCTGGTAAGCACCGCCTTGACAATTCTCAAACAAATTTTCTAAGGATATAAATGATATCCTTAACTTAAGGTGACCTACAATAATTCAACCATGAGCAAAAGTTTATGTGGACATAAAATCCTGCATTCACATAAATCCTTATTTGTATAAGAAAGATTTGTATACATAGACGTAAATACATATGTACGTGTCAGTATGTATACATATATGTCCACATATACTTTCCACATACAGTCCAAATAGATGGAAATACATATTTAGAGACCAGGTGAGATAAGCAAATCAATTTCAATAGCCAAGAAAAGGAGTACAACATTTTTTAATACCTCTATACTGTCATGCAACCCTTTTATTCTTTATTATCTCTGTCAGCTACTACCTGGTGCCTAGTAGACAAATGCTAGGTCTAGTCCTGACCATTGAGTTCTATTTGGAATTATTTCAAACCTAACTCTTTAGAACTGCTTGAAAATGCTGTCCTGATATGTTGGCCTTGCACCCTTGAGTGAGGGTTGGAATAAGGGGAGGTGGGAGAGAACCCTATACAGACAATTTGGCACCTTTTTTGAGGGAAATCTGCCTTGGTTTTTCCCAAACTTGCACAAATACAACTTCAAAAGACCTCTTTTGCACTCTGAGCAATATATATGTGTTACCAGAAGTAGTGTCTTTTGTTGCCTGTGAAACAGTTTTTGCTGCATGCATCAACTTTCATGATATTCTTAGCCACTATTTCTTTTATGCCTGTTTCAGACACCAGTTAACAGAACCCCTTAAAGAACAGATGTACTGGAAAAATGCATCAATTTGTTATTTGTTACAGTTTGGGGGTGTCTGTCCTATGGGTTTTTCAGCCAAAGGCTTATATGTTTCCCCAGAGAAATTTACTTTCATGAGAGAAGAAAATTGAGGCAAATCACTACAGTTAGACCCTGAAGTCAGAGACACTGGTTTGCTGTCTTTCTATACATGTGAAGAAAAAGCCCACAGTTACAGAAACAGTCGTGTTTCAATCCATCTCTCATTCTTTCCCGGTGTGAAAAATTACAAATGAAACCAAATTTTTCTCTGTCAATAGAATGTGTATGATTACAGCTGTTCATATTTTCACTCTAATGAAGGGCTGCACATTTAATTGTAAGATTTATTAGGTACTGTACATTGCTATGTACATGCAAAACAGTTAATCGACATCTAAAATGCTGGTTGTTTATTCTGACATTAACGATCATATTTCTTAATTTGAAACAAAAAGCATTTGGGGAAAGTGTATTTTGTTCCCCTCCAAATACGAAATTAATAAATTCAATGTAAGAAATAAAAAGGGCTGGAGAAAAAAATTGTTGATTTATAATTGTGAGGCTGGGGAAAAAATAAAGATGCTTAAAAAAAAAAAGTCCATAATCTCCTATTCTGCTGGAAACAAGAGAGTTGATTGCCAGCTTTGTTTGATTTCACAGAGATCTCATACGAGGCTGGGTTCATAAACAGGTGAAATGATGGAGTTTATTGCAACGCACATCAACACTGAAACTAAATAACTGTGTTGCCATCTCAGTCCCGCTGAAAGACGGATGGTAAACTTGACCTGCCGCTGGTACTATCCGATTGCCATTTTTTATTCCCCCTTCGCCGCCCCCCCCAGGCTGAGCCACGTTGAGTAAATGCATGTGCACGGTCAGGTCAGGCCCCGGGATCGGGTGAAACTCGGTTCACATTTGCATACAGGCGGAGCCTCACAATGAAAGCCCATCTGTTCCCGTCTCGGAGTACAAATCGAATGTCACCCAACTCACTGCAAACGACAGCAGCATGGCCATTAGATGGAGGAACACTCAGCTCAGGTTACGGATATGGAACTGCTGATTTGGGTTTAAATACCTGATAACTGAAGACTTTTCATTATATGTGAACAAAGAATGAACTTTGAACTGCTCAGGAGATACCCTCTCCCCACATTGGGCACCCTTAGTTCTATCCATTACTAATACTTAACTGCTATATTTCCCACTGTTTCTATTTTTGTATAAAAATTAGCCAGGCAGAATGTCACAGTGTCCTAAATAATTGCTTTTTTTTTTGGAAGGGGGAAGGGTAAGAGGTGGAGCAGCAAGAGATGTTGTAAATAGAAAATGAACTCTGAACTCTACATGCCCTCAAAGGTCATTAATATCAAGGCAATGTTGTTCCTTGAACTTCTACATTTTACCAGGGTGGAAATTCTAGTTGCTAGAGTTTAACCAAAGTGAGAATTGCCCCAGCCCTTTATAACCTCCCTCCCAAACCCATTCAGTCAAGCAAGGCACCTGTCTCTTCTTCACTCACAGGCCTGTTTATTCCAAAACAGTTTATCCCAAAATAGTTTATCAATCATGATCTGTGTCAGAGATTTTTTTGTTAAAATCTGGCAAGTATCTTAGAGTTTACAGACAGAAATCCCATATATTCTGACATGAAAAGATAGAGTTGTTTAAGAAGTAACCCCATGATAATAAGCCTATCCAAGCGTTGAACATGATAAATACAAGGAAATTTATTAGCAAAAATATAGGTAGGCTTTCATCAAATGACTTCTTGTCCCACTTTATGGCAAGAATCTACTTCTATGAAAATTTTTCTAAGAAGGACACAAACATCTGAGGTTTGGTTACTTGTGTTTATAATTGAAGTATTTCTGTCTTCTGCTACACATTTAATATTAAAATGCTATTTCAATCATTAGCCCAGTTTGTTTCAGCCCCAGTGCATGTATGGGTGCAGATCTACACACATAACTCCACTGTAGACTAGAGAAAATACACTGGCTAGTTTTTCTTTTACCAGTTATGATTCTTGGTTTCCAGTCAGTAATAGTGCCCAACTTTATGAATTGCAAATGTAATACCTGATTGGGTGAAAAAAATATTTCAAAAATGTCTTCAAGGACTTTCTTGATTTGCTCTAAACAATTATATACTTATTTCTTGCATATATTTATCTTTCTTAAAACACTCACTAAAACAATCTTACAGAATTTAATGTATTGAGGTTACACATGGAATCCAGAATGTTTAAAGGCCATTGGGTTTTAAAGGCCAGGTCTCTTCCAGCCAGTGTTTCTTTACTACTATGTGAAACTATGTTCTTATTGTTTGTCCTTTAAAAATAATACCAGGGAAAAGAAAAGATTTGAGGGCTTTTTCTTTTTTCATTCCATGCAAGAGTTTACGGTCAACCTTAATGGAAGTTCTACATGCGTTAAAAGGGAGAATAGACCCTTTGTTTCAGAAGAATGACCAAGACAAGGGTGAATTTTGGTTCCACTTTGTCAAGTTTAAGGGGAAACTGAATTCAGGAAAAGAGAGAGAGAGAAAAAGAGAGAGAGAGAGATACCCAAACAATTTTCTTATCTGTCTTCCCATTGCCTCTAATCTTAAAATATTTTATTGTTATCTTGTAAACAAGTCAAGAATTTGCATTAGGGGACACGTGGCCATGTGATCTCTTGGAGATGGGCTGTTTATTTGCATTTCATGCAGCTGGGTGTCTTGTGTGTGATCAGCAACAAAACAGAAGAAACCGACAAGCAGGAAATACAATACTAGAGGTATTCTTTCTGTCCATGTCAGGAGAAAATACCCCATTAAGAGAAGTAACTACTTTAATTCTATATCCCTGAAGGGATATGAATGAGAAATATTCTGCTTATTTCAAAAATAATAAAATAACTTGTTTATAGACATATTGGTAGCTTGGTTTCTTGTTATGCAGTATTGGGGGGGGGGGCTATGAACAGGACCCGAACCTTGAACTTAATTTCCCCTTTGAACTCATGACCTTTGACAAGATTCCCCATGCGTTCCCCTTCAGACAAATTTCATCACAATTACAGTCCCTTCCACTTGAGTTAAAGATATATAATCATTGATTTGACCTAATTACCTGATACATCCCTTTCTTTGCAAGGTGAAAGCTAAATGTGTGAACAGAAGCTGACCCGTGAAGTCCTGATATCCAATTTTTATTCTAATTATCATAAAACACTTTCAGTCTTACTCTATTTTTCTCAAGTTTTCTTTTGGCCCCTTCCCTGAACCCACCATTCCTTCAAATTCAACAATGCCCCCTAGGTTTCAAGCTGCTTGGCAACAGACCTTCAAATGCATTATGCACTACATGTTCAAAGTGTCATTTTTAAACAAAAAAACTAAAGACTAACTCTGCATTAGAAAGTCGTCACTAATCCCTGTCTTTCATGAAAAAGTCTTCTGAGGAGACAAAAGAGTGGAAACTAGAAAGTTCCCACAAAGTTCTGAAATTATCTCAGTTCTTAGCATCAATCTATTATGATTCAGACTCTCTCCTAATAATTTACAAACTTCACGTTATAGAGCAGACACAGGCAATGTCAACAGAGTTAGTATAATCAATTTAAACTATGGGGGAATTGTCTTTTTAAAAGGAAATGTATGTATGTGTGTATGTGTGTGTGTGGGGGGGTCTGCTAAGTTTACTGCAACAAATCCCAAAGACTTTAATTAAAAAGCTTGATAGAAACTATATAAATTTACTTTAAAAATGAATGTGTATTTTTCTCTACCACAAGTTACATTTTTAAAGGGAATAAATGGAAACCACAGAGTTTTCAATATCTTGTTTTAGACAATTGAAAAATAAAGATGAATTGCAAAAAGTTCAACAGCAAAGAATAAACAAAGAAGAGATTGTTTTCACTTCTTTATGTCATAGTTTACATTCAGGGGCATCATGTTCTCTCAGAAATGAAATGACAGTCAATTTTCCTTTATGTTATGTTTGCATCATATCACTCTAAACGTTAATAGGCATTAACAGGTGGAAGGGGACAAAAGACTTGGGAAGAACACACCTATGAAGTCAAATTACCTGTTCTTTTTTTGTGGAGCTTCTTATGTCCTCTCTTATAAAAATTAAACAATACAAAAGTAATCCTTCATCTGATCATCATGGTGGACCAGCATCCTGAGTTTTATTCTCAGCAATTAGTTTTAATTATATTTTAAACCAAAGGCCTAAGCAAACAGGAAAGAAGAAAAAGTATGTGGGCAAACTTTCTGAGTAGGAAATTATTATAGTGTGCACTGAGGCAAATCTTTAAAAGATTAACATTTTATGGTGTCAAGAGTAGCTAGGGTTGTAAAGACAATACAAAATAGGCTGAAAGGTTCCCACGATGCTGGGCTATTAGGTATTTTCTAAAGGGAACAGGTCAAATATGCTATCTTTCTTCACTTATAAAAGTATAAATTATAAAGAACTCTGAAGAATTCTTGAAAAATGCCTGATTTCTACTCCCACTTCTGTTCAAGGGCCTGAGGCATAACCAAGGAAATACAGAAGAGTGTCACAAAACTTCCCTGATGAAGCAACATACAGCCAGATGGCTGGGATCCATGTTAAAATCACATCATTTATTTATAAAAACATTACTTCTAATTTTTGTTTGGCTATCATAAGGACCTTTACCAATATATATTAATATTGGTATACCAGGCAACATTCCAGGAAACGGAGAAAAATAGGGTATCTATTCTGTGACAGAAATCATGGATTTGGCATTATTCTGAACCTCAAGATAGTTCAATGTCAAAACAGATGGATAGCAAAATCTAACTAAAAGGAACTGTGCTCATTTGCAGGTCAGAATTCTAGGCTTGAAAAGTAAATTTAAAAATTGCACTCAATAATTTTAGGGTTGGCACAAACAGGGATAGAAATGCTAGAATAGAGTGTTCAGAAAAAAGGACAAATGAGGTAGGGAGTACTGTGAAATGATCCTCTACAGTTGAGATTCTTAATGTGGTATCTGTGAACACCCTGAAATTATATGCAAATGTGCATGTGTGCTTGCCTGTGCATGCTCATTTTTATGGCAAGAAGAAACACTGCTACATAGTGATAAGGAAAGGAATAAAAGCACACAAAAAATGATTACTACAATTTCCAAAGGAAAGATGTTGGAAGCCAACTAACAGCCACCATCATCTCTCACTTAGAACAGTGGTTTTCAAACTTTTAAAAATCGATTGCCTCAGTTGTAAATTTTTATTAGACACAAAAATACATGTATATTAATTTATAAATTATGTACATATACTACCACTAATCCATTAATATTAGAAAAGCTTAATTTTATACACACACACACATTCTCATATTTTCTTCCCATCTATTGTGGATCATCTAGTATACCTCACTCTGGTCTCTTCTCTTCCTCCACTTCTATGCCCCTTATAATCAATTCTACAAAGAGTAATTAGAGAAATCTTTTAGAAATATAAATTATATTATGTCAATCTCTTGTTAAAATTTACTAGTTGTGCAGCCACTGTGGAAAACACTATGGTGTTACCTCAAAAAATTAAAAATTGAATTGCCATTTGACCCTGTGATCCCACTTCTAGGAATATACCCTAAGAAGCTTGAAACACCAACCAGAAAGAATACGTGCACCCCCATGTTCATAGCAGCACTATTTACAATAGCTAAGATCTGGAAACAGCCCAAGTGTCCATCAGTGGATGAATGGATAAAAAAGCTGTGGTACATATACACAATGGAGTACTATGCAGCTGTAAGAAAGAAAGATCTCTTATCCTTTGAGACGACATGGAGGGACCTTGAGAGTATTATCCTAAGTGAAACAAGCCAAGCAGAGAAAGACAAATATCACATGATCTCACTTATTTGTGGAATATAATGAACATAACAGTCTGAGGAACAGGGTAGACCCAGAGATGTGGAAGTAGGGTCTAGACTGACAACCCTCAGAAGAGGGGGTGGGGGTGGGGAAGAGATAAACCACAGAACTTATGCGCATGTATGCATAACTGATGGACATGGACAACAAAGCTGGGGATGGGGTGGGGGGATGGGGAGGAGGGTGTCAATGGGGAACAAAGGAGAAACATCTGTAACAAAAATAAATTAATAAAAAAAAAATTTACTAGTTGCCATGATATGCAAAATAAAATCCAAACACCTTCCTATGGCTCACGAGGCCCTCCAGGATTAGGTCCTTTCTGCCTCTTCAACCTCACTTCCTCACTCTGTCGCACTCATTTAGCTGTAGCCACACAGGTTTCTTAACTATCCCTTGAATTCTCTGAGACATCTACCTCAAGGCCTTTGCATCTGCTGTTCCTTCTGCCTGGAATGCTCCTACTTCAGCTTGTTGCATGGCTTGAGCTCTCACTTCATTCCGGTCTCTGCTCAGAGGCCTTCTCTAGGCACTCTGTCTCAAAGACTCCCACTGCCACCCTTTTTTAGTAATTTTCTATCTCTGTGTCTCCCAGCCTTTTTTTGTTTTGTTTTGTTTCAGTGTATTTACCATGGCCTGGCATTGTACTATATATCTCCTCAGTAAAATATAAGCTCCGTCTAGCTAGGGATTTTGTCAGTTTCATCTCTGTGTCCTCAACAACCAAGTCTAAAGTCTAGCACACAGTAGGTACTCAATGATGAATGGATGAAAAATAGTCAAAGCAAAGAGACATTCTACTGCTATTCATTTTAAAATGAATCTTAAAAGAGCGTTCACGTAACAGAAGCCACCGCACTTAGATGAACTATCAGCTTACATTATCAGCTAAAAATCAACTCTCTCTTTTCTTCAATTTCCTTAACACTAAAATATATTTTTCTTATACCTATCACCGTTTCTTTGTACCATGTTTATTTGCATACAGATCTTCTCTCACTAGTAGACTTTGTGGGGGGAAAAAATCCCTATCAAATCCTTTATTTTACCCTTCACCACATCCAACATGTAGCAGGTGCCCAGCCCTGGATTATGACAGTCACATCTTGCCATGACAAACTGAGGTTCAGCTGCTCATGCAGGAGTGAAGGGTGCCAGCCCCTTGGAGCCACCCTGAACGATGATCCTTGACTCTACACACAGATAGATGTTCATGGGCATTCATCTGTTGACAAGGCTGAATGAAGAAAAAAGACTCACAATGAAAATTAATCTATGAAAAATCACCAATTCCTTGTATGATAATGGAGGAAAACACTATCTCAATGTTGATAAAATAATGATGAACACAAATAGAGACTGAACTTGTTACTAGATGACCTTCATTTCTTTTTCAGAGGTCAATTCTCAAACAGAAGTAGAAATATCACAAATATGACACTTAAAATAATAGTGCTGCACTGGATGGTTTGGCTCAGCAGTTAGAGCGTCAGCCCGTGGACCAAAGAGTCACGGGTTCGAGTTCAGTTAAGGGCACATACCTCGGTTGTGGTTTGTCCCTGGCCCTGGTCGGGATTGTGCAGGAGGCAGCCAATTGATGTGTCTCTCTCACATCAGTTTCTCTCTCTCTCTCTCCCTCCCTCCCTCCTACTCTATCTAAAAGTAAATGGAGCCTGGCCGGCGTGGCTCAGTGGTTGAGTGTAGACCCATGCACCAAGAGGTCACTGGCTCGATTCCTGGTCAGGGCACACGCCCAGGTTGTGGGCTCTGGGTATGCAGGAGGCAGCCGGTTGATGGTTCTCTCTCACATCAATGTTTCTATTTTATTCTCCCTCTCTCTCTAAAAATCAATAAAATCAATCAGTCAATAAATAAAAGTAAATGGAAAAATATTCTCGGGTGAGGATTAAAAAAAAAAGGAATGATTTTTAAAAACATGGTACTATAAATATCTCATGGCAACAGAGAAAGGCAAATGAGCTTACAATATGACACACTAGCAAAAACAGTGATTTTTAGATTTCATATACAGTACCATAATTCATAATGGCCTAGGAGGGCATTGTGTTTCCATATTCTTATGTAGGAATTGCCATATTGAAACAGACCACTGGTCCATCCTTTCTGCCATGCTGCCCTGTGACAGTGAACAGATGTTTCAGAGGAGAGCTCTACTCTCACCAGCCCAAATCCAATAATACACCTAATGGTGCAATTCTATATCAAGAACATCATTTCTTTTTGACCTCAGATGGCAATTATCTTCTACCCAAAGCAGGAGGCTGGCTCACTTTGATTTCATGCGGGGTGGCCCACTTAAGAGGCCCTGCTTACAATTACATCAAGGCTACATCTTCATTCACTCGCTTTTCTGACGCACTAAACTACTTGTACAATATGCTGTCACCACTCTCAGTATTAGGCTCTCAGGGGGTTGGAATTATGTAGATACCATACAAAGGGTTGAACTGGTACTAGTAAACAATGTTTTAAAAATCTTTGCTTTCTTAAAAATGAAAATGTTCTATTATTAGCTTCAATGTTTTCAAAGACTTGAGTATTCTCAGTTTAATATAAATGCTCATCTAGGAGTGGAAACAAAAAGGAGACACAAACCTTTAATGTTTGCAGGAGACCCTTGGACAAATGTATTATTGGATTTTATTGTTGATGGCTCTCTGACAGAGTGAAAAAAAATTAAAGAAATAGACTGGAATGGCAAAAGGCAGGCAGGTGGTCAGGAGTATGAAACTAGAGCTATGTCTCAGGAGTTTCCAATCTCCTGCAGGTTTAAATGTCCATTACAGAAGCACTTCAGCCATAAATCCCAAGGTCCTCTCACCTCCAGAGGAATCCTCTTTGGGAAAGATCTTCACCTGCCACACCCTTTCTATAGCCCTGCAGCATACAATTTAAAAATGAGAGCTAGAATGATATTTAAGCTACTATGAAAGAATAGGTGACACTTTTTCCCATCTGGGCAAATAATGGCAAACTTGGGTCAGCCAATAATTTTCTCCTTCAGTGTACTCTGGACATAAGAAACTTCAGTATATCATGGCGGTCAATGAAGATGCTCCACAACTTGGTCAGAATGGTTATATTCAAATTCTGAATATTGCTTTTGAGATGGCTCTTCTCTTCTAATAAAAATGTGAAGATTTGAAGCCTTGATGACAAAACTTATGACTAAGTGTCTAAAATGTCCTTTCTATAAAAACCATCTACCAAATGAACAAATAACCCAAGGTTTTCTAGTAATCAACAGGTGAAAAAAACTGAGGAGTAGAATTATCATATGTTTCATGAGGTAAGAGATACAAAGGCATACAAGATAACCCAGGAACAAAAAGCAAGCCAAAAGGAAAGAAGAATGTTTCCTATCAGTGATGTCAATTATAACAGGAAATAGTCTCTCACGAACCACAAATAACCAAGTAATAATTTAAGGACATGTCATCAGAAAAAACTTAGCCTTATGTATAAACTGAACAATCTTATTGGCTCTCTGTATACCTTAAAAAGTCTCTGAATCAATTCTGAGAGCTAAATAAATCAATAATATTCCCCTAAACTATTTTTAGGCAAGGATGTCCTTCATAAGTAAAATTTTATTTTACTATTCTGGAAATAAGGTTGCTATAAAAACCTAGAACATGATAGAAACTCATAGTCCCTAGCATACTTATAAATGATAAATAAAAATAAATTATTGGGGCTGAACTTAGTAACTCCTAAAAATAGTAATAGTTACTGTAGTATAAAAAAGAAAGTAAGCTTCTCTTTAAAATCTTATTAAGGCAAAAGAAACATAGTTAGAAACAAAAAAGAATGCAAACTTTATCAAAAGAAAAAGCATTTCTTCTTCTCAGTAATAATAGGAGTTAAAAGAGTAATAATAAAACATGGTATTGTATACTTGAAAGTTGCTGAGAGTAGGTCTTAGGCATTCTCACCACACACACACAAATGAGAGAGATAGTTAAGTAAGATGATGAATGTGTTAATTATCTTGATCTTGGTAAACGTTCCACAATGTATATGTATATGAAATCATCACACTGTACACTTTAAAATATATGCAATTATATTTGTCAATTATTCCTCAATAAAGTTGGGGGGAAGAGCAATAATAAATACAATTCATAGATACTTAAAAACTCATTCAACTGTTATCATGCTGGCCAGGGAGAAGTAGAAGGCAGTGATTACTGAACTCATTACACGTCTTAATGTTTTCTATTTCTAGTGGAAATCTGTGTATTTAAGCTTAGGCTACCCGAGCCAATAGCAGGCATCCAGATAATGAGAACCTTAGCATGTGAGGTCTCAGAATTTCTCAGTATTTTTTTTAAAGAATGTCATATCAATCACTAAAATAGCAGTCTTAACAGAATGAAGAGAAAAAAACAAGGGACTTAGATAATCAATAATTCAACCAGATTGTAGAAGAAGCTACCCATTTGTACATGTTTTCCATTTACCCAAAAGCAGAGAATGGTCCTTCAAAAAATAATTTTGGCCAATTCCTTACATTCTTAGCTATAAATATGTAACTCATTCAAGATAGATAGTTAGCCACACAAATTTAAGAGATTTTCAAAGAACAATATTTCACAATGATCTTTGGTGTCCAGTTTATACTTCTGTTTCATCAATTAAAAAATTTTTTTTGAGTTCTGTACTGGGTGAGTGTCTTATTTTTTTTTAATTAATTAATTTTTCATTGTTGAAAGTATTATAGATGTTCCTCCTTTATCCCCCATCGACCCCCCTCCTCCCTGCTCCCACCCTCTCCTGCTTTCCCCAACCTAGTGTCTGTGTCCATTGGTTATACATATATGCATCTAAGTTCTTTGGTTTATCTCTTCCCACCTCTTCCTTCCCACCCCCCATCCCTCTGAGGTTTGTCAGTCTGTTTCCTACTTCCACGACTCTGGATCTATTTTGATCGACAGCATATTTTGTTCATAATGTTCCTTCCATAAATAAGTGTGATCATGTGGTACTTGTCTTTTTCTGCCTGGCTTATTTTGCTCAGTAGAATACTCTCCAGGTCCCTCCATGTCGTCTTAAAGGCTAAGAGATCTTTCTTTCTTACAGCTGCATTGTATTCCACTGTGTAAATGTACCAAAGCTTTTTTATCCACTCATCTGCGGACGGACACTTGGGTTGTTTCCAGATCTTAGCTATTGTAAATAGCGCTCCTATGAACACAGGGGTGCATATCTTCTTTCTGCTTGGTGTTTCATCATTTTTAAAGGTAAAATGCTCTCTCTAATCCATCACTCTCCTCCCCCTCTCTGGCAATGACATGAAAAGATCCTCACCATTGTTCACCAATACCATGGCAAGAGCCTCCTTACCTTGTCTCTAATGTTCCCTTCCTCCCAAAACATAGATCTGATCATGTTAATTCATGATTAAATTTTTTTCATAGCTGTCTAGCTCCTACAAAACAAAGTTTAAACAGTCTACAATCCATACCCAAACTATTTTCCAGCTTTGTCATCTGTTCCTATCTGAGCAGCATATGTTCCAGCCAGAATGAACTACCGAACTCTACCCAAGAAAGTCTCTTTTCATATCCTCACTCATGTTCATTATCTGCCCGGAATTACCTTTTATTCACTTTGAACTGTTAACTGTATTTCAAGACCCACTACCCTTCTTGAAGTTTCTGTAGGATTTCCCACTCAAGATGAATCTTACACTCCTTTGTTCTCTTAGCACATGACATAATTACCATATACTACATTCATTACATTTGCACATAAATCTATTGTAAGCCTCTTGAGGGCAGGGATAGTCTTGCTCTCTCCATTATTTCTTGGCATAAAGCTTGCACTGAAAGGCACTTGTATGTTTGCTAAATTATGCATATTTGTTTAGACTTCTTTCATTTGAAATGGGGTTCATTAATGGGGGCAAATTAGTACAATCTATAATAAAGGGAAGTTTACTAATAACTACACTTGAGGTATAATGGAAAGAGTGGCCTGGATATTTATATTCTTCTACTTTGCTACTTAATTGGCTATAGCCAGGGCAAGTCATAATATCTCTGAGCAAATGGCTGCTGTACCCATGGCAACAAGTCTGTACTCCAGGCAGAAGGTAAAGGGACAGAAGGAAAGGTGAAAATAATAGGGGTAAAGGGCTTTCTCGCCTTTTTTATTTTGGAAGGGACACTTTCTCTAGTGACCTCATCTCACACCTTGATGGCTAGAACTCTGTCTCATGGCTACCTTACTGCAGGTTTGTCTAAGAAGGCAAGTATTATCAGCTGGGCAGATGGCCACTGGGAACAAAATCAGGGTTCTGTAAGTGAGAAATAAAATGAAATGGATGCTGATACACAATTAGTAGAGTCTGTGACAACTTAGAATAGGGAAGATAGTGAAATTGCTGTTTTCAGACACCAGTAAAACAAAGCTAAAGAAAAAAAAAAAAGTCAAGTTAATGTGAACAAATTGCAGAAAAGCCACACAAGACTGCATCAATCAGTGGGTAGAGAAATGGCAGACGAGCTCCAAGTGTAGCTAAGTGGTAGCTAATGTTTTGTTTAGTACAAGGAAAATATACAAGAAATGTTACTCACAGAATCCAAATTATACTTAATGCATTATGGACATTCAACAATTAAAACCAAAGAGAAATTTCTCACTAAGATCATTAGAAAGTGATTCTTGAAAACATTTGTCTAATGGGCTTCTCTGGGCAAACAGGGCACAAAATTGGAGGCATTATGATAGAAAGCATAGTGACCTTTATTTTTAAATGTATTTATTTTTAAAATAGTTTAACAAGCATTTATTGAGCATTCCTATCTGAAAAAACACCATGCCAGATGCTGGAGCTTGGAAAGGGAAGAACAACATGAAGTTGAATTGGGCATTATCACTACCTTCACAAAGGATGATGATGAAGAGGGAGAGACATATGAAGGCCCAGACCAAAAAGGAGAGTTGAGAGGGATGATGCTGAGTGAGGGTAGATTCCAAATGGAACCATGGGTATTGGGATGTTTGCTGCTCTAACTCTGGCCCAGGGACAGGACGCAGGAGTCTGTCCAGGTCTGGTTGGCATATTTTATAGGACACCTAGCCCTTTACAAATACATGCTGTGTGTGTTATTTGCTCATTATATGTACTCATGTCACTGTGGACTTTCATGTATCTATCCTCAGCTGTTAGTTGATACTTATTTAATGTCACAAACTGAGAGCACACTCATGAAAAAAAAAAAGACTTTTCATTTTAAAAAGTAACGTGCTTAAAACAGCAAAGTTGGGAAATACAGAAAAGCATAAAGGGGGGAAAAAACAAAATCCCATAACCCAGAAAAAACCCACTATTAACATTTTGGTATATGCCCTTTCCATGCTGTTTTGTATCCTGCCTTTTTCCCTTTAATATATCATGAACATTTTCTTATGACAATAATGACTCCACTACTGACAACATGATTTTTAATGGTTGTACTGCAGTTCATCATATGGTATACCATAATTTATTAAACCAATTCTCTGTAACTAGACATTTAGGTTGTTTCTAATGACTTAATGTTCTAGGAACTACATTGGCTTATTTCCTTAGAATAAATTCCTAGCAGTGAAACTTCTGGGCCTACGCCACTGCACACTTTCAAGATTTTTGAAAAATAACTTTCACTGTTTATTTTTATTATAAAATCAATACATGTTTGCTATATAAAATTCAGAAATAAAAGCATGTCAAAATATTTTGATGAAGAACATTATAATCTTTCTATGTACACATATACATATATTTCAAAAAATAGGAGCTTACTGTATTTGCTTATATTATCATGTAATAAAATATGAACATCTTTCTATAATCATTAAATATTCTTCTACAAACATCACTTTTAGTGGTTGCATATATCCATTGTATGGTAGTAGTTTAGATATTTAGCTTGTTTCCAATTTTGTGCTTTTATAAACAAGTCTGCAATAGATATCCTTAAACATCATTATGTACATTTATTTTCTTAAAGTACATTTAAAGTTGAATTACTAAGTCAAAGGGCATTAATAATTAAAGTTTTTGTTACATTTCCCCCCAATTTCTCTGTGGAAAATTGTACCTAGCAATATACCCTCCTGCCGCTGTGGCCACTTCCTCTTTTTTTGCCCAACACTGAGTGTTTTCACTTACTGCTGCCCAACACTTGTCAGCCAGATAAATGCCTACTGATCTTTTAAGACATAACTAAAATATCACCTCCTCTGAGAGGCCTTCCTTGATCTCCAGTTTCCTTTCCAGCTGTAGTTATTCCCTCCACTATGCTCTCATAACACAATTAATGTTCCTCATTTTTAGTGCTTACTATGCAGTAATCAAATCACTCATTCAAATGTTGCCTTTCCAACTAGTCTATATGCATCTTAGAGACAAGGGTCATATTATTCACTGATACAGTCCCAGTGCCTGTCTGTGTCTGACACACTCTAGGTGCCAACAAATATTTGCTGGGTGAATGTACGATTAATGTCAGAACCTCCCATGTTTTCCTAGAGAAAATGCTGCAAGCTTATTTTCAGATTTCAGTTCTTGATATAATGTGCTGTACAGGAATCCGTAGGTGTTAAACAAAAACAAGAAGTGTCCAGGATTTTAAAAGTTTAATCTAGTGGGAAGTGTTCATAAGTAATCTTTATGGAATGAAAAAGAAGGTATTTATTTCCAAACTCAGACCTTTTATTTCAGAATTCTTGACAAAACAAAGCTCTACCAAATATTTATAAGCAAAAAAGTCTTAATATTATAAATAGTTTTCATTTTAAAGGGGAATTTGCTCATTAATGCACACAAACACACTTTGCATTGTCAAAAATATACATACACATCCCATCTTTTTATGCAAACAACCTAGGTCTACAAGTTCCAACCAAGTAAAATGGGAGAAACTTAAAAAGTTATGTTATATTAATATTATAACACTTTGTAATCCTTCCAAGGGTGTAAGGCATCAATAATTGCACCTTTATTATAAACAACCCAAAAGATCTTTGTACATACATCTTGCTCTTGCTAGAACTGTCCCGATAATGGAGGGAAATAGATTTGTTTATTTTAGCATGGGCCAGACTAATTAGGATGCCTGTCAAAATCTTCCTGTCCCATATTATTCTTGAAACTTTGATAAGTTCATTTGTTTCAAAGCTAGGAAAACAGGATAAAAACAAAAGGAACTATCAGAGCCTATGGGAAACTCTACAGGTCAAATGGTTCAGGCTCTTCAATCTTCTGGAGCTTTGGAATTGATTGGAAATAACATCTGTAAGGTTGCTGCCTCTCATTGAAATTTTTCACAATTCGGAGCAGGACATTAATAACATATCTAATAATTTCTCCTCACTGTATTTTTCTAGATTTATCCTTGTACTGATGACCATAAACTTGAGCATTACCAAGATTTACAGAATACTAGGAACTTATTATAAAGCTATTCAATCCAAAATATTTTCTTTCCAAAGAACTGTTTTAAGTGATGACAAGATGTGTGATAAGAAAACTGAATGGGCAAAGGGTTATGGCCATTCAGAATGGACCAATAGGGTCAACACAAAAAAGCAATTATGACCTATTTATTTTTAAAACTGTTTAAATATGTATCTTCTAAAGTGATTGCTAAATATTAGGCTAATAGAACACTCTTTCAGCATAAGGCAAGAAACTAAGTGATACACCAGAAAATAAATCACGGTTTTCAGATTTGGATTCTAATATATCTGCATCTTAATTTTTATTTTTTTTAAAAAAAATCTTGCCCATGTAAAAAATTGTTATTTCTTGTAAATCTCTTTTAAACTACATGTTGCCCTTCATCTCTTATTTTTCCTTATAATTTATCTGTTGAAAAATCTTGGATATTCAATTGGTAGTTTCCCACTGTCCGCATTTTGGTAATTGTGCACTCACAGACAGTTGGACATGTTCTTTTGTCCTGTTTTTCCTGATTTGCAGTTGGACCCAAAGGCTTGATGATTCATGTTTGAGGTTTTTGTGCCTTAGTTCCCTAATTTAAAAAATGGAAACCTACACATGAAAGTATTACAGCTCACTGGGATATCTGTACTTATTACTGCAGAAGGAGTTGAAGGCTGAAAAACAACTATGGCGAGAGTATGGTCAGAGAACTCAGACCCTGCAGTGGCCCAGCTTCCATCCGGGTTCCAACTCTGCTACATGTGAGATATGTGATCCCAGACAAATCTCAGGCTCAGTTTCCTCACCAATCAGACAAGAATACCTACCACTCACCTCACAAGATAGCTGTGAGGGTTAAATGGGGTGATGCATTCAGACAAGATTTTTTTAAACTGTAAAATGCTATGAAAGTGTACAAATTAGCGACAGCATTACTTATTAACAGGGGCTTAAATACTTTTATAACAAAAGAATAGTTTAATGTTTGGAGAATTAATTTCTTGAGAAAGGTTAGATATGGTACTGACTCAAAACAAGGAGATGATCTATATGACTTAGAGAATATTTATAAAGGCGTAGATGACAGTTTTCCAGCCCCACCCTGGAAAATTGCACCTCTATGACTCAGGAGCTCTGTGAGTTCTGTGGGATGAGAGCCTTGTAAGCTTCTACCATACACAAACATCACAGTACTATTTAAACAACTCACACTAAACCTACTCATCAAAATGTCGAGAAATGATTTACAGCAGGTGAATACTAAAAAAAAAATGCTGATTTTTATTTACCTTTCAATCTGTGCAAATCCATTAACTATGAATTCTAATGCTCTTCTTCAAAGCACTTCCCTTCTTCCCCTCCATATCCTGTTTTCTCTGGGCTTCTCACATAAATTTACTTGAGAGCCCTCTGCCTATTCACCTACCTCACATCTCTGACCTTTTCCTCAGCTACAGTCTATGCCCGAGTCTTCTTTCTTCTCTCCCTTGCCCACTTAACTTCCAGCCTATGCATCTTTCAAGAAGTTTTTGAAACACTATTTCCAGGTTGCCTGAACTATCTAGTTAAGAAATTGCCATTTTTCTAAAGCTGCATTCTCCAATATGGCAGTGATTAGCTACATGTAGCTATGTAAATGTGGGGATATATATATATATAGTCATATTAAAAATAGTCATATTAAGTATATGACTAATATATATATAGTCATATACTTAATTTTTTAAAGTAATTGGGATGACAATGGTTAATAGGATCATATAGATTTCAAGTCTACATTTCTATCATACATGACTTGTATATTGCATTGTCTGCTCACCAACCAAAGTAAATGTATATTTAAATTAAAAATTCTAGTTTATCAGTCTTGCTAGCCACATTTTCAAGTGCTTGGTAGCTCCAAATGGTAGAGGCTATTCTATTGGGCGGTGTAATTATTACAGAACATTTTCATCATGGCAGAAAGTTCTATTGGACAGCATTGTGTTAGAGCCCCTTTTCTCTCCCTCTTCTCTACCATCTTGGAAGACAATGGGGTATAGTGGAAGAGATATAAGCTTTGAAATTAGACACCCTTTAGCTTCTGAATATTAGACTTAAAAGGTGACTACATGAAATTGTGTAAGTGCCTGGCACAATGACTGCCAGAGGGTAGGTGCTCAATTAATGGTAGTCATTATAAATACACTACTGCTTTCCCAAGTAGCTCTGGAGTCTCTAATTTTTCCTTTTAGCAGTGTACACAAGTATCTGAAGGAGCAGCAACAAATGTTACTTCCTTTTCTGTGAGACAGTGTGGCATTTTGGGAAGGTTATGGGCTTTACATGTATAGAAACTCGTTCAAACCCTCTTCTGCCTCTTTATTAGCTGAGGACCTTGGGCAAATTAACCTCTCTGATGCTCAGTTTCCTCCTCTGTACGGGAATAGTAATACCTACACTGCATAGTAGTAATGATAATTATAGATAATGTATGTAAAACACTATGTCTGGCATATGGTAGGCATTCCATAAATTTATTATAGAATGCAGGTACTATTAATTAACCTTATAGAGTGCCATGTATTCAGCATAGTTAGGTGCTAAGTGATTGTTGCTGTTGGTAATGAAGGACAGGATAGTAAATCTTTTGTAGGATGGTCTTATGCATTGTTTAAACACTTCTTCCTAAATAGGCTTTCCTCTGTTATTCCTAGAATGCAGCTAAACTAAAGTTTTTCTCTATGGTATTATCAATTCCACTCATAATAGTGCTCTTAAATTTATATGATGTAGGGGGAAAATCGAGTATTCACAATTCTTCAGTCAGGCTTTAATTTACCATTACTCAGTAGTTTTTACTATTATAAAAGCATTTATGGAATGGTGTGCTGGATTGGAACTGCAAAGATTGGCACACAGAACTGTCACCGTTACTGTCACCAACCAAAACTGCAGCTTAAAATTTTGCCTGTACAGCAAGTCTGAAATTTCTGCCTTCAGAGCATAATCCAAAAACACTTTTTTCTATTTTAAAACAGAGACAAAATACATGCATGAGAAACTGGAGGGCTGGGGGAAGGTGAAGGGAAGTATTTTGTATCCTCAGATCTTCTTACACATTCATGTAGCCAAGAGAAGGGCAAACAAGAACCGAGACTCTATTGTTTCTAGCAGTTGGTACGCCCTAAGTGACAACACATTTCAAGGAGTTGTTCTATTTGAGTGTCTTGTTCTTTCATCTGCTAGAATGCTTGTGGGTCTTAATATCCTTGGGCAGGGGGGAGTGGAGAGTGGTGGATCACCAATTTAGTATTCAGGAGAGAGAGAGAGAGAGAGAGAGAGAGAGAGAGAGAGAGAGAGAGAGAGAGAAGTGACCAAGTAACCAAATAAAGAGAGCTATGAGTTCAATAACCAGGATTGTACCATGGCAAGGATTCTGTTATCATGGAGCATGATTCCTTTATCTCTCAGAGACAATCAACCTTTAGCCAGAGGAGTGTAACCTTAAAACCTCATAACTCAATTTAACATAGTGTTAAAGTTTGGGGGGATATTTGTCAGTGCTGGGGCTGATATAATCAGTCTGAGGGACCCTAGAACAAAGAGCAGTGGGTGAAGAGCATGTCACCTCCGAGCACATTCGTTTCCTTGATGAACAAGGAGCTATTAGCTGCAGAGAAAGCATTATCTAGGTGAAGAATGAGGCCGACTGTTTTAGCTGCTTCTCCTGAAATTGTGGAGTAGAGCACAGAGTCCCAGTGAATTAAGGAGTAGTTTTTGTTACTGTGGTGTTGAGGATTTTTAAAAAATTAAGTTTAATTTGGGAGGGTATATAGACACATAGCTCTTCAACC
Source organism: Tadarida brasiliensis (assembly GCA_030848825.1). NCBI lineage: Eukaryota > Metazoa > Chordata > Mammalia > Chiroptera > Molossidae > Tadarida > Tadarida brasiliensis. Next base: position 40,476,839 of record CM061273.1, read on the forward strand.
GCAACCAGAAATCAATTTGAGACTTAGATCTCTTTTTTTTAACCTCTGCTCTTACCTCATTAAATAAAAAATGTTTTAAAATACTCAATCATATAAGACTTTTAAAAAGTCCAATTGGGTTAAATGTTAGCTTTTATGCAAAATTTAAGAAGGACAAGTTAATAAAACATCTAAGGAAGGAGATAATATATTCATTAAGCATGTGGCTCTTTGAAGGACAGGCACTATTTTCAAAATTTAATTCTCAATAAATTATAAACTTGAATTGTAACATTCTATATCAAATATGATTTCTAAATTAATCTTACCAATAAAATTGTTTAGCACTTAGAGTCTCTTCACATTGTTTTAAACTAATCATTTCTTTTATAGACTGTAATAGATATGTAATTAATCTATAAGGCATAATTTTAGTTTGTTTTTTAAAAACTACAAATATTTTAAAATTATATTTGTTAATTAAAAAAATTTTTTTAAATTACACCATTCAGAAGTTTGTTATATTATGACAGCTTTAAATAACTGATAACATTTATTTAAAAAAATGACAATATTAACCCTTTCTGGCTTTAGATGTAAAACTATATTCTTATTTTTGCTGAATAGGCATATTTTTATCATTTCTTTTTACATGTTTTCTAGATATGCTGGACTATGGACTGATAATTTAAGTTAGCATCTTAGAAATCCAGGAACTTTTCTATAACAAACTCATTAAAATATATTTCAAAATCTGGCTCAGACAACAACATAAAATATCTGCTTTTATCATTTAAAAAATGACCAGCATATTTCATTTTTAAAGGCTAGTAAAAGTTTCTTAATCAAAAACTTCTCAGGGGTTTTTTACCACATGGATTTACTGCAAACCTGCTGTATCTGCCAGGCCAGTAAACCTGCCAGCCCACTTCAGTCAATATCTCACACTGAGATGCCACATTGAAAAAATCCTCCTGATCGGGTAAATATTATAGGATATATTCTTTTCTAATCCTGCAGATATAGCTTTCATGGAGACATTTATGAGAGCTGAAAGGATTGAGGGAAAAATAAAACCCATACAGCTTTTTAGGTTTTTAAAATTTTTCTTTATTGGAATTTCAATAATTCATTTAGCAGAGTGTGCAAAAATTTTCACAGAAATCTTTTCTTAATTTTACATCTTTGCCATGTATTGAAAATCATACCCAGTGTGCTCTTATATCACTTGGCCTGCAAAACAGAGTATGTTCAAATTATTGTGAGTGATAACTTGGGTAAGAGTTTAAAGAACATTATAACTAAATCAGATAGAACTCACTTTTTGCCTACTCTATATAGGAAAAGTAAACTTAGAGTTGTGAAACTTTTTACCTAGGTCTGGCTTCTGCAGTGTTAGACCCAGATCTCGGTAAGCTTTGTACAGGGATTCATACTGTGACAGTCATAACTGCTATACATAGTATACCACACTGTAGCAATCATAAGTGAACTGTAAAATGTGCCCTAATTATTAACTCAACTTTTAGAATTTACCAACTCATCACTTGTGCAATTCCAGTGGTCTCTCCCTAACTAACTTCTTAAAACAAACAATTAAACAAAAAGAATATAAGAAACAACAAAAATGCTGAAAGTCATAATCAGATGCAAAAAGTAAACATCCTAAAAAGGTTTATAAATTTATGTACCTTCACAAGTTAGTCCCCACTTATTTTTGCTAGACATTTAATGGAATAATCTAGCTTTTCTAACTGAACTGGAATTAATATCAACTTTTCCAACATTTGCTTTAATTTTTTTTTACACCAAATATGCAAAGTCATTCATGTGTGTACTTTCCTCTCTCAATTAGATAAAGCTATGACTTTATATAGCTGAAAAATGTCCTTCCACTGGTAAGACAAGCTATATGTATTGTCTCTTAACACTAAATAAAATATACCTTTTAAAAAGTTAATATATTTAGAGTTAAATTATATTACAATTTGATCATTTATCCATGAAACAAATATAGAGGCAATAAGTAGCTGCTTTTTTGAAAAGCAGTCTTTGAAAAAGTCAACAAAACAGTACAAAGCTTTTCCTATTTGGCTCCTTTTTAATGTGTCTCATCCTAAATGAAAAAGGAATTTTAATGAATTCCAAATTAAGGGGGAAACACTTAAAAATAACACTATCAAATTTAAATAAATGTGTTATTTTTGAAGAAGCAAACATGCAAAAGATTCCACATGAAGAGCTCCCTGAATTGTCCTGGTGTTCCTTAGAAAATTTCAGAAAGATGCTTGCTTTACAGCTGAAAGCATTTACACATACAGAGTGAGAAAGAAAGAAAGAAAGAAAGAAGTCATCTGCCTTACTTTCAGCTTCAGTGATATGATAAAGAAATAATGTTTACAATAAAACACTTAACAAGAATGCAGTTTCCTAGGAAAATCTCTTCTATCCTATACTTTGACAACAACCATGACACTCCAACAGACCCTCTGACAGCTCCTTATAGCTACAAATGTCAAACTTTGCAAACACTTTCTATATTATACGGTTATTAACTATAATCATCCAAGAAATTGATTATTACAATTTCCCTACTTTAAATGCTAAAATAAAGAATACAAACTCTTAAACTGATTAGTAAATTTGGGCTAATAAATAATTGTCCTAAAGTGATTCTTTTCCCATTAGCCACATAAAGACATATTTCTAAGTAAGAAAGCTATGTTTCAGAGTTTTGTGCAAATACATACACCTAACTTAAAATCAATAGTCAAAGAATGTGTATCCAAGAGCAGTTGCAATTTTTTTGCTGATCAAACCAACTGAAAAATACATCGTAGTAAATAGCACAGGTATAATAACTAAGGGCCATTTTCTGCTCTTTACTCATTTAAGAATGTTCTAAAGTTTTTTTGAAAGTCCACAATTTAGTCTGTCTCATGAAAAGTGCAGCTTTTACATGAAAAAAATCAGATCCAGCGTTTTCCTGAGAAACCTGACATAGATCAGGAAATCAGGGGGTGTATAAGACCACTTAAACTGATTACAGATAAATCTCAAAAACATTGTCAAATTATCATTTTTTTTAAAAGTGTAAAAATTAGGCTATTCCTACAGAGATCTGTAAGTGCTTTGTTATTAAGAGGTTTCACCTTTAGATTTGTTAATTTTTGCCTTCATATGTTGAGAGGTATATCAATACTAAAATTAATAAATGGCTGAGGTTAAAATTTTATTCACACATCTTAAGGGAAAAGCACATAAATTGAATTAATTTCCCTATTTAAAGAATAACAATTATCATCTCTTCAAGTGGGAGAGAAAAAGAGAATCAGTCAAAATTACCAGTTTTATTTAATATTGAAATCATTACAATATTTTAACTCATTTCACCTGTGCCCAGCTCCTTTTCATTTTGTTCTGCTATGTCTATGCCATTCTACCCTTGCAATTCCCCAATTAGTGTAGTTTTCAATGACCCTTTTTGGAAAAATTAATAACTATATATGGTGCCAGGTGGGTACTAGAACTATCGGGAGGAACACTTTGTAAAGTATATGATTGTATAACCACTATGCTGTACAACTGAAACTAATACAAAATAATATTGAGTGTAAACTGTAAAAAAATAAAAAATAAAAAGCATGGTCTCAAATTTATTTCTAGAGGTCTCAGAATTGCTAAATACGAACCTATATTTTCATTAGAATGTGACTTGAGCATAAAGGCAATCCACCTTAACCATTATTTAAGGTTTTTAAAAATAGCTTTAAAAAGTACCTACTTAGGGACAGTGTCTAATTTTAACCTCTTCCTGGATTGTCATGTAAGGCATATTAATAGCAACTTTTCATTGGTTCTTTTATATAGATCAACTATTTTAATAGAGAAGTGTTATTTTTAGTGGTCTCCTAGAAAAGCAAACATAACTTTGTGCTACCTGTAGAAAGTTTTTCCATAGGCAATATCCATCAATCATCTGCATGCCAATTCCATCTTCCCTTCAGCTGTTTGCTACTTACTAGACCTTTATGAATATCTGACATGCATCCACCATAGAAGGAATATTACAATAATAAATGATAAAACTGGTAAAATTAGTATGTTATTGGAGATGTAGTATATATGTTTAAACCTGTTAGAAATGCTAACATATTCATTTATAATGGCAAAGAAAAAAACACCTGTAAGTTTGGTTTAGATTCATATCCAAGACTACCTTATTTATCTATTGAGGAACGGAAAACCCTCAAGATTATGGTTTTATTTTATTTGTCTTCCTCCTGATTTGTGTAATAAAAATTACTGAAATGATGGTTGTAAGAAAGTAATATCTTTTTGGTTTTTAGAACATTAATAATATAAAAGAACAGGAACTTCTCATATCTGAGGGTGTGTACGCTTGGAAGTATATACTTATAATTTTTAAATTCTTAGATTCATTTCCTTTGCTCACATGTTGAGAACTTGTATATCTTAACCTTCCTCTTCAACTAAAACAAAATCCAGAAAAGACCAAGAGTAGTATTTTCTTTTACCACAAGAGGGGGCTAGAGAATTCTGATCTCTTCTAAGGTCTATAAAAACCCTCTTAACTGCTACTTTATAGACATTCAATTACAACAGGCCATAATACATTAAGACTTTAAAATACACATATATCCCAACATATGCCAAAGCAAGCACTACACTGGCGTGCCCACCAGATGATCACTAATGCCAATATCAAATAAACACTTAGGCATCTTCTAGTGGTTTATATGAGATTTTACCCGTTCACACTTCCCTCCCCAAAAGGCAGCTCTCCCTTGGAATGGAAAATATCAAGGAGTGTTATAAAACACCCAAGGATTGGACAGTATGACAGGGGCAGAATGAGGTAAGGATTAAGAGAACTGAAATTTATGTAGTTTGGAAAAGTGAAAGACTCTGGGGATAAATGTTCACAGTCTTTAAATACCTTCTAAAGGTAACAATATAAATGAATTAGGGGAATTATTCAGTCTCAGAAGATGGTATAGAAAAGAGCAATGGCCTGAAACTAAGGAAGGAAAAGTTTAGGTTAGACATGAAGAATAAATTAGTAATAATAGTTGGGCGGGAAAGATGTCCTGTAAAGGAAGGATACAAAGCACAATCGCTATATTTGATAATTAATTAAATGAGATATTAGTAAGAATGATGGGAATTCATTAGAAGGGCTAGATTAGATAACTCAAGTGATTTTTTTCCCTAAACTGTGACAATCTCTAGGCCCAACTATGTTCTTGGGCATTCATAAATGTCTTTCAATGATGATAATGATCATTTATAGAAAGGAGAGCTCATGAACCCAGTTAACCCTATGTTCTGTTGATTAAAACAAAATCTGGAGTATTATTGTGAAATAAAATAATTATAAAATTAACCATGACAACAATAATGTTTATCTTTTGGGGCATTCCATTAAAATATATTAAGCCATATGAGCTATATCCTAACAGCTTATAGAAATGTGTCTGCAAATTGGATAAGGCTCCTATAGTGAAAACTTTCCATCAAGGAACAGCTCCCCTATAAATCCCAATTTTACAAGCCAGAGAAACCACAATGCATAATCTTTCTTTCCCACAAGACTATGTACTTGGGTTTAAGCTACTTAGGGCTCAGAATAAAAAAAGCTGTCATTCAAGGTCAGACAGGCAGTCTAGAGCATAAGTGTAATACAGGTTGTGAATTCAACAATCTTTCCCTAGTAGATCATAATATTCTAGATAACCAGGTACTTCAACATTGTTTTAAATAGTATTATTAATATTTACCTTTTATTTGAAAAGTCAGAGTTCTATGATAGGCCAAAAATAATTTATAGCTAGTAAAAAAAAAAAAAAAGATCACCAAAGCATGAAGAGTTGAAAATATTATATATATTAAGTATAAATATACATTTACATTTATATAAATTAAGTATAGTATCTATATATTTGGCCTGAAAATTCTTTTTTAAAAATATTTTTATTGCTATTTAGAGAGAGATAGGGAGAGGGAGAGAGAGACAGAAACATCTATGTGAAAGCAAAACATTGATTGGCTGCCTCCTGCATGCCCCCTCCCGGGAATTGAGTCTGAAACCTGGGCATGTGCCTTGACTAGGAATTGAACAACTGAAACTTTTTGGTGCACAGGACAATGCCCTATCAACTGAGCCACACCAATCAGGGCTGGCTTGAAAATTCTTTTTTTTTATTTTTATTCTCACCCGAGGACATTTTTGCATTTATCTTCAGATAGAGCGGGAGGGAGAGAGGGAGAGAGAAACATCAATGTAAGAGAGACACATTGACTGGTTGCCACCTACACGACCCCAACTGGGGCTGGGGACAAACTGCAACCGAGGTACGTGCCCTTAGCGGGACCCGAACCCAGGACTCTCTGGTCTGTGAGCCGATGCTCTAACCGCTGAGCCAAACCGGCAGGGCTGGCCTGAAAATTCTTAAACAAAATTATTTCATATTTAAGTGAATATTAAACTTTGAGGTAAAAATGGTCAACAGCTTCGAAGCTTGAGGAAGGATGGTCTAGTGGTTAAAATCATAACTAGGAATCCAGAACTCTAGAACTTTAGACATGATTGCCCCAGGTAAGGTAGCTAACCTTTAGGTAATTCAGTGTTCACCTATTAGGTAGTTGCTATGTTTAATTATAATGTATTTATAGATTCTAAGAACAAGGTAATGAAACACAGTACATATGATTTTCTAATAAATCAAGATATATAATCCCACCCCATCTCTAATTTATTTATATATCAATCAGATAAAGATATTACATTAGCAACCCAAACACTGCATATCATTTACTACCACTGTAATAACCACACTAACACCTCCAATAATCATATACTAGAACTTTCACATTGCCATTAAACTTGTTGACTAGTTTAGAATTTGAAGAGAAACAGAGAGAATACTTGAGGCAGTATGAAAAAGCTTAATCTCATCTGCCAAGTCACTCACTTAAAAACCAACTATTTGCACTTAAAAACGGCCACTGTTATTTCAATGCTAATTGTAGTGGAAGCTCAATAAATATTTGGCCTTTCAAAGAATGGACTTTTTGCTCATACTCATAGTCTGGAAGACTTCAAAAACACTTTGGCCACAGCGCAGCCCAAATATTATCTTGACTTTCTTCCAAACTACTGCAAGTCCAATCAATTGTTTTTTTTTCCTCTGAAAAATCTGTCCTTAATAATCAGTACTTGATTAGGTACCATGTACTTTGTTGCGGAGGTATCTAATGTTCACACTAAGATTATTTATCCACTAATAAAAGGAATCACACCTTATTTCTCTTTGTATCTTTGAAACAGCCTCTAAACTTACAATTGATTAAGGCATTCAGTATAGTTATTCAGTAGCTAACTCTTCATTGGCAGTGTATTAACATCTATAACAGACAAAAAAGCCAAAAAGATAACTAATTAATTCTATGTCAAATTGATTGAGGGGTTTATTTTATGTTATTCATAATTATAATTGTTAGTATTTATGGAGCTCTTTGAAATTCTTTGTAAAATGTACTGCTCCCAAACTATTCTGGGAATAGGATAAGAACATACATAGGCCAGAGAGACACACGTTTGAAGAACTTGACTAAAACTTTCAAGAAACAGATTAAGAGCCATGATCAGGCCTCCAGCAAAACTGTTTGGCTCTGTACTGAAAAGCCTGCTGAGATCATGCAGGTGAGGAAAGGTACATAGTGTGGGCTGGGAGAGGCCACTCCTAGGGAGGCGGTCTTGGTTTCTGTACTAGCTGTGTCTTGCTAGCCATCGGACCTAGGCACTTAGCCTCTAAAGTTTAGTTTTCTCAAAAAACTCATAGACATGGTCAACAGTGTTGATTGCTGGGGGGAGGTTGGTGGAGGGTGGCAGAGGAGGGTATGGGGGGATAAATGGTAATGGACGGAGACTTGACTTGGGGTGGTGAACACACAATACAGATGACATGTTGTAGAATTGTGCACCTGAAACCTGTATAATTTTGTTAACTAGTAGCACCCCAATAAATTCAAGAAAAAGGAAAAATAAAATAAAATAACATTTAGTTTCCTCTTTGGTAAAACAGAAATCAGATTAGGTGATTACCAAATCTCTTCCAGCTCTAAAATGCCACAATTCTATGTACAAACTTGGGTTAAATTTTCGAAGAATTTGTCCTAGTGAAAGAATCATTATGGGAGATATCCAGCCATCAACATATGTGAGAGTGCTTTACTGGGCACTGGACGGAAGGTTAGAGTTTAAACACAAACCAACAGCCCAACATGCTGGGCTGAAGAATGAAAAATGGGTAGTTCACAGACAGATAACTGTTATTGTTTTTTTATTCTTCACAGAACATGTATAATCCTTGGTAATCATTTGTTTAAGTTATATAAATTACTGTTAACTTTGAAACCCAGTTTGTCATCTTCATCTGTGATTTATACCAGACTATATAAACGACATGATGTCTTCGATCTAATAAGACATTTATCTTCATGAAGGAGGCCACTGCAATCCCGAGTGACAGCTTACTTACCCTTATCACAGTTAACTCAACATCGAGTCCTTAATTTCTAACAATGATCTGAAATCTGTTGGACTCACCTGAAGCCAACAGAAACTTGTTCAGAAATCCACCATGCTCATGAAAGTATGTGTTTTATGGCGGAATTTGTTCTTTGGCCCCCAAAACACAGACATGGAAACAAGTTTTGTGGTTTTCCACAGCGTGCACTCTAAACACACACAACATAACTTCCATTAGGGTTGACAGGAATCATGTGCTTTTGTTAAAGAAAAATATACCTGTGAGCAACAAAGATGAAAGCAACTGTCTAAAGAATAAAAAGAAAATGAGATAAATGCTTACTGAATGTATGTATGTATGCACATGTTTATTTACATATTTATATATGGAGAGAGACTATCTTGAATCACTTTCATTATCTTCATATCATAGAACAAAAAGGAACTAAAGACTCTAAATATGTTCACATAGTTTATGTCATTAAAAAAAAATACACACAAAGAAAGTAATGGGCTTGACTCCATCAGTGAGTAGGAAGCAAATAGCTTGCTGCTTTAGGCCATTAACTCTTTTAACGTATTAGGATAACAGTGACTGGGCCTGCAATAGGTACCTTTAACATTCCAAATAAAGCAGTCCTAAAATACACACATGCTTCCCCAAAGTTATCGGCCAGAGATTTACCTAATCAGTGAGGTCACTTACCACTCATCACTGCATCATTAACTCATGTACATCAGTAAACACTGTAAGAAATGCAGATGATTTATTCTGTGAAACAATATAAGTTATACACTAAAATCAGGCCTTACATACGACTCATAGCAATGGGTGTCTCAAACTGGCTGGTAAACAAACATCTTTTATACTCATTGAGTATAAAGTCTATCAGGGGATGCTATGAGTAGACTTAGATAGCAAAACTAGCTTAATAAGTGGAAACTGTAGGTATAGGATTCCAGCTCAGTAAGAGGAAACCTTTTAAAACAATTAGAGCTCTTTATGAGTATCTAGTAACATGACCTTGAAAATGTAAAACAAAACATGGAAAAATGGGTATATCTACCACTGAGATTGGAGATTTTAACACAATTCTTTCAACAAATAAAAGAAAAGCTAGGATATAAAAGATCTGAAGAATATTTACAAGTCTAAAGATAATAAGAGTGTATTCAGTAAATACTTTGGGAGCACACATAGCCCATGAGCATAAAATAGTCATTTCATGCCACAAAAGAAGTCTCAATAAAATCCAAAGAATCTAAATAATATAAACTATGTTCTTAGACTATAATGTAATAAAATTAGAAGTCAAAATAAAAAAGCAGGTTTAAAAATCCCTAGAATCTAAAACAAAACAAAAACCAGGAGAAATAAAACCACACCACATGCAAAAATGCTTCTAAATAGCACGTAGGTTAAAAAGGATATCATAAAAGAAATAACAAAATAGAATGGAATTATGATTATAATGAAAGTAGTATATATCAAATTTTGTAGGATACAGTTAAAGTAGTATTTAGAGGATACTTTCTAGCTTTAAATATATTTATTTTTTAAAAGAACATTATATTCAATGGGATAAAAGCAATAAGGAGAATGAGATGTGCAGCCCACAAGAGTAGGTGTTTTAGAGGATAAATATCCAGCTAAACAGAGCTCTTCAAAAAGAATTTATTAGAATTCAATCCCCATGCCTGGACCTCTGGATTAGATATGTCATCCTTTACCAAGTCACTGAATTGCTTTAAACTTCAATTTCTTTACCTGTAAAATGGGACTAACAGTAGCTTCCTCTCTGAGATGGTTTGAGAATTAAATGAGATAATCCACAGAAAGCACTTTGTACAGCACAGTAAATGCTCAATAAATAGTTACTGTTACTATATGACTATCATTCCTTCCAACTCCCAGCTCCACGATTCTAACTTTGGTACAATGAAATTTAAGACAAACATGAATTCCAGCTACAAAAATCTAATCAACAACCTAAACCTTCATTTTTATTTCGCAATACTAAAATAGTTTTGTTTAAAATATATTCTTCCTCTCATTAGGAAAGATAATAAAATAATATCTTCTTCCTATTATTATTATAGAAATAAAACACACAACAATCAACAAAAGCTAGTCTATTATTATTCATACTATTAAATCCAAAACGGACTTTTATTTAAGAACCAAATGAAAGCAGAGAAATATTTTTAAAAATAAGGGGGGGGGGGCGCAAAACAAAGCTGTAAAAAAACTATTTTCTTTATTTTCAAATAAGCTATATTCTTTTTAATATACTTTTCAGAAAAGACACAGAATTTAAAATGGCCACTATTGGTGCTTTAACAGGTCTGCAATTTCTTTCAAATCAAGTAGCATATAATAAATTAATACCAGGCTCTTCACGCATTCATTATCACTCTTCTCCAAAGATGGTTATAGGTCTTTACTTTTCCAATTCTATTTTTCATTTTGCTGGAGAATAAGAACCTTCTCTAAACCTTCAACTTCCTGATGTAAAAATAAGCTCTAAAAACATTCTTTCCCCCTTCTTCCCAGATATATCTGTTCAATATCCATTCATTCCCTTTTCCTTAATTAGAATGGAATAAGATATAGTATATAATAAATAATACATTATTATAGATTATAGGTTTCATTTCTCATAAAATGTTTTTTTCTTTTTCTTCTGGAAGGAGTCACTATACCCTGTTTATAGAATGATCACTTTCCCCATCCCATTTTTGAAAAAAATGTATGTACAAAGAGGTTATTCATTATACTAATAAAATAACTAGAGACACACTAAAATCCATTGTATATTTGGACCATGGAAGCAGTCAGATCTCATAGTCGGCTGACTCTTGTAAAGTTATTGTATTCAGCATTTCATACTACATTTTTTTTTCTTCAATATGGTAGAAAGTGTGCCTCCCTAGGTTTAGAAATCTAAATGTTTTTACTGGTTAGCAAGTTTTCATTCCTAGCCATGCACCTGTTTGAGGGCATTTACAAAGGAAAAGAAGAAGGAATTGTGACTAGGCAGTAACATGCTCTCATTTTCATGCATGGTTTAGCTTGTAACCTTGGTTTTCATTTTTTGCTGTGCACCTGGCTGGGTTTCTATAGTCTTCCAGGTCTCTTTGCAGTTCTCACAAAGCATGTCCTAAACATGACACGCACCATGGTCATTGCTTCTCCTCACTAAAGTTATGGGTGGATGGATCAAACCATGTGTCCTTTCATAATTGTACCTTTAGGACATTGCTCTAGCTGGAGGTGGAAGGCAACAAAGATGAAAGATTTTAACAGTGACCTTTCATTATCTAATAAAGATAAAATTCCAAAAGCCTAAAATAATGGCACTACAAAGAAAATTAAAGTATCTTTTTTTCTCTAAAGGATGGCCTTAGCTATCTCACCAGCAACTGAAGACACTGACTTTATATTTGTTTATTTGTCTACTTATTAACAGTGTATGTTCCCAATGAGATGGTAAGCTCCATGAGGAGAGGGACTGTGTCTGACTTTTTACTTCATATTTTACTTATAGTTTAGCAAAGTGCCTTGCTGTTACCTCATAATCTCTAAATAAGTGTTTGTAAAACTAACAAATAAGTAGTGTATCAAGTGTTACTGTTCTCTATAGTGATAAAATATAGTTAAGCAGAATAAGTTTACTAAAAATTTTAACATCTTTCTTAACCTCTTTATTTTTACAGAAAATGTATACATCCTTATTTTTCAGGAGAAGGAAACAAACATTTATTGGGTTTATTATTTATCAAGCACTCAGGCATGTGCTAGAATCAATGCTTTGCAGAAACTCATATTTAAACATTATCTCATCATCCTACAATTAAATTTTTAACACATAAACAAATCTATTCTTACCTCTACCATTGACTGTCTCTTTGGGAATTCTTTTAACTTTTATGCATAGAACTAAAAATAAAAGTCTATTAAGAGTTTAATATTACTAATATAGTTAATGCCTCTGTTATGAGGAACCATTATAGAACAAAGTTCTCCATTTTGGAGTTTTCCAGACAATAGAAAAATTTCAACACTAAATAAATTTTTTTTTTAAATTAAAATTATTGGGGTAACATTGGTTAATAGGATCATATGGGTTTCAAGTGCACATTTCTATGACACAAGATCTGTATATTGTACTGTGTACCCCTCACCCAAAGTCAAACCATCTTCTGTCATCATATATTAGGGTGCCCCCAACTCCCCACCCCCTTCCCTCTGGCAACTACCATTACTGTTGTCTGGCAACACTAAATTTTTTTTAAAAATTCAATTATTTTTAATGAAGGTATTTTTAAACATGCCATGTGTTTCTGTACAGTCTTAGCCAAAATGTCTGGAACACGAATCCATCTTTTTGGATAACTCAGATAAGGATAATACTAAGAATAGCAGAGTGGTTAAGAGCAGAGGTTCTAGAACCAGACTGTGTAAGTATAAATGCTGGCACTACTACTTACTAGCTGTGTGATCTTAGATAAGTTCACTTCTATTGGTATTAGTTTCCTTATCTATAAAATAAAGACAATCCTAATATCTACCTCCTCAGGCTATTCTGAGGATTAAATAATGATATATGCAAAGTGCTTAGAACATAGATACAAGGCACGTAGTAAGTGCTCAATAAATGCTAGCTAAAAAGTTTCACTTTATTAAGATACTGAGCTCTTAGAGGAGAGTTTGAGCTGTTTCTCTCTACAATATAATATGGCCCCAAACAGCTATGTTTTTTCAGTTTCTATTTAAATTTTGTTTTAATTATAAATTTTGTTTTCTATATAATTTTTTTTTTTTTTTATCCTCACCCGAGGACATTTTTTCACTTTTTGTTCAGATAGAGTGGGAGGGAGAGAGAGGAAGAGAGAGAGAGAGAAACATCGACATGAAAGGGACACATCAAGTGGCTGCCACCCGCACGACCAACCAGGGCCGGGGACAAACTGCAACCGAAGTACATGCCCTTAGCGGGAACCGAACCCGGGTCTCTCTGGACCGCAGGCCGATGCTCTAACCACTGAGCCAAACTGGCCAGGGCTATATAAATTTTTAATTGTTTTCCTGTTTCTTACCTCAATGTTATTTGATTATACCTCAACTGATGCCTTTACAGTACCCCTTCTTCTAATTTGATGCTTCACTCTATTGTGGGCTGAGAAATCAAAACACTGTAACGGTTAAAAATTTCTGAGGTGAGAAATCCCCATTGAAGGCTTCAGGGGCTCTCCCAAGAATAAGGTACATAAGTGTTAACACAGGACTCAGGAACATCTATTTCTACTTAGAGGTATTTCTGGGTTACTTATTGTGTTTTCACCTGTGTTTGGGAAAGTTGGAAGTACCAAATAAGTGACTTATGGATTAATGAAGTACTATTGTTCTAATTCTGCCAAGCATTAGATTAATCAAAAACAAATGAAAGGTTGTTTTTTTAAAATGTTTTGCACTGTTAATTTTCTACAATTATTAATCAGCTACCAATGTAATTATTAAGCTCTCAATCCAAACAATGTTTTTAGTGTAATACCTGAACCAATATACAGATCTCACATTACAAGGCCCAACTTCTAAAACTTGTGTATTACTAATTGTGCTAGTTTTCAACGCTCAAGCAAAATAAAGTGTTTCTGTATGATTGAATCCATAGTTCTGATGTGGAGGTTATCAGTTCAACGAAAGGGAGAAAATATGAATCACCAAAAGGGCCAAATGAAATAAGAATTCATGGATAAATTAAAAAGAGAAGGAAGTACAGAGATTAAGAACTCTCAGAAAATGCCAAAGTCATAGGGAAATTTGGAAGAAAAATAAATTGAAAGATTGCAGACTAATAAAGAGAAATAAGAAATAATTTACCAACTTTACTCCCAATCCCTAAGTGAGTAATAAGCTTCCAATTTAATATTCAGTTTAGTAGCATCTCTACCTTTTTTCCCCCACTGGAAAGGCACAAGAGAGACTTTGATAAGATAACCGTGTGCATCAGTGGTGATCAAACCTTCTGTTCAAGTGGCCAGATGCCAAAAGAGGCACAGTGAACCCCTACCCTTGGGATATCTTAGTCTGAGCCAGAAACTAGCAGCCGCCAAGCCAAAATTTTTATATTCATGTATCTTAAAAATTCATGTATATTTTGCATCCCACTCTATTACACACCAATGTGTTTTAATATAAAAATAATATTTATAACAGTTGAATTATTTAAATCCTCCCATTCCTAAATCTTCAAGTACAATCGATGCTCCAGGAAGATTTGCACTGTGGTTCATGTGGCTTCCCCTTGAACAACACCAATATAGTCGGGTATGTTCAAAGCATGGGTAAAAATAATATCTTATTATAATATGATGAGCTTAAAAATTTCAAATAATCCACAATAAATTGATAATTCAATAATCATTAAATGAAAGCTCTAATTCTCATGCAACTCAGTGAAGCTAAAATATCTGAAAGAATGGTAAATTGGGCCCTGCAATCTTAAAATACCCTCTTAGCTTTTGAGCTATAGTTCTTATAAAAAGATCAATAATGATGTCTTCCTGCTCCAATATGGAATTAGTGTTTTCCTAAATACATTAACTTCAGATGTATTGAATTACCCAGGAGGACCAGCACCGCAATGAAACAAATAGTTGTTCTTTGCAAACTAGTGATTACCAATTCAGAGAATCCACCGAAGGCTGCTTGAGTCAAATGACAAAGGGCAAAGACACTAGGACAAAAAGTAACAAAGTATGATGACCCAAAATCCAGAAAAATGACACTCACCCTCATCCTGATAATCTGACAAAAAAGGTGCATCTGATGTGAAAGAAGGGCCATGAGTTCCACTGTGATTATCATCGGAGCTGTCCTGTCCAAAGTAATTTTCAGTTTGGTCTCCCCCTGAGGGACAAAAAAGAAAAAAGTAAGGTCATACTTTGGGCATCTTTACAAAGGTCTTTGTATATTTCTTCTGGTATTCACACAAAAAAATATAGTTTTTACTTGATGGATATGGCCACTATCCATTGACATATGAAAAACAGATAAATAAGTTAAAAAACCAACTTACCTGGATGGGAAGTTTTCCATTCAACTACTCTCTAACTAGAACTTAGCAACTATTAGCTTAGAGCGGGGAGACCTCTTGCCACCAGAGAAAAACTTCTCCACCACACTTAAAATTAAAATATAGCTATATAAATATGTATCCATATATACTATGTCTCCGTTAATTATGACCTTTACCGTGAATGCTTCTTTCTCTTTATATTTCCAAATGAAATAGAATAAATTACACAAAGGGTTAAACTTCCATGCATAATATAATATAACAAGGTCAATACGCTTTCCTGTTCTGAAAAATAAGAGAAGTAAAAATATAGAGAACCTAGACTTTGCTGGATTCTATTCCAATTTCAATCACTACTTGTTTTGCAATCTTAAGAAAGTTCTCTCTTTATAATTCTAGTTTATAGCCCATGCAACCAACCTCTTAGGAATTCTAAAAGCCCTAAGAAGGTAATATTTGTTCTGTAAAATGGCTTTGATGAAAGGTAATGTATATACAATACTGAATTATGCAATTAAAACAATGCTAATCTCTTTTGGGTGTTTTCAACATACATTGGATTATATTTTGTAGAAGTGGCCCATGCTATTATGATACTTTAAAAGGTTCAAACGGAAGATGTTAGCTCATTCAGGAACCGGAAGAAAAGGCTCTGCGTTGCAAATGGCTTTCCTTAAAATCCCCTAAACAGAGGTACAGTCTGCTGATAAAAGGACACCAACAGCTGCTCAGTTCATTTCACGAACATGAAAAGGGGATTTTCAACTGAATTTAATATTATCTCAAATACTAATTTCCAAAGGAAATCACCAATGCTAATCTCAGTAAACACTGTAGAGTTTTGGCCCTGGATTTCAACTAGGGAGCAGTGAAACCAAACAACCTACATAGAATCTGCATTGCCTCACTTTAAAGGTTTATTTCCTACAATTAAACTAGAAGGATAGGGAGGATATAAAATGATAAAAAGAGAACGGCTGAGCACATGATGTGGTATGCAGATGATGTTTTATTGAGTTGTACACTTGAAATCTGTATGGTCTTATTAACCAATGTCACCCCAATAAATTCAATAAAAAAAGAATGGCAGCCCTGGCCAGTGTGACTCAGTGGTTGGGCATCATTCTGGGCACTGGGAGGTTGCCGGTTCAATTACCTCTCAAGGGCACATGCCAGGGTTGCGGGCTTGATCCCCGGTAGGGGGCGTGCAGGAGGCAGACTATCCATGTTGCACTCTTACATCAATGTTCCTCTCTACCTCTTCCTTCCTCTCTCTAAAAGTCAATAAACTATTCTTAAAAGATAAAAAAAGAATGGCTATAGTCTTCTCCTTCCATAAATTAGATGATCCTATCTAGTCTCTTCTATGATCAGTGGTAGGTAGATGTTCATAACTGAGTAGAACACCTTCAGAGAATAAACTGTGGAGTTTGTTGTGGAGAAGAAAAGTAAAATTAAAAAGAAAAACAAACAACATTTAATACAACAGTCGCTGGCCAGAGCCACAAGAAATGCTCTTATTAGGTTACTGATTAGGATATAAAGCTTATGGTTATGTTTAAAGTATCACTATGAAATTTCCATTATAACCAGAAAAATTCTCAGATACTGGACTGAGGGTTAAACTACTCAAACTTTGCATCACAGCAAATCCACTGAAATTATATTATCAACACGATCTAAATAGACTACCTGGCAGGTAACCTGAAAGAGAGCTGTGAAGTTAAAGTAATTTAAAAATTTTGAGCTAAACCAAATTCCATTAAAAAAAAAAAAGTAGTTTGGGCTGCCATGCAACATTTAACATTTGTAGGATATACTGAACATTATTTATCAATGATCATTCTAGACTCACAGTTTTCTGCTTGCTTCAGAAATTTGACAAATCGACTCTCTTACATATTCTAGCATTCCAGGGTTTTTTTGTTTTTGTTTTTAATAAGCAGATCAGGTAGGACTTTGCTTTGCTTTGATGCTTTTTAATAAACTTTTTATTTTGTAATAATTTTATTATAAGTATTTCAAAGAGCCCTGGCCGGTTTGGCTCAGCAGTTACAGCGTCGGCCCGCAGACCAGAGTTGCAGGTTCGATTCCAGCCAAGGGCATGTACCTCGGTTGCTGTTTGTTCCCGGCCCTGGTCAGGGTTGAGCAGGAGGCAACCAATCGATGTGTCTCTCTCACATTGATGTTTCTCCCCCACCCTTCCACTCTATCCAAAGATAAATGGAAAAAATATCTTCGGGTTAGGATTAAAAAAAAAAAAAGTATTTCAAAGATAGTACAGAGAATTCCTGTACACCCTTCATCCAGTTTCCCCAAATGTCAGCTTCGTATGTAACTAGGGCATATCTGTCAAAGCCAAGAATTTAACATTGGTACATCGCTGTTAACTAGACTACAGACTTTATTTGGATTTCCCCCGTTTTCCCACTAATGTCCTTTTCCTGTTCCAGGATCTACTCCAATTGCATTTAGAGCTTCCATTTTTTAAAGTCTCACCCAAAATACCTGCCTGGATTTGGCATTTGATTTACTAACTCCAGGTGGAAAAGTCACTTCCATGTGATTACTATGGTTTCTAAACATAGTTTCCCAAGGTGGGCTTTTCACAGCCAAATACAAGACCATGCCTCCATAAAGCATATAACAACAAAGGTACACAACTCAACGCAGCAAAAACAGAGCCAAGATCAGTACTAAAATTGGTTGCAGTGGGAGAAACATTTGAAAATATGTTTTTACGTCCAAGTATAATTAGTTCCTGATGATGGAAATGTTGCTATAAGTGTTTTTAGTGTTATATCAAGTGGCCCAACTCCCTTAGGCACACACCGAAAAAAGGCTTTAACACCATATAAATAGACACTCCCATGTAATTAAAATGATTACAACTACTCAAGATGCATGGGTGAAAAGTTTTATAGAGGAACCAGCAATTACTGTGGTTATTTTGGATTTGTTTAAGTTTATAACACCATTTTTTGTTAAAACATAACCGCACGTGATCTCTGGATTCATCTACAGCTCTGATAGTCGCAATTCCAAGTGGCCACTACTATAGTCCAGTGGGATCAGACATAAATGATCACAAACTATAGTGACAGATATTTCCACTCAGCAGCTCTCCAATTAGGGCTCAGAACTCCATCTGCTTAGAGTGGCTTTCTCACAAGCAAGAACCCTTGCCACTAGAGACACACTTTCCCATTGCAACTCACTCAGAATCAATATATTTCTATACAGACATATATATTCTAACACACAATATCTCCATTCATCACATCCACTACCTCCAGTCCCTTCTCTTTGTATTTCTAAACAAGATCTGGGGGAACTATATCAAGGGTTCACCTGCTATTAGCTGGTAATTTGCTCCTCTATCCTAAGTGTCATAAGAATTGGGCGCTAGATACACTCCTTAGTATATTCAATGTCAGGTTCTCCACTGAGTATTGTGCTGAGGGGCCTATAAGGGGGATATTTCTCTATTGTTCTTTCCTGAGAGTCAAACTCAATTTCATTCATGCTCCACAGAGTGATAAGTTGGGAATTTCTTAGGGTTGGAGCAGAAAGATAAAGTAGCTTTGTGTTAGGTGTAAGGTAATTATTTGCTAGAGTTTCTGTGCTATTTGTTTTTATTCCCTGAGTTTTCATTAGCAGTTAATGAGCTTCCCCCCTTAATTCTAAAACAATAGCTTGGCCACTAGAAGTTGGGTTTTTCTGCCACGGATTCAACCAGCTGTTGCTGCTCCATAAACTTTATGGAGAAGTGAATTAAACTGCTAAAAACTTTCATTTCCTAATTCAATTCCAAATAAAACAGGGGGGAAAAATGAACCATGATGATGTTCCCCTTGTAACTATTTTGACTCACAGCAAACCCATCTGATCCTAAACTTGCAGGTACTATTTAGGGACAAAAACAGGCCATAATGACAATTTTACCAAAGAAATGAGAAGGAAATGAAAAAAGACAGAAAGTAGTATGAGCATAAAAAATAACATGAGAATTACAAATAACAGATAAAACATAAATATATGTTTGCTTATTCAATATGTAAAGGCTCAATGATTTTTTTCATGTTAGTATAAAGTCATCATCTTTTACTTCTCTTCTCATTAACTGTGAGCTTTATTATTAAGGCTTTTTCACATCTGCAACCAACTGTTTATATGGTATGGTTCAAAACTTTATAGGGTTTGCTATTACTTCATCAAGCATCTTTGGGTAATATAAGGAAATTGAAATTAATGTATAATTGTCTGCAGTTTTTTGTTTTTTGTTTTTATTGTTGCAGTTAGAAGGGAACACGTGACTTCTGACTATTTAATATTTAAGAACCCATGAGACATACAGCTCCACCTTTAAACTAATAAGTCCTAAATAAAATGCTATAAATAAAGGTCCCTGATCCAAATACAGTTAGTTTTCATGCTTGATAGCATTAATATTGCCAGATTTTCATTGACCAATTTAGCAGTAATGCAGTTCCCAAAGTTGAACTATGGTAAGATTAGCAAAACTGCAGCTTATTATTCCTTATTGCAACCATTCACCTAAGTTATTGGATATAACACCATCTAAAGATATATGCTGGGTACATGTGTCCATATATGTGAAATGTTACTCACATGTAAATATATCACGGAGCACATTTGCAACACCAAAGCTAAAGTTCTGTCAACACTTCCATTATAAATTACATACCCTTTTGCACATACTCATGCATTAGAAAATATATGGTGTTCCCCACAGAACATCTTAGAGGCTTCACTGGTTTCTAAATACCCATTAGGATTTGCGTGGTTAGTTCTTGTGATTAATCCATATGTAGTGAAGGTCTCAAATTCTTCTCTGTTCTATACAGTCTGACTTCTTGCCCATCTCTCTTTCCCCCCCACATTTAGCCATAACTCAATGTATAAATATTCTTTTCCCCCGCAAGGCCCTGGCAGTGAGTGTAATAGTACTGAATGCCATTAAATCTACAAAACAAATGATGGACCAGGTAAAGAAAGTTTCCATTTATCATTCTTTTTAAAAGTTGATCCAACTAGATCTTGAATGTACAAGAAATACATAGAGCCCAAAACTAAGTTTGTAACTTAGAATGCTGTTTACTAATCATATAATCATGCTAAGAATAACAAACTTTTTAAGAACCTTTAGGGATGCCATCTGCAGAGTTGAGGATAGTCTAAATGATCAGAAATGGAACCAAATTGAGTAGACACAGCACAATCACCACACCACCTGTGACTCCAATAACCAAAAGGGCAGTATAGCTTAATAATAGTCCCAAAAGGAGCTACGTCTGTCAGTGGTGGGTTGGACAGGAAGATGCCTGTGGGAGCCAATTGAAAAGTTATTTTTTCCCCTCTCCTTCAAGAAAACGGTCCTTTATAATGCAGTTTTTCATTTTGACCAGTAGGGTGGGCTGCAGTGTGTAGCATCATCCTAGTTCTTAAAAAAGAAAACCCGGGGAAAAAAAAAGTAGCCACCAAGGGGACATACCCTTCTGCTTTTTTTCCTCCCCACCCCCTGCACAAAATGCTGAGATTTTTAACCCTTCTTAGGTTTTACATAAAGGCATAACTCCTGGACATTAACAAACTGGAGGGCAGGCAGCAACAAATATAAACCAGATAATTGTATATGTGACAACACACACTTCATAAAGCAAATTACAGCCTGTCAGCAATCATTCTGGCTTTACACTAACGCATTCCATCTACCACTGTTATTGTTCAACTGCTACTAAAACGGAACCTGCTGAGTTAGTATATTTTCAATAATAATGGCATTTGACAGAATTCAAAACATGTAAACCTAGGTATTTGGTAGTATGTAGATGAATATACTGTAAAACATCTGCATTTATAATATGACAACCAGGCAATCATAACCTGGAATTATTGGTTCATAGTTCTGTTTTCCTTGGACCACTATATTCTCAGTGTTTTATTTTTGCTATGAAGCTATTCGACTGAATTTTCAACATGTTTTGACTTATAGGAGAAAGTTAGCTATAGCAGTGATAAAAAATATAATAGTTTACTGAACTCCTACTGGTTACAGGCTCTGGGTCAAGACTCTTCGTGTACTATCTCATTTAATTCTCAAAATAACCCATGATATATTATTATCTCAAAGCTGTAGATAATGAAAATGAGACACAGAGATTAAATAGCTTATCCAGTCACATAAGTGACTCATAAGTGGCAGAACCAGGCTTTGACCCCACCTTGTCTGATTACTAAGCTCTTGTTCTAATCCACTGAGCATGCCTTAAAAATTACAATCATTACTCAAAGGCAAAGCATACTGAATGACTTGGATTTATGGCATGTGCTATAAATTACTATTATTTTTACTTAAGTATAAAAGTAAATCTATAATCAAAAGTATAAATTATTATAAGTAGTAATACTAGTAGTCACATTAGGTGTGGAACTGATAGACAAAGCCGAATGTGGTCAATGATGTGTTCAAAAGGGAGCCAATCCTATCAAAGGTTCAAATGTTCTGCAGTGGTATTGTTGCAGTGATTTTTTTCTAAAAATACCATTTTTGGCATGCATTTCATGCTTACAAATTTTAATACAACTACTTTAGGTTTAGTTAAATAAATAAATGTATTAAACATTTTCCAGCACCCCCTGTTCTATTTTCTCGGATCCTGGGTATTTTGACCCTGCTTCACAGTAAAAGAACCAACATATTCCACACCAAAACATAGTTTTGATCTGGCTTAGTTAAAGAATGTATTTCCTTTCCAGTACTGTCCCACAATAGAAAAGTGCTTTGGAAACTATACAATGCCACATAAATGCAGTGATTTTATTACTATTGATTCATCTTGCTCTCTCTCCTCTTTTCCTTTTCTTTCTCCCAAATGAAAAGTTGTGATAAGACCTCAGTACCCACTTCTAGTCCTGATGCATTCTAGGATCTTTTGTACCCCAATTAGTTTACCAACATTATTTATTTTTGAGAGAAACTGTAAGGCCAGTTGGATTCCAATATTGTCTGCTAAAGAACAACAGGACTACATGATCTGCAGGCTATGAGTAGATATAAGAAAACTTTTACAAACACCCAAGGAGTAAATATAAAACAACATATAATAAAGAATGATTTACAGGTAAGATTAGCAGGCCTGAAAATGCAAAACATCTTTTAACATAATGAATAAAAGGTGAGTTTCTGTGTGTGAGTAATATAGACCTCCAAGATCACTAAGGGTGTAATGGCAAAGGGTGACAAGATTCGGCCTCTCCACACCCCAATCCTACCTTAAACAGGAACTCCTATTCATCTATGAAAAGAACATGTGTGTAACAACATGTAGGTAACAACAACATCAACAACCAAAACCTCTCACTATCTACAATTCTGTTCAATGTTTGGTCCCTTTTGGAACAGAGAAGCATCTCCTTATTTTTTCAATTTATTTTTCTTTTTCTATTGAGGTATCACTAATTCAAATAAAGTGCACAAATCTTGAGGGTAAGTGGTATCATTTTTTAAGCTTGGGGAAAATACCTTTTATTATTATTATTATTAATTTTAATCAATGAAAGTGTATTTTATTAATCAATTTGTCACTTTGGGTTGCCAGATCCAACAAGATCCCAATAGGGATTCATGGTGATCGCAGACTGTCTATTCAGTGTGGGAAAATACCTTTTAGAGATGAATTCTGATTAAGAACTTTTCAGGCTGGCAAGTGTGTGTTAAATGTATGTCAGCTGACAGGGACAGATAGGTTCAAAGTTTCCACTATTTGCCTTTTAAGAGTCAGCAGTAACTGGAAGCTTCATTTTACACATCGTATAAATCCCCTTATCCATAACTAAAGTAGTTATTTCCTGTTTTAGTGACCCTCCAACCATCCTGGTAAACAATAACTATTAAGCAAATTTCTGAGAGAAGTATGTGGTGTTGGGCAGCATAGTGAAAAATTAATGCATTATAAGAATTGGACTCAACCATCACATTATTTAGCCTCCAAATACCAAACAAATTCACTGGGTTTCAAGTCCAAGAGCTTAACCTGCATACAAAAACTTTTTAAGCAGCAAACAAATAAAAAAAATTGTATTCAAATTAGCCACACATTTTTTCCCAACATTTTGTGTCCAGAATATGAAAATTCATGAGAGGCAGAATTCCTGAGGTAGATTAATTCTTATGCCAAAATTCTATGTTCAGAAACTGTTCTCCTTACCTGATTTTTTAATGTTACTCTAGGGATAATACTATTTAAGAGAAATAGTTTGCTATATTTTTCTCAACAAAATTTCCCAGGCTTATCAAATAAACTTAAAGCAGTCATCAATTTATCAATTACTTGATTTTCTTTGCCATCTACATCAAGACAAGAATCAGGATTTCTATGAACTTTTAGATACCACATATGGAAAATATACTGATGGTAAAAAAGGTATTTTTTAAATCAGTTACCATGAGTATTATATGTTATTATTTTAAAAGTATTATTTAAAATTCACTTTTAAGTGATATGTCAAGACTACACACCTATATACTGCTGGTTCTCAAAGACTAGGCAACAGAGATTGCTGTTAATTTGTACCATCATCAGGGTCTTGCCCATAAATTCCTAAGTAAAAATTAATAAATAAGTAAAGGAGGAAAAAATTTGAATGGATACAAAATTATTGAATCATGAGTGTACTGAAAAAAAGCTCACTCCTGTGTCAAATCAAGTTTTTTTTAATCCTCATCTGAGGACATTTTTGCATTTATCTTCAGATAGAGCGGGAGGGAGAGAGGGAGGAAGAGAGAGAGAGGAGAGAGAGAGAGAGAAACATCGATGTGAGAGACACATCGATTGGTTGCTACCCACATGACTCCAACTGGGGCCGGGGACAAACTGCAACTGAGGTACATGCCCTTAGTGGGAATCGAACCCGGGAATCTCTAGTCTACAGGCCGATGCTCTAACCGCTGAGCCAAACCGGTCAGGGCAAGTTTTTTTTTTTTTTTTTTTTTTTTGTAGGCTTCTTCATTACATAAAAATGTTAAGCATGTCCAGAGTAAAACTTTCAAATGTTACAAGAAGACATATAATGAAAGCTCATCTTCCCTTCCTTCTCTTGGTTATTCTCTCCAGAGGCAACCACTGTGAGGTTTCTTGGGTGTTCTATGAATTTTCTATCTAAATATAACATGGTCTGTGTGTATATCTTTTTTTTTTTTTTTTTTAACAAATGGTAGCACTTGTCCTGTCCTGTAGCCTGCTTTTTCTCCTAATCATTTATTTACCTTTGAGGTTGCTCCATATCAGCACATATAGATTTATCTCATTTTTTATTTTAACTAATTTTAGTTAAAAATATTAATAATACATGCATATGGTAAAAATTCAAATAGTACCAAAGGATATAAATAATGAAGATTCTCTATTGCACTCATACTGATATCCCCCTCAACAGAGGTTATACCACTGTTAATAGATTCATGTGTATCCTTCCAAAATTATTCTGTACATGAATAAAAGCAAGCAAACACACACACACACACACACACACACACACACACACACACACACTGTACGATGTTTGCCCAAATTGCTGTTTTCACTTAGCAAGATGCCTTGGAGAAAGCTTTCCATGTTACAAATATATATTAATTATGTTCTTTTAAACACTATGTAGCATTCCATTAATGGTTGTAACATAATTTATTTAACTAACCCTCTACTGCTGGACATTAGGCAGTTTGGAGTCTTTGCTATTTCAAACAATATATAATAAACATCCTTGTACATAAGTAGGGAATACAGAAGGCAGCAGCATCTGATTCCAATGATTTCTTCTTTCACCTCCATGAAAGTCAGTTCTTTTTCTTATTTCTCAATATCATCTACTCCAAGATAGGATATTTACAAAGGACATAAAAATCATAGAAAATTTTAATGTTAAAAAGAAAAAAAAGCGAGTCTTTTGATTTTAAAATCTGTCTTTGACAGTAGTTACAAAAGTATATTAATTTGAAAATGTGGCTGGGTGGAGGGGGGCAAAGGGTAGGAAAATGGGGGACATCTGTAATACTGTCAACAATAAAAAAAACTAAAAAAAACCCAACCAGTGGATGTACAGGAAGTAAAATATTTGAAAAGGTATCAAAGTCAATAATTAACTTCAAAACAATTTGTGTGCATATTCACTTTCTACAGATTAATTTATATAAAATGAAGCAAATAAAGAAAGGGGGAAAGGCCTAAAGGAAGTCAAGTCACAAAAGCAGCTGTCAAGATTGTTGATGCTAAAAGATTGGGTTAAAGCCAAAGGCAGGAGTATTTGTCCTGTGTACATTTCCCCCTATTAAATTCCTCAAAGACATGGAAAACATTCTGGAAGATTTCTTTCTTAAAAGTAGTATAGGTTAGGATATTCTAGGTTCATAACCAACACTCGTGTCTGTAAAATATTAGCATTCCAGGAATAGTGATAGAAAGATACTTAACAATAAATTACTAATATTGTAAATTCAGACTTTTTCTTACATTTGCAAACACGTCATAAATTTGAGCTGTGTTTCTTTGTATAAATCCTACTTACAACTGTGCTAAAACCTTTTGGCATAAATGCAAAGAGTATTTTCATAAATAAACTTAGTAAAATCACTGTACACTCCATTAATTCAAAAACACTTCTCTTCAACTTCAAAGGGAAACCCTTCTCTCTCTTTTTTAGTGCAAAGATGGTGTTTCTTTGCTGCTTTAATGGTTTGCTTCTTGTAGTTGTCATAACTACATGCTCCAAGTATGTGATAGTAAGAGATGAGAAGTTAAGTGACATCCATGCTTCAATTCAACATGTCTCAGACATTACAGAGCAACAAGCTCATAAATCTTATCTCTGAAGGGCCTCCCAATAAAAATTCTGCATACAAATCCTTTAAATGCAAACCTCACAGATATGTACATGGTGACTTTCATGGCCCTACATCAGGGTTCAGGTGGAATAAATGAATTTTATGAAAAGATACATGAAATATGTATTGTCTAAGTTCCATACATGGATTTACTTGCATAGCTCTACTTTGAAACATAAAAATAATATTTGCTACCACTTTAGTAAGTGCTAACCAACTGGCAAGCACTCCTCATGAGTTCAGCTCATTAAAACTCATTACAACTTGCCCTGGCCGGTTTGGCTCAGTGATTAGAGCACTGGCCTGCGGACCAGAGAGTCCTGGGTTCAGTTCCCGCTAAGGGCACGTACCTCGGTTGCAGTTTGTCCCCGGCCCTGGTTGGGGTCGTGTGGGTGGCAGTCACTCAATGTGTCTCTCTCACATCAATGTTTCTCTCTCTGTCTTCCTCCCTCTCTCCCTCCCACTCTGTCTGAAGATAAATGCAAAAAATTTCCTCAGGTGAGGATTAAAAAAAAACAAAACAAAAAACAACTCATTACAACTCAGAGTAACTGTGCAGTAGGTATTATTAGCAAGATTTTGTAGATGAGGAGGTTATGTCATTGGCTGTAGCTCACGCAGCTTGTTAAAGTAGAGGAGCCGGGATTTGAATTCTGGTCTGACTGCAAAGCTCATGCTCTTTCATTACAAAACATTAAACTTGAAACAACCCCTCCCCTTTTTTTAAAGCTCACAATTGTATGCATTTTGTGTTCAAGATATATAAAGCATCTTATGCATTAACGTCTGAGGTCTCACAATAGAAATAAAAGAATAATGTTATGTTTTTTATTAATCTCAACCTGGATTCCCCCCCCCACTTTTATCTTCGCATTATGGATAATTTTAAACATGTACAAAAGTAGACAAAATTGTGTAATAAGCCCCCATGTACACATCATCCAGCTTCAACAAGAGTCAATTTTATGATCCATCTTGTTTCATCTACAATCCTACCTCACATTTTCTCTCCCCTCCCATGTTATTTTGAATAATATGTCAGCCAATTACCATTTTATCTTTAAATATCACAGCAAACCTCCTCTAAGATAAGGACTCTTCTTTTAAAAACATAAGCATAGCCCTGGCCGGTTTGGCTCAGTGGTTAGAGCGTCGGCCCGCGGACCAGAGAGGCCCAGGTTCGGTTCCTGTGAAGGGCACATACCTCGGTTGCAGTTTGTCCCCGGCCCCAGTTGGGGTTGTGTGGGTGGCAACCACTCAAAGTGTCTCTCTCGCATCGATGTTTCCTTCTCTCTCTTCCTCCCTCTCTCCCTCCCGCTCTGTCTCAAGATAAATGCAAAAATGTCCTCAGGTGAGGATAAAAAAATAATAAAAAAATAAAAACATGAGCATAAAACATTGTCACACCCAAAAAATTAACAGTGGTTTCTTTTTTATTTTTGTTTTTTCCTTTTTATTGAATTTATTGGGGTGACAGTGCTCTATAAAATTATACAGGTTTCAGGTGCAATTTCCCAATACATCATCTGTACCCCACATTGTGTGTTCACCACCCCAAGTCAAGTATTCCATCATCATTTATCCCCCCATACCTTCCTCCACCTTCCCTTTAATAACATAAAATGTGCAGTAATGTTCAAATTTATAATTTTCTTACAGATATCACTTTATATAGCTTGACTCAGGATGCAAATAAGGTCCACATATTAGTTGACATTCTTTTAAATCTCTCTCTTTCTCTTTTTTTCTTTTTGTTAATCCTCACTCGAGGATATTTTTCCATTGATTTTTAGAGAAACATTGATGTAGAGAGACACATATATTGGCTGCCTCCTGCAGGACCCAAACCAGGGTTGGGGATCAAACCTGCAACCCAGGAACACGCCCTTGACTGGAATTGAACCTGTGACCCTTTGGTCCACAGGCTGACACTCTAATTGCTGAGCCAAACTGGCCAGGACATTTTAAAATCTCTTTTAATCTATAGTTAATGTGGCTTTATAATAATATTTTCCTTATTCACTTTGTACTATTTGCTTTTGACAAGCTATATTTTTAGGAATAAATTTACTTTGACAGGGGATATAAGCTTGCCATTTCAAAATAAGATTTTAAAAATTCATACAGTGAAAAAATTCATATTGAAATATACTGAATAATTTTCTCAGAAACCCTCTATGCTATCCATGCAGAATCTTTAAGTTGGCAAGAAATTTTACTGGCCCATATTTACCACTATCATAAATGTAATGTGAGTGACCACTGGACCAAAAAAAAATAGGATTTTGTTATATACACTTACAATATTTTCATAGTTAATTAAATTTTTTATTGAAATATTGTGTCATTTGTTTTAGACTTTGGGTCCATGATGACAATTTTTCTAATATTTGTGAAGATGGTTTTATTGCAATAAAATTAAAATTTAAAGTTATTTAAATTTTTTATTAAACTCTAACTGTCAATAATTAACTTATTTTACAAAAGGGGAAACTAAACTAAATGAAGTAAATCAGTTTTCTCAATGCCATAAGATATTTTCATATGTAAAGGGAAAAACTAACATTATTGGTAGACATCTGATCAATCATTTTTTAGATGTCTGATTACTGAAATGGTAAAAGTTCCATGGCAATGATTTCAATGAGTTTTCTTTGCAACTTCAAGTAAAAAATTAAGCAGACAGAAAGTTCCTAAAGTAAGCACGACTTGAAATATCAAAGGAATCTATCTTATTAAAAATAAAAATAAGGTGCCCTGGCCAGTGTGGCTGAGTTGGTTGGGCGTCATCCCATGCACTGAAAGCTTGCCGGTTCGATTCCTGGTCAGGGCACATGCCCAGATTGCAGGATCCATCCCTGGTGGGGGTCATACAGGAGGCAGCCGATCAATGTTCCACTCTCACATCAATGCTTTTCTCTCTCTCCCTTCCTCTCTCTCTAAAAATCAATTTAAATATTTTAAAAAATAAAAAATAAGGCTTTCCCATGTTCTCCTATCATATTTGAGCTCATTAAAAGAGCTCTTTAGCCCTGGCCGGTTTGGCTCAGCAGTTAGAGAAACCATACGTGGATTTACTTGCATAGCTCTACTTTGAAACATAAAAATAATACTTGCTACCACTTTAGTAAGTGCTAACCAACTGGCAAGCACTCCTCATGAGTTCAGCTCATTAAAACTCATTACAACTCGCCCTGGCCAGTTTGGCTCAGTGATTAGAGCATTGGCCTGCGGTCCAGAGAAACCCGGGTTCGGTTCCCACTAAAGGCACGTATCTCGGTTGCAGTTTGTCCCCAATGTGTACCTTTCATGTCGATGTTTCTCTCTCTCTCTCTTCCTCTCTCTCCCTCCCACTCTATCTGAACAAAAAATGGAAACATGTCCTCGGGTGAGGATAAAAAAAAAAAAAAAAAGAGCTCTTTCATGTACATCCCTTCTACATTAAAGTAATAAATTTTGGATTATGTTTTATTTTCTCTGTGTTTCATTATTTTTCAATGAACATAATTCAGGAGTTGACAGTGGACCAATAAGGAAATTTGGGTGGAAATGTGAGGGGAAAAGAATTACCGTTGCCCGGTCAGTGTGGCTCAGTGGATTGAGCATTGTTCCAAGGACTGAAAGGTCCTGGTTCGATTCCCGGTCAGGGCACATGCCCAGGTTTCAGGCTTGATCCCCAGTAGTGGGTGTGCAGGAGGCAGCCGATAGATGTTTCTCTCTCACATCAATGTTTCTCTCTCTCTCTCCCTTCTTCTCTCTCTAAAAAACTCAATAAAAACATATTTTAAAAAAAGAATTATCATTACACTATCATAAATTTAAACTACATTTTCTTACTATTTATTATGTCTAGGTACTGTGCCAGGGCTTACACATATTACTAGTAGTTCTCATAACAACCCTGCAATGAGACAATAAGATATAGCCATGAAGAGTATGGGCTCTGGAACTACTAATGAGGATAGGGTTTCTTATTAGGGTGATAAAAATATTCTGAAATTAATAATGGTAATGGCTATATAACTCAGTGACTATACTAAAAACCACTGTCATATACTTTAAAAGGGTGAATTTTATGGTATATGAATTATATCTCAATACATGTTTTATATATATATTTTAAGTATATGCTAACCAAGTTAGAATCCTTGAGAGGCACAGCCTTGAACAAGTCTTTTAACCTCTCTGTGCTTCAGTATCCAAACCTATCAATGGGTATATTAGCAGCACCTATTTGATGAGGATGTTCTGAGGGTTAAATAAGATAATGCAGGTAAAGAACTTAGTACAGCCCTGGCCTGTTTGGCTCAGCCGTTAGAGCGTCGGCCCACGGACCAGAGAGTTCCGGGTTCGGTTCCTGCTAAGGGCATGTACCTTGGTTGCAGTTTGTCCCCGGTCCCAGTTGGGGTTGTGTGGATGCCAGCCACTTGATGTGTCTCTCTCACATCGATGTTTCTCTCTCTTCCTCTCTCCCTCCTGCTCTATCTGAAGATAAATGCAAAAATGTCCTCAGGTGAGGATAAAAAAAAAAAAAGAACTTAGCACAGTGTCTGGCACATCCCTGTTTTATAGATAAGAAAGCCAAGGATCAGAGAAATTGAGCAACTTGCTAAGGCCAAATGACCTTTAGTTAAATAGTACAGGTGGGCTTTGAACTCAGGTCTGTCAAGCCTCAACATTTGTGCTCTTTCTACTATGCATGTTTCTTCTGCAGAAAAGGGATAAGACTCTCCCCAATACTATTCAGTGGTTACTCCTTCAGCACATTAAACCTGGGATTGAATGTAAAACCAGGGATTGATAAGAAAATCTTTGCTTGCAATCCTTCTCCGTGTCTGGGCAAGCACCTTTCTTTAAAGGTTACTCTTTCAGCACATTGTAGCAAATCATCACTGTAAACAGATGTTTAAATATGTGCTACCAAAGGGCTTTATAAATAAGGGATCTTTCATAATTAAGGGCCATTTTCCTTCCAGGCACCAGACTCTGGTTTAGTCCAAATATCCTGAAGAACATAAATGTGTATTTAGTGTGCAGAGTTAATAAAATTCACCCCATCATATTCCTACACAGAGGATCCTGCCATAGATAAAAATGCTAGAAAAGTTTAGGACCATCATTTCTGTGCTTTCTCACTCCCTTTCCAATACTACCTAGTCTTCCAGGGCTTTTTAACTTCCCCTGCTAGCTTGTCTCTCTTCCATATTCCTATTCTTTTCAAATCCTAAATTGTCCTATAGAACCTTATATAGACTTGTTACTGCTCCCACCCGCTCTACCAGATTCTGAAGCACACAGTGAACTAAGACCTGAACAAAAGGGCAAGGTAAAAGATGTTCTCCCCACCCGCCCTCCCCCGCCCCACAAACGAATGTCTTAGGGGGAAGAGCAAGGCTGGGGGCAAGACACAGGACTATGGGTTTTTCTACTTGATCTTTCCTTACACTCACTTCCAAATGAGTAAAGACTTTGTTACACATATTTAACCATTGCCAAGAAGCAAATAGTTTTCTGTTCTAAATAAACTCTTTTCAATGGTCTCCTTGGCTGCTCTACCTCTGCCCTCTCTCTAAGAGAGAAAGGCTGTGCAGAAGTTGTCCTGTGCTGGAAGATGATTGGAGTGCCACTCTTACAAGAATCTGGTAAGATGTACCCTTTGTATTTCTAGCCCCAGATAGTCTCTTGTGTTAAGCTCCAAAATTATTTTTTCTTCTCAACATATAATTATACCACATCTCTGACACTAATTCTTTATTTCTTCTTTAGGTAATTAATTCTACCCTCGCAGTTCCATTCATTTCTGCCAGTTCACATTCATGTTCTGGCCCCTGTGGATTTTGGTTAACATCTGTTAAACCTTGAACTGTAGGGCCATTCCCCGAATAGCACATTTCACATTTTACAAAGCAAACTGCTACATTATTACATATAATTTTCTATTCTCAATCTAGTTTTCAGCCATAAATGCTTTAGGATAGTGAGATATACAGTAAAAATGCATCACATTATTTAAAATATTATAAATAGTATAACTTTAACTTACAAGAGTCAAGAAGCTTTAAAAATATAATATTTTTATTTGTTAAAGTTGGCTTTTTAAAAAAACTTGAAATACACAAAAATAAAATATGAGCTAGGAAAATTAAAATTTTAATAAAACTAATATCACTATTCACAATTTAAATTTCTTTAAGGTATTACTGTTCACTGAAACAGGATATAGTGACAGTATTAAGTGTAAATAGACTAAAAAGTATGGGGAAAGTTTACAACTGGTTAAAAAGTTACAAAGCAAAATAGTTCATAAAATAGTTGCAAATTTGATTTAATACTTTCTGTGATTATCTGAGAAAATAAAAATCTCTATTTCTAATAAGATAAAATAATTAACATTCACAATGATTTTCTGACATTATCAATCACAGTACTGAAAAGAAGAAATGCACATACTTTAAAGACACCCCCTCAAACTGTTTGAATTCAGAAAACAAATATTCTAATTCAGAATCTTCTAAAAATGTGTTCCAATCCTGTCCCCTCACCCTCTCTTTTTTTAATCTTGCACACAGCTGTCTGTTGTACTTTTTAGAATCATGCCAGATGCTGGGTTCATCAAGCAAAAGCAGGAAAACAATGGTTTGAAAGTAATTAGAAGCACCAAGGCTGCAGTGAGGCTCATATTAAAATGTGATAACACTGTTCTAGTGGGAATTTCAACACTGCTCCATTTCTGACATTTCTCTTCTGCCAGACAGGCAGGCTGTGTGCAAGAGCACTGTGATCGAGGAGGTAACATACTGGAATTTATTTCTGGAGCAAATGAAGGATTAGCTGAGTTGGAGCCCTCCCAAGGTTTTTATTATGGTCTTGGCCACCATTTTATTTGAACGCTATTGGATCCTGTTGGCATCTAACAAAGCTCAAGGAATAAAAGCATATTATAGTTTCAGTTCTATAAAATAATCTAGCACCAATCCACTCAGAAAGATGAAGCATCAAAGCCTCTGGTTGCTAAAAAGCAGGGCAGGGGGGCCCAGCAGGATGAAGGTTAATTAAACACTCCACTAACTTTCCTCAGAAATGGCTAATGCCACTCTGTGGAGAAGCTTATTTAGATGAGACAGAAGTAAACAATACCATCTCCACATTCTTAGTGTAAAACCATAAATGGTCAGAGTACTTACGTTGGGGCTGAAAATCCCAATAGTACCTGAAAAACAAGGAAAAGAATGGAGATGAGTCAAACCTGTATTTCTCAATCTGCGTTGGCATATGGTAGCTATAGCACCCAATCCAAAAAGCTTGCTACATAGTCAGTAACTAGCCAAAGCCACTACTTACTTTGAGAAGAACCAAAAGGTTGTCCCTGAGATTTGGAAGATTCTCAAAGGCTTGAAAGTGGCATTTAACTCACCGTAACACCTTAGGTAATGTTGACCATATTGCTGGAAATGTCTTAAAAGGTTTGCTAGCCATGGACCAGGGTTTCTCATCAGGAGCTCTACAGGCTCTGAGTAGGACAATTCTTTGTTTGGGACAATCTCAATCTGTCTCATGTGTTACAGGACAATCAGCATCACTGGTCCTGGGCATCAAATGCCAGTGGTACCTCCAGCTGTTATAACAACCAAAACATTGCCCCCAACACATCTTCAAATATTTCTAGGCCTAAATTCTTAAATTTTTTTGTTGTTGTTAATCCTCACCTGAAGATATTTTTCCATTGATTTTTAGATAGAGTGGAAGGGAGGGAGGGAGGAAAGAAGAGAGAGAGAGAAACATTGATGTGAGAGAGACACATCAATTGGTTACCTCCCATACGACCCTGAAGGGTGCTGGGGATTGAACCTGCAACCCTTCAGTCCTCAGGCCGATGCTCTAACTGCTGAGCCAAACTGGCTAGGGCTAAATTCTTAATTTTATAGGTGAAGCATGAACAACTGACTCAAAGTCATCAAAATATTTTAGTATCTGAGCCAAGTTTGGGGCTCTCGAAGTCTGCCATCTCCTTTTTTATTTTGGGAAATGATTGGCAAAACTGATAACCCTTAAAGCCTTAAAACTAATGAAATGGCAGTGGTAGGAAGGATCACTTGTAAGTCACTTATGTGGAATCTAAATTGCATCCTCCCCCCGACCCCCACCCTAGAAACAATGTTATATATGGTGGCTACCCACAAAAAGTCTATTGTACTTTGGATTCCATTTCCTCCTGTCTTCACAGGAACTTTACATTATTTCTATATTGATTTTATCTTGTATATATTCAACCTCTTCCTCTCAACTTGGCCCTTTCATCAGCATTTATGCTAATATAAAAATAAAGCAAATCCTCCTTCACCCTTTTCATATCCTTCTAGCTTGCTGTCCGCTTTCCCTTCATATCACAATGAAATTTTCAAAAGTGTTGTCTGTAGTTTCTCTCTTTGCTCAACTCCCACTCACTCCTCAACATACTCTAATCTTGCTTATAATGACCACACATTAATTCTTGCTGTGGACATAGTGACCCCCATGCCACTAAATAGAATATTTTTCTATCCTCATCTTGACCTCCCAGGAGTGTATATGAGCTTATGAGCATTTTCCCCCTTGGCTAGAGAATCACAGTTTTAATCAAATTCTTAAAAGAATCCATACCCCCCCCCCAAAAGATTAACAAAAGGGCAGTACATAGGTGATCTAGTACATACATGACTGAAATAAAGTATGGTTACTTTAGGGAGAAACATCAGCCCAGTGAGTACCTGGGTTATGTCTTAATAAGGTAAAAATTCAGAAAATGGAGAGGAGGGAGATCAGTGGTGAGGATGTTGCCATAATCTAGTGATGAATTTGTGGGAAATTATCAGAGATGAGAAAGAGAAGGTGGAGAGGAAACCCCATGATTGGCCTTCCTTTCCCAGAACACTTCTGGACTGGCAATCAGGTGAAGGGAAATGTAAGATACTTGGGTTAGATGGCAGGGGAAGTTCAGGACAGCTTTGACATCTGCAGTGGAAAAGGGAAGAGAGAATAAGAGGAGAAAGGGGTGGAAAATGTAAAGTGGCAACATCTGGGAAGGTGCCCATGTGGATGTAGGGACATGCAAATGGGAACTGGCTGTAACTTAAATAAGTTGTATATATTAGTATGATGGCATGATGGGCCATTTTCCACCCAGCAGACAATGCAGCTCCACACTGTACCTGGCCACTGTGAAGAGTTTTCCATAAAACTCCTCTCTGTAAAACACAGCTAAACAAGTTAATCATCAAAGGGCTGAGCAATTTGTCATCTTCTCTTACTATTTTCCATCTTCTTTTGAGGCACTGCTCTAGTCTCTGATTCCAATCATTACCCAACTTCTAATTCAATAGAAATAGAAATTAGGATGTCAGCATAGGCAAGTGTGTGTGGGGGTGTGCTCTCCTCTTTTCAAAATGTTAATGATGGCAACAGCAGGAACTTTGCTAACCAATGTTGTTTTCATGTATTAACCAGAAAAAGAAAAACAAAAAAACAAAAAAAAAACCTAGCCATGCAGCAGCAATTAAAACACCAACTCTTTGCAAATTGTTAAGTAGGTAAAATATATTATTGATGATTTCAGCCTCTTCTTTTGTCCTCTCTCCCCCATAAGCCCCACTTCAACTCACAGACATATTTTCAGTTCCCTCTTCTACCTATTGTAATGTGCCCCTGGCCTTCTGGTTTCTCCTGTTAGTTAAGAAGATGTTATAAGTTCACATATACTAAGAGCATTGCTTCTGCCAATAGCAGATGTGTCTTAAGAAGGCTGATTATGTAGAAAGATTAGATTTAACAGTATCAAATAAAGTAGCAGGTCTGTCTTGATGTTAAAAAGCAGAATCTGCCTTATTTTTGATGATACTGTAATTAAATATTTCTGTCAATAAAAATCATATGTAGAACTGACAGATGACATGAAGTGGAATGTTAATATCCTTCTTTTTCAGAAGGTATAAAACTATCTTGCTACCCTACCTTTTCTCCCCTCTCTTCTTACTCTAAGTATTAATTAGTAACGACCCTAAAGAGAGTCTGTACACACACACACACACACACACACACACACACACACGCACACCTTTATCCCATAGTTTACAGAGGATACTTCTAAAAGGGAAGGCCAAAAGGTGAGCAACCTCAGCCCTCACTGGAGGGCACCATGGATTATTCCCTGCTGGACACACTTAAGGTCTTGATCTTGTCTTGTTAAACATATCCTATGGGTGGCCTTCATCACATTCTCTGGAAAGATGATTCCACACTAGAGAATTCTACACTCTTTAGGAGGCATTTAGTCAAATCCTGCCAACATCATCTAATTCTTATCCTTCACTTTGAAAGCAATTATCCCTTAGCCAGAGACTCCAACAAGTTTGAAACTAGGAATTTTGAACCAAAATGTAAAGACCACAATAGAAGCATATGAAAGAAGAACCATACACACACACACACACACACACACACACACACACTCACAGAGCTGTGTTTATCCTAAAAGTCTCTGAGAATTTCATATCAGGCCTGTGCAGATAGATAACAAACATTTCTTTAATCTTCTCTTTGAAGCATCGGCTTCAATATGAAAGGGAAGCTATCACTCCTCTGCAATATTCATACTCAACATCATCAGGTCCATGCAAATGAGATTTGAAACTGGAAAAAGATGAGGACAGAATGAGCAGAGAGAAAATGCTAAAACCATATTGATGATTATTATTTTCACATTAAATCAAAATAAATACATCTTTTCTTGTGCTTTCAAAAACGAAAATGGAAGAATAAAAGTTCACAATATTAAGTCTACTCTACAAAATAGTCTTGAAAATTTAGGGTTACATTACATGCAAGGCAAAGTTTGCAATACATGTTTTAAAATTAAAGAGGTTTCAATTGAACTTTAATTAATTTATTTTTATTATTAAAGTATGGTTGACATACAATATTATATTAGTCTCAGGTGTACAACATAGTGACTTGATATTTATATATATATATCTTATGAAGTGATTACCATGATAAGTAGCATAACCATCTGTCACCTTACAACATTATTACAATATTATTGACTACACTCCCTATGCTGTACATTATATCCCTGTGACTTATTTATTTTACAACTGGAAGTTTGTATTTTTCAATCCCCTTCATATTTTCACCCTTCCCCCCATTCCCTTTCACTGAACTTTAGTTTAAGGAAAGGTAAAACAAGTAAATTGAACTTACTGTGTTGAGGGAATCTTGATGAGCAGCTATAGTAATAGTAATAATAGTAATGATAATATTAACAATGTTAAGATATTTTGAACATATTGTTGGACACTGTTCTAAGCACTTCTCTTATATTAATCACTTCCCGCACAACTCTAACCCTATTATTACACTCATTTTATAAATGAGGAAACAACTAGTTCCAGAACAAGCACCCTAATAATAAATTAAGGAGGTAAGACAACAACTGTTACTATCCACATATTACTAGAAATATCTAGGAAGAAAAAATAATTCCATGTCCTAACTATAATAAAACAACATATCCAGTACTTAATATAGGCATTGAGCTATGTATACATTTTACATGTATTTTATTTAATTTTCATCACAACCCTATGAGGTCAGTACTATTATTATCCCCATTTTATAGATCAGAAAACTGAGCCTCAGGAAGGTCAAACAACTTGATCAAAATCATGTAGCTATTAAGTGGCAGAACCAAGATTTGTACTCAGGTCTGCTTCCTTCCAGAGCACAAGTTCTTAAATTTCACATTTACTGTTTTTCAATTGGCTGTAATATAGAAAAAAACTTAATATTGAGAGAAAGCATAATTGTTTTGTCAGACAACCTACTATCAGAGAGCAGATAGATCAGAGATCTTTAACTTGGAGTCAGTCCATAGTTGAGCTTTGGGAAATAAATGAACTCCCTAAAATTGTAAGTGAAAATTAACACATGTTTTCTTTTCCCTTAAAAAAGAATCCAAAAACTTCATTAGATTTCTAAAAAAAACATCAATAACTCTCTCCCTCCAAAATGAGAAGGCCCTCTGGGTTAGATGAATAAGGTTGTAATGACATTAAAAAACTAGCTACCCAGAAAGGCCAACATCTGTAATGTTATAAATCTAGAACATCTAGATGAAAACTTTTTGCAACTAAGGTATTAAAAGGGTTATTTTACCTGTGACTTATGTAAATTTAAAACTCATCATATATTCCATGCTACCTGGTAAACAAAATCAAATCTCTTCTTGCTGACTTAAGGATATCTAAATTTAAAGTTCAGTTTTTGTACCAAAACAATGGTGCCTTCTAAATGGATAGGCTGTCTGCAATACTCAATGTTGAGACATCTTCTATTTCCCTGTTGACCATCTCTGTTCTCTGGTAATGGCTGTTTCCAAACAGACTGCAAAGACTAATACTGAAGTATTATTCTAGCATTAGAAATGGAATCTTAGAACTCAAATGGACACCTGGTTAAGCAGCGCTTCAATGACAAATTGTTAAGAGTAGGAAAACCCTTGCAATTGACCTTTAGCAGTGAGCCATATGGTAGAGACTGATTTATGTTCAAGGAAATGGGCTTTCCGAACAATGCTAATAGTCTGTACACTATAGATATTTCCTATAATCTCTTTTCTCACTTGAGAAGATTCACTTGATTTCAAATTCTCTTTCTACAAGTGTTCCAATCCACTGCCTTGCAGAAGGACTGGGCAAACGGCAAAGGGTAATATGGCCAATGATACCGAAGAACAGAAATGGAAAAAGAGCACCATCTGGTGGAAGTCTCTGGTGGAGGCATCAGAGGCTTGGGACCCAGGGACTGGGCTACCAGCCTTAGAAACGGTTGGGAAGGAATGGGAAGGTCCTTGGAGGGGAGCTGGTGCCCCTCTAACTCCAGTTCCTTCAATCCATCAAAAGCACAAAATCTAGTGCCTGTCTACAAGAAGCTTACAATCTAGTCTAAATTATGAGATATTTACACATGAAGAGATGCCAATCTAAGATAGTACATAACAAATACTATGATAATAAAAGACAAAAGGCATTTAACTAAAGTAATAGAAGAACCTGTCATAAAAAGGTTCTTTTTTTTTTTTTTTTTTTGAAATGTAATATTTCTGTGGTCTTCAGTCTATATCCACACATTTTGAAAACCCACTCCGGAAGACAACACGTTTTCCTACTTACAAAATAGAAGTCACAATTAAACTTTTATTAAATGATAGAAATGAAAGAGGAGAAGTAACAACTGACACCACAGAAATACAAAGGATCGTTAGCAAATACTATGAACATTTATATGGCAACAAATTCGACAATCTAAGTGAAATGGAAAAATTTCTAGAAACACATAGTCTCCCAAAACTGGACCGGGAAGAGATAGAAAACTTGAACAGACCAATAATAGCTAAGGAAATTGAAGATGTAATCAAGACTCTCCCAGCAAACAAAAGCCCAGGCCCGGATGGCTTCACGGGGGAGTTTTACTGAACATTCAAAGAAGAACTAACACCCATTCTCCTCAAACTATTTCTAAAAATTCAAGAAGAAGGAAGACTTCCAAACTCGTTTTATGAGGCCAACATAATCCTAATTCCAAAACCAGAAAAAGACACTACAAAGAAAGAAAACTACAGGCCAATATCCCTGATGAACGTAGATGCCAAAATCCTGAACAAAATACTAGCAAATCGGATCCAGCAATACATCAAAAAAATTATTCACCATGACCAAGTGGGATTCATCCCAGGGATGCAAGGCTGGTTCAATATTCGCAAATCAATAAATGTGATACACCACATAAACAAAATGAAAGATAAAAACCACATGATCATATCAATAGACGCTGAAAAAGCATTCGACAAAGTCCAGCACCCATTTCTGATAAAAACGCTCAGCAATTTGGGAATAGAGGGATCATATCTTGATATAATAAAGGCCATATACAAAAGACCTACAGCCAACATCATACTCAATGGGCAAAAACTAAAAACATTTCCCTTAAGAACAGGAACAAGACTGGGATGCCCACTTTCGCCACTCTTATTTAACATAGTACTGGAAGTCTTAGCAACAGCAATCAGATGTGAAGAAAAAATAAAAGGAATCCAAATTGGAAAGGAGGAAGTGAAACTGTCATTATTCACAGACGACATGATATTATATATAGAAAACCCTAAAGACTCCATCAAAAATCTACTAGACTTAATAAATGAATTTGGCAAAGTAGCAGGATACAAAATTAACGTCAAGAAATCAACGGCATTCTTATACACCAATGATGAACTCACAGAAAGAGAAACTAAAAAAAAAAATTCCATTTACCATCGCGGCAAAAAAATTAAGATACCTAGGAATAAACTTAACTAAAGAAGTAAGGGACCTATTTGCAGAAAACTACAGGACATTGAAAAAAGAAATAGAAGAAGATATAAAAAAGTGGAAGCACATACCTTGTTCATGGATTGGAAGAATTAACATCATTAAAATGTCCATATTACCCAAAGCAATCTATAGATTCAATGCAATCCCCATCAAAATACCAGTGACATATTTCACAGAACTAGAACAAATATTTCAAAAGTTCATATGGAACCAAAAAAGACCCCGAATAGCCACAGCAATCTTGAAAAAGAAGGACAAAGTAGGTGGGATCACAATACCGGATATCAGCTTATACTACAAAGCTACTGTAATCAAAACAGCCTGGTACTGGCACAAGAACAGGCATATAGACAAGTGGAACAGAACAGAGAATCCGGAAATTGACCCAAGACATTATGCTCAATTAATATTTGACAAAGGTGGCAAGAGCATACAATGG
Organism: Tadarida brasiliensis; assembly: GCA_030848825.1. Lineage (NCBI taxonomy): Eukaryota > Metazoa > Chordata > Mammalia > Chiroptera > Molossidae > Tadarida > Tadarida brasiliensis. The sequence continues at coordinate 40,518,198 of CM061273.1, forward strand.
AGTAAAGACAGCCTCTTTAATGAAAGGTGTTGGGAAAATTGGACAGCTACATGCAAAAAAATGAAACTAGACCATCAACTTATACCATACACAAGAATAAACTCAAAATGGATAAAAGACTTAAATGTGACTCGTGAATCCATAAAAATCCTAGAAGAAAATGTAGGCAACAAAATTTCGGGCATCATACGCAGCAGAATCTTCACTGATACATCACCTAAGGCAACAGAAACAAGGGGAAAAATGAACACACGGGACTACATCAAACTCAAAAGCTTCTGCACAGCAAAAGAAACAACCATAAAAATGAAAAGGGAACCCACTCTATGGGAGAGCATATTTGCCAATGATACATCAGATAAGGGGTTAATCTCCAAAATATATAGAGTGCTCATACAACTCAACAACAGGAAGACAAAGAACCCAATTAAAAAATGGGCAGAGGAACTAAATAGACACCTCTCCAAAAAGGTCATACAAATGGCTAAGAGACATATGAAGAAATGCTCAACATCACTAATCATCAGAGAGATGCAAATTAAAACAACAATGAGGTATCACCTCACACCTGTCAGAGTGGCCGCCATCAACAAATCATCAAACAACAAGTGTTGGCTAGGGTGTGGAGAAAAGGGGACTCTAGTACACTGCTGGTGGGAATGCAGACTGGTGCAGCCACTGTGGAAAACACTATGGTGTTACCTCAAAAAATTAAAAGTTGAATTGCCATTTGACCCAGTGATCCCACTTCTAGGAATATACCCTAAGAAGCCTGAAACACCAACCAGAAAGAATACATGTACTCCCATGTTCATAGCAGCACTATTTACAATAGCTAAGATCTGGAAACAGCCCAAGTGTCCATCAGTGGATGAATGGATAAAAAAGCTGTGGTACATATACACAATGGAGTACTATGCAGCCGTAAGAAAGAAAGATCTCTTATCCTTTGAGACGACATGGAGGGACCTCGAGAGTATTATCCTAAGCGAAACAAGCCAAGCAGAGAAAGACAAATATCACATGATCTCACTTATTTGTGGAATATAATGAACATAACAGTCTGGGGAACAGGGTAGACCGAGAGATGTGGAAGTAGGGTATAGACTGACACCCCTCAGAATAGGGGGTTGGGGGGGGAAGAGATAAACCACAGAACTTATGCGCATGTATGCATAACTGATGGACATGGACAGCAAAGCTGGGGACGGGGTGGGGGGATGGGGAGGAGGGTGTCAATGGGGAAAAAAGGAGAAACATCTGTAACAAAAATAAATTAATAAAAAAAAAACTTTTATTAAATGAGAAACAAGCAATATTACCTGATGTTGACAGTATTACCCATGACTAAAAAAAGTTTTAGAAGTCTATTTCCAGACACTAAAAAAAGAAATAAAATTTAAAAATAAATAAAACCCTATTTTCCACTAGAATCTTCTATAACACTTTAACTACATAAAATCCCTGTTATGGTCAATCGAACATCCACTCTGATGCTAACTGGGAGCTATTCTTGATTAGTCAGTGATTATGCTCTTTCGCTCCACACTGGAAGCCTACATTCTAATATTCTTTCCCCTATGTTCTAGAATTGGGACTGCAAATTGTGGTTATGTGTCTATGCAATCCCCATACTCCCTGCATGTAATAAGCAAGCAAATACAACTCAATGATCTGTTTTGACAAAATGCAAGCCAGGTCCACTGTGGCAAAATAAAGGACCTCAAATGTCAGGTCAGAGTTTAGATTTGTTTTTTCTTTCTGTAGATAAAAGGGAGCAACCGAAGGGTTGGTTGGGGTTTTTTTTGCTTGTTTTTAAGGATAAGGAATGATATCTATTATGATAAAATCCAGCAGAAATGTGCAGCCTGGCTGGGAGGGAGAGAAGCCAGGAGACAGTTTAGGAAGCTCCTGAAGAGCAAGAGCAGGAACAAGAGATTTGATAATAGAGCATCAAGACAAAAGTCAGAGATAACTTTTGGTTCCAAACTTGTTTATTGGAGAAAACAAGGCAACACTCACATACAAAGAACTCCAACTGATTACCATATTCTAAACGGGATTATCTTTGGCTCTTGCCCTGCCATTTTTGTCACTGTTGATGCTTGGAACCCAGTTTTGTTTTATTTTTTGCTTGCTTCAGGTTAATAGCTGCTCCACCACAGAGACTCCTAATTATCTGGTCAGTGAATAACAGATAAGTATATGACTGTGTGAGTGTGGGCCATATACTCAATGAACTTTACAGCTGAGAGGACACTGAAGGTAATTTAATCCAGCCCCTCACTTTACAGATGAGAAAAATGAAGCATGGAGAAGTTATCTGATTGGACCATAGACATGTAAAAGTCCACATTGTGGAGCTACCACAGTTTATCTTGTGCAGAATCAGGGGCAGGTTTGGAAACGTGATATTCCTTGGAAAATTCTTTTGATATTTTCCTTGTTATGAACACGGTCTCATTATTCATCTGAGAGTAAATGTTACAGACAAAAAACACATTAAGCTGAACTAGTTCTTAGAGCTCATCTAGGCAGAGCGGATTTCTCCACATTAACATACCCACATACCCTCTATATCTCAAATTATGAAAACTGCATTCGTTCTCTCAAACATTAACAAATCCTAATTATTTGCCAGATACTCTATGGGGGACTGGAGGCACAGAAAGCCTGAACTGTGAGCCAGTTTGGCCGGAATGTTCAAATTGTGCAGAGTGATGTGATTGGCTGAAAACACACACAAGGTAAAAATTGAGCCAGAAGAACCCAGGCCTGGCTAATGCCAGAAGCTGTCTTACTGCCTGCAGATAAGGGTTGCTGAGAGAGGATCTGGGATCAGATAGTAGAAGATGCCTGGCGGGGGGCGGGGGGTCACAGAGAGGACAGGCTCGGGATGTAGGGGGGGCTAGGCCCATCAGAGCAGGTGGCAGAGGCCCAAAGCAGACATGTTTGAGGAGGGAGTAGGGCTGGATTCTGAGTGGGTTCCAACCTGAAAGCTTCTGTTTTATCTTGTGAAGTAGGCTGTGCTGTCATGCAAGAATGAAAGGTGATATGATAAAAACTGTTATGGATTTTGGGGAAAAGAAACACTGAGGAAAATTGAAAAGCTTGCCGATATGGGGCATATAATATAACCTTCAGGCATCATTAAGGGTTCAGTTGAGGCTGGAAACTAAGATTTACTGTGGTGGCAATCCAATTGTATAATTTCGCTCCAGCACCGATTAGCTGCCCAGGTATAAGAGCATAAAAGGCAGACAGTTGAATTGATCCACGGTTAGGAGTTTTCTAGGCTTGTGGGATGAAAGGACAAGAGAGTAAGAGAAGACTGAAGGGTCACGTCACGGAGCTCAGGCTGGCCAGGCAAAAAACAAACGGCCAAAGACTAGACTATGATGTCTGCATATATTAAATACTTTTAACAATCAATTAAAATATTGAAAAAACAGGAGATACTATTCTACTCTTCTCTCTCAAGACTGTCCTTTGTCCCACAAGTCGCAAACCTCTCCTACCCTCATGTTTCTTGTTTCAATGGTTGACATCTCCATACACGCAAGTGAAACTTAGGAATAATTCCTTTACTTCTTTCTCTATTTCTATGTATACCCAATCAATCACCAAGATCTGTAGTTCTACTCCCTTAATATCTTTTTAATTTATCCCCTCCCATCTCTACAGGCACTAAATTCATTCAAGCCCTCAGAATGCCTCACCTAGATCAATGTAACACATCCTAATTGGTCTGCCTGCCATTTTGCTCCTCTCTGACCCATTCTCCTCAGTGATGATGGAAAAGGAAGCACAGTGACCGTGAAGAGCAAAGTCTTTGCAGACAGGGCTGGGGTGGAGTCCCAGACCCTCCATCTTCTAGCTGTGAGATGTTAGCTGCACCCTAGTTTCCTCATCTTTAAAATAGAAATAAATCATACTTGCCTCATATGGTTCTTGGGAGGACTGACTGAGATAATGCACACAAGAACTGAGCACTGGGGTCTGGCACCTGGCAGGCCTTCAATAAATGTCAGCTGTTATGTCATTAGCACCATCATTATTCTAATGACTTAAGATGCAAACCTAGTCTTATTATTCACCTGCTTGAACCCCAGCCCTTAGGTCCTCCACTGCTCTGCTCACACTCCGATGTTACACGTCATTGCTCTCTCTGCCAGCACACTTTTCCCTTTGTGCCCTGTCTTCTCTTAGGGAACCCTTGTTGGTCCTTTGAGGCTCAGTTCAGTCTCTGGTGTTAGGTGCTCCCACAGCACATCTGTACATACCTCTCAGCAACACCTGTAATATGGCACTACAATGTTCTTGTCTCTTTATGTCACTGAGCCCTCAAGGGGCAGTGGCACAGAACTTATGCTCAATAAATGCCTGGTAAATAAGTAAATGAAGGTGAGAAACAGAAGGGCTGCTTGAGTTTGGCACGAGTGGGACGTAGGGTGCACTTCATGGGAGGGACAGGAGACAAGGCTGGAAAGGCAGGCAGAAGGCAAGGCTCTCCTAGCAACGTCATGTGGATTTTATCCCAGATAAGATAGGAAAAAATACCTTCATCTTCTTCTAAATCACTCACCAAAGCAAAAGGGGGGGGGGGGGATCAAAGGAAAGGAAGAAAAGGAAGAAGAGAAAAATAAAAATAAGAAAAATTTGTTAAATTACAACCTTCATCCCAATGAAGAATTTTTCCCTCAAAGTATGGCTTCAAAGACTAGCCACAAGATGACCAGCAAAAATATACTTCAAAAGACACAGTTGATTATTCGACATGATACTGGAAGTCTTGGCCACAGTGATTAGACAAGAAGAAAAAATAAAAGGCATCCAAATTGGAAAAGAAGAAGTAAAACTGTCATTATTCACAGATGACAATATTGGACACAGAAAATCCTAAAGACTCCATCAAAAAATCTACTGGATTTAATAAACGAACTTGGCAAAGTAGCAGGATACAAAATTAACATCAAGAAATTGATGGAGCCCTGGCCGGTTTGGCTAAGCGGTTAGAGCGTCGGCCTGTGGTCCAGAGAGACCTGGGTTTGGTTCCCGCTAAGGGCACATATCTCGGTTGCACTTTGTCCCCGGCCCTGGTTGGGTTGTGCGGGAGGCGGCCACTCGATGTGTACCTTTCACGTCGATGTTTCTCTCTCTCTCTCTCCCTCCCACTCTATCTGAACAAAAAATGGAAAAATGTCCTCGGGTGAGGATAAAAAAAAAAAAAAAGAAATTGATGGAATTCTTGTACATCAATAATGAACACTCAGAAAGGGAAACTATAAAAACAATCCTAGCCTGACTGGTGTGACTCAGTGGTTGAGCATCGACCCATGCACCAGGAGGTTGCCAATTCGATTCCCTGTTAGGGCACATGCCCACAGGTTGTGGGCCAAATCCCCAGTGGGGGGCATGCAGGAGGCGGCCAATCAATGTTCTGTCTCATTGATGCTTCTGTCTCTCTCTCCCTCTCCCTTCCTCTCTCTCTAGAATCAATAAAGAAAAAAATCATATTTACCATTGCAGCAAAAAAAATAATACAAATAATAATAATAATAATAATAATAATAATAATAAGATACCTAGGAATAAACTTAACCAAGCAGGTAAAAGTCCTGTTCTCAGAAAACTACAGGACATTGAAAAAAGAAGATATAAAAAAGTGGAAGCATATATCATGTTTATGGATTGGAAGAATCAACACCATTAAAATGTCCATACTACCCACAGCAATCTATAGATTCAATGCAATCCTTATTAAAGTACCACTGGCATATTTCACAGATCTAGAACAAATACTCCAAAAGTGTACATGGAACCAAAAAAGACCCCGAATAGCCACAGCAATCTTGAAACAGAAGAACAAAGTTGGAGGGATCACAATACCAGATATCAAGTTATACTACAAAGCCATCATAATCAAAACAGCTTGGTACTGGCACAAGAACAGGCGTATAGATCAACAGAACAGAACAGAGAACCCAGAAATCAACCCAAGACATTATGTGCAATTAATATTTGACAAAGGAGGTAAGAGCATACAATGGAGAAAAGACAGTCTCTTTAATAAATGGTGTTGGAAAAATTGGAAAAGTATGTGCAAAAAAAAGAAAGAAAGAAACTATACCACCAACTTACGCCATACACAAGAATAAACTCAAAATGGAGAAAAGACTTAAATGTAATTTGTGAAACCATAAAAATCCTAGAAGAACATGTAGGCAGCAAAATATCAGACATCACACATAGCATAATCTTCACTGATACATTGCCTATGGCAAGAGAAACAAAAATAATAAATGGGACTACATCAAAGTAAAAATCTTCTGCATGGCAAAAGAAACCAGAATCAAAGTGAAAAGGGAACCCACTCTCTGGGAGAACATATTTGCCAATGATACATCAGATAAGGGGTTAATATTAAAAATATATAGAGTACTCATACAACTCAACAAAAGTAAGACAAACAATCCAATTAAAAAATGGGCAGACACCCTGGCCAGTTTGGCTCAGCGGTTAGAGCGTCGGCCCTCAGAGCAGAGAGTCCCGGGTTCAGTTCCCGCTAAGGGCATGTACCTCGGTTGCAGTTTGTCCCTGGCCCTGGTTGGGGTTGTGTGGGTGGCAACCATTTGATATGTCTCTCTCACACTGATGTTTCTCTCTCTCTCTTCCTCCCTCTCTCCCTCCTGCTCTAGCTTAAGATAAATGCAAAAAAAAAAAAAAAAAAAAAAAAAAAAAATGGGCAGAGGACCTGAATAGACACTTCTCCAAACAGGACATACAAATGGCCAAAAGACATATGAAAAAATGCTCAATATCACTAATCATCAGAGAGATGCAAATTAAAATAACTATGAGATATCATCTCATACCTGCCAGAATGGCTGCCATCAACAAATCTTCAAACAAGTGCTGATGAGGATATGGAGAAAAGCGTACTCTAGTACACTTCTGGTGGGAATGCAGACTGGTGCAGTCACTATGGAAAACAATATGGTGTTTCCTCAAAAGAATAAAAAATGAAATTGCCATTTAACCCAGTGATTCCACTTCTAGGAATATATCCTAAGAAGCCTGAAACACCAATCAGAAAGAATGTATGCACCCCTATGTTCATAGCAGTGTTATTTACAATAGCTAAGATCTGGAAACAGCCCAAGAGTCCATCAGTAGATGAGTGGATAAAAAAAAGCTGTGGTACATATACACAATGGGATACTATGCAGCTGTATAAAAAGAAGGCTCTCTTACCCTTTGAAATGACATGGAGGGATCTGGAGAGTATTATGCTGAGCGATATAAGCCAGTCAGAGAAAGACAAGTACCACATGATCTCACTTATTTATGGAATATCATGAACAAAATAAGCTGTCTATTAAAATGGATCCAGAGACATGGAAGTAGGGAACAGATTGACAAACCTCAGAGGGAAGGGGGTGGGCTGGGAAGAGATAAACCAAAGAACTTATATGCATATATGCATAACCAGTGGACACAGACAACAGTGTGGGGAAGGCAGGAGGAGTGTGGGACCAGGGAGAAGGGGGGGTTAATGGGGGGAAAAAGAGAGGACATCTGTAATACTTTCAACAATAAAGATTTAAATAAATAAATAAAAGTTAAAAAAAAAAGACACGACTGAATACACATCGCAGTGGCAAGAATCCAATATATAAATACAATCAATTTGTTTCCTCATTAAAAGCTTTCATGAAGAAAATGATTTAATACAAATGCTAAAGCTACTGACATAGATTAATTGAAAAATAACAACAGAATCCTAATTAAAGACACAATATTATTTCACTCATTCATACTACACCAAAATCTGAATAGATATATAAAAACAGAATCCAGAAAGCAGGCTTCTACTGGTAACCACTCTGAGAGCTACAATGAGTTATTGAAATTTAAAAAAAATCTCCTACCTTTATGTGTACACTTTGTTCCAGATGTATACAAATTCAGAAATCATTTTTAAATTATTTCACAGTTTAGCCCTCAACTTGACTTTTTTCCTAATTGTACAAGATTTGATACTAAAATGTAATTCTTTCCCATTTATTTTGTCGTACAATACCTACAGTAAGTAGTCATAGTTAAACCCTTACATGGCGGTACCCAATTATTCAAGTCATAAAGAATGGAGCCAAATTTCATCTAAAGGCCAATAACTATGTGACCAGTTCTATGGCTGTATCAATACAGGTCAGGGGTCACCAGCAGTTTAACTACAATCAACAGGTCAATCCTAGGATTTACCTGACCCATTGTGGGGCCAGGGCTTCGGGTTCTGTCTCATTTCAAGGGATTTTCCAGCATCAGAAATGTCTCCACATGTTGCCAGGCCACAGGGAATCACACAAAACAGCAGGCAAATATCAGGCCAAGGGAAGGATCAAGACCATTTGCTACTGACCATATCCCCATCCTTTACTCTGGAAGTTAATTAGGTTGAAATGTTGTCGGCTACTTGCCAGTAAAATGTTCCTGTCAGTTATCCCCAATCATATTGGGGGAACCTCACCACCCAAATCAACAGCCTCTACTCACATTTCCCAGTCAAATCCTTCCCCTTTACTGTTAAAAATTCAGTTGGAAATCAAAGTAGCCTCTTACTCCCCCCTCCAAAAGAGGGGGGATCTTCTGATAAAAGTTTTTGTACATACTTGCCTGATTTTAAGAATCTCCTGGAGCCCTTATTAAAACATGAATTCTCAGGATCCACCCAGAACTAGTAAATTAGCATCTCCATGATAGGGACCTAGAAATCTGTATTTTTAACAAGATCCCCAGGTAATTCACATGACGACGCAAGTTTGGAAAACACGATAAAGGAAATGGGTATTTTACCAACAGTTGCCTGTTAAAGAGAATTCTAGACAGACAGCCCCCAGTTCAAGTATAGACTGTGTTCCATTTCCAGTTGTTTGGACCTTGGAATGCATTTTTGTAATAAAACAAAGTAATGGATGTTGGTAACTTTTCTGGGCCAGCTTTAAAAATCTATTAAATCTTGTTAACATATTTGAAGTATAGTAAATACAATCTTTAATTTACAAACCAGTCGCATTTCAAAAGTTGAAGGATAAAGTCAGCTCTTTGGAATGTATTTCCCTGTAGACATTAAGTTCTGAGAAGTGGTTAGGTTACCTGGCTTCACAAAGGTTTATTAAGTCCACAACAAACCAAAGCCAGTTGTAGAAGCAAGGTTATAAACATGAGTTTGGCGTCCTCAAAGCAAAAAATAATAGGAAGGAGAAATGATTTGTCTTCCTTCTGTAGACGTAGGGAAGAGAGAAACCTTTGACATTCTTATCCTCTCCCTTTGCAACCATCTCCTGCCTCCCAGTGGCCTCAGCCCAGGTGTCAAGTACTCACGTTATCCACAGCTCCCTACTAAGGCATTAGTTTACCCATCCCTGCCCTGTGCTTTACTCTCCCAAATTACCTATCTCTCCTCCCCAAATCCAGTCTAAACTCATTTCCATGATTTAGTTCCATCCTATCTTTTCAAATATATATATATATATATAATATATATATATATATAATATATATATATAATCTCCCTATACCTATAAACAGAATCCCTATACCTATAAACAGAATCACCCTTTGGTTCCCAGACATGGCTAAACTTTATCTCCTCTGTATCTCTGTACCTGCTATTTTTGTATGCAGTGTATCTCACCAAAACCCATCCCTTTCAACCCATGGCCAAGACATGATGCCATCTCATTCATGAAGGTTTCTTACAGCCCACCAGCCAGAAATGATTTCTTTCTCTGGGATTTTACAGTACAATCTATGTGTTCCTCTCCTAAAACTTTAGCCACAATATATCTTGAATTATAGTTTTTGTGCATGCTTGTCCTTTCCATCAGGTTATAAATTTCCTGGGAATATTTTTGGGGCATCTAATATGTGATGTGCATTGTATTAGGCACTTTTATATGTATAGCAACAATCCTACAAGGTGGGTGTATTGTATAATTATTCGGTTTATTCTGCTCAAAAATGTTACAGGACTGGAATCTGTGTCATGTTCACCACAAAAATGCTTTGCATATAGTATATGCTCAATAAACATTTGTTGAGTGAATGAATGAAATAGCATTATTCACTTTTATGAAGAAATTGAGCCTCAGTAAGAGTGCTCTCCCAACAGTCATTGGGATTCAAATCTCTTTACAGAAACTAAAGCTATGTAATCTTGAGCAAGCTGACCACCTCTCTGAACATCAGTTTTCTCATCTGTTACATGGGGATTATAACACACCTGATGTAAGAATTAAATGAGATAATGTGTGTACAGCCCTTGACACTGGGCCTGGTACATGGTACATGTGTGATTAATGTTAGCTGTGACTGTTATTCTTAAGTTGCAGAGATACGGCCCTCATTCTTCCTTAGGAAAGGGTCCTCTATTACTTTTATAACCCTCGATGTAGTAGCATTATTTATTTCCTATAATCGAGGTTCAAAAAACTTATTGGACATTGAATTTCCTCAGCACATGTCATCTGAACCAAAAATTAGAAGGAAACCATTGAATGGGGCTAATACACATGACTGTACAATCCAGTCTCTTAACCATCCAGGTAAATTTGTATTTTGAAAGAGGATGATGAGCCCAGATGAATCTCTAAATGGTGAAACTCGAGGTACGTAACAAAATGAAACCAAACATTTCAGACCTTCTAGAGAAGAAATCTGTGGGCAGTGGGCTCCATGCTGGCTCTGTCCATGACTCTGGCCACTCACTTGAAAAACAAGGGTAGGTCTTGATCATAGGCATTGTGCCCTACATGGAGTAAACAAGTAGCCAATACATTTGTTAAGTAAATCAATTGTTTTCGGTTTGTAGTCCTCACCCTGCTTTTGGTTTATTCCATTTCTCTCTATGACCAACATAAAAATCAATCATGGTAACTGACATTTTGAGAAGGAGGAAGTGAATGGTGTTCTCTAACACCATCACTTTGGAAAACCAATCCCACAAATAGAAATGTTTATTAACATTATCTACATACAGAATGTATAATAGATAATCCTTTTCTAATGAAGGATTCATTCTGTGTCAGTTTAGTGCAACTCAAAGGGATAATGTCTAAGAAATGGAAGTTGTTTCCAGTCAGTGATACCTCATCTAATGAAGACCTTGAAAATAAACTTCCTTTATTAAAAAAAATATTTTAGAAAAATTATCATAAATTATCTTGACTGCTGTATTTCATATGGCTCAAAAATAATTTTATTTTCATGTGTGTGTAAGTGTGTAAGGTGTGGAAAACACCTCCAAATACAGCTACTTTTTGTTTTTTCACAGAAGTGACCCAAGGCTACGCTATACAATTAATTTAGTTTCCCACCAAGAAACTAAAACATCTTTGGCTCTGAAATCCCTGCCCCTTTAAAAAAAATTTTATTGATTTGAGAGAGAGAAAGAGAAAGAGGAAGGGAGGGAGGTAAGGAGGGAGGGTAAAATGAGAGAGAAACATGGATTTTTGTTGTTCCACTTATTTATGCATTCACTGTTTGATTTATATGTGCCTTGACCGGGGATCTAACCTGCAACCTTGGCATATCAGGATGACACTCCAACCAACTAAGCTACCTGGTCAGGGCCATCCCTGTCCCTTTTTAAAACAGGGCCATCTCTGCCCTGGCCGGTTTGGCTCAGTGTTAGAGTGTTGGCCTTCGAACTGAAGGGTCTCAGGTTCAGTTCCCAGTCAAGGGCATGTACCTGGGTTGTAGGTTTGATCCCTGGCCCCAGCCATGCAGGAGGGTCATGCAGGAAGCAACCAATCGATGTGTTTCTTTCACATCGATGTTTCTCTCTCTCTCTCTCTCTCTCTCCCCCTCCCTTCCACTCTATCTAAAACTCAGTGGAAAAATAACCTTGTGTGAGGATTAAAAAATTAAATTAAATTAAAAAAATAATAAATAAAAACAAGAAAGGCTCTGATATCTGTGACTTACGATTAAATACATATTCACTGTAGCCCTGGCCAGTTTGGCTCAGCGGTTGGAGCGTCGGCCTGCGGTCCAGAGAGACCCGGGTTCGGTTCCCGCTGAGGGCACGTGCCTCGGTTGCGGTTTGTCCCCGGCCCTGTTGGTTGTGCGGGTGGCGGCCGCTCGATGTGTCCCTTTCATGTCAATGTTTCTCTCTCTCTCTCTTCCTCTCTCTCCCTCCCACTCTATCTGAACAAAAAATTAAAGAATGTCCTCCGGTGAGGATAAAATAAATAAATAAATAAATAAATAAATAAATAAATACATATTCACTGTAGAGAGTTGGAAAATACAAATAAAAAAAAGGAGAAATTAAAAATCACTCAAGCTCCACTTGCTAGAGACTATCATTAACATTTTGGTGCTTTTTTTTTTTTTCCAGGCACTTTCTCTCTGTGAGGTTTTATATACATATTTAACTATTTTTTAAATGTATAGTATCTCTATTGTTGTATATCAATAAATATTCTACAGCATGAATGATTAAACTATCTTTTTTAAATAAAGTTTACCCTTTCAACAGAATGGAGGAGCAGAATAAACTGAAACAGAGAGAAACTTGAGGCAGAGAACCAGAAAAGAAAATTTTACAATGCCTTGAGAAAGACTTTATGAAGGCTAAAGTTTAGCCGGTAACAAGGAGAACAGAAAGGAGAAGACTTAGGATGAAGAATCACGGCTTGTTGATGGTGCAGCCCCGGCAGGGGTGGGGAACATTTTTTCTGCCAAAGGCCATTTGGATATTTATAACATCATTCTCAGGCCATATAAAATTATCAACTTAAAAAGTAGCCTGCTCTATTTGGTTAGGCTAAGTTGGTGAGGCGTGTGATATTAGCTGGTATTGATTTCGAAGGCCTTATATAGTCTGTGGGCTGGACATTCCCCACCCCGGTAGGGAATGAAGAGAGGAGACAGGAATGACTCCCAGGACTCTGCCTTGGGAGACTGGGCCTAGGAAAAGCATAATTAGACTTTAGGGGTGAGCATAATATAAAATAATGACTTCAATTCTGGATATTCAATAAGTTAGGATTATTCTGGCTACAAGGAACAGAAAACCTGACTGACAGAAGCTTAAACAAGTAGAAGTTTACTTTTTTTCTTCAACAGATGATTCCAGGGTTGATGCTGGGGCCCAACAATGGCATGAAGGACCTAGGCTCTTTCCAAATTTCTGCTTTAACACTTTAGAACAGAGGACTGTCTTAAGTTGGCTACTACATTTCAACATATTGCTGTCTCCCAAGCATAAGACTATGAGAGGCTATCAGAAGCCTTCTCCTTACATTTCTTTGGCCAAAATTATATCTTATATAAACCCTAACCCAACTGCTGGTAAAACACAATGGCTTCAGATCACAATTCATCTCTAGGCTGGCGAGGTTCCATTGTCAAGGAAGAATGGAGGGTGGCTGCTAGGTAGGCATCCAGCAGGGTCTACCCCAGCTTTGTGAAGTCTGAGGTATCTATATGACACCCAAAAGGAGCTATCCAATATGCTGTCCGGTGCCTTGGAGAGAGAACTATAGCCGAGTGGTAGAACTGGGACTCATCCACCTACAGAGGAAGTTGTTGAGTTATGGACGTGCATGAATTTGCCTAAGAAGAATGTGGTAAGGAAAGAGGCAAACTTGAGGGAAAATAGTGAAGAGGGCAGGGTAGAAAAATGAGCTCAAGCAAGAGCCTCAAAAACAGAGTATAAATGCAAGGAAGAAGAAAAATCAGAAGAGACTATTATCATGGGAATTAAGAGGGAGAGTTTTCTGTTTTTGTTTTTTACTTTTTGAGAAAAGGGAAACTATTAACAGTGTCACATGCTGCAGAGAGACCAAATAAGACAAAAACTGAACAGTGTCAGCTGGATGTGGCAATGAGTTACTTGATAGAAACAAAGCCTAGATAGGGGACTTAAGAGTAACCACAGAAGAGGAAAACAAATGGCTAGTCCAGGTGTCTATTTCAAGGAGTTTGTTTGTTAAGAAGAAAAAAAACAGAATAGGCTATGCTCCTTTTTTTTTTTTTTAATCCTCACCCGAGGATATTTTTCTATTTATCTTCAGATAGAAGGGGAGGAAGGGAGAGAGAGAGGAACAGCGAAGTGAGAGGGACACATCAATCGGTTGCCTTCTGCACGACCAGGGCTGGGGACGAACCGCAACCGAGGTACGTGCCCTTGACCGGAATTGAACCTGCGACTCTTTGGTCTGTGGGCCAACACTCTAACCACTGAGCCAAACCGGCCAGGGCCATGCTCCTTCTTTATCATAATTAGACATGTCATCTGCAATCACTGTACTGAAGTCTGAAAGAAGATTCCAACTATCTTTTGATATTGATTGTTTAAAATGTTCCAACAAAAATTAATTCCCTAAGTCTAAGAATTTAAATCTACCATTAAGCACTAAATTCTAATAGGCAATGGCCGTTTCTAGATCTAATACTTTTTATCCTGGATTCTTTGCAAAATTAAAAGTAAACTAGTAAAAATCCAGAGAGAGAGAAAGAGAGAGGGAATCACTGTGTAGGGTGTAATGTTTTTATTAATATTAGAAGACATTTGTAATAGAGAAGCAAAAGCTAAATGTAAGAAAGAGAGGATGTCTGGGGCAATAGTGGAATGAAGATGATAACTGCAAGTCAGTGCTTCAGTACTCAAACAGTGTGAGGAGGGACTCCAAACTCAAAAGATGACAGAGGGACAGAGAATGGTAAAGCCACATAGACAAATCCCAACAGGAGAGAGGTTTGGGACAAGATTGAATAGCAAGAGTCTAAAAGTGGCAGCAAGGAGCTTGAAGAATGCCAATGGCACTTCTGGAAAATGAGCAAATTCTACTTAAGATGACTTCAAGCAAAACAGTGTCCTGCAGAAGAGCCATGTTTCACTTAGGCAGAAATGGAGAAAAGAGGTTGAGGCTATAGTAAAGTGTTGTTATACTAGGACATGGATTCTAGGAAACACAGTGGAAAGGACTAGAAGAGAGGTCATTAGGAAAGATGAGAGATGGTGGAGACAAGGAAGCACAAAGCTGAATAAGAAGGATGATGACCAAAGACAGAGGGCTGGTGATGGGGAACAAAAATGGCTGGAATGACTGGCATCCATGCGCTAACAGAATCCCAATACATGGTCTGCAGTCTTGTAAGCTTTTATCACAGAATTTTAGAGAAATGTTATCACAGGAGACATTTGAAGAAATGGACACCATCTTTACAAATGGCTCTTTCCCCTCTAACTTTCAGTAAAAAGGAAACATACTAGTCTGGAAAAGAATATGTGGGGCGGGCTACAGAATAGTAAATGTCCTAATAAAGAAGGTCTCTTGTTTTAAGTTTTATTCTAGGACCTAAAAACACGTTTGTAACAGTTTTCTACCATTCAATCAATTCACTTTTTTTTTTTTAAATGTGTTTTTATTGATCTTTCAGAGAGAGAGGAAGGGAAAGAGATCGAAACATTGATGTGATCGAGAAACATCGATCGGCTGCCTCTGGCACACCCTCCACTGGGGATCGAGTTCGTAACTTGGGCATGTGCCCCAACCGGGAACCGAACCAGGACCTCGTAGTGGGATGACGCTCAATGCACTGGCTGGGTTCAACTCACATTCTTGAGCTCATACCACATACACCATGCTAGACTTTTTTGTTGTTGTTCTTAATCTTAACCTGAGGATATTTTCCCATTGATTTTTAGCTAGAATGGAAGGGAGAGAGAGAGAAGAGGGTGAGGAAGAGAGAGAGAAACATCGACATGAGAGAGATATATTGACTGGCTGCCTCCTGCATGACCCTGACCAGGGCCGGGGACGAGCCGCAGCCAAGGTACATGCCCTTGACCAGAATCGAACTCACGACATTTTGGTCTGAGGGCCAATGCTCTAACCACACTCGAGAAACTGAATTTTAAATGAACTTATAAGTATGTGTTAGCGCAGTCTTCTCAAATGTTTATGCTCATATAACTAACGTAGGGATTTTTTTTTCTTTCTTTTTTGTTAATCCTCACTGGAGGATGTTTTTTCCATTGATTTTTAGACAAAGTGGAAGAGAGGGAGGGAGGGAGAGAGAAAAACATCGATTTATGTGAGAGAGACATATCTGTAAGAGAGACACATCAATTGGTTGCCTCCTGCATGACCCCAACTGGGGCTGGGGATCAAACCTGCAACCCAGGTACGTGCCCTTGACCGGAATTGAACCTGCAATCTTTTGCTCCACGTCCTACCCTTTAACCGCTGAGCCGTACCCGCCAGGACATGTTGGGATCTTATTAAAACGCAGATTGTGATTCAGTAGATCTGATTCAAAGGAGCCTGAGAGTTTGCATTTCTAACACGTTTCTAGGCGATGTTGGTGTTGCTGGTCCATGACCACACTTGGAGTATCAAGGAGCTAAAGACTCTCACCAGAAAGATTCCTTGCTTTACTTTTTCTATTGCACTGACCTGTAAAATCCTGAAAATCTTCCCTCTTTTCCATGCTAACTCTCCTATCCATTCATTTTTCTAATAAAAAAAAGGGTGGAGGGGGTAGAAACTTCAAAGGGGGGGGCTTTTTCTTCTAAGCAGCTATTAGCTACACACACTGCTTTCATGAACATGTCAAACATCTATCTCATGTGATTAAATACTTCTGTGGAACCTCTAATATTTCAAACGGGGCAGCTAGCTATTCAATAAAAGAATAAGAGACTGGGAACAGCAATTAATTCTAGTTATGCCATATGGCAGTATAGAACACTGGCTGGAACCTGAAAACTCAATTTCACAAGAGTCTTACTTATTCTGAATTTTAATCACTATAGGATCAGCAAACATATGCCTACCAACCTGCTCCATTTACACAAAATTCTAAAGAATAACCACACTGCACACTCAAAAATGATTGGTTTTTCCCAAATGGACTTAAAATTTCTCTCCTACCAGATTCTCCAAATAAAGTAGCTGCTGACAGCTCCAGTTTAATTTCCCTGTTAAATAACATCTTCAAACAGTTCTTTTAATGAATAGTATTGCTTGCTTTCTTACCATTTTCATCGTCAGCTCACAATTTTTAACAAGTCTAATTTGCTCTGGTTCTGGATTCCTCAGCCCTGGGGCTGGTTCACGTGCCCGCCCTCCTGTCCCTGTGAACTCCTCCATTCCACCATATTTTCTCCTTTTCACCTCTCTCCAGAATGGAGACATTATCATTTTCAACACATACTCCATCCCTGTCCTCTTAGAGCTAAGATACTTTCATCTCCTGGACATCTAATAACTTCAAGATAAGGACAGAAAAATCAGTTCTTGTTCTGTGAACTTTTGTCTCCGGTGCTTGAGAGACTATCCTAATATCCCCTGAACATGTTTTAGTGATAACATTTACTGCACTAGGGCCAAAATGATTTTCTGCCACTTTCAATTCTAGTTCAATAAAAGAATAAGAGCTTTGTTTCTAACCTCTGTCATTTTTAATACCATAAAATGATTTTAAAAATGTAAAATTGAGTTCCATTTCCTACTGGACTACCAATCTCATATTAGCTTTCCTTTTATCAAATTTATGAGAAAAGTCAGAAATTGCCTTTCCTTAAAAAAAAAAATCAAAATTTTAGGATCTCCTGGGCAGAATGTTTGAATTAAATTTCAGCTCTCAACAATTGCTGGCCTAGAAGTTTTAAAGAAGTATAAAAATTGGCTACTTAAAGTTAGTTATGTCAGAAATAACAAACTGGAGGATTATCCCTTAGTTCACACTCATCCAAAAATAATATTATTCCTAGAAAATTATGGTCCTAAAAAAAAATCACAAATATGGTTATTACATTTCCAAATTAAGGAAGTCTATGGTTTTCTGAAACCACAGTGAATGAAGTCTGTGGTTTCTGAACTGCAAAGTGAAACAAATAATGCTTTTTGTAACCTTACAGCATTAAGAAAATTTTCAAATATGTATACAAGGTGAAAGGACACCCATACATGTTTACAATCTAGACTCTATGATTCACATTGTTATATTTGCTTTGTTACATATTTTCCCATCCATTTTATTTTTTGATGCATTCCAAAATAAATTGCAGACATCAGTATACTCCAACCCTAAACATTCTAGCATGTATATATAATTAACTAAACTTCAATATTTACCTACAGTTCTTTTAAACCAATAATCCTTTGAAAGATGACAATTTTATTATTATTATTTTTTGCAATGGCTTGACTAAGCAAACTAAGCAACCAATTGGAAGTTCTACATTCTAAATCCTAATCTTTTATTAATTCTGTTACTTAGAGTAATTTCTTATATGGAACAAAGGCATTTGGTAGACATGGTAGGTCTCAATTACCAAATTGTAGAGTGGACTTTGTGATTATGGTGGAATTCACAAATGAGAGACACTCACTAATATAATTTAAGGAAATATCTAATTGGAGATTATGTGGGTATAAAGTTTTCTGTAAATTTTAATGAGAACCTCCCAAAGGCAGGCAAACTTGAGGAAGCTTGAGTTTGAACGTTTAATGATAATGCATCTTATATAAGCCACAATGTATCTATGATAATAATTTGAAGCTGGACTATTGGAGCCTGAGTCACTCCAAGTGGGAATTTCAGAACAAAGCAATAGTACCAAATTGGAGTTTTCTTGGCTCTACAAAGCCATGGTAATCCTGGTATGCAAAACTCCTTATTAATGACTACAGTAAGAGCTGCCACAGGAAAATCTGCCCTTTCCTTTATGAGCTGTTTGTTCCCCTACACTAATTTTTTTTTTTTCCTTTTGGAAGATTGGCCCTGGGAGGGGCATCCTTTGAAGCCTAAAGAATCAAAACTACAGCAAAGCACTGCTGAGAGTTTTGAAAGAAATATGAAGAAACTAAACTGGACCTGGGGCGATAGGCTGAGATCTTCCCAAACGGGTCAGCAGTTGGTCCATAAAATATTCCAATTGCCAAGGAGGCGGTGACATCTTGTGTAAATCAAAAACTAAAACCCTAAGATATCTCATTTCCATTTTAAATGCATGGGGGTTAAATATGGATATCTAGCACTGGAGAAGTTCCTGTGGGATTGATTTTTTTCTGTCTTCTCTGAGCTCTTTGCTGAGCGTGATAAGTAGGACTGCATTTCATTACCAACCCTGCTAGCACTGCACTTCAGGGAGACTAGATGAGGCTACACAGTGGGAGAGAAGATCCGGCTTCCAAAGAAGAAATGATTCACATGGTGTGATTTTAAAAACCCATTTTATACCCAACTCACTTTCAATAGAATCATAAAATAAAATAAAATCCCAAGGAAATGAAATTTCCTGCATCATTTTCCAAATTAAAAAAAAAAATCATAGTGATACCATAAAAGAAATCAAATAGAGGTTTCAAGGTTTGGTTGGTCATGTTTGCATTTTTGAAACATTTGGGAAAAAAGTAATTCCAAACAACATTTTTGGGGAGACAACTTAAAAAGAAAATGTAAGATCATTATTAGGGAAATCTTTAATTAAACCAGCCAGTGTTACAGAAATAACTTCAGAATAAAGAGTTGGGCTTCTGCCCTGGCTGGTTTTGCTCAGTGGTTAGAGCGGTGGCCTGTGGACCAAAGAGTAATGGATTTGATTCCGGTCAAGGGCACGTACCTCGACTGGGGTTCAGTCCCCAGCCCTGGTTGGGTCGTGTGGGAGGCAACCAGTCGATGTGTCTCTCTCATATTGATGTTTCTCTCTCTCTCTCTCTGTCTCTCTGTCTCTCTCTCTTTCTCTGAAGATAAATGGAAAAATATCCTTGGGTGAGGATTAAAAAAAAAAAAAAAGTTGGGCTCCTGACAGCTGATCCAGCTCTTGCATTTCTCTCCCCTTTGCTCTAGTTTCACTGTAACACAGGAAGTAAAGACAGGGTGGGTTTGTATCAGAAATAAGAGAAAATGAGCAAATTAGAGAAAACCACAATCAGAAGGCCCTGAGTCACAAGGTTCCTGGAGATCCACAAATAGATGAATACAGAGAGGCATTTTTTTCACTGGCCTTCTATAAGCAGAGAAAATAGTGCAGTACTGGGATAAAAGACTAGCCCCAGAGCAAATAAGACTGAAAATCAAGGCCAAAGCAAATGGTGGTAAAATGACAACAGTAATTTCGTACAAATGATCTTTTCACCCAATGTATGAATTAAGAGCCTCCATTTACAGACAAATAGAAAAGCTACATATATTAAAAAACTGACACTGAGGATTTTCTGAGACCTTCCAAGACAAATTCACACTGAGTAGATAATAGGAATGTGCCCAAGTGATAATGATAGCTATAATTCTATCAGGAGTAAAGCAAATTTCAGTGACCTAACTATATGGCTGAAGAGTAGTGCTCAGCTTATTATTCTAAGTTTAGTCCAACCTGAAGGATGCAAGCTCAGTTACCTGCCTGTCTCCTATGTCACATTTCAAAATTCCTTTGACTCTTGATAGAATATATTCTGTTTAAAGAGTTCAGCACTGGGAATTTTAAAAAAAAAACAACTTTTTTTTTTTGGTTAATCCTTACCTGAGGATATTTTTTCATTGATTATTTTTATTTTTTATTTAGAGAGAGGTGAAAGGGAGGGAGGGAGGGAAGGAGAGAGACAGAGAGAGAAACATTGATGTGTCTGTGGGAGAGACACATCGATTGGTTGCCTCCTGCATGACTCCAACTAGGGCTGGGGATTGAACCTGCAAGCCAGGTAATGTGCCCTTGACCAGAATCGAACCCACGACCCTTCAGTCCATGGGCTGATGCTCTAACCACTGATACAAAATCAGCCAGGGCAGCACTTGGAATTTTTAACAAAAAGTTTTGAAAGAACAAATTTATTCATCCAAACTTTTTAAAAACCCACCTATCACTTAGCATGAAAAATATGGGAATATTATTATAAACAGAGTTTTACTTATATAAAATATTTATTTTATGGGATACCCAAAGGGAGAAGCTTCTGCTCACTAATACCACCACAACAGCCCAGTGTAAAGAAAAAAAAGGATCAACTTAATCTTAGAGCTGGTGCCAAATCCAAGAGACCCACACAAGTGAAAGAATAAAAAAATAATAATCATCATAAAATTAAAAGGAGGTTGTGCATTTCAAGCTGTTATGAAAGAACACAGTAAGATGATCTTCCTTTCCAGGTTGAGTCAAGAGACCAACAGCAGCTAATATTATCAGTCTCACTTGCAGAGCATTTCAGACTGAAAAAGAAATAACTATAACCCCCCCCCCAGATAAGTATATTTCCAAAAGTCTTTAACACAATTGCAAATCTCAACACACACTCACTGAATAACTGAAAACTAATACAGAATTAGACATAAAACTGATCACTTGAGAGTCCTGAAGTGGTTTCGAGTTTTTGTTTTCTTTCTTGGTTTAAGGATAGGAGGAAGAGATAGGACTAAAAAAAAGAAGAAATGAATTTTTAACCTTCAAGATGTGGTCAAATTATTGAGATGACTTTTGAGCCTTTTCAGAGCTCTTTAAATGTAGATGGATTGTACAAGTTCTTCCTATTCTTTTTCCCTCCCTGTGTTGGCACTGAAACTCCAGTATAAGTAGCAAAATGAACAACAGAAAGAGATGTTATGACCAAATATCTAAACTTGTGAGTAACACAAATGTATGAACAGCACATTACACATTAGTTCTTTTGATAGGCATGCTCCATTTGAATGTGTTTTGTTTTTAGGGTTTTTAAGCTCAATAACCAGCACTTAGGAAAAGTAAAACTCTATGTAATTAATGGTAATGATGTTTTACAGTACTTATACTACTTTGAAACTCTTGTTCCCAAGAGCTGTATCAGACTAACTCCTTGGCTTTCTTCCTATAATACAAAGACATCTGAATTACATATTCTTAAACCAAGTCCTGTTTTAGAGCTAAATCCATGTTAAGCTGAAAAGAAAAACTTGGAGTTCCCAAAGTAAACTGGAATTACTTTATAATATTTGTACTGATGTATAATGTTTCATGCAGAGCTATATACTAACCACCCACAATGAGACATGTTCAAGACACTCTTCAGCCTGTACTTTAAATGTCTTGGGTTTTGTGCCATAACCCTGTTACATAAAGTTATTTCTTTATTTCTTTCCATTCCAATATGCTATCATCAATCTACCTGTCCCTCTTTGGAACTCCCTTAAGTTTCACAAAAGGAAACAATACTCCAAGTTTGTTTCCATTGGCTCTGGCCTTCACTTCCAACAGTGAGCATAAGGACTAGCTGTTCCAAAATGGGCCATCGAGAGAGAATTTATCGCTACCTCGGTAATAAAAATATTCTATTTTCTTCATCCCTTCCCCCACTCTGAATGTATTCTTGCTGTCAGGTGGCTTCCCCTGAATCAAACTTAAGAAATGCTCAACTGTGTCTCCAAAAGCATGAGACTTCCATCAAGCATCTGAGTGTAGATTGTGTCTGCTTCATTCCAGGTGTCTCACATCTGGTGCTGATCCTGCAGTGACCACTGTAATAAAACAGGAGGAGCCTCTGCCTGGCTTTCATCCTAATCATTCTCTAAAGAGCTCAATGAAAACTTGGACTAGGAATGTGAAAGCCGTTAGTTTTTAGGGAGAAGGTTTAAATGAGGAGGCAGTTTGAAGGAGAGCAATAAACATCACAGCTCAGGACATCAAATACTACAACAGGGCTTCATTTCCTTGGAATAACAGATTGCCATCCGTTTTTTATTTTGTCTTTCATGGAAAACATTATCCTTCATTGGTAACACCTTTAAGCCAAAAAACTCATATGTATGTAGAGATACAGATATGATTTTATTTTTTGTTTCTAAGTCTGGGAGGGGAGAGAAGAACTAAGCTACTCCTACTGAAAAACAAATGAGCACTTGGAGGACATCCAAACCCCTAAAATATTATTGCTTTAATATGACTAAAGATAAAACTTTTTTAAATGACTTGCGATAATTCTTTTCATGTTACTCAGCATTTAACTCTCAAGTTTGATGGCTTCCAAATTTCTTTTCACACCCAGCTTTTGGGGCAGATACAACTGTCATACAACAAAAGTAAATGTGGCTGGCATTGTACAAGCTTCCAAACCAACTGATATCAATACACATAAATGCAAAACATTGACCAGCCATAAGTGCGACTATAGGGGCAATACAGCTGAAGAAGAGGATTCAGTAAAACAAGGGTTACATTAACAGGATAATGACCGACTGGGAGGATATAAGGCAACTTTAAACAGCTTTCCAAAGGGCAGCCTAATTTTTCCATTTTCTTGTACAGTATCTAATTTCTGGCTCCTCATTTCCTCCGTGATCCGATAATTATGAAATTCTAAATAAACGATCTATCTTGCAACAAACCAATGAACAGAAAACTCTCATCAACTATGCAGATGTTTCCTAAAGCTCCTGCTGATTATTTCCTGAATCTCTATCCCACAAACCACACTGTAAGTTCTTTGACAACAAGGAACCCTCTCTACCCCATAACAAACATAGCTTCTATGTGTGTGTGCATGCATTTAAAAAGAGGACTAAGAAGTAATATGCAACTGATAACACCTTTTGTGTTAACTAAAATTTGGAAATTTAGCCCTTTCCAAATGCTGTGGTACAAATATGGGAAAGGAGAATTCCTACTCATTGTATATTTGTTCCTAAAGATGCAGTAAAATTGTTTTGCACTCCTTATTACAGATTTATACCAATAGCACCCCCATAGATACAATTCTATTTTGGGCATCCCTCTACCTATAATACAATTTAAAATAATTCCACTGTAGCCCTGGCTCAGTGGTTAGACCATCGGCCTGAGGATCGAAGGGTCGCAGGTTAGATTCCAGTGAAGGGCACCTACCTGGGTTGCAGGTTCGATCCCCAGACCTAGTTGGGGTCATGTGGGAGACAACCAATCAATGTGTCTCTCTCACATTGATGTTTCTCTCTCAATCCCTCCCTCCCTTCCATGCTATCTAAAAATCAATGGAAAAATATCCTCGATGAGGATTAACAACAACAAAAAAATTCTACCCCAAAAGGAACAGAAAAATTGAAAAAAAAAGAAAAGAATCCCACCTTTATTTCTCCTGCTGTCCTTATAATACAAAGATCAACTTTGAAATATTAAAAAATAAAAAATTCTGTGGGTTACTAAAAATTCTGTGGGTTACTTCAGGCTCACAATGAAGCCTGAGCTTATCTACTAATAAAGGAACATTATAAGGGAGTTTGTTTTAAACATTCTTCCAGCCTACCAAATATTAAAGATATTTTCACTCTTGCAAAAAGCTCCCATCTTCTGTATTCTGCTGGTTTCAATTATTCAGGGCAACCCAGGCTGATAATTACACAGTCCCCAGTTGCTGAGTAAAAGTGATGCTTAATTAGCCAGCAGGAAAGATCGATTAAGATCCAGCAGGGCATCTTGTGAGGTTCTCTCACATTCCTGGAGGGAATAGATTCTGGCTGTGCCCTTTGAAAGGATAAAACTCCCTGCTTCTAAGGAGTTTCAATGAGGTTTCTAAAGTAGATGCTAAGATCGGTCAGCCACACAAATTAACTCCCAATTACAACCCTGCAGATGCTCTTCCTTTTCTAAGAGTACTCAGATCAAACATTCTGAATCACATTGCCACCAGGTTGGGAAAGGCTTAAAGCAATGCTCACTTATCCCCAACTCTCTTTTAGTTACCACATTTCAAGTAAGAGGTGGGCGAGAAGTATATTGTAAAGGAGAGTTTTTATTTCTTCCTCCCCCACGCAGGTGTATGCATCTGTCGAATAAGCACATTCTAAAAGGCACAAATTAGGTTAGGGCCTCTTATTTAAAAAAACAAAAAACACTTATTGAGCATTATATCCCAACCCAATATGAGACTAAAACATTCCAATATGGTCAAAGAATCAATTAGATAAGTCTGGTTTATGTTTTTGTTTGTTTGTTTGTTTGTTTTTTAATTAGGGAAGAAGATGTGGAAGTAAAATCAAGACCAATAGTCATAACAAAAATTAATTATCTCACATTGCCTAACATCTTCCCTTTAGTAACTTGGACAAGCACAAATGTTTAGCTTTTCACACACTTTGCAAACGTGTTCAATAAAGACCAACATAGTCAAAAGCTAAAAGCAGAATAATTATCTTAAGATACATAATTATCAAAATATCTCTATTTTGAAACTACAATAATTATACCTGTCTACCTCCAATTCAACTCAGTAAATATTTATTAAGCCTCATGGGAATGGTTAACTTATCTTGCATTTAAATAAACAAATAAATATACACACGCACACAAAAAATATTCGTTAAGCCCTGGTCGGTTTGGCTCAGCAGTTAGAGCATCGGCCCGCAGACCATTGAGTCACGGGTTCCATTCCGGTCAAGCGCACGTACCTCGGTTGCGGTTTGTCACCAGCCCTGGTCAGGTCGAGCGGGAGGCAGTCAGTCGATGTGTCCCTCTCACACTGATGTTTCTCTCTCTCCCCTCTCCCTCTCTCTCACTCTATCTGATGATAAGCAGAAAAATGTCCTCGGGTGAGGATTAAAAAATATATATAAAAATATTATATATATATATATATATTCGTTAGGCCTCTACCAAGTATAAAGAACTGTGATAGGTATGTCTTACCTTGTTAATTTATACACTACTAGAGTAGATTTTACTGATTATAAACTGTTTTAAAGCTTATGAAGAAGAATAATGGAACCATTTATACAAACCTAGTTTTGATTTGCTGAAAACCCCGAAGAATATGGTCTCTGTGCTCCCTTGCAACAGCACTGAGGTTCTCATTCCTTAAATCTTCTGCCAGAAAGTCCTCAGCATCTAAAAGGAAAGGAAAGTTGATCAACAGAAGAGAAGTACTAAGGGAAAAAGAGGAAAATCTGGAGTTAAGAAGCTGATATTATTTCCCCTTTAAAAACTTTAAAGTTGCAGAAAAATGTGAATGCACTTAAAACCACAGACCTGTACACTTAATAATGGTTAAAATGGTAAATTTTATGTTATGTATAGTTTACCAGAATAGAAAATAAATAAAACTTTATATATGCCTATAAGTGACACCTTTTGATAATCCAAGACATCACTATAAATTTAAAAAGTTAATGTATATATTAACAACAAGAAAAAAACATTTTCTAAATGATTTTAAAGGACTATTTAAGTAGTAATTATCACTGATGGCAGAGGATGGACTGCTATTTTCATTAAGATAGAAATATTACAAACAATTCATGGAAGATCACAGGCCAATAGAACTAGAAAGAAATACCAATAAATAGAGCTGAAATAAAAAACAGACCTGAACTGAAAAATCAAGAATGAAAAGGGCAGGCATTTGAAGAAGAAAAATTAGTAGATGCATCATCAATGAAAAGGACAATGCAACCAAGTGAAGATTATATGATTTTGTATATAGAAAACCCTATGAAATCCACTAAAAAATTAATATACAAAAATCAACTGAATTTCTATATAGTAGCAATGAACAAACTGAAAATGAAATTAGGAAAATTCCTTAAGATAGCATAAAACAGAATTAAATATATAGGATTAGATTTAACAAAATTAGTATTTTGAAAACTACAAAATGTTGTTGAAAGACATTAAAAACCTAAATGGAAGGACATCCCATGTTCATAGATAAGAAGACTTACTATTATTAAGATGGCAATATTCCTTAAATTAATCTAAAGATTCAATACAGTTCCTATAAAAAAATCTCAGCTAGTTTTTTTTTTTTTCTCAAAAATTGACAAGTTGATCATAAAATTCATTTGGAAAGTCAAGGAACCCAAAATAACCAAAACAATTTTGGAAAAGAAGGACAAATTTGGAGGATTCACATTTCCTGATTTCAAGACTTACTAAACAGCTACAGTAATCAAGACAATATAGTACTGCCATAAAGATAGACATATAGATCAAAAGAATAGAATTGAGGATTCAGAAATAAACCCTCACATTTAAAGTCATTTATTAACTTTTGTCAAGGCTACCAAAACAATTCAATGGGATAAAAAAGCACCAGTTTTTGTTTTTTTTAAATAAATGGTGCTGAAACAACTGAATATCCATTCATATGCAAAAGAATCAAGTCTGACCCCTACATCATGCAATATACAAAAGTTAAAGTGGACCAAATACTAAATGTAAAAGCTAAAATTATAAAACTCTCATAATAACACCTGCCAGAATGGCTGCAATCAACAAATCATCAAATAACAAAGGCTGGTGAGGATGTGGAGAAAAGGGGACTCTAGTACACTGCTGGTGGAAATGCAGACTGGTGCAGCCATTATGGAAAACAATATGGTGTTTCCTCAAAAAATTAAAAGTGGAACTGCCATTTGAAGAAGCATGAAACACCAATCAGAAAGAATATATGTACCCCTATGTTCATAGCAGCACTATTTACAATTGCTAAGATCTCGAAACAGCCCAAGTGTCCATCAATAGATGAGTGGATAAAAAAGCTGTGGTACATATATACACAATGGAATACTATGCAGCTGTAAGAAAGAATGATCTCTTATCCTTTGAGATGACATAGAGGGGACCTGGAGAATATTATGCTAAGCAAAATAAGCCAGTCAGAGAAAGACAAGTATCACATGATCTCACTTATTTGTGGAATATAATGAACAAAATAAGGTGATGAACAAAATAGAAGTAGGGACATAGAAGTAGGGTTCAGACTGACAAACTTCAGAGAAAGGGGTAGGGGGGAGGAAAGAGATAAACCAAAGAACTTATGCATATAAGCATAACCAGTGGACATAGACAACAATGCTGGGGGGGGGGGGAGGGCAGGAACAGGGGGAGGATGTCAATGGGGGAAAAAGGAGAAACATCTGTAACAAAAATAAATTAATTAAATAAAAATAAAAATAAAACTCATAATAAACATGCATAGATCCTCATGACTTTGGATTAGGCAACAGTTTCTTAGATATGCCATCAAAAGAACAAGCAACAAAAGAAAAAATAAATTGCATATCAACAAAATTAAAAACTATTGTGCTTCATCTGGCTGGGTTGGCTCAGTGGATTGAGTGTCATCCCATGGACTGAGAGGTCCTGGTTGGATTCCTGGTCAGGGCACATGCCTGGGTTGCAGGCTCAATCTCCAGTAGGGGGCGTGCAGGAGGCAGCCAATAGATATTTCTCTCACATTGAAGTTTCTATTTCTCTCTCCCTTCTTCTGTCTCTAAAAAATCAATGAAAAACATATTTAAAAAAACTATTGTGCTTCAAAAGACACTAACAAGAAAGTGGAAAAACAACCCACAGAATGGGAGAAAAGTTTTGCAAATCACATAGCTGATAAAAGACTTATATGTAGAATAAGTCTTACAACTCAATGGGAAAAAGACAAATAACCCAATTTAAAAGTGAGCAAAGGATCTGAATAGACATTTATCAAAAGAACTGATACAAATGGCCAATAAAAACATGAAAAGATGTTCGGCATCAGTAGTTATCAGGGAAATGCAAATCAAAACCACAATGATATATCATCTGTATACTTAATTGTGGTCTTACCACCCAAAGTCAATCTCCTTCTGTCACCATATATTTGACACCCTTTACCTTCTACCTCCCTCCACCCTACCCCTCTCCTCTGGTAAACACCATACTGTGGTCTGTGTTTATGAGTGTTTTTGTTTGAAACTTATATAATCTTATTAACCAATGTCATCCTGATAAATTTAATAAAAATTTAAAAAACACAATGAGATACCACTTCATACCCACTAGGGTGGAGACCATGAGAAAAAACACCAGACAATAATGAGTGTTTTTGAACATGTAGAAAATTGGAACCCTCATACACTATTGGTGGTAATGTAAAATGATGCTGGCACTTTGTAAAACAGTCTGGCAGTTCCTCAAAAGGCTAAACAGAGAGTTTCCATATGACCCAGCAATTCTGCTACTAGATATATACCCAAGATAAATGAAAATGAGTGTTTAAACAAAAACTTGTACACAAACATTCATAGCAACATTATTCTTAACAGCCAATATGTGGAAAGAACCCAAATGTCCATCAGCTAATGAATGGATAAATAAAGTGTGGTATATCTATACAAGGGAATGTTATTCAGCAATAAAAAGAAATGAAATACTGATATATGCTACAACATGAATGAATCTCTGAAATCATTATGCTAAGCAAAAGAAGCCAGTCATAAGGACCACATATTGTATAATTCCATTAACATGAGATATACAGAATAGGCAAATCTATAGAGACAGAAAGTAGATTAATGGGTGCCTAGGGTGTGGGAGGGAAGGAAGGAGGGGGATTGAGGAGGTTAGGTTTTCTTTTGGAATGATGAAAATGTTCCAAAATTTACTGTGCTTATGATTGCACAACTCTGTGAATATACTAAAAGATGTTGAATTATACACTTTAAATAAGTGGGTTTTATGGCATGTGAACTATAGCTCAAGGAAGTTGATAAAAATATAAACAAACTATCTTTACATAACAACATATAAATAACATTATCCTTCTGCACTTTTAAAATTTGAAGAAAATAAAAACATCCCTCAAGCATACAGACAGAAAAAATAAGTTGCCTACAAAGCAACAGAATCAAAATGGCCTCTCTATAAAATAAACACCAGAAGATGAAATTTTTATAGTTTGAAAAGAAAAAATATTGTACTCAAGAATTCTTTAAAAAGCCAAGGTATTGGTTACACCGAAGGAGACTCATTTTCAAAGAGTCGTGCCTCTGAATGTCTACCTCCTTCACTCTTTCCTGAAGAAAAGCTTTTGAAGGCTACATTCTGATAAAAAGAAAGAGGTGGTGATGAGTATCAAAACCACAAAATAATCTAGAT
Source organism: Tadarida brasiliensis (assembly GCA_030848825.1). Lineage (NCBI taxonomy): Eukaryota > Metazoa > Chordata > Mammalia > Chiroptera > Molossidae > Tadarida > Tadarida brasiliensis. Next base: position 40,548,073 of record CM061273.1, read on the forward strand.
AATTGTGGTAGGTATGGTTTAAAATTTATAAAAATATCAAAAGTAATTCTTAATTAAGACAAGACTTAGTGTGAAAAATATAATAATCATCTGAATCCCAATAAGAAAGGGAATAGAAAGGAAGAAAAACATGCTAAATTACTCATTTACATAGAGTCAGTGGGTACTATTCCATCCTTGACAGTGATAATTAAAGAAAATGGGTTTAACTATGATTTTTCAAAATGCCAATACAGTCAGCCCTCGCCACTTCATGCTTCGACTTTTGCAGCTTCACTCTATTGCGGTTTTTTCAAATATATTCATTAAAAAGTTGATCGAGACAGTGAAAATGATACAGCGCACTCTCGGTTGTCTGAGTCAATTATACACCCCTGTATTACAATTACAATTAAAATTAAAATTACTGTATGTATGGACTGTAGGCCTATGTATTCGAGCACCTCAGGAATCCTTCAACGCCAGGTGCGACCGCTAGACTCTGGAACGGATTAACCGTGATAAACAAGGGATGACTGTATAATAAAAGCAGAATAAAAAGGTTTTTAAAAATATCCAATGTAATGAAACATAGAAAAAAGAAAAATAAGACAACGTAGAAATAGAACTCACAAAATAACGTCACTGATGACAATATTTGTGAAAAGTTAGACTCTCCTATTAAAAGCAAAGAATTTCAGATGATCTCAAAACATAAAATTAATTTAATTACTATTTAAATATACTCACCTGAAACAAAATGAAACTGAAGTTAAAAGAAGAAAGGTGTGCAAAACATGTCTAGGCAAATTTTCTTTAAAAGCAAGAACAGCAGTAATTCATATCAAACTAGAACTCAAATAGGCCATTCCATTTTATATAAGGTACAACCCACAATAGAAATGACCTATTAGGTGCTAAATAGCATAGTACTAAAATTTTTACAGAGAAAATTGTGAGAAATATAAGTAGAAATTACTGAAGAAACAATTGTAATGTCACTAATAGTACTTGACAGGTCAAATGGACAAAAATATGTAATTATATAGGGAAGTTATGTCCAATAGAAATAAAATAATTACACAGTTAATTTTAAATTTTTTAGTAGCCTTATTTCAAAAAAATAGATGACATTAATTTTAGTGTTATTTATTAAGCTCAACAGATGCAAAATAGCTTCATTTCAATATATAATCAATATAAAATTATTATTGAGATATTTTACCGTTTTTGCATTAAATCTTTAAAACCCAGTATGCATTTTATACTTAACAACACATATCAGTTCAGTCTAGTCACATTTCAAATGCTTAATAGCCACATGTGGAGAGTGGCCACTACATTGGATAGCACAGATACAGAGGATTTAAACAATATAAATAAAAAAATAGATGATAGAAGTGAACTAAACTCTGTAATCTAAAAATAGAATACATCTTTTACAACTGGCATAGAAAATATATAAACATTTATTAAGCATTGGACTACAAAGAAATAATTTCTTAAAAACTTAGTATTAGAAAGGCCTTATTTTATGACAATAAAATAAAGCCAGAGCTTAATATTAAAAAGAATAAAAATGCCCTGGCCAGTTTGGCTCAGCAGTTAGAGCGTCGGCCCGCGGACCAGAGAGTCCCGGGTTCGGTTCCTGCTAAGGGCACGTGCCTCGGTTGTAGTTTGTTCCCGGCCCCGGTTGGGGTTATGTGGGTGGCAACCACTTGATGTGTCTCTCTCACATCGATGTTTCTTTCTCTCTCTTCCTCCCTCTCTCCCTCCTGCTCTGTCTGAAGATAGATGCAAAAATGTCCTCGGGTGAGGATAAAAAAAATAATAATAAAAATAAAATAAAAAGAGTAAACAGATCCTTCCGTACTCAGACGTTAAAAACACACTCCTGCCCTGGCTGGTTTGGCTCAGTGGTTAGAGTGTCGGCCCTCAAACCAAAGGGTCATGGGTTCGATTCCTGGTCAAGGGCACATACCTGGGTTGCAGGTTTGATCCCTGGCCCCGGTCAGGGTCGTGCAGGGGGCAACCAATTGATGTGTCTTTCTCATATTGATGTTTCTCTTTCTCTCTCTCTCTCTCTCCCCCTCTCTCTGTCCCTCCCTCCCTCCCTCCCTTCCACTGTATCTAAAAATTAATGGAAAAATATCCTCAGGTGAGGATTAACAAAAAAAAACACAAAACACACTCCTGCCATAGCTGGGGGAATCAGTTGGTTGGAGTGCTGTTCCATACACCAAAAGGTTAAGGGTTTGATCGCTGATCGGGGCGTGTATAGAAGGCAACTAATCAATCTCTCTCTCAAATCAATTGAGAAAACCACATATCCTTGGGTGAGGATTAAAAATAATAATAATAATAATAATAATAATAATAACTTTAAAAAATACACAAACACTCCTACCTATATTGTGGATCAAAGAGGAAACTCAAAGCTACAATTACCACCTATTGAGAAAATAGCTCATATAAAATATTACATGACCAGCATCGTACAGAGTGACAAATTCAAATACTTAAATTTTTCCAGTATTAAATAAGAAAAAAAAAAGAAAGAAAATAAATTTAATAAGCACCAAACTCAAGTAATCACAAAGAGCAATAAAACAAGCCTACGGAATACAGGAGGAAGGAAACAATAAAGATAAAAGCAGAATTAATAAAACAGGACAGTGGTTGTCTGACAGTGCTCTCTGGAGTCATAAGCTTCTGATAAGGAGGGAAAGGATTGAGGGGAGGTCAAGTGAGTGGGACTCTGAGAAACTCCCTTCCTTTCCCTCACTTCCCTTTACTTTAATCACAAGTACTTGGCTTTTGCCTATTTATACACTGAAATTTCACATAAGATTTTAGTTTTGAAAAGGGTCCCATTGCACAGCTTAGTGGTTAAAACCACTGAACTTAAAAATAGTGGGGGGAAAACAACAACAGTATAAATGTAAGAACTGGAATTTTTCAGAGGTGAGAGAGAAATCAAATAAATTGATAAACCACTAGCAAATGTAATCAAGAAAAAATGAAAGTATAGAAATGAGGCAAAATAAAAGAGTAATGACAAATACAGAAAAATGTACAAGATAATAAAATATTTCATCAGTGAGATTTTAAGTTATTTTAACTTTCTTATTTGTGCTTCTATGTACAACTTGAGTTTTATTATAGTGGGTATCATTTTTCCCCTTCAAAAGGTTACTTTAAAAAATAAAGTGTTACGTAAACAAAATAAAACGCCATGCAACTAAATTTGAAAATCTCAATGAAACAGCTTCTGAGGAAAATATAAATTTCTAAAAAGGAACTGAGAAATGGAAAACCAGATCCTGAACAGGCTAATAATGACCAGGGGAAAAGAAGAAAAGGTTGTCAAACTTAAAAAAATCAGATTCATATAGTTTTATAGATGTCTTTCATACTATATAAACTATCCCAGAGCATAAAAGAGAAAAAGCTTCTTAAATCATTTAGAAAAAATAGCACAACTCTGGTTCTAAAAGAACACAAAAAGGAATCAGTTTAAAGTTAATATTGATAAAAAAAATCCTAAATAAAATACTAGTAGATGACCCTAACAGTATATTAAAATAATGATACAAAGTTTATGCTGGCAATATAAGATGTTTTAATACTACTGATGTGTTATATATTTATTTAATAGGTTAAAAGAGAAATTTATACAAGCTTCTTGGTAGATGGCAAAAACTTCATCTGATGATATTTATTATATATTTGTGATAAAACTGTATTAAATAGATATAAAGGAACACCATCTTAACCTAAAGAATATATATATATATAAACCAACATCATATTTATGGCTCAAAAACTAAAGTCATTATCGTTAAAGAACAGACTGGTTTGCCAGCTACTCCCACTATCAATTAACATCATTCTGGAGGTTCCAGAAAAAAAGAAGCCTAAAAAGGAAAAAAAAAAAAAAATGTCATTATGTATAACTATTACAACCAAATATATATAAGCTTAAAACTATGAATTTGAAATTTTAAAAGAAATTTTAAGCCCTGGCCAGTTTGGCTCAGTGGCTAGAGCATCAGCCCGTGGACCAGAGAGTCCCGGGTTCGGTTCCCGCTAAGGGCACATACCTCAGTTTGTCCCTGGCCCCAGTTGCGGTTGTGTGGGTAGCAACCACTCGATGTGTCTCTCTCACATGGATGTTTCTCTCTCTCTCTTCCTCCCTCCCTCCCTCCTGCTCTATCTGCAGATAAATGCAAAAATATCCTTGGGTGAGGATAAAAGGAAATTTTAATAATTCGGAACTTCCGGTCAAGGTGATGGCGTGGGTAAACGTGGTATCACCTCCTCCCACAACTACATCAAAATTACAACTAAACTACAGAACAACTATTCTTCAGAATCGCCTGAAATTGAGCTGAATGGAAGTCCTACAACTACGAAATTAAAGAAGCCACATCGAGACTGGTAGGAGGGGCAGAGGCGCGGACCCGCTGGTTCCACACACACATGTAGCAGATAAAAATCAGGAGGATACCTCAGCAGTGATGGTCCTCCCTGAGGAGTGAGGGATCCCCATCCCACACCAGGCTCCCAGCTCAGGGTTCCAGTGCCAGAAAGAGAAGTCCCCACCACTTCTGGCTGGAAAAACCAGCTGGAACTGAGGCTGAGGGAGGCTGAGGCTGCTGGAGCTCCAGGCAGTTCCTCTTAAAGGGCCCGCTCACGGACTTTCTCGGACTCGCACCCTCCAGGCTCCAGCACAGGGGAGGCAGCTTGAAAGGCACCAGAGACATACAGTGAAGAACTGAGTTGTTTGGCATTGTGATGAGAGCTGTAGGGCAGTTTTCTCCCAGACAGATGTGCTGGTGGAGGCCGTTGCTCCTTTGGTGAGCCCTTCCCTGGGCGGCAGACAGCAGCCATATGTGGGACTCCAGCAACCTGGCTCACACTGTTTGCCCTGCCCTGGTGATTCCCTGAGGCCCCGCCCCACCCAACTTTCTGGCCCACCCAAGCTGTTTCCAATGGCTTTACCATATGATTGGCCTGTCTTGGATCCTGCTTAAGATTTTCCTAAAATCTCTCAAACAAGCAGCATCTGGTCTCAGTGAGCCCCATACTTTTTGTTAAGTGGCCGCAGGCCTGGCACTAGAAGCAGCCAGCCTTGGTTTACAACTTGGCTTTGCTGGGCACCTCCAAGCCCAACACAAGAAGCAGCCATCTGCAGATTGCTTTGTAGCTTATGCCGGGTGGCTCTGGATAGAACACAGGCAGTGGCTGACCTTGCCCCAGAGCCAGCACACCCAGTGGTCAGCTTCAGACCACATCGAAGCACTACACCCAACCACCTATACAAGTGACACACTCAATGAGTGGATTCAGTGGGTACCAGAACCCTGCTGAAGTAAGTCTTGCTGTGTGTGGTGGGCCCCTACAAAGGAGATCCTCCAAGGTAGTCAGAGGTCAGTGGTCAGTGGGCACAGCCAGTCCTTGCAGCTGATCGGCCTGAGTAAATCCCTCCCATTGGTGTGCCAACAGCAAGCAAGGCTCAATTACAACATAAGGGTGTATAGTCCACACTGGGGGTGCACCTCGAGGGCCCAGCTGGGGTGATCAGGGAGGCTGTGCCACTGGATCCTACAGGACGCCTACTACAACAGGCTACCCTACAAAGCCTAGGAGACATAGCAACTCTACCTAATACATGGAAACAAACACAGGGAAGCAGCCAAAATGAAGAGACAAAGAAACATGTCCCAAATAAAAGAAAAGAACAAAACTCCAGGAAAAGAACTAAACAAAATGGAGATAAGCAATCAATCAGATGCAGAGTTCAAAACACTGGTTATAAGGATGATCAAGGAACTTAGTGAGAACTTCAAGGAACTTAATGAGAACTTCAAGGAACTTAAGGAGAACTCCAAGGAACTTAGTGAGAACATCAACAACATAAAAAAGAACCAGTCACAAATGAAGGATGCACTAACTGAAATAAAGAATAATTTATAGAGAATCAATAGTAGAGTAGGTGAAGCCAAGAATCAAACCATTTGGAATATAAGAAAGCAAAAAACACCAATCAGAACAGCAAAAAGAAAAAAGAATCCAAAAAAAATGAGAATAGTGTAAGGAGCCTCTGGGACAACTTCAAGTGTGCCAACATTCACATCATGGGGGTGCCAGAAGGAGAAGAGAGAGAGCAAGAAATTGAAAACCTATTTGAAAAAATAATAACAGAAAACTTCCCTAACTTGGCGAAGGAAACAGACATACAAGTCCAGGAAGCACAGATGAACCCAAAGAGGCCCACACCAAGACACATCATCATCAAAATGCAAAAGTTTAAAGACAAAGAAAATCTTAAAAGCAGCAAGAGAAAAGCAGTTCATTACCTACAAAGGAGCCCCCATAAGACTGTCAACTGATTTCTCAAAAGAAACTTTGCAGGCCAGAAAGGAGTGGCAAGAGATATTCAGGGTGATGAAAAGCAACAACCTACAACCAAGATTACTCTATCCTTTAAAGCTATAATTTAGAATTGATGGACATATCAAGAGTTTCCCAGACAAGAAAAAGCTAAAGGAGTTCATCACCACCAAACCAGTATTAAATGAAATGAAGGTTCTTCTTGAAGAAGAAGAACAAAAATATGAACAATAAAATGGCAATTAATACATATCTATCAACAATTGAATCTAGAAACAAAATGAGCAAGCAGAACAGAAACAGACTCATAGATACAGAGAACATTTTGTTGCTTGCCAGATGGGTGGGGGCTGGGGAGCTGGGTGAAAAAGACGAAGGAATTAAGAAGTACAAATTGGTTGTTACACTGATGAACCTCAAAGGGAAGGGGGGAGGGAGGGCAGGAAGAGATAAACCAAAGAACTTCTATGCATATATGCATAACCAATGGACACAGACAATAGTGTGGGGAAGGCAGGAGGGGGGTGGGATTGGGGAGGAGGGGGTCAATGGGGAAAAAAGGGGAGACATCTGTAATACATTCAACAATACAGATTTTAAAAATTGTAAGAATTTGGTAGGGTAGCCAGAAAATAAATATTTTAAAAATCAATAGCTTTCCAAGTAATAGTAGAATAGCCTCTGTTGGACTAACTTTCCCACAGTTAAGAATGATCAACTTGGGACAAAATATAAAAAACAATTATTTTAAGGCACAAAAAGTAGCCAAAAGTAGGCAGAAATTAGCAGGCATTTAATCTTTAAAAGAAAGGAATTGTGGGTAAGACTAGTATCTATACAGTTTTTCACCTAGGGGTCCTCCTAGTCTGTGTGGTATAGAGCAGGTGGGGAGAACTCTTAGGCCAAAAGCTTAGTGGACTGTGGGACAACATCAAATGTCATAACTTGTATACTATATTTGGAGTCACAGAAGAAAAGCAAAAAGGGAATAGGACAGAAGACATACCAAAGGTAATAATAGCTAAAGATTTCCCAAGTTTGGGAAAAACAAACAAACATCAATTTACAGATCCAAGAAGCTCAGTGGACTTCAAGTAGGATAAATAAAAACCAAAGATAAAAAGAAAAATTTCAAAGAAGCCAGAAAAAATGACCTATTACATATAGAAGAAGAATAATAGGAATGAGAGTTGATTTTTCATCAATAATAATGGGGGCTAGAAGACAATGGAATGACATATTTAAAGTGCTAAAAGAAAAAAACAACTGGCAACCCAAAACCCTATATCCAGTGACAATAGTTGTTAAAATGCAAAGGCAAAATAAAGATATTTTTCAGATAAATAAAAACAGAGACATTTTTTCCCCTAGGAAACCTGCACTCAAAGAACTCTAAAAGAAGTTCATCAAGTTGAAGGGAATTGACACCAGAGAGAAACTCAGATCAACAAGAGCACTAAAATGCTAAGTATATGAGTAAATATAAAGCATTATCCACACAACAACCCAAATCTATGGGACACAGCAAAAGCAATCCTTAGAGAGAAGTTCATAGCGTTACAGGCCTACCTCAAGAAACAAGAAAAGTCTCAAATGAAAGATTTAACCCTACAACTAAAAGAACTAGAAAGAGAACAAAAAGAAAAACCCAGAGTAAGTAGAAGTAAGGAAATAATAAAGATCAGAATGGAAATAAATGACATAGAGACTACAAAAACAATACAAAAGATCAATGAAACCAAGAGCTGGTTCTTTGAAAAGATAAATAAGATTGATAAACCTTTAGCCAGATTTATCAAGAAACAAAGAGAGAGGACCCACGTAGATAAAATCAGAAATGAAAGAGGCTAACTAACAACTGACATCACAGAAATACAAAGGATTGTAAGAAAATACTATGAACAACTATATGCAAACAAATTGGACAACATGGGTGAAATGGACAATTACTAGAAACATACAAGCTTCCAAAACTCAATCAGGAAGAATCAGAAAACCTGAATAGAATGATAACAACTAATGAAAGTGAAGCAGCAATAAAAACTCCCAGCAAACTACAGTCCTGGACTGGATGGCTTCACAGATGAGTTTTACCAAACATTCAATGAAGAACTAATACCTATCTTCCTCAAACTATTCCAAAAAAATCAAGAGGAAAGAAGACTTCCAAGCTCTTTTTATGAGGCCAGCATTATTCTAATCCCAGAACTAGATAAAGACACTACAAAGAAAGAAAATTACAGGCCAATATCCCTGATGAACATAGATGCTAAAATCCTCAACAAAATATTAGCAAATAAGATTCAGCAATTCATTAAAAAGATCATACACCATGACCAAGTGGGATTTATTCTGGGGATGCGAGGCTGGTACAGTATTTGCAAATCAATAAATGTGATACCTCACATAAACAAAATGAAGGATAAAATCATATGATCATATCATTAGATGCAGAAAAAACATCTGACAAAATCCAGCACCCATTTTTGATAAAAACTCTCATCAAATGGGAAGAGAGATCATACCTCAACATAATAAAGGCTATATATGACAAACCTATAGCCAATATCATACTCAATGGGAAAAAAATAAAAATGTTTCCCTTAAGAACAGGAACAAGACAGATGTCCACTTTCACCACTCTTATTCAACACAGTACTGGAAGACCTAGCTACAAAAATCAGACAAGAAGAAAAAACAAAAGGCATCCAAATTGGAGAGGGGGAAGTGAAACTGTCATTATTCACAGATGACATGATATTGTACATAGAAAACCCTAAAGACTCCACCAGAAACTATTAGATTTAATAAATGAATTTGGCAATGTATCAGGATACAAAATTAACATCCAGAAATCAATGGTATTTATATATACAAATAATTAACTCTCAGAAAGAGAAACTAATATATATATTAATTTTCCATTGCAAAAATAAATAAATAAATAAATATATAAGATACCTAGGAATAAAATTAACCAGGAAGGTAAATGACCTATACTCAGAAAACTATAGGACATTGAAAAAAGAAACAGAGGAAGATACAAACAAGTGGAAGCATATACTGTGTTCATGGATTGGAAGAATTAACATAATTAAAATGTCCATACTACCCAAAGCATTCCATAGATTCAGTGCAATCCCTATTAAAATACCATCAGCATATTTCACAGATTTAGAACAAATATTCCCAAAATTTATATGGAACCAAAAAAGACCCAAAATAGCTGCAGCAATCTTAAGAAAGAAGAACAAAGTTGGAAGGATAACATTACTGGATATCAAACTATACTACAAAGCCACTGTAATCAAAACATCCTGGTACTGGCACAAGAATGGGCATATAGATCAATGGAACAGAACAGAGACCACAGAAATCAACCCACACCAATCCAGTCAATTAATATGTCACAAAGGAGACAAGACAGTACAATGGAGTAAAGATAGTCTCTTGTATTAATGGTGTTGGAAAAATTAGACAGGTATGTGCAAAAAAAAAAAAAAAATAGAAAAGAAGAAGAAACTAGACCACCAATTTACACCATATACAAAAATAAACTCAGAATGGATAAAAGACTTAGATGAAGCCATGAAACCATAAAAATCCTAGAAGAAAACTTAGGCAGTAAAATCTCAGACATCTCACATAGCAGAATTTTCGCCAATACATCTCCTAGGGCAAGAGAAACAAAGGAAAAAATTAATAAATGGGACTACATCAAACTAAAACATTTCTGCACAGTGAAAGAAACCATCCACAAAATGAAAAGGGAACCCACTGTATGGGAGAACATATTTGCCAATGATACATCTGATAAGGGGTTAATTTTCAAACCATATAAAGAACTCATACAATTCAACAAAAGGAAGATAAACAATTCAGTTTTTTAAAATGGGCAAAAGACCTGAATAGACACTTCTCCAAAGAGGACATACAGATGGCCAAGAGACATATGAAAAAATGCTCAACGTCACTAATCATCAGAGAGAGATGCAAATTAAAACTACAGTGAGGGCCCTGGCCGGTTTGGCTCAGCGGTTAGAGTGTCGGCCTGCGGTCCAGAGAGACCCCGGTTCGGGTCCCGCTAAGGGCACGTACCTTGGTTGCAGTTTGTCCCCGGCCCTGGTTGGGGTTGTGCAGGAGGCGGCCACTTGATGTGTCTCTCGCATTGATGTTTCTCTCTCTTTGTCTCTCTCTTCCTCTCTCCCTCCCACTCTATCTGAACAAAAAATGGAAAAATGTCCTCGGGTGAGGATTAAAAAAAAAAAAAACTACAGTGAGGTATCACCTCACACCAGAATGGTACCATCAATAAGTCAACAAATAACAAGTGCTGGTGAGGATGTGGAGAAAAAAGAACCTTAGCGCACTGTTGGTGGGAATTCAGGCTGGTGCAGCCACTGTGGAAAACAGTATGGAGTTTCTTCAAAAAATTAAAAAAGGAACTGCCATTTGACCCAGTGATACCACTTCTGGAAATATATCCTAAGTATCCCGAAACACCAATCAGAAAGAATATATGCACCCCTATGTTCATAGCCTCGTTATTTACAATAGCTAAGATCTGGAAATAGTCTAAGCGCCCATCAGTAGATAAGTGGATAAAAAAGCTGTGATATATTTACACAATGGAATACTGTGTGGCCACAAAAAAAAAGGATCTCTTACCCTTTGCAACAGCATGGATGGACCTGGAGATTATTATGCTAAGGAAAATAAGCCAGTCAGAGAAAGACAAATATCATATGATCTTACTTATATGTGTAATCTAATGAAAAAAACAGGTCCAGAGGCATGGATGCGTGGAACAGACCAACAGATCTCAGAGGGCAGGGGAATGGGAGGGAACTGAAAGAGATTAACCAAAGAACTTATATGCATATATTCATAGCCCATGGACACAGACAATAGTGTGGTGAAGGCCAGGGGTGGGGGTAAGGTGGAAGAGGGGCTAGGAGGAGGGGGGTAAATGGGGGACATCTATAATACTGTCAACAATAAAAAAAGCTTTATTTTTTTCCTCTTCTTCATTTCTTCAAAGATAAGTGGCAGTTTAAAGCACAGATAAACACTGCATTATGTAGTTTATCACATAGGTACATGTGAAATATATGACAACAATAGAAGAGAGGATGGAGTAAGGAGAGTAAATGAAACCTCTTTTGTGGTAAGATATTCACTCTAAGTTAAGGAGCACACTGTAATCACTGGAGCAACCCTAACAAACAAAATAAAGAGGTAAAATTTTAAAAATAAAGAAATTAAAATACTAAAAAGCATTTGATTAATATTTTTAAAAGGGCAAGTGTAACAAAAAAAATGTGATAATTGGAAAACAAATAGTTAAATGGGAGACCCTAAATCTAGCCATAACATTAGTTATGTTAGATGTAAACAAACTAAACACTCCAATTATAAAGCAGAGAATGTCTAATAAAAACGCAAGACCCAATTATGTGCTGTCTATAAGAGACATACTTCAAATACAAAGACACAGATAGGCTGAAAATAAAAGAATGGAAATGATATAGTATGCAAACAGTACGCATAAGGGAGCTGGAATGGCTATCTTAATGTCAGACAAAGTAGACTTCAAGACAGGAAGTATTACCAGAGATAAAGAGGGATATTTCATAATGATAAAAAGGCCAAGTCATAAGGAAGATAGAACAATCATAAATGTGCACATAATAACAGAGCTTGAAAATAGTTGAAGCAAAGTCCAACAGAACTAAAGTGTTAAAAAAAAAAAAAAAAAAAAGACATATCCACAATTATAGTTGGGGGTTTTACCACCTTCCCTCAGAAACTAATAGAACAACTAGACAAATAATCATTAAGGAGACAGAGGATCTGAACAATACTATCAACCACTTTTACGTAATTCACATCTGTAGAATGATACATCCAACAACTGTAGAATACATATTTTTTAAGTGCACGTGGAGTGTTCACCAAGATATACCTTATTCTAGGCCATAAAATAAGTCTTAATAAACACCAAAAGTCCAAAACCTTTCAGAGTATGCTCCCTGACCACAAAAGAATTGTTAGAAATCAATAATAAGGAGATATCTAAAAAGCCACAACAATTTGAAATAACATAAATCAAAGATGAAATGCTATTTTTTGAACAAACTGAATATTTCAAATTGAATGATCATAAAATAAAGCATACCCAAATTTGTAGGATTTGTGGATTTCCATGCTTAAGGGAAATGTGTAGTTTTAAATGCTCATGTTAGAGAAGTAAGGTTTAAAATCAATTATCTAAGTTTTCACCTTAAGAAACAAGAAAAAGAAAATCAAATTAAACCCCAAGTAGAAAAAAGAAAATAATAAAGATAAGAGCAAAAATCGATTAAATAGAAAGCAGAAAAAAACACTGGCTGGTTCTTTTAAAAGACCAATAAATTTGATAACCCCCTAACAGGTTTATCAAGATTCATGAAAGGAAAATATAGAAAACAGAAGTTACCAATATCAGGAATGAAGAAGGGATATTATAAAAAACCTCACAGAAGTTAAAAAGAATAATAAGGGAATAGTATCAACATCTTTTTGCCAATAAATTTGATAACTTAGATTAAACCGATAAATCCCTTGAAAAGCACAACTTACCAACATACACACAAAATAAAATATAAAATCCAAATAGTCCTATACCTATAAAAGAAATTGAATGCATAGTTTAAAAAAAACCTTTCTAGAAAGGAAAGTCAGGCCCCAATGATTTCACAAGTGAATTCTATCAAACATTTAAGGTAGAAATAATACCAATCTTACACAAACTCTTACAGAAAATAGAGTAGGGTGAAAACTTTTCAATTTATTTTATGAAGCCAGTATAACCCTGATATTGAACCTTTATAAAGATATTAAGGGAAGAAAATTTACAGACTGGTATATAATACATTTGCCCTTCAGTTTAAAAGATGATGATTTTCACAGTGAATGTGATCTGAACGTGGCTGAGCAGTCCAGCTCAGAACACACTACTCACCACTGAACAGGGGAAAAGACCTTAAAGGGTCCCTCAACATATCACCTCCCTTATTTAACCAAGCTCACCACTCTATCTGATGGGTTTTCTGTTAAGTGACCAACCTTTTTAAAACAAAATTTTTCTAATATAAACAGCATGTCACGCCACATCAGAAGACCTTGGGCTACCTATGAGGTAGATACTACTATCCCATTTTCCAGATGAGAACACTAAATGAAGAAACTTGCTTCCAGGTTACACACCTAGCAAGTGGTGCAGCCAAGATACGGACCCAAGTAGTCTTGCTCCAGAGCCTGAGCTCTTAATCACTACCCTGCACTACTCCCCCCAGTACATTAAGGTAGTAAATATAAGTACAGGTAATAAATTATGGTGAAAGTGTATTTGAATAAAATACAGCCATTAAAGTATTTAGGTAGTTGAGAAAGGAAAGGAAGAAAATGTATTTCTCAGACTTTAAAAAACAAACACAAACATATTTTACATTTTCTTCTAATAAAAATAAAAGGTATTACTGCTCATTGTAGAAAATTTGGAAAATAAAGAAACTGATATAAGGAAGAAAATTACAATTACTTACCATCCCACCACTCTTTCAGTTTCTATGCTCTGCTAACATGACCTTTCATCTTCATTTACAAAAATTAGGGACCAAATGTTCTGAGGTTTTCCACTTAATATTGGTTATATCATAGATCCATATAATGAAATACATAGCCATTTAAAAATAATATTCATGAGGAAAATTTAAGGAATTCAAAAATTCTCACAGTATATTATTATTATTATTACTATTATTATTTTGGTTAATCCTCACATGAGGATATTTTTCCAATGATTTTTTTTAGATAGACTGGAAGGGAGGGAAGGAGAGAGAGAAACATCGATGTGAGAGAGACACATGGCTTGGCCGACTCCCAAATGACCCGAAGGGCCGACACTCTAACCATTGAGTCACATTGGCCAGGGCTCCTTCTTTTTCTTTAGTATTGTATTAAAAGTATAATGTGAGCCCTGGCTGGTTTGGCTCAGCAGTTAGAGCATTGGTTGAAGACCAAAGGTTCATGGGTTCAATTCCTGGTCAAAGGCACATACCTGGGTTGCAGGTTTGCTCCCTGGTCCCGGTCAGTCAGGGCACACGTGGGAGGCAACCAATTGATGTGTCTCTCTCACATCGATGTTTCTCTCTCTCTCTCTTTCTCTTCCTCCCTCCCTCCCTTCTACTCTCTCTAAAAGTCAATGGAAAAATATCCTCGGGTGAGGATTAACCAAAAAAAAAAAAAAAAAAAATAAGGTGGAGGAGGAGGAGAAACAAAGTTGGAGAACTCAATTTCAAGACTTACTATGGCCCTGGGCGGTGCATACTAGTTGGCAGAGTGTCATCCAGTATACCGAAAGGTTGTGGGTTCAGTTCCCAGTCAGGGCACATACCTGGGTTGTGGGTTCAGTACCAGTCGTGGCACGTGTGGACAGCAACTGATCAATGTTCCCTCTCACATCAATGTTTCTCTCTCTTTCAAATTGGTATTGGATGAGGATTAAGAAAAAAAAAAAAAAAAAAGACTGACTGTAATGCTACCGTGATCAAGACAGAGTGGTATCTGTTGAAAGAACGGACACACACATCCATGGAATAGAAGAGAGAGCCTAGAAATACACCCACACAAACAGTCAACTGATCTTTGACAAGGGAGCAAAGGCAATGCAATGGAGAGAGGATAGTCTTTTTAACAAATGGGGCCATTATCCACAGTAGCCAAGCCATGGAAATAACCCAAGTGTCCTTCTATGGATGACTGGATAAAAAAGATATGGTACATATATACCAAGGACTACTACTCAGACATAAGAGAAGATGAAATAAATACTGCCATTTGTGACAACATGGATGGATCTTGAGAGTATCAGGCTAAGCAAAATAAGTCAGACGGAAAAGGAAAAGAACCATATGATTTCACTTATATGTGGGATATAAAACAGAAAGCAACAAACACACAGATTTTTAAAAAACCTCATAGACACAGACAACAGTATGGTGGTTAGCAGAGGGGAAAGCGGGGTGGGAGAAGTTGAAGAGGGTAAAGGGTGTCAAATATATAGTGACGCAGAAAGGAGACTTGACTTTGGGTGGAAACAAACAATGCAATATACAGATAAGGTATTATAGATGTACACTTGTAACATATATAATCTTATTAACCAATGTCCCCTAATAAATTTAATACATAAAAATTGGTGCTGGAACAACTGGACATCACATACCAAAAAGAACAACAGATCTTTATATCCTTTACCAAAATTAACTGAAAGTGAATCATAGACCTAAATGTAAAATGCAAAACTAAAAAGCCTTAGAAAATAACAGGAGAAAATATAGGTGACATTGAGTTTGGCAATGAATTTTTATATACAATACCAAAAGCATTATTCATGATAGAATTGATAAGTTAGACTTAATTAAGATGGAAAACTGCTCTGCAAAAGATAATGTTAAGAGAATAAAAAGATAAGCCACAGACTGAGAGAAAAATCTTTATAAAACGCATATCTGATAAAGGACTTGTACCCAAATATACAAAGAATTCTTAAAACTCAAAAATAAGAAAACAAACTACCCAATTTAAAAATGGACAAAAGATCTGAACATACACCTCACCAAAGAAGATATAGAGATGACAAATGAACATATGAAAGGATGCTCAGCATCATATGTCATTAGGGAGTTACAAGCTAAAACAACAATAAGAAATCACTACACATTTATTAGAACAGCTAAATTCCAAAAAATTGACAATATTAAAGGCTGACAAGGATTTGAAACAACAGAAACTTTTTTTTTTTTAAATCCTCACCTGAGGACATTTTTGCATTTATCTTCAGATAGAGTGGGAGAGAGGGAGGAAGAGAGAGAGAAACATTGATGTGAGAGAGACACATTGACTGGTTGCCACCCACACAACCCCAACCGTGGCCAGGGACAAACTGCAACCGAGGTACGTACCCTTAGCGGAAACCGAACCTGGGACTCTTTGGTCCGCAGGCCGACGCTCTAACCGCTGAGCCAAACCAGCCAGGGCACAGGAACTTTTATTCATTGCTGATAGGAATGCAAAATGCTATACAGTCGTCCCTCGCCACTTCGCGCTTCGACTTTCGCGGCTTCACTCTATCATGTTTTTTAAAATATATTCATTAAAAAGTTGATCGAGACAGTGAAAATGATACAGCGCGTGCTCGGTTGTCTGAGTCAATTATACACCCCTGTATTATAATTAAAATTAAAATTACTGTATGTATGGACTGTAGGCCTATGTATTCGAGCACCCCCGCAAATTCTTCAACGCCAGGTGCAACAGCTCAACCACTCCTTGTGTGTGGGCAACAACTTCTTTCCCAAAAATTGGGTGTGGTGAAATCAGAGCGTGCTGTTCACTGACTGGCTATCCTATCCTCTTCATCCTGGCCACTGATTGGCTATCCTATGCTCTTCCTATCCTGGCCACTGATTGGCTCAGCCTCATGCAAGTTCGTTTCTCTCATACACACGTCTACATCGCTACGCATCAGAAGCATCTTTGCTCTTGTGTTTGCGATTTCTGAGAACTTTTAGCTAAGCCCCACGATGGCTCCTAAACGTGCTGCTTCTTCTAAGCCTTCTGACGATGAAACTAAGCACCGGAGGAAGATGCTTACCATCCAGAAGGTGAAACTCTTGGATATGATCAAAGATGGCAAGAAAATCATGGAGGTTGCCTGCCATTATGACTTGAATGAGTCTACCGTTCGCTCCATCCATAAAGATGAAAAGAACATCCGTGCAACAGCTACTGTCTCGTTCAACAAGGAAGCAAAGTGCGTCGTGACAAATCGTAATAAGTTCATAGTGAAAATGGAGTCTGCCCTAGCTGTTTGGATCAGCGACAGCTGCAAGAAAAACATTCCGTTGGATTCGCTGGTCATCTGGGAGAAGGCGAGGCAGCTCTATCAGCGCTTTACGGCAGACGAACCTCAACCAGGACCCTCTTCTGTAACGTTCATGGATTTCACGGCGAGCAAGGGTTGGTTCAAGAAGTTCCAGAAGAGGTATCATCTGAAGAGTGTCGTTCTCCACGGAGAAGCTGCCTCTGCTGACCAGCCTGCAGCAGAGGACTACGTGAACAACACGTTCCAGAAGATCCTTGAGGAGGGCTAGTATCATTCAGAATAGGTGTTCAATATAGACGAAACAGGACTGTTCTGGAAAAGAATGCCTTCCCGGACATTCATTTTCAAGGATGAGGCCAAGGTCCGTGTAAGTGAGAAGGAGGAAGAGCAGCCAGAAGTTCCTGGGGGTCAGGAGGAGGAAGTTGGCCTTACACTTGAGTGTCTCTCGCAAGTTGTGAGAACTATTAAGGTAGTACAGGACATGATTGGTGAATGGGACCCACAAATGATGTGTACATTGCGGAACATCCAGAATGCACTTGATGGAGCAATAGAACCCTACAAAAGCCTCCTCACACATATGAAAAGACAGTGCCAGCAACTGCCTATCACGATATTCTTCAGCCACGCATCCAGACACCCACTGCCTACTCCTAGTACTCCTTCAGCGGAAGAAGACGACGATGCACCTGCTGAAAATACTGCACCACCTGAAGACTCTCTGACTGAGGCCGTGCCTTCAGAGGAGCAGTAACCTTGCTCTTCTTTGCTGTGCAGTACATCTCTTCATCTTCATCGCTTCATCATCGAACAAGTTGCACTATTTTCATAGGTTAGTGGTTGTGTGTAAGAACTGTGTGTGTGTAATTAAATGTACAATAATAAAATATATTTGTAATATCTAATATGTCTTATTTTCTCTTATTTTGTCTAATATATTGGGTAATACTAGTGTAATGGTGACTAAAGGGTGTTATTTCATGTCTAGAAGGCTCTAATAATGTAAAAAACGTATTTAGAAGGTTGTAAACAGGTTTTTTTTTTTAATTTTTTTTTTTTTTATCCTCACCCAAGGACATTTTTTCATTTTTTGTTCAGACAGAGTGGGAGGGAGAGAGAGGAAGAGAGAGAGAAAGAAACATCGACGTGAAAGGGACACATCGAGTAGCCGCCACCCGCACAACCAACCAGGGCCGGGGACAAACTGCAACCAAGGTACATGCCCTTAGCGGGAACCGAACCCGGGTCTCTCTGGACCGCAGGCCGACGCTCTAACCGCTGAGCCAAACTGGCCAGGGCTGTAAACAGGTTTTCTATGCTCTAACTGCGAAAATATTCGATTTATAAATAAAGAATCCTACTTTGCGGAAATTCATTTATCGCTGTAGAGTCTGGAACTGATTAACCGCGATAAACGAGGGCTGACTGTAGCCACTTTGGAAGACAGTTTGGCAGTTTCTTACAAAGCTAAACATAGTCTTATCATATGATCCAGCAATAACATTCCTAAGAATTTACCCAGCTGAAATGAAATTGTATGCCCACACAAAAACCTACACATGAATGTTTATAACGGCTTTACTTATGATTGCCTAAACTTAAAGGCAACCAAGATGTCTGTCAGTAGGTGAGTGGATAAACTGTGGAACATCCAGAGAGTGGAATACTTTTCAGCACTAACAAGAAATGAGCTATCAAGCCATGAAAAAACATGGGGGAACCTTAAATGTATATTACCAAGAGAAAGAAGCCAATTATACGATATTCTGGAAAAGGCAACACCATAGAGACAATAAAAAGATCAGTGGTTGGCAAGGGGTTTGAGAGGAGTGGGGGAGGGACAAATAGGTGAAGCACAGGATTTTTAGGGCAGTAAAACTATACTGAATGACACTTTAATGGAGGATACATGACATTATGTATTTGTCTAAACCTATAGAACTTTACAACACAAAGAGTGAGCCTTAATGTCTGCAAATTTCAAAAAAATCATTTAGGAGGTTGGGGGAACTCAGGAAAGAATGTGGACTGTAACATAATCTAACTGTACTACAACTATGTGAAATAACCTCACTGAAGGGGATGTGGAAAAGGTGCTGACCTAAGTAAGTTTGGAAATGAATAGAGTCTGTAAGACTAAAGGCAAAAGGAACTGTACATAAATACTGGACTCTAGTGAATAAAGTTGTTTCTCATGGGTAAATAGGTAAACAATTCTTATACTGCTATACATATACACATTAATCAAACAGTAAA
The DNA here is from genome assembly GCA_030848825.1 of Tadarida brasiliensis. Taxonomy (NCBI): domain Eukaryota; kingdom Metazoa; phylum Chordata; class Mammalia; order Chiroptera; family Molossidae; genus Tadarida; species Tadarida brasiliensis. The sequence goes on from CM061273.1 coordinate 40,567,634, forward strand.
TGGATGGTGAATGGTTGGATCCAGGTTTCTCACTGTTAGAGTGAAAAGAAGAGGAGCAAGTAGCAAGAACATAAAGGAGAGGAGTATGGAATGAATTAGAGTTGGAGACATTAGTAAGAACTCACGCTTAACTTTATATAGATGCAAATGGTTATATATAGAATTTTAATAGATACATGTATCTGTGGAGTTAATATCTTTCTTTGCTTTGTCAGCTGAGAAAGCCTAAAAGAAACAACATCTTGGTAACAATGAGCACACCTAGCATCCAGATCTTGGTTTCTAATAGCAATCTTCAATAAAAGGAGGCAAGGCTCCTTAGAGAGATGGCTGATTCTAGGACTGGGGCAAGAGATATACAAGATGAGCCTGGAGCATCTTGTAGTGCTGGAAGGTGAGGAAGTGCCCCAAACACATGCATGCTCACACACACATTGATGGGGCACAGGAACCAGGTAAAAGAGCTTCCAATGGTCAAAGCTGGAACAACTTGAGCAATAAAATAAAGTAATACTGGATTATAACTCAAAGTATAAAATAAGTATTCAGGAGTCCATACTGATATAAACAAGTAACTGAATAAATTAATAAACGAAGGAATAGAGACAACTCTTCAGGGAAGAATTCCAAATAATTTATGAAAATATTTCACCTTAAAGAAGGAAGAACGTAACTCCCACCACATAGGTATGGGCTGCACATAGAGACTTCCTTCCAAAGACTATAGTAGTGAAAGGGAGAATAAAGAGTAACTTTACACTGACAAACACTAGTCAGCCAGGTGATCAAAGACAACATCAACAGCCATAGATCATGTTGATAGTATATACCCTTGACATGTGTTGAGAATGGCACTTTTACCTCTGTGCTCTTCCTCCCCAAAACTCATAACCCTAGTCTAATCATGAGTAAAACACCAGAGATTTGCTAATACAGGGGTATTCCACAATATATGTGACCAGTACTCTACAAAACTGTTAAGGTCATCAAAAACAGGGAAAGTTTGAGAAACAGTCATAGCCAAGAGGAATTGAAGGAAACTAAAATAAATGAGATATCCTGGATAGGATCCTAGGACAGAAAAAGGACATTAGGTAAAAACTAAGGAAAACAGAATAAACTATGGACTTTACTTAATAATGTAACAGTATCAGTTCATTAATCATAACAAATATGACACACTAATATAAAATGTAATAATAGGGTAAACTGAAGGGAAAGGAAAATAGGGGAACTCTTTACCATCTGCTCAGTTTTTTGGTAAATCTAAAACTTTTCTAAAAATATAAATTGTATTAATTTTTTTAAACTGGTATGTGATACAATCTTAACATTTCAAGAAGGAAAAAAAAAAAAAAAAAAAAGGAGCAGGGACTGGATTAAATTCATTCATTAACCCAATCTTTATTGAGTTCTCCCTTTAGGCCAGTCAGGTATTGCAATAAAAACCAAAATATTGCCCAGCCGGTGTGGCTCAGTGAATTGAGCATTGTCCCATGGACTGAGAGGTCCTGGATCAATTCCTGGTCAGGGCACATGCCCAGGTTGTGGGCTCGATCTCCAATAGGGGGCATGCAGGAGACAGTTGATTGATGTGTCCCTCTCTTTGAAAAAAACCAATAAAAACATATTAAAAAAAAAAAAAAAACCAAATATTAGCCATGGTTGTCTATGTAGTGGCATTACAAGGATTTTTTTTTTTTATCCTCACCTGAGGACATTTTTGCATTTATCCTCAGATAGAGCAGGAGGGAGAGAGAGGGGAGAAGAGAGAGAGAGAAAAACATCGACATGAGAGAGACACATCAACTGGCTGCCACCCACACGACCCCAACCGGGGTCGGGAACAAACTGCAACCGAGGTATGTGCCCTTAGCAGGAACCAAAGCAGGGATGCTCTGGTCCGCAGGCCGATGCTCTAACCACTGAGTAAAACCGGCCAGGGCAGATTTTGAATTATCTTTTTCATAGTACTTTTCTATATTTTCTATATGTTCTAAATATATGTCTTTTAGAGTATTAAAATATGTAAAATAAAACTTACTATGCAACAATAAGGTAATATTACTCATAGTTTGGATAGACTTTAATTTTTATTCCTCATCTTGCTTTCAGTCCATGGTAGTGGGCTGAGCTGGCTCATAGTTATGAACAGGAAAGGAGACCACCCAGGCAGAGAGGAAGTGGGGAATGAAGAAAACCCTGTGGGAGATGGACAGTATACTTTATTCCTAGATGATAAATATATGTATTATTATGAACTTCTACTCCTCTTAATAAATTCTTGTAGGTAATATATCCTATGTAATTGTATTTGTTTATACTAAAATTGTTAAAAGGGAATCAATAGGATATAATTATTCCCCAATGATGTCACTAAGGACAATTTGATATTTTATTATGACTTCACTTTTTAAGTTTAACTTCAAATTACTTTTTTGAAAGGCTTCCTTTCAATACACTTTAGGATTGATTTACTGTTAATTTAAGCACTTGTTCCTTCACCTGCGAATGTCATCTACTTAGGGGAATAAAATGACACACGGACAACCTCTTCCATCTGTCTCGTTGTTTTTGTTGTTTTTAATCTGATCTAAAAATACACCTACAACATACTAGATGGACCAAGAAAACATTAATAATCAAAAGAAAGAGTTATATGAGGGATTATATATCTAGTATTATATATATACTCCAACTCATTTTATAAAGCCAACATAAACCTGGTATCAAAACTTGATAAAGATATTAAGAAAAAAAATTATAGACCAATATATAATAGATTTGCCTTTCAATTTAGAAGTCGATACTACTTACAGTGATTATGACCTGAAGGTACCTGAGTAACCCTGCTCAGAAACACACTCCTCACCACTGAACAGGAAAGAGATTTTAAAAGGTCCCTCCATATATCACCTCTTGTATCTAACGAAGCTCACCACTCTATCTGGTAGGCTTTCTATTAAGTGACCAACCTTTTAAGAGTTCTACAAGAAGAAGAAAAAAAAGAGTCCTATAAGATTGCTTTAAGAGTTGTTAGAAGATCTCTTCTAAGAGTTCTATAAGCATCATGTTCTGTCACATCAGAGTGCCTTAGGTTCCTGCAACTGCAAAACCCACTGTGAAAACCATCACTAACTGCGTAAGAACACTCTTGAGGCACCTGTAACATCACAACACTCACTATATATAATACCTGATGACCTTCAACTGGTGAATGAGCACTACTACATGATATAAATGTCCTCACACCAAAGAGAAAAGACAAAATCAGAAGCATACCATAAACATGCCACTTTTTTCTAAATGCCTTTATTCTTCAACAAATATTTATTGAGTGTTTATTACATTCTAATTGCTGAAAAAATGAACAAGATAGATCTTAACTTTATCTTAAGAGTTTAGAGTCTAGCAAAGAATACAGACTTAAATAGACACAATAAACTGTTTTATAAGTTATAATAAGAAGAGAGGGGGGCACACGCCCATGGTAGAGGCACCTAGTCTATAGAGGAAAGCCCTCTCAGAGAACTGACCTTTCATCCGAAACCCCCAAATTATCAGGCTAATTTATTGTGGGTGGAAGGGAGAAGGAGAATTGGTGGAATAAGGAAAAGAATGGCACAAGCATCGAAACGTCATGGTCCTGAGGTGACAGATCTCCATGAGAGAGACTGAAAGAATTTCAACCTGGAGGGCAGGACGTAAAGGTTAGGGGCAAGAGGAACAGTGGTGAAAGATTATTCTGGAAGGCTGCCTTGTAGCAATATACAGTATTTTGTACTAAAAGTAATATACAATGATTTTAAGTCCATATTTAAAAGGTAAGTGCAACACTGGCAAAGATGCATCTTCTTATTATAATTCACAGCTGCACTAAAACATAGATTCCTCAGCTTCTAGGCAGCTTATTTATTCCAGCAAATAACTGTAGAATAAGAAAACAGAAAAGGAAGACAGAAGGACAAGGGAACAGAGGATATGTGGAACACTGTAGACATGATATGATCATCATCTCTGGGAAATATCACTGCAGGATCTGAGGCTACTTGAAAAGATTCTGACTTAGTAGGATGCACCCAAGATCACTGGGTTTTGTAGACTGGTGAAAATTTCTGACATTCTCCCAAATCTCGGACTCTGTCCATTTACAAGGCTACTTTTTTGTTTATTTGGGTCACATTTTTCAAACTACTAAAAAATAAAGATTGCCTCCATCTATTTTCTAAGTAATGCTCCAAATACACTGAAAGAAAGAAAATATTTGTCAGCGTTCCCTAACAGTTGCAAATGTTTTTTTGTTGATATATGTTTCTACAACTCAGAAGTTTGCTTCAATCAACCCTCTATACGGAGGCAGGATGAATGACCAATGCTGCTGAAAACAATTCCATCAACCAAAAACCAATCAAAGTGTTCCTAGAGGGGATATTGTGTGAAAGTACTTGAACTACTAAAGCAGAACTCACATTTCCAAGAGAACGATGGCATAAATTACTGCCTATACTGGCATTATTAATTTAAGATTTTTGTCTATATGCAAAAGGGTTGGCACAGGCTAAAGTGACTCACTAAATTCTATGATGTTTAATGCTGGGCAGTATTTCAGGTTTTCTCTTTATAAAAGGAAGTCCCCAAGTATTTGGAAATATTCTTTAAGTGTGAATGGTCGTCCTGGTTGGGCATGAGCAGAGAAATATTCATTCTCTCGTTGCTGCTTTTATTGTCATTTCACTTCTACAACCCTCTGCTGCCTTATGCCATCATTCCTCACCCCATTTCCTAGCCCCCCTCCTCTTATCACAGCACCTCCAAGCCTGTTGGCAGCCCTACTTTCAATGGGAGATAGAGCTGAAGGTGAGGAGGCAGGAGAGGAAGAGAAGGAGATAAAGAGAGGAAATTCGACTCGGGATTGGGGCGTCGCCTCTGCAGCTACCGCCTCCGGAGCTGCTCAATGCTTTGCACATGGAATTATAGTTTGCTTTCTGGCTCATCAAAAAATGAAGTGGAAAGCACTGACAGAGGAATCCTGTGTGATAGTGCTTGATCTTCTCATCTGCTTCTAAAGCTCCAACTTTGTACAAAGCTCCCAGCCTACTATGGAAATGAATGTCAACAACTACAGAAGAAAATAGAATATTGGAAGAATCATAAGAGATGTTTAAAGCTTTCTAGAATCTCCAAGAAGTCAAAGCTCACTAATGGCTGAGGAGATGTGGATGTCTCTTGAAGAGTCCCAAGCAAGATGAACCCAAAGAGGTCCACACCAAGACACATAATTAAAATGCCTAAGGTTAAAGACTAAGAGAGAATCTTAAAAGCAGCAAGAGAAAAGCAGTTAGTTACCTACAAGGGAGTGCCTATAAAACTGACAGCTAAAGTCTTTTTGACTTTGGACAAACTTTGGGATTTTCCAGAGGACCCTTGAAAAAAATCTCAAAAGATGTATTCTCTCTCATTATGAAAGAAATATTATGCTAATTAGGCTTCTTTGATATGTTGAATTATATGGGAAGCATTGTCAAATAAGAAGTGATGGTAATTTTTTCAGGGTATATTTGTATGAAATTCTAAAACATCTGATACATCTGGTATAATGTTATGTCGTAATTTTAAAACATATATCACTAAAAAAAAAAAAAAAAGAGAGAGAGGAAATTCTATTCTTTCCCTCTGGGTCCTTCCACTGGTTCTCACCTCCCACCTAGGTGAGGCCCCATTCTTGCTCTCATTCTGGCCCTTTAAATGCTCTCTTCCCTAATCCTTAGAATCCCAACCTGGCTCTCACCCAGCTCCTCACTCCTTTCCCAGCCATACCCATTGAAGTCACTCCCAAGTCACAAATACCTTAAGAGCTTGGAGTTAGGAAACAGGCAGAGAAAGGGTGGGCTCCCACAGAGTGACCAGGCTTCAGGACAGAAAGGATTTCTGGAGTCCCAAGTTGGATGATCATCCCCCATCAAAATATTATGTTTATAGTTCACTCCTTCAGGTATAATACTCATATGGTGGTGTTTTGTTTTTTTTTTAAATAGGCTGGCCTGGGAATCAGCTTTAAAAACATGGTTCTTTTTCCCATAAAAACATTCTATAAGAAAACATCTAAATAAACATTTGGAAACTATCTACCCAATGATGTAAAAAGAAGAAGAAGGAAGAGGAGGAGGAGAAGGAGAAGAAGGAGAAGAAGGAGAGGAGGAGGGGGAAATTCTAGAAGAAGGATGCTACTTCAGCTCATCGTTGCTTAGATTTTCAATAATACCTAATATTTTTTCTAATACAAAAATGTGTATCTTGTAGATGCTTCATTCTGGACACTTTGAAGGAGTTAAAGCCTTGAAGACCAGACATCTCCCCTCCAGGATGGATGGGACCCTGTGTGGGCCCGGGAGTGAGGGGTAGAAAAGATTTGTTAGGATTATGAAGAAGACAGGGGAGATGACGGAGAGGAGGGACTCCCAGGAGCCATCTACTTGGATTGATGATGGTAGGCATGGAGTAAAGATCTGTTGGCATAATCCTCAGGACTTCCATGCGTGAACTGCTAAAAGTAAGGCGTCCTTTCTAGTAACAGACTGTGCCTACCTACCATGCCATGCCAGCAAACCACGTTTGCTAAACCACAATAATCTCCACCCTGGAAATACTAATAGAAAACCACATTTTATTCTGAACATTAAATTAAACATCACAGCCCTGGCTAGTGTGGCTCAGTTGGTAGAGTGTCAGCCCGAGGACCAAAGGGTCACAGGTTCGATTCCTAGTCAAGGGCATGTACTCAGGTTGCAGGTTCAATCCCCAGCCCTGGTCAGGGCACGTACAAAGAGCAACAAATGAATGCATAAATAAGTGGAACAACAAATCGATGTGTCTCTCTCTCTCCCTCTCTCTCTAAAATCAATTTTAAAAATTAAAAAAACAAAAACAAAAATCATCACAACTATCCCTTTAAGTTACATTTTGCTGTTTTGCAGAAGAAACCACCATGGTGGCTAATTCAACTTCTACAACATCTCATTGATGGCTTCTGGTAGAAATAAACAACTATTTCTGATTCCTTGTCACTCGAATACTGAAGATATCAGACCATTAGGACTTCTGCAGTCACTCTTAAATATATCACTAAAATCAAACCTCTAAAACTTCATTGTTTCATTTTCCTACCCTAATGACAGAAGACTTCCTGGAACTCTTGTCTTTTTTCATATCAATTAAATAAAAATATCTAAAGGGGGGGGAAATAACTTTCAGTTTGTTTAGAACTTGTTTTAAACTATGCATTAATTTTATTATCTGGTATTTAATAGTAATCCTTATATATTTTTTGCCTTTTATTGAGGGGTAAACTTGTTTTCAAGGCTAAAATCATACCCACCAGATTTGTTTTGGCTTACAGGAAGTTGTTAGCATACAACAGAGAAATTTTCAGCATGTTCTGGTTATGGTTTGCATCAACCTGCTGATTGTTTCCGCCTCATGACTCAAGAAATGGGTGATGTTTATGTTTTTATTTTTTTTTTTTTTTTTTATTTTTTTTATTTATTTTTTTTTTTTATTTATTTATTTTTTTTATTAATTTATTTTTGTTACAGATGTTTCTCCTTTTTTCCCCATTGACACCCTCCTCCCCATCCCCCCACCCCATCCCCAGCTTTGTTGTCCATGTCCATCAGTTATGCATACATGCGTATAAGTTCTGTGGTTTATCTCTTCCCTCCCCCCCCCACCCCCTCTTCTGAGGGTTGTCAGTCTGTACCCTACTTCCACATCTCTGGGTCTACCCTGTTCCCCATACTGTTATGTTTATTATATTCCACAAATGAGTGAGATCATGTGATATTTTTCTTTCTCTGCTTGGTTTGTTTCGCTTAGGATAATACTCTCGAGGTCCCTCCATGTCGTCTCAAAGGATAAGAGATCTTTTTTTCTTACAGCTGCATAGTACTCCATTGTGTATATGTACCACAGCTTTTTTATCCATTCATCCACTGATGGGCACTTGGGCTGTTTCCAGATCTTAGCTATTGTGAATAGTGCTGCTATGAACATGGGAGTACATATATTCTTTCTGATTGGTGTTTCAGGTTTCTTAGGGTATATTCCTAGAAGTGGGATCACTGGGTCAAATGGCAGTTCAATTTTTAATTTTTTGAGGTAACACCATAGTGTTTTCCACAATGGCTGCACCAGTCTGCATTCCCACCAGCAGTGTACTAGAGTCCCCTTTTCTCCACACCCTCGCCAACACTTGTTGTTTGACGATTTGTTGATGGCGGCCATTCTGACAGGTGTGAGGTGATACCTCATTGTTGTTTTAATTTGCATCTCTCTGATGATTAGTGATGTTGAGCATTTCTTCATATGTCTCTTAGCCATTTGTATGTCCTGTTTGGAGAGGTGTCTATTTAGTTCCTCTGCCCATTTTTTAATTGGGTTCTTTGTCTTCCTTTTGTTGAGTTGTATGAGCACTCTATATATTTTGGAGATTAACCCCTTATCTGATGTATCATTGGCAATTATGGTCTCCCATACAGTGGGTTCTCTTTCCGTTTTGATGGCTGTTTCTTTTGCTGTGCAGAAGCTTTTGAGTTTGATGTAGTCCCATGTGTCCATTTTTTCCTTTATTTCTGTTGTCCTAGGTGATGTATCAGTGAAGATTCTGCTGCGTATGATGTCCGAAATTTTGTTGCCTACATTTTCTTCTAGGATTTTTATGGATTCACGAGTCACATTTAAGTCTTTTACCCATTTTGAGTTTATTCTTGTGTATGGTGTAAGTTGATGGTCTAGTTTCATTTTTTTGCATGTAGCTGTCCAATTTTCCCAACACCATTTATTAAAGAGGCTGTCTTTGCTCCACTGTATGCTCTTGCCACCTTTGTCAAATATTAGTTGAGCATAATGTCTTGGGTCAATTTCTGGATTCTCTGTTCTGTTCCACTGGTCTATATGCCTGTTCTTGTGCCAATACCAGGCTGTTTTGATTATAGTAGCTCTGTAGTATAATCTGATATCTGGTATTGTGATCCCACCTACTTTGTCCTTCTTTTTCAAGATTGCTGTGGCTATTCGGGGTCTTTTTTGGTTCCATATGAACTTTTGGAGTATTTGTTCTAGTTCTGTGAAATATGTCGCTGGTATTTTGATTGGGATTGCATTGAATCTATAGATTGCTTTGGGTAATATGGACATTTTAATGATGTTAATTCTTCCAATCCATGAACAAGGTATGTGCTTCCACTTTTTTATATCTTCCTCTATTTCTTTTTTCAATGTCCTGTAGTTTTCTGCAAATAGATCCTTTACTTCTTTGGTTAAATTTATTCCTAGGTATCTTAATTTTTTTGCCGCGATGGTAAATGGGATTGTTTTTTTAGTTTCTCTTTCTGTGAGTTCATCATTGGTGTATAAGAATGCCGTCGATTTCTTGACGTTTATTTTGTATCCTGCTACTTTGCCAAATTCATTTATTAGGTCTAGTAGATTTTTGATGGAGTCTTTAGGGTTTTCTATGTATAATATCATGTCATCTGCGAATAATGACAGTTTCACTTCCTCCTTTCCAATTTGGATCCCTTTTATTTTTTCTTCACGTCTGATTGCTGTGGCTAAGACTTCCAGTACTATGTTAAATAAGAGTGGTGAAAGTGGGCATCCCTGTCTTGTTCCTGTTCTTAAGGGAAATGTTTTTAGTTTTTGCCCATTGATTATGATGTTGGCTGTAGGTCTTTCATATATGGCCTTTATAATGTTGAGATATGATCCCTCTATTCCCAAATTGCTGAGCGTTTTTATCAGAAATGGGTGTTGAATTTTGTCGAATGCTTTTTCAGCGTCTATTGATATGATCATGTGGTTTTTATCTTTCATTTTGTTTATGTGGTGTATCACATTTATTGATTTGCGAATATTGAACCAGCCTTGCATCCCTGGGATGAATCCCACTTGGTCATGGTGAATAATTTTTTTGATGTATTGCTGGATCCGATTTGCTAGTATTTTGTTCAGGATTTTGGCATCTATGTTCATCAGGGATATTGGCCTGTAGTTTTCTTTCTTTGTAGTGTCTTTTTCTGGTTTTGGAATTAGAATTATGCTGGCCTCATAAAATGAGTTTGGAAGTCTTCCTTCTTCTTGAATTTTTAGAAACAGTTTGAGAAGAATGGGTGTTAGTTCTTCTTTGAATGTTCGGTAAAACTCCCCTGTGAAGCCGTCTGGGCCTGGACTTTTGTTTGCTGGGAGAGTCTTGATTACATCTTCAATTTCCTTGGTTGTTATTGGTCTGTTCAAGTTTTCTATCTCTTCCCGGTCCAGTTTTGGGAGACTATATGTTTCTAGAAATTTGTCCATTTCGCTTAGATTGTCGAATTTGTTGCCATATAAATGTTCATAGTATTCGTTAACGATCCTTTGTATTTCTGTGGTGTCAGTTGTTACTTCTCCTCTTTCGTTTCTGATTTTGTGTATTTGGGTTCTCTCTCTTTGTTTCTTGGTGAGTCTAGCTAAGGGTCCATCAATCTTGTTTATCTTTTCAAAAAACCAGCTCTTTGTTTCATTGATCCTTTGAATTGTTTTTTTGGTCTCCATGTCGTTTATTTCTGCTCTGATCTTTACTATTTCCTTCCTTCTACTTGCTCTGGGGTTTTCCTTTTGTTTGCTTTCTAGTTCTTTAAGTTGTGAGGTTAGATAGTCTATTAGAAATTTTTCTTGTTTCTTGAGGTAGGCCTGTAGTGCTATGAACTTCCCTCTCAGAACTGCTTTCGCTGCATCCCACAGATTTTGTGTTGTTGTGTGTTCATTTTCATTCGCTTCCAGAAAGTTTTTAATTTCTTCCTTGATCTCCTTGGTAACCCATTCATTGTTTAATAACATGCTATTTAGCCTCCATGTATTCAAATGTCTTTGCATGTTCTTGTTGCAATTGATTTCTAGTTTCATGCCATTGTGATCTGAGAAGATGCTTGATATGATTTCAATCTTCTTGAATTTGTAGAGACTTCGTTTGTGTCCTAACATGTGGTCTATCTTTGAGAATGTCCCATGTGCACTTGAGAAGAAAGTGAATTCTGTAGTTTTGGGGTGTAATTCTCTGTAAATATCTATTAAATCCATTTGGTCTAGTGCTTCATTTAGAGTCTGTGTTTCCTTGTTAATTTTTTGTCTAGAGGATCTATCCAGTGATGTCAGCGGGGTGTTGAAGTCCCCTGCTATGATTGTATTGCTGTCGATTTCTCCTTTGAAGTTTTCCAGAAGATTTTTAATGTATTTTGGTCCTCCTGTATTGGGTGCATATATGTTTACCAAGGTTATCTCTTCCTGTTGGATAGATCCTTTCAATATTATGTAGTGGCCTTCTTTGTCTCTAGTTATGGCCTTCATTTTAAAATCTATTTTATCAGATATGAGTATTGCTACCCCAGCTTTTTTTTCCTTTCTGTTTGCTTGGAAGATTTTTTTCCATCCCTTCACTTTCAGCCTATGTGAGTCTTTTGTTGTGAGGTGGGTCTCTTGTAAGCAACATATATATGGGTCATGCTTTCTTATCCAATCCGCTACTCTGTGTCTTTTGATCGGGGCGTTCATTCCATTTACATTTAAGGTGATTACCGATATGTACTTACTTATTGCCATTTTTGTTTAGTGTGTTTCTATTTTCCTTTCTATTTCTTCTACTAATTACAGCAGTCCTTTTAACATTTCTTGCAGTGCTGGTTTGGTGCTAATGTATTCCCTTAGCCTTTTTTTGTCTGGGAAGCTCTTTATTTGACCTTCTATTTTGAATGATAGCCTTGCTGGGTAGAGTAGTCTTGGGTTCAGATCCTTGTTTTTCATGACCTTGATTATTTCATGCCATTCCCTTCTGGCCTGTAGTGTTTCTATGGAGAAGTCAGCTGATAACCTTATGGGGGATCCTTTGTAGGTAACCTGTTGCTTAGCTCTTGCTGCCTTGAGGATTCTCTCTTTGTCTTTAATTTTTGGCATTTTAATTACTATGTGTCTTGGTGTGGGCCTGTTTGGGTTCTTCTTACTTGGGACTCTCTGTGCTTCTTGAACTTGAAAGCCTTCTTCCTTCACCAAATTAGGGAAATTTTCTGTCACTATTTCTTCAAATATATTCTCTAACCCTTTCTCATTTTCTTCTTCTTCGGCGACTCCTATGATGCGAATATTATTACGTTTCCAGTTGTCCCACAGTTCTCTTAAGCTGTCTTCCTGTTTTTTCATTGTTTTTTCCTTTTGGTTTTCTGATTGGTTGATTTTTTCTACCCTGTCTTCTAATTCACTGATCCGGTCCTCAGCTTCTTCTACTCTGCTTTTTAGCCCTTCCATTGTGTTCTTCATTTCTGCTATGTCATTCTTTATTTCCAATTGATTTATTTTCAATATTTCTATGTCTTTGCTCATGGTGTTGATGTCCTTACACATGCTGTTGAGCTTCCTCAAGATCATGGCTCTGAATTCTAGCTCTGTTAGCTTGCTTAACTCCATTTCATTTATCTCATCTTCATTGGAGGTCTCTTGTTCTTTCGTTTGGCATCTGTTTCGTTGTTTTACCATTTTGGCTAGCTCAGTGGTTTTTGGAGCCTGCCAAATTTACCCTTTGGATGTTGGTGTTCTGCTGTTTGTGGCTCCCTGTACTGGGTTTGGATGAGCGTGAGAGGACCCACGTTATACACCACTGTCGAGTCTTACTTTTCTGGGTAGAGTTGCAAGCCCAGAAAAGGTTCAGTTATCCTCTAGCTTTTTGCCTAGAGGCTATTAGTCCTGGTTACTTAAAGAGCCTTGGGTTCTCAGTTGAATGAAAACCTCCCTCAGGTGTTCAGCGTGAGAGGATTTCCCGAGGGTGGGGCAGATGGTGGTAGTTAATGAGCCTTGATTTGCATTTCAATGGCCCAACTGGGTGTGGCTGAATCTCTGAGGGAGGGGCTGCGGCTTCTCCCCAGAGCCCTGGGATGGAGTAAGTCGACCAGGCCACAGTCCTGCGTGGCCGAAACTCAGCAAAAGCTCTGAGCGCCCTCCAAATCCCGAGTGTCCCCACACAGTTCCAGTCCAGTCCGCCCTCCCTCCGCCGGAGTCCGAGGTGAGTGGCTGTGGCTGTTTTAGCGCTCTGTCCCGGCTCTGCGCTGTGGAGCCGGCTCGGGCTTTAACCCCAAGGGCAGGCACTGCTCACGGCTAAGGCCGCTGCTGTCTGTGGGCTCCCAGCCCCCCTCTCGCGCCTCCGCAATCCTACCAGGATCAAGTTAGTGTCCCTGGTTGTATGGTCCTCGCGAGCTGCTTTTCCGTTGCTTTTTCCCCACGATTTGACTTTATTTTAGTTGTATTTCCAGTTTGGTCCTGGGAGATGATCTGTGTAGCTTCCATTCACTCCGCCGCCATTTTGGAATCTCTTTCTATGTTTTTAATTCTCCTACCTCCGGTAGGGGGGAAATTTTTACAATACCTACATACTCAGCACAGAGAAAACGAAAGCCAGAAACATCCAACACTGCTATGTTAAAAAAATTGAGTTGTCCTACCCTGGCTTGGTAGCTCAGTTGATTACAGCATCATCCCGATACACCAAGGTTGCAAGTTCGATCTCCGGTCTGAAGCAACAATGAATGCATAAATGGGTGGAGCAACAGATCTCTCTCTCTCTCTCTCTCTCTCTCTCTCTCTCTCTCTATCTCTATCTCTATCTCTATCTCTCTCTTTTTCCCCTTCCTGTCTCCCTCTAAAATCAATCAATATATTAAAAAAAATTTTTAATTCTTTAAAAAGTTGAGTTATCCATATATTTCTATGCTGTGTAATTATTCTACAATGAAAATATATTCATGAGTTATTTTTGTAATTAAAAATAAAATAAAATGAACCATAACATCCACCAGAATGTCTAAAAATAAAAAGACTACAATACCAAGTGTTGTGAGGGTGTGGAGAAATGGGAAGTCTCATACACTGCTGGTAGGAGTATAAAATAGGTACAATCACTTTGGAAAACTGTTTAGAGTTTCTAATAAAATTAAACACATGCTTATCCTATGACCCAGTAATTCTACTCCTAAATATTTATCCAAGAGAAATGAATGCTCATTTTCACAAAACATGTTACACAAGAATGCTCATAGCAGCTGTATTCATGATAACCCCAAACTGAAAAACTCAATGTCCACCAGCAGCAGAATGGATAAATAAACTGTGGGATATCCACACAATGGAATACTACTTAGCAAAAAGGATAAGATAAAACTGATACACAGAACAACATGGATAACTCTAAAAAGACACTACGTTGAGAACAGACCAAAAAGAGATCATACTGACTGTATGAAGTTCCAGAACCGGAAAGGGAAGTTTCTAGGATGATGGCAATGTTCATGTCTTGATCTGGATGTCTTGATCACACAGGTATATACATATATTAAAATCATCCCGTTGTAACATTTAAGACGTGCATTTTATGTACATAAATCAAACATTAATAAAAATATTAGGAAGGAAGGAAGAAAAGAAGGAAATGATGGATGAAGAGGCTCACAAAAAGTTATCAGAAAGAAAAACTATTTTAAAAGGATTTTGATTGTAAGGAGGTTTATTACAATGCACTTAACGAATATTTTCTCTGGCTAAGTACCCAAGCATACTTCTCATACTGGATTATGAGTACCTTAATTCAACTACAGTATTGGTTCAACTAAGTATAAATATGCGCCAATGGATACATTTTAGTAAAGCTCCTGTTATATGAATAAAATTGTTGACTTCCTTATAACATACTAGTATTAGAATGTCAACAATGGTAGAAGGAGACCCTAGATGAAAATTTAAGTAATTCATAAACAATTTGATCAAAGTCATCAGCCTTCAAGAAAGCTTGTTCTTTGGATGCTAAGACCTCGCTATTCCTGAGCCCACATATGTCCTATCTTCCATGAAAAGCTGAACAGTAAAATTAAACAGGGGAACTCAAAGACTCCAAACCTGAAAAGCCATCTGTTAAAATCACCTAACCTATAATGCAGCACTGACAAACCGGAAAAGCAAGCAATGAACTTGGAAACACAGGGGAAATAAATATGAATAAATGTAGCAGAAATTATAGGATTTCTGTAGGGTGTAATGGTTTATAACATGAAAAAATTAGATCTGTGATAGTTATGTCAATATGTTAAGATTCTAGGATGACAGTAAAACTTAAAATGTACCTTATTTTTCCTAATTTTAAAATGATTAAAAATTGGTTAAGTATTACACTTATGTAATGAGGTAAAAATGGTATTATCTTAATAGCTGGCACTAGAATTCCTCTTAGGGAGAGAACTGTCACTGTTTGGAAAGGTAACTTGTTTCTCTGTGTGTGGGTGTGGGTGGGAACCTAAACAACTAAACAGATAGGTAAACTGTCTTTTCACATGGCAAGGGAAAAAATATATTTTTAAAAATTTTGCTCCAGAGAGAGTAAAGGGAGAAAGTGTCAGTGAGGAGGTGTAAGGCTGGGAACCATACCAGGTGAAGGGCCAGAGGGTACTCTCTGATGACTGGAGTGGCAAAAGGGCATTTAGGAATAGTGATCTCTAATATTCAAATTGAAATCATTTACATTACTGCAATATAAACCCCTCCTCTCTGACCCTGCACCCCCTGAATCTCAGTGATGTCTTCTACACTCACAGGAGCTTCATGTGGGTAGGTTTTTGTGCAATTCAAAGACAAGGATATGTCTAGGCTATAGTTTTTCAACCTATGCACAACTAACATTTTGGGCTGGATAATTCTTAGCTGTGGGGACTGTCCTGTGCATTGTAGGAAGTTTCGCAGCATTGTTGGCCTCTACCCACTACATGCCAGTAGCACCTTTCCCAGTGACAATGGAAAATGTCTTCATGTACTGCCAAAAGTCCCTTGAGAAACAAAAGTATCCCAGTTAGGAATCACTAATTTAGGTCTATACAATCCAGGACAGAGACAGCATGTGTGGAAGCAGGGACGCCTAGAAGGAAAAGTGACCTTGAGAATGCTCCTTGAAAATTACCTAGATCTTGAGAAGATGTTTGGGTTTCCATTGAGAGTAGATCTTACCTAGAGATCAAAAGGCCTGGGCAGGCCACCTAACATGTAGGCTAAACCCACAATGAAGGTAAAATATTTCTACCACTTTTTTAAAATTAGCAAACAGAAAGGGAGGAGGGGAAGAGTAAACCTTGTAATTTTTTAACTCAGAGTTTTACAAAAATACTATTTTTACACACACATACATACACATAAAACCATTCTATAACAAGGAAAGAAACATATATCTTCATAAGTTAGCTATGAAGCTAACTTCTCTCCTTCCTCCATAAGTTTCTCCTAGAAATAATTACTGAACTCTGATCTAAGGAAGGAAGGAAGGAAGGAAGGAAGGAAGGAAGGAAGGAAGGAAGGAAGGAAATAGAGCAGACCCTGAAAGAACCCACCCCCCTAACAAACCTCCCCTAATTTAGAGAAGCAAGGTTGAACCAACAACAACACAAAAGGCCATGTCTGGGAGTTTCCTAAAAGAGAAAAAAAATTAACTTTACTTACCAAACATTTAATGGTATTTAATACATTCCAGATACTGTTCTAAGTTATTTTCAAATATTTATTTCTTTATTCTTTATATAAATTCTATGAGATAGGTACTGTTATTATCTCCATTTTACAGATGAAGAAACTGAGACCCAAAGCCAGACAGGTAGTAAAAAAGTGACAGAATCAAGGTTTGAATCTATACAAACTTAACATACAGAAAATATGCAGAACCTACGAGAAAACACTCAAGTTTAAAAAAGAAAAAAAGACTATCTTGAAGAACGAGACAAAATGCCTCCCTCTGAAGTAGATTTATTATTAAAGAATAGAAATGTTTAGAAAATTTCTAGTCATATTCTCAACAACATTCAAAAAGATATTATATCTATAAGCCAGAGCTTTATAGATATAATGAAAGTAAAACAATGAGTAATAAGGAAAGACTACATGGACATTTAAAAAATAAATAAATGCTGACTTAAAAATCATAATGAAGTCAAGTGATGAAACAGAGAGAGTAGGTCAGGGGTCCAATTTATATATCATATTAATCTCAGTATGACAATAAAACAGATGGAATAGAAGCAATGGTAATAGAAGAAAACTCCCCCAAGTTAAAGAAAGACCGAGTCTGTAGATGAAAAGGGTTTATTCCATACCAGGCAAAATTATTAAAAAGTCTAAGACCTTGACACTATCTAGTGACATTTTTTTTTTATCCTCACCCGAGGACTTTTTTCCATTTTTTGTTCAGATAGAGTGGGAGGGAGAGAGAGGAAGAGAGAGAGAGAGAGAGAGAGAGAAATATCGATGTGAAAGGAACACATCGAGTGGCTGCCTCCCGCAAGACCTAACCAGGGCCGGGGGCAACCGAGGTACGTGCCCTTAGCGGGAACCGAACCCGGGTCTCTCTGGACCACAGGCCGACGCTCTAACCGCTGAGCCAAACCAGCCAGGGCTCTAGTGACATTTTTGAGGGCAAAGAAAAATATCCTATAAATATCCAGGCAGGAAGTAGAAGGAATGGGTTATAAAAGAACATATCAGGCTGGCATCAGACTTTTCCTCCACAAAATTGAAGACCAGAAGATAATGGGAGAACTTCTAGAGGTTGAGTTGGAAGGAAAAGAAAGGAAGGGGGACAGTATGACCCTAGAACCTCATGACCACAACTAAGTTTATATGATACTAGATAGACACATACTCAAACCTACAGGGGCTCAGTAAGTATAGTAACAAAGTATGCTTCCTGAGAAATTCAGTATTATGTTCTAGATCGTTGTCTACTAGGACTTTATGTACTATCCAAAACAGTGGTACACGTATACAATGGAATACTACTGAGCCATAAGAAAAGATGAAATACTGCCATTTGCAACAACATGGATTGACCTTGAGAATATCATCCTAAGCAAAATAAGTCAGACAGAAAAACTTAAGAACCATATGATTTTACTCATACGTGGGATATAAAAATGAAAGCAACAAATGAACAAATAAGAAAAACAAACAAAAACTCATAGACACAAACAACAGTATGGTGGTTACCAGAGGGAAGGGGTTAGGGGTCTGGGGATAGTAAAGGGTAAAGGGGGTCAAATATATGGTGGCAGAAGATGATTTGACTTTGGGTGGTAGGCACACAATGCAATATGAAGATCATGTATCATAGAAATGTATCCTTGAAACCTATATAATCTTATTAATTAATGTCACCCAATAAATTTAATAAAAAGAAAGAAAAAAAAGACAAAACAGTAGCACTGTGGCTACTGAACAGCTGAAATGTAGCTAGTGCAATTGGGGAGCTGGATTTTTCGTTTTATTTAACTTTAGTTCATTTAAATGTAAATATCCACATGTGGCTGGTGGCTACTATATTTGCATAGTCTAAATATCTAAGAAATTCAATAAAGGGTTCAAGAATGAAAAAGCCATGGTACAAAAAGTAAGCAATGAACAAGTTAAACAGGACAAAAATAGTAGTATAACAATGGTTTAAAAATATTATGAAATGTCAATAAATAATTCTTGTAATATATATGATCTAAAATCTCAGATGATATTAACAATATCACACTGGAGGAAAGAGTCAAAAGGTACTGTTTCTTTTTTTCTTTTATTCCTCACCTGAGGATACTTATCCACCTATCATCAGATAGAGTGGGAGGGAGTGAGAGAGAGACAGAGAGAAACATTGATATGATAGAGCCACATCGACTGGTTGCCTCTCGCACGACCCAACCAGGGCCTGGGACGCTGCCCTTGGCCGGAATCAAACCTTCGACTCATTGGTCTGTAGGCCGATGCTCTAACCGCTGAGCCAAACTGGCCAGGGCTACTCTTTCATTTTTAATGTTGCTAATCAGAGGGACATTTTTTTTTAATCCTCACCCAAGAATATTTTTCCATTGATTTTTAGATAGAGTGGAAAGGAAGGAGGGAGGAAGGGAAAGAGAGAGAGAAAGATCAATGTGAGAGAGACACATTGATTGGTTGCCTCCTACACAACCCCAGGCCAGTAAATGAACCTGCAACCCAGGTGCATGCCCCTGACCGGAATTGAACCAGCGACCCTTGAGTTTTCGGGCTGACGCTCTAACCACTGAGCCAAACTGGTCAGGGCTGCTTTTTGTTTTTTAAGCCATAAGGGTAAAACTACCAGTGGAATAAAACCAGAATGTATAACTTCTAAATCATTTAAAAGAAAAAAATTGCATGAGCTAAGAAAATGCTCAGGAGATCACAGCAAGTGAAAGATGGTAAGTGGAAAAATCACTATACAAAATTATATACACAATATGTCCCAGCTTTTAAAGTATGAACATATAATAAAACCTGAAATAAATACATGAAAATTTAACAATTGTTGACTATGGGTGACTGTACATCATTGTGTGTTTTCTAAATATTCTACAATGAGCATTATTATTTTTATAATCAGAAAAATCTAACATAAAAAAGAAGTATGGTCACAGCTTACCTTTCAGAATTCAACTGACCAGTAACCTTACCTATCTAGAACACAACCCAGTATCAAAAATCAAGCAAAAAGTACTCTAATTAGCCAAAATAGAAGTCACAAAGGCTACACCTAAAGGTTTGGGTACTGTGTTCATCAGCAAAGCCTTTCATACCTTCTTTTACACATATCTTAATTCCAACAAACTTCATTATCTAATGTTCCAGTAACATTGGGAATAGAGATACACTGAGAACAGTTGAGAGTGATAAACCTGGCCTAACAGTAAAAAAAAAAAAAAAAAAGACAAAAATAAAAATATTAAACAGACATAGACATTCACAAAGCAATCCAGGTGTATTATGGCAGAAACATCCCTGAATAACTCAACATATTTCCGAAAGTATAATAGATATTCACTATAACAACTCTGAGTTAAAGTGTTCTGAACATAGACTGGTTGGCCGAGAAAGTGAGAAAAGTCCCTAATACATTTTAGAAAAACAAAATGATCACAAATGCTTATAATTAAAAAGATAGAGCTTAAAGAGAATATCCTCAGTTATCCAGAGCAAGTCATGCCTTTGAGTTCCACAGAGCTGGAGTTTTACTATGTTAATAGGATTTTATGGTTGGCTGCATCGACCAATACAAATCTGGAGAACAATCTGGAAGGAAATGATTAATGACTGCTTCTCTCCAAGGAAGTTTAAAAATAAGTAACCATAGGCATATCAGAATCAGCATTAACACAGCAATTGCTACTAAATGCAACCAGGTTGTGGATGTTATTTTGGCTTTAATCCATATTCCAAGCAGGACTTAGGTTATTTTGTAGGTAGTTGGTCCCTGTTAGCTACTAGGGTAAAGTCAGTAGGTCCCATTCCATCACACAAGATACACTGTGAACCAAATAAATATTCTTCCTCCTTCATACTTGCCTCTTGTGCTTCTGACTTCAAAAGCCAGGCTAAAACGACAAGGAAGAAACTGATTATGTTTATATCTGTGGAACAAAGATTATGCAAACTGCCAGCACCCCACTGTTTATGTTTTCAGCATGGTTATCACAAAACAAAAACAAAAAGATAACCTCTGTGTCTGAAGCCTGGTTATTGAAAACAGACCTGAATATTTCCTCCTCTTTCAATAATGCAGTAAAGGCCTTTATTTCACTTATCTATAAAATACTTATTTGCTGATAGAGACTAGTTGCTATTTCTATATGAGAGCTTGACAGAGTCTATCTAAGGAAGATGTTTCCTGAGTTACTACTCTAGAAGCCTCTCTCTGCTTTAACATTCACCAAAAAGCCAAGAAAACTTTTTTTTTTTTAAGCTCCACATTCCTATAGGGCTAACAAGAGAAAAATATAATCACAATTTTGGTTAATGGCCCCTTAGCACTCTGATCTCTCCAAGCTTCTATTTGTCTTTTATTTGTTCCTTTTTCTTTTAAATAACTTTACTGGTTGTTTTCTCTCGATTACAAAAGCAATACATGGTCATTGTCACAGTTCAAACAACTCGAAAATGTATGAAATATAATTAATATCTCTCTCTCTCCCCCACCCTCTCACTCCCCAAGAAAAGCAGTGTTAACAGCTTGGTGGATATTCTTTCTTACTTCTTCCTAGGCTTGCACAAACATATATAACATAAAGGGTTTTTTTTGGGCAGGGGTTTGTTTTCAGACAAAATGAGATATTATATATATTATTGTGCACCTTACTTTTTAGTCTTAAAAATCTATTATGGAATACACACACACACACACACACACACACACACACACACATATCTCCATCACATCCTTTTAATGGCTGCAAAATATTCCATAAGATGAATAATTCATTCATATAATCGCCCGACATTTCCCAACTCATGGACATTTAGGATGTATTCTTTTTTTTTTTTCTTTATTGATTTGAGAGAGAGAGGAAGGGAGAGGGAAAGAGTGATAGAAACATCGATGAGCGAGAACATCGATTGGCCACCTCCTGCATGCCCCCCACTGGGGATTTGGCCCACAACCTGGGCATGTGCCCTGACGACCTCTTGGTGCATGGGTCGACGCCCAACCACTGAGCCACACCAGCCAGGCGGATGTATTCTTATATACACTTCATGTCCTTTCATTTCAGTAACACATATTCCTAGAAGTGGAGTTTCTGGGTTGAATAAAACATTTTCAAATGTTTAAAATTTTCTCCTTAAAGAAAATTAATTTTAGATCTTCAGAATTTCTGCTCCCTTCTTTACTGTGTATAATTTTGACATTAACCTTTCACAATGCTTTGCATATTTTATTTTTTAAAGCATACACATTATGTCAAAAACACCCCTGTCATTTATGCCCATAAATAAATAAATGCTTAAGTTATGGCTGTGATGACCAGCATTAAATCACTGTGCAAATGCTTATGCCTCGGTTTATGAAAGCAGTAATTCATTGTGGAAACTCCACTCCCACAGCCATGTGGCAGCACTAAAGTGGCAGCCCTCTCACCCTGTGACTCCCTCCACTGAGTAAGATATAGAGATCAGGACCTAATTGTCAACAGTCAACCTTAAAAAGCATGTGTGTATAGTGGGGTGGGGGTGGGGGTGGGGGGGTGGGGGAGTCAAGTAAACAGCAAAATACGCTAAATTGATAGCCATTATGGGTTTCTAATATCCACAAATTATCTGTAGTACAATGAGTAATTCTGTTGGTCTACACCAGAGACAGTGTTACATAAAAAAACAAAATCTATAACCAATATGTTGCTATGATTACATGAACCTTTCAAAAACATATTCCTCAAACATTTTTCAATAGAATTATTGGTTGAATCCCACCTTTACATTTTTTTCTCTACTTCAGATTCAGACTCTAATTGCAATTAATCTCCATTCACACCCTGCTCTACTTGTCAGCAAACAAAGGTTCTGCTTTAGAAGGAGATCTGAAGACTTCAATTAAAAACAGTCAGCTAACAAGAAAATAATCTAAGCTAAAGGAAGGTGGCAGGTGCAGAAATGAGTTGTTTACCAAAGTGTCAGTTTTGAACAATAAAGAACTGCACATCAAAACTGTTGAAGGGGTGGGTTTCATTGCAAGTCTGTGAAAACAAAAAGGAATTTTCTACCAAGGCTGCACAGAAAATGGAAATAAGGTTTAACAAGCTTGTAAAATAGGTTTCCTCTCATCAAATGACAGATACCAAAAGAATCACTTGGTATTTTTAAATTTAAATGCAAGGGCAGAATTCAACTTTTTGCCACAGTTCCTTCTCTCCTGGAAATCAGACGCTTACAGCCTTTCTTTATACATCTAATAGTAAAATGTAGCAAACCAAAGGGAAGGCTGGATGGTTACTTAGACACTCAGGCTCTTTTATACTTTTCTACTCTGTAATTTTACATTTATTCAGGTCATAGATTTTGGAATCTTCACCTCAAAAGATATACCTGGTTGACAGCTTTTACACAGAAACAATCCAGAATGGAAACAGTGCTACAGAGACCAAAAGGACTTGCCAAATATTTGATTAGGAGGCATTTGTACCAAGATAACAAGGTAATGGAGATATAAAACCAATTAAATCGAGAGAAACTGGAAAAAAAATACCACTTGCCAAGAGTATGACCTGCCCAAAGCAGGCCATCTGTTAAATATATGTCAAAAATGTCACTGAGCCCTAGCTGGTTTTGCTCAGTGGTTAGAGCGTCAGCCCGCAGACCAATGAATCAAGGGTTCGATTCTGTTCAAGGGCACGAACCTCGGTTGCAGTTCATCCCCGGCCGTGCGGGAGGCAACCAGTGGATGTGTCCCTCTCACCTCGATGTGTCTCTCTCCCACTCTCCCACTCTCTCTGAAGATAAATAGAAAAATATCCTGGGGTGAGGATTAAAAAAAAAAAAAGTCACTGAGATACCAAAAGGCTTAATTCTGAGCAGTTTCGTCCTGGATGCTTATGCCAGCACAGATTCTAGGCCTCTGTCTTTTCAGGAAGGTCAGTTACAGGAAAGCTAGCTACTTTCACCAGAAAAAGTGTGAACTGAGCAGATGATATTGCCCATTAGCAAAATGTCTCTTTGGAGTGTTAGAAGGATGTGTTGAGTGTTAGTGAGCATGGCCTTAACTCTTCTTAAAAGGACTGCTTAGGCACTAGAGTTCGCAGGTGAACACACCACAGGGGAACTTCTAGAACAGGAAGTAGTCTAGTACTGAGGGTCAGCCTACCCTGGGTGGATAATGAGACCCCAGAAGCCTGCAGGCTGGTGAAGGGGGGAGCTACCCTGGGTGGAAAACGAGACCCCAGAAGCCTGCAGGCTGGTGAAGGGGGGAGCTACCCTGGGTGGAAAACGAGACCCCAGAAGCCTGCAGGCTGGTGAAGGGAGGCCGGGGACTTCCGCGCTGACAAAAACTCACACTAACCCCCAGGCCTTGGCCACAGGATCCCACAAGCCCCTCACAGCCCCCTTGAGAGCCTCGGGGAGCTCTAAGCTGGGGGTGAGGGCTTTCTGTAAGAGATGACAGTCACCTGGCCTGGGGAGAGAAGAGGGCGCAAACCGACAGACCGGAGGGAGTCCCGAGGAGAAAGGGACAGGTTGAAGACCAGGCCAGGTGGCACTGGGGGGAGGGGGGGGGGGCAAGAACCTGGCCTGAAGTTGTTCAGAAACCTGGGAGGCTAAGTGGAGGGGTAGCGACGCCCTGGGGGGAAAGAATGTGGAACTGAGGGGACTGAAAGGGCCGCTGAGGTGGGAACACGAAAATCTGTCTTTGCAGGGCTGAGGACTCTAGAAGTCTTGAGGTTCTAGAAGGTGGTGAGTGATGGAGCTGAAATGAAAGCCCAGCCTTGGGAGGCGCTGGCGTCTGTGCCTTCAGCTCTGCACTGGAGGGACTTCC
Source organism: Tadarida brasiliensis (assembly GCA_030848825.1). Lineage (NCBI taxonomy): Eukaryota > Metazoa > Chordata > Mammalia > Chiroptera > Molossidae > Tadarida > Tadarida brasiliensis. Next base: position 40,592,025 of record CM061273.1, read on the forward strand.
CGGAGGGCCGGGGCGTTACCTGCCAGGAGCCAACGGATCTCCTCGGGGAGGACGGCAGCGGCCTGCATTTGGCGGGGCGGTGGGGAGGCGAGTGTGAGGCGGGAGAGGGGCCGTGAAGGCCTGGTGCCGAGGCGGGCGCGGGAAGGCGGCGGGCGGCGAGGCGGAGGCACCTGTACCACTGCTGGCCGCGCCGCCGGCGCCGCGGGGCCGAGCCGCAGGGCGGGACCGCGCTCAGGAAGCGGCGCGCGCAGCGGGCGGGGTGGCGCCCGGGGGCGAGGGGGGAACACCTGTGCGCGTCACTCCTGCCTGCGCCCTGAGGGGAAAGACTGAGGGGCGCCCAGGCTGTGTCCCTGCAGACTCCCCCCCCAAAACAAAAGACTAACCGCGACTCCAAGGAACCTCGGCTCTTGGAGACTTCTCATCCTAAGCACTGGACAGTTGACCTCAAGGGGCAGGTGTAAAGGCCACAGTGTTGCCCAGAATGGGGCACGCGGAGGGGAGGGGGTGGCAGGAGGGCAGAATCTGAGGAAGAGACTGGTCCCTGCCAGGCCTAGCAGCACTAAGTTCCCAATCCAGTCCCCACGTCCACACCCAGAAAGTGCGCAGAACCTTCGCTCTTTCAGGCAAACCAGGATGTTTAAAGGGAATGACTGTGAGTTCCCAGTGAATAATACAAAGCCACCAACATTTCAGAGAATCAAAGCGATGGACACAGGGAGCTAAAGTGTCCCTTCCTCCCTAAGGCTGAAAGGATGTTTGGGAAGGAAGGGGTGACCCAGGGAGAAAGTTGGGAGCCGGGGAACCCAACCTTTTCCCTCTAAGAGCTGACCAAGGGGAGGAAAGTGAAGGGCAAGGTCACAGATGAGTGTTTTCCCTCTCATTCGCAGCACAGTAGGTGTCAATGTCTTGGTGTGACGCACACTGTAATGTTGCAAGGTGTTACCACTGGGGAAAACTGGTAGACAGGGTCCCTCTGTACGATTTCTCATAACTTCTGTGAATATGCAGTATCTCAAAATAAAGAGTTGTTTGTTTGTTTGTTTGTTTGTTTTAAGTACAGTAGACCAAGTGCCATGAGAAAGTATAAAGTGCCACGGGTGTTAAAAGGAGGAAGATGAATATAAGAAAAGGAGGAAAGTGCCACGTATGTGTGTTTAATGGTTCATGTGGCTTTTGAGATGGGCTCTGAACACCTCAGACTGAAGATGCAGAAGGGCTTTCCAGGTGGAAGACCCAGAGTAAGCAAAGATGGGAAAGCCTCCTGCTTGGGGAACAGTTAATAACCCTCTTTTGCTGGGTAGTATACAGAAATTATGGTTGTTAAGAAGAATGGAAGCTCTGTTGTGAAGGGACTTGAAAGTTAGAATGAGGGTTTTGAACTCAGTTGAGTGGACACTGGGGAGTCACTGACAAATTTTGAGCTGGGGAGTGACCTAACCTGAGCCCCTCTAAGTGTGTGATCTCAAACATCTCACTCCACCTCTACCTTTTTTATTCTTTGTGAAAAATGGAGTTTCTGTTCTCAGACTCTACCTACAGAATATGTGGGAAGGATTGAGAGTGGCGAGAGATTCATGGGGTGAATCGGTTTTACAGCAGCCTCAGGGGAAATAATGATGGACGAAACCATGAACATGGGAACAGGAGCATCAAGGAGAAATTGTCCAGAAAGACGTATGGTAGCATGCCTGCCTCCTGGCATAGCTTCCTCTCCAGAGATACAGTCTCAAGGTTTGGGGGCTTGATCCTTGCAGTGGTTCTCAACCTTCCTAATGCCGCGACCCTTTAATACAGTTCCTCATGTTGTGGTGACCCCCAACCATAAAATTATTTTCATTGCTACTTCATAACTGTAATTTTGCTACTGTTATGTCTTAGGCGACCCCTGTGAAAGGGTCATTCGACCCCCAAAGGGGTCGCGACCCACAGGTTGCGAACTGCTGCTTTAAAGGATGCAGTAGCTTTGAGCACCCTTACAAGTCTATGCCCTGAAAAGGAATGGTGCCTTGATTTCAGGGTCACATGACCCACCCACAAGTTGCAGCAAATTGGGGTGGGGGTGGAGGAGGACAGAGGCTGGCAGGAGTCTGGGGAGTCTGGCTCCTGCTACTCCTCCTTCTTGTCCTGGGAAAGTTAACCACAGGCAAGCTGCCTCCTTCAGGCTTCAGGGCGAATACCAGGTTCCCGCAGGCGCATTTTCACCACACTCACTGCTCCTTCTATACAATTGTAGCTGCTCCGGAATCATTTCTGAGTACTTCTGACATGTGTTAAAAAGCAAGAGAGGATATATTGGAACTCTCTGCACTATGGTTGCATTTTTTCTGTAAATCTAAAACTGTTCTAAAAAAACTGCAAAGGAAACAAAGTCCCTCCTGTACGTAACCCCAGCACTTGGCATTGCTTCCCCTCTCAGCAATGGAAGGAAATTTGACAACCACCCGCTGTTCTTCAAGGATATTTTTCAGATGCGAATATAGGCTACAAGTTAATGAGTTGCTTGATAAGGAGCAATAAACCCAGGTAATTGCACATCCTCTCAGGCCTCACTACCTGTCATAGCTTACTTATACTGGGACATGCAGGAGAAACTCATGGAGCAGGTATTGTACATCCATTCTAGGCTTTAGAGAGACAGGGGTAGAGGGAGGTGCAGAGTTGGATAGTGTGCAGTGGGTGACTGGCAGATTCCAATACGGCATTGTCATGTTGCATCAAGGTTCCTTATTGCAGACAGAAACCTGCCTCCACACATGAGCACAGCCCCTCCTTAATCATCTGAGGACCCTGGTTCAGCAGTCAGCCTCACTCCTAATGACATTCTGTTAAATGGACAAATTCCTTTGAAGCCTTGTCCTTCTTTGAAATCCAATTTCGCAGGAAGCCAAATCTGATTGGGGGTAGCCATGGAAACTACACAGAGGAGTCTTAGAGGAGGTGGAGAGAGGCAAGGCAAACCGTGATAGTCAAGAGTCCTTTACTGCTCTGTCGGAAATATCAAAGGGATCTGGAGAGGTTGGCAGCAGACGAGTCCCTGCCCAGGTCCTGTTCTGTGTGGCTGGGTACCATGTGGCTGTCATGAAAGTAAGCAGCCAGCTGTCTCCACACACAGGCAGGGGGATGGAGCAGAATACACAAATCCCAGGTCTGTCTGCTTTCCTTTCCTTCCCCTCCCCCCAGCCCCAATTCCAGCAAGATCTTAGCACCCCCCTCTTACTTGTCTGGCCTTTAAAGACAAACAACAAAAGAATGACAAGGTTAAAATACAAGGCCCTCACAGATAAGAGGTCCTTTGGAGCAGAGGCCACAAAATTAATCTGAAATTCCTTGTAATTAGATAAGATAAGGGTATCTAAAGAGATGCAGAGCAGGCAGGAATGGAGTCCGGCAGCACAACATGCAGAAAATATACTGCCTAGTCCACCAGGGCCCCTCACATACTGTCAGCAGACAGAAGACACAGAAAATAGGGCCCACGCCAGCCTCTGGGCTGCTTGGAGATGCCATCTACATGTTGTCATGCCAGGTGGGCACTCACTAAATATGCATCCATGGGGTGTCCAGAAGGCTTAATCAAGAAGAAACAAAAGCATCTGGCACCCAGAATGGCATTGGGTGGGAACAACTGCAAGCAAAGCAGGGGCCAGCTGGTATTGCTCTGCCCTGGGCAAAATGGGTCGAGAGGGGAGACTTCGGAGGGCAGTCTCTTGGGCTTTATTCTGAGCTGGCTATTGATCCCTGGATGCTGGGTCATGACACACAGCAGAGCTGACGTCTGCCCTGTGGATCTGCAGCCACTGCATCTCAGCCCCTCAGTCCCAACCCCATCAACTGGGTTTATTGACTCTTTTATTGACGATGCTGGGGCCTAATGAGGACAAGAGCTGCACACTTCATTAAGGGCTATGGAAGGAGAGATGATGCATCCTGCCAATGCCAAGAACCAGGCTCACTGCTGCTTTACAAGGCCCCAGGAGCCAAACCTCATGCTACTCCGAGGCAGAGGAGACAGGCACAGATGCTCACTTGGGTGCACCACTTCAGTGGCCTTAAAGTGCAGGGTTTCCATAGTTTGCCAGAAGCCTTGTTCTTACTAATTAGCTAACCTTTCGACTTAGAGGGGTTCCTATTATACATACACTTACACAAATGCACTTCGATGGTCTCCCCTTCCAGCTCACACTCCTACATCTTCTGCACTGACACAACAAAACAAGCAGGTTCTCCTATTGTATCAGGGAACATTCCCTAAGCAGGTTTTCAACAAGGCACAGGCTCAGAACAGAATAAGGAACTATTAAAACTCAGAAGAATCTTCAAGGTGATCAAATTCAAGGTGAGAAACAAACCCAGTGCTCTGTCCAGGGCCACCCAGCTCATCAGGGGCTGCACTGGCATTAGAATCCTAGTGTTCTAACACTGGTCCAAAGCTCGTATAAAACTGAACATTGGAGATGGATAATTACAGCCCAGGGATCACTGAGCAGCTCTGTGAAGCAATCATTGCTGGGCCCTCTCCATCTAAATAGTAACATGTCTTTCTTTGTTCTTTATCTTATCTTTCTATCAATACCCTTATTATTTTCCCTATATTCTCCAATCACATTTTAAAAAATCTACTTTGCCTATCCCTGAGACCATGTTAGACATCCCCCATGGGCACTGCTGAGCCCAGCAGAAGCCCTAAAGACCATAGAGGTTGCTGACTCTGACATTCTCTATCTTTGATTGGTTCTCTTGGGAATCTGAAGTGGAGGGGGGAGGGTGGCACACAGAATGTGTCAGCTGTAGCCAGATGAGGCTATGCACGCTGAGTGAGATGTGTGGCAGTCTATGAGGTTAATCTGCACGAGAGGCAGGTGGGGCCAAGGTAAATTTTATAGGCGAGATATTTGCAGACAACTTTGGAAAACTATATAGAAGGAATAACCATTTCTTTGGGGGTGATTAAGGAGATTAAAGTAAATAATAGAGACAGAACAATTTTCTAAGGTTGAACTGGCTTTCATTGGTTCCTTTTCATTTGTTATTTCAAAAGGTAAAAGTTTAAGCTCCCTAAGCCCCTTCCTTTTTTCTGCCATTTCTTCTCCCTCACTTTACTACAGGTCTTAGAATTCAGGGTTAGAATTCTAATTAGAATTCTGCCCCTTGGATTCAAGGTGAGAGAAGGGGCAGCTATTTAGAATCTGGTAGAAAGCCCTGGCCTGCCTGGCACATGCACACACCTTGGAGGAATACTCACACTAAGAAGAGCTGATGTAATCTGAGCAGAATCACCAATGTTCACAAATACCAACAGAAGCTCTACCTGGATTCAGAGATAACACCAGCAATGGCTGATTATCTCTACGTAAGAAAGTTGGTAAGAGTACCATTCCCCTAATGGACATCTATATGAAATGAGCTTTAGGTCACCCAAATATGTTCTTTCCTTGTCTTCAGAATTGTGTCAGTGTCCATTTTGATTTTTCCCTTTCTAAATGTCTGTTCCCAAACCTCCTTGGGCTTGGCTTCCAGCAGTACTTTCTATCAATGTAAACCATGCTCTCTTTTATACACAAGACAGCACTTAGTCCTTGTTGTGTTGCTTTCAGGCTTCACTTTTCCTTCTCCTCTAAAGGATGCATCGCCCCTCCTCTCATTCTTCCACTAGAATTCATGATCCCACCTTCTCCCACCACCCTTTAAATTTTTTTTCTTTATTGATTTTTAGAGAGAGAGGAAGGGAGAGGGAGAGAGAGATAGAAACATTGATGAGAGAGAACATCGATTGGCCGCCTCCCGCATGCTCCGCAATGGGGATCGGGCCCACACCTGGGCATGTGCCTTGACTAGGAATCGAACCGGCGACCTCTTGGTGCATGGGTCGATGCTCAGCCACTGAGCCACACTGGCCGGGCATCTCCCACTATCCTTTAGATCTTCAGTCTCACATTCTTTTTTACTTTCAGTCTTTCCCTCTGTTTGCTAACATTCTTGGTCTCCTCTATCCTAAAAACAATACAAAACATACAAACAAAAACCTTCCTTCAACCCTGCTACCTTCTTCAAATCTCGTCTTCTCCTTCCTTTCTCTTCTCCATCAGGTCTCATGTCCTTTCTTAGTTCATTCTTCTTGCCTGCCTATCTTTGCACCATTGAAGTGACTCTCTCTCAAGGTCATCCATACCCTCCTTCCTTCTCAGCTCTTCAGTATTTCCCAACCTCTCTCTGCAGCATTAAGTGACATTGGCTACTTGATCTTGATTTAAGCACCCAACTTCTTTGGCACTACCCTATCCTGGTTTTCTTTCTGTCCTCTGAACTATTATTTCTATGCTTCCTTCCTTGGTTCTCTTCATTTCTTCTTCTAGTCTCAAGGTACTCATGAGAGTGTTACATTTGCCTTTCACCTCCCTACTCCCTCCCCTTCTCTTTTCTCTCTTTGCTCTCTGAGCCCTCAGTGGTTTCATTCTTTCACCATTCCAACGTTCCTTTTTATGCAGTTTACTTTTCTAATTTATACCTCTGTCTCACATTTCCACCTGGATATCTGAACAATTCCACCAACTTCTTATTTCCTCTCCCCCTAATCCTTGTAATGGCAACAGTGTTTTCAAGGCTGTGAAAATGCAAAGAGTGAATATATATCATGTTTATAACTGCCTGCAGCATGGTAGGTGCTTCTTACCTGTTAGCTATTATTATTATTTCTGCGTTCCCTGCGACAACTAGTACCTGGGAGGTGCTCAATAACTATATATACTGGATCATCCTCCCTTCATCCTCCTTGCTCATTAAAGATATATCTGAGGAGGGACTGACTGGCCAAGATATGGGTGTCATTGGTCTCCAAGGACGAGAATTTTTCCTCTTTATGAAGGTAACTTGCCTTTAACGAGATAAAAGGAGTGGCCTTGGCTTCCTTGGTACCAGGCTCTAACAAATTGGGAGAATCAGCCTGCAGATTCTCCCTACCCACCTCCAAAGACTTCCGCCCTATCTATTCTGGAATATTTGCAGTATTCTCCAAACCACATGGGGAAAACATTCATCTGGAAGGCATGAGATATTAACTCCTCTTTTCACTCATTGTGGCAGAAACCAAGTTTCCACTATAAACACAGACTCCAGAAAGAACCAATCAGAAGGCAGAATATATCCCAGGAGTCGGTAGCCTCTTTAGTCTGGAGAGCTGCCAGCAGGGCTAAACTCTACAGAAAGCAGTGGGGGAAGGGTGGGGGGTGATGGGGAGGAGTGATGGCCTAGGGATAAGGCAAGAAAGATAGAAGGAAAAGACGAAAGTGAATGAGAAACCAGATGAAAAATGAAGAAATAGAAATAAAACATAAGGAGAAAATAAAGATGTTTCCATAGTTTGGAGGATTAGAAACTAAATCAAATAGATCCACTCCATTTCCCAATTGTAATTTCAGGATGTACCGTATTCCACCCCCAAGGAGATTGAGAAGCTTCAGGAAGTGGCTGTAAATTCTTAGAAGTGCCTTGTAGAGATTCAAGCCATTATTATCTGTTGCTGTACTTTTTAGCATATGCACTATCAACACAATGACACGTCTTATTGAGTAATATGTGATATTCCACATCGTAGGACTATTGATGCAGAATTTTCCTTTTCAGAGCTCAATATTCCAATCAAAGCCTGTTGCTTCACATCATTGAGGCCATCCACTTAATGACAAGTTGTAAGATGCATATTGCAGAATATTCATGTTCATTTTATGCTCACAGTGCTTAAAATCTCCTCTAAACAGCCTCTGCTCCCAGCCTATTAAGGTGCCTGTGTTATCTACACTCCATTCAATGGTGTGGAAATAATTGTCTTGAGACTAAAGAAAAAATTGATGGTCACAAGCCGAGTCAGCACTTGTGTTCTTTTCTTACTCTGTTGAATCAGGTGTTATTTACCTCTTCCAACACCTGGGACTCCTGATAAGTCACTCCCCTGGTAGCTTTTTCCAGGACAGTGCTGTGGGGTCTTTGGTAGAAGCAGGGATCCTTCATAAACCCTATTGTTATCAGCACAATTCACACAGCTACCAGATGTGCAAAATCAAAACCACCAAAGGCACTCTCAGGCAGAGGGGGCTTCTGCGGCTCCATCTGGCCACTCTGAAATGTTCTCACGAGTTGTAGAAAGTATCAGAGAAAGAAGGGCTCCACCCAACGCCATGTTCATGTATTTGTAAGAAGATGCTTGTACAAAATTGGGGTGCTTTTTGGTTCCCCCACATCTGCTCTCCAAGCACCTCCATCCCAGAGCCCTTCTCCCTGCAAACCTGGCTCTACTCAAAAGGCCTGCATGTTAGAGACAGGTGGGCCCTTTTCTCCATCTCTCCCCTTCCTCTTATCTCTGGGATGAAGCACCAGGATGCAGGCTGGTGAAGGAGAGCGATTGCCCCTGGCAGCTGATAGTTCGGCAACAGGGCCTGTGACTTTGCCTTTAAATATCAACCACACACACAGACAACACCCTGGCAGCATGAGAGGTTTCCATGGTGACAGAATACAGGCCATGACCTCTGTAAATGTAATCAGAGCACTGGGATTGGTATGTGAGACAGGTTTAATTTCTCCTTCGGTGGAAGCTCTGTGGTCCAGGCCATACATAGACTTTGTACGCTGACAGACAACCTGTTATCTTCGCCAGGGCAGCTCTGCATATGGCAGCCCCCTCTGCCCCAGAGCTGCTTCCTCTACCGTCTGAGCAGGCTGCAGGATATAAAAGGTCACTGGGGACTGGAACAGCAGTCATATCAATACCTGGCATTCCTGCCCAGCATCCTCAGGAGGTACTACTATCCCTTATACAGGGAACAGCTGTGGCATGGTTCAATGAAAGCCAGACTAAGCACTCAGAAGATGGGCTGAGGTTTTCATCTCTGCTCTGCTACCAACAGTGTGACCTTGGGCAAGTCATTTAACCTCCAAGTTTCAACATTTCTACCAAGGAAGAAAATGCTTGGGGAAGAGAAGGCTGAGGGCTTCCAACGTCCCCAGGAGATGATACCCAATTATTCTTAATGAAGGTAGATTCTGCAACCCCCAGTGGAATCCTGTCCCAGGAAGTGAATTTCAATCTCAGTAGTGTTAGTCACTAGGGCATCTCACCCTGATTCCATGGTTGTCAACAGAGTGTGCAGGGATTGCCACTGAGGACCTCAGCAGGACTTCCACACCTTGCTCCTGATATAGAAACAAAACCAGTATGCAATTTTTTCTGAGCTGTCCCAGAATAGGAGACCAGAGTTTTGCACTAAACTGATGGGAAACAGAAGTTCGGAGAGCAATGTAGAAATGTTCCCGTGACAATTTTTATAACTGCCAGTTTGTACGCCTTAATCCCTTTATCTTTTATCTATCCCCCCATAATCCCTCCCATCTGGTAACCATCAGTTTGTTCTCTGTATCTATGGGTTTGTTTCTGTTTTGTTTGTTCATTGATTTTGGTTTTGTATATTCCACATATAAATGAAATCATAGAGTATTTGTCTTTCTCTGACTTATTTGACTTAGCACAATACTCTCTAGGTCCATCCATGTTTTCACAAATGGCAAGATTTCCTTTTTAATGGCTGAGTAATATTCCATTGTATATATGTACTACATCTGTATAGTCAATAATATTGTAATAACTATGTATGGTGTTAGATGAGTACTAGGCTTATCTGGGTGATCACTTTCTAAGTTATATAAATGTCTAATCCCTATGTTGTATACCTGAAACTAATATAATATTGCATGTATTATATAAGTGTAATTGAAAAATTTAAAAATATTATTAAGAAAAAGAAATGGAGCAATGTCAAAGGAGAAGCCCACAGCCTCTTTCCTTGAGCTCCATTCAACCTAAGCAAAAAGCAGCTCTGGCCATTTAGAAGCCGGCATCCTCTGATTTCATTTGCCAATTCACATGAGCTTCTGGCAGACTTCAGTTACCAGTCACTCTGCTTCTCTGATTTCTTTCATTGTTCCAATATAGTGCTCTGAAAGAAATACTAAGAAGAGATCCATAGGGCTGTATGGCACATTTTTCATCCCAAAGAGAGTTGGTCCATAAGATTCTACTTTCTGAATCCCAAGAAAGAATGCCAAAATTTCAGAAGTGGAAGGGACTTTAGAAAGCCCATAACTTACAGGGGAAAAGCAGAGGCCCAGACTAGAGAAGTAATGTGCCTGAGTTACAGAAAATTAACGGCAGAACCACAAGGATGTCAGGGCCCCACTCTGCTCAGCTGAGTACTAATTTACCTCTTGGATGCTTTTGAACCTCAAGCTGAATCAGAGAGGAAGTGGGGGAGGATTCAAAAGTGGTTGTTGAACATTAGAATCAGGATATGGTGATTTGGCTGAATCTATAGATAATAACCACTTCCTGTGTTAGCTGATGCTAAAGGAGGGAAGATGGGGCAAGATTCCGGAGAAGGAAACGTGATAGTTAAGTGACAAGACTGTGGACTTCCACACAACTGTCCTCATCCAATCCATGCTGTTTTTCTCAGGCCACTGAGGGGAACACAAATCTGATTTTTCGGGGGTGGGGGGCGGTATTGGTTGGTGTCCAACACAGAATCATGAAATCAAAGAATAATGGAGTTTATAGGAACTCCAAGAGGATATCTGGTTTGGCATCATGTCTTCTAGTAACTAAACCATCTAGGACAGGTCATTTGATTGGCTGTCCTTTTTATTAAAGGAAATTAGGAAATAAAGTTCATTCTAGCTCTAACATGCAGAATTCCATGATCTCTGAAAGTGAAGACTTCCCAGCTTTTCCCAATATCTTTTTACAGTGTTTGGTCACAAGTGGTAATGCATATCTTGTAAGTAGCTCGTTTTCCTTTGCCCCAAGCTTAGATCATCTGTGTGGCAAACACTAAGGGTATGTTCAACTCCCAGTGGTTACTGTGGATTTCAGACCAGAACGGACACATGCAGCAACACTCCTAGTGTTTCAAGAAGGAAGAGGAGGAAACTTGTTCTGTTTTACTCATGTCAGTCTAAGCTGTTAATATTCCTGCAAATAAGATAACTCAAGGCAGGGCAGTCATGTTTGGAGTCAAGGGTACAGGTGTAGTCCCTCAGTGGATCCATCAGTTTCACAAGAAAAAGAAAAAGGAAACAAAACACAACAAATCATTTTTGTTCCTTGGAACTTCTGTAACCTTAACTGCAAAATGGCCTTGGGTATTCCTTTAGCCACAAAGGGAACCTAGAATGTCAATGTGGATTCCTTCTTTCATTTATTCATTCAACATTTATTAAGCCCCTACTATGTTCAAAGCACTAGGACACAAACATGTGGAGACAATAGAGCTGCCCTCAAGAAACATATGACCTGGTATTTGTTGACTGTCCTCATTCTCGTGATTGGACCCCAACACATGACCTACAATGCTATATTCATATCATCTTCACGCCAAATTACAATGTGATGCCCCTTGGAGACCAAAATACTTGCCTGTTTAATGATTCAGTATTCACTGTGTATCCAAAGATGTTTAGTGCCAAAACAGAGGCTCCCAAATAAATGCTCAATTAATGTTTCATGTGGATCTCGAGATGCAGGTCCATCCTATACAGAACCAGGTTGAGCAATTGACTTCATGGTATGGTTTAATGAATGTTATAAGACAATCTGCTCCCAAATATCTTTCTCATTGTGATGTGCTACAGTGCTTACAATTTTTGCCATAAGGGCCTTAACTTTGAGTAAGGTATTGCTCCAGCAAGTCTGAGTGAAAAGGAGCATACTCAATCAATTTCATTTCAGCAGACCTGAACTGAATCCCTGGTATGTGCCAGGAACAGTGTCAGGTAGTAAAAATACATAAGTAAACAAGATACAAATTACCTAGCAGGGTTAACATGTTGCTACATTCCCACTCTTTATCCCATTAATACATATCAGCTTATCAGATTAGTAGCTGTCCTGAGGGGCTGATATAGGACACGGGCAGGTAAATTTTGATAGGATATGAAAGCAGGATATGTCCAGGACACTGAACATTACCCAGGAGAATTCAGGCCTGGGTGAATATTAACACCAATTTGAATGACTGGGTACCAAGGAAATATGGAGAACAAAAGGGATCTGAATGCAAGAAACTTTTGTTTCACATTTTTTTCCCTAGGAGTTCTCATCATTGCCCTCTGGAATCTTCCCCTTTTTGGTCAACCTTACTAAATTCCTGGCTCAGATTTGGGCTTCTTCAGTGGCTTCTCTTTGTGTTAACATAACATTTAATATGGTCTCCTAGGTACTCTGAGGTGAGATTAATTTAACAATTTGTCTCAACGTCCATTAGATAGCAGCCTCCATCTCTCAAATGCAATTATCTCAGTCTTTATTCTCCTTTCTTGTGTCTTTCTGATATTTCCAGGGTTATTTTACCGATTTGTATCACTTCTGCCTCTGCCAACCCATTTGACTCTTTTTTTGTCCTCTTGGCTCATTTGAAAGCACCTACATTTACTGTGACACTTGAGGTGTGTCATCTCTTACCCTTTATCTGACAGAGACTTGAGTAACCCCAGGGACTGGGCCGGGAGGGCTTAAGAAAAACCACATGCTGCCTTTCACTCAAATTTTGCCACTGAGTCTGGCCCATGTGCAGATTTCGTCCCTACTTTTGTAATTTTCTTTCTGTAGTCTCATCTTTCCAACAACCTGGATTATTTAAGGGCCCCTTGTATTAATCAAGATTCTTTTTACTGTAAAACACAGAAACCCAAATCAAATAGCCTTAGGCAAAAATGGAAATTGTCACCAAGATTTCAAGGAAGGGTTGAATAATTGAACATGGAAGGGCAGGAATATAACTAGGCCTTAAGTACAACTGGTCTTTGAGTCCCGGATTCCATTGTTTCTTAGGCCATAGGGCAGGTTCTCATTGGCCCAACCTGGTTCAGTTGTGACCATGGGGGCAGTGTCACAGAAGAACACAGCAGCTCATACAGAAACCAAATGGCTGGAAATGGGGGAGAGAAGACATTTCTAGTCACCACACATTGCTGTTTCTAGAAATGGATGGGTTTGCTGAACAGAAAAAGTAATCTATCCATCACACCTCTTATTCTTCAGATCTGCCTGTATATGCCTAAATCACTATAGAATAGGTTCAAATTTTCACAGGACTTCTGGGCCCTTGAAAATCAGAGATGTGGTCAGATAGGGAGTTTAGATCCTTACCCCACTCACTGGCGACTTAGTTCTAGCCTAACAGGGACTCTATTAGACTAGGTGTTATATTTTTGGTTGTGAAATGTGCAGAGTGAACCTAGATTCCAGAGATAGCAACTTGCCCTCTTCTTGGCCAGCCCTCCCCTTCCTTCCATATTTTCCTATGTTGGTAAATGGCACTGTGGATAATCCAATAGCCCAGTCTGGAAACCTGGGTGTCATCCTTCATTTCTCTTTCTACCTTTGCTAATTCTACCTGCTAAATACCTTTAAAACTATCCACTTCACTCCAGCCCTGCTACCACCATCCTTGTCCAAGCCACCATCACCTTTCATCTGTGGCCCTTTAGTCATATACCCCACCAACCTATTTTTCACCTTATAGCCAGTGATCTCTTTTTAAAAAAAATCTGTTCACATCCCTCTCCTAATTAAAACTTTAGTAGCTTCCTAATATTATGTTTTTAACCCATCAATATGGCTAATAAGCCCCCACCATCACCATCATGCTTGACCTCCTGCTTATCTCCCCTGCCCCAACTCTCACATGGTCCCCTTACAGTGTCTCCCCTTATTCAAGGTTTTGATTTCCACGGCTTCAGTTACCCGCTGTCAACCATGGTCCAAAAAGATTAAGTGAAAAATTCCAGAAATAAACAATTTATAAGTTTTAAATTGAGCACCATTCTGAGTAGTGCGATGAAATCTTGCACCATCCCACCCAGCACGTGAATCATCCCTTTGTCCACCGTATCTACGCTACATACGCAACTGGTCATTAGTCACTTAGTAGCCATCTAGGTTATCAGATCAACTGTCAAGATATCACAATGCTTGTGTGCAAGTAAGCCTTATTTTATTTAATAATGACCCCAAAATGCAAGTGTAGTGATGCTGGCAATTTGGATATGCCAAAGAGAAGTCTTAAAGTGCTTCCCTTAAGTGAAAAGGTAAAAGTTCTCGACTTAATGAGGAAAGAAAAAAATCATATGCTGAGGTTGCTAAGGTTCATAGTAGGATGAATCTTCTATCCGTGAAATTTTAAAGAAGGAAAAAGTAATCTGTTCTAGTTTTCTGAGATAGAAAGAGAGAAATCACATTTACATAACTTTTATTACAGTATAGTTATAATTGTTCTATTCTATTATTAGTTATTGCTATTAATTTCTTACCAATAATAATTTAAACTTTATCATACATGTATATAGGAAAAAAACATAGTATATATAAGGCTTAGTACTATCCAATTAATACTTTCGGGCATCCACTGGGGGTCTTAGAATGTATCCCCCACAGATAAGGGGAGCTACTATACTCTCTGTCGTCTTCAGTCACGGACTTCTTTCAGTTTCTCAAATGAGCCACACCCTCTCCCACCTTCATTTTTTCATGTGCTGCTCCCTCTCTCTGTGACACTCTTCCCCCTACCTTTCATTCAGCTAACCCCTAATCATGCTTCAAGTCTCAATTTAAACATCATTTCCTCTGGTAACCATCTTTGGCTCCCTAGGCTGGCTTGTTTCCCTCTCAGACATTCCTGTAGCATTTAGAACCTGCCATTCAAACCTCATGTCCCATCTGTAATTACTTATCTACTACCTGTCTTCCCTCCCAACTGCAAGCTCCCTGAAGGTTCAGACCTTTCCTGTCTTGTTCATCACTGTGTCCCTAGAACCTACTAGGTCCTCAACAAATGCTTATGAGGAAGTGCTGCAAGGTAAGTCTATTGGGGTTTTTTAAATATTTTTTTATTTTGAAATAATTGCAAACTTACAGAAAAGTTACTGGAGTATCTAGCGCTCTTGTATACCATTTACCTAGATTCACATATTGTGAACTCTTTCCACACTTTATTATTTTCTATTTATGTAAATTTACATATTTTTTCCTGAATCATCTGAGAGTAAGTTGCAGACATGATTATTTTCTCCTAAATACTTCAGTAGTATTTCTTTTCTTTTTCCTTTTTCTTAATTGATTTTAGAAAGAGAGGAAGGGAGAGAGAGGAAGAGAGATAGAAACATGGATGAGAGAGAATATCGATTGGCTGCCTCCTGCATGCCCCCCAATTAGGGATCAGGCCCACAACCTGGGCATGTGCCCTGACCGGGAATTGAACTAGTGACCTCTTGGTGCATGGGTCGATGCTCAACCACTGAGCCACACCAGCTGGGCTTCAGTAGTATTTCTTAAGAATGAGGATACCCCCTTAAATAACATCCAGTACAGTTATCAAAATGAGGCAAGTTAACAAAGATACATGGGTTCTAATTCTTATTTTTAAAAAGGAGTAGCAAGCACTGGGAAGGGTGGCATTCAGGATTGAGTGCCCGCATTCACAGGGTCACCTCCCTTTGTCCTTCCCCCCTCTTTCTCTGCCCTTGTTCAGGGGATTCTTCAAAAGCAAACTGGGGTCTGGAAGGCAGAGCCTTGCTGGTTGTGTCCGTTCTCTTTGTGCCTCCTATTTGCTTCAGTAACTTGGCTGCACCCACGCCCATAGCTCGCTTCACCTAGAGTCCTGTCAGGAAGCTGGGAGCCTCCTGAACCCGATGGCTTTGTTCCACGAGGTCCCAGAAAGAGGAGGAAGCCCAGCCGACCAGGAATGGAATGTGGGAGGAAAGATAAGGCACAGGAAGTGGAAAGATGGTTCCCAGAACTCATAATCATACATGGGCATCTCAGAGTCTCAGAGAAGGGAAGAAGACAAGCTGTGAGGGGCGAGTAGGATTTGCACACCTTGGGTCCCAGGACCATCCGGCTCAGCTGAGTGGAATACCAAACGAGAGTGTCTCAGGGCTGCACTTCACCTCAGCCAGGCAATCGACAGGAGAAGCAGCGAGCGAGACCGACAGACTGTCACTGGCAAAATGAACTGTCACCTCCCATTTTTCAGAGGCGCGGCGGGATGAATTGCAGCCTTGAACCGTGCGGCCCGCTGCTGATTGAGTTCCGCTGTCTTAGAACCCCTTTGAACAAGGCGAGTTCATTTCAGACTGACGTCCCACCGCTTATCAATTTAGGAGCCAGTAAAATTAACCGCTTCGGAGCTGATTTGTTCCCTCCCTCTGCTTGGATGCCGCATCCAGAAAGGTCACCAAATAAATCTCTCTGCGACCTGCTAGCATAATTCGCAGCTTGGAGTCGGGGTCTCGGAAGACGAAACTGAGCGAACCGTATCCCAAGCCCGAAAGTTTACCGAGGCCCCCTTCACAGCCAGTGGCCCTTGGCAGCCGTGTGACAAGCCAGACCTTTGCTAGCTCTGTGTTGGCCCACATCAGCTTCTCTCCAAAGACAAACTATGGTTGAGAAGGATTGGGTAGCAGAGGTTACAGAAGACCCCTAGTCTTTCCTCAGAGACCTCTCTGTGCACCCTTTAGCTTCACTGAATGTTTGTGCGCCCCCCCAAAATGCGTATGTTGAAACCCTAGTCCCCAGAGTGATTGTATTTGGAGGCAGGGTGTTTGGGAGGTAATTAGGGTCAGATTAGGTCATGAGGGTGGGGCCCTCACCATGAGATTAATGCCTTTATAAGAGGAAGAGACGGCAGATTTTTCTTGCTTGGCCATGTGAAGATACAGCAAGAAGGAGAAGGCAGCCAGCTGTAAACCAGGAAGAGGGCTCTCACCAGAAACCAGACCATGCTGGCACCCTGACCCCAAACTTCCAGCCTCCAGAAATGTGAGAAATAAATGTTTGTTTAAGGCACTCAGTCCATGGCATTCTGTTACAGCTCAAACTAAGACAACATCAACATGGTAGGTGCCCAATAAATGTCTATTAAACCAAATAAGACTTGATATTTGCTTGGGCATCAATGATTAGTTTGAAAAGTTTGAACAAGGAAGCATGGACAGGGCCCTGGTGGGGGAGGAAGGGAAAGGGGATATTTGTACAGGGATATTTTTACTGTCACAGCCATTCATTGGGCCCCAGTCCATATTAGAAACCCTCTGGCAAGTTGAAATGCAGCTCTTGGGAGCAGAGCAGAGTCCTCTGTCTCCAGAAGAAAAAATGCCTTCTGTCCCACCCCACCTCATATACACACATACATACACAGTTTTCTGCTCACAAAGGCCTATCCAGTAAGTCTAATTAGCAAATCTTAGGGCTTCTCCTCTCTCCCACATCTAGGGCACAAATGATTTCCTCAACACTTTTTTGAACCTCTTCTCCCCACAGAACACTGGCAGTGTTTGTTTCTTTTCTTTTTAATATTCTTTTTCATTATTTTTTAAAAAATAATTTTTCTTTATTGATTTGAGAGAGAGAAGAAGGGACAGGGAGAGAGATAGAGACATTGATGAGAGAGAACATTGATTGGCCGCCTCCTGCATGCCCCCCACTGGGAATCAGGCCCACAACATGGGCATGTGCCCTGACTGGGAATCGAACCAGTGACCTCCTGGGGCATGGGTCGATGCTCAACCACTGAGCCACACCAGCCAGGCAACAGTGTTTGTTTCTGAAAATACAACTGAACAGTCTCAGGATCATTTTAAGGTTTGCACTCTCAGATGCTCTCTACCTCTACCTGGAAGC
The DNA here is from genome assembly GCA_030848825.1 of Tadarida brasiliensis. Lineage (NCBI taxonomy): Eukaryota > Metazoa > Chordata > Mammalia > Chiroptera > Molossidae > Tadarida > Tadarida brasiliensis. The sequence goes on from CM061273.1 coordinate 40,609,747, forward strand.
ACTTTCTTCTCACCAAAGGCATCTCATCTTAGAGGGACAGGAGACATCTGGTTCCCTTAGGCAACTATGCAGGAAAGAAAGACTTGTGAAGACTGCTTCAGACAGGAAAACTAGTACTCTCTTTGGCAAGGCATCATAGTGAAGGCCAAATGATGTCTATACTCCAGCTACTATCTACCAACTGGCCAAATTAGTGGTCTCTGCTGACCAAAGAGAATGAGTTGATATTCCTGTTTTCATCCTAATGGTTTATTTATGTGTTTTCATTGGGAACTTTGGGCCTTACACCTGAAGTAGGAAGACCTAGTCTTCAAATCTAGTTCTATCTTCCCTAGCTATAGGACTCGAGTGAATTACTTAACTTACCCAAACCTCACTTTCCCCATCTGTAAACCCACTCAGTTGTTAAAAAATTGCAATAACTTCATGTATGTGAAAGCTTTAGTAAACTACAAAGTTATATATGAATACTGAGGTTTATTCATGTTAGTCTCAGCAAGAGCAACAAGAAAAATATGAGAATAAATGCCATACAGTATCTCAAAATTTGATCCAGCAATTCCACTTCTAGGAATCTATGCTACAAAAATGCTTACATATGTGCAAAAGGATGTATGTATGAGGAATTTCACTGCAGCTTTTTGAAAAATTGGATATAAGTTACATGTTGTTAATAGAGGAATGGGTAAATAAATGATCATGCATATATAATATACAATACTGCACAGAAGTAAAAATAATAAGATAAAGTAAATAAAAACTTTTACAGTTGTTAAAGTCATGCATCAATGTCAACTTATATAAATTAACAGGTGTGGCTATCATTGGATATTTGAGTGTTCATTAGATACTTGAGTCAAGAGGGATCATAGAAAAATACATCCAGTTAAACCTTTAAACCTAAGCTTTAAACAAAATTGGGTCATCCCACATATAATAGTTGCATATTCATTTTCTATATCTTGGACATCTCTTTAGGTCAGTACTTTTTTACTTTTGTAATTTTTTAAAAATTGCATAATGAAACATAGGCCATGGATTATAAAGATAGTTCTCTGGGTTTAACTATTGTGAAAAGAAAGAAGACTTGTAGGTAGCTTAAGTATGTCTTCAGGAACACAAATCTATAACATTCTTGTAGAGTAAAAACAGACTCTTGTTATAAGTTGAAACAGCCTTAACCTAAGAATCAGACATCCAGCACTCTTGTCCCAGCTCTACTATTAACTTACAACATGACATCAACCAAATCACTTATCTGGGCCCCAGCTTCCACATCCAGATAATGAAAGTGTTAAAGTACATGTTCTCTAAGGTCCCTTTGAGCTGAAAGTGTGGTGGTTCTATGAAGTCACTTTTCAAAGATTCAATAAAGAATGTTTATATATAATAATTGTCTGGTCATTTCTGGCACTAACAGGAAGACTTTAAACAGGACTTAAATACTCAACTTACATGCAGAGCAGCACACTCAGAATTTTTTTTACTTAAATAAAAAGGTTCTTGCCCTCAAGGAAACTTTAATTAAAAAAAAAATAAAAAGAAAGTTAAATTTATAGAAATACAGGAGTACCAAGTTTTCAAAAGGAATGTGCAAAGTGAGATTGTTCAGGTAGATCAGTGAAACTCAAATTTATGGTCCTAAAAGCCCTAAGTTTCTTCAGAGGAGTTCAGAGCTGCTTTAGGGAAGGGCAAGAGGGTGAGGGAGTGATTGCTGCCACCTCTCCATCCCTGGCTTAATCAGAGTAGCTATGTTTCCTTGTATCATGTACCTAAGAAATCTAAGAAAGACTTCTAAAGAAATAGGGCTGCAACAATATAATTTTTAAAACCACTGGCTTAGATGATTTCTAAGGCCCATCTCATCTTTAAGTTTTCACAATTTTATGCTCTAAGATGTATGTAAAATAAGTTTTTATATTCTGCATTCAGCTTTGCATGTACATGGGAAATTAACTTTGTCAAGCTTAATGCTCCTGTAAAACAAATAATTATTCTGTAATATGAATAATGAACTCTAGATATATCTATTTAACAGACTCAGATTTTCCTGTCCTGAATTTTCTAAATGTGAGGCACATAATTACAAAAGAATTGGATGAGAACATGAGGCAGACAAAGGGTTATAAAAAAGATTTGCAAGACCCAGAGACATAGAAGTAGGGTACAGACTGACAAACCTCAGAAGAGGGAGTGGGGGGGGGGGGAGATAAACCATAGAATTTATATGCATGTATGGAAAACCATGGACATAGACAACAATGCCGGGGATGGGGTGGGGCAGGGGGCGGATTGGGAGGAGGGTGTCAATGGTGGGGAAAGGAGAAACATCTGTAACAAAATAAATTTTTTTAAAAATGCAAGATCCCTGGGACACATGGAGAAGCTGTTGGTTTCATCAGTGAGACCAGAGATACTGAACTAGAGCTGGAATTCCTGGGCTCCACCATTGAATTAGGTAATTTCTGGTTCATAGAACACTTCTCAGAAAATCCATAGAAATTGCCACAATTGCTAACTGCTTCCCATGCACTATTTTATTTGATCCTCCCAACTCCATGAGAGGGTATTATTTTATTCCCCATTTTACAAACAAGAAAACTGGAACCAAGGATGGTAAGTACTTTGCTTAAGGTCACAGAGCCAGGGTTCAACCCAGGAAGTGTGATAGCAAAGCCCATGCTCTCAGCCACCACAAGTTCTACTCCAGGTTGCTATTGGCAACTTACAGATGCTGGGCAGGCATCTTGCCCTCTAAACACGGAAGAAGTCAAATGGAACTCTGCCTCTGATTCTTCTATAAACTCATTTTGTCTCATTATCCAATCACAAAAAAGGTTTTTCACTTCCCTTATCAAGGCTGGCCCTAGATAAAAATCAAGGTAGCTGCAATTTGTTCACCTTCCCTCTTTCTGTATCAGCAGCTCTTTCTTCACCCCAGGAAGAAAAGTATTCTCTTCCAGATCTGTTCTCTGCCTTCCAAACTAAAAACTAGTTAGCTAACCTCATGTATAATAAGGCTAATAAGGATAGCTAGTGTTGATATATTAATGTATGACTTCTTTTAATAATGTATTTTCACTTTTACTAGGAACAATTCCTTGACCTAATATTAGGAGCCATTTCTAATGGTGATTGCACTATGCCAGCATTCAGGGAGCATGGGAATTGGGAAACAGTTGGCAGAAGTGCTTTAAGAACACCTATTTAAAAACTCCTAAAACCATGTCACCCACCCTCTTTGTGTAGAAGAGTCAGAACTAAAATGGCAAAGCACATAGATACTAACGCTGAGAGTATGTATGGTCTCTACTCTGGCCAAATGAGTTGATCAAAGAAATAAACTTTACTCTGTCTCAAAAGTTTGAGGTTCTCCTACTGACCTTCAAGTCACATTAGGGTCACCTGCATGACAGACTCTCCCAAGGAGAAAGGAGTCAGCACTCTGTTTGAGTGGTATGAGGCTAGGCTGTCAGTGATGGCAGGAGTCACCTAATAAGTCCCTTTCACTGTGCATATGAGGAAACAGACCCAGAGAGATAGGTGCCTGTTTAAGACCATGAAGCCAAAGCCAGAAATGGAACTAAATACTTTATTTCCTTGAGTTGATATATATTTCCTTGCTTTTTAATTTATTTAAAGCACCATATGCATGTTAGTTATTGTTAAGCCTATTTGCCACAGGGTTCATTAACCTAAAGAATCTAGCCCAAAGGAATTGTGGCTAAGGCTTCTGGAGAGCAGCAGACAGCATCATCCAAATCTCAGAAAATTTTATTTAATTAGTGGAACCTAATTCACAGCTAGAATCTTATCTGGAAAATATTTAGTTTTCTAACCTCTGCAGTACCAAAACAAAAAACAAAACAAAGAAAACCCCACCAAAACCTATGGGAACAGATACCGAGTGCTAATTGATCTTATTCAGTACATTAGGTATTAAATTTTTTAAGATCCTTCCTGAACCTTTATGAAGTTGACAGAATTGGTATCTTGTTTTAATTTATATTTATTTAATTGTTAATAAAGATGAACTTTTAAAAATGCATCTATTGGCCTTTTGTTTACTTCTTTTATAAATTACTAGTTCTACTCTTTACCTGTTTATATATATATACATATTTGTTACAACACTAAGGATATTAGCCCATTAACCAAAGACAATTTTCAAAATGTGGAATTTTGTCAGGAGCTGGCCCTGATCTGACTAACCCAGCTGATGGTCCCTTTGTTGGGCATCACCTCAATACTTAAAACATATTTGGTTTGTTCTATAGGTATTAGCTTAATTTAGTGTGTGCACACGCCCCGCCCCCCCCCCCCCGCCCCTAACACACACACACACACACACACACACACACACACACACACACTTGGCAGCAGAATCAAGTTTTTTTTCAGGGACATAGGACTACTACAGAGCTCTGCAGATGTCATGGACAGAAAAACACCAGTGGTCTGGAGACGAAGGCACAGAAGCCAGAAAGTGGGTGGTCTCTCTTGCTCAAGAGTATGATGAAGATCTAATGCTGTGAGGTCAGTGAGCAAGATAGGGTGGAGGAATCAGATCCCGGATGACAGGACACTGCTGTTCAGGAAGACTTTGTCACATCACAAGTTAACAAAACACGTCTAAATGACCTTGATCTCCCTTTATACTTCCTGCCTAGGTAGGAGGATGTGGTCTCAGGAGCTAGTCTAGCACCGCAGATATGAATACAATGTCTTTTGCTGGTTAAGGAAGTAGTACATAGAGTGGCAGCTGCATTTAAGTCCTTAACTGTTGTTGTAGATATTTTATTGTGTTCTATGTCTTATCAAATATACTGTAATTTGGCAGATTCTGTACATAGCTTACCCAATACTGATACTTATTCTTTTTGGCAGAGTTGCCTCTCATTATAGAGCCTAAAAATACTACATTCTTGCTTTCCCTTGCTGCTAAAGATGACCACATGACCCAGTTCTGGCCACAGAGAGGTAAAAAGAATATACTAAGAGATGTCTGGGGACATTTTCTTCTAGTTAAAAAGATGAGTATGCATGAGGCTACTGCCCTTTCCTCCATGTCTGTGAACACAGTGTGTGAGGACATGATTTCTTTAACAATGGCAACCACCCAACAACAAGCTGAAAGACCAAGAGCCAACATGGAGGGTAAAGAAACAAAAGGATGAAAGGAGCCTGGTCAGTTGTAGTATTTTTTAGCTGATGACCCAAAATAGGACCTTTACACTTCTTGGGTTTTTTTTTTTTTTATCCTCACCCGAGGACATTTTTTCATTTTTTGTTCAGATAGAGTAGGAGGGAGAGAGAGGAAGAGAGAGAGAAACATCGACGTAAAAGGGACACATTGAGTGGCTGCCACCTGCACGACCGGGGCCGGGGACAAACTGCAACTGAAGTACATGCCCTTAGCGGGAACCAAACTCAGGTTTCTCTGGACCGCAGGCCGATGCTCTAACCGCTGAGCCAAACCAGCCAGGGCTATCCTTCTTGTTTTGTGAGATGATAAAAACTCTATTGAGGCTTTTTGTTAAGTATTCTTGTTATCTGCCTCTGAAAGCATTTTGATCTTTCAAAATACAAAATAGTACTGGAAGTGTAAGTATATAAAATATGTTAGTGTATGGCCCCGGCTAGGATGGCTCAGTTGGTTGGAGCGTTGTCCAATGCACCAAAAGGTTGCCGCTTTGATTCCTGGTCACGGCACATATCTAGGTTTCGGGTTCAATCCCCAGTGGGAAGGCATACGGGAGACAACAGATCGATGTTTCTCTCATACATCGATATTTCTCTTTCTCTCTCCCTCTCTCTCTCTCTCTCTGCCTTCCCACTTCTCTAAAATCAGTAAAACATATCCTCAGGTGAGGAATATATATATGTTAGTGTGGTAAGGACCAGATGGTGTAAATAACTGATACCAGGATATGCTATAGAGAGGTGTTGGGGAAAAGGGGAAGCAGGTCTCACTCCTGGACATACTGATATAATTGGCCTGGGTACAACACAAACATAGGTCTGTTTTTTAATTAAAAAAAAAAAAAAAGCCCCCTAGGTAGCTCTAATATGAACAGTCTTTAGAATCTCTGATCCAGTCCAACTCATTACAGTTGGGGAAACTGAGCAGTATGACTAATAAAGATCATATTATGCAAAGTTTAAGCCAAGAGAGAATTGTGCAAAAGAGTCAGTTCTTCCCCTTACCTCGGCCCCTCAGTGTTCTTCCCGACAGATATCCAGTGTCTTCTTTCTAATTCCTATCTGCACTGAGCTCCCAAAATATCTCACCCTCCAGGGTGAGGCCCTGTTTCCTTTCCTAGGTCCCTATTCCGGTCAAAATTCTCATTCCCTCAGGGATCTGATGGACAACTAGCAAACTAATCGTAAATGAATTCTAGCCAAGGTATTAATGACAGATAATGGTTTAATGCATTCTCCTTCCAGATAATAGTCCATTTAAATAGAAGCCTTTAAATGCCTTTAATTCGAAGGAAACAGCCTGAGAAGTGCAGGGACAGCAAATACCTGGCACATTTGGCTTCTCTCTCCCTAGAAAACATCTCCAAATTGTTACCAAGGCCTTCTCTGCTAATCTTGGACACAGCCTAAAAAGTCCACAGGGCTCTGGACAACCCCTACCAACCAGTGATGGGAGTTACCAACCATGTAAGATGAAGTCTATTCGCCAAGCCTCTTGTAGAACAAATATTTGTCCAGGAGTAAGGAGACTTGAATCCTACTTTGGGGCTTTGACATTACTTGGATATTTAGCCCTAAACAAACTATTAAATATTCCCGGGTCTCAATTTCCTTACCCATAAAATGAGAAAATAGACATTAGAATTGGCCATCTCTGATGAATACTTTGTGATCTGTCAGAGACTCTCAAAGCCTAATCTGATAGCTTTCTAAGCTGCTTTCCATTTTTGCATTGCTTCCCACCAGGGAAGGAAATTCACTCCCAACAGGGACACCACCTTTCTAGTTCTATTGAGGAATTTTTCTGTCCCTAAAAGGTCCTGGGGAAATCATGTAAACCAGCATTTTGGGCGACTGCTAAGAAGCCAAATCTTGTGACACCTGGAACTCGATCATGTGGTTTAAGCAACCCAAGAGCGCGGGGTGGAGAGTGTTCTATCATTGGCCAGAGGGGCAGAGCCTCCACAGCAATGGGTGTGACCGTCCAGAAGACACATCAAGTAGGGAAAAAATCAGGTGTGCAGATAACGTTTTGTAAATGCCTGTCTAATTCTCAATGCTCCAGGAAGGAATCTCAGAGATTAAATTAAGCTGTTAACCCTCTAGGCGCTCCTGTCGTTTATTGTTAAGGAATTAATAGGAATGCGGGAATGCAGATGGCCTGGCTGTCAGCTCGCAGAGGCGATTTTTTCTGATCTCCACGGACGTTTCCAGCATCTTTCATTAAGCGCTCATGTACCAATTTGTCATTTTAACCGAGCAGGAAAGAAACTCCCACTGAACTCCCTCGCTCAGGTGCTGGGAGTTAAATCCTCCCACGACACGGCCTGTAAGATTGCATGCATCCTCAAGGGAGACGCAGCTCCGGGTGCTAGTGAGTGGCTTCTGATTGGGGTGGGTAGGGCGGAGCCATTCCAGGAAGGAAGTCGGGATCCCCAAGCCCGGCTGTCCTGGGCACCGGTCTCAGGAGACTGTAGGAGAGCCCGCTCTAGCAATCCTGAACAGAGCAGAAATGTAAAGAAATTTAGTTCTTTTAACTTCCTCAAGCGCTCCGAGACACAGACAGCGTGCTCAACGAGGGGAGGCGCCACCTACAGGAGAGAGGAAGACCTGCAACCTGATCTCAAGAACTCAATGGCTGAGTGGCAGAGACTGTCTGGGGACCGCTCCTCCGCGTCGTCATAGTCCTTGACGTTGATCGAATGTTTTATTGGTGCCAGACACTGTCCTAAGTGCTTGACATGTATGAACTCTTTTAAACTTCACAACAACCTTATGAGGTAGTGTTATTGTCATCCCTATTCTAGAGAAAAGAAAACTACAGCTCCAGGAGAGTAACTTGCCCAAAGTCACACAGTTAAGAAGTGGGAGGCCAGGATCCCAACCATGAAAGTCTGGCTCAGAGCCTGGGTGCTCAACAGCTATGCTAAGAAGAGTATGGTGGAATGGTTAGAGTAAGTCCCAACTCCACTCATGATTCACAGTGTAACTCAGAGCCAGGTATTTAACTCAATGAGCCCTCAATTCTGTACCTTGGGGTTCCCATATGTTTGCGACTCCCTTACTCAGTTGGAGAGAAAATTGTTGCTAAGGCAATTGTAATCTTGTTCAATAAAAAGCGGGAGGGAGAGCCCTGGCTGGTGTGGCTCAGATGGTTGAGTGTCACCAGTTTGATTCCCAGTCAGGGCACACGTCCAGGTTGTGGTTTCAGTCCCTGGTTGGGGCGCATATGGGAGGATGTTTCTCTTTCTGTCTCTCTCCCTCTCCCTTCCTCTTTCTCTAAAATTAATTTTTTAAGAAAGGTGGGAGGGGGTAGGGATAGTAGATATTGTGTAGCTCTCCTCTTCTTCAATTTATAGATGAGAATCAGAGAGATAGGGGACCCAACCATGGTTACATTCAGTGACAGGACAAGAACAGTAGGTTTCCTGACTCCCAGTCCTGTGCTTTGCCGCCATATAATATTCCCTCTTTAATCATCCATAGCCAAGACTGATTCTATACATAGAATAAAGTTAATCACACACAATATGACTTCAGAGGCTCCAGGTCCACCCTCTGACCAAAACATGCTTTTTAAAAATTTGCTAGTATTAACCTGGTAGCTCCCATCTGAAATCCCACCACTAGTGACTCTTTTCTTTCACTAAGACTTTGATCTTAACTACTCACGCCCAGTAAGGCTTTTACTGTTGACTGTCATTTTATGTATATGTGATTGAGTTCTATAGCAGTGCTACTCCAAGTGTGGTCCACAGACAGCAGCCTCACTGTCATCTGCATATTGTTAGAATTGCAAGTTGTGGGTTCCATCCCAGACCTACTGAGTCAGAACAACTTGATTCTCAAACTTTGGCATGTGTGCTTAAGTTATTGCCTGAAGAGCTTTTTAAATACAACTTTGTGGGACAATCCCTTCCTATCCCATCACCAGAAATTCTGATTCAGCAAGTCTGGGGAAGGGACCCAATAATTTGCATTTCTAACAAGTTCTTAGGTGATGCAGCTGCTGATGCTCTCAGGACTATATTTGAGTAGCACCTACAAAGTTCCTAATAGCAGATATTGAGAGGGGAAAAGAAAGAGAAGAAGCACCCTGAGGTAAAAAGAGAGAGAAAGGTTGTTATCAAGGGTGAAGGGGATATAGAATATGGAACGTTGGAGTCAGAGCTCCTGAGATGTAGGTTCATAATTGTGCCTGTGTCTTTACAGTTGAATAAGTTCAAATATTAAAACCATTAATGATGTAATACAATACGTATTTTAAATGTTTGTAAGCTGAATTTATCTAGCTGTGGTAAAATCCGTTCTTGCCTCATCTTTTGCTGAGCCCTGCCTGTCTCAGTTACAAATGGAAATCTCCTCGTCCCCTCTGACCATCAGTTAGCTCTCCAATTTCATTCCAGAGTTAAGTGCACTGAGGCGGCAGACAAAGCTGGCCCAACGGCAGGAATACTGTTCCCCGATGGTATCAGAAGCTCTTCTGTATTTATGTTTGCTGTGTGACTGTCACTTGTATACAATCACATAGAGATTCTGATATTAAGACTTGGGCTGCAAATCACCCCCATGGCACAGCTCTGGTGCAAAAGGGAAAGAGGCTTCAGTGGCAACCAGATATCAAACACGAATTACATTGCCCTTGTACCAAAATAGGCATCTTTAAGAAATCATGTCTTCTTGTCCTTCTTTGCTGTAGTTCAGGTAATATGGTACGCAGAGGAGCCCAGATAGATAACAATCTCTTCTATTTGTAAAGGTCACTTGTGAAGGAAACTCCATAGCCTCCCTGTGGTGTGTATTGTTGTTCAGCAAATATTCAGTCTCCTCTATTCCCCTCCGTGGAGGGCGAAAACTTCCCCACTACACTGATGATGGGTTTAGCCATGTGACTTGCTTTGGCCAATGGACGGTAAACAGAGGTTTTAACTCTACTTGCTTAGTTTGGCTTGACTTCTTCCATTTCTACCTTTGGTCATGAGAAGAGGATGCCTCTGTCTGGTCATGAGAAGAGGATGCCTCTGTCCCTTTGGCCTGGGTCTTAGAATGAGAAGCTTTATGGAGTAAACCTGAACGAGATCCACAACCTGCAACAGAGGCACTACAGCCAATCTGCAAACCTGTGAGCGAGAAATAAGTGTTGTAACCTCTGAGGTTATTTGTTATACAGCACTATTGTAGTAAAGTTGACTGATACACTCCTTCAGACACTGGTTCCAATGCAGTTTGACAGAAAGTTCTTCACTGTGTCTAACCTGAATCTCTCATACATTAAGGTAAAGATCCATCCCATCTGCAGTCCAAGCAAGGGGTCACTAAATTACATCCTTGATTCTAAATGTCCAAGAAATGGAGCTTGATTTCTTTAATATATAATTAGCTAACAAAATAGAGATGTACTCAGGGAATTATTTGTTTTACAAAGTATTATGTATGCTTGTCCTTATTGGAGCTATTAGAGGGCAGGTCCCCAAGAAGTAGCTGTATCCTTTAGGAACCAGAGAGGTAGCAATGGGAGAGACGAGAGTTTGGAAACCTGATTAAAATATTGTAGAACTCTCTTATTCTCTCAGCTCTTTCTTAGCAATTTGCAATTATTTTATTAATTTGCCTGTTTCCTTTTTTTTTTTTTCTTTTGTCTCCCCCACTAGAAAGTATCTCCATATGGTCAGAGTCAGTGCTTACCATGTTTACTGCTGTCCTCCAATACTCAGCAGACTCTGGCATGTAGCAGTAGCTCAAAAAATATTTGTTGAATAAATAAATAAATTCTAATAAGGCATGTCACTAGACCACATAGGGAGAAACAGTGAAAAAAAGCATGGGAATTTACAATCTAAAAATCTGGCTCCAACCTCATGTCATCTTAGACAATTCAGTGGGTACCTAATTAGGGAAAACTTTGAATACCAACAACAACAATAATAATAATAACTCAATGGGGAGCCACTGAGGAATTTTGATCTGGGGAAGGACGTGATCAAGACAGCATCTTGGGATGATGTATCTACTTGCCATGTTCAGGGATGGTTTAGCAGAGAGAGAGACCAGTTAGGAGGCAATTTCAAAGGGAGGTGATAAGGGCCTGAAATGTGAGGCAGCAGCAGGAGTTAAAAGGAATGAGATTGGGATGGAAGGTTCCATAACCCTATCACCTGATGGGAAAAGGGTGCAGCACAGAGGAAGTGTCTAAGATAGTGCCATGATTTTATACCTGGAGAGCTGAAAGAATACAAGTGCTCTTAAGAGAGACATGGAAAGTTGGAGAAGAGGCCAACTGTGTTTGGGTGAGATGATAAGTTAATTTAGACAAACAGAATTTTAGACAATGACTGGCTATTAAGTTAAAACACCTAGCCCCCAGTTAGAAATCCAGGACTGCATCCTGAGAGAGAGAGGTCTGAGCTGGAACACCGCACATAGATATTAGACTCACAATGGTGGTAGGTATCAGAAGAGAAAAGCCAAAGACTGAAGCCAACCTTGCAACCAGCCTAATTAGAAGGGGCAGGAGGGGAAAGAGTGACTGGTGAAAGAGACAGAGCCAACAGGATCAGCAAAGGGTCTCAGAAGCCTCCCCCTCCAAAAAGGGGGGTTTGATGTCTAGCCCTCTCTTGTCAGAACAGCACTGGCTGTCAGACTTTGTGAAGCCTCCTTCAAGAGCAGAGGGAAACATCCTTTAACCTGACTCCCTTGCCTCTAACCACCTGGGTGGCTGGGGGCCCCAAGGCTTTGTGAGCCTTTGAAGAAAAATCCAGGGACGGGAAAATGGAGAAATGTAATCAATAACAACAAGCCTTGTTTTTTTCCACTTCATATGCAGGAAGCGATCCAGTGCTGTAGCTGGTGCTATGATGGGTGTATTCTAGATGTTCAAAAGGTCATCTGGCATGGAGACAGGCTAAATTATGGCTGGAGTGTATGAATCTGAGGAGGTTCTCCATTAACATTTATTAGGAATTGTCATCGCTTCAACCCGAATGGGCCCCAGATGTGGAAACCCCGGCTGCCCCAGACTTCTCTTCCGGGCTGCAATCTCTCCTCTGATTTATTGTTATTAAACATGACCAGATTTTGTAGAGGGGAAAATTGAAGAAAGCAACACACACATGGGGAACTGTTGGGTGGAGGCTGCCAAGAGAAACAAACCATTTTATTACTTCTGGTGGCAGTAGGAACACATGGAGATGCAAAGCATTGTTATGAGACTCCATAGTGCCTCTTTCCTAAATCACAAAGATATAGGCCTGGACTTCGAGGCAGTCTGTTTAAAGGGCAAATGTCTTAACCCTGAGGATAAGAGAGCGGCAATTGAAAGTAATGAGAAATGCTAAGAATAAAGAATCAGTGCTTAGAATTTTGGAAGCCATGGCAAGGACCCTTTTCCTCAAAATGTCTTACCTTCCAGGGCAGATGACTTCCTGGGAGTCAGTCACACTCACTGGATATTAGGTCACTTTTCTTATCAATATTTACTCTCCTACTGTGTAACTACAAGCTTGTAATCTATTTCATTTATTCATTCATTCAACACAATTTTATTAAGCACATACTCCGTATCAGGCATTGTTGTAGGTATTGAAGAAATATTAGTAAGGAAGAGAGACAAAATCCATGCTATCAGGGTACTTACATATATCAGTATGGGAACAAAATCAGAAAATACAAAAAAAAATTAGCTGCTAGACAAAGAAGTGTGTGAAAAGGAAGCCAACATAGGGAAAGGACACTGCATTGGGAGTCAAGAAATCTGAATTCCAGTCTTGTGGCCTTAGGTAAATTATTTAACTTCTTCAAAACTCAGCTCTTGTTTGTAAAATGGTAGTAAACCTGCCTCACCTTATCTTATAGGTTTGTTGTAAAAATTAAATGAGGTAATATTTTTTACTAGTTCCTTATAAATTGTAAATTGCTCTATGATATCCAATGTTTTTATGACAGTGCCCAACAAATGGTACAGTGAGTGTTATGGGACAGCATGACCACTAGTCAGGAATCTGGAGATGCTTCCTCTTCTGCTTTCTCTCGGAAAAAGGAGCAAACAGCACTATCCCCAGGCTGCTGAGCACATGATCCTTGGGGAGTCTCTTACTAGTTGAGTCTGGGTATCTGTTGCTTCTCTCACTAACAGGCCATCCCTGGGAAATCCTCACTTGACTATGCTTTTTTCCTAGACCCGTGCATGGAAATTATCCAATGTGGGAATGAATATAGGTAATGAGGAACATCTTGAAAGGCAGTAGGTCTAATTACCTTTGTTGTTGCTTTGTCCCTCTTTCAGAAGATGATCCAAATTCTGAGGAGAAGGAATTGTGTTAAGCCATCTTGATCCATCCTCCAGCTTTATATTCCTCGCCTCCCCCAATACACTTATATCATATATTTATACCCACCAGCACACACATCTGCATTATGTCTGGAATCAATGGAGATGTTCCTAGAGCCAACCTTTTTTTTAATCCTCACCCGAGGATATTTTTCCATTTATCTTCAGATAGAATGGGAGGGAGGGAGAGAGAGAAACATCTATGTGAGAGAGACACATCGATTGGTTGCCTCCTACAGGTCCGGGGACCGGACTGCAACCAAGGCACATGCTCTTGACTGGAATCAAACCCACAACTCTTTAGTCCAAGGGCCAATGCTCTAATCGCTGAGCCAAACCAGCCAGGGTGAGCCAACCTTTCAAATACAGGAAATTGAACCAAGTGTCCAGGGGCTAAGGCTACAGCTGCTTCCTCCTGCTGTAGGGGTGAGGACAAGGAGAGAAAGAAGTAGACAGGGGAGGTTGAGGGGAATTAGGAATATTCCCTAATGGTTTCCTCCATTAGAGGTCTACCTTTAAGTGCTGGGGGTCTCTGCAAACATACCTTTTTCTGCATGGTCTTGGGAGAGCAGGAGGAGAGAGAACATAATTGTAGGATGTTGCTAGATAGTTGGATTGTACCAGAAGGGTATTTTGGGGAAAAGGAAAAAAGGAAGAGGTAAGAAGTGAGAAGGAAAGGAATAAGGGGGTTTTCATAGCTCTGATTTTTCATTAACTAGACAAGCTTAGGGGGATAAGGTAGGTATAGCCTAAGACCCTCTTAAAGTCCACAGGTCAGCAGCATCAGCATCACCTGGGATCTTAGGCCTCAACTCACACATATGGAATCAGAAATTGCGTTGTAATTCCTAGATGGTTAGTATGCCTATTGAAGTTGTAGAAGCATTAGTCTAGGATGATAGGATGGGAATGACTTCTTGCAATGAGCCACTGAGCCACCTATGCTGGATGATCTATCTCTCTGCCTTCCAAATCCACTCTCCATCCTTCTCCTCCCCTGCTCTGGATGCAGATGCTGGGAAGTGACTTTTATGAATTGCTTCAACAGGCTTCTTTGTCCTCTGACTTCTGGTTGGGTTCAGTCAATGGTCAATGTTCAAGGCACAGTGGCTTTACCCGAAGTTTTTTAAAGGAGAATAGGAGGACACGTTTATATTATGCAGCAAGTCACTGGAGAAGACTGAACACAGAGAGAATGTGAGATTGGGGTTTTTATTCCTCTGACTCCTTGCCATCTGGGCCTCAGTTTGACAATGACTGTGTTCCTCATCTAAAGGCCACAGCTCCTGTGGGGCACCCTCTCCAAAGGCTCTCTTCAGATGCTGGGGGATATTCCTTCCCTAACCCTTCTGGTCTAGAGTGCTAATGGTTCCCCACTCTGGCTAACTTCACCATTCCTTGTGGATTTCTCTGAACCCTGCCCATAGCTTTGTAAATATGCCTTTATTAAACTCTTCTCTAACAAACCTTGTTCGAGTGTGTCATCTTTTCCCCACCAGAACCCCAATCAATATGGGGTCCTGGAGAAGAGACTCAGAAGGAGTTCTTGCTCATGGTTAGGGAATAAGACTAGATGAGCACTTCAAACTTAAGGGTCATTGTCAATCTAGCATACTATTGTGAGATTCTTATTTCTGGAATAGAAAAACATATCACAGGAGCACTTGACACTTTCTTCAGTATGACTTGGCTTCTGTGTTACAGACTATCTGTCTTTCTTCAATATGCATTCTTTTTTTTTTCTTTTTCTTTTTCTTTTTTCTTTTTGTTCAGATAAAGTGGGAGGGACAGAGAGAGAGAGAGAGAGAGAAACATCGATGTGAAAGGCACACATCGAGTGGCTGCCACCCGCACGACCAACCAGGTCCAGGGACAAACTGCAACCGAGGTACATGCCCTTAGTGGGAACCGAACCCGGGTCTCTCTGGACCGTAGGCCGACGCTCTAACCACTGAGCCAAACCAGCCAGGGCTGCATTCTTATTTGTGCATTCATTTGATTGCTTCTTTTATGTGCTCTGATGGGAGATTGAATCCATAGTCTTGGTGTATCTGGACGATATCTAACCAACCCAGCCAGGGCTGTGAGCACTGATTTTAAATTTTTAAGAATTTTACAAAACAGTTGTTGTTTTTAAAAAACTAGAATTATATAAAGTTATAATTAAATAAATTATATTTTTAAATGAAAATAATAAATACTAAAACCACACCCCTTCCTAATTGCTTTGCTAAATCTTACTATAATCTAATTTTGGTGGGTTATTTATGTCTGTTGGTGGAAATACTATATAATGGTGTACACTGCACATGACTTCCCAATTTTGCATACAATTATGTTATAATGATAGTTTGAAATCGGGCATGGTGGGAATATTTACAACAAGGAAATTGGCAAATGCTGCATATTGGAACAGAACTTTTCTTCCAGAGGGTGGTTTGTTAAACACCGCGAGGTTAGTCTGGCTGGAGAGATGTATGGGAGGGAGGGGATCTTTTGAGATGGTCATGGTACTTGGACTTGGATAGTTTTAGGGGAGATCAATATGCCTGGTTTCTGTGGAGAGAAAGCAAAGTGGAACAAATTTGGCATTTGCCTAAAAATAAATTGAACAGAGTAGGGGAAATGTTGTCTTTGGCTCCTTAGGACAGGATGAATTAAGCAGGCCCTTTAGCATGTGTGGTGTGGGATTAATAATAGCTTACTTTTACAATTGGGTTGGTTTTTTTAAAGATCTAGAAGTACCTCTATTACCTCTTTTATCTATCAAGCATTTGTGTGACCAAAGAGAGAAACAGTAGAGACACTCCTTCAAGATAGAAAAGCTGGTGCCCAGAGAGGTTAAGTGACCATTTTAATCTCAGGAAACTGAGTCCCAGAGAGGCAACATGGTACAGCACCCAGAGCTAGACATTGGTATAAATCTCTACCAGCAACTGCTTGTGTGACCTTGCGCAAGTTGTTCAAATTTTCTGAGCCTATTTCTTCACCTGTGGAATGTTATAGAAAAATAAATGAAAGAATGTATGTAAATCACTAGATGTGGTTGGTGCTCCAAAAATAGTGAGTTTATTAGATAAACCCAAAGATTTTGTAGGGGTGGAGGAGGAAGAACTTATATTATACAACAAACAATTTTAATGGGCACAATAGGCATCACTGTTTTTAAAACATCCACTGATCAACAAATGCTCTGTTCCAGGCCCTATTGCTAGGAATTTTACATTGATTACTTCATGTAGTCTTCACAACATTAATTTTATTTTATTATTTTTTTAAATTTATCTTTATTGTTGAATGTATTACAGATGTTCCTCATTTTCCCCTATTAACCCCCTCCTCCCCACTCCCGCCCCCTCCTGCCTTTCCCCACACTATTGTCTGTGTCCATTGGTTATGCATACATACATATAAGTTCTTTGGTTTATTTCTTCCCACCCCCCATTCCCCCTTCCCTTTGAGGTTTGTCAGTCTAACAACCAATTTGTACTTCTTAATTCCTTCACCTTTTTCACTCATTCCCCCAAACCCCCTTCCATCTGGCAACCAACAAAATGTTCTCTGTATCTATGAGAATGCTTCTGTTCTGCCTGTTCATTTTGTTTGTAGATTCAATTGTCGATAGATATGTCTTCATTGCCATTTTGTTTGTTCATATTTTTTTATCTTTTTCTTCAAGAAGACCCTTCAACATTTCATATAATAATGGTTTGGTGGTGATAAACTCCTTTAGCTTTTTCTTGTCTGGGAAACTCTTTATATGGCCATCGATTCTAAATGACAGCTTTGCAGCATAGAGTAATCTTGGTTGTAGGTTCTTGCTTTTCATCACTCTGAATATTTCTTGCCACTCCCTTTTGGCCTGCAAAGTTTCTTTTGAGAAATCAGCTGACAGTCTTATGGGAACTCCCTTGTAGGTAACAAACTGCTTTTTTCTTGCTGCTTTTAAGATTCTCTCTTTGTCTTGAACCTTTTGCATTTTGATGATGATGTGTCTTGGTGTGGGCCTCTTGGGGTTCATCTTGTTTGGGACTCTCTGTGCTTCCTGGACTTGTATGTCTGTTTCCTTCACCAAGTTAGGGAAGTTTTCTGCCATTATTGTTTCAAATAGGTTTTCGATTTCTTCTTTTCTCTCTTCTCCTTCTTCCCAAGATGTGAATGTTGGCACGCTTGAAGTTGTCCCAGAGGCTCCTTACACTATCATTTTTTTGGATTCTTTTTTCTTTTTGCTGTTCTGATTGGGTGTTTTTTGCTTCCTTATATTCCAAATCAATGGTTTGCTTCTTGGCTTTACCTATTCTACTATTAAATCTGTGTAAATTATTCTTTATTTCAGTTAGTGTCTCTTTCATTTCTGACTGTGCATCCTTCATTTCTGACTGCTCCTTTTTTATGCTCTTGAGGCCCTCACTAAGTTCATTGAGGTTCTCACTAAGTCCATTGAGCATCCTTATAAGCAGTGTTTTGAACTCTGCATCTGTTAGGTTGCTTATCTCCATTTCGCTTAGTTCTTTTCCTGGAGTTTTGTTCTGTTCTTTCATTTGGAACCTGTTTCTTTGTCTCCTCATTTTGGCTGCCTCCCTGTGTTTGTTTCTATGTATTACTTAATGAGAGGTATGGGGCTAGCTGAGACCAGATGCTGCTTGTTTGAAAGAATTTAGAAAAACCTGAAGCAGGATCCAAGAAAGGCCAATCCTATGGTAAAGCCACTGTCAACAGCTTGGGTGGCCCTAAAGTTGGGTGGGGCAGGGCCTCAGGGAATCACCAGGGCAGGGCAAACAGTGTGAGCCAGGTTGCTGGAGTCCCAGATATGGCGCTGTCTGCCACCCCGGGGAAGGGCTCACCAAGGGAACAAAGGCCTCTGATAGCATGTCTGTCTAAGAGAAAGCCGCCTCTCCAGCCCTTGCTCCAATGCCAAACAACTTAGTTCTTCCCCATATGTCTCTGGTGCCTTTCAAGCTGCCTCCCGCACGCTGGAGCCTGGAGGGTGCAAATCCGAGTAAGTCCATGCGCGGGCCCTTTAAGAGGAGCTGCCGGGGGCTCCAGCCGCCTCAGCCTCAGTTCCCGCTGGTTTTTCCAGCAAGAAATTATGGGGACTTCTCTTCCTGGCACTGGAACCCTGAGCTGGGAGCCTGGTGTGGGACGGGGACCCCTCAGTCCTCAGGGAGGACCTTCCCAGCCGAGGTATCTTTCTAATTTTTATCCAGCACACGTGGGTGTGGGACCAGCCTGTCTTGCCTCCGCCCCTCCTACCAGTCTCAATGTGGCGGCTTCTTTAATGTCGTAGTTGTAGGACTTCCAT
Source organism: Tadarida brasiliensis (assembly GCA_030848825.1). Classification (NCBI taxonomy): domain Eukaryota; kingdom Metazoa; phylum Chordata; class Mammalia; order Chiroptera; family Molossidae; genus Tadarida; species Tadarida brasiliensis. Next base: position 40,628,577 of record CM061273.1, read on the forward strand.
TCAGCTTGATGTCAGGCAGTTTTGAATGATGGTTGTTCTGTAGTTTAGTTGTAACTTTGATGTGGTTGTGGGAGGACGCGATACCGCGTTTACCTACGCCGCCGTCTTGACCGGAAATCCCACAACATTAATTTTAAAGATGTTGAAACTTAGGCTCAAAGAGCTTTAAGAAGCTTGCTCAAGTTTATCTAGGTGCTAAGTGAAAGAGATGGAATATAGCGTCTCTCTTGACTCTAAATTCCACCTTATTTCCCATACCATGCTGTCCCTCTGAGTCCCGGTTTTCTGAGGTGAATGCAGGCACCTAACCTCTCTGGATTCCAGCTCACACTTCCATCAACTGCTGGATTATGTTCTTCATCTGGCAGGGGCCTTGGGGCTGCAAAACCTTCATGCCATTATCAATCTTCTCCCCAGTTCACAGGTTAGAGGTTAGGGGTTCTGATTACTCCAGCACCCCCCCACACACACACCTCTAGGATGATGCCCATTTCCTTTGAGGTCAAGCAGTCACAACTCTCCACTTCTGCCACATTCTTCAGAATGTGGGCTCCCCACCCACAACTCATACCTAGCCTGGGGCAGATTGTTCATTCAGGGGCAGGCAGGGAGGAGGTGAACGAAGATAGCACAGAGATCCATCAAGGTGCTACGCTGACAGGTGCACGCACCTGCTTCTAGCCAGAGGAGCAAGCGGCCAGTGGGAATTTGCCTCACAGTAGAGGACTTTATCTGGAAAGGGAAGGGAGAATGGGGAAAGAAAGAGAGAGAGATCGGATCACTCTAATTATACAGCTCTAAATCACTGAGAAGAACCTTGGCTCAAACATCCAAGTGGCGGAGGATGGATTTTTACCTTGACTCCTGCTAATTTCATTGATTTATGTGGCTTAAAAGCATTTATTTTCTGCTTAAAGGTGGCCCTGCTCTTGTTAAGGAGGCTCAGGACTCTTTTAAATGCTCTCACTGTGGAGAGGCGGGAGGCAGAGGTGGGTTTTGGGGCAAGAACTAAGTTTCCTGCTTTGTTTCAGTGGCTGCCTGAGAGCCACGGGGTCTAATGGGAGCTGCTGGCCTGCCTCAACCACCTCCCCATTCCTGTCCCCAGAGCCCACCTGCTTCTGGTCACAGCTCCTTGAGTTTAACACTCCTGGCAGCTTAGCACTCCGGTTTTTATGTGGGAGACCGTAATATTTGGTGAGCTGTGAGATGAGGTGGGAGCATGTGTAACTGGCACTTTCCTTCTGGCCCTGCCCCGTGATTCAGGCCAGTGGTGTGACAAAGTGAGGCCAGCCCTCCTCCCTACTCTGGCTCCCACCTGTGGCTATTCGGCATGATCTTCTTGCTTCATTTTCTCCTCTTCTCTGTGATCCCGCGTCTGCTAGACTCTCACAGCTCTTGGCTTTTGAAAGGAGGTATTCAGTCCTCACATTCCATACCATTGGCTTAGTTAAACATTTTAAAGAGCAATTCTGAGTCTGCCAAGGACCACATTCCAAAAGGGGAGGGGTGGGTGTCAGAAGGGAGGCTTTCTAAATGTCATAGGCTTTGTAAAAAGCTTGACTGATGATGACAAACTGATGAGGAAGCCAATGGATCGACCAATGAGGGTGATGTCTTCTTGGGAATTTAAAGCATAAGAAAGCAGTGTGCAGATTTTGAAACTCCAATTCCTCTACCAGAGGCTCATGATGACTCATTTGGGCACCTCTGGTCCATTTCTCCAGGTCTGTGGTCACTGAGCCTTCCCTGCTCCTTCACCTGGCCCAGGGTCAGAGTTCAGATTCCTATGGATCCCTCCAGGCATTCTCTACCTACAGTTGTCTTATTTTCGGCTCCATCTTCTCTCCCTTTGGCCTTCTTATTACAGCTGCTTTCCAGGAATAGAGTGCTTTTTTTTAATGCCAGGATAGAACAAGAAAATGGAACTGATTATTTTTAGGGGAGTAGTTTATATGGATGGAGAGCTTCTTAATAAAACTATTACCAGGAAATGACTGAATTAGATGCGGACCCAGGCTTCAAATATAACAGGAGCACAGGAGCAGTGGAATCTCCTAATGTAACTTTTTTTTAAATGTGTATTTTTTATTTATTGATTTTAAAGAGAGGAGAAAGATCAATTTTTGTTGTTCCACTTATTTATGCATTCATTGGTTGATTCTTTGTTATTGTTGTTGTTGTTAATTCTCACCCAAAGATATTTTTCCATTGACTTTTAGACAGAGTGGAAGGGAGGAAAAAAACATTGACATTAGAGTGAGAGAGACACATCGATTGGTTGCTTCCCACACGACCCCAACCAGGGTGGGGATTGAACCTGCAACCCAGGTATGTGCCCTTGACCGGGAATCAAACCTGAGAACCTTCAGTCCACGGGCCAATGCTCTAACCTCTGAGCCAAACAAGCCAGGGCCATTGGTTGATTCTTGTATGTGCCCTGACCAGGGATCAAACCCACAACCTTGACATATCAGAATGATGCTCTAACAAACTGAGCTACCGGGCCAGGGCCCGAATGTATCTTTAAAAATGGAAAGTGTTTACACATTTGCAGCAGTGTTGCCTAGAGACGGTGGGATGGGTAAGAAAACTTCTGTATTCCTGGGGGACATGCAATGCAAATAAATAAATAATTAGTTGTGATGAAAGATTACATTTTTATAATAAAGATTCCCTAAATGCAATGGTCCAACTAGATAAAAGTTTATTTTTCTCTGACAGAACAACCTGAGTTCCAGGTTGGCAGGAGGCTCTCCTCCATGCTGTCATTCAGGGACCCAGGTTCCTTCTGTCTTGCTTTTCTACCATCCCCTATGGTGGCCTTTGTCTGCCTGATCCAAGCTGGATTGAGAGTACACTCCTGTTTTGGATCCCATTCATGGGCTGGGACCTTAAGAAGAGTCAAACCCATTTTCACACCCATTCCCAGCCCATAAGTGGCCTATATCACTTCTGCTTATATTCCATTACCAAGAACATAATCATATGACCATCCTAAGTACAAGGGGGGCTGGGAAATATATATGTGAGCAGCCATATGCACAACAATTCAATTATTATAAAAGAAAGAAATAATAGATTTTAAGATAGTATCACTACATCAACCTGCATGTGGCCCAAACACCACCAAATAGAGGATCTTCATTTATTATAAGCAATTAGGTCACAGTTTTTGTTAAAGCTGGAAACAAAAACAAAACAAAACAAAACAAAAAATGTGTGATTCATAGAAAACATAAGGACAAAGGGTCCCTTCAAGCAATGAAGCATGTGCCAAGGGCTTGAAAAGACCCTATTTCATTTGTTCTTCCAGAGAACTCCAGAGTAGTCAGCAGCAGAACATTGCTTATAAAATGCTTTACACTTGAGTAATGATTTATATTTTACAAGGATCATTTATACAGGTTATCTGATTGGATGCTGCAAATATTCCTGACTCAGGAAAACAAGGCTCAGAAAGGTAAAGGATCTTGCACAACATTACATGATTCATAAGTTGCAAAGGTGGGATCAGAACCCATGTCTTCCAAGTCCAATGCTTTCAACACATTTAAAAAAAAAATGCTGCCTATTCATTTTACATCCTGTGGGAATCAGAGCTTTACTTAAAAATATATATATATCCTTTAGAGAGGGAGGAAGGGAGAGGGACTGAGACAGAAACATCAGTTGGCTCTCCCCTGAAGGCTCCCTGACCGGGGATCAAACCTGCCACCCAGGCATGTGCCCTGATCGGGAATCAAACCCGCAACCTTTTGGTGCAGGGGGCAATGCTCCCACCAACCAAGCCACCCAGCCAGGGCCAGAGCTTTACTTTTTTACTAGACTACTTTTGCGGTTTTCATATGATTTAGATGCCATTATTAAGACATCAAGAGTCATCTGAACAATAATAAGACTAATTAATACCTGATGACCACCTACTGTGTGCCAGGCTCTGAGCTGAGCATGTTATATATACATATATTTTACCTTATCTACTCCTCATAATGACCCAACAAGGTGGACATTGTTATCCCCATCTTACAGAGGAAGAAGCTGAAGAGGTTAGGTAACTTTTCCCAAACATAGGGCTAATAACTGGTTGAGCCAAGATGGGAACTCAAGTTGATTTATATCTTTTCTCTCTATGCTGCCTCGAAAGATGAAGGGTATTTGTTTCTTAGGCCTCAGGAAAGGACACACTGGCAATGCTTGGTAGTCTCAAGCCTTAGGCAGACCAAATTATTTCAGCTTATCCCAAACTCCTGACCTCTCATTGGATATCCTAAGAATTGAACCAGTAGTTAGGTTTTCACTGGCCAAGATTTCCAAACGTCCTTGTCCATTGGGCTCATAGATATTTACAGTGTCTGAACTGGAACTAATCAAAGTTCCTCTGGTCCAACATGTTTCTTTTACAGATGGTGAAACTGAGACCTAGAAGAAAAAATAACTCACCAGAGATGCCAGGGCTAATAATTCCTGGCAAAACCAGCACATTCATTTGAATATCCCAGCTCCAGGCCCATGATCTTCTCCTAGACTAAGAACTAGCCTTGCCTACCACCTGTCAAGCCTTCTCCAAGAGGGGAAGACCTCACCTGACTCCGTGCTGCAACAGCTAGAGCTGTCCCTTCTCCCCACTCCATTCCCACCCAGCTCCGTGAGCTTGCAGTTCTTCCAAAGCAAGGCTAGCCTGTCCTGAGCTACAAGATGTATTAATCAATTTGATGAGGATGTTAAAGCTTTCTCTTTGCAACTAATTATGGCCTGATTTATAGGCCTGGCCTTGGTTTGATAGAGCTCTCCTCATGACAGGGATGAATGCAGTACTGGCATGGACCCTTTCATCTCTTCCATTTCTCTCTCTTCCTCGCTCCTCCCTCCTCCCTCCCTCCCACATCTCCTGCCTCCTGCCTCTGCTCTTGGCTCCCACAGGAACACCCTAATGACATGTTGACAAGCTGGTGAAGCATAGTTCCCTCTCTGTTGCATCTGCCTCTGGCACCACCATTCCCCTGTATTCTCTGACATGGGCAGATGGAGGCCCTGGCAGGCTCCAGCCACCACTCAGGTGCTGAGCTCGAAGCTCTGTACACCCCTTTCTTCTGGAAACAGAATAATAAAAATCTTTTCAGTTGACACGGCATCTTTCTTTCTAAACACTTCAAGAGCTTGTTGAAATGAACTTCATCCAAAATTCAATTGGGGATGGATGGAGGGTTTTAGGTAAGTTTAATTCTGGTTATTTTACAGATGGGAAAACTAAGGCAAGGAGATGAACTTGCCTGCAATTCCACACACAGCAGAACAATAAAGGTGAGAAATGGATTGGTGTCCTGACTTTCAGCTCCAAAAGCTTCCCATTGCAGGGGTCCTTGAGTCATCTTGCTATGCTGTTCCTAGGAACTCCTGCCTCCAGATTGGCTTCCTTGTACCTGCAACAATTTGACAGAAGGGGAGCTCTCAGTATGCACTGGTTTCCTAACCTTGGGCATGAGTGTCTCTGTCACTGTAGTATGCAAATAAAATATGCAACACGATATAAATAGGCACTTGGCACAAACAGTGGGTATGCCTGTGCATGTGTACATACAAGCCAGTTTCCTGCAGTCTTTATGTCACACAGAGAGATAGGGAGCAACCCCAAATAATCACCTAAGACTTGAAGGCCATAATAAAGTCACTCTCTACAGACTCAGCAGGGTTCTATGGGAAGCTCCCCAATGTGAGGGTATTTCCTTGCATTCTGTGTCCTAAGCACTACAACCACTTCCCAAAAGTGTTAATGGAGAGATACAAAATTCATTATATAATACTTCTATAATACCTTTATCTCTGCAAGGTGCTAACCTAAACATAACCAAGGTACAAATTTTAAATCCAAACCAAACCTAAACCTGAGCCTTAACCTTACCCCTAACCCTAAATCTAAATAACTTCCTAACCCGAATTCTAGCCCTGATCTAAACTCAAACTCAACTCAAAATCTAAACATAACCTGACCCCAGGACCAAATCCTAATTCTCACATAATCCTACCATTAACCCTAATTTTTATCTTAACTCAGTGGTTCTCAACCAGGAGAGATCCGCTATCCCCCCCACCCCCATTCCAGGGGTCATGTAACAATGTTTAGTTTCTACAATGGGGATAGGGGCAGATACTATCAGAATCTAGTGGGTAGAGGCCAGGGTTGCTGCTAAATATTCCAAAAAGCACAGGACAGCCCCACAGTTCAGGCTCAAATGTCGGTGGTGCCAAGATTGAGAAACACTGCCATAGCCTTAACCTAACCTTAATTCTAAATTAATACTAACTCTGACTTTAAATATGAACCTAAACCGAATTTCCCGACCCTAACTCTAAACTAACTATAACCTAAACCTGAATCTAAACTCAAAATGTAAACCTAACTGAAACCCCAACCCTAACCCTGATCCCAACCTAGACCCTAATTATAAATCAAAGCTCATCTGAACCCAACCCTAACGGCATCCAGAGGGGTGAGGGTTGTTAGGATGAGACAAGTGAACCCAGAACCTTATCCTACTGCTATTTCCCTTGTTTTTTCGTCACGATCAACATGAGATTGTTCAGACTCTTCTGGATTTGTGTAGGTCCTACATTACAGCTCCTGGCCTCCGTCATGGCAGTACTCATCAGCCTTCTCCCCGGAAAAGAAGATATTAAAGGAGATGAAACCCAGACTCCGCTTAGCAGTTAGCTCCTTACCAATATATCTCAGAGGACACTGGGGAAGGAAGATGATTTTTTAAATGTATATTTTCTATATATAAAATGAGATTTTGGGGGGAAATCCTAAAAGTGATGCTATTTAGTTGCAATATTCTTTTTTTTTTTCAATATTCTTTTAAATTAAGAAAAAGTTTAAATCTGTTCTCCCACTTGATTTTTGACATATCGTAAAAGCCAATAAGTTAGGCAGCATTTTTGCACTTGATAAATAAGGCACCAAAGTACAGAGATGTTAAGGATTTACCCCAAACCATACAGCTAGGTAGCAGAAAAGCCTAGCCAGACAGCTTGATTCATAATCAATTTTCTATTTCTTTACCCTGCCTGTGATCTCAATTATTATTATCTCCCATTTCCCCTGATTTAGTGCAGATATTCAAGAATCCTCAACATTATTTTAGAATTTGGAATGACATCAGGAGTGTGTCCAGGGTTTAAGAAGGGGAAACAGAGCCAGTTATACATGTGGAGTGAGGAGAATCGATCCAAATGCCTAGGTGCTCAATGACAAACACTTTCAAAGCTCCAGTCCTTGAGAGGGTGGGGCGGGAGGTGGAGAGAAGGTAACTGGTAGTCAAGGTAGGAAGCCCTGGAGGATGGGCCTTGGTGTCAGGTTGAAGAACTGACAGCGGACAATGAGAGGAACTGGTCTACAGCCTCAGGAAGAACGAAATAGAGTCCTGATTTCCCTACATCTTTCCTTATAGGTCAGTGCCCCCTTTTAGGCAAACACATCCCCAAGACTCTCCTTATTCATGTGGAACCTGGAGCCTTACGTCCACAACTCCATGAGCATTGCGGAGGCTTATGACAGAGCAGAGTTTGCTCCGATGGGCATTAAAAAGGAAAGCAGTGAACAAGTGAGCGTGAACACAAACAGGGTGTGCACGACAAGGAACTAGTTGGGCAGTCATAGAGCTAATAGGTTGTGGAGTCCTAGAATATGGGGCAAACTAGACATTTAGAGATCAAATGTAGAGGAAAGAGCACTGGGCCGGGCCAGAAGACCTATATTTGAATCTCATCTTTAATGCAGAATTTAGATAAGTTACTTCTCACAATTTCTCCATCTGGAAAATAAGAGGGTTGGACTAGAACTTAAAGTCCCTCCCAACTTTGATATTCTAGAATCCCTGACTTCCTCAATCAAAATGGCTCTGTGCACATCTTTTTCTAATTCGGTCTTCCCCCTGCACTGCTGAATCGGCCTGGCCCTCCCCACGGGCACTTACTTGAATGTTACATTTGCTTTGTTTTGGGGTGGGTAGAAGTCCCTGGTTTCTTCCATTAGACATGAGCCCCTGAAAGATGAAGACTGTCTGGAACTCCTAGCTCTCAGATCCTCCAAGATAGTGCTTTGTTGGCCAAACAGGCTCCATGAGGTCCCCAGACAGGGATGCCTATCCTGTCATGTGGCTTCCCCTGTGTTCCCAAAGGGGCCCCTGCCCTATCCCCAGGCCCCAGGGCTGCCTGTCCAGGAGCAGAGGATGCTGCAAGCCCTCCACAACTGCACATTAATCCTGCTGGAATCAGAGGCCCCTCCAGCCCAAGGAGCTGATGTTTCTTGATGAGGCGCCTGGCTGCACTGAGTAGATGAAAAGCTGCCTTCACAGTGGAGTGAATTCCCTCAGACCCAAAGCAGCTGCTACACAAAGTCACCAAAAACAAAACTCCTCATGAATAAATATTAGGGAAGAAATGTTCTCAAGAACAAAAGCAGACTTGAGGAAGTTATTGAAAGAAGTTGGGATCTTTCATCTCACAAAATATGTCACTTATGTGTCCCCCCAGACTCTCCCTGCTAACCCCCCTCCCATTCCACTGATCTGAAGCCACATCCTGCTTCCCTCTCACATGGAAACAGGCAGCACCTAGGAGATCATCTGCTCAGACTTTCCTTCAGAGGAAAAGAGAAACCACAGACAGCTGCCCTGTGGGCACTGTTGCCAAATTCCAGCTCAGACAGGGGTCTTGATGACCTCATTGGTATCTGAGCTGGAACGCACTTCTCCAGAGACAGAAGGGCTGCCAGCATTCCTGCAGAGTCCCTGGAAAAGGAAGAGGCTACATGGTGGGTTCGTGGCTGTGCCACATTTGGAGAGGTGTGCCAAGATCTCCACCCAAGGGCTGAGCCCCTTGCCAGTTGGCAGCTGGGGGTAAGTCCTTTCCCGAAGATCCCACCTTCATCTTCCCCCTTCAAAAAGCCCCTTGCTCATCCAATCAAAAGAAATCCTAAGTTAGAGGCTCATTCCCTCTCATCTGGATTCTAACAGAAATGCAAATACCCTTGGGGAAAAGGTGCTTCTGTGTAAATGAATTTATCAGAACCTGTACAGAGCATTTTGCCGACACAGGAAACGTGAGAGATCGGGAGGACTCTGGTGAGGCACTGGAGTGAAGGGGTCAAAAGGTTCAAAGCTCTTACAGGGTCAGCGCTGAAGGGGGAGCCTTAAACATTACCTACAACAAAACCCTCAAGTTGTAAGTGAGGAAACCAAGGCCCAGAGAAGGAAGACATCTTTCCCAGTATCACACAGCAAGTTCATTGCAGAAACTATATAGAACTCCGGTCTCTTGACTCAGCCCTGTGCCTACTGCAGGAAAAGAAAATCCAGACCTAAAAAGGAAACTTTGCTTCACAGGTTTGCCAGAGGCTGGCCCTTTCCACATCTCTGCCTTTGTAATACTTGGTTCTACTGGGAGTGATCTCTGTTCTTGGCTGTGAGCAGCTGCAAAGCAAAATGAGTGGGCAGAAAGTGGGTGGGTGAGGTTGAGGAATGGGGTAAAGATCTTCCTGAACAAAGACTTGCAGAGAAATCTGAATCTTCAGTTGTATCTGCATCTGTAAACCATGTTGAATTTTGACTTGAGTGTATCTACTGGTTCACCTCTCTTTCTGGCCCCAGTTGCCCAAAGAAAAATTACAGCGCTTCATCTTTGGATGCAAAGAATGATGCATTAGTAAATTATTCCTTGTCTGGACTCATCTAATGACACATTCTTTCCTGCCTTATCTTGCAGTTGTTTTTGTAGTGGATAAAAAATGGAACCTTAGAATCAGACCTGGGCTATGTGGCTTAAACTTTAAAAATTTTTTTAATTGTGGTAAAATGTATGTAACAAAATTGACCATCTTAATCACTTTTAAGTGTACAGTTCACTAGTATTAAGTGCATTCACATTGCTGTGCAACCAATCCTCAGAACTCTTTTCATCTTGAAAAACTGAAACTCTATACCCATTAAACAACCGCTCCCCATCCACTCTCCCCCAGCCCCTGGCAACCACCATCCTATTTCCTGTCTGTGAATTTGACTGGGTAATCATGCAGTCTTTGCCTTTTTGTGACTGGTTTATTTCACTTCCCATAGTGTTCTCAAGGTTCATCTGTGTTGTAGTATGGGAAATGTAGAATTTCCTTCCTTTTTAAGGCTGAATAATTCTCCACTGTGTGTATATATCACACTTTGTTTATTCATTTATCTATTGATGGACACTCAGCTAGCTTCTACCTTTTGGCAATTGTGAACAATGCTGCCATAAATGAGGTATGCAAATATCTCTCTGAGACCCTGCTTTCGATTCTTTGGGGTATATACCCAGAAGTGAAATGACTGGATCGTATGGTAATTCTATTTTTAATTTTTTGAGGAAATGCCATACGATTGGCTAAACTTTTGGGGGCCTCTACTTTACTCATCTATAAATTAGGTTCAAGGTTGTTATGAGTATTGTAAAGATCATGTACATGAAACTCTTGGCTTGAGTTTGGTACAAGCCAGGAATTTTTTAAATGGCTGTTTCCCCTGGACCCTTGAAGAGAGGGGCTATGTTTCATTTATATATTCCAAGCATTTAGGATGGTGTCAGACAGATAGTAGGTGTTCGATATATGACTGTGAGTGAAAGAATGAATAATTACTAAATGCATCTTTATAACTCCTGGAGTACTTAGAATAATTCCTGCTCATTGTAAGTGCTCAATAAATATTAGTTGAATGAATGCATGTGATTTTTCCTAGATAAGGCCAATTTCTTCTACATCCCACTACACGAGAAAAGAAATTTGCTCACACCTCTAAAGTTCCTGGTAGAACAATTCAGAATCAAGTATGTGGCCTACTGCCACTCATGCCAATGCTGAAAAAAACTCCCACTTTCTGGGTCCCTCATTTTCCTTCACCCACAGCAAGTGGATATCTTTGTACAAGGGGTGTAAAGGAGGAAGATCTCCACATGACAGTAACCAGACTACTTTCAGGCTGCACTGGGCTTGCTAGGGTTTCTTTCTTCCTACCATGTTCATAGAACGCTTTACTGTGAGCTCCAAGGCTATAGCAAAGCAGAGCTGTCCATGTTGAATCCTGTTGGTCCACAGAACTCGGAGAATTTCAGTCACCTGGCCCAAGTCTGACAGCAGTTACCAGGTCTCACCTCTCAGCAGCATTTCCATTCTGTGGCTGACCCAGGAGGCTTGCCTGCTCTTACAGTGGAACCCAGCTCTTATTTTCTTCCCATAAGTTTGGCTTCTACTTTTCTAAGCACTACCCCCAATATACCCAACATGACCACCCAGCTCCCTAGAACCTCTTTATACTGCCTTTGTCTGAAATGTCCTTCCCATTTACAAGGATATTGGTCAAAACCTGCCCAGAGTGATGACTGGAAACAGGACAGAAAGAAAGGGAAACTCCCTCCCAGATACCTGGATTGGGGACTCATTTAGGCTGTCCTTGGCACCTTACATAGGACCTGGCATACAGTAGGAGCTCAATAAACACATGCTGAATGGATAAACATTGGTTTAATATATCATATATCTATATGATTTTTCTTTTAACTCCCCAAGTATGGAGTTAAAAAACGATGTTTCTCCTCTCAGACAGGATGACTCCTAAGCCAGAGACACTATTTCCCGATAACACGGGAGCCTCCTAAGGGCAAATCCTCGCCACCTCCATGTTCTGTGAGCTCCAAAACTTCACCAAAGGCCTTGCTTAACAATGATTTAGACCCGGATTTCTCAGTGTTTACATTCTGAGACATAATTATTTGATTGGGGGGGGGGGGTGCTGTCCAGTGCATTGTAGGATATTTAGCAGCATCTCTGGTCTCTAGATGCCAGGAGCAACCCCCTCCCAGTTGTGACAACTGAAAATGTCTCCAAATAGTACCAAAGATCTCCTGTGTTGAGCATGGGGGGGGGGGGGGGCGTATAGAAATCTCTCCCATTTGAGAACTACTAACTTAGACTGAAGCAAAAGAAGAAGACATTTCTCTATTTTTTATTGGCTTGCGGGAATGGAAAATATTTTTCTAGTACAGGAAAAGTTGCATATTTATTAGATTAAGAACTGATGAGTAATGTACTTCCAATCCCTGGGGTTTCTCAGAATTGAAACGGAGAGCACTCCAGGTGAGATCATCCCTGCCTGGGACAACATTTCCCTGTCAGGTCACTGGGGTACAGAATGAGTGACAGAAGAAGGAAGTGGAAAATTGTGAGGGCATGCCCCATCAGAAGGGACTGGAAATGGCAATTACTCTCCAATCCTCAGAAAGGACCTGCCAGTGCTCTCAACCTGAGATCAAATACATAAAGGCCCCCTCTAGTTGGATCCTATCTGTGTGCAGAAACTGGAGACCAGAGAGACTGCATGACTTTTTTGATGCTGCACAGCACAGTAGACAAAAAACCAGGACTTGAACTCCCTTTGAAATTAGACATATAAAAGGCACAGGGACATACATGATGCACCCTCAGCTGCCTAGATCCTTTTCTTTCATCTGCCCTAATCTGACTGTAGAAACAGACTAGATCAGAAAGAGAGAAGTATCTGTGGGTGATCTCTGCTTGGGGGTGGGGGTGGAGTGGGGGGGACAGGACTGTTCACAACAGCAGGCCGTTTCCCAAGATGCTCTGGGTTGCTGGCATCTGAGCCCACTATCTCACTTTCTCCTTGCTGCGTGGAGATAAGCTATCGGCTTCTGCACAGGATCAACTGAGGAAGTGGGGAGGGAGGGGAGGCCTTGGCGGCTGGCAGGAAAGGGCTGGCAACAAAAAAAGCAAAGCATCCTGGGGACAAAACTGCTGACTGGACTGTTAAAAAGGAGGGGAGAAAAGGGGAATTGAGGCAAGGGGAAAAAATGGGAAAGGGAAGAGGGGCGAAGGGCAGAGAGAACCCCCCAAAATCAAAGGGACTCAGCAAAACGAAACATCAGGGAAGAGTTTTTCCCCTCTTCATAGTAAAAAGGTAGTTTTTCAACCTATAAGTAAGCCACTTTATTTTTTTTGTTTTGTTTTATCCTCACCCGAGGACATTTTTTCATCTTCTGTTCAGATAGAGTGGGAGGGAGAGAGAGAGAGAGAAACATCGACGTGAAAGGGACACATCGAGTGGCCGCCACCCTCACGACCAACCAGGGCCAGGGACAAACTGCAACCGAGGTACATGCCCCTAGTGGGAACCGAACCGGGGTTTCTCTGGCCCGCAGGCCGACGCTCTAACCGCTGAGCCAAACCAGCCAGGGCAGTAAGCCACTTTAAAATGTGCTTTTTTTCTTGTCTTGGCCTTCAAAGAGTTAATGCAAACCAAAAATTCTTCAAACTTATTGTGATCCCATAAAGAATCAAGTCTTCAAGAGTGATTTACTGTGTGACTTCAGGAACATCATTCAACTGTTCTGAGGCTTTATGCCCCCTTATTATTAAAAATAAAAAAAAATGCAGAGATTACTCCAGCCAGCTATAAGGAGAGGCCTCATTGTCTAACTCACTAGAAGTGCTAAAGAGCTGTTCTTTCATCTGGAACTACCTAGGGAGAGATTTTCTTACCATGAGCTTTTACATCCTCATTCATTTGAATTGGCGCTCTGGGAGCCAGGCAGGGAACAGGTATTTTTATCTTACTTTAATAGATAAGCAATGGTATAACTAGTAAAAAAAAAAAAAAAAATGGATCTCTCTTTTGTTACACTCCTCTGTGTACTATGGAAAAGGCCCTGATTTTCTGCTTTGAGCTGTATTCTGAGACTTGGCTGAGCAGACTAGATTGAGGGGTGGAGGGGTGGGGGGGCTCCTGGTCTTTGGAAAGGGGAGAAACCCACAAATTGGCAGAGAGGCTTCTGGTGTCATCAGAAAGCTTGGATCAAGAGGCTCTCTCCTGAATCCAACTGCCAAAGCCCCTCGAAGTTATGTGGATCATGGTATTGGCTGCTCTGGCTTGGTTTCAACACTGGAACTAAAGCAGGGGAGACTACATTCCATAACCATCTGACAGAACACGCCAGGATTGAGTTAGGAGGCAAATTCAGGATTAAAAATTCCCAGGTCTGTGCTCTTAATGAGCAAGAAGAGTTATTTCCTCTTTTGATCTATGTGCTCACTCCAAGTTCCTCTTTCCTCAGGGTGTCCTCTCCATTCCCAGGCAACTGGTAGGAGGCAGCCCTTTATTTATACCCTATTCCAAAGCCCACATCCTCCAGAGGACTCATGGTCCTCCAGGGGGCCTACTCAGATTACACCTGCTCTTGAATCCTTCCTTTACTTTGTTATCAGATCCCAAATTTGTGTACAAGAACAGGACCCTGCATACACAGAAAGACAGCAGTAAATTAGAGGTGAGTTATATGTCTAGTGTAATCTATATGCTAGCATGTAAGTTAACACGACGTGGATAACATCCAGAACTGCCTCTTGGGCTCTGAAATTCCCATTTTTAAGGAACTGATTTCAGCAGGGTTGAAGGGACTATGATTTCATCAGTCATGGGGCTCATTCCCCTTGGTTGTTATTATTACACTATGTCCAACTGAGCCCTGACCCTAAAGCCCCACCTCCCCAGGACAAAGACCAAGTTGGAGAGGGTGCCCCAATGATTCATCCAGAACCACCCTGTGATATCACTGTCCTGATTGCTATTGAAGCGTCTGCCTCTCTGCTAGGACCTCCAGGACAGAAGACTCTCCAAAGGCAGGGGGCCTCCCACAAGCCAAAGGGGAAGAGGGCTCCAAGTTCAAGTCTGGGAACATGGATAAAGAGAGAAAGAATCATCAAGCAGGAGTAGGCTTTCCCTTCTCCTTGGGAGGACACAAAGTCACTAAGGAACAAAAAGAATTTCCTCTTTTCTCTACCCAAGATCCCCCCCCCCCCCCACTCCCCTGCCTTCCCTGATCTGGTCAACCTCAGAGAGAGATTCCTGCCAGGTCGGACCAAGTGACCAACCCAAGGAAGTTCCCTGGACAGGGAAAGAGTAGGAACTTCCAGGCCAAGGTCCTCTCCAGCCCCTGCTGCAGGTGGATGGGTCCAGCAGGTGCAGTGTCCTGGCAGGATGGAGAAGGTGCCTTCGCTTTCGGCAAATTCTTTTCAGGGATGTGCAGTTGTGGGCTCATGAATGAGAGTGAGAGAGAGAAGCGGGAAGAAGGGGCGGGGAGGGGGAGGGGCACCAGGCCCGAGGCGGCCAGGCCCGCCACGCTGGAAGTCGGGCGCCTTGGTGCCCAGGCAGCCGCTAGGGTGCAGCTGCGGGCTGACGCGGCGCGGGAGCCCGGGGCGGAGCCGGGCCGGAGATGGGCTGGCAGAGATGGCCAGGAGGTTCGGGTGTTGTGTTTCCACTGTAACTATAATTAGGCGGATTCTGTGTTTATTTAGGCTGAGAGCTGTAAGATAAATGACAGCTTCGAAGATGCTTTTCAGCACTTCATAAATCACCCACCGACCGGGCAGTTTGCTGCCGCCACATCTCGGTTCTTCCCCGCGCCCTCCCCCACCCGCACTCCCAGGGCCGCGGACACACCCGGGACGACCCGGGCGCACTCCTCACAGAGGGCAGAAGAGCAAAGGGGAAACGGTGGTGTCTGTCCTTCTCAAAGCTCCCGAGCCCCAGAATGGGGCACAGGGCAGCTGCCGGGAAAGCTGTCAGGAGATGTGCTTCCTCCCGAGGTCTCTGCGGCCTCGTGGGGCTCGGTTGACGGGCAGGCTTGCCCTCCTCTGGGAGAATATGGTCTCTAATCGGCTCTAATTCAGCTCTCTCCTCTGTGCCTTAATGACACATCTGGAGATTTACAGAAGACGTGTGAGAAGTATTTATAGTACAGGGGACATTTCTTCCCCCTCCTATGACTGCGCCTCTCTTGGTGCTCCTGGTGGAAGGTTCCATATCTTTTCCCATTGGAGAGCACATTTTTGGAGAGCGGCTGCAGACAGCAAGGCCGTCTCCCAACCGGAGCTTGGAACTTCCTGGACATTAAGAGTGCAAAGACCTGGATGGTGACCCACCCTGCCTAGCCTGGGTCAAGTAAGCTCCCTTAGCAGGGCAGGGGAGCAGGATGTGGGGAGTCAAACTCTGATCCTACCCAGCTTTGACTAGAAGCATGCAAACAGCATGCAGAGGTGATAAACTCAACAGGGAAGTGAACACGGTCTGACCCAGGCACCTTCCTATGCAGAAGTTTCAAGTCAAAGCAGGCCCTGCAGGGTCTCAGGTCAGACATCAGGATGCTTCTCCCAGTTTTGAACATGGACTTGGGGAAATTGGCCTTGTGTAAAAATAGCAGGTTAACCATCAGTGGGCAATAAACCTCAACAATCTTCCTATGGGCCCATGCTGCCAAACCTAAGTCATTCATGGCTTGGGGAGGTCCAACCAAGCCACCAAGGAGAGGAAGGGATTCCTGGCAAATGACATCAAAGTACTGCTAAAATGAGGAGGGGTGCCCCACTGCAGCCCTGTTCCCCCTGCACAGCCCTCCCCAAGGGTTCTGTAGCAACCCGAGAACAAAGCCATCTTCCCGTGTGAAACACTGTACCTACTGATATGTCAGGCATTATAGCCCCTGGGTTCTGTAGATACCATCTGCACTGCCAGTGTCCTATGTGAACTGCCAGAATGTACCCAGCAAAGTAGTAAATAGGCCAGACACTAGGCTTCAGAGGTTGGAAGATTATCTACTGACATTTCTGTTTTGAAGGGCACGTTCTTTCTCCCAGAAGGAAACCAAGCAGAAGGAGCAGATGTAGTGGATCAAGTCCCCAGCTCAGGGGCTCTGAGCATTTGTGCTAGTGTTATGTAATCCTGTGAGCTCTATCAGAGCTGCACTCATTTATTCATTTTTTTAAAAATCCTCACTCAAGTATATGTTTATTGATTTTAGAGAAAGAGGAAGAGGGGAGAGAGAGAGAGATGTGAGAGAGAAGCATCGATGGGTTGCCTCCCACTCACACCCTGACTAGGGATCGAACCCACAACCCTTTGGTGTGTGTGGGATGACGCTGTAACCAACTAAGCCACCCAGCCAGAGCTCATCTGTTCATTTATTAGCCACCTTCTCTGTGCTAGGCACTGTGCTGAGTGTCGGAAATTTAAAAATGAAGGACACTTCGCCTTCTACACTAGTGGAAGAGATGGACATAAAAACAAATCATAGCAAACAGCTATAGTGGAAATGTGTACAAAAAGGGGTGGAGCCTGGTACCTCCTTGACAAAAATGATTCCTTTTTCAGCAAAAGAACTCAGTTCTCCATAGTGGGTTATTGCTTAACTCTGAGTAAAGTTATGAAAAAACTACAGAGCAATGATTAAGAAGATGGACTCTACAGTGAGACATGTAGAATTTGAATTCCAACTAGGCAGGTTGTTTAACTTCTCTGTGATTCTTCTATAAAATGGAAAGAATACTTTTTGTTGTTATTAGGCTTACCTCATAGTGTTATAGTGAAAATTAAGCGAGAGAATGCATACCAAAGTGCCTGGAACATAGTAAGTGCTCAATAAATATTAGCAATAGGAAAGAAGGGAGGAAGAGACAGAAAGAATGAGAGAGAGAGAGAGAGAGAGAGAGAGAGAGAGAGAGAGAGAGAGAGAGAGAGAGAAGCTGCTGTGTATGTTTCAGCAGGAAGGAAACAGGAGAAAATGCTCAGGTTCCCTGAATAAGAGAGAAGCAACTCTTGTACAGACAGTGCCATCTTCTCCATAGTTTCTAAGCATTTAATGTGGGTTGGAAGGCTTTGGTTCTAATCCCAGCTCTTCTGTTAGCTGGTGATATATTCTTGCTCAGTCTCTGAGCTTCAGTTCCTAATCTGTAAAAAGAAGGGGGTGAAATTCCTCCTACAGTCTTTTCACCTTTGATATTTCATGGTTCTGTTAAAAATACACACACAAAATGAACACTAATACGTATATCAATAATTTTACAAATCAATTAACAAAATGTATTGTTGCAACACTTTCTAAGCAATGCTGTATTACTGATAAATGTTCCCTGTGGCATTCAAAATGATGATATATTAGCAGCTGTCCTTAGTCCTGACAAATATCTGCATGACACTATCAACAGCACAGCAACCACACTGAGGCTATAGCAATGTCAAGGTTGAAGAGATCAAGTCTCCAAACCCAGAATCATTTTGGAAGTTTACCCCAGGCCCACACTACACAGGAGAACTGAGATCTGCTGATTTTCTTTCTGAGACCTGGATCTCTCTGGTTGATTCATCTTTATCTTTTCAAACCTCCTTGTTCATTCAATTTAATCAGCTATACTGAATATTTCCCATGTGCCAGACACCCTGGCTAAATGTTTATGATAAAAACAAATACTCCTTCCCTCAAGATGTTCATTGTCTTTTAAGTGGTGATACATGAAAACATATCAACTAAATGCAATAAAATGCTGTAAGTGCTGTGACAGAAGTCTGAGCAGGGGACACTGGGGGTAAGTGACAAAAAGGAAGCAGTAGATTCTCTCCCATGACTGCACAGTGCTCTACACATCCATGCTTGTTGGATAAGGGAATCAACCAGCAAATAGCCTGGAGTACTAGATTTCAATGAGGGAAATGACAGGAAGAGAAAGAAATCTATTTTACCCCAACAATGCAATGAGACAAGCAAACCAATTAAATTAAAGGACATAAGAATGGAAATAGATCTACCCTTGAAGTTGAAAATAGATCTACCCTGAAACTGGTAGTCTTTCTGATCTAGCCCTTAGAAAATCCCAAGACTGCAGATTTCCTGGCCAAAACAAGTTGAGCAAGGTAGGGAGGGGCAACGGGAGGGCTTTCTTCCAATCCCTGTCTCCCCAGATTGTTATGTGGAAGCAAAATAGTCACTGTGCTGGCTATTAAGGAAGTTGGACGAGGATGAACCAAGTCCTTCTAATCTTTAGATGATCAAAGCCCACAATGCATCTTTTGCATCTGGGGCTCACTCTGTAGCTTAGGATCTGACGCACACAAGGGAAGACAGAGTTATAGGTTTGCCTATCTTATGGCTCACAGATTTCACCAGGCACCAAGAGGGGTGGATGAGAACATATGAGTAAAGTGGAAAAACCAGCCCTACTCAGGTAGAAGAACCCCAAATATGGGCCCTGTTCAGGCATGGTGAGGCTTGACAACTTCCTTATAAAAGACAGTGTATTCCTTTTGTTTATATTTTTGTAT
The DNA here is from genome assembly GCA_030848825.1 of Tadarida brasiliensis. NCBI lineage: Eukaryota > Metazoa > Chordata > Mammalia > Chiroptera > Molossidae > Tadarida > Tadarida brasiliensis. The sequence goes on from CM061273.1 coordinate 40,647,761, forward strand.
TAGATGCTAAAATGCTGTCAAATTTACTACTGGGATTCATCTTCATAGCCCAGATCTTCAGAAAACTTCCTACAAAGCCCTTCTCAGAGCTTTGCTTCACTTTTGCTCTCTTGGGGAAGCAAGCAAAGAAACCTAGGCGTTTCCTACTCAGCTCTGTGTTTGTTTAGATGCACTGAAGTTCCCTGCCTGATTAAGTTTAGGTTTTTCCCATTGTCAACAATCTCAGAGAAAGCCTCAAGTTTTAGCCAACTGTTACAGGCAGATCCCAGCACTGTCACCCAGTAATCTCCTTCTGCTGACCCCTGGCTTCAAACTTGGCTTAGTCAGTGCTCTTGACTTTTCCCACACTCTGTGCTTCCAGTCAAAGAAAATGTAGCAGAGCCTGTTTTCCAGTGTAAGCATGTAAATTCCACACTCATCAGCTCCAGGCAGCTCCAGGCAGCTCCAGGCTCAGGCCCTACTCAGGAGACAGACACAGACAATGGAATTTGTTCATTAAATCTGCCTTTCAGGTTAAGAAGATGGTGTCCCTAATTCTTGTCAGGTGGACCTGTAGTTTGAATGTTTCTCTATGCCTTGAGAGAGGAGTCACAATGACCCAGAACACTCCTTCACCAATGCACCTTGGTAATCAACAGCTGAGAGCTCACGCTAATGCTAGATAATTCCATTTGGCTCAACAAACATTTGTTGAGTGCCTACTAAATGCCATGCACTGTGACAGGTACTGGCAATTATTGCTAACAGCCTGTGCTTGTGAAGCAGTTGGCCAGGGTTAATAATGCTGTTGGGTGGCTGGGGAGAAAAGGACTGAAGGAAGAACTGAAGTCATCATCATCATCACACTCCCTCTTTCAGAGATCATCTTACACATGAGAAAAATAGTCAGAAACACAAAGAGACCGAGTGTCTGGATAACTCATTGCATTGAGTCAGTGGTTTGTCTCCTCCTCCTTCTGAATCATGGCATAGTAGACAGAGCTTGGGATCTGAAGTCAAAAGACCCGGGTTCAAATTCCAACTCCCCCATTTAGCTGTGTGAGCATGGGCAAGTTACTTGACCTCTGAATCTCAGTTTTCAGGGATATGAAATGGAAGTAATTGCTCTGCCTACCTTATAGGTAGAAGAGAAAATGAAATGAGATGATGTAATATGGACCAGTGCTTCTCAAATTTTAATGTGCATATAAATCACGTGGAGATGTGTTAAATTGAAAACTCTGAGTTAATAGATGTGGGTGGGCCTGAGATTCTGAACATCTAACAAGCTCCCAAGTGATGCTGCTGAGGCTGGTCCATGGATCACACTTTGAGTCGAAGGCAATGGATTGTTTACTAGTCAAATAGAAAGGATGATGATACTGATGAGCATCGCCAGCTAAGGAAACATCTGAAACTCATTCAGAATTCAATAGAGTCCTACTAAGTGATCAGAGCTGTGATAGGCAGCCACTGTGTGGGCAATAAAAGAAATTTATGGCGTGTTTTGCTTACTTAAGTGAAACCATTAGAGAATAATACCAATCCATCCAAACTCAGCAGCTAGGTCAAAAAGAAAAAATTGGAATTTTCCTATCTCCTTCAGTTACAAACATTTACCCTGGATGTAAAACATTGAGATAAAAATCAGAAGGTCCTTGATTTGGCTAGATCATATCTTTCACATTATAACTATCTTCTGCCAAGTTCCCATGGAATCTTAAATCTGTTGGAATCTTAAATCTGCTTGAAATTAGGGACCTCATATCCTCTCCAGTCTTGGGCTTGGACCTTATCCTAGTGTTCGAAGACCCTTTTGACATTGCCTCAGTGAGAAACATATACCTCTCTTTCTGATGCCTTCAGAAAAGTCTTCTTCATTTTCCTAATAAGAATGACCACTTGCTCACACCCTTAGGATTATTACTATTTAGTTAACATTTGTATAACTCTTACGAGCTCATGGGGTTATCCTAGCAGTGTGCAACCTGGAAGAAATAAGCTTGAATCTGCTTGTCCCAATTATCTGCAAAGAGATGATCCGTTACTTAGAACCTGCATGGTCAGGTCTCCAAGGGCCAAAACAAAGCATAAAATTGAGGCAATTATTGAGATAAATAGGAGGGGAAATATTATAATAAAATATTCCTGGTGGGAGGCGATACTCCCAAACTTTAGTCTTATCTTTACCACTGCCCTGCTGATCTGGGGTGCGGTTTCCCACATCTCTAAACAGAATTTACTGGCTTGTAATATACATACTTCTGTGGGAAGAAGAGTGGTAAAAAAAAAAAAAAAAAAAAAAAAAAGCAGGAAAGCAAACACATTGTTTTTGTTTGCTTCAACAACAGGAATTCTTTTTTCTAACAATTCTGGAAGCTAGAAGTCCAAGGTCAAGGTATTGGCAGGGTTTATTTCTTCTAAGGCTCCTTTCTTTAGCTTATAGATGGCTATTATCTCCTGTGACTTCATAAGGTCTTCCCTCCATGCATGTCTGTGTCCTAAGCTCCTCTTCATATAAGGACACTGGCCATATTGGATTAGGGCCCACCCTAATGGCCTCATTTATTTTAATTGTCTCTTTAAGGAAACTATCTACAAATACGGTCACACTCTGAGGTACCAGGGAACATGTTTTTTAAGTTAACATTCCCCCAGTGGTTTTTATCTGTATTTTTCGACAGTTGCTAGTTTCCTGCTTCTATTTGGGCCTGGAGAGTTGGATTCAGCTGGAGCAAAGGGGAATCAAACAAGGTTCTAATCAGAGTTCCTGAGAGTCTGCTCTCTCCAGAACTTCCCTGGAGAGTGACAGTCACAGGGCCCAGCGCCTGCTCCAAGCCTGCTGCTGCTGCCAAGCAGAGTCTTTCCTGGAGAAGGGAGGGCCAGGAGGAATAAGTGGCGACAGTTTATCTGAAGCTGGCGCTGGGTTCATTAAGAGGCCTGGTGCAGTTTATCTGCTTCTTGTCCACAAGACTCAGCTGCTCTGAACACCGAGTCTAGGGCCTGTCACCATCCCAGTCCTGGCGGCGTCAGGTTGGAAAAGTGTGAAACAGCGCGTCCCCTCCCTCCCCCACCTCAATCTCCCCTTGTCTCCAACTGTCTGTCCTCAAGGGGTCAGATAGGAGCTGCAATTGTAGGAATGAAGCTTGAAGTTCTTCTGCCAATGCTTTCTGCCCCCGGACAGTGAGGTCCTGGGAGCTGACCTGGCTGCTCCAATAAAGAAGCAGCCCAGACCTCGGCAGAAGGAGGTAAGGGAGAACAGAGACGTGGACTTACCTTTAATAAAGCCACCTTGCTTTGAATGTAGGTGACACTTATTTTAAGTGGTCTTGTTTGTCCTTGTCTTTGTTATGTTCTAATGTCAGGGAATGGGACAAACTTCCTTGTGCCAGAAGAGGAGGTGCAGAGATTGTTCAGCCTCTTTCTTAATGTCCACGGCAGCTCAGTGGTAGAGTCAAAAACAGAACACAGTGCTTGGGACTAGCCTTCCTGGGACTGAAGCCTGAGGTAAGGGCCTCAATCCTTCTTCTCCACTCAGCTGCCAATATTACAACCAGCTTTGAGAGGAAAAATGCTCCAGACCCCTCAATAGGACTGTCTGATAGCCAGGGACTTATCGTAATTGCACTATCCACGCTGTCTGGCCTGGGTCTCCAGCATCATCAGCACAACAGGTGCACCTGCGGGTGCTTTCTGTCTGTGAACAAGTCCAGTGTTCCTCCAATGCAGAGGAGGGTGGTGGCTTGTCCAAACCGCTCAAAACACTTGTCCCAGGAGGGCAGAGACACTTTCCTAGAGGGTCAGTGCATTATTCAACTATTTGGAGTAGACTCCAAAAACTGAGATTATTACCTTCCTGCTTTACCCAAAAAATACCACTGCTATATTTACTATTACAAATTATTTCCAAAGCATTGTTGACTTTTCCCAGGAAGGTGGAAGGCAGCAAGTAGATCTATCCAAGTCGAAGGGAAGCCATTGTTTTAATGGAAATTTGCCTCTTCAAAACCCCAAAAGCTGTCAAGGGCCTGTGGTCTCCTGCCCCTCCCCAAATCCAGCTTCATGGAGAGGCCTATTCACACTTACCCTTTGCTAACTGCTTTCCCTAACTCACCACCTACACTTGCTTCCTCACTCCAGGCTCAAGTACCAGGCTTGTCACCAAGTAAAACCAGACACCAATGTTCCTAAACACATATCAGTGGCCACATAACTCTGTGGACTTGGCTGTCCACAGTGTGTCTCTGGACTTGGGGCCCTGGAGCCAAGCTACCCTGTGTTTAAATCTCAGTTCTTCTTCGTATTGGCTATATACTTAATCTCTCTAAGCCTCTATTTCCTCATATATTAAATGGATGTAATAAGAGTATTTATGTCTTGGGATTAAATGAGATCAAGTGCTTAGCACAGGGCTTGGGCACATGGTAAGTACCCTATAAATGTTAGTTGTTATCATGAATGTCTCTTTATCTTTCGGGGCTTTTAGGGAGGGGGTTTCCACACTCTGCACACCCACTTCATCCTTCTAGAATGCTATGTCTGTCTCAGTGGGTCTTTCTTTATACTGTCCCCATTCTTCATAAAACAAGGTTGTTCCTGACGCTGTTTGCCCAACAGGTGCCCTTTCTTTCTCACTCTCCAGCAGGCAAAAAGGACAGACGGGTTATTTGGCTACCTATTTCCAAAATCTGTAAATAGAGAAAGAGCAAAATGACCTGCCCACCAGATAGCTGGAATCAAGGCCCACTTGACCTTCTATATAAACCCTCAGCAGCCTCTACCCCATACAGCCCCGCTTCCCCCCAAACAGGGTGGGGGACTTCAGAGAGGTATGTAGGCTTGTAAGTGGCTCTCCCCAGCTCCTCAGAAAGCTGCTTATCAGGGAATGAAACACTGGCCCAAGCTTGCCATGACAGCAGGAGCTGCCTGAGAAGAGAAGCTGAGATAAATGAAGGATCCTTCATCCCCGTCAGCGTGGGCCAGACAGAAACCAGGTGCAAGGCAGTAAGCCTTCATCTTTTGTAAACAATCTTCCATCGCCCACTGCAGCAGCTTGAGCCTGAGATGGGGATTAGAAGAACAGCTTCTGCAGGCCTGGGGCCTCTCAGCTGGACAGCGAGTTAAAGGGCACACAAGATAACTGGCTGCTGGGAAAGATGCTTGAGGAAACACAGCCATTCGTCAACAGAGGGTTCACTTGACCTGGCAGGACAGAATCTGATATCTAAACAGTTCCCTGCGTCCCTGAAGCGCTCTGAAAGTTCTCCAGCTAAATATTTGATACCACACCAGATAACAGCCCAAGGCTCTTCTCACTAGTACGAGAAGGCTGACACTAGAGAGGAGAGAGGACTAGCCAGAGCTAGATTTGGCTGAAATCAGGCAGGGCTTGAGGTGGAACCATTCCAGCTAAGCTAGTTATGGTGTCCTTTAACCTTGGCCAGTTCAGCTGTGGGAAAGACCTTGCCTGCCAAAGGTTGGTCCTCTGTGACTCCATGAAGAGACATGGAATCGAAATCTCTTTTGAAGGTACTGTCCCCTCCCCACTCCACTCTACCTGCTTCCCCACTTCTTTGATAGAAGTTTCACTAGCAGGAACTGAAAAAAAAACCCTGACCCCTGTGCTTAGATGATAATGGATGCCAGCTTCATGCACCTGAGATTACAAAACAAAATTAAGTGCTTGAATCCCCTAAGGGAGGTGAAGACAGACAAGCCTGGCCAAATGAAAGAGCTTTTCTGTTTACAAGTCCCATTTTTCCAGCAGTGGGGATGAAAATGTCTCCAACTCCATGTTCAGAGTTTTTTATAAAAAACTCTTCAAGAGAAGGATGTCCCCCCTCTGGTTGTAAGGTAGAAAATAGGAATTAAAGCGAGGGCTCTCAGGCAGACCTGAGTTCGAGTCTCAGCTCTGATATTTACTAAAGGTCTGATCTAGGGCCTCTCTAAGCTTCAGTTTCCCCACCTGAAAAACAAGGATAGTAGTACCTAGTTATAGGGTGGTTGTGAGGATTCAATAGTGAGACATGTAAAGAAAGCACTTACCAGAGTACCCTCCCAATATAGCAAATACCCAATAAATGGAAGCCATTATCAGTAATGAGATCTCAGCCATTAAGAGAAAGAGGAGACAGGAAAATGAGATTTTTCTAAGAAGAGTTTTAAAGGGCAGGATTTGAGCACAAAACATGGGTTTATTCATTTTTTAAAAACTTTTTATTATAGACATTGCAAACATACATGTATAAATAAAAGAATATAATGGACTCTCATATATCCAGCTGCAGCAACTATCAATAAAGGCCAACCTTGTATCGTCCATACCCACCTGTAGGGTATAGTCTGTTTTAAGCTAGCTATTCTGGCCACAAGTGTACGTTATTTTCTTATAGGAGAGAGAATTGGGGAATTAGAGTCTGAAAATATGTTCCACCCTTGATTAGCTGTATGACCTTAGGCAGGTCACTTACTTCATCCAATTCTCAGTTTCTTCATCTGTAAAATAAACTTAAAAATAATAATAACTTGCCATACATATTTCACAGAGCTCCTGTGTAGCGGAAAGGAGATGCCTGTGAAGGGGCCTTATAAAAGGAAGTGCTACGCAAACATCGATTATTATTGGCACATCTTTCACTGTGTGTGGCACCAAGTAAGTGCTCAACAGACATTTATTCAGGTTGTGGCTAAGTGCTAGGTCATGCCTAAGAAAAAGCTGCTCTTCACTCTTAGGTTGCACCCCTGAGTCTAGTTGGTCACATTACAAATGCTGTCACTAAGGCACCTAAACCAGAGAGAAATTACTCAGTGCATCTCAGCCCTACTTTCAGAGAAGTCCCTCAGTGTGTACATCCTGTTGGACCAAGAGAGTCACTTGTCATGATTCATGTCCTTTTTCAATGTCAAAGCCTGGAAAGTGTCAAAAGTCTCCAGCACTATGTCTCTGTTAAGGTTCACAGAGAGAATTACAGAGACAGTGGGCAAGCCCTCGAAATTACATTTTGAAAAAGAAGCTGTCAAGAATATAACCCAAATCACCCTTTCAAAAATTATTTGGAGATAGGTCTTAGATCCAGAGTTTAAGGCTGTTAGAGGAAACCAGAGGGCATACCTGACCCAAAGGATGGCCCTAAAGCTACTTTGGCTGTGGCTGGAGAGATGCTATTTCTCTTGTTTTTCTTCCCTTAAAAGACAATTTCAGAATTTCATCCTTGCCCCAACCTCTGCCTCCTTGTGGCCCATAAAAACAATACTTTTTTGCTCAGCAGGGCAAAACCTCTTATTTCCAGCTGTCCTTTTCCCATCTCCTAGCTCCACACTGAAATCCTTGCTGTAGACAGATTTCTCCAGCAAGTTATTTTCTCACCACTGAGCCCTGGCTGTTTTGCATCCCCAGAGCATGTCAGGGCCAGAGCAGAAATGAAAGGACAGAGGCAGTGTCAGCTACACGGGAGCCCAGGTCACTGGTGATCAGATTTTTTAATGAACATGGAGGCCAGGGACTTGAAAGGAAGGTTGGGGTTCACAGCAGGGCGAGGACAATATGCTTCTGGATTATTAAATCCTGAACGTGAAGACATCAGTATTCTTCCAATACCTGTTCCTCCCAGGAGCTCAGTGCTTTACTAATCAGTCAGGACTCTTGATCTCCTAGAAGCTTTTGACAGAGGAGTATGAAGAACATTTGACAACTGGGTTATGTCCCAACAATTTCCCACCCTGACTCTGGAAGTTCCTGACTTTTCCCTTTTCCCAGAAAGAATACAAGGTCAAATTTTCAAAGTGCTTCCAGGAGAAGGATGTGGCCTACAGATGGAAAATCTCATTCAGTAGTCCTCTCTGCCCTGTCCCTAATGCAACTATTTCTCTTATTCCCATTTGGCCACACCTTTGAGTTTCGGAGATCTTGATTTCCGAGGAATAATATATCCTCAGGTAAGGATGAAAAAATCCTTGATTTCCTGGTTCCAATTGGAATGAGGGCTTTTTTTAGCATTGTAATCCTAAGTATCATTGGAAGAAACATACTTCCTGATGGGAACCAGTCTTTATTTCTTCTACTTCGGAGTTATTTTCTTTACTTGCTCCTAAAAGCAAGACATAATCGACCTCTCTACAAAGTGGTGATGCCCATCTTTGGTGGTAGTTGTGGTTGAGCTAGCCATGCAATATACTGACAGATGATCAACTATGGATGCTTTAACACCTCGAGTGATAGAGAGCTGTTAGGAAGTCCAGTTCGATTTTGGACAGCCTTTTTGTTAAAAAGTTGCTCCTATTCCTTTCCTAATTTCACTCATAGAAGGAAAATAGGATGAATGGAAGGCCTTTCAAAAACCCCATCTGACATTCCTTGAGATCTTTGAACATATCTACAATGTCTGTCCTAAGTCTTTTCTTCTCCAAGATCAGCACTTCCAGTTACTGTCTCATTACCCTATACAGGGAAGGAACAATGAACTGGGAGTGAAAAGACTTGGGTTCAAGTTCTGGCTCCACCAATTACCAGCTGTGTAACCTTAGGAAATTCATTTAACCACTCTTAGATTAAAATGAAGATCAAATATATATACCTTACCTACTGTTGAGAAGATTGCAGAAATACAAAGGATCACATGAGACTATTATTAACAATTATATGCCAACAAATTTAATGACCTAGAAGAAATGCATAAATTCCTAGAAACATACCACCTACCAAGACAAATCATGATGAAACAGATGAATAATAAGTAAAAGGATTGAGCCCTGGCCAATTTGGCTCAGCATTTAGAGTGTCGGCTGGCAGACCAAGGAGTCGCGGGTTCAATTTCGGTCAAGGACATGTACCTCAATTGCATTTTGATCCCTTGCCCTGGTTGGGGTCATGTGGGAGGCAACCAGTCAATGTGTCTCTCTCACATTGATGTTTCTCTCTCTCTCTCCCTTCCTCCCTGTCTCCCACTCTATCTGAAAAAAATCAATGGAATAATATCCTTGGGTGAGGATTAAAAAATAATTATAATAAATAGAAGGACTGAATCAGTAATCAAAAATTTCCCAACAAAGAAAAGCCTAGGGCCAAATGGCTTCACTGGTGAACATTTAAAAACTAACGCTAATCCTTCTCAAACTCTTCCAATAACTTGAAGAGGTGGGAACATTTCCAAACTCATTTTACGAGGCCAACATTATTACCCTGATATCAAAGCCAGACAAGGACACTACAAGGAAAAAAATTACAGGCTAATATCTCTGATGAACATAGATGTAAAAATCATCAACAAAATACTAACAAACTGAATTCAACAGCACATTAAAAGGATCATACACCATAATCAAGTAGGATGTATCCCAGGGATGCAAGGATGATTCAATATATTGAATTAATAAATGTGATACACCACATTAATAAAATAAAGGTTAGAAATCATATGATCTCAATAGATGCAGAAAAAGCATTTCAAAAATGTTAAACATTTTTTCATGATTAAAAACTCTTAATAAATTAAGTATATAAAGAATGTAACTCAACATAATAAAGACCATATACAACAAACCCACAGATAACATCATACTCAATGATGAAAAGCTGAAATATTTTCCTCTAAGATCAGGAACAAGACAAGGATGCCCACTCTCACCACTTCTATTCAATATTGTGCCGGAAGACCTAGCTAGAGTAATTGGGCAACAAAAAGAAATAAAATACATCCAGATCAGAAAGGAAGAAGTTAAATTGTCTCTATTTGTAGATGACAGGATCTTATATATAGAAAATCCTAAAGTTTCCACCAAAAGACTGTTAGTACTAATAAATAGCTATTCTGTAACAACCAATTTGTACTTCTTAATCCCTTCATCTTTTTCACTTATCCCCCCAAACCCCCTCCCATCTAGCAACCATCAAAATGTTCTCTGTATCTATGAATCTATGTTCTGTTTGTTCGTTTAATTTGTTTTATTAGATTCAATTGTTGATAGATATGTATTTATTGCCATTTTATTGTTCATATTTTTTATCTTTTTTTTCTTATTCTTAAAGAAGACCCTTTAACATTTCATGTAATACTAGTTTAGTGTTAATAAACTCCTTTAGCTTTTTCTTGTCTGGGAAACTATATGTCCTTTTATTCTAAATGATAGCTTTGCTGAGTAGAATAATCTTGGTTGTAGGTCCTTGCTTTTTATCACTTTGAATAATTCTTGCCAGTCCCTTCTGGACTGCAAAGTTTCTGTTGAGAAATCAGCTGATGATCTTATGGGAGCTCCCTTGCAGGTAACTAACTGCCTTTCTTTCGCGGCTTTTAAGATTCTCTCTTTGTCTTCAACCTTTTGCATTTTAATTATGATGTGTCTTGGTGTAGGTCTCTTTGTGTCCATCTTGTTTGGTACTCTCTGCGCTTCCTGGACTTATATATCTATTTTCTTCATCAGGTTAGGGAAGTTTTCTGTCATTATTTTTTCAAATAGGTTTTTTATTTCTTGCTCTCTCTCTTCTCCTCTGGCATCCCCATGATGTGAAGTTGGTACGCTTGAAGTTGACCCAGAGTCTCCTTACACTATCTTCATTTTTTTAGATTCTTTTTCTTTTGCTGTTCTGATTGAGTGTTTTTTGCTTCCTTATATTCCAAATTACCAATTTGATTCTCGGCTTTATCTACTCTACTATTGATTTCCTATAAATTAGTCTTCATTTCAGTTAGTGTAGCCTTGATTTCTGACTGATTCTTTTTGATGATGTTAAAGTTCTCACTAAGTTCATTGAGCATCCTTATACCCAGTGTTTTAAATTCTGCATTAGTAGATTGGTTGTCTTCATTTGGCTTAGTTTTTTGTTGTTGTTTTTTTTTTCTGGAATACTGTTCTGTTCTTTCATTTGGGACATGTTTCTTAGTCTCTTCACTTTGGCAGCCTCCCTGTGTTTGTTTCTATGTATCAGGTAGAGCTGCTGTGTCTACTGGGCTTGGTAGAGTGGCCTAATGTAGTAGGTAGGGTCCAGTGGCACAGCCTCCCTGTTCATCCAAGCTGGGCATTCCAGGTGTGCCCCTCTGGGTAGGCTGTGTACACCCTCCTGTTGTAGTCAAGCCTTGATTGCTGTTGGCACATCAATGGGGGGAATTTACCTCCAGGCTGATTGGCTGCAAGGACTGGCTGTGACCACTGACCACCATGGAGGATTAGTTGTGCAGGGGCCCACTCCATAGAGGAATATTTACTTTAGTGGGGCTCTGGAACCCACTGAGTCCACCCCTTGAGTGTGTTGCTTGTGAAGGTTGTTGGGTGGTGCTTCAACGTGGTCTAAAGCTGTCCACCAGGTGTGCTGGTTCTGGGTCCTCCCAGGAGATGCAGGCCAAGGTCATCTGCCACCTATATTCTGCCCGGGACCAGACAGCATGAGGTATAAAGCGATCTGCAGATGGCTGCTACTTGTGCTGGGCTTGGAGGTGTCCAGGCGAGGCCAAGCTGCGAACCAAGGTGGACCGCTGCTAGTGCCAGGCCTGGGACCACTTACTGAGAAGTACAGGGCACACTGAGACCAGGTGCTCCTTGTTTGAGAGATTTTTGGAAAGTCTGAAGCTTGAGCCAAAACAGCCCATTCTTATGGAAAAGTCACTAGAAACAGCTTGGGTGGGGAAGGGTCTCAGGGAATCACCAAGGTGGGGCAAACTGTGTGAGCCAGGTTGATGGAGACTCAGATATGGTGCTGGCCTGTCAGCTTTGTTGGGGGAGAGTTCATAAAAGGAACAATGGCCTCTGCCAGCACTTTTGTCTGGCAGAAAGCTACCCCCCCAAGCTCTCACCCTGATGCCAGATGATTCAGTTCCTCCCTGTATGTCCCTGGTGCCTTTTAAGCTGCTGTCCCAGAACTGGAGCCCAGAGGGAGGGAGTCAGAGTAAGTCCAGGCTGGAGCCCTTTAAGAGGAAATGCCTGGGACTCCAATAGCCCTCCATCTCACTCAGCCACCATCCCCGCTGGTTTTTACAACCAGAACTTAGGGGGACTTGCAGGGGCCTAGTATGGGGCTGGGACCCTTTGCTCCTCAGGGGTGACCTCTGCAACCGAGATATCCCTCTCAATTTTTATCTGGCATATGTGGGTATGGGACCATCCTGTATCATGTCTCCATCCCTGCTACCAGTCTCCATGTGGCTTCTTCTTTAAATCCCTAGTTGTAGGAGTTCCATTCAGGTAGGTTTGGGGCAGTTCTGAATGACGGTTGTTCTATAGTTTAGTTGTAATTTTGATGTGGTTGTGGGAGAACGTGAGTACCACATTTACCATAACCACTATCTTGACCAGAAGTTGGTCAACCAATTCTTGGGGAAAGGACAGTCTTCAATAAATGATGTTGGGAAAATTAGATACCCACATGCAAAAGAATAAAATTGAAACTTATCTTACACTACACACTAAAAATAACTCAAAATGGATTAAAGATTTAAATGTAAAACTTGAAACCATGAAATTCCTCGAAGAAAATATAAGAGAAAGGCTCTTTTACATTAGTATTGGCAATGCTTTTTTTGGATATGACACCAAAAGCACAGTCAACAAAAGCAAAAATAACAAGTGGGACTGTGTCAAACTAAAACGCTTCTGCCAGCTAAGGACACCATTAACAAAACGAAAATGCAACCTATGGAATGTGAGATAAAATTGTCAAATCAAATCTATAATAAGAGGTTAATATCCAGGACGTACAAAACTCATGCAACTCCATAGCAAATAAATAAATAAAAATAACTTGATTAAAAAATGGACAAGTGCCCTGACTGGTTTGACGCAGTGGTTAGAGTGTCAGCCTGGGGACTCTATTCCAGGGCAAGGGCATGAACCTGGGTTGCAGGTTTGATCCCCGGCCCCATGGGGGTGTGTGCAGGAGGCAACCAATTGACGTGTCTCTCTCACATCAATGTTTCTCTCCCTCTCTCTTCCCCCCCTCCCTCCCTCCCTTCCACTCACTCAAAAAAAAAATCAATGGAAAAAAGATCCTTCGATGAGGATTAAAAAAAAAATGTACAAGGAACCTGAACACACATTTTTTTTCAAGGAAGATATACAAATGTCTAACAGGCGCACGAAAAAGTGCTCAGCATCACCAATTATCAGGGAAACCCCAATCAAAACCACAATGAAATATCATCTCACACCTGTTAGGATGCTTATTATAAAAAAGACAAGAGATAACAAGTGTTGGTAAGGATGTGAAGAAAAGGGAACCCTTGTATGCTGTTGGTGAGAATGTAAATTGATCTAGTCATTATGGAAAACAATATGGAGGCTTCTCAAGAAATTAAAAATGGAACTAGCATATGAGTCAACAATCCCAGTTCTGGTTATATATCCAAAGGAAATGAAATCAGTATCTTGAAGAGATATCTGTACTCCAATATTCATTGGAGCATTATTCACAATAGCCAAGATATGGAAACAACCTAAGTGTCCATTGATGGATGAATGGATAAAGAAAATGTGATGTATCTATCTATTGATCTATATATATATATATCAGTCAAAATATGCAAATATATATATTACACACACACACAATAGAATGCTATTCAATCATAAGAAAGAAGAAAATCATGTGATTTGCAACAACATAGATGAACCTGGAGGACATTATACTAAGTGAAATAAGCCAAGCATAGAAAGACAAATCTTGTATGATCTCACTTATATGTAGAACCTAAAAAAGTTGAATTCATAGAACCAGAGAGTAGTACAGTGGTTGCTAAGCACTTGGAGGTAGGGAAAATGGGGAGGTATTGGTCAAAGAGTACAAACTTTCAATTATAAGATAAATAAGTTCTGGAAAACAAATGTACAGCATGGTGCTTATAGTCAATAATACTGTATTGTACACATGAAATTTGTTAAGAGAGTGTAGGAACACTTAAGAGTGTTCTTCAACACACACACACACACACACACACAAACTATGTGAAGTGACACATACATTAATTAATTTGGTTGTGGTAATAATTTCACAAAGTATACTTATATTAAATCATCACATTGTATGCCATAAAAAATCACATTGTACAAACTAAATACATACAACTTTAATTTGTCAGTCATACTTCAATAAAAATGGGGGGATGAGATAATATATGCATACATTATTTGATGATTATAAAACATTACACACATGCTTACTAATTATCATCATCACTCTCCTCCATTCTAGTTGACCTCCTCTGGATCTCTCAGGTTTACAATGTTCAGCTAACTATAATATTTGTTATTTAAAGAGGCATCTATGAACCAAACACTATACTAGACACTGGGAAAGAGGACAAACAAGATGGCCTCTGTTTTCAAGGTAATTAGAAGATTATAACGCACTGGACTAAAAGCTACAGTAGAGACACATGCAGAGAATACTCTAAGGCAGTGATCTTCAACCAGTGTGCCACAAGAATTTTTTAAAAATGCAATACTCGCCCTGCCAGTGTGGCTCAGTGGATTGAGCATTGTCCCTTGGACTGAAAGGTCCCGGTTCGATTCCCGATCTGGGCACATGCCCATGTTTCAGGCTCGATCCCCAGTGGGGGGCGAGCAGGAGGCAGCCGATCAAGGTTTCTCTCTCACACATCAATGTTTTTATCTCTGTCTCCCTTCCTCTCTCTCTACAAAAGACAGTAAAAACATATTTAAAAAATAAAAATAAAAAATGCAATATCTGACTATTTAGTCAGAGGCACTGACCTCTTTTCTCTTAGATTGTCAAATAAAAAATGACAACAGCCAACACAACAAAGGTGTCCAGTGTGAATAAATCAAAACTATACCTATTTTTTGTCAGATTGGCAAATAATATATTTTTCGGTGTGCCACAGAATTTTAGTAATTAGTTTATGTGTGCCATGAGAAGAAAAAAGTTTGAAAATCTCTGCTGTAGGAATACAGGGGAGGGCTCCTAACTCAGAGTAGAGGAAGTGATGGCCTAGTTAGAGGATGCATAGAAGTCACCCAAAAAGAGGAAGATGGGGGGGGGCATTCTAGGCTAGGATGAAAATATACAAAGCCATAAAGTTTAGTTTGAATAAAGATAAGCTATTTTGAATTTTAAAACATCACTGTTGCATCAAAGAACACAATCAATAAGAGTGAAAGGCAACCCATGGAATGGGTGAAAATATTTGCTAATCATATATCTGATAAGAGGTTAATATCCATAATATACAAAGAACCCCTACAACTCAACAACAAAAAACTATTAAAAATGAACAAGGGAATTGAATAGATATTTGTCCAAAAAAGACATATGAATGGCTAATAGGTACATGAAAAGATGCTCAACATCACTAATCATTAGGGAAATGTAAATCAAAACCACAATAAGATACTACTTCATACCCATTAGGATGGCTGTCATTTAAAAAAAGAAAGAAAGAAAAAAACAAAGAAAATAACAGGTGTTGGCAAGGATGTGGAAAAGTTGGCACCCCTGTACGCTGCAGTGAGGGATGTAAGATGGTGCAGCCAGTGCAGCCACTATGGAAAACAGCATGGTCATTCCTCAAAAAATTAAAATATAATTATCATATCCAACAATTCCACTTCTAGGCATATACCCAAAAGAATTGAAATCAGAGTCTCAAAGAGACACGTGTGCACCCACCTTCATGGCAGCTCCATTGTCAATAGCCTAAAGGTGGAAGCAACCTAATAAATGAACAGATAAACAAAATGTGGTATATAAGTACAACGGAATATTATTCAGCCTTTCAAAAAAAGAAAATTCTACATTTCCCATGCTACAACATGGATGAACCTTGAGGACATTATGCCAAATGAAATAAACCAGTCATAAAAAGATAAATACTATATGATTCTACTTATATGAGGTACCCAGAATCATCAAATTCACAGAGACAGGAAGTGAAATGGTGGATATAGAGTTTCAGTTTTTCAAGATGAAAAAAGTTCTGGAGTTGTCTGCATAATAATGTGAACGTATTTAACATTAGTGAACTGTACACTTAAAAATGATTAAGACTAATTTTTATATGTGCATTTTACCACAATTTGTAAGAAGATAATAGAGGAAAGTTAGAGAAATTTGATATGCACTAGATATTATTGCTAATTTTTTTAGTTGTGATAATGCTACTGCAGTTAATAGGATAGTGTCCTTATTCATGGGAGATGCACACTGGTCAATGTAAGGGGAAGTGTAACCTATTTTGAAATGCATGGATGGAAGGATAGATGCATAAATAGTTACATAAAGCCAACTTGGCAAAACGGTAACAACTGAATTCAGGTGTACTGGCTTTTTCAACATTTTCTTTTTTTAAATTTTATTAATTTATTTGTGTTACAGATGTTTCTCCTTTTTCCCCCATTGACACCCTCCTCCTTATCCCCCCCCCACACACACACATGCAGAATTGTTGTCTATGTCCACTGGTTATGCATACATGTATATAAGTTCTTTGGTTTATCTCTTCCCTCCCCCTGGCCCACCTCCTCTGAGATTTGTCAGTCTAAATCCTACTTCTATGTCTCTGGGTCTATTTTGTTCATCTGCTTATTTTGTTCATCATATTCCGCAAATAAGTGAGAGCACGTGATATTTGTCTCTCTCTGATGGGCTTATTTCTCTTAGCATAATACTCTGCAGGTCCCTCCATGTTGTTTCAAAGGATAAGAGATCTTTCTTTCTTATAGCTGTATAGTATTCCATTGTGTGTATGTACCACAGTTTTTTAATCCACTCATCTATTAATGGACACTTGGGCTGTTTCCAGATCTTAGCAACTGTAAATAGTGCTGCTATGAACATAGGGGTACATATATTCTTTCTGATTGGTTCAACATGTTCTTAATACTTGAAAGTTTTCATAATAAAAATTTGGGGGAAAAATTTAAATCACTGTATGAACCCAGGTGGAGAAAATAAGACTTAAGCTATCTTATATGTAAAAATAATTAGATGTTTCGATTTGAGTTAACTCTGGGTGTGACTGCCAACCCAACCCCCCTCCCCACCAAAAAAATATAAACATGACTTGAATGAATAGAAACATGGTATTTGTAGTGCAATCCTAGACAAGCTACTTACTCTCTGTAAGTCTAAGTTCCATTGGGTGCAAAATAAAAATTATATTAATGTCTTGCCTCTTAGGGTTGTGGCAAGAATTAAATGATATAATGTATGTAAAAGGCTTGAAACAAAACTAATTTTCAATAATTTCCATAAATACCTGGTAGGACTAGAAGAAAGAAGAAAATGTTATAGTCCTAATTAACTCTCTACTGGTGGTGACACCATGTAGGAGTTAATCTGGGTGTTCTCAGAGGATATTCCTCTGGTTCCTGGGTGTTATAGTCATGTTATATCATGAGCAGCTGAAGAATAGGGGTTGTTTCACCTGGAATAGGAAAGACTGAGATGAGAAAGCATCATGACTATCTTCTGAGAGCTGAAAGAATAGGAGCAAAGGGTAAAAGTTTCCGTACAACAAATCTCATCTTAAATAAGGAAAAGTGGTCAGAGTGGTTTGAAGAGAAAAATGTCCATCTCCGATGTGAGCTCTCTGTCTCCGATGATGGGTGGGTTTCAATCAAAGGCTGGACAACCACTTGATGAAAACATTGTCTGTCATGAAAACATTGTTTGTCATGGGCCAGATAATCTTTGTGGTCCCTTCCAATACAGAGTCTAAGATACTCTTACAATATGGCACCTGGAAGTGAATGCAATGTTGTAGATTGAGTTAGCATGACAAATACCCGCCTTAATATAGTTGTGTTATTTAAATCTTAAATATCTTTATATTATATGAGAAGAGAAAAAACAAAAAACTAAATACATTTGCTATATCTGTCGGCTGTTAATATTATACAGTATATGCATAGTGTTGACTCTGTCTCATCTTTACTCATATTCATTCATCTTTTCTGCACATCATATATATTTACAAGATATATTTTTCCTAGGTACTAAGGATACAAAAATGAATAGACATATAAACTAATGATAACAGCAGTATGATATGTGCCCAGCAGTGGGATACTAATGAGGTAAGGGCAGAGCAATCGAGGATAGAAATTCACTGTGTCGAGGGATGGCAGAAAGGATTCTTTGAGGAAGCAATATTTGAGCTGCATCTTGGAAGATAAATAAGGATTTTTCCAGACATAGAATGGGTAGAAAATCATTCATGCAAATAGAAGAGTTTATTGGAAGTCAAAATAGAAAGAGTGCCATGTTTTGGAGGGACAAGTAACTGGGTAAGACTGGATCTCAAGGAAATATGAAAAGCCAACAATGTCAGGAACAATTCTAAGAGGAGAGAGAGGGAGAAAGAGAGAAAGAGAGACTTAACCTCCAAACCTCTTTTTTCTCTTCTTCCCACTTTGCAGCCCCCTTCTTAAAACCCAATATATTTTCCTTCTTTAAGCTGGTGATGTCACTGCAAGTTTTTAGTAAGTTAGTGTTTAGTGTTTTCTCTCCTGGAATTGGTCTCTTTCTGGTTGTACATTTCAGATATTTGATTCCTCAAAATACACCTCACCTGTTTATCCTACCCTTTGATGGACTTGTCTTAGATCTCCGGTCAGGACTCTCCCTGCAAGCATGTCATGTGTGGAGCACTCTTGGTTCCTCCAATATTGCCTCCAGTTTATTGAAATTCCTTGTTCCATTTCTTTAGCTACTAAGCAAGGTCAATGATGGGAGGGATGAAAGTGAGAATGGAAGAGACTCATGAAGCTTTAACTTGACCTTATACAAAGAAACTTTAATACCCCCCACACACACTCTCACTACTATTTAATGATTTTTACTGATTCTCAGCAGAAAATTGATATTCCCTTTGGTCAGGGGGCTGAGTGACTGTGTGAAAGTAAGTGAAATACGGCATGTTTGGAGACCCTTAGCTTGTAAAATTATCGAGACCCATTATTTCAGCATGCCTCTCCAACACATGAAAAAGTACTGGTGAGATGCCTGGCTCCTGCCTTCCCATAAACTATGTAATTTGTTTGACACTTCTTACTGGTAAAAGCTCCGGTAAAGGGATACTGAAGTCGGATGAGGGCTAGGATCTCTAAATATGTTGAAAATGTTATCTGTTCTTTCTCAAATATGTCTCTCCCATTTGGGTATTTGCTCTGTGATAGCCTTTTACCTTGGCAGCCACTGAGTCTCTGTGCCTTGTATTCCAGAACCGATAAGGAAAGGCGAGATACTTCCCACATTGCTTACTCAGAGCACCTGGTGACTTGGGCTGCACGGCCTCACAACCAGTGCTCACCCACCTCCCCCTTGCTGTGCGTGCCTTGCTCATCTAGAGAGCAGACGGTAAGGGAAAGGAGAAAATAAATAAGCTTTCTCTGAGGGACTCACACATGCACTCTCTCTAGTGATTTCCTTATCTGCAGACTTGGCAAATTCTTTACAACATCTGATCAACGAAAAGCTTTTTTTGATGTTTCTGCATGTTCTCGATTTACTGCCAGGCTGCTGGAATATGATGAGATGCCCTTATCAGGAGCCCCTTCAGAGCTTTCCAGACTGGTTGCAAAGTCTGCGTATTTTTAAATAAACAGCAAGCCAGTCCCAGAATGTGGCTTCTTTGTGCTAAAGCAACATTTGCATAAAGCAGGAGAGTAGATGCCAGACCCAAGTGATCTACTGCCCTTAATTTGGCTCTGTGTCTCTCCCCTTTCCTCTTCCTGTCTCCTATCATGTTAATTAGACTGTCAGGACCACTCTATAGGTCTCCAGGAACAGCTGAGTTACGGAATGGGAAGCTGCTCCTGGCCTCCAGGTTTCTGCCTTCCATCTGCCTTGTGCCTGACTCTGCAGACCAGTGCTGGGAGTCTCACAGGTGGAAGAGATTGGAGATTTGGACTTTGATCTGCTTGTTCCTTAAAGTCTTTAAAGCTCTGACCTATATGTCTACCATGGCCAGAATCTCCAACAAGGTGGTAGGGAGACTATGGAGTGAGCAGGCACCTGGACAATGCGGAAAGTCCTCACTTTTTATCTATCTCTGTTTTGTGACTCCTAGTACCTGAGAAGTCATAGCATCCATATACCTATCAGAAGGGTTTGGAACTGTGTGTCCTCAAAGAGAACCCTTCCCAAATTCACTTTAATAGCCCCCTTCCCATTTCCCAAGGCTTGCTGTAATATACTATAACTGAACCCTTCAACTTCAAGATCAGTCATGTTCAAAGTGTCTACATCTTTCTAAACTTGGAGAAGACCACCCCAAGTGGAAGATCCCTAAAGCAAAACCTCCCATCATGGCCAAACCCTGAACCATTAAAGTTTTTCACAGGATCTGAAAGTCAAACTATATCTGACTTGGACTCTATATCCGACCTGTCTCTATTTGCAGGAAATCTCAATCTTTAAGGGTTACACACAGAAGGATATTTCCTAGTTGAACATGATGATCTTAAATATTTGGGTACTCTGCTTGATTTTTCTCCTCCAAATGGGAAAAGACAGTGACCTAAGACCCTGATGGTGGTCTGATAGGTGGAGGCGGGGGGAGGGGGGGGCAAGATGAGGTGGAAGAGAGGCCATCATCCAAAATGCATTGCATATTTCAAATATGTGGACTTATATATAAATTCTTGAGGGCCAGTGGCAGAAAAAGGAAATGATATGTTGCTTTTCAGATATGTGATCATAGATGCATTACTTATTTTCTCTGAGCCTCGGGGTCCTCATATAATGAATAATGATCATATTAACCTTCCAGAGATATGATGAAAAGTAAGGGCTAATAGCAAAGTGCTATATGAATGTCAATAACAACAACAGTGGTAACAAAAATAATAACAGCTGCCACTAAGGAGGGAGGTCAGGATAAAGCACTGTGAAAGAAGTAGTTACCTGGACAGCAATGATAAGGAGAAGTAGAACTGGAGTAGCTGCCTGAGCCAAGGTCATCTGTACTTCCTTCCCTTGAGATAACAGGCCTGTCCTTCTCACCTGTCCACGTTGTTTCTCTACTCTAATTCTCCTTCCCCTTCTCACAAATTACACAAACTGCTCAGCAAATATTTGCTCCCCACAAACAGCTGCCAATCTGGTAGCTCTCTCCCTAAGTTTGGAGATTTGCGTGAATTATGGTATCAGTGACTGATACAACCCTAAAGGTCAAGTAGATGGACACAATTTGCAAGAGAGAAAGGATTCCTTTCTCACCAGACACCAGCCTGCCCCCGACCATGCTATCCTGCCTGTATCAATAGAAATATAGTGCCCAGATCAAGGCCACTCACACTCTACTTTGAACTGATCCAGTCACACTTTATATTTTCTGTTTAGTTGTAGACACTTTATATTATGGAAAATAGTAACTAAGGAAGGAAGACAGAATAGAGAAAGATCTGAAATCAGGTCCTAAGAGAAACAAATTAAGGAATTGGAATGTATATTACTCTAGAGAACGGAAGACCTAGGTAACAGGACAACTGTCTTCAAATATTTGGAGGAGTATTTTCTTTCATTTAGAGAAGTCCAACATCGGAGGAATCTTCCTAATAGTGATCTATCACCAGAGGTGTCTGAGCCCAGGATGTTGTAGTAAAGATTGGGTGAGGGTATAAAGGACAAGGTCTTTATATTATTTCCATCTCCAAGCTTTTAATTGTTCTTTTGCTTTGATTTGCTCCACTCTCATCCTCTAAGTCCCTCCGGTGAGCACTTAGTGAGGTTGAGAAAAGCAAGAAATTCCCAGCAACAGTCAGCTCCAACACTGTTATGTCTTGGGAAATTCACTTACTTGAAGGAGAAATAAAAGGCTTTGGGTCTATGTTCAGGGCATGCATGGGGAAAGGAAGAAAGGAACAGAAGATAGTTCAGCAATGCAGATTCCTCAGCTCTCTCTATTAGTTAAGAAGCAGCTATTGCCTGCCCATTGTGGCTCAGTGGTTGAGCGTCAACCCATGCACCAAGAGGTCGCTGGTTCGATTCCCGGTCAGGGCACATGCCCAGGTTGTGGGCCCAATCCCCAGTGGGGGGCAGGCAGGAAGCGGCCAAAGTTCTCTCTCATCGTTGTTTCTATCTCTCTCTCCCTCTCCCTTCCTCTCTCTCTAAAAAATTAATAAAGAAAAAAAATTTTTTTAAGAAGCATCTAGATGGTCATCAAAATATCCAAAGGCAATGTTGATCTGAAAGCTGGATTGGTATCTCATTATTGGGCAGGAATTTCCACATTTGTCAAAAGCCAAGAGAAAAACACCCCTCCCTGTTGCTGGAAGCAGAGTAACTTATTCCTCCTGTTTCCATCCCCCCTTAATGAAAATTCCTTTAAGCTTGCAGGGTTGTGGGGTGTGTGTGTGTGTGTGTGTGTGTGTGTGTGTGTGTGTGTGTTGGGAGGAGGGGAGAGTCCTTTCTCTCCAGGTACTCCTAGTATAGAAAGACCTACTATTCAGATGTGTCAAGTATCTGTGAGCTTTTCTCTCTCCTCTCCCAATTAAGGTCTTCAGAACCCACTGGAGAGTGGACTCTGTAACTCAGGAAACCACTCCTAGTTCCAGGTTGAAGCAGGAAGGGGCTCTAGGGGTGCTGAGTGAGACCCTATGCGACTGCAGGAAAATTGTTTGCATCTTGATCCCTAACTCAGTTGAAAGGAGAGGATGGAAGAGTGCTCTTCCAGTCTTCGCCTGGCCCGAGAGAAGAATCTGAGCTATGTCTCAGCAACTGAGCAAACATTTACACTTGTCAGCAAAAATAAAATTGAAAACTAAATTCAAAAGATTGGGGGGGGCGGGGAGCAGGTCCTTTCTTGTTTTCCAAAGGAGGAATCTGACATTAGGAGCATCTCAGCACCTGGCCAATGCAGAAGACATAAGAGTAAGAGGTTTATGTACTGATTAAATTAAATTCAATCCTAGGATCCTGCTCCCCCACCCCTCCATGAGATTTATGTACAAGGGAAGTGGAAGAAGAGAAAGAGTAAAGCAAATTTTGCTTTGATTTTTTTCCAGTCTCCTATATCCCTTTCACTTAGAAGGAATAGACAGAAGAAAGACCTACAGTATATCTATTGTAGATAAACCCTCTTATTCAAAAAGAGAAATTTTTTAAAACAGATTTTTTTCTAGTGAAATAGAGTTTTTCAGAAAGAGAGGATTTGGGAAGACACAAACTATTTTTAGTAGTCTTATTTAATGAACATTTGGAAGTTTAATTTTTTTCTAAATAGGTTAGGATGTTGAAGAACCCAAAGTTAGGATTGGTATTAGACATTAACTGGATGCTTTTTTTTTTTTTGCATCTGTCCCCTCGTTCCTCATTACTAAAATCTAAGGGTATATACAAGCTCTTTTCTTTTCCCTACTCAGGTAGGAGGATCCTGGTAAGGCATACTCCACTCAATCCAAACGCCCAAATAAAAACCAGGAAAATCAGCTTTCTAGATCTTTGGTATTCTGTGAAGAAAATACAGACTAGTTAGTTATGTTTGGAATTTTTTGTTTGTTTTGCTTTGTCTTAATTTTTGTTTTCCGAGTGAGTGCTTAGCCACACACAACCGAACATGGAGAGCTGTCATTTCTCAACTCCTTTCATTTTCATTTCCATTCTGGGGATTCTGTAGAGGTAAATTAGACTGAGTGGTTTTAAGCAAAAGACCCTCTTACTTTTTATGTCTATGTGGAGAACTCTTCTGTTTTTCCCTCACACTGCTCAGAAGTTTTGTTTTGCACCACTTATAACCAAAATATAAACTCCAAAGAGTAGAAGAGAAAGAGAAACTTTCCACGCAGGTAACCTAGCTTGATTTCTCTGGAGGTGGCAGCCATGTCTGCAAAACTGTTTTTGGTTGGGGTCACAAATAAAAATGCTTGTTTTCAGATAGGTCTGTAATTGTGTGAAGGAGGCCTGCATGTCTGCGGGAATGTGTCAAGGTGTGGATTTCAATGGGTTTTGAAATGTTTGCACTGTACGTGGGAGCCTGCAGGCAAGCGGACCCTTTCAAAGGCAAGTCTCCATTTCCAATGCACCCAAATTACTGAATTTGAATTGCTGAATGGAGACCCCATGCTGGATTCCGGACTTACCCCACCCCACCCCACCCATCCTTTAGGGAAGACATTGGCTTCCTGCCTTCACTCTTTCTAGCCTTAGCTCCTTGGGCAGGGTCTCTCCTGCTGAGCCTCAAAGGTGGGAATTAAAAATTGAGTTCCAGAAAAGGACAGATATTGGAAGAACAGGAAGTGGGGGATACGGTGGGGGCGGGAGGAGGTTCAGGGCTGGAGAAGAATGTGGAATAGCTCTTCCCACAAGCTGCCAGCCTGTGTTTCCTTACATACACCTCAAGGGTTTTTCCCCTGAATAGCTGGTTGTCCAGATTTCACCTCTTCAGACTCCCCACCTGGAAAAACAACAGTGCCTAGCAGAGGCTGCGGACTGGACAGAAATGGGGAATCAAAGAACTGTGACCAAAATTGTTAGCGCCACACCCAGGACCCTCGAACTTTTGCTTTCCTTCAGGTTGCTGCTGAGGAATTTCCTCCCCCAACTTTGTTGTTCCTAGGGTGGCGGTGCTGATCCAGAACTCTAACCTCAGGATGAAGTGCAGGGGAGGCCGGACAGGTGACTTTCCCTTTTCCGGACTTAAGTTAGGCTTCTGTTTCTGTGATCAGGATCCATGTGCGTAAATCTGTGGTAGTAGGAATAAGCAACAAGATGACATCAATTCCCGACAATGTCTACTGATGGTAACTGGCCAGGCCAGACTGGGTGATCTACCTTAGGGCTCTGAAACTTCCAAGGGGTGGCCTTCCTTGCCCTTGAGTTCCATTAACATTGAGATGAACCAAAGAACTTATATGCATGTATGCATAACCAATGGACATAGACAACAATGTTAGGGGGGTGGGGGGGCAGGATGGGAGGAGGGGGTCTGGGGGGAAAAAGGAGAAACATCTGTAACAAAAATAAATTAATACAAATTGGAGGGGAAAAAAAGAGCTATCAGAGTTATAAAAGGAGCTAATGAAGCAAATTTGTTCTCCTAAAAATAAAAAAGATTGAAACTAAATAAAATTCAAAGTTGTAAAAACAAAACAAAACAAACAAAAGAAAGTAATGCTTCTCACTGTCCCCTTTTAGACCCAAACAAACCCATGCACTGCCCTGTGTGAATTCACTTTATTGGCCTAGACGCGGGAAGACACCCCAAACATTTTATTTTTAAAGATCAAAGGAGAGCTGGGGGATGGAGAAGAGAAAGGAAGACTTGTCTGTGACAGGAGTACCTCGCCTAAATCTCCCTGCAGAAGGATGGCTTCTCTGTCCCTTTTCTACCAACATTTTTGCCCATCTAAACATCCAGCTGGGCCTTCAAATCCTATACATTTCCAAAGTTGAGTCTTTTCTTGAGTTTACACTTGTTAAAGGAAGCCCAAACAAAAACTGTAGGCAACCCTGTTTTAAAGAACAAAGGGAAGGTAGGAGAAAAAGAAAATGCCTCCCATCTCTAACCCCACTTTCATTATCTTCATATTAATACACTGACTATGGTAATACTCTTGGACTATTCAAACATTTGAAACTGTCATCATTTCAGAACACCATTTTTGGGGTGCCTGACTTCTAAACAGAAGAATTTTGCCCCAACATTCACTTATCCAACAAACATTTACTAAGCATCTACTATGTGCCAGGCATTATTCAAGGCATTAGAAATGAAGCAATGAACAAAACAGACAAAAATCTCAGCCTTCATGGACCTTCTATTCTAGAATGTTAGGAGGCGAGAGATTATTTTCATATATGGTTGCTGGAAATATGTGTGTCACTTATTTACTGTATTAACTCTTTTGGTGTCTTTGGAAAGAGTCCAAACTATTACAAGTTTACCAACTTTCTCTACCTTTAAACATAATCTACAATACTAATAACATGCAGATAGATACATGGCCCTTCACAGTCCTGAATTATCTCCCCAACTCAACAATACCATTTTAACCAATCTCCATGCACCCCTTCCCTAAACAGACAATCATTTTCTGAGTCTTCTCTCCTCTGGGAGGCCCAGGCTGCTGGTCTGGCAAGAGTGGAGAGACCAGGGCATGACCCCATGACCAAGACCCTTCCCCCGCAGCCCTGGCCTCAGCAATCCTCTGGTGGGGGTGGGGGGCTTACAAGCCATTGCAGGGCTGAACTCTCCATGAACCAGGAAGGGAAGGGGGTGAGGGTGACAGAGCTAAACCAGCAGGAACAGGCTGGGGAGGAGGCAAGGCTTATGGGCAAAACTCTCTGGCAGAATAAATATTGAGCAGCCTCATCTCCAAGGTGGGGGTTGAAATGGAGCTGTCAGGCCAGAGTAAACTGAAGGGAGCTTCAGGCCTCAGAGGAGCAGAGGTACATGTTTTGTCGGACTCTCTCCCTCCTAGGCTCCTCTCTAGGCGGAAAGAACTGCAGAGCTCAGAATGATCTGGACCCAGGCCAGGGATCTTGAGAGCTTGAAGGAAATGGACTGAAAGTAGGGTGGGGGTGAGGGTGAAAGTGATTTTAATTAGCTCTAACTACAGTAGACTCTATGCAACAGGATGCCCCCCACCACCATCCCATGCATGCACACCACTCTCCTAATTTCACATCCTCAGAGGAAAGGATGAGTCAAGCTGCAGTACTACAATTCAACTTGTATTAAAAACTGGGAAAGCAGGCCCAGAGAGGACACACAAGAGGCCCTTGGTAGACGAAACTCTGGTATCCCAACCTCCTATAAAGTTCTTTCTTCTCTGAAGTATCTGATCTATATATTTTCTGATGAAGAGAACAACAGTGGACAAGGACCAGGAGGTCCATCTTTGAGCTGAAATCTACAGCTGCTTGAGCCTCTCTGTTCTCCCAGAAATGGATATTAAATATTTTGCATCTCCAACTCCTGTCCTACCCAGGACTCACTCTGATTATATAAAGCAAATGCTGAGCATCTGGAATACTGTGGTTGAAGGTCATGCAGCCAGCCGGCGTGGCTCAGTGGATTGAGCGTCGTCCCATGGAGTGAGGTCCCGGTTCAATTCCCAGTCAGGGCACATGACTGGGTTGTGGGCTCGATGCCCAGGTTGTGGGCTCGATCCCTGGTGGGGGGGCGTGCAGGAGGCAGGAGTCTCTCTAAAAAAATCAATAAGAACATTAAAAAAAAGGGGGGGGTCATGCAAGGAAGTCCTTAGAGCCAGGACTAAACCATCAGAAAAAAATCTGGCACAACTGCAGGGGGTGCCAATCTCATACACTGCATGAGAATGTGCTCCCAGAGTTAGGCGACGAGACTGTCCTGCCAAGAACATGTCTCATTATGATACTCTACTTACTGTAAACCAGTATTCTATGGGACTACCCTGAACCCTTTCGTTCATAATCATTCTATTCCCTAGCAGCAAATTTCATGGTTATGGTACCAGGTGGGTCTGTGGGTGCAGCACAGGAGGACCAAGGCTGAAGGATATCTGCTTCCATCATGCCAAAAACAACTGTGTGAGAAAGTAGTAGAAAAAATGTTTTGTGTGAATATATAAAACAGAAAATCTCTACTGAACACTGCCAGACAGTATTCTAAGTGTTCCTCATATATCCCATTTATTCTTCAACATCTTCCATTTTACATCTGAGGAAATGCAAGCACGGGGAAATTGAATAACGGGCATAAGCTCATCCAGCTAATAAGAGGGGGACCACATTGATAACTAAGTTATACTTCAGAACCCTTGCCCTCCACCACTCTAAATCAGGGCCTCAAAGCGTCTGACTTCAAGACTTCTTATCCATCCCCCCAATGGAGAAGGGAGAAAAGGAATGTGGGGGCTCAGGATAACTCTCCTCTTCTACAAGTGTGTAGGCTGAGACCTGAAGGGAAGGAAGAGGTCTCAACTAGACCCACTCAAGTTGTTCTCAGCTGCTAAGAAGGAATCCTTTTTACCTGTCCTTAGCCCTATAACCTGTCTCTAGTACCATATACCTATCAGGGTCAAACAAGATATGAGTGTGAGAAATGAGAGTGTGTGCACATCTCAAAGGGTCAAGATGTGCTCTGGAATAGATTAGGGACCATAGAAAGGGGAGAGGACATGTCCCTTTTAGTAACGATAATTATTATTATAGCTCACATTTATTTATTAGGGACTGCTCCAAGCCTTTTACATATATTAAGTTATTTAAGCCCAACATCAGCCTTATGAAATAAGTAGTGTTATAATCTCCATTTTGTAGATAGTGAACTAGGCACAGGGAATTAGGCAACCTGTCCAAGTGCACAAGGCTCTGAGAGGCAGTGCTAGAAGGATTTGAACCCAGGTATCCTGGACAACTCCTTAGCCTTCCTCTCAGGCTCATGTGGATGTTCCTCATCTCAGTCATCCTGAGGTGCCCCCAGCCTTCCCATCTGCACCCTCTTCCACTCCCCATCCCACCAAATCCCTTCCAGCAGCCCAGTGGTATTGGTGCAAAGAATGTTCATAACAAAGAAACCCACATTAAAAGTAAGGAGAACATCAGGGGTTTTTAAATTCTCTTTTTCTTGTCCAGAAGATCAAAGGGCCTCACATTGAGAGAACAAACGCTGAAGAAAAAGGCAAATGAAAGGAAAAGTTCACACTTGGAGCTGAGAAACAGATGGTGCAGAGGACTGGGTGGAGTGGAGTCTTGACTGTGCCCCACTCAGACCATGGGGGAGGGCCAGGAGATGCTCAGAAACCTTGACAAACTTTCAACCAGCCCTAAGGATTCTCCCTCCCGTGAAGAATAAGGGGGGAAATTCTCTCTTAAGATTTTTACTTTCAAAACAGGAGTTGTTTTTTTTGTTTTGTTTTGTTTTTGAAATCTAGTAAATGAAGGCATAAGAGTGGAGGAGGGCTTTTGAATTTTGCAGAAAATGCACTTTCAGATCCCCTGGTAAATATAATTCCCTTCATCCCTTCAAGAGCTGTGAAAAACCCACCAATCTGAAAGGCATGGAAGAGTCTCTGACTGGAAAGTTTAACAAAGACCATAAACTTGATTCAATTGCAGCAAAATGTGTTTTTGTTTTTTGTGTATTTGTTTGACCATCTTCTCCTTTGTCATTTATGATAGAGAAATACACAGTGATCTTTCCCTTCTCCAAATAAATGTCTCCTGTGTAGACCAGTCTGGGGCCTCAGATTCAAAGTGGGATTTTAGGAGAGACCAAAGTGAGAATGGAGTCAAGAGCTTTGCATCTAAAGAGGTGGGGTGTGGGGCTCATATTTATTGTGGATTATTTTGAGGCCACCCCTGTATTAACAGAGAATGGATTTGCCCCTCACCAGTCCCTGGGGGAATCTGGTGGTTTCTTCTGCTATGTCCCAAAATCAAATGGCCAGCCTTCCCCTTTCCTCCTGTCCCTTCCATCATGCCACCCTCCTGTCAGCCCCAGTCTCAATCCCAGATTCACCATCCTTGTGGTTCTGCTCTAACCACTGCTCCTCCCTGCTTTCTTGCCCACTGATCCAAAGTTGTAGGATCCACAATTAGCCCAACCAGAAGTCTCTACTAGCTCACACTGAAGGGCTCCAATGAAGGGGAGTTTTGTTTCCACAGACACAACTTGCTCTGTCCCCTCTGTCAAGGTGACCCCTTTGGGGAAGCCAAACTTGATGGCAATTTCAATTAAATACAGAAAAGCAGTGAATAGATTTTTTTTTTAAGACAGAGGACAAGACGGGAGCCTCTGGTAAAGCTACACTTCCTCTTGCAACACACTTCTCTTCATCTCCAGCTGGTCTGTGCAGTTATCGATAACATTGCCTCTCCTATAATGGCACCAATTTCATTAGGAAGCAAATGCTCAACATTTCTTACACACACTCTTAGTCCTCTTCGCGCCTCTCTTCCTTTGAAAGGTCAAACATTAAATAGATGGGGTGGTTAAAAGTCCCCCTTGGTTCCACTGCCCCCCTCCCCCACCAGCTGTCCTGGCTCGGGGGCATTTGGGCTCCCTGGGTAACTGGAATCAATAAAGCTGGGCTCCCGGAGCCCTCAGGCCTGTGTCATCTCGATGGCACTGAGGGAGCAGTGAGCGATGGAGGTTTGTTGACCCTCGTGAAGCTTCCTGAGCCCCGCCCCGCCACCCCTCTATCCCCACCCCACCCCCACACACCGGCAAAGGTCTGTCGGTTGGACGCCCGGGGACAATAGCTGCCCCTGCGGGTGCTCTGTTGGCTTGTTTGGAAAGCCCAAAGGCGCTGAGGTAAAAAGTTCAGCTGGAGATCCAGATCTACCTAGGCCTCCTCAACCTGCCCCCAGACCCTTGGTTCTCCAACTTGCCCCCCTTGGGGCCACCTTCCACTTTTCCCGCACCCACTCCCACCCCCACTCACCCCTCTTGCCACAGCCTCCTTCCTGTGGTCCAGCACCAGAGACCCGGGGAGTTCACCTTCAGCCCTGGGAGGAGGGCACTGAGTTAGGTGGTTGGCACTTTGGAGGTGGGCAGGCTGTGGCTGAGTGTCCTAACCACTCTGTCTTCCAATGTCCCCATGTTCTGTCCCACTGGGTGGAAGGGAGCTGGGTTGGGGGGTGATCCATCCTGTGACTTTCTCTCAGCAAGAATTGGTGGGGAGGGGGACATTGCATAGCCTCCCTCACACGCTTCATTCCTTCTGCAAATATTTACTGGGTGCCCACTCTATGCCAGGCCTTGCGCTGGGTGGGGGTGGAGGGGAGTTGCCCCATGTCTTCCCCCACACTTCCTACTCTTTTTTGTACCCTTTTCTGTTTTCTCCAAACAGAGCTCTACTTTCCAGCTTTCCTCTCAGGATGTTCTCCCAACTGTTTCCCCACCACCTTTCCCCTCCATCTCTGTCTTGCTTCCTCCTGGGGTTCGGTTGTGCTTCAGACCCACCCAGTTCTTTTCAGCCCAGCTGGCCTTGGCCAACGCTGTCTTCCCCTCTCCCCAGGATTCTTGGAGTATAAAGCCTCCTCTACCCCGAGGTGGAGGAGCAGAAGCAGGCAGGAAGAAGGGAAAACACAGACTTTATTGAAATGAGGTAGTTGGAGGTACAGAGAGAACCCAGCTTGCTTGGGGCTCAGGTTTCCAGAAACTGGGTGGTGCCTCCACTGTCTCCAAGGTTCAGAGAAATGCTTGCTGCTGCTAGGAGCTCTCAGGGCACCTGGGCCTCCCTGTTCTCCCCAGAGAGTTGAAGGGGAGGGTCAGAGGTGGAGATGGGGATGAGGGTCCTGGGTTTTCCAGGAGGCAATAAATAGGGGGAACTAGTGGGGGTGTGCCTGCACCTTCCTGGTAGAGGCTTGCTGGGGGCAGGCCTCGCACATTCCATAAGTCTCCAAAGTACCAAGTTCCAAATCACTTTGGTGGCTTAGACATGAGATCGCTGGTGGAAGGAGTCAGGTCTCAGAAAACAACCTCTGGAGGCTGCATTAGTGCAATACAAATGTGTGGGAGGGGGTCAGTAAGGTTAGATGGGGGGTGCTTTTTGGTCTGTCTCAAGGCAGCTGGTGCTATTGTAAGGTCTGGTGGGATTAAGCATTTGTGATATGCCTGCACCCAAACACCTCCCACACAAGAAACGTCAAGGCCGTCTCTCTGTCCCAGGCCTAGAAGGGTAGTTTGGATAGGAGTGAGTGCGTGAGGACAGTCCTCGCAGCTCGAAGGCACTAAACTGAACAAACTGAAGTTGTAAGGGCAAGCAGAATTCAGGAGGGTGCAGCTTGCTCCCACCTCACCCCAGTGCTGATCCCCAGATCAAAGGCGAAAGGAAGCCCTCCCTCCATATTTGGCAGGTTATGTGTTTCCCACGCCTCTCGTCCCATAGGATCCCCCGCCATCAGCACCCCGCCCATACCGGAGGAAAGTGTTTCCCCCATTGTCCCCAAAGGCAGCTCCAAACTGGCGCTCCCCGGCCGTGATGAAAATCTCCCATCAGTAAAGCCCAGGCCGAGTTAGGGTGAGCGGAGGAGAGGGCTGGACGGCAGTGCTGGGGAACCCCGTCAGTTAGGAAGTTGAGTTCAGGAGGTGATGGAGCTGGGCGAGGCCTCCGGGGAGGTGCAGGTCGACTGGTCGGAGGCGTCTCCCGTCGCATCCTTGGGACAGCCTGGAGGGAGTGGGGGCACCCGGCCTCCCTCCCGCTCGCGCTTCTTCTGCTTCATGCGCCGGTTCTGGAACCAAATCTTCACCTGCGTCTCGTTGAGCTCCAGGGTGGCGGCGATCTCCACCCTCCGGGCTCGGCTCAGGTACTTGTTGAAATGGAACTCCTTCTCCAGCTCGGTCAGCTGCCGCGTAGTGAAGTTGGTACGGAGGCCGCCGGACGCGCCCAGGCCCAGCTCCGACACCTTTGCTAGGGGAGGGGCAGAGAAGGGCACGTCAGTTCTCTCACCTTTCTCCTTCCCCTCCCCTCCTCCCGGGCCGCTCTGCACCCCGTTCACCATTCTATCCAACTTACGCTCTCAAAGTTCTCTTGGCTCACCAGGCATACCCCACCCTCAAGGTGTTCTCCAAATCTGGAGCAACCTCTCCCACACGTCCATTCCCCACCCCACCCCTGGGCCTGGGCCTGTGCTAGGCACACAGACCAGGAGTGCAGGGTGGGGGTGGAGACTCACTCTGAAGGGTAAACCGACGCTCGCTGGGTGGAGGACCCCACCTGGCTTGAGACAGGCGGAGTGCTCTCACCTGGCTCCACCAGAGCATCTCAGAGAAAGGAACCCAGCCCGATTTCAAGGACACCTCAGTGCAGGAGCAGAAGAGCCACTTTGGGACCCTGGAGATAGGGTGGCCATGCCTGAGCCCTACCTGTCTTGGGTGGGTTCCTCTTAACCTTCATCCAGTCGAAGGTCCGGGCAGTGGGGGTGCTGGGTTCTGACGGGCAGGGCGATTCCTTGTCCTCGGAGAGGAGATCAGCATAGGCCGGTGCAAAGCTCGCCGTCTGCTCAGTCCCGTAAGGGGGCTGTGGAGTAGGGTATGGCCCCGGGCCAACTCCACCGGTTCCATAGCTGTCGGACAAGCCCCCTAGCTGGGCCCCATAGCTCGAAGGATGAAAATAACCTCCATCTCCTTCTGGTTGGCCCAGAGGGTAGTACTGAGAAGGCCCATAGCTGGCGCTGCAAGTTGCCGGGGCGTACCCCGATGTCGCTGAGCTGGGGAAGGGCAACCCCAGTGCCGAAGGCGGCTGCTGGACCGGATAGCCTGAATTCTGCTGAAGTTCGGGGCTGGGCAGCCCCCCACCATAGCGGGTCTCGCTTGCGTAGCTGTCAACACCGGGAGCCGAGCTGGGGGGGAAGGAAGCAGGGGCGCTGTGGGCGCTGTAGGCGCTGGGTCCCCGGTTACAGAGTGGGTACTCTAAGAAGGAGTTCATCCTATTATAGTCCATGCGTGGAGGCCGTAGGAGGGTCGGCCCGTTTGGGGGAGACACCCTCTTGCCCTACAACCTTTCGGCAGTATATCACAGCGCTGAGGCTTACATCCATGGCCTGAGCCAGCTCGCTTGGGCCAGCGCTCCCCCAGGAAGGGGGTAGGAAGTGGGGGTGGAGGGGTGGAGGGGCGCATGTGATCTCTCCCAGGCCAATGGGCGCAGTGGGCCAGAGTTTGGCAGCCCCAGCGCCCATCCATCACCCCCCAATCATTAGCATGACAAAGACACTTCAATCACCCGCAGCCCATCCATCTGAGAGCGACG
Source organism: Tadarida brasiliensis (assembly GCA_030848825.1). NCBI lineage: Eukaryota > Metazoa > Chordata > Mammalia > Chiroptera > Molossidae > Tadarida > Tadarida brasiliensis. The sequence continues at coordinate 40,681,361 of CM061273.1, forward strand.
TGGAAGCGTCAAAAACATCTTTCTTCAAAGACTTTTGGAAAGAAGGGACCAGAGGGAAAGGGGGGTAAAGTTAGAGGAATATTGAAGACTTTCCTCCCTTCCCAACCCCCAAGGCCTTCAATAGGCTCCTGGGTTATTAGATTTGGACAAATTCAACCCAGCTGCCCTTCACTCTTCCCACACCCCAAAGGAGCCTTCCCCCCAAGGCTGTAGATGGAGAGGTAGGGAATCCAGCCTCCTTACTTTGCCCAGAATGCCCACTCCCAGTTTCTTTCTCCCAATTTGTCTTGGGGTGATGGGCTAGGACAGCTGGGTGAGGTATGTTATCTCGGGCCAAATGGATGACTGTGAAGGGAGAGGGTGCAAACACACCTAAGGGTGTGAGGCGGTGTCTAGAATCTAAAGGACGAATTCATTAAGTTAAGGGTGGGAAACTGGCATTTCAGGGAGAAAGGCAGGACAGAAATGTGGAGGGAGGATGAGAAATGCCCCCATTTCTCTCTCCATCTCTCCACATAAACACTCTCTCCTCATTCACACATCCATTTCTCTCCCTCAGCCTCTCTTTATATTCCCTCTGTCTCAATCCATCTCTCCGTTCGTCCATCTCTCTCCATATTTATATTTGTTCCCTACCTATCCATCAACTCATCTCTCTAGATGTATTTATCCTTTCTCTAGCCATCCATAGCTATAGCTGGCTCACTCACTCAGACTCAGATAACTCCCTGTGTCTCTCCAGAGAGCCATGAGCACCGAGCTAGGTGATGTTTACAGGTGAAGGGGAGGGAATTTTTATTTGTTTTTCTTGAAGTGTTTAAAACTAGTGTGCATCCTGCATTCTTTAGTTCCGTCCTAACCCTGTCTCCTTCACCACCCTCCATTCCCCACCCCTAACCCCTCAAAAGAATCCCAAGCCTCAAATCCATAAACTCAATACCAACTACGTCTTAAACAGTACTCAAATTTTCAATGAATTTTCTAGACTAGATCAAAGGAGTTTACTCAGAGAATGGGAGATTCAGTGTGGAGGTCCTGAGGCTCAGGAGTGGAATCTCACCCCTTTCTGCTCTTGTGTGTCTGTTGGGTCAGGGATGGGGGAGGAGAGGAGAACAAGAAGTGCCTCCACTCTCTTCAGACTGGGCTGGGACTGGAAGAGAAGCTCTTAGGTAAAGCCCATTGATTCTCCTCCTCCAGACTCTGAAGACAAGAGCTTGGTGCAATCCAACACCCACGCTCATTTGTAACCTGTCAGGGTGTCTGCCTGGCCAGCAGGCCTGGGGCCAGGGCTAGGGCAAGTCCAGGAGGGCAAGAGTTCAGGGAGGGATCTTTGTAAACAATTAAGCTCTGGAGAGGAAGAGAAGCAGGTGGGACAGGTCCAGATAGAAACCTCAAAACTTCTTAGGTTTCCCCACCCACATAAAGGGCAGGGTGGTGTACTCATCCCTCTGCAAGGAACCCCAAACTTGTCTCTCAGTCTTTGTGTCTCTCCATCTTTCTGTTTCCCATCCCCCCTCACTTTGCCTTTCCTCTACAGTTGCCTCTTCTACTTTCCATCTTTAGTCCCAGAATCACTCTGCCTTTCTCTTGTCTTAATAATTGTGAGCCTTACTTAGCCCCTAACCAAGAAAGAGCTCAAAGCATTTCACAGGACCCCTGCCCCTTTGCCTCCTCACATGTTACTTCATACCCAGTTTAGAACCAGGACAAGTTGGGGGGAGGGAGACCAGATGGTAACTTCTTTAAGAGAGATATAATAGGGGAGGGTGAGGGTGAGAGAATGTTCACTGCCAAAGGGATGAGGGAGACAAAGGAAAGGAGAACTGAGATGGGAGGCAGGGGTGGCTGGCAGAGAGATTGAAGAGAAAAGAGTGTTGAGGTAAGAGCAAGCATATTTCTTTCTATTTCCCTTTTTTGGGTTTGTAGATGCTCCCTGCTTTTCCCTCTCACTTTGTGATGTTTTCCACAGTGGCCTTTGGAGAAGGAGGGTGTAGAGAACTAACGTTTCTCTTCAAACCCCAAATCTGAGCTAGGCCTGGCTGCCCTGCTTCTGAGAGACCTAAGACTTCTTCACTTTCCACCTTTCCTTCAACCCAGAGAGAACCTACTCACCTCACTTCTTGCCCTCTTAATTATGGGAACAATTTGAGGTCTTAAGGAGGAAGTAAATTCCAAATCAGTTTAATAAAACAGCAGAAATCTGTGTGGGAGTTAGGGAAATGCAGTCTCCTGAGTAAGAGCTGAAATCACCAGTACTGTAGTCCATTATTAATGACAAGAAGAAAAGGGGGTGGGGCAAAAGTGCCTCAAGTTACACAGTCAGTGATTGCTTTAGCCTCAACTCTCCAAAGTCACTATAATCTCCACTTCATCCCTGAGTCTTGCTTCCCTTTCTTGTGTAACAGAAAGATTTAAACTTTCCCCAAAATTCCTGCTGGCTCTCCCAGCCCCAGCAGAAAGAATTGGGAGAAAAAGCAACTTGGCTCCCTAGGTTCCCAAGTCTCTTCCTTCTTGAAAGAAGTTTCACCAGCCTCTGACCTGACAAGAAAGTCTATGGAGCCTGGATTCCTTGCTAATCCCACAGCTGAGTGCAAAACAAAACAAACAAGGACAAGGAATCCACATCTGGAGTCACCTATGGGCTATAGGATTTTCTGGTTGACCAAATGAACTTCACCAGAGAAGGTCTGGAATGTCCCAACACCAAAGTGAAATAAAGCGGATTTCCTCATTTATATAATCTACTTAGATGTGACATATAGGAGAACATAGGAATGTTTAGAATTGAAATTATGTTTGAGAGATGCTAGTCCTTATCACTGAGAATGCATGCAGGGGAACTATTCTAATCAGAAGAGGGATGTGTTAGACGTTTACACCTGATTCAGGCCTTTTCTGTGGAGGAAGCTGCTTTAGCTGGGGGTTGAAAGAAGCAATCTGAACCGTTCTTTCCTTAGGTATTTAAGTGTCTCTCTACCTGCTCTCCTCAGACCAGATCTTGGAGGCCAAGCTCAAGATAAAAGGTTAGAACTTAAGAATTAAAAGTATATTCAGGGCCCTGGCCAGTTTGGCTTAGTAGTTAGAGTGTCTGCCCTCAGACAGAAGGGTCTTTGTTCGATTCAGGTCAAGGGCACGTACCTGAGTTTCAGGTTCCAAGAAAACATAAACCATAGAGAACTCTATAAACTACTGATATTAACATTACATGTACATTCTGAACTAGTATGTCAGTCTTTTGTTTTTTAATATAACTAACATTAAAATATGGAAATATGTGATAGGAAAATAGCATATGTACTATATTTTCATGTAACATATCATCATATATTATACAATATTACTTTATCATATGCAAATTTCACAGTTGGCTCTATTTAGGCAAGGGATTTTCTTCTAAGCTAAAGAGTTTTCTGAAATCTGAAACCTAATGTTATATAATCTGTTAAGAACCCAAATAATTAAATTTGCAGCAGAGAGTTTTGAGGTTGGATATTAGCAAGAACTTCCTGATCTTCCAAATATGTGAAAAATATTTTCTAGGGAGGACATTCATTGGTTTCTCTTCCCTTGAGGGATTTAGCTTAGAAACTGTCCTTCTTGGGGGAAGAGGGGGGGCTGGACCTCACTTCTAGAATCCAGATAGATCAGCAGGATGTAAACTTTCATCTGGAGTAAAATGTAAGTCAGAGAGTTGGGAGCTTTCTAAAAGGAAAGGTTGGAGTGACATGAAGAATTGAAATACTTTTCTACTGAAATGGATTTATCCAAGTGTAGTAGTTGTGGCCAAAATATCAACTTTGGAAACCTTATCAAGTACTGATCAAGCTGAATTTGTATCTGAGTGACTGTCCAGACTGATTTTTTCTGTGGTGGTTAGAGAAGGTTTTAGGAGGGTTCTTTCACTGCTGACTCTCTCCTTAGAGGAAGCAGTAGTTTGTTAGATGCCCTTCAGGCACTAAATATCTGTCTCACCACTGAGTGCGGAGAGAGGATGGAGCGTGTGGGACCAGACAGAAGAGCAGAGTTGGGCTGGAGAGGTCATTGGAGGATTGGGACCACACCAACCACAGCAGGTAAAGAGGGTGACATGGGAGTCTGCTTTCTGCAAACTGAGGGAATGTATTTGACTAGAGCACATTTCAGGAAGATGCACCATGGGGCCATTGAGTGCTTATCAGAGACTTGGGGGAAAAGTGGGCAGGGCAATTCAGCAGGGCTATTTAGGGAGACCCAGAATTTACAGCAATGCTCTGATGCTCCAGCAGCCAGATAAAACCTGACTAAAGGGGACTTTTAAAGTCCAATACACCATGTCAAAAAAGAAGTTTGGTGCCTGCCTCTTTTTGTATAAAATGTCCTACTCTTTTTCAAACAAGAGTAAACATAACCAAATGTTGGGGAAGGTGGCAGAGCACGAAAGCCAGAGGAAAACATGTCTAGGACACTTCTTAATGTTCATATTTATTGACTACCTGGCATCTGGCACACAGCTCTGCATCCAATTACATGCTTGTTGAAAAGATTTCTTTCTTTACTCATTTAAATAATGACTATGGGCACAATTTTGGTGTAAAGGTACAAATTAAAATTTGTTCAAATGGCTCTACCAGATACTTGGGAGGTGGGCAATTGTCACCACCTCCATTTAAAAGCACACCGCACCAGCCACAATAAATATTTAATACATTGTTTGTGAAGACTAACGAATATACTTTTGGCACATATCGATGTACAGGACATTAGAGGCATTTAGTTCTTCCATTTATTTTACAGATGGAGAAACTGAGGTCTATAAAGGAGAAGGGCCTTGCCCAGGCATACGTTACATTTTTTAAATGACTCAGGGTTATTGTGATTGCAAATAATTCCTCACTGTAATGGCCCTTTGCTTTCACTGTAATATTAATGAGTCATTCAAATGACTCACCAAAAGCTAGGCAGACTGACCAGCATCTTTCGGGATGCCACTGAAATTTTCCCATTCCAACTACAATCAGTTTATATCCAGTCTGTGCTACAGACCACTCACATCTGGTCCTGATCAGGATGGGATAAGGGAGTGCAGCCGAATGGCACTGCCACTGCCCTCTAACCTGCCATCACTGGGGTGGGGTGGGGGGGTCTGCTGCTTTATCTGGGAACCCCTCCTCTTCTTCCATCTCCATAGCCAACCAGGAAAACTCAGGCTAAAGAGGATGACCCCAGAGATGAAACAAGGAAAAAGAGCTCATTTGGAACACAGGCATCCTGAATCCCAATTCTTTATGAATTCCAAATTGGCAGGCATTCCTTTGAATTTGAAATTGGGTGGGGAGATTGAAAGCAGGAGTCAATGCATTGTGGAAATGCATTGCCTCTTTGTTCTGCTGTGGTGACATCAGAAATGGTGAGTTTTGTGAGTTTAAGAAAGGGTTGTGTGTTGCCTATAAAAAGAGTTTCAACTGCTCTCTAATAATCAATCAAGGGAAATGCTGAAACTCTCGATTCCCTTGGATTGACTGCTTCTCACCCCCAGGATTCACAAAGTACCTAGAACGAGACACATAGATTGAGCCTTTGGCTGGACCCTCCTGGCTCCCTACTCACTTTGGTAGATAGGAATCAGGACTCATGCAGCCTCAGGTAAAAGCTGAGATCCCTGCCCTTTGGGTCACTGGTTTGGGTTGGGGAGGCTTGGAAGGCAATAGCCAGGTAAAGTGGGTCAAAAAATCTTAAACATGGGAAGAAGGCAGGGAGCAAGGTGGCACTGTGATCTAACAGTACTTCTCAAACTTTAATATACATATAAATTACTTGGGGATCTGCTAAATTGAGATTTTGATTCAGTTTGAAGTGAGACCTAAGATTCTGCATTTCAAACTACCTCACAGGTAGTGCTGATGCTTCTGGGCCACAGAGCAGTAAGGATCTTACAGAACCAGAGCCTCAGAGGCCCCTGAGTATTGCAGACCAAACCCTGATCCCAAGATGTGAATTCTCTCCAGCAGAGCAGATCCTGCATTTTTGGCATTGATGAAGGGTGCTCTCCTTTTGACCAAAGAAAGCTGGAAGGTGAGCAATTAGCACGATCCTTCTGGTATTCTTGATCTTTGTAACAGCCTGTTATAGCTGAAAGAGCATTTTTAATTAGACCAAATTATCCAGTTTGGCTGTCCATAGAAATCAAAGCCCCAACTGAAATGTCTGTTTCATTTTGTTCGTGTGGAAATGGCTATGTGCTGTGATTTTTAAGATGTTAAACACTGCCTATGGGCACATTTTATAGAGAAATAAACACATAGCCCAATGAGATGTATAGTGTGGTTCTAATATATTGTATATTCACTTATTTATGAGGAAAATAAACACACGAGCCAATAAGCTGTGTATTATTACTTTAATATATTGAATTTATTTCATACCTATATATTTTATGAAGAAAAATAAACTAATAAGATACACAATATTATTATAATAACACATCTAATTGTTCTATATTAATTTATTTATGAAAGAAATAAGTGCAATTTAACATGACATAATATTATTTAATGCAGGAGATGAATTCTATATTGAGACAGTTTAAGGGATTAAATTTCAGCTGAATAAGATGTGTGTACTTCCCACACTGAGGGTCCAGTTAAAAAAAATATCCAGGGCTTGTCTAGTCCTATATGTCATGACCTAAGTTGGCTCATGGCTGTTCCTGACAGTTGTTGCCTGTTAGTGCCTGGTACTCCAAGTCCCGGTCCTGTTGGTCCAGGGGAAAGTCTTGGAGGCCCAGGAAATGAACTGATTTTAGAGACTGGCCGCATCTGCCAGGGAGGTAGCCCTGCAGTGTCTGTTTCTGAGCCCCAGAAATATTAAATAAGCCTAAGGAGGATGGATTGCTTTCCAGGGCCCTTTAAATCTCCACCTTCGGCGGAAGAAACCAGAAGGCAGATGGGGAAGATCGATCCTTGCTTCCCGCTCACCGGGTCTGCAAGTCGCCCCGCCGGTGCGGTGGGGGGATAGGAGATAGTGTTGAGATGGCAAATGAAGTCGTTGGCAAGGACAGGTAGGTCTGCATTTGGAGAGCTCTGGCCAGGCTTCAATCCCAGAGCGAAGAACCAAAAGCTGAGTGGCCGGGCCGACCGGGGCCTGCAGACCCGCCGCGCCCCCCGCCCGCCCACGCGGCCTCCGCATCCATCGGGCTCGTTTTATTAAATAAAGCTAAAACTAAAAGGAGGCTCCCTGGCTCCCTTTCTTCACTGGCGTCTGAACTATCCGAAAAGGAGACAGCGGGTACGGAGACGGTCCCCGGCGGGACCCCGCGCGCCCCGACGCGGCCGTCATGGCGCCGGCCGGCTCTCCCCTCGCCTCCCTGACGCCCGGCCCCAGCGCCATTTTGAGCCTCATCCTCGCTTCCCCGTCTCCCCTCCGCACTCCTCGCTCTTCCTTCCCGCCCCGCAGGCCAAGCGCCTGCTGACGCCGCCGGGCTCCCTGGGCTGCTCGACCCCGCTCCTCGGATGCGCTCCAACCCCAGAAGCCCTGGGGCGACTGCGGGACCGAAGAGCGTTGGAGTCCGGCCCCCTGCACGTTCCCTGGCCCCCTGCACCGGTCCCCGGCCCCCTGCACCGGTCCCCGGCTCCTTGCACCGTTCACCCGGCTCCCTGCACCGTTTCCCGGCTCCCTGCACCGTTCACCCGGCCCCCTGCACCGTTACCCGGCCCCCTGCACCGTTCCCCGGCTCCCTGCACCGGTCACCGGCCCCCTGCACCGGTCACCGGCCCCCTGCACCGTTCACCCGGCTCCCTGCACCATTTCCCGGCTCCCTGCACCGTTCCCCGGCTCCCTGCACCGTTCACCCGGCCCCCTGCACCGGTCACCGGCTCCCTGCACCGTTTACCCGGCCCCCTGCACCGTTACCCGGCTCCCTGCACCGTTACCCGGCCCCCTGCACCGTTACCCGGCCCCCTGCACCGTTACCCGGCCCCCTGCACTGTTCACCGGCCTCCTGTCTTGCCCAGTACCCTCCCGGGGCACGGGGCCCTGCTTCCCGAGAAAAGCCCCGACCCCCACTCCACGCCTTCACCAGGCCAAAGCTTCCTGCGCTCTGGAAAAAGCCCATCCACCCGGTGTGGGGCATTGTAAGAGAAGCCAGGGAAACCCCAGGACCCCTTCCAAGTCAGCTCAACCTCTGCGCCTCCCCTGCCACGACTCCGAAGCCTGTGTCGGAGGCCTCCTCTCCTTGCACCTCTTCTGGGGGTAGCACACCCACTCCCTGCACCCGCCCACCTTTATGTCTAAGCAGAGGCCCGGGAACACCCGCGAAGGGCCAAAGGCCATCTGTGAGGCGGTGGCGGGGTGACCAAGCTCCCAGCAAACCTGCAGTCTTCTTGAAGCTGCGGGAGGAGAAGCGGCGGCCAGGTGGGGCCATTTTTGTACCACACGGACTTGGCCGGCCCAGGGCCAGACAAACCCCGGGCGGGAATCGAGGGAGTCAGAACTGACCAGGGGCTTCGGGAAAGGGGCTGCGTCCCAACACAAACACTCGTTTTCGTATAATAAAGACATTTATTTAATCTATGAAAATAATGTACAATAAATACTTTCCCCTTTTCCTATTATTAAAGAGTTTTAATAAATAATCTACGGTCTAAAACTTTAAAAAAAGAGGAAAATAGGTTCCTCTAGTCCTTTTTAAAGAACCGCCCCCCTCCCCCGGTTTAATTATTCCTGAGATTTCGTTGGAAGGTGTCCACCAACCGGAATTTTCCTGTGACTTAAAAAAGACGCCCGAGTGCCCAATAATTTAGAGAGAGAAGAAAGGAAGTGGATTAAACGCTAATACAATAATACCTGAATTTTAGCCAAACACATAAAGAAGTCTAAACCACTTGGGGGTTGGGGGGCCCTGGGGAGGTCCTGGGGGTGTCAGAAAGGCCGGGAGGAGGAGACAGTTAGGGGAACTGCAAGTCGATGGCACAGAGCGTGCTGGTAAAGAAGTCCAGCTCTTCCTCAGAAAAGGGAACGGGGCTGTCGAGCGAGCCCTGCAGGCTGGGGGAGAGGCCTCCAGACAGCTGGAGACAGGAGTCGGCCGCGAAGAAGTTGAGGTCAGGCAGAAAAGGCGAATCCTGCCGCTTAGGGAAGGCATCTTCGGGCAACAGCTCTGGCTCCAGCCCGCCGGCCCCGCGCAGGGCGCAGCCGGTACTTGGCGCCCCCGCGCCCTCCCGGCCAGAGGCCAAAGACCGGGCGTCCGGAGCGCCCAGGGGGCCTGGCGCGACCTCGGGCGGGTGAGAGCAGGCTTCCCGCAGCGCCCGCGAGGCAGAGGGACGGCCGGGGCTGGCCACGGGCTCCGGGGCGGGCTCGCCGGTGTCCTCCAGGGCGCCGGGGCAGGCTGGCTCCCCGTCGGGCGGCTCTCGGTGCTGCGTCTGCCGCTTGTGCTTCATGCGCCGGTTCTGGAACCAGACTTTGACCTGTCTCTCGGTGAGGTCCAGCAAGGCCGCGATCTCCACGCGGCGCGGCCGGCACAGGTACTTGTTAAAGTGGAACTCCTTTTCCAGCTCCAGCAGCTGCGTGTTGGTGTAAGCCGTGCGCAGCCTGCGCGCCCCGCCGCCGGCCGCCTCCGCCAGCCCCAGGCCATCTGCTGGGAAAGCAGACTGGGCATCAGAGGGGCCGCATCCTCCTCCCAACCTCAGTTCAGCTTAAATAAAGACTACTCCATCCGCCAAAAACAGTATCAGCAGTATCCCTTCCTTCCCGCCCACCAAAGCGGCTCGCTCTCACTGCTTTTCCCTTCTTTCCCGTCCCTCTCGCCCGCACAGCCGGCCCCGGTCAGGGCAAAGCATTCAGAGAGCCGCCCACGGGCCACTAAGGGGTTAGGAAGTGGCTCCCCTTTGCCCCCAGAACCTCAGAGCCTTCCCTCAAGTCCTCCAAGTGGACCACTTAATTCGGACTCCACCCTGGAAGAGAGTGTATAAAGATTGTTCCTCACCTCCTTTCCTCCCTAGCTCTTAGGTTCCCCTTCTTGTGTAAGAGCTGGGGGAAATGGGACCAAATCTTTTCCTGCCCCCAGATTCAACCCCAACAACAACATACATTCATTCCTCCAAACAGATAAAGGTCAATCGAATTTTCCTCTCCTAGCAGAGAAAAAGCTCTTCCCCAACCAGCTTCCAAAATCTGCTGAAGGGGGAAAAAATCTGGCAGCGGCCAGGCCTGAACCCCAGCGGTCTATTCTGCTTCCTCGTCCCTAGAATAAACGGGGCAAGAAACCCCCAACAGGCTCGACACCTTTTCTCCCCACCCCCCTTCTTCTAGCTGCCCCTCACCCCACCCCTACCCCTTTTACTGACCTTTAGGCGAGCCGACCCCGGAGGCCGGGACAGAGGAGGCGGCCGTAGGAGACGTGGCAGATTGGCTGGGTTTCTTGGAGGATTTCTTCTCTTTCATCCAGGGGAACTCGGGGGCCAGGGGGGCGGCGGGGAGCGGCGGCGGCGGCGGCGGCAGAGCGGGCCCATCTTCGGCTTGCTTTTGGCTCCCGGGTCTCTGAAGGGTGGAGGCGCCGGGCTGGAGGCTGGGGAAGGTTTGCTCGAAAGGAGGAGGAGGAGGAATTAATGTCGACTCCTTGATTGATGAAGTTTGAAATGTCTCCAAGACAGCGGGGAAGGAAGTCAGACACTCGGCGAGCGATGGCTGGCTGTTTATAAACCCAATCTCCCTCTCAAATTCAAAATTCATGGCTTTCAATGGTGGGGGAGGGGGCCTGCTGGGGGGGGGCGTCAGGAGGGAGGATCGGAAGGGACCCCCTCCTCCTGCCCCCCCCAGGTTTATGTGATGGAGCGATTTTGGGAGGGGGAGATTTCGCTGTCTCTCTTTTTTTTTAATTTTGGGCCTTTATAATTGTATATTGCTGATAAATACAAGCGTATGGGGACTCTCTCTATTAAACCCAGGACTCCGGCGAAATTGCAGGGAATTCGTGGTCACGGGACCAAACTCGGCCAATCACTCGTCTGGGCCTGGTAGAAAACAGAGAGCATTATTTGCTTTAATTGATTCAAAAACTCTAGAGGACCCCCGACCTGGACACCATGAGCCCCCCCAGTCCTTCACTCCCTCTCCCCAATGCCTCCCTTTCTCCAGAAAAACTAGAGAACCTTTCCCTGGTCTCCTTCAGAGGATGAGAGGTTCTGGAGCCTGGAAAACAAGAGAATCTAAGGGAGATATTTTCCTCTTTTCTAAATATTTTAATAGAGTACATAGCTTTCTGAATATGACTAACACCACCGCCCCCCCCCCCCAAAAAAGGAGGTTGAGTGAGGATCTCAATGTGGCAGGAAGAGTTGGTAGAAAGAGGCTTCTCTCTTTTGGGAAAAGTCAGTGTTAAGGTGCAATAAGAAAGAGAGGAGATTTACAATCATCAGCACCACTATCCCCATCCCACCCTCCAAAAGCAACAGATAAATCTTTGAAAATCGACAGGCTGACACAGAGGAGTGAGATAGATGGTGAGAGGCCCTTTTGGGCCTCTAGCCTCCATAGCTGTGTGGTCTCAGTTCCCTTTCTGCCTGGTGTTTGCAGCACTGCCCCTATGTCCACCTGCCTTCCTCACCTGGAAGCATCTGCACTCTTCTATGACACCCCCTCAACATTCAGTATCTAAAATGCATAGCACCCACTGAAGTCTCAAGCCTGTATCTATATCTATATCCAGGAACATGAACAAGAACCAAGGTAGCCACCGATTTATTTAACTTAGAGCACTCTCAAAGCTCAGGTCCATGTAGTGGGGGGGAGGGGGGATTTTCTCCCCTAGGACAAAGAGATGCCCCCTCCCATTTCTGTCATTGTGCTAGTATAAAAAAAAAAAGTCACTGTCAGGAAAGAATTCCCTGAACATGGAGGGGGTGGAAATAATGACCACTGAGATGATCTTCCTTTTCTGGCCATGGAGGGTATTTTTGTTTGCTTTTTATTTATTTTAAAGGGATTGAGATAGTCTGAATTTTAGAGAATGCTGTAATTTACTGGAGGGAGGGGGCACAGACAGAGCCCCAAGCAATTGGTGGTAAACCAGATCTCAAAGCAGAAAATGAAAAGTCGATCTGGGGGAAGATTTTTAAATAAGTGGGTCAGAGGGATGGAGAGGAGATGAGGCGATCAATCTTAGCCCCCTGACAGCTCCCTCGGATGGCATCAAAGAATTTGGCTCTTTGGGAAAGCAGAGGGAACAGCCGAAATTCCACATCCCTTTAAAAGGCCTGGGGGTGGGTGGTGTTAGCACAAGAGAAAGGTGATTCTGGGAGATGGGGAAACAGATGGGAAATGGGGACAGAGGGAAGGGCGCTGAGTTGGGTGGAAAGTTTGTCTGGAGAACTCCCACGGCTCTGGCCTCCCCTCCCCCTCCTGGCTCTCGGCTGCCCAGCAAGGAGAAGGCTGGTTAGCAGAGAAATGGCAACTCAGCCGGGAGCAGGAACTAGAAACTTTCTGTCAATGTAACAGCCGCGTGGGTGGTGGTGAGTATTCATCCGCGTGGGTGGTGGTGAGTATTTAAAAAGGACAGAGATGTCTGAATCGAAGTGTGGGGCTGGAGAAGAGCCAGTTGGAGGTGGGGGCTGCAGGGACAGAGGGTGGCAGACTGTGGCTAGCTCTGGAGGGCTCAGAGAGAACTGCTATGAACTGGACAAACTGGCCAGAGACGGTTATGTCCAACTCAGCTCCAAAGAAAGCAAAATTGCCATTTGGAGGTGTGGGTGGGGTGGCGCAGAAGAATCTGAGGAGTGGTTGTCTGGAAGTTGTGCAGTGAGGCCTGAGAGCGGGTTCTCTCTCCGCCACCCCCTTGAGAAGCCCTGGAAGTTTTTTCACGGGCTCTCAATCTGGCTGCAGGGTCTAGCGCTTCCACCGGCAACAGCCGGCCAAGACTGTCCCTGCAGGAAATACGGCTCTCCCTAACCCTGCTGACAGATTTTACTGCCAGATTAGAGAACAGCAGAAAACTTGGGTGTTAAAAGGGGCCAAGAGAGCCCTCCTTCCCAGAGACACGGCTTCCCCGCCCCCTGTTGTGCTGTGAATCTTACAGCACAGATATTTTCCCCATGACTTTGGCTGCTGAGCTAGCTGGAATCTCGCAGAAAAAAAGGGTGGGGGACACCAAGCTAAGTCGGCCCTTATTTTTCTTGTTTGCCACCCAGCTTTAAGCCAAAGCTCTGTTTTTCAAACTCGAGCTAAATTCTCTCTTTTGGCCTACCCCTCTCCTGCTAAATAATCAATCCACTGCACCCCCAGAGCCAAACATGGTGCTTCACCTAGTTACATCATTCAGAAAATGTTATTCAGGGAAGAGGAAGAGAGAGAGAAAGAAAGAAAAACCCTTGAGCGTTATTTGATCCCAATCAAACTTTGCACGCTCTTATGCCTTTAAATTATAGCCTGACCCAATGTTAAATTGCTTGCTGCTTGAATGAGCCGAGTCCAGTTAAAATCCTACTGGGTGGGGGGGTGTAGAACTCAGGTTGCTTTTTTATTGTTATTTATTGTTGCATAAAGACTATAATTACTAACCTTGGACTGCCAGGATGCAACATAAAAATGAAAATCAGCCCTCTCTTTAAGGCTGAGGGCCTACAAAGATTCTCACCCACACACACCCCCCCATCACTTCCACCAAATATATGCTCCTAATTAAGCAATGCGGGTGCATCGCTTACAATTAGAATTATGCAACTCTTCAGCAAGCAGCCATCGCTTCCCTTTCAACGAATTAGCTCCATATTTCAGCCGCCCTGTCTCCTCGCTCTTATCGACTCCAGCGACGCAGCGGTGACATTTCATCTTTGACAGACTCTCTCTATCCTCACTCCAATGTGATAAAACTTTTATGGAACCACGACTAAGAAATGAAGTTTTCCCAAGGATCGTGGAAACAGAGCCACACATTAGCCTGGGGACCATTTTATTTACGCTTGGATACAACAGCTTCTCCCACCCTCCTTCTCTTCCCTTTCCCTGGCAGGGGAAATCAAAGGCACCTTCTTTCCCTCCGCCCCCAGTTTTATTTAGTAATTTAATTTCACTTTAGTTTTAAGGTTTGACCTGAGAAGTCCAGGCCTCAGATTTTTTTTTTTTTTTTTGGATTAATCATTTTCCTTTGTTTTCATTTTAGACCCAATGGTGGTTGGGCTTCTGGTCACGTGACAACTTCTTTGTAGCTCCGGAAGAGAACCGAAGTTTAGGTTGAGTGGAAGGAGCAGTAATCTGCCCATTTTTGTTGTTGTTGTTGTTGTTACTGGGGGGAAGAGGGGGGCGCTGAGCAAGGAAGTTGTGACCGAAGGAGTGAGAAGACAAAAGGTCAATGAATGAGAAAAATGGAGAGGCAAAGCCGAACAGAAAGGCCTAGAGAGAGCACTCAAGAGTCTTTCCTCCTTCCCCCCAACTTGTTTCTTAAGTCTTAGCTAAAGGAGTTGGCAGGATATCCCAGGCTCCTGTGAGAAAAGCTATATAAACATGAGACACAGCAAGGGGAGGTAGGTGCCTGAGCAGTGGACAAAAAGGCCAGGATAGGGTCTTCAGTGTCCTTATTCCCATGGGGGGAAATTTGGCAGTCAGCAGCCCACTCTGCTATCTAAATTGGACCACCAGGACAAGATAAAATTGATAACAGAAAGTTTATTCAAGAATTGTTTGACAGACAACCCTTTTAAGTAAGGAAAAAAGTAACTACGGAAGAACAGAAAGTTCCAAGAGGGAATTAATCTAATTCTACAAATTCAGGACTATACAGTGACAATTAGGAGCTGAGTTCATGCCTTTTAGAACTAATTACAATTGCTCATAAGTACGAGTTTAACATAAATCTACAGCTCTTTTCTAGAGTACAATAATAACTAAAATAGCTGGTTTTACATGACAGGAAACACATCCTTTATAACAAGTAAATACTAAAAAAAAGTACAGTTTTTTCCTTTTTCCCTCATATAAATACATAATGTAAGGGGATAAATAATACAAAAAAGAAAATATTTTAACAGGCTATGACCAATAAATATATATGAAAATGTTCACTAGAACACACACTTTTTGAGCGATGCTGGACTCCTGCAGGCCCAGACATCTCTCACAGTTGTTTTTATATCCATTAAAATGTAAACTCTAAGTGCAACAAAAGTGTCCTGTCAGGGGGTTGAGCAAGGCACACAGGCCCAGCTGCAGCCCCTGCCTGGGACAGACAGTTTGTTAAAATATACCCTGTTTTCACGTTAAGTCAAGAGAGCAACAGGAGAAAAGTGTAGAAGAACCTCGTGTCTCCAATTGCTTTCTGTAGAAAGAGTGGGATGGACCTGGAGCTGAGATGGGTGGGAGGCAGCAGAATGGGCAAACCTTCAGTCCTGACAATTTGCCTGCCCTCACCTCCCAGCTTTTCCATAAAAGAAAAAAATATATATATTTATAATATAGACAGCTCTGACTTTCAAGATCTCTCACCATCCCTGAGCCCTCTGAAAACTGTAATTGATGGGGTCGGGGTATAGATATTAATGTACTAGAGCAGAAAAATATGGGGCTAGAAGGGAGTGCCCAATTAACCTCAGATAGATGGGAGGAAATTTGAGGCTTCAGGGAAGTGGGAGGGGGAGCTCGTGCTTGGTGCCCCTGGTTTTGAAATGTTTTCTAATTCTTTTTAAAGGAGAATTGCAAGGGGGGATCAAGATTTGGGGGAATTACCCACAGACACTGAAGGTAAGTTGGTTGGTTGGTGATGGCCTAGCCATTTTGTCTGTGTTTTTAAAATGTGCTTCTCTTTCTTGTTTCCCTATCTCCTTCTACTCCACTCCCAAGAGTGGAATACCAACTGGATCTTGCTGGAAGCCTAGGGTTGATGGGGGTCATCTCCAATCTGCTGTGGATTCCTTTCCAGTGGTTAGGCAGGCAGGTGGAACAAGGGCTGGAGGATTTTAAAAAGCACCCTCTTAGGCCAAGAAGGGAAGGAGTTCCAGGCTCGTTTTTTCCCAGGAAGCCTGGCTACCCTCTCCTTGACTCTTCTTCAGACTTCCAGGTTGCTGCTCCAGGCTCTCCCTTACCCCTTGACCTCACCCCTCCACCCTCCCTCTCCCATCACAGATGTGTTAACTTGGGTGCTTCTTGGATTCTACCCTGAGGAGGAGGCGCATGGTGAGAGGAGAGGTCTGTGTACGTGGGGTGGGGGTCGCAGGGTCCGTGGTGCTGGCTGGGGGCCATAGGGGGCGCCCCGTTGTAGTCCAGGTTCCCCGAAGGGTGGTGGGAAAGGTGGTTGAGGCCGTAGAGGGAGGGGCCGGCAGGGGGCGGCAGCGGATCCGCGTAGCCGCCCCCGCCCACGTACACGGGGCTACCCTGCATGGTGGGCGTTCCGTAGGCGCCCCCGTTGGCTTGGAGGACGTGGGGCTCGTAATCGGGCGCCGGCGTAGGGGGGTACTTCTGTGGGGCGCCGCAGCCTTTGAGAGGGGGCTGGTAGGTGGAGGACAGCGCGTAGGCATTCTGGTGGGCTTTGCCGAAGGTGGGAGGGGACGGGCTCTCGTAGCTGGGGGTCAGGGAGTGTAAGGCGTTCATGAAGCCGGCGGTGGACTGCATGGGCTGCGGGGGACTGCCGGCGGGGGAGGGGCCCCCCGATGACGAGGCCAGGCCCTTGGCCTTCTGGTCCTTCTTGTACTTCATGCGCCGATTCTGGAACCAGATCTTGATCTGCCGCTCGCTGAGGTTCAGCAGGTTGGCCATCTCCACGCGGCGCGGCCTGCACAGGTAGCGGTTGAAGTGGAACTCCTTTTCCAGCTCCACCAGCTGCGCGCTCGTGTATGCCGTCCGCGCCCGCTTGGACGCCGCGGATCCCGGGGGGCTCTTGTCCCCTCCCCCGCTGCTGCCGCCCCCGCCACCGCCACCACTACCTCCTCCTCCTACGCCGCCGCCGCCGCAGCCCTCCGCTGGATCCGAGGGGGAGGGGTGGGAAGGGGAGAAAATGAAATAAAAGATAATTACTGAACACGCCGAAATTGAATGCATCGTTTCTTAATAAATCCAGGCCTGGACTCGGAGCCCCCCGCCACCTCCCCTTTCTGTCCCCGCCTCCTCCTCGCTACAACCCCCCCCCCCCAACGCCCGTCGCATTAGCGGACACTCTATAATAGTGGCATTTATTAAGAGACCTGTTCTCCTCTCACTGCCCCAGCTTATGAAAATTTGATCATGTCATGCAGACAGAGCCACATGGCCATTTATTTAGGGCTGGATTTTCTCGCGCACGCTTTCTTCCCCATCCCCAATTCCAGGTCTGGGAAGACACTCTCCCCCTTCCTGCCCCGTCTGTGAACAGGGTGGGTGGCCGAGGAAGGCCCTTGAGGGAATCTGGACATTCGTGAGCCGGGCATGGGAGTGTGGCTCGAAGAGGCTGCCGTGCCTGGAGGCCGGGACCCCGGGCCGCCCTAGAGATTGTGATTAATACCCACAGTAATCATACTTAATAATAATCAATCGTTGACGACTCTGCGTCTACTGGCAGCGTCTCATGGCTCCGCGGCCTTGGAAGGGCTGAGGCCGAGCGCCTGGCCTTCTGGAGCTCTCAGGAGCTCGGGTGGAGGGTGGCTGGAAGGAGAGGGTGTTGGCGGGGTCAGGGGTCATCAGGTGGTGGGAGGTAAGGGAGCTGCGCCGCTGCCGCTGCCGCCGCCACCTGATATTGTTCCCAGGCCGCCGCCTGGGCGCCTAGGGGCTGGGTGCTAGAATAACAGTGACATTCCTGGCCCGGACAAAAGCGGACGTGGAGGAAGGCAGAGAGCTGGTACCTGTGCCGGGGGAGCTGTTTTTCAGCTTGGACGTTTGCCTCGACTCTTTCATCCAGGGGAATATCTGTTTGGTGAGGGTGGAGTTGGAGCCGGGACCGCATTTGGGGGGGCCGCTTTTGCCGGACCCGCCCCCACTGCTGCTGTTGCTAGTGGTACTGGTAGGTGCGGCGCTGGGCGGGGGTGAGCCGGGCGGGGCGGGTAGGGGCTCGGGGGCCAGGCCCGGCCTCATGCAGCTGCCGTTGAGCTCCTTGCTCTTAGCATGCGGGGCGGCGTTGCCCAGGTATTGCAGCGAGCACGCTGAGCGCTGGTAGTCTCCCTCCAGGTGCGTGGCGGCCTGGAAGGGGGGTTGGGGGGCACCGTCGTAGCCGAAGCCATTACTGCCAGGGTACGAGGAGTAGCCTCCGAAGAGTGCAGCCGCGGCGTTGTCGTAGTAGGTGGCTTTCTGCATCGCTGGGCCAAACCCGGGCAGTAGGTGGCAACTTGCAAGGGCCTGATACCCTCACGACCGGACATTGGCACCCCTGGGGGTCACGTGAGGCGCCGGACCCCCCCTCCCCTTTCTGCCCCCCTCCTCCCGGGGTCTGTTCGGAGCCGCTGACCTGCGGGGTGAGAGAAGAGACACAAGGGGGAGAAGAGGACTGGGGCTCGAATCCATCTTAGGAACTGAAAAGGGAATTGACATCAATAGGGATTTTTCTTCTCCCCAACCCCAACATCTTCACAGCAGATGCTGAGGCCACTTCCTGACCTGAAATGGATTTTTCTTATTTCAATGCTTTAATTTTAAAGTAAAAGCCCACCAGTTTTCATTTCTACTTAAAAATAAGGACTTTACTCCTTTGGGGACTGGCTAGGTATAGAATCTTAATACTTACTGCAAGAATCGTTGCTTTCTCTCCTGCCTGCACACTAGCCCCTGACCTCTCCTCCTTCCTCCCCCTATCTCCCCCACCCCAACTCTGGGATAGGGTGGCTCAAGAGGGGGGAGACAGGAGACTCCAAAATAAAAGCATCATCAACACCCTTCTCTGAGCTGAGAGACCTGCTTCTGCCTCCCTCCATGTCCATCTAGGTCTCTCTCACCCAAGCAGAGTCTCGCCTGGAGGAAAAACAGATCTCCGAAAGAAACAGAAAGAAGCAGCAAGTTGAGCAGAGAGCCTTCTTGTATAAGGGATCCTTTCTCCCCCCCACCCCCTCACAAAGACAACAACAACGGCCTGATCTAGAAAACTTCCTGAAGATTTTTAACCTCCTGGGCCAGAGGAACTGAGCCTTTCACATGTCCCTGCTGCAGGTATCCCCACCTCCAGTCTAAGTCTTTGCTCAGCCAAGTCTGGGACTCGGCAGCCAACTGCCCCCATGGGGCCCCCAAATGGAGCAGGGCTGTTTCAGTGCTCTGGCCGGGCTAGTTGGTGCTGTGACCATTTGGCCCACATCGTTTTTTAGAGACTTAATTTTTTCGCACCCTTTTCTTGACAGTTTGTTTCCTTTGATTCCTTCAAAAGAAGAAAGAAACTGGATAACTGCTGGACTTTTCTACTGAGAGATGGGAAAAGGCTTTCTAAAAGAGAAAAAAAAATCCCTAGGAAAAAAGAAAGTCAACAAAGCAATCTGGACAATATTATTCTCTGGGTTGGAAACAGGGTGCCCCTGTTTACTAAAGTTCTCTGAGGCCAAATAAATTTTTTAAAATGCAATCATTATTTTCATGCAGCCTTTTAAAAGTGTGCAGGAAAAATAAAGGTTCAAGCTGTCATAGATTTTGTATATTCTTCTGAAACTTCTGACTTCATCCTCCACCCCATCTGTCTTCCCCAAATGCCTCGGCATCACTTTTTCATAAAATCTCCAGACTGACCCCCTCTTCTGACATGTGAGTTTGGAATACTTAAATCTCATTCAGACCAGCTGGCAAACTCCAAAGAAAACTAAAAATAGGAAAAGAAAAGAAAAGGAGTATAGGTGAAGGAAGTCCCTCCCACACATAAATCCCCTTCTTAATAGCACAGATTTATACTCAAAAGAAAGCCGGGGTGGCCCTGAGTTCCGGGAAGAATTTGTTTCTGGAAAATACACATGGGTCTGCAAAACAGCAGGTCCTTTCAGGGAAAACTGGAGTTCAATTGACCAGGCTGACCCAATCCCTTTATTATTATTACCATTAGCCTCTGATGATTTAACCAAAATTAGCTTCGGAGCAGCCCTGGCTGAAGGGGGAATTAATTAACAGGCATCAGTTGAGTTTGTTATTAATAGATAGAAGAATAAAATAAAAACGTTGAAGGGGGTTGGCTGTCTGGGCCCTGGCTTTATTTAGTCTAAATGATTGTTACAGCAGTAATGATGATGATGATGATGATGATGATAATAAAAGAATAATTTGACTAGACGCCTGAGGCCGAAATTTCTGTCGCTCCCCCTGCAATAAACCTGCAAACCATTGCAGGGCCGAGGCCAGGAGAGTGTGGGAAGCGGAGGAGCCAGAAGCGTGATAGGAAAGAATGGAGACTGCCGCGGGGAGAAAGGGCCCGGAAGGTTTGCGGGCGGGCTTAGCCCCCGGCTGCCGCTGCCGCCGCCGCCGCCGCCGCCGGGCTGTCTGGGCCGCTGCTGCCGCGGTGGCTGGCGACTAGCTATCCGGGCCCAAGGAGGCGAAGAGAAAGCGTTCAGGACGCCGAACCGGTTAGCGGTGGCAGGTTCCAAGCGCACCCGGCTGAGGGCCGAGCCCTACGGGCGACAGCAAGTTTGGGCGCTGGAGGTAACAGAATTAAAAGGCGCTTTAGCAACTCCGCTCCGGGACTTTGCCAGGCCGGGCTGGAGGGCGCCGAGGCCTGGCGGACGGGACAGTGAGAAGAGGGAAAGGTGCCTAGGGGATCCGAGATCTGGGGATCCAGGAGAAGTGGGGGTGGGGAGCAGCTCCACCAAGCCAAACATGTCTATTTCCCTTGCCTCCATGTTGGAAAAATCCAGGCTCCATATGGCTTCTCCGGAGGGAGACGGTGGTTCCTGGCTTCCCCCCAGGGTCTCGCTGGAGTGAGCCACCCTAAGAAACCCACCTTGCCAGGCACACCCCCGTAAGAGCCGGGGGAGTAACAATGGCTGGGGAAGCCCCGGGAGAGGGGATAGGCCACCTTCCAGGACTTAAAAAAATAATGGAAGGAAGAAAAATAAAACAGGGAAGGAAGAGAAAGGTTAGGCTCTTCTTATCAGCGGGAGAAAAATTTCTGCCCTGGATCTGGCTGCTGAAAGAAAAGAAGAGAAAAGGAGAGAAGCAGGAAGAGAGGGAGAGAGGGAGGGAGAGAGGGAGAGAGAGAGGGAGGGAGGGAGGGAGAGAGAGAGAGAGAGAGTCAGTCGCTGCGTGGAAGGAAGCTTAAAGCTTGTGAACTCTTCTTGAACCGAGATTGGAGTCATATGGGCCATAAATCATTGAGACATACTCTCCGCCATTCACAAACTGATAGCCTATTTTAGTCCAGCTTACCTTAGCCACCGACGAGGGGAGAACAGGCAGACATAATATATATTCACATCGAGCCCCAGCGCGAGCGGCAGGCGAGAAATCTCCCCTCCTTGAAGGCAAAGGAAAAAAAAGACCACTGTTTAAAGCTGCGTCGCCCCCCCTCCCCAACAGCCACCCCGGCTGGGGAGCCCGAGGGGCAGACCGGCCGGAGGTGCCGCGCGGCGTCCGCTTCAATTCACTCGGCTTAGGAGCGGGGGTGCGCAGGAGTGAGGGGGTGGGGGAGCGGGAAAAAAATAGAAGACCGAAAGGTGCTCGGGCTGCTGGGCTCCCCGAGAATCCAGCTCCGGGCTCCGCCACGGCCAAGTCGCCACAGTGTGGTTGCCCTATAAGACTGGTACGCCCTACTCTCCGTAACAATGGCCTCTGCTTTTGCACAGGGAAAAAAACCACACACACACACACACACACACACACACACACACACACACAAGCTCACCCCCCCCCCCCCACCTCTCCCCCTTCAGCAAGCTTAGATGCCTGATAAGGAGGGAAGGTGATGGTGGTATTGGAGGAGAGGGGATTTTTACCCCCCCAAAAAAAAGGGTGAGTAAGGAAAGAAGGTAGAGGTTTTGAGTTTTCTTTTTCTTTCTTTCTTTCTCTCTCTCTCTCTTTCTTTCCTTTTTCTTTTTTTAAGAACAGGTAAATTTTTAAATGGAGCTTTTGGCAGGGAGGAGGGAGAGCAAAGGCAAGGCAAAGCCAGTTGGTGTTCACAGCTCCCACCACCCCAGTAGTAAACCATTATGCTAATTGAGAAGTAGCTGTTGGGAGGCCTAGTCAAAGGCACTGTCTTCCCTGGGGGTGGGGTGCTGGGTGCCCCTCTGCATTCATTTGTAGTGGAACACTAGGTTAGTTTTTTTTTTTTTTTTTTTGGAGTAGTTTCTCTCCTCTGGGACTAGTGGCTGGGTCTTCTGCCCTCTCTGCCCTCTCACTCTGGCGCCCTCCATCTGAGTCTCCCAGTCTGCTGCTTCTCTCCCCCACACGCACTCTATTCTTCCTCTCTCCCCACAAATTTCCAGACCCAGTTTCCAACCGGTAGGGGGGAAGACCAGATTTTTTAAAAACAGCCCCCCCCCACTTTGAGAACAGACAACAAGCGGTGAGTGATTATTTTAAAAAACCAGACCATCTTGCAGGGCGAGGGGGGTTGAGGGGAGGGTGACAAAAGGAGGACCCTGTGTTTAGTTAGAGCTCAAGACAGGCTGGCAATAGGGAGTCTGTAAGAACTTCACGGAGAAGTTTCTGTTAGGCTTCTCACCTCCAGATAGGCAGGGCTAAGAGGTGATAAGGATATTTGTACTTCTAAGAAGATGAGAAGAACTAGCAAAATGGCTTAATTTTAATTGCACTGGCAGAAGAGATGGAAGATAGTTGTTATTGTTATCATCATCATCATTATTATTCAGAACAAACCTGTTTGTTCTCTTAGCTCTACAAGATTGTGATTCTTGGCAGAAGTGAGGAAGATGATAAAAGCTAAACTTTTCTTAGGGTGTGTTTCAGAAGGGCAGGAAAAGGTGGGGAGGCCTGTAGGAGGAAGACAGGAGCCAAGAATGTAGGTGTCTGCAGATTTGGGTCAGGGGGTGGGGAAGAGTCATTCTGGTAGAGGAAAAAGACAAAAAGAGCACCAGGACATTTCCAAAAGCAGGAATGTTTGCAACTCTGCCTAACTGCTGACTCTGGATTTAGGGAATAAAATAGAAGGCAGTCTATTCTTTCTACAAAGGCAGCTTGGAAAACTTGTTCTCTTAACTTTTCGTAGACAGAACCAGCCACTACCCTGTGATCTCCTGGTTAGAATATTTGGCTTTTGCCTTCTCCTAACTGGATGCACCAGGAGAGATGGGACTGGGAGAACAAAGGTGAGAGATTGTTTCCAGCTATTGTCTCCCTTCCAGGAGAGGGTGGTTGTGTCTGGCAAAGCTCCCCTCATACCCTATCGCTCCTCACTGACAGGCTCTCCTTTGGGCTGAGAAAAGGTTCTATTCTCATAGGGAGTGGTCCCTGGGCTCCGCTGGTCCCCACTTCTTCCAGGCTCCCTAAGTCAGGCTTTCTGGGCTACAGCAGCAGGTTTCCTGGGCCCTACTGAATTAAGGGATGGGGTACCCATGACCTCCCTACCCTCCAGCAACAGGAGCCACATGCAGAGCTTCCACTATGATGTCCCCAAAGATCCTACCTTCTGCCTAGAGAGTGGTGGCTGAGAGAAAGGGGTGGAGGTAGATGAGGATGGAGGATGGGGGCCATTTTTCTGTGTTTATCAGTAGTACCAAGAAAAGAAAATGCCCAAACCAGACCCAGTGTTGGGTCTCAAGCCAGGACCCTCAAAGGGAGTGATTAGGGTTGCCTGAGTGTGTAGCTGCAAGGAATCTGTCCTGAGATCTCTAGTCCCTAGTTATAGACCTACAGAGTCGGACTCTATGTAGCTTTGGGGGGGTCTGGTGGGTCCGGGAGGTTTTCAGAGGCTTAAGGGAACCGGCACCTTTGAGTCTTTTATCTCACTTCCCAAAATAAAATAGTTAAGAATATACCTCAGATCCTCAAGTTCTCCTAGCTGTTGCTAGAGAAGGTCATCATGAAATTGGGAGAAGAACCTGGTTGTTTGTAGGGCTACAAAGCCTTGCACCAAGGAATAAAAAGAGAGCCTGGAGGGCACCCAGCCAGCTGCAGGCCTGCAAGCCCAGGCTACAGGAGTATCGGGCCTGGAGCTGAGCTGAAAGTGAAGGAGTTTTCCAGAGACAGCAGTGGACTCCTCTTCCCCACCCCGGAGCCTCCTCAACTCATTGTGGTCCCTTCTGGCTACACAAGGAAGTGGGGCACAGTGGGGTGGAAGCAAAAAAGAAGAACTGGGGAGCAAGAAAACTAACCTGAAGAAAATTTTCAGAGGACATGCACCCCCAAATGCGGTAGGAGATGGAGTGGGACTTCTTAATTAATTCTGGAGAGCAGAGCCCATCTGAAATGTTTGGGAGGCAATTAGATCCCATTTTGGTTTCTTTCTTGCCTTTTTTCTTCCTTTCTCAGAGATTTCTGGCTGGCTGGTTGCCCCTGATTGGGGCCGGGAGGGTGAGGAGTATGCATGGTAGAACAGGCAGGCAGCCCTGGGGTGTCGATGCAGACTAGGGACCTTTCAAACTTCAGGGGACAAAGGCTGGGCAGTGAGGAGTGTGGGCAGGGAACTTGGGGTGGGAGACACCAGAGGGGTCTGAGGGAAGACTTGGGGGTCTGGAAAAGAGGAGGGGAGAGGGCTTCACCCCTACCGATGAAGTCGTGAGTCAGCGGCAGACTAAAGAGAAGAGAGGGAACAATTTTTTCCTGGATTCAAGGCGGTAAACTTGGCAATTTACTCTGTGTGTGTGTGTGTGTGTGTGTGTGTGTGTGTGTGAGAGAGAGAGAGAGAGAGAGAGAGAGAGAAATTGAAAAAATGGAGAGAAAGATTGAGACACAGAGACGTTAGTGTAATCTAATAATTAAAGGCAAAAATTAATAATAAAGGTAAAAATAAGAGAAAATGCCCCCCATTCATAGGCATTCTTTTCTCTCTGATTCAGTTTCCAAAAAGCCAGAGCACTCTGGCACTGGCACTCCCCTCCCCCACTCCTAATCTGTACCCAGTACTAGGGGACAAGGAGTACTTTAAATCCTCTTGAGAGATCACTGGCCCCCAGCCTTCCAGACCTTTGGGGGATCGTGTCAGTTTCCCTCCTTCCAAAAAATCCATCAAAGAGCAAACGAAAATTCTCCTCTCAAGAAGCACAAATTGGCTGGCTCCTTTAAAATCGATTTCTGATTATCAGCCTTGGGGTGACCAAGGATGCCACCCCCAGCTCAGCCTGCCCCAATCCAGCCCGCCGAACGAAGCATCTATCTGTTCCTTTCTGGTCCTGTCTGGGTTCCCAGAACCACACTCTTCTAGCGTCACTGCCCAACTTTGCAGGCGGCAGTCTTGTGAAGTTCACACACGCACCGGAATCTCCATCTCTTCCTAAATATTAATAAAGACTTTAAAGCTGGGGGTTGTAAAATGGGAATTGCTACTGAACTCCTCTTGGTTCTTGGATCCCCAAACCCGCCTTCCCCCACCCCACCCCACTGCAAGACGCGGGATTGGGAGGGAACAAAGGGGCAGTGGCACGGAGATTTGGCGCCTTGGCAGAGGCCGGTGTAGACCCGGCTCAATAGAAGAGGGGATCGAAAGAATAAAAAGGCCACAAGGGTTGAAGAAGAAATACCCAAGCTGTACTCCGCCCCTCCCCAACACACACACACACACACACACACACACACACACACACACCAAGGGGTAGGGTGAAAAGGGAGGCGGGAGAAAACAGGGCAGCCACGGGGATTTGCCAAGGTTCCTCGGTGACCACGGAGGCCGCCTGACCGCGCTGAAGAGCGGATGGGGCCGCCCGGGCCAAGTTGGGAGTTACCGGCAGTCAGGCGCCTTGCTGGCGTATGAGCCCCTGCTGAATCAGGGGTCCCTGACGCCTCATCTAGAAGCTCAGTCCAGGCCTACCTAACCCACCCCGGCAGATGTCGAGACAAAGGTGGGCAGAGAAGGCAAGAGGGAGAGGGTCGAATCTAGGACAGCTGGATGGGGGGTGCTGGGGAAGGGAGGGAGAAGCAGGCAAGAGAGGAACAGGGGCCCAGCCGCTGCGAGTGACTGCGCAGGTCTCTCCTGACAGATTGGATGTCTCTCTCCCAGTG
This sequence comes from Tadarida brasiliensis, assembly GCA_030848825.1. Classification (NCBI taxonomy): domain Eukaryota; kingdom Metazoa; phylum Chordata; class Mammalia; order Chiroptera; family Molossidae; genus Tadarida; species Tadarida brasiliensis. Next base: position 40,707,353 of record CM061273.1, read on the forward strand.
ACCTCTGTTTAGCAGACAATAACTCACCGGATTAATGACCAATCAGCAGAAGGCCTTCCGAACTGCATCCAAATATAAAACTACAAAGTCGAATGGGATAGAGCCAGAGTCTGGACCTGCCAGCCTTTTTTTTTTCTCTCTCTCTCTCATAATAATGTTTGGAGTGAGGCTTTAGGATGTGGCTATCTGGCCAGAGACTCTGATTTCCAGAACTAAGATGAAGTTGTTTCCCATCTCTTCCCACTTACTCCAGCACAACTCATATCCCTGACCACACTTCCCAAGGCAGTCTGGAAACCTCCCCTCCTCTGCCTGGCCTCCTCATATCTCTGATCCTACAAGAAATCTCCCTTCTCATAACCATTAAATTTCGGAGAAACTCCCAGCCCTTTTGAATTTTATTTTCTCCCAGTTGGGGGAAGAGATGGAAAATAAGAGCAAGAATTGATGGGGGTGGTCACCCACCTCGCAGGCCTATCCTGGCTGCCCTGGGAGGAGACCTGGTATAGTGCTGTGGCACCCTGTGTTTGCCCTCTCCTAGAAAGAGAAGGCCCAAAGACCCAGGGATCAGGGTGAAGCTAGGGGTGGGGGTGGGTGGGTGACCTGCCATCATGGAATCTAAATTCTAAAACCACAATTCAGTCTCTGGCTGGGATAGAAGGGACTTCAAGAACTTCATTCTGAACAACTCCAGCCTAAGCTGGGCAACGGGCAGGGCAGGAAGAGTGCTTTGCTCTGTGATGTCCAGCCCTCCTTCCTTAGCCCCCTTCAAATGCCAATTCCAGCCCAATCCAGCTAGCAAGCCCCTTTCCACAGCCTTCTATTTCCATTGCTCTCAGAGGCCTAGGCTTCTCCTCCAACCTTCAGGAAGAGAAATCCAGTGGATTTCCTAGAGCCAATCTGAGTCACCATCCACTGCTCTGGGTAGGTACAAACACCCTGAATATTGCAAATAAGTTTGCAGTAACTTCTGTATGCAAGGGAGCTGCTCTCAAGCCCTAGAGAGTTACTCAAAGTCAGAACTGGAAGAACTCAGCGATTATCCTGTCTACTCCTGCCATTGTTAGAGAGAGAGAAAATGAGGTCCAGAGTGGGAAAGTGATTTGTCTTAAGTCATCCTTGGGATAGGCTTGGAAGTCAGGACACTTAAATTCTAGGCGTTCCAGATTGGCTGCATGAGCTAAAGCAGAGAACTCCTTGGGCCTCAGTGTACCTTTCTATATAGCCAAAGATGTGTGTGGAGGGAAAGGGTTGGGCTAAATGATCTTCTTAGGCCCCTTTTTGGACTTAGCTCTGTGTGATGATATAAAAGTGAGCAACACTAAGCAGTAATAATAAACTAAGTTCAGACAATAACAGCAGCAATGTGGCCAAAGGCAGGATATTTTCTTTTGGGATTTAAATGCTTACACCCCTCTATTACCAAACACCAACCCCATCCTGTTCCTTCTTGCCCCCACAGAGGCTCATGAACTGGCTTTTACTGCACTTCTGTTTGTGTGTTTATGTGGGGGGTTGTTCTCTACCTTCATCACCAAGTCAAAAGTGCTGTTTTTGGACACAGGAACCTGAGCAGTAAATAATTAATTTGTATAATTAGTGGAGGAAGGCTTCGACTTGGCAATTTTTAACCAGGAGTCAATGCACCCATTGTACCAGCTGGCCTTCTCACCCGACCCCCAACTCTGCCCACACACCTACCAGCTTCCCAACTGCCTCCCCCCAGTTGAAGACCAGCATTCCCAAGGTGACCAGCAGGATTCCAGGAGTCAGACTCTGCTCTCTCCCCACAAAGTTCCATTCCCTGCCTGCTCCCTCCCACCCCAGAAATCAGTCTGCCTGAAGCTGCCCCTCACAGCTTGCTTTCCCTACCCCCTAAAGCTGTGCAGGGCTCCAGGTCCAGGCTCCCTGCTCTTGGGACACAAGTAATCCACCTCCCCAGCTCAAGATGCCCAACAATCCAACAATACAGCGAGTTTGCATTTCAAGAAACTCCCATTAATATCAATTTACTTCACTGAAACCTCGGGTTCTTCATCAAGTTGATGATTTATGATAAAATCAATTAAATTACGGCCACTTAGGGCCCAGCCGCTTCCTCTCAGATTTCATTGGTGCAGGACCCAAGTGTCTGGTGGAAAAATGCAAGTTTAGCTGGAGGCGAGGAAAGATAATTCTGCGGCTGAGAAAATTTAATGCAAAACAATTTCCAGGCAAAGCCGGGCGTCTGGACAGAAATGCAAGAGCCACTAGTTGGCCTGAGGAAATAACTATCTGGGGGTCAAAATATTTTTCTCCCCACACCCACCATCCTGCTGTTCCCCTTTGTGCTTTCTTGCCCCCTTCCCTAAGCAGACCTTCAGGGGAATTTGAGCAGTAATGGTGGAACCCAAGCTTGCCAAGATCCAGCCTCAAACCACTGATCTCCCCTACTACCCCAGGCCTTTTCCTCCTCTCTCCCTCATCTTCTCACACAGATATGCTCACTAATTCCTTAGTCTCCCATGGCAAAGTTAAAGGTTCAAAGTGAATATCAGGTGGTGCGTGGGCAGATGGCACAGAGGGGCCAGGGGCCAGGCCAAGTGGACTCTACTGCATGTGGCCGTGGGAGGAAAGAAAACACAGGCGGAACCAAGCAGTGCCTCATGGTGAGGGCACGGAGCAGCAAAGTGTGTCCAGAGCTAACCCATCTCAGGGTACCAGGACCAGAGACCACCCAATCTCCCTCCCAGCTCCCTGTCTGCCCACTCACAAAGCCATGATGTGCCCGACAAACCCCAACCCAAGAATTGACACATACACAAACACACCTACACGTGTGCATGCTTGCACACTCCTTATACCTCACACAGACCCACCACCTTCTGCGCCTGTGAAGGGATAATTCCCACCATCTCCCCACATCTGAGAAAATAAATCCCGGAGCATCAACCTGGTATTGCCTCCCACTCCAAGAAGAAGGGCTTCTCCCGCCTCTGCTCTGTTTGGTTTTTGGTTTCCAAAGCAGGCAGGGAGTAAACACAGCTTCTCTGAAGCCATAAATCAACCCCTCTCCTACCTTCTCAGTTTAACACCCGGCCTCAGCGCAACCCCTTGTAGTTTCAGCTTCAAATAACCCGCAAGGTGCTAAAAGGCTTGGCCATGGTGGCAGCTGGACTGTAGGAGCAGGGCCCAGACGTGCTTGTCCTCTCCCCAGCAGATGCCCCTCACAACCCTGGCAAGCCCTCCACAGCCTCCAACACCCTTCTTGAGAGGGACAGCCCCCCATCCCCGAACCTCGTTCCTGTCCACACACCACATGCACACCCACATTCCTCCACACTGCCCTGCACACAGGATCCCTCTACCCTTCAGCCCCCACCCACCTCTTAAGTTGCCCTCATCTCTGTCTTCCACGGTTTGGATCCAGCCTCTTTGCCGACCCAGGGGACAGGACCGGGACGGGGGTCTCAGTCACCCTGCTTCCCACCCCAGCCCTCCCCGGGCGCCCTGGCTCAGCACCCACACTTACCTGTGCGTCTCCCGCTAGGACGCAGGCCGCGACAGGCTGCCGGGAGCGGGGCGCTCGCGGGAGCTGCCGGCCAGGCCCGGGTCCCTCCGCCCCAGCTGGGGCTCCGCCGGCCGCATCCCGGTCATTCAGAGCCCGGCAGCCCCGGGACGGCGGGCCGGCGCGGGGAGAGGCCCGGAAGCGCTGCCCGCACCCCGCCCCCGCCCCCGCCCCCGGCTTTGTTCGGCCCTGGAGGCCCGGGGCGGCCGGGCGCGCGGGGGCTGCACCCGAAGCGCCCCTCTCCGGGGAAGCCGGGGCTCCCCTCAGCCGGGCGGGCCGGGCACCGCGCTGGGGTCGGGGCTCGGAGAGCCGGCCAAGTTCCCAGGAAGGGGAGCCGCGACTGACGGGGGGCACGGCGAGGCGCGGGAGCGCCGGGGGCGCCATGGCGGAAGGGAAGGCGGGCGCACGGGCGGCTCTTCAATGTCACCAGCGAAATGGGTTCCATATGTCCGGCCCGGCGGAGAAGGGAGGGGAAGGGAGAGAGTTCTGGGCAGGACAGGACGGGAGGCTGGGGGTGGGGGGTGCTCAATGAAGGGAGCAAAGCAGCGGTGAGAGCAAAGGAGAGGGACTGGAGAGGCGAGAAAGGTTTGCATTTTCCATTTTTCCTGGAGTCTTTGAAGGCAGCTTAGGCTGGTAGGAACTTTCTTTCCCTTTTCCCTTTTCTTTCCTGAAAGACGGGGGGAGGGAGGAGATCAGTGAAGGTAGCATCCGTTTGTTCAGGCTGGGGATTCCTGGGAAGGAATGTGGATTGGAGGTGAAAGGGAAAGTTCTTAGCCGCTGGAAGATCAACTTCTCCCGGTCCCTAAAGAGGAAAGGAAGAGACCATACCCACGAGGGGAAAGAGAAGCCAAAGAAAGATCCTAAGATTCAGGTGTGAGAGACAGACTCCAACACCCCCACTCTGGGTGAAATTCTGTTTTGGGTCAGTCCAACCATTAAGTTACTCATGATGGTGACAGAAGAGGATATTGAAGTGCCCAAGACATCTTGACCATTCCCTGGCACTTCAGCTCCTGCCCCAGCTGCCTCCCACCTGATTTAGCACCCCAGAGGGCTTACTCTAGAGGCAGTTGCTTCTGCGATGGTCTTAGCTTTGGGCAGCTGTCTGTAAAGAAAGCACCGAGTCTGGAGAAGCTTCCAGACCCTGCAGCCCTATCCCCTCTGTGCCTGACCCCTAAAGGAAGGGGTTTGGGCTCTCTCTTTCTCTCTCTGCCCCTACCCCATTTTAACCATCTCAGTTGTCTCTGTCCCTTTCTCACAGCCCCTTTGTCTTCTCATACTCTGCCTCTCAGTGTCTTAAGTGAATTTGAATTGAATCTTGCAAAGGACTTAAGAGTCTCCTGAAATCACTTCTGGGATAGCTTATTAGGCTGCCCCTCTCTTTGGGGCAATGTGGAGCCCTTGGCCTCAGGGCCTTCTCCTCTACAGGGAAAGCCGACCCTTTTGTTATAGAGATAGCCTCTTCTACAGGGGGCAACATGAGTGGTTTCCTTTCCACTTCCCTTCTTCTCACTTAGCTCAGAGGAGAGTGTGTGTGTATTCATCCAAGTTGTGGGGCTTCTTCTAGGACAGCCTCCTGCCACTCTAACTGGTCTTTGTCTCCACTCTCCCCTGTCATCCTCTCCTTGAGTTCTGCCTTGACTTCTCACCTCTGAAAGGTATTCTGTTGCTTGTTCTCTCTCTGGGGCTCTCTTTTTCCTTCATTCTCTCTCCTCATCTTTCTATCCAACTCCTCTGGCCATTAAAGCAGTGTCAGTTCTGCTTCTCAAAGTCAGAGGGAAAACAGGATAATTATATAAAGAAAGTGGACACCAACGGAGTCAGGGGAGAAAACAGAGTCAGCAGCTTTCCTAAAACCCCCTTCCATCAAATGCATTCTACCCCATCCCCTGAACAACAAGCACAAAAGCAAATGGAGTGTGTGTGTGTGCGTGCGCACAGAACTGGCAAGAGGCGGAGTGCCTCGTGGTTAAATAACCAAATGTATCTATTTAAAAAAAATAAGCACTAACAAAGTCTTTTCAGACTTGATGATTTGGGAGGGGGGGTAGGTGTATATGCCTAGATGGAGGGCATCAGGCCTCACATAGGGAGGTATAATCAGGGGCCAGCAACGAAAAGGTAATGGTGGAAAGGGATGGTCTCCCTGCTTTTGTCTCCTGGGGAAGAGTCTGTGTGTGAGTTGGGGAAAGGGAAAGGGAGGGAGTATCCCCAGGGCCAGAAGAGACAAAGACATGAAGGGGGCTAAGAGAATGGAAAGGAAAAGAGGGGGGATCAGACCTCTCTGCGTCATAGGCACAAGCAAAGGCAGCGGAGGGGGGCCAAGCTGGGAGGAGGAGTTGGCAGCACAGGGGTAGGGGCCTGTGGGACTGGCTCCCACCTCTTCCTGCTAGCTATGGCCTGTCCTAAAGAGCAAATCCTTCAGCCTCCACCCTTTTGTTCCCCATCCTCCACAACAGGCTACATTCAGAAGCTGATAAACATAATTCTATCTTCTTCTTCTTCTTTATGTCCTTCTTCCTCTCCAAAGAAGAGGTAATCCTTCCCTGCTCTCTCAGGGATTCCAAGACTGTGGCCTAAATTCTGGAGCACTAGTTTCGGGGTGAACTCACTATCTTCACAGTTATACTCCCCTTGTCAGGTGAGAGTGAAGGAAATACTTGCCTCCCACACTGTGTATGTTGTGGGGGGAGGTTTCCAACACTGAAGGATGGAGGACCTGAAGGGCTTGGAGTCCCCTATCCCTCAGGTCTCTTTGCTGATGCCTCCAGCCCTTCACCTCTCCCCATGATCTTCAGCCTTATCAAAGCTGCCTTGAATCCAGACTCCACCCTCCTTTTATCCAGGCCAGGTAATGCCCCCACGCATCCCAGCCTAGGGTCTTGTTCCTCTCCTTCTCTTTCTCCCTAAACCCTTGTGAACCCAGACTCCCACCACCCACCCACAAATCTGCCTATTAACAAGGACGGTGCTCAGTGCCCACTTGGAGTAGAGCGTGGGAGCGAGCTCCTGAATGCTCCACCACTGGGGCCTAAGCTGCCACTCCACGAGGCTCATGCCATAAATAATTAACACCTGGGTGCAGAGTCACTCTAATTTTCCTGCCCAAAGGTTTACACTAGCAGGCAGAGTTAAATATCACAGATAATAGTAGCTATAAAGTCAGTTGGCCCAGCTCCAGCCGGAGAAGAAAAAGCCTGCAGTCTGGACCAGACTTTGCAAAGACTGTCACCCTCTGCCCCTCATTCATCACAACTTTGGGGGTACAGTATAGCATGTCCCCAGAAGATACCTCTAGCTTTTCTCTTGACCAGCAGACTCTTCCCTGATGGGGAAGGACTGAGACCTCCATATGAAACCCTAGGGAAAGTTACCAGCTCTCCCCCTCCCAATTTGTACCCTGTTTGCTTCCTCTTTGAATGGGGGCTTAGAGAGAGAAACACATTTCAACTTTCTGGGACCACCTGATTCCTGGAACATTTCTTTTCTAGAAAAACTTGGAGAACTTCTCCCTCCTTTAGCCCCAAACACACATATTCCCTCACTGCTGAGGAAACTTTCTTTGTTTCAGGAGGTCGAAGGAAGGCTACTGGGGTGTGAATTCATTTCCTTGTTTTGTTAGCCAGAGGGTGGTGAGCCAAGGCTTTCAGCTTCTCTCCATGCCCTTCACCCTCTGCCTCCATTGTCTCCCCCAATTTGGGCAGCTCAATCTCCACCCTAAATACCCTGCCATACACATCAGTCCTATAGGTTAAGCTTTATTACTATAGCTGAATCTTCCAGTCCCCTTCCAATTGCACGGGACTTAGATATGGTCCCCATCAATTACAAAAAATCTTTGCCTTCAACTCCAGTAATTTCTTCCTCCGCCTCCACCTCTCTTGCCCCCAGGCTCCTTCTGCCTTCAGAGTTGGGTTCTTTCCCGTGGCTGGAGTTGGAGCAGCCAAACTCTGGAGGGGAACCGCTGAAAAATGAAGCTCTGTCTGCTGCTGCAGGAATGTTGGCTCTATCAGGCTCGCAAATATAATTTTTATATTAGGTCATGGTCTTTGACTGGGTTTATATGCCAATGAGGCATTTCTGGTTTACCAAATTTATACAAATCTCGCCTTAATTGATAATCACGGATGCTGTAATTTAAGACCTCCAGCTATAGAGCTTTCATATTAACTGCTGATATATTACTGTAAATCGTCTGAAATAACCAACTCCTGGGAGCAGAGCAGAGAGGGAGGAAGTGCCTCCGAGAGCAACTCTCTCCCGGCCGCAGAAATAGCCCAGCTTCCATATCATTTTCCTTGAGAAATGATTTATCGAAGACATGGCCATAAACAACACAACTCGCTCACAAACACAGACGCGCGCACACGCGCGCGCACACATACACACACACACACACACACACACACACACACACACACACACAATGGCTGGCATGCTGGCCGAGAAGCTGACACCCATATTGCTATAAATCAAGAAAAAGGTTGGAGGAGAGGGAGAGGGAGAGAGAGAGAGAGAGGAGAGAAATATTCCTAAAATCTCTATGCAATGCCTCAATGGGTATAAACACACAGAGCACCGTGTGAAGAGAAATGGCAGGAAATGAAGATGGCTATTTGTCACAGTTTACGACAATAACATTAATAACAAACAATAAATTTACATGGACATATAAGACGCGGTAGGTAGTGAGAAATCCCTTCTACTTACAATACCCCAGCCCGCGGTGTGGCTCCGGCTGCGGGGCTGTTTTATTGCTGCCTCCCTCTCTTTTTCTCTCTCTCTCCCTCTCTCCCCCTCTCTCTTTTTTTTCTCAGGGTACAGGCTTGTTTTTCAAAGGACAGTTGAATTGCACGTCAGAAACAGGGAGACCAAGCCTGCGATTTTCCTGACGAATACATATCTATTCTGCAACCTCGGCATTAATTATTTAATGAATCACGTGACCAGGAGGGGGAAGGGGGTCTTTCGATTTCAGGCTCAAAGGACCACTATGACCTTCCCCTTCAAGAGGAGAAATTTTCCTGCAAAATAGGTTCCCCTCAACCCACCAATGTAATAGTATCGAGTTTCTCCTTCTCTCTTCCAGATTCACATCTATACCTACTATATCTACAGCTCCCTAACCACCCCCACCCCTGACACACACTTACCTACAGCCCACCTCTCCTCTCTCTCTTCTCCTCCTGCTTCTGCTTAGTTTGTGAAGGTGCAGAAATAGTCTGCAGGGGCGTCTGGGGTGGGGGTGGGGTGGGCGCCGAGCCCTTCTCCAAGCCCCTGGATTTCTCAGCTTCCAATTCTACTCCTGCATCCCTTAAGATTAAGATTTCCCCAACTCCATTCTCTCCCTCACTCCTAAGATACTGATTTTAGTGGGACCCACTCCCCCTCTTCCTAAACAATCAACAAAATTTCTAAAGGGACCAGCTTCAAAAGAAACACTTCATAAGTCTACATTATATATGTATAAAGAATGGGGCTCTGGCTTTCATTCTCTTTTTGATCTTTTGTGGTACCTTTTGAAGGAGCAAAAAAGGGACAGGGTGAAGAGGCGACTCTGGGACTTCCAGAGTTGAGAATAACAGCAACAGGGACTTCTTTCGTTTGTGGTGTTACTATTATAGGGAACCAAATTCTGACTGACTGAGAATACGTCTAGAGACAAAGACCTGGACTAAGATTTCTACACAAAAGAAGTGGACTCTCAGCCTCTCTGTACCTATGTCACACCCTGTCTCTGTCCCCTTGCCCCCAACTCCAGTGAACACAGCTGGAGATTTGAACTGGAGGGGGGCAGGGAAAAGGAAGAAAGAGGCTTTGAAGTCAGCCTGGCAGCCCCGGGTCCCTATTTCCCAGGTGTTAGTACCCTGAGCTTCCAATCCACAGACAATGTAGACTGATCAATAGGAAAAAGATGAGGGGGTGCTGCATATTAAAGGGCTGAACACCAGGAATGTAGGAGAAATCTATTCCCTAGGCCTAGAAAGAGAAATGTACACAGATACCTCCATCTCAGATATAAACAAAACAAAACATCCCCACCCAAACCTTCACATACAGTTCACTCCCAGAATGAGCAGACCAATTATAACCAGAATCAGAGATTTTGGCTATGGGGTGGGGTGGGGGTGCAAAGGGAAGCGGAAAAGACATTCCTGAAGGAGCCCCTCACTGCACATTCCCAGTATTATCTTCAGCAGTTCTGGGGGCAGCCGGGCAGGCAGGACAGGGGAAGAACAAATGTGGTTTAGAGTAGGGAAGCTTGGGGCTTGTCCATTTGTTTGGAGGGTTCTGAACCAAAAGCAACTCAATGGGGAGAAGGCTGAGGACGCAGATGGTTTAGCAACCCCCAAAGAAACAGCTATCCCCCGTGTGGGTCTCAGTAGGGTCGAGCTGTGGCGGCATCCGTGGCTCCTGCAGAAGGCACTGGGCTGGCTTGGCCTCCGCGGAATCTCGGAATGGTGGGGCACCGGCAGGGCTCAGACTCTGTAGGGGGGTGGTCGGCTTTGATTGTCCAGACACAAAACACAGACTGGTATTGAATTCAGCCGGATGTGGGTCCTGAGCCCGGCTCCAGCAATTCCCTGCAAAGTCCTGATCACAAATCCATTAAAATGGTCCCCCAAAGAAAACTCTCCACTAAAGTTTAAAAGAAAAATGTGAGTGAGCAAGAGAGAAGATATAATATGCTGGAGCATGGTAAGGTGACGATCCCTGAAACGGAGAAAATCTTTTTAAGACAAGGAAAAGAACAGCAAACTGACATGAAGGCATGCAGGACAGGTTCTGTTAAAATGCCCACACTCTTCGAATCCTGGGAATGTCCGTGTTCAAATAAACAAGCGCCAAGCGTGAGCTGAGCGCTTTCTTGCTGCCGATAAAGCGAACGTTTATACTGTGAGAAAGGCGAGATTGATTTACGAATCTGAACACGCTGGTTTTATGGCTGATCACAAATCCGTCAGCGCTCAACTCACGCTGGGAAACTTCCCCACTTCGTTTTCCAACCAGAACCCATTCCCTGGCCACTTCCCAGGGAGACCCACCACGGGGCGCTGGGGCTGTCCAGTCTGCCCAGGCAGTGGAAGTAGAGAGAGATGGGGAGGACCAGGGACCTGGAGGGAAGAGAGGTCAAAGATGAGGAGGACTAGAGGTAGTCACTAGAATTGTAGAAGGTGAGTCCAAAGGGCTGGAGAGCCTTAGGCAGTGCTCAGCTCTACAAAGGTTGGGGTCTGGGAGTGAGGGAAAGGGAGATCTCCAAGTTCCCACCTGTAGGACTGAAATCCTTGAATGAACCCTAACCCTCCCTTTCCATTGTTTTCCTCCTTCTTCCCATTGGTGAACCCCTAATCTTGAAATTGCCAGAGAGAAGACTGTAAAGTCCCAGGTGACTAACTCTTTATTACCTGAGCCTATAGAGCTCCCACAATTGGTTATCTAACTTTATGAGTAATGGGTGCACATCTCCCTGGAGCCCCAAATATTTTCAGTCCAGGAGCAGCCCAGTTCACCTCTCTGTTCACTCCCTTTTCTTCCGAGGCCTCCACCCTCTGCATTTATTATGCCACCCAGGGACAAAGAGAAGGGTACCAACCAACTCCAGTTATGTCTTGCCTGAGACCAAGTCCTCAAGTTATAATAGACAATTTGCAAAATGTAAACCTATACCAAATGCATTCTAGCAAGGTTCTGTCTCTCCTAGTCTTAACCCAAAAGGAGCATTTCCTCTTCCCACCTGGAGTTTCTGTCTCTTTCTCTCTCTCTCTGTCTCTCTCCTCCTGAGAGGGTGGCTACTAGTGTGGATTTTAAGATACAGCAAGCAGAATACAGATTTGGAAAGGCCCTGTGTTCGAAGTTCACATCTTAGAAAACCTCCATCCATCTCTGAAAATTAAAAGTTGCTAGAAACTTTGATTAACATAGCTGAGCTCTCCCTGGAAATGGTCCGAAGAGTCTGCACTGACCCTTCTCCCATCTTTCTTGCTCCTTTAGTGGAGAGGTATTCCATGGGTCCTGTGAGTAGCTGAGATGAGATTGGGAATCAGGGGAAGGGGGTGAAAGTGATGATAGGAATAGCTTCATAAACAAAGGAACTTTAGAAAAAATGGGTTGAGGGGTTGTGGATTTGGATATCAGATTGAGACACAGTAACCCCCAAAGGGCTGTTCGAGTGGGGAGCCCTCTCTCTCCTTAGGGCCCAGAAGCTTGATCCCCCAGCCCTCTGAAGCCTTGTGGACCTCTCCTACCACTCCCCTTTGTCTGTCTTCCCTCAGCTTCCTCCAAGCGGAACAGGAAAGAAGAAGGGATAAATTGGACTTTGGAGTAGTGGTTGGAGCCTGGCTGAGGGAAGGAGCTCTGCAGAGAGAGACAGACCAGCACCCTCTTCCTTCCCCAAGCTAACAATTTTATTCCTTTTCTTCCCAATTGACAGTAACAGAAAAACAATCCAGAAATACCAAAATATCAAAGAAGGGGCCGGAGCTAGAGGGGGTTGGACATGGGCACACAACAGCTCAAGGGCCACTCCCAGTGGAGGTGTGACTTTCCCTCCTGGGCAGGACACAGGAGCCAGCACAATGTCCAGTCTCAGAGAGGTCAAGGGGCTTCCGAGGTCATTTTGTGGTTCTAATACTGAGCTAATCGCCTAGAAAACGTGGCCTTTCCATGAACTCTCTCTCCTGCCAACCTCCTGCGTCCAAACTCTCAGTGAGCCCCAGGGAAAAAGGCCCGGCACATTCAGGTCTGAGGCAGAGCCCACTGGCTCACTCACCCTCAGAAGTAGGGGGGGGGGAGGCAGAGCCCCCTAACCAAGAGAGCAAAAGGAAATCAAACCAAAGAACACTGAGCATCCAGGAAGAAGGGAGTGGGGACAGACTGAAGAGGAAGATTCCTGCATCAAGGAACCTTGTCTGTGAACAGTTTCCTGCTCCAGAGAATTGTGATTATTTGTCTAGAATCCCAAGATTGACACAAAAAGAAAAAAAGAAAAAAAGATGTCCACCTATTCCCTGCTCCCAGGCTGGGGCATTCCATCCAAGAAATGCATCCCATTTTTCCAGGAGCCGAGAGTGACAACATCTCACCAGTAAACAGATATATGGGACACAAGCCCCCAGTGTCGACAAGCAGAGTCACAGAACAACCGGCCACATGTGCACCCCGCTACACACACGCACACATGCTAGGGCTCCACAGGCCCACCTGCATTTTCCAAAACCAGGAAAGCACTTCTGCGCTGCCTCACAAACAGCCTTCTCTGGAGTCCTTCGGGGCCCTAACACCTCAGTCCCCAGCAGTTCAAACACTCTCCAGGTGTCAGGCCCCTCTCTCTCTCTCTCTGGTCCAAGCATCAGTCATCATAAAAGGCCCCAAACCTGACCAAGCGTCCACCATAAAAACCCTGCCAAGATAGGGGTTTCTTCTTTCCCTTGTTAAAAAAAAAAAAAAAAAAAAAAAAAAAAAAAGCTCATATAACGATTTTTTTTAAAAAATGCCAGCCCAGGCCGGGGCTTTGTTACCTTTGTGCCTCTCGCCTCCTCTTGCCCGAACTCCTCGCATCCCATTCATGACGAAGGGCTTCTTCCAAACTGAGAGAAAAAAGTTTTCAACTTTACGGTTCCAAAAATTTTCCCCCTTGCAGATCTGGGAGAGACGGCTAACACTTTTTCCCCCCAACAGCCGGTCTGCGGAGATTTGCTGTTGAATAATAACAAAGGAGAGAGGATACGTATTTAAAGAAAAGAAGTGATTAATGGTTTTCTGTATAATTCTCACATTTTTCTTAGCTCTTGTCTACACAGAATGGCTGTGAACTTTAAGCTCCATAGAAGTCTTTTTTTATTCTATTCATACCTTCCAAGGAGTAGCTTTGATTTGGTTCTATAGAGGCATGGGGGGTGGGTGGCATATTCTTTTTAAGAACTATTTTCTCCCTCTGCTAAGGGTGTCGCATCCCCTGGCAGCTAAACATCACACCGCAATTGACCAAAACAAAGCTGGCCGCTCTCATCCTCCAGGTCTGGGAGATTTTTTGAGTCTCCCTGCGGCATTAAACTGGCAATTCAACCCTTTCTCGGTACTAGGGACATCAGCCCCGTATGTCTGTCCCTTGGCCCTACCCATCCTCAGACTCCCGGGTGCTGCAAACCGGGGGAATACAATAAAGAAATAACAATAAAATGTACGGGTGGAATTGGCTTCTTTTATTTTCTGAAGGGAGATGGGACCAAAAATAAACAAAAAACGACTTTTAATTGAATATGCTCTCCAGACCCCTGAGCTCTCTGGAGGCAGGTGGCTGTACCCTGGGCCACCACAGGACCAGAGACCTCAGGCTGGAGCCCCCAGACCTTAGAACTTCTCTTGGGTGCTGCACAAAATAGGCCCAAGCTTAACAGAACTTCCGAGGGTCACCCGCACCCCTTCCCCCACTCCATTCTAGGGGTGACTGGGACCTCGGAGACAGAAAGCTATTTGGTCCCCAGTCGTACTTTCGATACTTTCTATGAGAAAGAAAATGAAAATTAATACAGGAGCAGGGCTTCACAAAAGAGGCCATTTGTCTTCTTGATTATCTATTTGCTTGTCAGAGTTTGAGCTATGGCACCGGCTAGCTCCTTTGTAATATAAAAATACTCTGAAAACCTGCAAACACCCAGAAACATCTGTGCAAAAAATTAGACTCATTAAAGCCTTAAACACCTCAGAGGAAAACGATACCTTCTTACGCAGGAGAAAAGAGGCCGGCCTCGCGGAATCCTCTCTCGGAACTTTAATAAGCAAAGAGCCGTCTGTCTAGGAGACAGCTTAACTGCATTTTATTTGCTTATGACAAATAAATCATGATATGAAAGGCTTTGCCGTACTTAAGCCTCTTGTGTCCTACAACGAAACATTTTTCCCCCATTAGGGATTGGAGTCAGCCCTCCCAGTCCTTTCCATCCATATTTTGGACTGGAGGGGAAAAATGTAAAGCCCCAAACAGAACACACTCACCCCAAAAGGAAAACAAACCAGCTACCACAATTTGGAGTCCTCAGAGACAGAAATTCCCATCGGACCCTTTGGGAAAAAAAAATCCTCAACCACATACAATGTGAGTCCGAATGGACTGGGGTGCTTAAAATAGAGGCTAGGTGGCATTTGTCTGTACCTTTAGATCAAGGCTTTAACAAAAACACGCTTTGCTGGTCACAAGAAACCAAACATTTATTTCTATTGTCACTCTGTACAGGACACAAATTTTCACTCCAACGAAGGGTTCTAGACTCAGGCAGCCCCAGAACTAGGAAGGGGGCCTAGTTTGGAATGTCAGGAAGAGAATAGGAGAGAGAACACACATGACATAAAATAATAATTAATAATAATAATAATATAATAATAATAATAATAATCAATGCAACAATGATAAACTATGGGAGAGGTCTCTGTAACATCATCTCCCAGACTGGGAGAGGCGCAACATCTTATTTCCTAGTTTCACATTCAATTTCAGTCTAGGAGAGCAGGTCACCTCTGTACAACTCAAGATTGGCTGTGCCCAGCTCTCCAAACTCAACCGGCCGCTCACCCTGCCAGGAACAGTTTGACCTTCCAGAGGAAGGCCCTCCTGGGTCTCGGGGCCTCTCTTGTTTTCTTGGACTCAATTTCCCTGCCGGATCCTGCGTTGCCAAGGCCGCCTGCGCCTCCATGTGTCCCTTTCCTGCTGCCCCCCATCCCAGCCCCTCAGTGGAAGGGGGTGAGCAGTCAGTGTCACCGCGAAGGGGCATGGAGGGGGAGGAGGCTGTATGTGTGTGTTTGTTACCGTGGCCAAAACACTGCGCTATCTGGGAATCAGAGGGTGCTTTCGCTGGGTGTCTGGAATGGGGGACAAAGAAAGAAAATCCAGGCTGTCTTCCAGCAGCGGCAGCAGCAGAGGCAGCGGCGGCGGGCCGGGCCTCATTTGTTAGCCAAGTGTCGAGGTAAATGGTCGCCACCGAGGCCCGTCCTCTCCTCTCCTCGGCAGAGTAAACAAGACAGATGGGCCTGGGCCTGGCGTGATTAAAGATGAAACGTGGATCCATCTTCGCCAAAGCTGAAAACGAGGAGTGTAGCCTCCTCCTATTTCTCTTTCTGTCTTTTCTTTCTTCCTTCTTCTTCTTCTTCTTCTTTTTTTTTTTTAAGAAATAAAGCAAGAGACTTGCGCTTTGCTTCTGGGGGGCCTCGCCCGGCTCCCTATTGTCGTTAATATAAATAAAGCTTCCCCTCCCCCTTCTCTGCGTTTATTCGAGTAAGTAGCTAAAGGGGGGGGGGGCGCAGGAAGGCTTCCCGGCCCAGGCCCCAGGGTCTCCTCCCGCCTCTCTTCCCCCCTATTCTCGGCGCTCGCCATCCTCCCCCGCCCCAGGTTCATGGCTCCCGGGCAGGGGCCACTAGAGCGCGGGGGGACCTCCGTTGGGCCGGCCTGGGGTCCCTCCTGCTGCGCCTGCGGTGCCACCCGAGCGGATCTTGGTGTTGGGCAACTTGTGGTCTTTTTTCCACTTCATACGCCGGTTTTGGAACCAGATCTTGATCTGGCGCTCAGAGAGGCAGAGCGCGTGGGCGATCTCCACCCTCCTGCGCCGCGTCAGGTAGCGGTTGTAGTGAAATTCCTTCTCCAGCTCCAAGACTTGCTGGCGAGTGTAGGCGGTCCGAGAGCGCTTGGGCTCCCCGCCGGCGTAATTGGGGTTTACTGGACACACACAGAGAGAAGGAGAAAGAGAAAGTTTTATTGCCCCGAAAGGGAGGAGGGGGAGCCCTTTCTTCCAGCTAACACAGTATCTCCCTCCCTCCCTCCCTCTCCCACCACCTCTTCTAACTCTGGGGCGGGGTGGGGGTGGGGGGGGACGAAAAAGAAAGAAAGCAAGACCGCAGGAAGAAAAAAAGACCTCAAAGTTTTGGAGGGTTATCTCGATGTTGTTTGGGTGGGGGTGGGGGGGTGGAGTGAGGGATCTTCACTAGGTTTAATCGTACCTCTCCCGCGTTGGCCTGAGGCCCGGGATGGGAGAATGAAGGGTGAAAGGGGAGGGGGCTTCCCTAAACCTTTCTTCTGTTAGTTCCCACCCTCTCTGCTCAGGTTCCAAGCAGTGCCTGCCCTCAATAAAAACTTTTGCCCACTTCTTGAGCCAAGGAGCCAGGCTAGAGGAAAGAAAGAGAAAAAAAATAAATAAATAGTGGGAGTTGACTCAGCTCTCTGCTTAAATACAGATTACCTTCTCCTTCTTCTCCCCAACCTCCCACTCCCCTCCCCAATTTCCAACTTCACTGAGACTACATGTCCCTGGTGAAAAAGTCGCTGGTGAGAATGGCAAAGAGGATGGGGAACCGACTTCAAAGGCGCGGGGCCCACCAGGCCATAAAAATTTATGGGGGATGTAATTATGTGGCTCTGAAAACAGGCGACCGTAAATCTCGGCAATGGCGAGTTTATAGCGGGGACAATTGGCTTCCCCAGCTTTCCCCCGCCCCCCCATGCCTCCGAGGTCCCTTTGGTGTGAAGCGCCAGGGGTGGGAGGGGGAAGGGGTGCCCACGCACTCACCCGTGCTCACGTGAACTTTGCGCATCCAGGGGTAGACGACGGGCTCTTTGCACGCGGAGTGGGACGGGCTGGGGTGCAGGGTGTTCTGGGCGCAGGGAGGCGGCGGGGGGCTGCTGTTGACCGCCTCGCAGCGCTGGCCGGGCTCCGGGAGGAGAGCCCCAGAGGGTGGCGGCGCAGGAGCCCGAGGGGACAGCCCGGGTGGTGGCGGGGGCGGCGGGGGTGGTGGCGGAGGCGGCGGGGGCCCGGGGTCCCGGCAGGCCGCGTAGCGCTGCACGGTGCACGCCGCGCGCCGCCCGAAGCCCGCCTCCGGCTGGAAGCTGCTCTCTCGCCTCTGGCCGCCGGCGTAGTACCCCGGCGAGTGGTCGCTGGGTAGGTAATCGCTCTGTGAATATTCCTCGCACGGAGGGAACTTGGGGTCGACATAGTTTGAGTTGATCAAAAAAGAACTCATAGCCATTAATTTCTGGGAATTGCCCACAAAATATACTAAAATTTATTCCGACCCCTGACTCGTTTTCCTGTTTCCGAAAGCCCTCCTACTTACTGTCAAGTGAACAAAGTTAGGACCCCACGTGATCCTGGGAGCCAATGGCCGCCCCGCCTGCGATTCCCGGATAAGGAAATCTGCTCACCCGGACCCTACTCCAGCCAAAGAGGTTTATTTCCCCTTCTTCTATACCCCCTCCCCACCCACACACCCACCCACCCACCCAACACCAGGATTTACATAGGGTTCCTGAGGGGAGACCGCCTCCGCACCCTGCTCTCTCCCAGATCGAGGAAGAGAGAGAGCAGGTTGCCAACGGAGGGCCTTGTGGGGCCCTGGGCTGAGCGCAATCCCTGGATACCCTGGGAAGTCGGGGCTCCCGGTGTAGTCCCTCCTGTCCTGTCCTGCCTCACCTTCGCCCCTCATTCTATGACTTCCGTAGGCCCCATCCCTTCCTCCGAAGCGGAGGGAGCCCATGCACGCTGCGTTTACGTGGGACGTGGAATGAGGGGTAGACTGGGGTCTTAGCCTAGAAAGGGGAACCCACTTGGGACTGAGAGGCATTGAGCGTGGGGGCTTTTCTCTGCAGCCGCATGGGGAGGAGGAGGGAGTGAGAGAGGAGGCGTCGGGAGCAAGCAGGCGGGTGCACGAGGGACTTGTCAGAGATGAATGGAACCGCGGGCGGATCGATAGAAAATTCATGCACTAATTCGGGGAGACCTCGCCTTCCAAATCGCATTTAGCTGCGCTATTAGTTTGGCTTTGTCAGTCCGTCTGTCTGTTCCCCTCTCCTATCCACTCCTCTCCATACCCCACATGGCCCAAACGGGAGAAACGACTTGGTTTCCCACACTGAACATGAGCACTGGAGTAAAAACCTGCAACTTTTGAGAGCACATTGAATAGCAATTTGCTAATTCCAGAACCATCGGAGCAGTACTAACCACGGGGTGGAGACGTTCTAATTGCCACTAATGCCACAGCCTCCTCAGTGAACAGAAATTTCACATCCTTGTGATGCTGGGGATAGCCCTGGGGGTGACCCACACACACAATAACACCATCGGTAATCGCGTGTTTCCAGGGCATCTTGTTCTGAACCCAAACGGAAAGGCGACCTCAGCATCCGTTTGAAAAGCGAATTTCCTTTGCCTTCGCGCACACTGAAGACAACAGTCATTTTTTCCGGATTTTCAGTAAAGCCTCCCTGGAAATAGGTGGGCTTGAGGGAGAGGATAAAATAAAAAACACCCACCAACATTAACCTATTAAGAGAAGTGAAAAGGGACCCAGGCTCCCAGGGACAGACATGAGGAGATTTCAGGTAGATGATTCTTCTAACCAGTTTCGGGAGGAAAAGAAAGAAGGAAGAAGTCTTCGTGTGTTCAGTCACCGCAGGGTCCTCATTTAGAATAAAATATATTTTTCTTCGGGGGTTGGGGGGAAATGAGCGGAGTGTTTATGTCAACTACATATTCCCCTAGATACGAATTTGTGACCACAAAATTTCTTACACAAATTCGGATCTACAGGGTATATACAGAAGACAGAGAGATCTTCTTGGCCCAGAAATTTTCCAGTTCTCCTACTTTCCGCGTGTTCTTCTTTTGGGGTGTGGTTTGAGTGCTTTGATTTTATTTCGTTTTGTCCTGATTTTGAGCTCTGGGAACAGGAAAAGGCACTGCGAGTCCATCCTTGGAATTACAAGGTTTTCAATTCTCTTTCTCTTTTTTTAGAGAGAACTAGAAGCAGCGGTTCTGAGAAAGAGACGCGAACCTCGCAGCGCTGCGGAACTCTCGGCGGTGGCGCATGAATTATGAGATGTAAACACTAGCTAAACACAAAAGGAGGAAGGGTCATCCTGAGGCTGCGGCAAGTCAGAATCAGGCCCTTCTGGGTGCCCTCGCGCCCCTCCCATCCCCCAGGACATTTTTTTAAGAAAAACAAAACCCCAATGGACTCCTCCAGTGACCCTTGCAGCCTTTAGTTTCGATCAAACGAATATCTATATATTTTTCAAGGCGCCTCTTAGCAAAGGGAGGGGGGAAAGGCGGCTGGGTGTGAAGGGGGTGTCATAAAAGTCCTTTTGGAAAAATTCAATGGTAAAATGAGGGAGAAACAGCTGTAAAGAAAAATGCTGGGAGACCAAGCAGATGGGGCCCCAGATATTTAATGACGGGCAATTCCGTTTACAACCTGAGAAAAAGATCAAAGGCGTTTCATTTCCGAATGAAGGGCAATGAAGAACCATAAAAGATGCAGCCAGATGATATTCCGGTTGGTCCCTCCCAACCTCCCAAACCTCCTGGGGCCAGAACGGAGGATAATCCCTGAAGTGTGAGGAGAAACCCCCGTTTCCCCACCTCCCTAGCCCCAGGCAGGCTCTCGTGCTGTCTCTCGCTCTCTGTCTCTCTCTCTAAACTTGTTCACTCTGCCACCTGCTAGGGTTGCTGACAGTGAGACCCAAATGGGGATCTGGGAAACCTGGGGGATCTGGGGTTCACAAACAAATTTCTTGAGGCTTTCAGTAACCGCTAAATTTACTAAACTGGGAGACTGGGGGCTGAGCTGGAGGGAACTGAGTCCTAGACTGTGAAAGCTGCCAGCCTTCCCAGGGTAAGGGAAAGACTGCACAGAAGCAGCCTCCTCCCCATCCAGACTCCCTACCCATCTCCCTAGGTCTGAAAAATACTTGTATCCCTAGTGAACAAGTCAGAATAATATCAATTTCATTAACAAATACAACAATAACACGAAAAAAGACCCTCTAACCACCACACTCCAGAAGTCTCTGCCCATCTCCAGTGCTGAGACACATGCAGGTGGATAAGAAGAGAGCTCCCATCTGCCAGCAACTAGGTCCAGAGACCCTCTTTTCTATCCCAAATCTAGATTGCTAATGTTGGCCTCCAGGCCTGATTTCTAACACCAACACTCTCCCAGCCAGGCTAGACTCGCACATATTCGAAAAATCAAACACATACAATTATGTTGCAGTTATCTTAATCTCAGACCCCCATCTGGGCACCCAGGGAGACTGAGTCTGGCCCTGGGCTCACTGACAAAATGCGTAAGTATGACCCCCACCAGGCCCCCAGCGTCAAACAAGGACTTTTCCAAGTCTTGTCAAAGGCCACTTAGTCAGGAGCTGCACAACCCATTCCAACTGTTCAGGCCCCTCCCCCACCCCATACCCCCTCCTCAACTCTATAGCTCTCTGAAATCCATCCAACTCATACATAGGCTTTTGTAAATTTTGGGAGGGCCGCTGAGCTGGCCACCCGGCCTCTCTGCTGCTCTACATTTCACAAGGGATGTGGCCCAGATGCCCAGAACACCCCAGGAGAGAGGGATGGGAGGTAGAGCGGCTGAGGGGTTGGGTATGGCTGATCCTAGCGACAGAGCGCGGAAATTTTCTCCTCTTCGTGCTGGGAGCGTCACCTGCCCACGCCACCCATCCCACAGAAGTGCCGCAACCCCCACCCCAGTCGAGTCCAGCTGCGATGGGTGGAGGACAAGGTTTATCAGCGAGTCCAAAAATAGGTTTCACCACAGCAGGACTCTGCCCCTCTCCTCCATTCCCAGAAGAATACTAACATCAATACGCATAATAATAAAAATAAGAAAGGGAGAGAGCTCCCCGCGCTCCTTCAAGCCACCTCCCCTGCGCTCCTGAGGTGACTCGCTGGCTCGCCGGCCGCCTTCTCCCAGCAGCCACAGGTTGCTAGATTGACCTCTCGCTGCTCAGCGCCCCTCCGCCGCCGTCCCGGTGGAGCCCAGCCAGCGCGGAATCATCTACCTTTTGTTGGCAGGGTGGGAGGGACAGAGCAAGGGAGGGACAGAGCAAGGGAGGGAAACCAAAGAGCCAAGGAGGCAAGCCCCCGGTCGGGCCGCGCACCGCACTGGCAGCCGCGCGGAGGAGTGGAAGGCCCAGAGCGGGAGCGGGCAGAGTACTCACAGGGCGGCTCCCCGCACCACCGACCCGTCCGAGACTGAAACCCGCCAGGCAACAGCTGAGCTCGCTCTTGTCCACTACAGTGTGTCCGGAAAACCGAACCGCGGCTGCGGGCAGAGGAGCTCTAGGCCCCCTTGGAGGCCAGAACAAGCCTTTTTTTTTTTTTTTTTTGGTGTGTTTTTGTTTTTGAAGCGCAAGTTTTCGTATTAATCTCATACTTTGGCAGTCTTTGTTAAACAGCTAGGCGCGTCACGAGGCTCTCGAACATTTTAATAATTTTTAGACGCCGTGACCTGCAGTTCACCCCTCTCCAGGCCTCCCCCACGAGCAGGCAATTACTATAATACAGTCGCACAGTTCAATTTTGCGTAGGCACATTACTTGGGTGAAAATGACAGCAAGATTTTGGTTCAGCTCATCCTCTCCAGCTCACTTTTTGTCAGAACCTTCCCTTCTCTTCTCTTCAACTCAACCCCCATCTCAAAAAAGTTCCATTTGGATGGGACTCAGCCTGTCCCGCCTCTGCTTTAATATTCTATCATTCCTATATTTTTATCAGCTCTGGTTCCTGGCAAAGAAGAAGAGGGCAGGATTCCATGGGGGGTCCCTTTGTGGCCTGTGAAGGAGGCTGGCACCTGGAGAAGTGGAAATGTGGCGGTGGAGATCTGTGTCCCAGAGAGAAGGCCTGAGCCAGTGCCCCCTTCCCTCCTGCCTACCCTATAAATGGCTTGCATTTGGCAGGGCCTATATCCCAACCCCACTGCATACTCCATCTGCTTTATTCTATCCCCCAATGTCAGAAATAGCCCCCATTTCTGCCAGAACTTTGGAGGCTCCAGAGCCCCAGGAATGACCCCTCCACCTGAATGGGGGGAGGCATGAGATTTGGTCCATAGGCCAGTAAGTTTGGGGAAGACAGAGAGAAATGCCCTGGTCCAAGCTGACGACTTGGTTTTCAGAGACTCTAATTCTCCCTTAAAAACAAAACAATATCCTCCCCACCCTGCAATTTTTGTTTAAAACCACTTCTCATCTATACAGTAACTCCTTTGCCTACCCCCATCACCACCACAAGGAGGTTCAGGGGCAAATCAAAGAGGCATCAAAAATATTCAGAGATTTTCTTTGGTTTGTCCCTCTAGGATTAGAATTCGATGGATGGCCAACAACAAATTTCCCCTTTCTGCAGCCTCCAAAAGACCCACAAAGGCAGGTCAGGTGATGCCCTTTCCATCCAGTTCAAGTCTAGGATGTGTTTGCAGGGTGGTATCCCCTTAATACAGGGAGCTGGGGGGAGGAGAGTCCCAAGGCACCCAGCTTGGCCTGGGATGGCAGAGGACTGTCCTTCCCCACCCTGAGGCCCTCTCCAGTCCAGGACTTTGGGCTGCTCCAGTCTATCCCACAGGACCATAAATTTTCTAACATTATGTCCTGGAATGGAGGAGAAGGAGACGAAGGGGGAACAGAAAGAGACAGATTCTCCAGTTCAGGCTTTTACCTCTACCTCCTCTGGACTCCAGGAATTCCTTCCTGGCCTGATTCCCCAGAGAAACTTGGGTGAAGGCTGAGTAGACATGGGGACCCACACCCAGTTGGTTTAGTAAAAAAAAAAAAAAAAAACTGGGGTCAAATTTATTTGAAATTTGACATTCAACCATTGTCTCTTCTGGCCATATTTCAAAGGCATCTTTATGAAAATTCTCAGGTTATCTCTGTTCTGGCAGGACAAAACACCCACAGTGCACCCTCCTGTATTGAATGCTTAGAAGAGAATATGATGACATCTCATAAACCAACAAACAGTCATTTAAAGACCCAAAATAGGCATATGCCCTGGTGTTATAATTACAAAGTCTCTAAGCATTTTACTTATGAGCTAAGCTTAATGCATCGATTCAAGGTTCATTTCAGGTCGCCTGTTTCAACTCCACTTAAAAAGCTCTCTGTGAGACCATTCAGTATT
Organism: Tadarida brasiliensis; assembly: GCA_030848825.1. Lineage (NCBI taxonomy): Eukaryota > Metazoa > Chordata > Mammalia > Chiroptera > Molossidae > Tadarida > Tadarida brasiliensis. The sequence goes on from CM061273.1 coordinate 40,730,858, forward strand.
TTTCCTTCTCATTTCCCCTCCCTCTTCCAAATAGGAAGAGAGGGATTCTGGATGAACATACAAGTGGAGGTTTGGGAGAGTGAGAAAATTAACAAGCTAAACTTCTTTCAGTATTCAAGTTCTTAAATCCAAGCAATTTGGAAAGAGGGATAGGAGTTTAGAAATCTTCCAGTCTTGGCCCATGGTTATGGATTCCAGCTGCCTGGACCCAGCCTGGGGGTCAAAGCCTGCCTGGAAAACAGGCCTGCCTGGAGAAAGGGGGTTTGGGGAGCCAGTTGTTTGGCCCCTTTAGGGTAAACGGGGTGAGGCTGACCTTGTTGGGACTCAGGCCTTCACCTTGGAAGCCTTTCTTGGCCCCACCAAACCTCCTGCAAGGACGTATGGGTAATTGGATTTTTAAAATGTGTGCTTCTGAGTAGGTTTTAATTAAATTTTATATGGTGACTCAAAGGTTATCTTTGGGAGAGAAAATTGCAGCGGAGGATTCGCCACACCCGGAGCTCTCTCTCTTTTGCACAGCTCCCCACTCCACTACCACGGTTTTTGGAGAAGTGTTTCATCCTCCCTCAGTTTCTCCTCCCCCAGACATCTGCCTCTTCTCCCTCCCCAGCTCTGCTCCTCTACTCCCCACCACCGCCCAGCCCACAAACCTTCCTTACCTCCAGCATCCCTTGCTTGCTTTCTTCTCTCTTCACACACACATACACAGCCTCCTCCCCTCTTCCACCCCGCCCCCGCGCTAGACGCCGCCGCCTCCAGCTCACGCACGCGGTAAACTTTTGACCCTCCAACTTTGCGACCCCTCCGGCAATAACACTGGCCTCACCGCCCAGGGTCTCATTCTGCTGCGCTGGCTACAGAAACCCCAGCGCACGTCGCCTTCCCTGCACCGCCCCCCCCAAACACAGTAGGGGCCTTAGACCTGGAGAAGAGGAGTCTTTTGATTATTAAATAACTCCTAGGGAAAATACTTCAATCCCACTTCCCGCATTGACCCCACTTTCCGCATTTTCACCGGTTTCATGTTAGGACGCCTGGAAGAGCTTTTGATGACCCACTCCTCTCCATTCCGGCCCCCCAAAGTGGGGGCCGGCTGCTGGCAAGGAGACTTATGGGGAGCGGTAGAATGGTCTGACCAGGAGACGGGTATTTGGGGTAAAGAATAAAGAGAGCTTGGAGCAAGGGTTCCTTGGGAGAAGAGAAGGCGACAGTCCCCACAGGGCTAGAGAGAGAGCTCGGTATCCAGGCCATGCGAGGCCCAGCGGGCGCGGGGCCACCTTGCGCGGCTGCTCGCTGGCGCCTCCGAGGCCCCAGCCTGGCTGTGAACTTGGTCTAAGGCGGACTCTACTGGCAGCTCCGGGACGTTACAGCCTCTGCCTCTCGGCCAGCGCAGCGGCCGCGCAGGCGACCTGTGCTCTTGGTTTCCCTTGAGCCCAAATATTTCGTCCCAGGCTCCTCACCTCTCACAAGAAAGAGTTTTCATTCCTCTCTCCCTAGGGGCCCTCGAGAGTCGTAAAACAGAAAAGAGAGAGCAAGTTAGAGAGACACACCCACAGAGAAAGAGAAAAATGGAACAAGCTTGCAGAAACTTGGGAGATAGGAATTACCCTCCCTGCTGCCTCCAACTCTCCGAGATGAGATGTTCCCACTTGCTGGCACTTTCCCTCCACTTCTCCCCTAAATGTTGCTTTCCAGGCTGAATCCCCTCCTTTCCACCTGACCTTGATCATCTCTTGGCTAGGCAAGCCAGACTGGGCAAAGCACCTTTCCTCCCCAGATGTATTCATCTGTAGCCCACAGGGCTCTGAGGTTCAGGGATCCCTGCCACCAAACTGGGCCAGAGCTTGAGCTCTGGAGCTTGAGGCAGCAGCCAAGGCCACAGTCTTGGGGAACCAGCCCGATTCCACTCAGAGAGCAAGGCCAGAGCACAGCCGGGCAGCCTGGGAGCATTTCCAAGGAGGAGAAGCTAGAGGATGCTTCCTCTCCAAAAGGAAAGTTAGGAAGAGACGAGACGGGCAGAGGACACCTAAAACAGAGAAAGGGAGGAGAAATAAGGGGAAGAGAGATTAAAATTTGGGAAGGTGGTGATATTCAGGATCGGACAGGTCCCGAATTGCCTGAAGTCCAGTCCTCTCCAGTCTCCTAAGTCTCCCATTTCCTCTGGGAGCCCGAAATGTGGGTCTCAGTAAATTCTCCAAAATAAAAGAACGCAAAATCCTCCTAAACCTGTCGGCATGCCACTGCCCTGGCCAGAGCAGCAGAGGTAGCGGTCGCACCCGTGGCGAGTAATGTATGCGGCAGCGGCTGGCAGCCCCAAGTAGGCCGGCGCTCCAGCCCCGTCTGCTGACCTCTGCGTGATCCCGGACTCTATGAATTATTGATGAGATATGAGCGTTGATTTCCCCTTTCAGGATGCAAACTCCATTATATTGTTAAAATGGCGATTTAATCGTTGAGAATAGCTTTGGTGTGGGTTTTTTCCCCCAACTCATTTGCGCCTCCTTCCTTTTCATTTAACTCTCTTAATTAAATCCTTTAACAGATTTTAATCACTTTTTGGAGGGAGGGGTAGATGGAAGGGGTAGGCCATCACTACCACCACCACAAAACACTAAAGCAAAACCAGCTTCCAAACCAGAAAAAGCTTCTACCTTGGGGAAGTTGAAAGGAAAGTGGGAAGGGGCAGTGACCTCTCTATAAAGGTCGAGCTGAGAACATGTACCAAAAGATCTATCCATCTGAGGACTGGGGCACCTTAACTCTGACTAGGAAAAGTCAGCTGAGCCTGGGGGTTGTCTAATTCCATGCCCCCCACAGGAGATTTGGTGTGGGTCCGACTATAGAGACTAAGTCTCACCTATCTCTGCTGAGAAGTACGGTAACTGAGCTTGGGGGAGGCCATAGGATTCTTGTGGGGAATGACTCCCCAGTCTTTGCCCCAGAGACAGAGAGATATGTCCCTACTCCTTAAGGGGCCCCTATTTCTCCCCTCCCCCTCCTCAGTTTCCAGGCGATGTCTGGGTTAATTAATATGGATGTGTAACAGCGCTGCAGCAATCGATAAATCCCACTGTGGGCAGATCCCAGCCTGAAATCCGATTACTCCTAGAGTCTCCCAAAATGGGGAGAGTGACCAGTGGGCTCTCCCCTAACAGAAGGGAGGGGTTCTTGCCGACCCTATCCTCCTTGGTTGGCCCTTGGTCTTCCCCAGGCTGTGAAGTATATGTCTGTCCCCGAAGGAGCTGAGTTTGGGGGATTGTACAGAGCGGGCTGCCTTCTCCCTTGCTCTGAATCCTTTGGCTTTCTGCCCCACCATCCAGACCCCAGGGATAAAGGAGCCTCTCCACACCCTGCCCCCACCAGCCCCCAGTGAATACCTTCTCACAGCCAGTGAAGGGTTAAGTGTCCCCGCTGCAGTTATGGAGAGGAAGCCAATGAAATATGGGCCCTTGGAACTCCAGCCCCGGCTGGCTTTCCTGTTTACACTTCTTTATACTTCCTCCCACCCTGAGGCCACAGAGAAACAACGAAAAACAAAACAAAACCAAATAAAACAAAACAATCAAATTGTCTACTGAGTAGTGGTCAGGCTGGCCTCTGAGGGGAAAGGGAACTGCTGCTGCCTCCTGGGCCTGGGCCATGCCCCAGGTTGAGGGTGGGTCCATTGGCTGGGAGGCTGGGCACAAGGATCTGGCCAGATGGTACCAGCCTGAAGCTCAGAAGGTTGAGGCCTGGACCAAGAGGAAGTGGGTGGGAGAAGAGAGAGAGAAAAGTCCCACAGAGACCTGGAGAATGACTTGAGGAAGGCAGGAGGAAAAGGTGCGGGTCTGGGGCAGAGGACAGTGTTCCTTTGCACCAGAGACCCCTTCTCACCTCTCGTCTCCTCCCCAAACTCGTCCTTGTTGGGGTTCAAGGGAGACTGTTGCCCAGAGAGCCTGAAGTGGGGAAGAGGAAAGCCCAGCTAGGGCATCTGCTCCAAGACCCACTTAGAGCAGAAGACCCTCCAAGGGTTTTGGCCTCCACAGAGGAAATGGGCACCCCTGCAGAGGAAATGGGCACCCCCGCCTTCTCCAGACTGCTCTTTGCCATTCCGGAAAATCTGTCTAGATATGCCCAGCAGATATCCTTGGGCTGCAGATCCCACACACTCTTTATCAGAATCTGCAGAATTGACATGAAGGGGGAAAAATCTTCAGGGACAGGCCTGGTGGTCTGGGGTTTCTGAGAGAGGGAAGCCAGGGTCACAATAAGATGGGACTTCCCAGAAGGCCCGAGGTTGGATTCTGCCCCTGCTGCAGCTTCTTCTGCACCTCACTCAACTCATTCGCCTTGTCCAAAGTGGAAGCCTGTGGAAGCTATGACTGCAGCATTTATTAGTATTTGATATGGTGCTGGGAATCTTTTGGGAGAAGAGCCTCCTTTCCAAGGTATAAAAATGCCCCATCATTTTGGGGGAGATGTGTCTTCAAATCAAGGTGAGGACCCCAAGCTCTCTTTCCTTTTCGCTCTCAAAGCCTGTGAAGGGTCTCCTGTAAGTCAGACCTGTGCAGGGATTGAAGAGCTCAGGGAACAGAGGGTGGCTGCTGAAGAGAGAGGACAGAGAGAGAGAGAGAGTGGGAATGTTCTTAATGGAAATAGAGGGAATCTTGTGACCCTCTCTTTGTCCCAAAGATCAGAAGCCCCTTAAGGTGCCACATGTCCAATTCCAGGCACTATCCACAGGAATTAGTAAGCTGAAGCACGAGCTGGCAAAAGCTGGAGGGACAGGGTGGTTGACCCAATAGGTCTCAAAATTGGGCTGTCAATTTGGTGGAGAAGAGGCCTCTGTTTTTTAGAAGAGTGACTTATCCTTGGAAAATAACAGGTCCCTGAAGATCAAATAATGAAATCCCTCCGGTTTGTGGTGCCACAAAACAAAGGGGCTTTTAGGGGTCTGATAGAGAGAAAAGATGAAAGGATAGGACAGAAAAGAGAGCACCTTTCCAATTTTCTCTCCCAGCTCCTGCGTTTCTTTTTTCCCCCTCCAGACAGTTGGGGTGTGTTTTCTTGAGCAAATTTTATTTATGGGGGGATTTCCAGGGACCCACTTAAGCACCTAACCCCTCTAGGCAAGGGGAGAAGCTCTCCCCTTTTGCCCACTGCTGGCCAGGAATTAGGTTTTGGATTTCAGGGGATTGTCCCCCCCACCTCTGTTCACTCCCTACTCTGACCTCAGGACCCTACTTAGAGCCAAGCAAAAGGGTTGGCTTGGGACTAACAGGCTGAAGTAGGGTGCAAAAGTGCCATGCTCCCCATCCTGGACAACCCTGATGAAGCTATGGAGAATCAGAGGTACCCCTTTCATGGGGTTCAAAGCCAGAGAGTGTTTCAGTGCAAGGCAGCCCACAGCAGCTGCGTTAGCTTTCCCGGTGCTTTTTCTCAGCTCAGATGTATCCAGATAAAAGTGCCCAGCGGCGCGCCCCCAACACACCCCTAACAAATGAATGTCATAAAGTTTCTTTCCTAGGGTGGGGAGATGTCTGTCTGAAGATATCCAACAGTGAAGTGGCCCCCACAAGGGGCCCTTCTTTCAGTAGTACACAGCCCTCCTTCTTACCACTTAAATTTCCAAGGTCTCTGAAGGAACCCACACAAGCCCTTTTCCCCACGAAGAGTCAGATACTATTGCAAATAAAAACCAGGCACCCCAACTACTGAGGCCTTCTTGAACTGAGTGCCCCCCATCTCCACCTTCAGACACCCAGCTTGTCAGATCTTGATGCAAAAAACAGACCAAATTTCTCCCACTTATCCTACAGCCCTGCCGGAGGCAAGATTTCCTTCCCCAGTTCCAAGCCCCAAAATTGCAAGGGGAGAAAGCAAAAGCTGGAAGCCACTTACTGCGGGAGTGCTGGGCCTCCGCTGCCGCCACTGCCTTCTGGGCTAGGAGAGCCCTCACCTACCTCTGCCCCCTTCCCCACCACAGCGAGCAGTTAAAGTGTCACTTAACATTCTGGAGAATGTGAAATATACCGCGCGGTGTCAACTCCCCAAAACCATAAAACTAACTTTATGGACCTCACGTGACTTTCTCGAGCCAGTGAGGGGTATCTGTCTGACTTCTCCGCGATTTTTACGATCTAACTTCAAGATAAAACCCCTATCCATTTGACATCTAAATGTCATAGCGACTTTTGGGATAGTTTGCTATGGACAAAGGGGGACAAAGTCAAGGGGTGAGGGGGAAGGAGGGCCCAGTAGAGCCTCCGCGACCCTCGGCTGCCTCCTCACCAGCTTCCCCTCCCCCACAAGTCCTGTAAGAAGTTGGGCCAAGCTGGAAGGGATGTACGGGTAAGTGTTCAGACTTGACTCTTGCGCTCAGGGTAGAGGCTGACTTGGATGGAGGAGGACTGGGCCCTGGCCTTGGGCCAGTCTGACTGGAGGGGAACCAGGGGTCTTCCAGGAGGAACCCCCCCAAGTCCTAATCAAGAGGAAAGGTCAGTTAGGCCCCTGGGGGGAGAGAGCCTTTGAGAAGTGCAGAGAAGCCTGAGGGTGAGAGGAAACCTTTGAAATCCAACTAATTTTTTTTTTTTTTGTCTTAGTGGGTGGCAGAACTGAATTGGAATTTGGAACAGGGCACAGGGGACTGGGTAAGCCAGTACCACTCCCAACTGGCCAGAAGCCTCCTGCTCAGGACTTAGGCCCAAATTACTTTCCCTGAAGAGGTTTCCAGAGGCTTTTCTGACCAGCTGGTGGAAGGCCAGGGTGAAGTCCAGCTCAGCCTTTCCTTGTCCCAGCCCCACATGGGGTTTCTGGGCCTCTAAGTCCCCCAGGCATGCAGGCCTGTCCTCTGGCCCAAGCACTGCTGACCAAGCCAGGGACTTAGGTGGTTGAGAGGGGTTGCTAGTGAGCATCCTGTTTTCCCTTCCCTACTCCCCAGATCTATCAAGAATGGTCTAGGGTGTACTCAGTGATGGGAGAGGCAGGCCCTCAGAGAAAAGACAAGTGGAAGGGCAATGGAGTAGGGAAACATTTATTTGACTTTAAGGAAAGCTACAAACAAATACCAAAAGCGAATCACTGAGACAGGCCCGGCAAAGATAGATTTCACACGTAGCACAGCATCCACTCGCTCACTACAAATGATCTTGGAAGTGAAATGGATGGGGGGAAGGAGATGGGTCTGACCCAGACTATCCCCATATTTACAAGCTTTGGGCCCTCTACACCAGACCCTGGATTCACAGAGAAATACACAAGACATTTTACACTGAGGATTATTTTGTTTCCGTACACTCCCAGATCAGGCCTTGTGGGGCCTACCCAGGTGGCAGGAACTCAAATCTCACTATATGCCTTCCCTCTTCTCAACATCACCCCTTTGGTCCTCCCTGGCTCTTTCCCATCCCAGGACCAAACCAGTAAGAGACTTGGGCCTGGAGAGTGGAGAGGGAGGAGGAAAAGGAGGGTGGAAAGAGACACAGTCATGGACTCCATCTCCGAAGCCAGCTCAGCTGGGCCCCGGCACTGCGGCACCACCCCACCTCAACTGCTGCCCCTTAGAGAAGTTTCAAGCTGAAACTCAACATACAGCGATCATCCTTTTATAAATAAGTTAGAAGAACAAGATGGGGAGGGGAAAGTTCACATTAAACATGCGAGTTTCTTTTCTTCCTGGGGGAAGGAGTGCAACCACAGACACGAACATTCAGAAACACTGGTGGATTTGGGGTGAGCAGAGGGGAGCTCCTTAAGGAGCATGGAGGGAAAATAATAATAATTATTATTAACAATAATAACAAGATTAACCAGTCCAGGAAAGAGGGAGCCACAGGAAGATCTAAGACCAAACGAAAAATTGTAACACAAGGCGGGGGCGAGGCAGGCTCTTGGGATCCAGTCCCCAGCGGGCGGCGGCAGCGCGGGGAGGCTCGGAGGGGTCGGGGCTGGGGGCGGCAAGGGCTCTTGGGCCGCCCAGGGCTCCTCCCGGAGGACTCAGGGCTGGAAGGCGCTACCGGCTGTAGCCAGGCTCATACTTTTCAGTTTGTTATCTTTCTTCCACTTCATGCGCCGGTTCTGGAACCAGATCTTGATCTGGCGCTCGGACAGACAGAGCGCGTGGGCGATCTCGATGCGCCGCCGCCGTGTCAGGTAGCGGTTGAAGTGGAACTCTTTCTCCAGCTCCAGGGTCTGGTAGCGGGTATAGGCGGTCCGGGCCCTTTTTCCATCAGGCCCGGTCATATCTGAAGCAGACAGAGTAGAGCCATGAGGCAACGTTATTCCGGTTAAGGGAGGGGGCACTGGGTGGGAGGGGGGCGTGGAGCAGGACCCAGGCGTCCCCGGCCACCAGCTCACTGCAGCTCCAATCCTCCTCACTCCAGAGGCCCCGCATCCAAGCTCGCTTTCTGCACCCCTTTCTCCTGCAGCCCCCACTTCTGCCGGCAGCCGAAGCGCCCGGCTTTGTCTGTCTCTGGCTCCGTCCCTGTGCCTCACCCTTCGCTGGGCTCAGGCGGCCGCTGGCCCCGGGAGGGAGGAGAGCGGCTGCACTTTTGCCCTGGAAAGCTCCTTTGACTACTCGCCCCTCCTTTGCTAGTGGCAGTCACAAAATTTCGGGGGTAGGCAGGACCCTTCCCTACCTTACATAAACCCCATCCTTCATCCGAAAGCTAGTACAGCTGGACGAATAAAACCTAAGCCGAGTCTGGGAACAAATTATTTAAAATACAGCTCCCCACCCCCACCCCCACCCCAGCTAAACACCTTCTTTGGCTATGTCCCCGGAGCTATGAGGACTCTCTTAGAGACTTCTGCCCCTCTGGAAAAAAATAAATCTATATTTGAGGAAAAGCCAACCTCTCCTCGTCGTCTCCCCCAAACGCAGAGAAGGAACGCCGAGAAGACAAAAAAAAGAGGGGGGGGGAGAATTACCATGGCTGATGTGAAGCTTCCTCATCCAGGGAAATATCTGCGGAGTCTGCCCCTCAGGCGCGGCTGTGGAGGTGGCCATGGGCTCTGGCTGCGCCCGAGCTAGGCTTGGGCTGTTTATCTGGCTCGTCGCTTCCTCAGGCTCCGAGGACGCGCTGGCCTCGTCTATTTCGGTGAAATTGGCGCTGGAGCTGGCCGAGGTCGCCTGGTCGGAGGGGGACGAGGCAGAGGGCTTGGCGCCGTGGCTGTCGCCGTTGGAGCAGGGCAGGGACTCAGGCGAGGACAGGGAGCAGCTCGACGCCGCTGGCCTGAAGCGGGGCTCCTGGGCGGGCGCGGGGAAGGCGCGCGAGCTCTCGCCCACCGCCCCAAAGTGGCTGGAGGAGGCCGAGGAGCGGTTGACGCTGAGGTCCATCCCATTGTAATTGTAGCCGTAAGAGCCGGTGTGCATGGCAGCGGGATCCCTGTAAGAGCCGCTCAGAGAGCTGCCACTGCCATAATTTAGCAACTGATAGTCCGGGCCATTTGGATAACGCCCCGAGAAGGAGTTTACAAAGTACGAGCTCATTTGGGTGATTTTGGAGGGCTTGATTTGTGGATCGTGGTCGTTATAACCCTGTGCTTCACGATTTATGATGTATTAATGAATTATAGCGATGCACTGTACTTCGTTTTGCTATGTATGCGGCCAAATATGGGGGGGGGGGGTGGAAGGGGGATGGGGGGGCGTTAGGGAATCACGTGCTTTTGTTGACCAGTCGTAAATTCTCGCTGATGACCTCAAGAGGTAATTCATGCTCTATGGTTACAAATAATGACGATCCGAGAATCGTTAGGGCCGATTCAATGCGAGCCTCCGAGAGAGGGGGAAAAAAGGAGAAGGGGGAGAAACTGGGAGAAGGTTGGCGGCGGCCTCTGAGCATAGCGCGCCACCTCCCGGCAATCGGCGGGAGCGCGGGCCGCAGACCGCCATGGCGCCGAAGGCTTGCTGCCTCCCTGCTGGCTACCCGCAAACGCCGGGCGAGAAAGAAACCCCGCCTAGAGTCACCCGCAGAGTTGAGTCTTTTGGAGGAGGGACCCAGTGGAGCCTTTATTCACTTTCTTGGGAGTATGGTTACTTCTCTCTATTTGTGTTCTTCTCCCTGTCATTATTATTTTAACTCTGGATTAGATGATCAAACATTGAGTTGCTTTTCCCTTACTCGGGTTTTGCAAGTGTCTGAGTAGGGGGCGGAAACAGGAGAGAGGGTAGGAAGACACGTGTGAAAAACAATTATTGAAACGGAGTCGTCCGTCGCCCCCCCCCCCCCCCCCCAACCACCACCACCACTCCAGCTCGGCCTGCCCTGCTTCCTAAGGGCCTGCAGTGGCCCTCCACAGCGCTCAGGCCGAACCGGTAGGGCAGGGCCGAGGGTTCGAAGGAAAAACTTTCGCTTCCCCTGCATCCCTTAGAATCCTCTGCTTGACCTCCTTCCCATCCTTAGCTCAGCCTGGGGAATGGCAGAGCAGGACAGGGACCCCAAGTAGGAGCATGGCTAGAGCTAAGCGGCCTAGTTGTGGGGAAAACGGTGGTAGCGACCGCATCGGCGTCTGGGGTCTGGATGGAAACACGGTTTTGAGAGTTCGGGATCAAGGCATTTCGCCTCCTCACCAGGTGCCTGCTATTGCATCGGGAGGACCCCCAGGCCCCTCGCTGGTGTCTGGGTAGTTTCTGAATGTGCCCAGCGGCCCACGCCTTCCCCAGGAAGGGGTTCCGAGGACCGGTGGTGCCTTGCTGAGCGCGCTTGGCGGCCAGAGACCGGCCGCAGCTGGGCCCCTTCTGCCGAGCGGCTATTTTCTTTAAAAATAAAAAAGGGAGAGGGAGGGAGGAGGAAGAAAGGAAAACAGCGTCCACAGCTTGCCGCCTGGGTGAGGGTGAGGGTAGGAGAGAATGGGTCGTTTTTGGTAGATGGGATGAGACCAAACTGCCCCATAACCTCGCCTCCTGCCCTCAGGTCTCCAAGGAGGAGAAAGTCTTGCCCTTCCACCGGAGCCTACCGATAGCTTCGCATTCCCCGACTTGTCACTGATCTCCTACTTGAGGCAGGAAAAGGCGCCTGGAGCTTTCAGCTGCAGGCGAAGAGATATCCCATCACCCTGATTTGGTCTCCGGAGCCACAGGCCAGGAGCCAAAGGCCAAGGCCAGCAGAGATCAGGCCATGTGGGCAGGCCAAAGGCCACCGCCTCCGCAAGCAGAAAGACCAAAAAGCGCTGCTCAGGCGCCAGACCCTTCTGGTTCAGTCTTTACTGGGGCTCGAGCTAGGGGACCTCGGTGGTGTCCCCCCGCCACAGACAAATGAGGAAAAGCTAGAGAATACGAGGGAACCAGCCCTTCTATGTCCCTCAAGTCTGCACCTAGAGAGGCCATTCAGAGAGAGCCTCAGCACGCGCGCGCCGCAGCGCTGGAGACTGAGGGACGGCTCCAGCCTTTATCTCAACTGTAACTTCCGAGTCAAGTCAGGCCCGCTGGGGCCCACCAGGCTCCAGCCTTTGCTGCGGAGTTTCCGGCACAAGGACCACGGGATGGTGGTGGGGATGGGGGAGTGGCAAGGGAGGAGCAGAGGTGACTCAGCGGCGAGTTTTTACGTCTTTATTATTATTATTATTAATATTAATATTATTACCGAAGTATTTCACGTCCAGAGCTAAGACAAGACTACAAACACAACACATAGAAAATTAATAAAATAGAACTTTGTTTTCTTCTCAGGCTCCTCTTCTTACTTCTAGGTAGTATGTGCTCCTTCCAGTGGCTTTGGGGAGGGGATGGGCCATCGGTCTGGGGTCAGGGAGTCTTCGAGGCCCCCGCTGAGGGGACTACGAAGCTACCATTGAACCGTGCACGGGGGACATGGATGAAATGAGATGCGACACGGACAAGAGTGTTTTGCTCTGCTTCCAGGAAACATTGAGTGAGTCCGGTCCTCAGTTCTCACGGGGGGAGCCTGATCTGGCTGAGGCGGGTTCCACGGGGATGGAGGGGGCGCGAGGGGTGCTGGGTGGGCTCAGGCAGCATGGCCTCCCCGCACCCAGCGAGAGCTCTGCGGGCGGGGGCGTCCAGGAGAGAGCTGGGCCCCGCCTGTCTTGTGCTGGAGAGCAGGTCCCCAGGCTCCCCCGCCCGCAGAGCCTTCTCGAGCTCTCGGATGCCCTCGGCTCCCCACAGGCCTCTCCCTGCGCGCCCCCCTCCCTTTCCAGCGCCTTCACTCCGCTGGTTTCTCTTCCTCTTCCTCCGCACTGAGCTGAGACGCACTGAGCAGTTTGCTCTCCTTTTTCCACTTCATGCGCCGGTTCTGGAACCAGATCTTGATCTGCCTCTCCGTCAGGCACAGGGCGTGCGCGATCTCGATGCGCCTTCGCCGCGTCAAGTAGCGATTGTAGTGAAATTCCTTCTCCAGCTCCAGGGTCTGGTAGCGCGTGTAGGTCTGGCGGCCACGCCGGCCGCTGGGCCCAAAGGAGGAACCTGTTACGCAGAGAGGAGATGCTGAGGCCTGGGGTCACTAGGGCCAGAGCCCTCTTTCCCACTCGACCCTCAAACATGGACTCCAGCCTGTCCCGGGATGCCCTTCACTCTCTGGTTCCCTGCAGCGCCCCCTCCAGATTCCCTCGGGCCTCCTCGGCCTGCGCCTCCAATCTAGACTCTCCATGGGGGGATGGGAGGAGCAGTTTAAAATTCCACCTGAGCCTAGGGGGGAGGGGCTGGGGAAGTACCGACCAGGTGTGTCTCTTCCTAGCTGTTTCTTTTCTTTTCATACATCTAGCTCCCCCACCACCGGGTGACAGATTCCAGCCCTTAATCCGTAATGACGTGGATCGATCCATAGTCGGCATTAACGGCTCCTCACTTTGGTGTCCCGCTAATGGACATCAATTTGGGACTTAAGATCGACAAATAATCCACCCTAAGACGCAGGCGCCTGCTTCTCCCACTCTCCCCTTCTGCCTGCTCCCACTGTTTTTCTTCCCCTTATTCTCCCTCCCTCCTCTGACTACCGCCCCTTTCCTGGTGCCTCACTTTTCCCCAGCCCCCCACCCCCCAGGGAAACACAGTCCCGGACAAACTCTACTCTCCCTTGCTAGCGTCACGCCGCCCCTCTTCCCGTGACGCACTCGGTTTTTAATAGAACACTCTTTGGGTGAGGGATCGGACCAGGACTGGGGGCGCAAGGGAAAGCCAAGCCTGTGGCTGTGACCCCTGACCCCCAATCCCGGATTGGCCTCGCGTCCCGGAGAGCCCACTCGCTTCCCTGGCTCCCAGTGCGGCTGGGACTTTGCAAACTTTGTAACTCCTGAGGATGAGAGGACAGAGCACGAGACCCGGTGCAGGCGCCCCATCTTCCCTTCGATCCTAACTGAGATGCCCAGCCTGCACCCAGTGAGAGAATGGGGGCTCACTAGTTCTGTCTCCCGGGGTGGGTGCCCGCAGGGATCACGGCGACGATGGAGTCTCACTCACTGTTGCACGAATTCATCCGCTGCATCCAGGGGTAGACGGGCGTGGAGCACTTCTGCTCCTCAGGCTCGCCAAACACGCTCTTGTCCTGCGCACAGTCGGACTTCCGTGGCTCTGGGTGGAAGGGGGGTGGCTCGTCAGCTCCGGAGAGCGCGCAGGCCGACTCCTTCTCGCGGTAGAAGGCCGGTGCCGGGCCGTAGTCGCAGGGCGCTGCTCGGCTGTAGCCGCTGCCGGCCGGAGGGTAATAGGAGGAGGCGGCAAAGCCCTTGTCCTGGCCGGGCCCCGGCCCATAGGGCGCGGGGTAGTGCCTCAGCGGGTCCGCATAGCCAGACGAGTAGAGCGGTAGCTGGCCCAGGAAGGACTCCTGCCCGCTGGCCAGAGTGACGGGGAAGGTGGAGTTCACGAAATAGGAACTCATTGGGAGGGAGGCGCGCACGGCCGCTGCTGCTCCGCCGGGTTTATGATTTGTTGTGTTTTATAGTCCGAGCGCCGCGCCTATTAGTAGTATATCTGAGATTGGGTTTTAGCTGAGGGGGGATGGCGAGGTGCCAGTGAGGGCCAGAAGGAAATACAACCATCTGATCCAACACTGACCAATGGCAGAGGCAGGAATTGTCAAATAGCACCCAGGAGGAGCGCAGCCCGCATGAGGGACCCGCGCACAAACCTATCAACCTTTTTTTCCTCCTTCTTCTTCTTCTCCTTTCTCTCTCTCTCCCAACAACACTAAGCGTTCTGTTCCACCTACGTAGGATCTGCAAAAAAAGGCGTCTGTGCCTTTGAGGAAGGAGGGAGCTTTGCATTGAGACCACCCCATACTCCAGTGATTAAATAAATATATCCCTCCCTCCCCACGCAGGATAGGGAAAAGTTAATTGTGTTTTCAGAAAAGTTAACCCCTGCGTTGCTAGAGCCCCATTCCCTCAAGGGAAGGGTTCGTAACCATCCCTGAATCTCAAATCTTAATCTAGCTAGGAGAGAACCAAAGGAGGTGTATTTCTAGGGTATTGTGTTGGTCGAAGGGGAGAAGAGTTCTCTGATAACTAGCATCGTTTTCAAAAAGAGAGAGGTGAAGAGGAAACCATCTCCTTCCCAGGTTGTGAAAACCTTTTTTTTCTTTCCTGATGTCAGATCTACTCTGTCTCTTTCAAGCCTGAGGTTATGATTTCTGCTTCTCCACAACTCTCATGGTTTGAAAGGCAGGCCAGAGCCTGCTGCCCAGAGCACCCCGAAGGCCGGTAAATGGGAGGAGGGTCTGAACCCAAGCTTCTCCCTCTGGCACTGCAGCTAGGCTAGGAGCCTCTTGGACTGCTATGGCTGCTGCTGCCCAAGACATCTTGCCTGGTTCTAACATGCACTGCTTGCTCTTGGCACAGGAAGGGGCACTGAGGAAAGGGACTAGCCTTCTCCACTTGGGGATAAGGAGAGGAGGTGTGAGGGGCATCCCCCAGCCTAGTTTTGTCTGATACCTATCCTGCCGGTCACCTTCACCCCCCACCTCCTACCCACAAAGACATAAGAATATCCTGGGCTACAGATTCTTAGGAATCAAGGTTGTCTCAGAAAGTGGACACAGGAAAGAAATTGGTCATCCTTCAAATTGGCGTCCTCAAACCCTCCTGATATTTGAGGCTATCATAGACCACCAGGAAGAAAGAGGTCCTCACACCTTTTCCAAGTCTATCCAGAAGCTGGCAGTTCTTTTTAAAATTAACTATTTCCCAAGATTTGATTTGGTTTAGTTTTATAAGGAGGGAGGAGTGTTTGGGTCCTCCTGGGGACTCAGCAGGCAGCTTACAACTATCAGCCCACATCCCCTCTCCAGATGCTCACCACCCTCTGCCTCTCTCAGTAGCTCTATAATCCCTCCCACCCCCATCTCATTTTTGTGTCACCAGTTTTGCTGCCATACAAGCTTGAGTGTGTGAGAGAGTGTATGTCTCTGGCTCTCTCGTTTAAAGAAAATGAACATTGAAGTCAGGCTGGAAGACTGAGCCAAAATGTGTTTTCAACATTTTAATATAGAATTATTATTCAATAATAATAACTGTGGAGGCCAGGCAGTAAAGGGTGACCACCTTCAGACCTGGAGCTGGGAATGAGCCGGGGTGTGGGACAAAATCTGATGAAGGGGCCAGGCTGAGCCTCCTCTCTACCTTGCTCTTGGGGCTCCTTTTGTGGGCCAGCTCTCCTCACTAAAGATGATACAATACACTAGGGAAAATGGTAGAGGGCTGAGGTTGGTGGTGACTAAGGGTGGGGACTTGGTTGGTTGCAAAGTGGCCTACAAGGCTTCCTGAACTCAGGACAACTTCGAGGTTGCACCCTCATGGCCAAGTGGTGATCCCTTCCTAGGCTGACTCTACAGTCGTTTTAGTTTTATCAGGATTTAAGAAAAATAAACTCAAGCCTTCTAATGATGGAGAATCATAAATGCTCCAGTCTAGCTGTGATTGGGCCCATTCCTACAGAGGCATGAGGAACATTTGGGCAAAGTGAGCAAGGTGGGAGAGTGTCTGTTGCACTTCCCCCCTCTCTGACACTGAAGCTGGGCCTTGGGTTTCAGACCTCCTTGTCTCCTCACTGGCCATAATGTCCCCATCCTGGGACTGGACAGTGTGGGCTTGCCTATGGAGTCTGGACAAAGTAAGATTCCCCTGTGATAGAAACAGGAAAATAACTCCTTAGAGTCACAGCCCCAAATTAACCTCACCTCTGCAGGTTGCCTGTCGTGAGATGGAGCCACAAAGGCAGGGCCTGGGCGCCTGTAGTCCAGCATGAAAGGAAATAGCGCCTCATCGCTCTTATCTAAGCCCAGAGGTATTTATGAGCGTTTATTCCTCTGATCCATTTGTTTGGGAGAAAGAGCAGGCAGGCAGACCTGGGCCAGAGGCCGCCTGGTTTCTGGAGCCAGATCTCTACGAAACTGTCTGTGGTTCGGTCCACTGTCCCATCTGTCTGTCTCCAAGGGGGAATATGTAAATACACAGCGGGCACAGCCGTCTACCCGTCTGGGGTGTCTCTCCCTGCCTCAACGAGGAAGCATGTGTATGGAGAGGTGGATATAAACGTGTACCAAGTCTTAAGTACACAACAGAAGGATTGTACAGAAACCCCACAGGCAGGGTGTATAATTGTAGTTTACCGTGCTTCGAATCTGCAGCCCTGCGTACACACACACATTCCAGTTCCCAGGGAAATGTCTCAGTTGTGTTCAGCTCTGGAGGAAAATTCTCCTGTACCAGCAATCTCAGGGAGGGGTATTTGACTGTATGTGTGTAGAGGGGAGGGGGGATTGAGACATTGTCCAGGCTACTCCTTTCCTCTCAGCTACAAACCTTCCCCCACCCCCGGCTCTTTGGGTTGTGAGCACCTTCCCCCATCCCACTTCCAACTCTGGCTGGGGTGTGGCAAATTAAAACATGTCTACCCAATTCTGTGATTCTCTGGGTTTGGGAAACATACATGTTCCCAGAAGAAGCAATGTGGCGGCTCCTAACCTTTGGAAGCTGTTTAGATGGGACAGGGCCTTAAAATGGGCTGGTCCAGAGCTCCGTACAAAGACCTCATTTTCATTATGCAAATGAACGACCTAGTCTCCGATCTGGGGGTGGGGAGGGCTTCATTGCTCAGCTCGCCGTCCCTATACCCTCCCCCCAGGTCCGCGGGCACCCTAACAGCCCTGAAGTGTTTCAATCCTCTCTACCAGCCGCCTTCTCTTCCCTACCTGTCCTTTGGATTGCCCACAAGGAAAATCCCCGAGGGGCCCAATACTTTCGGGACGCGCTCCCTCGGGGCCTCCCGCACTGGGCCTGGCCTTCTAGCCGTAGGAAAATCACTCTCGCTGCGGAAAAGCTGAAAGGGCTGCCCCTGAGGCCCAGACTCCTGAGGCGCCGAAGGCGCGGGGGCGGTAGACCTGGCATTTGCCATTAGCACCGACCGGCCCCTCCACCTCGGCAGCTCCTTCAGCTCCAGGCCAGACCCTAGTAACACCTCGGCCTGCCTGGCACCACAGGCAATTTCCTAGCGCCCCCGCCCAGGAACCGGGGCCACAGCACCTTGAAAGGAATGGCCAGAGCTTCCTCCTGAGGCTTGAAAGCCCGAGCTAATCAGTAACCCGTGAGACAGGGGCCAATATTCAAACCAGGCAGCGGAGACGCGGACCCCAGCCCTCGCTTCTGGGAAAGCGGTCAGGTTAAGCGGCTCTGAGGGGTCCGGCAGGAACGAAAATTACAATGGTTTGATTGCTCAGTGATTGTTCTTTACTTACACTCCCAATTTTTTCCCTAAAGCATATTTGTCGATTTCGCTTGAAACGATCGAGAATGAGGGAGGGGACCCACACTCACTTGCAGAACACCAACAGTTTCCAGAAAATTAGGCTCAATTCCTTCATTGCGGATTCACCAGCCAAGGAACTGGCAAGACCCACCAGCCAACCGGGAGAACACAGACCCGGTTGTCTTTTGACAACCGAGTGGAACTGCTGGGCCAGCGGCGCCTCCTCTGCTGGCCCCTCCCTTGGCCGAAAAGAAAACCAAATAAACCTTGAACAGCCTTGGCCTCGGATCTCCCGAGAGACCCGGATGATCTCCTCTAGCGCCTGCGGTGTGTGGGTGGGGGGTCGCCCGTTCAAGCCCCTCTGCCCGCGGAATGCAGTTTTAGTCCTCTTTAAATATGCCCTAGAAAACGCCGCTTCCCCAGCCAGCCACCAGGTTTGGAGCCAGGATGGGGCGGGCGAGGGGGATTGGACACTTGTTCTCTAATCCACACACCGGCGGGCCGGAACCGTGATCCAGCGGAAAGCGACAATCTGGACCCAAAGTTCCCTGAATCCCGCCAAACCTGAGCGACCAGGCTCCAGGCGTCGGGCACGATTCAGGCAGCGTCGCGCGGCCTGTGGCGCCGAAGCCCCATGTCTCTGAACGGACGGTAGATGGCAGCAAACCGCATAATTTGGGTCACAGCAAACTGTCTAAGGATGATTTATACCCCGCCGAGACTACAGGAGAAAAAGACCTCTAGTCTGGGTGGGTTTGGGGAATTTTCCCTTTGAGAATAGGCTCCAAGTGCCGTGGGTGCTGGCCGAGAACTTCTCTGGCTATGCGCAGCAAGGGGTCCCTCCAGGCACCCAATCCCGGCCTTCTAGGAGGGCATCTACCTGGGCCTCCAGGAACCCCTCCGTGCCACAAGTGGCTGAGTCTCCTCTCTTTCCAGCTCAAGATTGAGAGGGCCATGCATCCCCTTACACAGCCTCCAGACCCCGCAATTCCTTGGTAGCCAGAGGCCTAAGGCTAAACGCTCTGCATCTGGTCTTTAAGAAGAGAAAAGCAATCACCTAATCGCTAACCAAATTAAATCAGTCTCTCCTACCCTCCGCGCCCAAAGTCACTTATCTCTTGGCTTGCAGCTTCCTCAAAAGCCCTCTTACTCTATTTTAAGTCCTCACCTAGAGGCTTGCGCATCTTCCACCCCACCAGCTACTTTAGGAATCTCCGTCTCCAGCCCAGAGATTCCCCCTCAGGAGGCCTGGCTGAGGAATGAAATCAGGCGCTGGAGGGACAGGATTAGCTGTCTGAGCTCAGCGCCAGGCAGGTTTCCAGTCCGGACACCATTAGGCCCCCTAATTGGGTTTTCTTTTTATTTTTTCCTCTCTCTTGTTTGTATGTTTATAGCCTTCAACAACAACAGACTAATCAGCTTCTTCACAATCACCAGGTTTGGATCCAGGAAAGTTTGAAATGTTTCAACATCAGTCACACACATGGCAATTTTCTCCTCCACCGAAATCCCCACACCCCATACCAATAAAACACAAGTAATAGAATCAGCATTGCACAGAAACCAACACACTGTAACCTACCGCGTTAAAAACCACAAAATTGTCTCCCTGCAGAGCGAGGCTCCCTCCTGTGGGAATAGCAAGAGACCTGGGCATTCTCAGACAGGCTTGGGGTGGGGGGTGGGGGGTAGCTCCATTTGGGTGCCTCCACTTACAGCCTTTTAATTTCAGAAATGTCTCCGAAGAGAGCTAATGAGCATTTCTCTGTAAATTGTTCTTTCTGTCTCTCTCTAGCCGCCTCCTTGCCCTCGCTGGCCTCTGCGGAGATTCCAGGCCCTCCAGAGACCAGGACGTCCCTCAGCACCACCGCCCCTCATGCCAATGCTGTCGTGAAACTGCCGATACCCAAACTGGGCAAGAGAGCAGTGTGGGGGCAATTGGGGGAGGCCAGAACGAGGTGGGAGGGGGTGGGGCACAAACCCACACAAGCCATAGCAACTGGCTTCTGCGGGTGCCGGAAAGCCCAGACACCCCCATCCTCTCTTTCGCAGCCCCCTCGCTGGAGCCTCTTCTCCCAGCTTAAAAAGGCGACTTAGAGCTTGCCTTCTTGGCCCCTTTCGATTCCTCCTCCCATCTTCCCTGCCTTCGCTCCCCCTCCAGGAAGCAGCCACCCCTCTCTCTGCCAACGAATTTTCTGGGAAGCCTCTCCCTGCAGCACCCAGAGGTGGGGTTCAGCCCCGTCTTGGACAGGGGAGGGGGGAAACAAACCCAAGCCCCACCTACAAAATCGAGGCAAAAGAAGAATAAGAAGAGAATTGTAGAATCTCCCTTACCTTTGCAGACCTTGAGGTTTCTTTTCCTCCGATTGAAAGGGGTGGGGAGGAAGGAGAAAAAAAAAAAAAAAAGAGCGTTTGGATTCTTCATCTTCCAGATAATATTGTCCCAACCTGAGAGCCGTCGCTTCCCCTTCTCTGACTTGGGAGAGAGAGTGTTTCATTTTTCTGATATTTGGATAGAAAATGGAGTAAGTTCTGGCTTTGAAAAATGGTATCAGGCTGCAGTCCTGGGCAGATTGTCCACTTCCCCTCCATGATGACTAAAATCCCAGATCAGCAAGGAAATTAACTTAGGAATTAAAATTATTTTTGGTTCTCTCTTTTGTGTAATTCCCACCCCCTCCTTCCCCCTCTCTCTTCTTTCCTCTCCCCCTCTCTCTTCCTCTCTTTTGCTTTATCAAACTGATACTGAAGTATAAAAATATCAAGAGGCTGGAGCCCTGAAGGACGACAGTGCTCCGACCTAGGTGTGGTGTCCAAAAGAATGCTGCATTATAACCACCAGGGAAATGATAAAAAGTTCATGTTCACGATCGCCCGGCCACATGACCGGCGCCGGCCAATCGCTGGATTCAACCACTCATAAACTTCTATCACAAAGTTGTAAATTTTCATAAAACAACAAGGAATTTATTGCATTTCTTCATGGCTGCTCCACCAGCAACCCTTTTCTCAGTCGCCATCTTCTTTTCTTCTCCTTCTCGCTTTTTTGGGGAAACCCCAATCTGAGAAGGGGTGAGATTTGGGGTGCAGGCAATCAGGTCGAGGTGCCACAAGGGTCCAGCTGGGAAGGGGGTTCTTTTTGGAACCTCTTTATTCTCACAGGAGCTCTGCCCCCTCTTTCTAGTAAAAATTCACCCCAAATACTCCCATATGGGGACTGTTCTAAGGCAATTTTGGGGTGCATCGGGAGCAGCAGCTGGTGTTCAGAGTTGCCAATTGCATCAAGGCAAAATGAAAGCTTCGGTGCCCCCTTCTACTCCTCTGAACACCCCCCTCATTCCCAGCTCTATTGATGGCTGGACCCCCCCACCTGTGAGGCTTGCAGCATTGCTGGCGTGGGGGCCCTACCTTCCCTGGGGCCTATTTTCCCCTGGGGAGGAAAGGTGGCCCTGGTGGAGACCAAGGCGGACAGTGTAGCAACCAGATTCTCGCCTCTGTACCCCAGAAATTGGAGGAGGTTAAATCGGGATCCCTGCCTCTCCCTCCCAAATGCCCACAAGCCGGGGTTCCCAATGACAACTCCGTGTGCTCTCCGGGGGTTCTGCGGTCAGTGATGGGGGAGAGTGCAAGTTTAGGGGCCTTTTACTTACAAATTCAAATTAAACAGATTCTAAACGTGCTTCCCTTCCAGTCCTCTTCCTCCAGTCTGTCCGAATGCTGTTCTTTACATTTAAAGAATCCGGGGTTTATAATCGAATACATACTAAAAATCAGCTCCGCAAGTCTAGCTTCGTAGAAGACAATCTTCGAGGTTTTGTCCCTCAATTAGGGAGTATTTTTGGAGCAAAAGCAACCATAAGAACAACAAAATTCACCTCCTGTTTCCCAGCCTCCCTGAAATTCTCCCGTATTTTGAATGAAGCTACTGGCGCTCAAATTCAGGAAACGAAATAACTTCCCTAAAATGCTTTTCTTTTTTCTCTCTTTCTCTGTGCTCCGGGGAGGATTCCAGGTCGATGGCAGCGCGGAGAGCAGGCCGAGGGGCGCGGAGGACGCGGCGGAGCAGGGACCGGCGGCGCGGCAGGCTCGGGACGCCAGGATGCGGCCACACTAGCCGGTAAACTAGCCATGAGCGACCTCTCGGCTCGGTCTCCCCGCCTCCATTTTAAAGTTTTATTTGGGTCACTGTGTTAATTTAGAATATATTAATGAAAATAAATTGAAATGAAATAACCAAATAGCTCTTGTGGAAAATATTTGCCGAGCGAGCGCGGAGCCAGGAGCACCCTGGCGTTGGAGGCCTCTGGGTCTCCGCTGCGGGCCTGGCCTCCGCCCAGCACCGCCCAAGAATCCGCGTGGATTTGGATGGTCATTTTCCCTCCCTTCACCTCTTCCTCTGTATGGGGCTCAGCGCTTTACATTTCAGCTCTGTGCCCTGGCGGCACTGCCGAGCCCCTACCCTGGCTTGAAGGCCTGTTTGAGGAAGTTTGCAACTATGAGGGTTTGGTTTAGTTTAATTTTATTTTGTGAATGTGTGTGATTGAGCATGTGGGCTCAGGGATGTGTTTACTTGGAGGGGGGGCAAATGTGAATCTATGTTTATAAGCCAATGTGTGAATGTACACTTGGTATGTATAAATGTGTCTGTGAGTGAGTGTGAATGTGTTTACTCGTGAGTGTGTGTGAACATGAATGCGTGTGTCTGGGCATAGAGCTGGGATGTGTGAATGCCTGTATGTGTATTTGTGAACATATAAATATGAGTGTTTCTTTGTGACCTTATGTGACAAGATATATATTTATTTATGTGTGATGTCAGCCTGTAAATACGTGATTGTGTGCATTTGGGTGTGTCTCTGTGTGTAAAAAAAAGTAAAGTGAACGTAATGTGTATGTGATGTTGGAGTTCACTAGTTGGCAGCCCCCAGAGCGGGGGCACCAGGAAAATGAACAGAATGCAGCACAGAAAGAAGTAGGCCAGCAGCAAAAGTTACAGCAGATGGGTGCTGGGATGCAGAGCTAACCCTGACCCCCTCCCAGTCTTAGGGAGACCCAGAAAATAGAGCATCCGTTTGTTTTTAAATTGTGTTTTATTTCTCCGTTTTTCAGACACACATAGAATGTAAAGAGGATCACAAGGGCTGGCGCGAGCAAGGAGCATCAGGCAGGGCAGGTGTACAGAAGGTGTACAGAGAGGACAATGGAGCGAGTCAGTGGGTCCTTGGGGCTCCCTAAGGCCCCTTCAGTGCCTCTACTGGGAAGGCAGGGGCTCAAGAGGGCAGGGGAACAACACACATTAGTCCAGACCCACAGACCACGAAGACAGCGTCAAAGAAGGGGGTTTACAAAACAGCAAAATTTTACAAAGATCATACAAGAGCGACATAGAAAAGGGGAGGCAAAAAGGGGAGAACAGGTAGATGATGTCCTTCCCATATTGTACAGAACAAACCCGGTGGACTTTTCTACAGGTAGTTTTTGTTTTGAGTGTTAAGAAACCAAAATTTCACCTTCTCTCCTTAAAAAAAATTTTTAACTGCTTTCCATTTAAATAGGGGTTTTATCCCATATTTGATCTGAGTTTCCTGGTTCAGTTCCCAAAGCTGGGCTTCTCCCTCTCTCCCTTTCTCATCTCTCTCTTTTTCTACCCTTTCTCTATCCCTCACTCTTCCTCATCCTCTTCTGCCTCAGCCTTGTCCTGTTCAGTGGTCCCGGGGCCCGTGGTCTTGTTTTCCTTTTTCCACTTCATGCGGCGGTTCTGGAACCAGATCTTGATCTGTCTTTCCGTGAGGCAGAGCGCGTGCGCGATCTCGATGCGCCGCCGCCGCGTCAGGTAACGATTGTAGTGAAATTCCTTCTCCAGCTCCAGGGTCTGGTAGCGGGTGTAGGTCTGGCGGCCTCGCTTGCGGTCGGTCCCTGAGCACAGTATTTAGAGAAAAATCAGTGCATGCGGAAAAAAGCCACTAGAGTGCCCATCTCCCTCTTAGATCCTGTGTGTGATTTGGAGTCAGTAGTTGGAAGAGCCCATTTTCCCATTAAACCAAAATTTCGCTTTCCATACCCCAGCCTATGCCCACTCTCTTCCTCAGTGTGCAGACATCTCTACAGGCCTTCGGAGGCAAATATTCCCATTTTCCAGCCAAGAACTCTTCCAGCCTAGGACTTCTGAACCCAGCATCTAAACTGCTGGTTGTTAAAAACCCAGCGCCTAAGGAGTGTATGTGGGATGAAAGGACCTTAATCCTTCCAATACCCTCAAGACCAGGGACCTCAAGCCTCCTCTTTTGGCTGCTGGCTCTGATGGTCTTTGGGGAAGGGGGCAATGGAAACCATGTGAGTGATCCTGATGTAAGGCTCTAGACCTGGCCTGAGTGCTTTCTCCAAAAAGAAAGGAGACAAAGGACCCTCACAAGTCCAGTTGCTCCCCTCCTTCCCTCCCCCCAGCCTGTTGTGGAATGAGGAGTTGGTAAGGATCTGCAGATTTCCTCGGAGCATGGAGTTGGTCTGAGAGCAGCTGCCCTCTGATGACTATTTTCCAGTGAGTGGTTGAGGTTCTGTCAGGGCCAGGCTGTCTTGCGTGCCCACCTGCTCAAACAACCTAGCTCTCCAAAGCAAATTTTTGGGCCTTCAGGAAGGCACAGGGGGAGAGTACAGACAGCAGCCAGGGTTGGGGGTAGAACATAAAGTATCCCAGTGCTGGGGGCTGAGTGACAGAGGAGAGCTTCCCAGGTTAGGCCCCAAACCCTGAGGAGGCTTAGGGGAGGTTGTACTGGGGGAGGTGCTGGTGTCAGCCCTCCGGGGAAGAAGCCAGAGGGAGGAAGGACCAGGGGCCCTAATTTCAAGTCAGATAAAAGCCAAGCTGAAATGTTTACGAGCAGAAAAATTGGGGCTTTGGTAAATCAACTGGAAAGGCAGTTGAATTATGGAGCAGGTAATGGGGACCGTGACCATCAATACTGATGGTGTAAGAGCTGGTCTTCTCCTGGCCCTCAACCCTGGCTGGATTGGGAGCCTTTGACCACAAGTCTTGGGCCTTAGTGGGTTGGCCCCTGAGTCCAGGACAGCATTAAGAAGGATGTATGGGAAAGGCTTGTCAGGAAACCCCATGGAACACCTGGTCTCTTGGGGTTCCTACAGCAGCTGGCTCAGTGGCCTGTACTTTCTAACTCTTGATATGGCTCCATAAAGTCCTAGTGCCTCCCAGAAAAGGACACTCACCTTCTGGAATAATACCGGCAAATTTGGCCAGTTCTCCAGAGGTGCTTGGGAGCCGTAGGAAGGGCACCTGAGGAAGCCAGTTACACTCCCAAGAGGCCTCTGCCCCTTTCTCTAGTTCTCCTGCTACCCCCTTCCCAAGTTCACTGGGGGGTCAGGAGCCTCATCTCTCTTGGCCTCAGCCCACCCCCTCTTTCCACCTGCCTCTCTGGCTCTGTGTCCCAGGCTGGATCCTAATCTCTCATACCCCCTCCTCCCACCAGGCCTCTAGAGCCCACCTCTAATTGTCCAGAAGGGAATAATGGGGGAGCAGGGTTGGCTGGGAAGGAAGGGGGAGGGGAGAATTGCTCAGTGCTGCAGCCCCCTCCCCTAGACCTTGTCCAAGCTGGGTCTGGGGGACACACCCAGAGCTGAGATCCCCCAGCGGGGGGACGGGGGAGGGGAGGAGGGAGGACCCTAATGGCTATTCTCTGAAAACCTCAGCCTTCCTCCGCAAGACAAACGGCCTCGTCTCCAGCCCGTGCCGGCGCGGCTGATAAATATTTAAAGCTAAAAGGCCGGGAGGAAGGGTGGGGGGCGAGCTGGGGGCTCCGAGCGCCGTGGCGTCGGCGGAGAGAGATCCGCCGGGAAGCAGAGCGAACCTCTCTGAGAGCACCAAGCAAAAATAGGGGTGGAGGCAGCGCGCCGGGTCGCGGCCAAGGGGGTGCCGCGTCCCCAGGGCCCACCTCCTGTCGGGAGCACTGTGGACGCGGAACGGGTCGCTGAGGCTCGGGACGGCTCGGTGCGCGGCGTTACCTGAGCTTCGCATCCAGGGGTAGATCCGGAAGTTACTCTCTGCCGCCAAGTCCGAGTCCCTCTGCTCCTTGGCGCCCGCCGCCTTGGCTGGGTCGCCGGGACACACCCCGGAGAGGTTCTGCTCAAAGGGTGCGCAGTGCATGTTGAAGGAACTCGGCTCGAGCCCGTAGCCGGCCGCGTAGACGCCGGCTGCACTCTGGCCCGCCATGCCCCCCCCGCCGGGGTACAAGCCCTGCATCGAGGCGGCAAAGGAAGCGCCGGACCCCGCTCCATAGCCCGGGCGCTGGGGGTTGGAAGCAAACGCACAAGAAGTTTGTTCGGGGAAGGCTCCAGTGGCGAAAACCGAACTTGCGGCTGGATATTTAGAAAATAAAGCGTTCGCATAATACAATGAACTCATAATTTGGCCGGATGATTTGTAGGCAGGGACGTTTTAGTGTCGGTTTTACGAGATTCCTTGATATATTACAGAATTAGAGTCCAGATTTACACCAAAAAGGACCCCCTTTTTCCTCTTTGGACCACGTGATCCCTCCCACGTGACATCCCCTCCGCCAATGGCTGGCCAGCCTCCCCACGGCTCCCGGTAATGTGGAAAAAATTGTGTGGTGTTGGATTTATAAAATATGATCAATAATGAATGGGGAAGCCAAGCCCTGTGGATTGGGGCTGGGGGCTCAAGGGCCGCTGTCGACCCCCGTGGGCTGGAGGCAGCTTGCCAGCGAGATTTAGGGAGGAAGGGATTGAGTGGAAAGGAAAATAACCTCTGAGAGACCCATGTTGTCGCCCCCCACCCCTCCTTCCCGGCCCGTTACCCAGCGAGAAACAAATGCAGGGATTGCACGCAACGGGGCGGTGGGTGCTGGTAATTCAGGTCTTTATTAATTCGGACCAGTTCGGCATAGCTGGGCCTTTGGGAGAACTCAGCCCGGTTCTCCTGAAGTGAGGAACGAGGTGAGACTGGCGTCAGGCTCTCTCTCGGTGCCCCAGACATACGGGCAGGGAAGGAGCCAGACTTCGTGGGTGTTCCTAGAGGCGCGGGATCCAGCCCACGGGCGTTGGATGCTGCGTTATCTGGTGACTTAAAAAAAAAAAAAAAAGGTTTGAAATTAAACAAACAAACAAAAAAAAAAAAAAAAAGGAAAGGGGTGGGGTGAGTGAGAAGAGAAAGGAAGGGAGGAGGGCGGCCCGGTACGCTGGCTCTTCTGGTTCCGGGAGGCGGATGCCTCCGTCGAGCGGCTGCCAGAGAAGCAGAGGGAGCAAAGGAAGGAAGGTGGTGAGCCACGACCTCGGAGTTGGGCCTAGGTGGCCAAGTCCCAGAGAGGGAGAGGCAGGGAAGAGCATCTCACCTCTCCTGCTCCCCCCATCAGAGTCCAGGAAAAATAAAAATATGTAAGCTTGTTCAGTAGCCCTGCACTCATCCCCCCACCCACACACACACAAGAGGGCACACAGAAACAAAGGGGGAAGGTAGTTAAGATATAGCCATCAGCCCAGGCGCATCTCTCCTGCTTGGCCAGGGCTGGGGTCTCCAGGGCCACGCAGCCTCGGAAAGGGAAGGGTGGGGGTTTCTCTTGGCTCCCCTCCCTCGTTCCTCTCTCCTCCAATCACAAACAGCCGCCTCCCTCACCCCCTGCGCCCCTGGGCCAAGGGACTCGCACCACCTGCCTCCAGCCCCCGCCCCTCCTCCGCAGGGCCTGGCCAGGCGGGCGCAGGAGCCCGGTGACCGGCTCCTCCCAGCTCTGCAAGGCGCCTGTAGCAAATGAGGAGCGCGGCCCGGCCAGTCTCGGGTTCCTGCTTGTAAACTTTATTGTAACTCTTCCGCCCTTTTCAGGCGCAGACAACAGAACAAAGTATAGAGGAACAAAATATATAATTAGCCCTCCCTCCCCCCAATAAAGCAATTCACGGATACAGGATACATTCTCTTCACAGTAAACCTAAGAACACTTTTAACAATTGCCCACAGCGCGCATGCTAACTAAAGTAACCTCTTTTGAGAAACATTTAAGACAAAATTGTCAAACCAAAGGGGAGGGGAGGAAAAGAGAGAAGCAAGAGAGAAAGCCAGCGAGCTAGGGAGGGCAGCGGGGAAAGAGGAGTGGGAGGAGGAAATGAGGAAGGAGGGAGAGAGAGAGAGAGAGAGAGAAACAGAGAGAGAGGGAGACAGAAAGAATTACGGCATGAATAGGCAGTTTCATGTTGTTGGGAGAACTTAGCAGAAATCGGTACCTCGGTCATTACAAGGAAGCACGTTCAAAGGAAAAGAGACCATTGCACAAGGAGGCTTTTTACACGGGGCGGGGGCGTGGGGAGGGGGGTGCTCAGCCAAGCCGCAGCCGCTCACCCTCGCTGGGCGAGGGAGTCCTTGCATACAATCCTTGTCTTTCCCCCCCGGGCCCCCAAGAGAAGGGAAGGAAATCCACGGTAGCTCACACACAGAAGCTATTACGAGATACTACCACTAGCGGGGACTGGCGCGGTGGGGACGCTGCGGTGGGAGGCCAAGCTCCGGGCCCCGCTCGCAGGACCAGAGCTCTCTGGGGCGGGGGCGGGCGACGGCAGCGCGGTCCGGAGACTCGCGGACGGAGGACGACCGCGGCCCTAGCAGTCCCAGTTGGAGCCTACTTCTTGTCGCCCTTCTGCGCGTCGCCCTCGTCCGCCGCCTCCGGGGCCCGCTCCAGCTTCTGTTTCTCCAGCTCCTCCTGCTCACATTTGCTGCTAGGGAACTTGTCTTTGTTGTTTTCTTTTTTCCACTTCATCCTCCGGTTCTGGAACCAGATTTTGACCTGTCTCTCTGTCAGTCCCAGCGCATGCGATACCTCGATCCGCCGCTTGCGAGTCAGATAGGGATTAAATAGGAACTCCTTCTCCAGCTCCAGGGTCTGGTAGCGGCTATAGGTCTGTCGGCCTCGCCTGCGTCCGGCGGCTGCTGGGAATGGGGGAAAGGGCGAGAGAGAGGGGAGGAGAGGGTGGGGGAGGGGACAGAGACGGAGAAGGTTGGAAGATTCGTGAACCAGCCTTGGAGACCAGTATAATAAGGACAGGGGACCGTCTACCCCGCGCGGGGGAGGGGGCGCTAGGAGGCCGAATTTGGGGGGTGTGTGTGAGGGGGATCAGACACCACTGAATTTAAGGGAACGAGAAAGGGGGAGCCCCCTCCCCTGGTAACAAGCAACAGAGAGTGAGGTGGGATGGTTCAAATCTATTAAAAGTGCCATAAACTAGAAGGAAGGATGTGAAGGAGTGGGAAAAATAAGAATAAAAGAGCCAGGATGGGGACGAATGGACCCACCTTGAAAAGCCCCCAGAGCCTCTGCCCCAGAAGAAAAGTTTCTTCAGGGTAATTAAACTATAAAGCAATTGAGAAGTGCAAAAGTTGAGCGCCCCCACTCCCACCACCCTCTCTCCACTACCCCCCATAAAACAGTAAAAGGGGGGGAAAGGAGGGGGAGAAGAAGAAAAGTAAGGCGGGGTGAGGGGTTTACGGATTCAGGAAATGTCTCTTAGCGACCCTCCTTCAAGGGAAACAAAAAAAGGAAGGAAGGAAGGAAGGAAGGAAGGAAGGAAGGAAGGAAGGAAGGAAGGAAGGAAAGAAGGAAGGAAGGAAGGAAGGAAGGAAGGGGGAGGCCATCTGAACGGAGCAGGCACGTCTTCCAAGAGCTGGAGGAAAGAGGCCCCGGCCTGCCCAGCCCCCTGCCCGGCCTCGGGCCCTCAAGTCTCTCTCCCGCCCCGCCGGCTCTGCCGCGAGCTCACCTTGCGGGCGCATCCAGGGGAAGAGCTGGGTGGGCGACGGGCTCTGCTCTGAACCCTCGGCCTCCTCGCCCAGGCCGCTGGCGGCAGCGAGCTTGCAGTCTGCGTACTGCACCAGGTCTGGATCCTGCGCACCAAACAGGCTTTGCCGCTGCAGCGGGTCGTAGCCGTAGAAGTTGCCGGGGTCCCCGTGGCACGCCACGGCGCACGGGTTCTGCTGGTAGGGAGCCGTGGACAGCGACGACGGCCCGTGGTAGAACTCCTGGATTTGCGACGGGTGCTGGAAGCTGCCGCCGCTGCTGGGACCGTACACCACGGTGGGTCGGCCGCCCAGGTCCTGGGCGAAGCCGCAGTCATAATAATTGGGGCGCAGGGACTCCCCAGTTTTGTATTTGGAGAACAGTGAGTTGACGAAATAAGAGCTCATTTTATTGAATTTTGAGGCGGCGGCGGCGGCGGCGGCTGTAGTTGGGGGCTGTTGGGGAGGGGGTGGGGAGGGGGAAAGGGAGGGAGAGAGAGAAAAAAACGCGGATTCGCCGGCTCCTAGTCACCCTCGCCAGGAAAGGAGAGGGAAAGGGAGGAGGAAAAAAAAAAAAAAAGAAAGAAAGAAAGAAAGAAAAGGCGAAGAAGATCTCGAAGCCACCACACTTTTTGTGATTTCCAGGAATAGAAAAGGACAGCGAAGCCTCCAAAAGTCTAAGCTTGCATGGCAGCCGGCTCGCTCGCCCTCCCCCCACCCCCCACCCCCCAAACAAAAATATACCGCCACTTAAAGAGGTCCTCGCTTTACATTTCGAAGAAAGGATGCCAGTTCATAAACAGTTTTCGGTGATTTACTTCCCTGCAAATGAGTTGTTTCATATTTTGCACTGTCTTTTCATGATCATTTGCATCCATTAGAGACCCCGCATCCTATTGGCTTCTCTGTACTCCTCCCGGACAGAACGCAGAGCGAGGTTGAGAGCGAGAGAGCGAGAGAGAGAGCTAGAGCGAGAGAGCGCCAGGGAGTGAGGAGAGAGCGAGGGGGAAAAAAAAGGAGGGGAAGAAAAAAAAAAAACACCCAGGGAGAGAGAGGGGGAGAGAGAGGGGGAGAGGGAGAGGGGGTGAGAGAGAATGAATACGGATTAAATCTGTTTAACTACCTACATTAATGAGATATCTCTCGCCTCACAACAAATCAAATACCTTCGCAGACCACCCCCAAAGACTGATGTGGGGGAGTCACGGAAAAAACCACGCACACACAGACACAACGCGCCAGACGTAGGCACGCTGTTAATTTCGTGATTTTAACGAGGCAGTTGGAGTCTTTTTAAATGTCAGGGTCGCTTCGGAAAAATGTAAAAGAACACGGTTTAATTGCGCCGAGTTTTAAAAGGTCCTATAAATGTAATTGGTATTTTAATACAAGTTATCAAATCATACAGCTTCCTCTCCTAAACATATTTTCAAACAAACGAGGTAGTCATATTTAAAGCTTTAATGATCAATTTCCTTATTATTGATAAAGGTTTAAGTATCGTGTGAAGGGAATTGGCTGGGTAACCGGCCCCCAAAAAAACGGCTGTAAACTCTTTAACAAACTATAAAACGCAATAAAGCCGGAGTCTGTTGTTGTTTATGCCGCAGCGCATAAAAGCTGTTAGCATTTTACGAGTTCTTTCCTCTACAGCTATAAAACTGCAGCTTCGATCGCCCCCGCTGCACGACTGCAGCACGGTGGGGGTGACGAAGCCGAGATGAAAACGATTATGGGTTTTTTTCGGCGCAAACGGTGACTTTTCCGAGATTTTTGCCTCCTTCAGCTGTGGACAGCACCTGTCCCCACCCCCTCTCTGGAGCCCCCAAACCACCTTCTGTCTGCCCCACCGGGACCACGCACCAACTTTTCCCTATTAAACAAACAGGCAAGGATTTTCTTTGGAGAAGGGGTCTGGGAGGGTATGAGGAGAGACCAGGACAGGGAGAAGAAACTTTTTGGTTAATGGGCAGTGGTGAAGCATGGAGCAAAATTCCCCTGCAACTGAGCATTCTGCAGCCTTGCACAACCTCATTTGGGGGAGTGCAGGAATGGAAAGGAGGTCTCTAGAAGGTACTTGGGCCCAGTCAGTGCTTTGGGGGACCAACTTTGTGTAATGGGAGAGAGGCCTGATGCCACCAACAGGATGACACCCAGTTGAGCTGTCCCACTCCTGCACCCAGGCCTTGGGACCCAGTAACCAAGCCCAATTGTCTCCCAACCTTCCCAGACCAGTCCTCAGCATCCTTGGGTGAGAGGGCACCGCCAAGCCTATCAGCACATCAAAGGGAGTGAAGGGCAGTGGGGACCACTGCTGGACACAAGGCCCTGGCACCTGGCCTTGCTGACACTGTCCTGTACCCTCCTCTGCTCTAGGCGATGGCTGCGGAGGGTGTGTATGAAGGGGGCATCTTTTAGCTTTCAGCGACCTTTGATCCACTGACACTGCTTAAACTGACCTTGGGATAGAGGGGACTTAGATTCAACAAGGTCACTGAGTCTCCCATTTTCTCTCCTCTCCCTTGGGGAGCCTCTAGTTGCACTCAGCTTTCCCTCCAGACCTGAGGGCCTGGGGCCTGAAACAGACTGCAATTCAAACTGACTTGGTGCCATACTCTCATGCCAGTGGCCTTTCCAGGCCTATTGCATGGTGGCTAGGCTTTAGAAGGCCCTAGTCTGAGGATCTGAACCAATGGGTTCCTGAAGGGGCTCACTGGCCAAGGGAAGGAAAGGAAAGAAAGAAGGAGGGGAGAGAAAGAAGAGAAAATTTCTAGCAACAAAGGTGGAGGTTTTACAAATACATTCAATTCGTTGTTTATTTAGGCGAGTGGTTTGCTATGTATTCAGACGGGTGATTTCTGGGGATCCAATTCACCCCAACCTTTGTGAAAATGAAACCATCGCCTCTCTAAGGGGAAGTTACCATTTGGGGCCACTTGGTCCTTCACAAGTGAATCTGGAGAATGGGAGAGAGGGGCTGACAGGGAGAGAGAACGGAGAAAAGGAAGGGAAAGGTCTTGGCTCTCTAGCCCGGGACTAAGAGGGCGGTGAGGCGGTGGAAGCGAGAGTTAAGTTGTTGCCGAAGCGAACATTTTTATCAAGTGCGGGGGGTTTTATGGTCATGATTTGAGGACTCACCGGTGAGGTAGAAATTCAATGGCTTGTTCTAAATCATCCCTACACCGTGCCAGAAATTCCTGATGGAAGGAAAATGTTTCTATTATAAGAAGAAAAAGGAAAAAAAACAACAACAAGAAAGAGCAAGGAGATAATTTATAAACACCCAACGGAGCGCAGATTTATTGGAGAAACTCAAGTTGAGAAACTCCGCTCGCCTCTTCGCACCCGCTCCTGGGGGAAGAGAGGAGAGACTGCGGCAGGGCTAATTTTAAGGAGGGTGGGGATCTATTTCTCGCGCAGGTTTGTCCCAATGAGGGGCACGGCTCGGCTCGGGCTTGGCCAGGAGGAAATAGGAGATTTGGAGTCGAAGAGGC
This sequence comes from Tadarida brasiliensis, assembly GCA_030848825.1. Taxonomy (NCBI): domain Eukaryota; kingdom Metazoa; phylum Chordata; class Mammalia; order Chiroptera; family Molossidae; genus Tadarida; species Tadarida brasiliensis. The sequence goes on from CM061273.1 coordinate 40,763,805, forward strand.
TATGGGTAGACAGTGCATGGGTCTCAGAACGAAAAACAGCCGGAGTCCAGACCTCCAGCTGCCAAATTGCGTGCCCCCCACGTTTGCGCATCGAGCCGGAGCTCGCACCTGGAAACCACAGACCACGGGTTAAACCAAGCTCCTGCTCCCTGCAGCCGCGGTGCCTGCCCCACTTGCTTCCGCAAAACGCGCATGTTTCTCAGCGAAACACCGGAGCCTTCCCACACCTCGCCATTCCGGGGAGCCCCTGCCCCGCGCCTGGGTCGACCTGGCGCGTGCCCGGCCCAGACCCCAACTCTTACAAAGGCTCTTGGCGCCTCGGTCCGTGCGGAGCCCGCCTCGCCCGCTATGGGCACCTCCAATTCCCACCAGAACCACGAATCAATTTCTCCCCAAATTGTCCCCCCCACCCTGGGCTAGCTCACCCGGTTCCCTCTTCTGCCGATCTGGCAGCAGACTTCCCGCAGCTCCCTCTCCATCTGACACTTCTGCCGGTTCTCCCCGCTCACCTGACTTGCTCACCCGCATCCGCAGACATTCCTGTTGCTCCCCTCCCCAAAAATTCTCACTTTCCCGAATCAATTCTCGTTTTTTAGACTCATTTCCTATTATTATTATTATTATTATTATTATTATTATTATTATTACTATTCCCCCATTCTCTTGCATTTGTTGCCTCACCGAAAACAGAAACTGGGTGGGTGGGAAGTGCTGAGCCCTCCTCCTGGGAGAAATTCATAAAATTGACCATTTGAGAAGAGGGGGGCAACACCAGTATAACTGAAATCTATAAAATGGGGGGAACGGCCATAATGAACCCTATATTTTTATTACGCACAAATTATTCATGACTTTTGGTAGCTCTGAGTTCGTAGATTCAGGGCCGACTAAGGTGCGAAGTACAGCTACCAGCGCCCGCAGCCGCCGCACCCGGGGATTTTCACATGGAGCAAGGCTGCCATCTAGCGGCCACCCTGAAAAAAAGGCGTCGTCGCTACCGACTCGGTCAGTTTCTCCGAGAGCCAGCCCAGGCAGCAAGCGAGGAGAAACTTTCGTTATTGGCAGAAAAGGGGGAGAGAAACGAGAGCGAGCGAGAGAAAAGGCATCGAAAATCAAGAAATGGTTAATGATATTGTGCAGATAAGCTAAGAAAACAAACAAACAAAAAAAACAGGGTGAGGGTTGGGGAGGGGGAAAAAACCATAAGTTTTTTTCTCTCCTACTGACACCCACCCCCCATTTCAAGACCTGAAGTTCTGGCGGAGACCGCCAAACAGTGTGCCGTTATGGCCAGTAAAAGGGGGAGCCGAGCACTTTTCAAACCCAACACGATTGTTTCAAATTCTGAGAAACAATTGGACTTTTTCTGGGGGGAGAGGAGGCCTGAGAGGGTGGAATGGGACTGTAAAAAGATCAAGAGGCTGCCCGCGCCCAGACGTCTGGCCCCGCCGGACGTGTGTGTGTGTGTGTGTGTGTGTGCGCGCGCGCGCGTGTGTGTGTGTGTGTGTGTGCGTGTGTGTGTGTGTGTGCGCGCGCGCGCTCTCGCTTGCAGGGAGGGGGCTTCTTTATGACGTCCGATTCTGGAGGGGGTGTGAAGAACAAAGACAAGAGTTCCAAATGCGTTCTCTAAGCATTTGGGACAACAAAGTGTTTCTGTCTCTCCCTTCTCTCCTCTCCCCTCTTTGCCCCCTGGGGCCCCGGAAATCTCAAACTCGGTACTGAGCAGTGAAGGTGGGGGCTCGGAGCCAGTCTCACCCATTCCCCCAGCCAGGCCCGGAGCCCGGGCCCAGCTGCAGCTCTCTCAGCTCCGGAAAGTTTCCCCTCACTGTTTGCTTTGCTGCTATTTAGTTTCTTAACCTTCAGAAATTTATACGCTATAAACTTTTATAGCGGTCATATTCTTTTATTGCTGCGCACACGGCATTGAATTCCTCTCCCGGCTTTTCTGTCTCGCACTCGCGCGGTTTTCCTCTCTGAATCTCTCGCTCTCTTTTATGACAACAGATTTCCCCATCTCCGGCTTCCCAGCCTCCGCATCTTCGCCTTTGTCTTTAACGCAGCCACCACGGCTGAGGACCCAGACGCCGCTGGAGGCTTCTCGCGGCGCCCTCACCCCGTACCCCGCAGCACTCCTCTCCTTTTTTTTTTTTTTTTTTTTTTTTTTTTTTGCGATTCCTCTGGGCGGAACCCGGCCTTCTCGGCTCACTCTCAGCCCCGGCTGGCTCCAGGGAGACCAGGATGAGGAGGGAGCCTAGTCTACACAAGCTCTAAAACCAGATTCATTTTATATCCCAAATGAAACCCTTGGAGGATGCGGGTGCCAGGTCCTGCCATATTTCAGGGGCTTCGCTTTCTCCTGCCTCTTGCTATCTCTCTGATTAGAACATCCCTTTGTTCGCTGGAGAGGGGTCGGCCTGGACTTTTCACTTCCAGGATTCTTTCACTCAGGTTATGCTTTGTCCCCACCTCTACTCCCATCCCTTAGGGTCCTTGCTGGCTGCAGCGCGCTGAGGTGGCCCGGTGGGAGGCTCCGGCGGGAGGCGGCTTTCCAATCGCCAGCCCAGTAGAAGCCTAATCCCAAAGCCTGGATGAGAAGGGCAGAGCTGCCCAAGAACATCTGTCTTCAAAGGGGCTCCGGCAGGGACACCACAATCTGAGAGGGACAGAAAGGTGCCTCTCCCAAGAGAATTTAGTTCTGGGGTCCAACTGGAAAAGGAATTTCTTTTCTCCTGAGACAGTTCTCTTCCACATTCAATCCTCTCTCCCTGCCTTTGGGAGCTGCCTTCCCAGGTCTCTACTCCTACCAACCTCCACCCACTTTATACCAAGGCAGCTACCTTTGGCTCAAATTAGAGCCTCAGATTCCAGGAGGGGACCAAGAACCCTGAGGGATTTGCTCTTTTTAAGTGAAGAAAAGAGAGCTCAGCCTTCCAGAGGCCTCTGCCTAACCAGTCATGCAGCTGCAGGGAATAGCAGAAGGAAGTTACTGCCTTCCTTACTTGCATGATATTTTAAAGTGACCAAACCAAGGTGACTTTCTCAGTTGCTGAGAGAGGAACTGCTTTCAGGAGCTGCAGGGCCGGCCTCACCTTCCGTCTGGCGCTGGAGTTTGTGGGGAGGTCCCCAGTGCAATTTTGGAAGCAAGACCAGACCCCTCTCCAAACCGCACATCTTCCTTCCCTTTCCTCCTCCAATCTCCCAGCTCTCCTGTGGGAAGGCTCTTATTCAATTTAAGCAGTGGTCTTGGGACCTTGGGTCCAGACCAGCTCTCAGCTCCCCCAGGAAGCCTGCTTTGCAAGGTCTAAGGAGAAACTTCTTGGGCACAGGGGCCTCTCTCTCTTTTCTCCAAGCCACCCTCTTGGAACTAGGATCTCTACCACTGGCCAGGTGAGGAGAGCCAACACAGAATAAGACACAAGGAGAGTTTTATTTTCTAGAGTGATATATATTTTTTGTTCTTTTTCTTGTTTTTTTTTTTTTTTCTTCCAAAACAATCAGAGAGCTCTAGGCCCCTTACCCTCCCCACTCCCACCCACCACCCTCCCATATAAGAGACAACTGAAAACAGGCGAGACAATCACCCCCAAAGAAATCACAAAACACAGCACAATTTCACGACAGCCACTGACAAAGCAAAAAAAGTTCTACTGGAATGTCCCCTTGCAGGGGCCGGAAACACAGAAGCAAGAGTCCATGGAATTGAAAGGGATCGGAGAGCTGGGGGAGCAGGGGGTGGAAGGGAAACAGAGAGTAAGCTTCAGTTTAGGTGCCATTGCGCCTCTTTCCTTTGCACGCGGGACTGTTCCCCAGAAGTGTGCGCGAAGCAGCGGCACAGATCGCCATCCAAGCCCGTGTCGTGGGAAGCAAAGATGGGCGCTGCTGGGGCTGGTCTCCTTCTGCGCTGGGGCGGGCACCCGCCAAGCCCCGGGGCTCCTCCGCGTGGGTCTGGACTTGGGCAGGATAGGGTGGAATGCGCCTAATGCCGCCCGCTGGAGCCTTTGCTCCTCCCTGCCGCCACAACTTACACCGGAAGGGAGCTCCAGAATCGATTCTCAATAAATTCTCCATGGGACTCTCCTGCCCTGGTTTTCCTGCCTATGGCCGGGTTGACCTAGCAGGGGATGGAAGGTGGAGGGTTTTCTGCACGGAGCGGCTTTACTCGCTGGTGTAAGGTGGATTTGGCCAAACAGAGTTGATTTCAGAGCTGGGAGGATGAGGAAGAATGCAAGGGCCGGTGGAGAGCAAGAGAAGCTAGTCTCAGTCAAGTGGGGCACAGATGAAGAGACGGACAACATTGTCAAGGCTTACGACCCACGATTTGACCTCCTTTTGTTGGAAGGAGAGGAAAACAACATGCAGAATTAAACATTTCCTGCAACAAAATGTGTATGGAATGCCTTCATAAAACCTAAGAAATCTTCATAAGACTACCGCTGCCTTTCCTTGCCCTGTCTAGCCCACCAGCTTGGGGGCTGAGTTTATCCCCTTTGCCCTTGGTTCCGGCGGGATAGAGTTGAGGGTTCTGTGGGGGTGGTATTGTGATATTCAGCCCTCTGGGCTGCAGTGTCTCACTCAGGAGTGTCTCTAGACATCCTGCTTTGTATTTGCATCAGGGATAAAATCTTGCCTGATGGTCTGCTGGCTGTTCTAACAGATTTGAGGTGCGATGGTCTGCATTTGGGAGGTCACTTAATTTGAATGTTGGCTGTGAGCTTTCCCCTTCATGACTGTGGGCTCCAGGCTTTATGTATGAGGGCATCTGTTGGACTGTGTGCAGTTGGGAGTGTCCCTGGGTGACTTTGGGATAGGTGTAGGGGGAAACACACAGGCTGGAAGCCAGGGGCTGGGCCTTCCCAGAAAAATTGGGGGGGGGGGTGCTAGGTGCTCATCTAGGGTCTCTCTTTCCTTGTGGCCCATCCACTTCTTAGGAACCAACTACATCTACCTTCTAAATTAACAAAGCTTTCTCCTGAGGTCCAGGGAGAAGAGGGCTGGTAAAAGCAAAGGAGAGGAGAGAGGCTCTAGACTGCAGGAAAGGACTTTGAAGAGAAAGACTCCCTTCCCCATTCACTTGAATACATCCCAGACAGCACTGGCTTTGCAGCCATCACTTATAAATAGGCGTGAGATGGGAACGGGGTGGGAAGGGGAGGGGGAATCTTTACTCCTTGCCCTGTTCCTTATTCATTTTCTTCATTTTCATCCGCCGGTTCTGAAACCAGATTTTGACTTGTCTCTCACTCAGATTGAGGAGTCTGGCCACTTCGTGCCTACGGTCCCTGGTGAGGTACATATTGAACAGAAACTCCTTCTCTAGCTCCAGCGTCTGGTATTTGGTGTAGGGACAGCGCTTTTTCCGGGAAGAGCGAGCGTGCAGCCAGTTGGCAGAAGGGTTGGCTGAAAGAGAAGCAGCGATAGAATCAAAGAAAGGAAGGGGAGGGATGAAGGGTTTTCCTGTTCTCCTTCCAAGAGGACTCATCCCCCTAGTTTCTACTTTCCACCTTGCATTGAAGAAAGGGGTACCCGGGACTTCAAGTTCCCAGAGGGGGCCCAGCAATGGCTCAGGAGTTGCTTTGGACATCTCCAGGTGAGAGGTTATTTGGACAGGAAGGAGCCAACCATATGCCAGGCTGCTCAGCACTTCTAAAGCTTTGCCTGCTTCAGGTCCTCTTTCAGTCACTTTCTACACTTGGGTCCAAACTGGTCAGGACTCAGGTCAGAGCCCAGCATGGTGACCCCCCTCCAGTGCTGACGTGAAGGGTCGTGGCTCTAGGTCTGGGAGGTGAGAAAAGGATTGCGCTGGGGGAGAGCAGCTTCTGTTCAGCCACAGCCAAGAGACCTCTTGGCCCACCAGTCCAGTCCCAGTACACCGTGCCTTGGTCACAAGCTCAAGTCTCTTGGCCACATGGCAGCAGGCATGTGTGTCTGTGTAGATATCCCCCCCCCACACACACACACACATACACACCACAAAATGGGTCCGCACTTAGAGACACAAACATCCAGCACACTCCAATTCACAAGCAATCCAATTGCAACCATTTATCAACTCCAGTCTGTGGACAAGGGAGCGCCAGGGGCTCACAGATAACTTATGGTTGCAATAGTCTCTCCTTTTCCGCTCCTGCTCAGCTCGCAGTTTGGTTAAAGCAAGTTCAGGGAAATTGGGAAGCAAGATTGCTCCAGTCCCAAGGTGGGTAGCCATGGATAAGGTGGGGGTAACAGAAAGCCCTTCACAGCACACCTAACTCCACTGGCTCCAAGTGGTGAAGGGGAAAAGAAAAAAGGGTAATTGAATGGGGGGGGGGCAGATAAAAAAAATATGTACAGGCTTCTCTTCTCCTTACTGTCTCTCTCCCTACCCTGCAACTCAGAAAAGTTGCTAAATAAAGCAGCGCTATTAAAAATAACAGCCACCCTCTGCTAGACCCCTTCTCCCCAAATAAAAAAAATCACTAAATATATTTTTAAAAAAATAATCTGGTTCATCCTATACTAAGTACCATGTCTTACCAATTTGCAGCGCTGTTTCCTTAATGTGATTGCCTGTGATGGGACCTACATTCACATTAAATATGAAAGAGGAAAAAATGTTAATAATTGATCCTAACCAAACTGCTGCCTTGCAATAATGGGCTTTCCAGGCAGAGTTTGGGGGTTTGGGGGTGGGGGGCTCTGTTTGGGTGTGAGTAGGGAGGGTTTGGGAAGAGCCAATGTTACTCAAATGCCAGCTCTTGTGATTCAACCTGGCAGGTGGGACCCCACAGGGACCTCAGGGGAGTGGGGCAGTAGGAACGCCCCAAAGGGCCTGTGCACCACTCTGTTGGTGGGAAACGTGGCAAAGCAAGCAGAGAGCAAAAAAGCTGACCTCCACCCTCCAAAAAGAGTAAGGGGTGAGGATTTGCCCCCACCAACCTGAGAATTATTGGTTGGGGCTGAGCCCCCAACAAATTTGCTCTTCTCAACCGTACCAACAAAAAATAAGAGACTTCCCCACCACCACCCTCAGTCAGCACCACCTCCGGGAAATTAGCCAGACTTGGGTTCCTGGAGGGGATGCTTATGGGGGAGTGGGAGTTGATGAGAAAATACCGTCGGAGGGTAAAGTTCTCCACCTCTCCGTAAGCCCCTCTTCCCCCACCCTTCCTCTCCCCGGGGTTCCTGCGGGATCTCTCCTTTTCCGCTCTGGCTGTCGGCCCCGAAGTTCGGACGCGATTCCTGAGTCCCTGCGAAGCGGACAGCACCAGCTGGGGCTAAGGAGCCCTTCGGAAAGCAGCGAGGGTGGGCGGCGTAAAGGAAGCCGCAACCCAGGAGAGGATGCCGTAGAGGGGTGGAGGAGGCCGGAGGGAAGGCTCCCGGGGAGGGGCCGGCGCATCCGGGGAGGGGGCTCAGTCACCCGGTCCTGGGCTTCCCCCGCCCCTCCCGGCGCCGGCTGTGGACCCTTAGCCGCTACGGCTCTAAATCTGCTGGGCTCAATCCTCCGCCAAGCTGTTGCATTGCAAATAAAATCCTAATGAGCCCCCTCCCACTTCCCCTTGGCCGGCTTTTACGGTCTGCGCGTGGCGCGGGGAGCTCTGCCAGCAGCGCGGGCCCGAGCAGCCCCGTGCGCTCCCGCCCTTGCCCGCGCGGGCACTCCGCCTCGCTGGCTGCCGCCCCGGCCCCGCCATCTCTTCTCCGGGCCCGCCGTCATCAGCCTCTCCCCGATCTTTCAGCCGGGTCTCCGGGAAAGTGGGGGAAGGGAGGCTGAGAGAGCAGCGAGTTGGTCCCGGCACCGCAGTTCCCTCCAGGACTTTGCGTAGCGGGGGCGTCGCTCCTCCCGCAGCCTCGGGCTCCCCTCCGGGGTACCCAGCTTGCTTCCTTCCTTCCGCTCTCTTCCCTCCTCCCCAGCTCCCTCTCGGGCCACCGCCGCGGTTTCCCTTCACATTGTCCGCAGTTTATTGCCTCTCCCCTCCCCCTCGCCTGGCCTTCGGCTTGGGTATTTCCTCACTTTTTATAACTTACTTTGATCCGGCCTCTCTTTGTCCTCGCTTCCTTCGCAAATTTTATTGTCCCCGTAGCCGGGTCTTTGATTAGACAGGACGGCCTCTCTGCCCGCCGAAGTTTCCAAACTGTACTCGGGCGTGCCCTGTTTGAGCAGCTCCCCCGGCGCGCCCAGCAGCGGCTCCGCCTTCACCGCCGCCGGGCCCTGCCCCGGAGCCGCTTCGCCGCGCGGCGCGGGCTCCAGCCAGGTGCGGAGGTACCTGCTCTCAGCCGGCGGGACGCCCTGGGGCTGGATGTAGGGGTGATAGACGGACGGCAGGCTCCCGGACGCGTGCGGGCTCAGAGGCGCCCAGGAGGCGCCGAACACCGGCGCTTTGGGCTGGAAGCTGCAGGAAGGGAACTCCAGGTGCTCCGAGTGGCCCGGCTGCCGGGGGCTCGCGTACTGGCCGGAAGGAAACTTGGCTGGAGGCGCGTCCTCACTCTCGTGACTTATGATCGAGTCGACATAATAGCTGCTAAGCGTCCCAGAAATGGACATTCTCAGACATTATCCGGGCGCTCGCAGGGGGAAGGGAAGCGCTCGCGCGGCGGCGCCCAAGCAGGGAGAGGTGGCACCCAGACCCGTGTGAGGGCTTTCGGACGCGACCCCCCCAGCCCCCCACCCTCCCACCCCCACCCCCTGCTCAACTTCTCAGCCAACAAAGTACAGTGGAGCAGCCCGGCTCAGCGCTCCTTGCAAAATGATTGGTCAAAGTTTTTCCGACTGCCTGATAAAGCGTCAGCTCCGACATAAATCAATCCGGCGAGGGGGCTGCGCTCTCTCTGTCATCCGTCCGCACCGCATTCCATATCGAGGATGGATTGTTTTATGCTGATGCAATGTGCTATCACGTCAGGGCTCGGGCGGCCACGTAACCTCAGCCAGAGCAGCCGGCCGCCCGCCACCCCCCACCCCCGCCTTTGCAGGAAGGGGGGTGGAGTTCTCGACGTGGGGCGGCGGGGGCGGAGGAGAGGCGGAGGGAAAGCAGCGGGCTGCCTCAGGAGGGGCTCGGGCTGTGGAGCCCTCTCCCCAGGCGGGTCCAGGAGGGAGAGAGGGAGAGCAGGGCAGAGGGAGAGAGAGCCCCAGCTTGGGAGCAGCCAGAGGGGCCCACAGCATAATTAAAGAGGAAGTGGTCCTGCCCCCCCCCCCAAACACACACACACCTCCACTCCACCCCGCAGGCCCTCGTTTCCTCCTTTCTGTCCTCTTGACACAAGATGTTTATTAAACTGCGCAGCAGCAATTCACTGGAGATGATGCAGAGAAGTTGGGGATTTTTAAGACATTACCCTTTTTGGAGGGGGCTCTCTGTGACTATTTGAGGAGAGTTACTATTTGAGCCTGGGAGCTTCTCTTGACCCCCTCAGAAGCTGAAAGAGGAGAGATGGGAATATAAGGGGGTGAGTGTCCAAAATTCCTGTCCTAAAATTTAGCTGCCCTAAAATTAGAACTTGCATGAGGTTAAAGGGCTATTCATCAGGCCCTGGAAAGTTGAGCCTCTGAAAGAGTTTAATACAACTAGCCAAAGCTCCTTTAAATTTCTTGGGCCTCTCTCTGGCCCTGGCCAGAGGGAAGTATGGGGATGAGGGGGACACAGCCATTCTTCCTTTCCTCCACTGAATAACAGGCCAGGCACTTAGAATTGCCCAGTTGGGGGAGCCGAATGTGACAAAGGATTAAGGTAACTTCCCTAAGGTGTCATCGGAGCAGAGATGTGGGAAGGGGTCCAGAGTTATCTCCCCTTCCACCCAGTGAGGATGGAGCCTTTTAAGACTCTCCTGTCCTGCTTCTCTCACCCATCACTGTCACCCTGAAAGATTTGCAAATACTAGTATTGGGCACCAGCATAGACAGAGAGCCTTCGGGGTCAGTCTCCCACCCACCCGCGCCTTCCCTCCTGTGACTCTCTCTCGCTGGAGCTTCCAAATCCCCTGTTTTGTTGGTATCAATTCTTTGGGCCCTGACCTGGGATTCCCTCGGGGCCACCGGCTAGCTTCCTGGCTCATCTCCCAGCCCTTGCTCTTCCAGTTGCTGCCCTGGGTGCAGTCGCTTCTTGTGGTGTGGGCACTCAGGGAGGGCGGCCCCTGGATAGACCTGATTCTCCTCAAGTCGGGTTTAGGGGCAGGCTGGGGCTGATTTTCTAGGCATTCTCTGACTCTGAGCTCTTATAAAATAGGCTGGCCCCAGCCCCATTATTTTAACAAAAGCGGGGCCATTCTAATTTGAGGTTTTATCTTTTTGGCCATGTACCCCTCTGCAGTGCAGAAGGCTGCAGATCACCTCCGCACACGCACACCCTCCCGCCAGCTTTTCTTTCCAAATGAAGCCATCTCATGTCATTACATGTGAAATACGAGGGCAAAGCGCCATATTTCTTCACATTATGGCTATTTCAAAATGATTTTTTAAAGATCAATGCAGACACCCAGCCGCCCCCCTCCTTTTCCACCCCAGCTCTCTGAGGGCAACAGCCCCGCAGATCTGAAACCGCAGATCCGAAACCGAAGGGCAGGAAGATCTGTTTTTTCCATGGGACTCAAGTGCGGAGACAAAAAAAAAAAAACAACACACACAATGATGCAAATTCTTCTAAGTAGTGGTTGGATGCTTGGGAAAGTAGAGCGAGAAACCCGGACTTGCCAGCGAGAAGCTGGGTGCAGAGTGAATGAATCACAGTTAAGGCAAAGCACCTGTTCTCGATTTGCCAGACGTATAGAGTCTGCTGTTGGCTTTACCTGTAATAAATATATTCTTCAGGGGAAAAAAATCTCTCCTGCTATAAATAATGGTGTTGTGAAGCATGGTGGGCTGAGTATATGGCTTTCTGTAGTATATAAATTAGGGTCCAAAAGGACATGCGGACTGTGGGCAGGGACTTTATTTAATTTATGGAAAAGTCACAGCGCTAGGTTATTCTTAAGACTCAGGCTGTGCAGACACTGAACTCTGACTGCAGTCCCTTTGGTTGCCGTTACCACCCTGGTTGTCACCACCTTTCTTTGCAACTAGAGAAGTCAAGAGGATCACTTAGTTTAAGGAAGAAGTTAGAGGAAGAAGAGCACTTGGGCTCATGGCTTGTGCCCTACAAGGGGGTAGTGTCCCAGCAGGCAGGGTCTAGGTTGTGGGTTGCTGTCTGTCTGGGGAATTACACCTAACCCTGGGTGGTTCCTGGGTGCTGAATAAGGAGAGGACTCAGACCTCTTTTCTGACACCAAAACTTAACCTTAGTTCACAAAGAAGCTGGAAAATGGGAACAATTTCAAAATGACAGGCTTTGATGGTCTCAGTCTTCTCAGGAGAGATGAATCTGAAAGGAAAAGCGTGAACTAGCACCAAGCCCTGGAGTCTCGCACCTCAGCTCATCTCCCTCCAGGTGGGGACTCAGATACACCACGCAATGAGCCCCACCCAGACAGGCTTTCTAGAAAACACTGTTGCTCCAAATTGGAGCTCAACTCCAGTTCAGACAAATGATTAAAGGGTTGACTGAGAGGGAGCCCCTAGTTTGGGTGTTCTGAAGGTCTGTGTTCCCCCCTTTCCAAAAAAAAATTGTTTTTTTCTCCCAGACAATGGTACCTACCATGGCTGAGGGAAGCAAACAGGATTTCGGCCTGTGGAGCCCAGTTTCTAAAGGTGCTTAATAGAGAGGTTCCTTGAGTGGAAATCACTTTGTCCTGAGAGAGGAAACTGCTCCCCACCCCCAATCCTAAAGAGAAAGAAGGAAAACCCTGTCTTCCCTCAAAGCCTCTTGCCATTCCCTGCACAAGAGAGAGCGGAGCCTGAACACAGCTGGGGCCAGTATCTGGTAGCTCCGGGGAGAGCAGGCAGGGTAAAGCTGCAGCCCCTGACCACACTGGGGCCCAGAGAACCGAGGAGTGAGGCCAAGATGGGGAGCACAGAGGCCAACCCTGGCCAGGACCAGCCGGTGAGTGCCTAGTTTGAGGGCTGGCTTTTAGAAGGATCCTTGTCAGTAAGAAGAGAGAAAATTTAGACGGGGGGGAAAAAAAATAGAAGAAGAAAGTAAAAACAAAAATAATAAAGGGGAAAAGATTGTTTTTAATCTATAAGCTAAGCTGAAATTTATGCATGCTGTGTTTGAGTAGATGTGTATATCCTGTACGTATATTTCAAATCAATATTGAACCCGGTGTGCAAATGTGCTGTGCTCTAATGCTGTGTATAGAATATGTAATAAGTAAATCTGCTCAACCATAATACTGGATTGCTTAAACATTGGTATATAAGATCTAGTGGTATATATGTGGATGAATGAATGATCCCTGTGAATGATATAGGTTTACAGTTCTACTCATATAAGAAGATCTATGATCCAAAAGCTTTTGTGTGTATTTTAATAAGCATCACACCAGTATGAAAAGGGCAAAAACTTGTGTGTTTGTGTACTTGAATTGTGACTATAAAACATTGGCTGATTCGGAAGCTTCAGTTGAAAAATCTGCCTGTTGACTTGATATTCAAGCAAAATATATACCATCTTCTCAAACAAACACATGTGACTTAAATCTGGATTCTTTTACAACTTCCTTCTAAAATATTTCTCAGGAAGGTGAAGGAAATGCCTCAAATTGGTTCAGGCGAGGTCATGAAATTTTGTGACTTTTTTGTCCGACCATGAAATCCTTTTACTGCGTGTCTCACCCAAAGCTGCAGGGGCAGTGTGCATCGTGTGATCCCTATTTCATGGTAGTGATGGGCACCAGATGAAGGCACCATTAGTTGTGCATGAGTGTGTTCCGCACAAGTGTGAATCTGACCAGTACAGAGAGATGAGTTTAATGTGAAAGCCCTAAGGTAACGGGGGAGGTCACACAAAAGCACTGCTGTGTACAACGAAATTAGAAAAGTCCCCGAGAGTCTATGTCCCCAAGCACCCCAAGATATTTCTTCTGACCTAGGATCAGAGCCCAGACCCACTCTGGGAAAGGAGATGTGGAGACACTTGCTCCAGGGAGGAAGAAATCAAGGTCCCCAAAACCTTCACCCTTTATACAAAACGGCCTCCAAAATGAATCACATCGAATCTGCACACATGAGTTCAAACCTCAGTGCTACCACACCCAGCAAGTGGGGATTTTAATTGTAAAGTAAGGAAAGCTTCTGCTCAACCGCCCTCCCAAAATGTCAGAGGTGAAAGGAAGGACTGAGAGGTCAGAGGCCCAGGCAGATCTCTGGAATTTTGTCTTACCAACTCTCAGCCATCAGGGATCTGGAAGGTGGTGGGGGTGGCTGACTCTTTGGGAGGGAGCATCCAGGAGGCCAAACGGGGTGGGCGGCAGGCGGGGCAGAAAGGAGCTGAGCAGGTAGAAGGTTATTACGGAATTGCTTCCATAAAACCTGTGGCTGTTGTAAAACTCTCTGTTTTCCAAAGACTCTATTTCCTCCTTTCTAACATCCCCCTTTTTTCTTTTTACAGCACTGTTCCTGGGAGGGGGTGGCCAAGGGACGCCAGAGATGGAAAACAGAGAGGTTCCGAGTGGCTGGGCAGGTTTGTGAGAGCCCCAGGGAGAAGCAAGGTATGGTAGCAGGACACTCCAGACCATCTTCACCCAAACCAGAGGATAAGAAAATGTCAAGGGACAGTATTGTGGGCCTTTGCTCACCAGGACAGTGGGTTGAAGGTTGCATTTTCCCTGGGGAGAGTGTCTCCCAAGGGCCCCTCCACCCTAGCAGAGGCCTGTTGTTCAGAGACCCCCTCCCTTGCCCTCCAAGTCAGCCTGGCGCCGGAGCCCCATCCGGTTGGGCCCCTTTCTACATTTCCTCTGCCTTAAGCAGGGGTGGGGGGAAGTTTGGGAACAAAAGTTAGCTTATGCTTTGGACCGTCCCAGCACTTCTAGTTATTCCTTCCCTGGGCAGAGAGCCAGGAGCCTGGAGAAGGCTGGGGTCAAAGAGGGTATCACAGTTTTGCCCCTGCCCTGAGCCCTTGCTCTATCTCCTGTCACTCTATCAGCCTGAACGAACCGCCCTATAGCCTGGGCTCCCCACTAGCCTACAAGTTAGGCCCCTCTCCCAGGAGTTGGCTCTCAAGATCTATGTAAACCTGCAGCCCAGACCAAAGGTCTATGAGGAAGCCTTGGTCTCTCGGTAGGAAAGGAGCCAACTTGGGGTGGGATTGGGAAAAGGAGAACTTCAAAACAAAACAAAACAAAAACCCACCTCTGTCCCACTAAGGGGCCCTAGGAAGGACCCTGAAGGCATAGAGGCTAAAACTGCAAGGCATCCTGATGTTTCCCTTTCAGAAGGGTCCGCACTGAGCCTTCTTCAAGGACCTAAAGCTTCCTGTTGAACTGGAGCCCTATCCCCCAAAGGGTTACAAAGACCTCAGTGACTCCCTGTGTCTCTTGAAATCAAGCATTTGCCAAGTTAGGCAGCCTTTTTTTGGAAAATCTGAATGCAGACAGGAGCTCAAGACCCCAAGGAAGGAAGCATGAAGCCCCAACTACCATCGTTGGGCTCTGCAGGACAGCCCAGAAATCTGCCTTTTGGAGAGTGGAGTGCTCTCCTTTCCTCCTTTCCCTCTCAACACACACTAAAAAAAAAAAAAAAAAAAAAAAAAAATGCAGAAGCAGAAGTGGTGAGACACTCTAGAACTTCTGAGATCTCTCCTCTGTGGAACATTCTGGCTGCTCCTGGTTGAGGCACCTCAGATCTCTACACCATTTTGCACTAGTCCTGACTCTGGACTCTGCTTTACTCCCCACGCCCCCACTCCTCCAGCTAAGCGAGGAGCAGTAACTGCCGTGAGTCCGGTGGTTTAATGTCGTTGTGTTCAGAAATCCAGGCCCAACAACATGAAACTACCTAATTCACTCAGCAGTTTCAGTTCAAGCTCCCTGTCAAGGGCTCACTGGGGGCAGGCCCCTGCAGCCATTTTGTGGGCCAAAACGCCTGCCGGCTAACTTCATTCATTTTCCTCCACTTCTTTCCAAACAGAACACAATTGCTATTAAACAACATACCTAAAGAACTGGAGGCAGAACTCCAGGCAAAGCCATTCTGGAGCCGGTCCTGGCAGCTCAGATTCCAGGAACTTCTGTCTTCCAGGAGCGCTGGCCGGAGGGGCCCTAAGCCCAGCCCCAGACCTGGACAGGGCCTTGTGGGTTGATATACCTGCTTGGTCATCGCCTCTCAGCCTCTGTTTATGCAGCTGGAGGTCTCCACAGATAAAAAGATTTTTCAACTTCAAACTGTTATCAAGGTGTGGCATTCACTGTCTGACTAGTGCTTATATTCCAGGGTCACCCAGGGTAGCTCTGAGAGGCCAAAACTTCAAGCCCAGAGAGTGAAAAGGAGTGCTGAGGGGATGACGGTGGGAGAGAGACGGAAAAGCAGAGTGTGAGAAAGTATCAGGAAGGCTAGGAACCAAACAGAAGAACATGACTGGAAGGGAAAGCCGGTTGACCTGAACAGCCGCTGTGAAGTCACCCTGCCCAAAATGTCCGAGGGCCCTGACTCCGCAGAGGCGGAGCTGTCCCAGGTAAGACACTCTATTCCGAATTCACAAATGAAACCGGGAGGCTGAGAACTCGGACTGAAACGCAGAGGACAAATTTGCTTCTTTCTTCCTGACCTTCCGCCTGGGCCCTTCGCTTCCAGACCCCCAGTGATGCCCTCTACTGCCACCTCTACTCCTCCAGACAGCCGCATCCTCACAGGTGCTCACGCACACACACCCACACGCAGTTGGCGGCCGCGGGGGCCTGGGAGGCGGACTTACCTGCGCGGCCGTGGGCGCTGGGCGGGAGCAGCCGTCGGAAGGAGCGGAGGGTGCGAGCGTTCGTTCGCGTCCTGTCCCGCCCGCTCGCTCCCGCCCTCGCCCCGGAGGCGAGTGTCCGAGTGGCCACGTGTCCGGCGGGGAAGTCCTAGGGAGCGAAGAAGTCTGCCTGGCCGCCCGCTCCCCCTCCCGGGTATAAATCTTGGGGACCGGAAATACAATAAAACTTCACCGTGTTGATGAACTTCAAACGGTTTACATCCCCTCCTGTCCTGAAAAGAAAGACGGCCGGGGGGCGGGTTAAAAGGCAGGGAAAACAAATTTACGAGCCGCAAAAGGCTCGCCACCCCCCCCCCCTTTTTTTTTTTTTTTTTTTGCCGCACAGACTTTGTCTGCGTGGAGAGCAGCAGCCCCGGCCCCGCGCTTGGCCCGGCCGTCCCCCCGCCAGGCGGGCCCTGTCCTCCGAGGAGAGGGCGCGCTGCCCTGGCCGGCGCGGTGGCCCCGGCGGCCATGCGGCCAGGACTGGACGCCACCGCCCGGACAACAGTCCCCAGCCCTGCGCGCATCGCTGGCTCGGTTCACCCGCCGGGATGAGACTCCCGATCTTCACCAAAGCAGTTAGGCGCCCCGGCCCTTCTAGGCTAAAGCCCTGCCTCTGCCAGCCACACTCTGGACCTCCGTTCTTTGCATCTGTCCGCTGAAAGCGGGTTTTGTTTTTGTGTTTCCTCTCTTTTCGTCTCCAGCGGCCAGACCTTTGCCCTGTCCCGCCCGTTTATTGCCAGGTACTTGCGAGAAGGGGAGAGGGGTCAGAAGGCCTGAACGGGCAGGGATTTCTAGAGGGGAAACCGAGGGGCCGGTCTTCAAGGAAGTGGGAGTGACGGCCAGCGCTGAGTAGTGTCCAAATTAGCCTCTGCCGAGCTCTGCCCGCGGTCCGGCTCTTAAAAAGCCTCCAGATCAAACAAAAACAAGCACTACCTGGATCTCCACGACACTCTCCATAGTTCCTTCCTGCTCTGGACCATTTGGTTTTTACAAAACTTTGTGGAATCTGCATTTGGAGTCGCTATTAAGTCATCGTGAACCAAAAACTAGGAAAACCTCTGCGATTTGGGTTCCTGATAACTGGGAGCGAAGTTACTGGTTTCCTGCTCACTTTGTCTGCTGGAGCGGCCTGGTTAGGTGCACTTGTGGGTGGGAGAGCGAAGGACTTAGGTAACACCTCACAGTTATACACCAACAAAATACCAAAGGGTCAGGTCCAAGGGGCTCAGGCTCAGGTTGGGCTTGGGTACAAGATTGGGGCCCAGCTGCAGACTCATGTGGGGGTTTGATGCCCTGAGGGCACCTTTCTCCCACAGACACACACAGGTGCAGCCCTTCACACTCCCTCCTTTAAAAAAAAAATGGTGCCAAAACATGAGTGGGAGTTTCTTTTTAAATGGATAAAAAGTGAGATGAGCAGGGAAAATACTAGGCTGTGGTCTACAGTTCCTGAATTTTCTGAAAGGCTAACTCTTGCAGGCAGTTCTGCTCTGCCGCAGGTGGGGGGGTGGGGGTGCCCACTGGCCCCTTCCTTCCACCAAGGAGGAAGAAGGGAACTCATTAACAGCTGGAGGACAAAAAGCAGCTTGTTTCTACCCCAACATTTATATTCCAGGATATGCATGGGGAGGCCCCTCCAGCTCCCCTCCTCATTATTTGCCAGAACTCCCTCATTTTACACTTTATCATGCTATATTTTTATTAAAAATACTGTGATGGCAGCCACTGGCAGTCACCCCTCCTATCAGAATTTGCCTCTGGGGGCTGTTAGTGATGGGTGGAGGGCAGAACTGAGGGTCCAGCAGTTTCCACACCATTCAAGACTGTTATTACCCAGCCCCTGCCCCACCCTAGGGGCCTGCAGTTGGGGGCAGGGGGCAGGTCAGTGTGTCGGCTCCTTGAATAGGGATTCTGTGGCTCCCTGGGCCAAGCAAAGTGGATTGAACTTTTTTAGTCTTTTTAGACTCTAGAAAATCTGAAGAGGCCGCAACCTTAGAATGACATACAAGTTTTGCATACACTTTTCAGGGGCTTTGTGGCTTCCCCCTACCCCCATTCCTAGAACCAGGCCATGGATCCCAATTTAAAAAAAACAAAAACAAAAAAACTCTGCATGTTGCAAAACAACACTTCAACACCATTCCCATAGACCTTAGACAGCCTTCTCATTCCGAGGTCTCCTGGCCCCAAAGGAGTCAACTTTCAAATGGTCAGCACAGACGCCCACCAACAGAGGCGCTAGTGCCAACAAGCACCCTCCTGAATGTCACTCACACATTAACTGAGCTAATGGCCGCTCCGTGAGTAAAGCCCACTTAGGCAATGTTTCTTTTCACCTTCTAAAGTTTTCTGAATACTTTCCCAAAAGCACATCGATCTCCAAATTATTCAGAGAATTGAAAATGTGGATAACCATGCTTTCATATTGCAAGATTTAGGGGCAATATTGCCCTACTCCCTTCCCTTTTTGAGGATAAAGCAGAGTTCTAGCATCATTGGAAGGGGCTGGACAATTTGGATAGTGAGAGGAGGCAGTATGGACACCGACTGCAGAACACAGGATCCTCAAATAAACTGAAATTGACACTCCCTTCCATTTAGTGAGAGTCACAAGAATATTTCTGGGCCTTCCTGGTCGCTTCTTAGGATTCGTGGGTGGGGGTGGGGGTGTCTCAGAGAAGTTCAACGTGCCAGAAGCCGGGTCCCTGAGACCTGAGCTGGATTTTTTTTCTTTTCTTCTTTTTCAATTTCTGACCGCGGCTGGAATAGGAGCTCTGTGGTCGCTGGCGGGTCAGGCTGAGGCCGAGGCTGACCTCTAGGCGGCGCCCTGGCGTTGAGTCTGTGCTGAGCAGGAAAGATCTTCGCTCAGCTCCTTGTCCCACGCGTGCTGAAGGGTCCGGTTCCTGCAGACGCACTGGGCTTGGTCTGGAGCTGGCCGCCCGTGCGTCGCCTTTGGCGCCCTCTGCCAAGCAAAAGAAACACGATTAAACGAGCGAGGAGCGAGGGCTGGGAAAGGAATCGACAGCTAGTCTTGGCTCCATCCGCTCCCCACCCCCTAGCCCCATCCCGACTCTAGGGAGCCTTCTACAGCCCAAATCTCCTTTGATCTCCACAGTAGCCAGCTCAAGGGCAGCGCCACAATCAACACCCCCTCCCCTTCCCTAACTTGCAAAAGAAGAGACTTAGGTCCGGAAGAAATGAAGTGGTTAGCCGAGATCAGAGCAGCTATTACAAGTGGTGAAGCAGGACTAGAGGATGTGTCCTCTACCCGAATAGAATGTTCTTATCTCCAAATTATGATGACCTTAGCAACAATGTCTTTCTTGTAAGCAAAATTTATTTCCAGAAAGGCAGCCTTTGTGGGTTGTCTATGTTGGAAGTTAAGGGGTTTCCGGGTCTAAAATTTGGAGGAGCACATAAGGGAATAATTGGAGGCCAATATAGGAGCAGCTCAGCTAGGATTGGGAGCCAAGACAATTACCGCACCCTCCCTTCGAGGACATGGCCAGCTCAACGCTTATAACCTCCCTGGCTGTGTGTGATCATGGGCAAGTGCCTTAGGCCCTCAAAGGCCCAGATGAAAAAGACCTTTAAGATGGGATGCTGTGAGGTTTGAATACTTTATAAAAAGAGGCTCTCATGGCTAAGAGAAGGTGTTGAATACATGACTGTCCCATAAACCAAAAAGAGAAGGTCATTTAGGGCAGGCTGTGGGGTCACTCCTTTGGCTTGAATGGAGCCTGTGAGTTTTAGGATGGGGTAAGGAAAAAGAAGCCTTGTTCTGCATTCAGCCCTTCGAAGTCTGAGCTCAGAGACATCCAGGATCTCAGAAGCGTGGGGTAGGAGCAACTGGGGTCTCTCTTTCCCTTCTCCTAAGGCAGAGATGATTTTTTATACTTCACAGCCCTCTTCCAGAAGTTTCTCCAAAATCATTATCAGGACAGTGGTCCTGGAAAATACTCTTCAGGGAAAAAAACAAAAGAAAAGAGGCTAGAGGGCCAGCAAAGAGTACTTGCCTACCACGGTAGACTAGAGCACAGTGCCTGCCCAGGTCTAGGGCCCCAGAGAGGAGCCTTTCCCAGCCGGGCAGGGGCTGTCCTGGGTGCCTAATTACTGAGTGCACATCTGGAGCAGCTGCACCCACCTGGCCTCGGGCACATTATTCATGAAAACCCTATTTTCATTCCCAGGGCTGTCATAAAAGACTCTGGAGGTAGGATAAAGTCAGGTCTGTGTGTCAGCATTCCTATGTGTGTGAGTATGTGCATCTGTGTGCCTCACATGGAACAACATCAGGCAAATTCAACTTCAAACACGCTGTCAGCCTCATTATCTGCCCATTTCAAGGGAAAGCATTTAGGGCTCAGAATTAGCCAGTTAATTGCATTACTTCTTTGTTCACTTTAGGACAGGAGAAACTATTTGTATGCTATTAAAACATTCCATAGTTCAGAAATTTTAAGAGCTTTTCATTGTCAATTTTATTTCCATCCCAGTTTTACCTCTTGAGCATTCAAATCTGCTAGTATCACATCAACATTATTACACACACACACACACACACACACACACACACAGGTGTCATGCCTAGAAACTGGGCTTCTGCATCTGCAAAATCTGGATAGCTCAACTCTTAGGATCCTTATAAGGATTAATTAATGTACAATGTGTCCAGGGTTTAGCACAATGCCAGGTGAACAGGGAGTATTTAGTAAATAGTAACTATTAATAAGGAAGAGGAGGAGGGTGGGGGAGAGGTGGAAGAAGAGGCAAAGGGGGAGGAGGAAGAAGCCTGCTTTGTTCTCAAGAGAACCAGTCTAGCATGGAGAGTGCGCCTCTGAGTGAATTCTTTTGACTTAGAACAATGTCCATAAAACTGAGGCCACTTGATCCCCTTGGCCTGTAACTCCCTCTTCAATAAGGAACAGAGAATTGGGGCAATTATCTGGCTCATTTCAGGTTCAAACTCCCTTTAGCCTCAAATATCTGGATCTGGTAGGGAAAAGGTCTGGGGAGTGGCAGCATATTCTCATCACGCTTCTTAATGAGCCTTTTCCCTTTGCCAGAGTAGCAAGATCCTGCCTTAGAGAATGAGTAGGAAAGAAATAGGGGCCTCAGGAAGCTGGAACTAAAACAACATCTAAGGTCTTGCTCATTTCCTGGGCAGCCAGGAGGCTTTGGAGCTCTCCATGCATCAGCCTCAGAGATTCCCCAAACAAGTTTTTGACTTTTGCCTAGTGAGAACTTCCATTGCACATTCAACAAACATTTCCTGGGCACCTACTGTGTGCCTAGCAGTGGGCTAAGCTCCAGGGCTCCAGCAGGAGCTGCACCCCACCAGTTGTCAGAGTGCTGACTTTCTGCCAGTGAGAGGTCTCTGCACCCAGAAAGGAGTCCAGGGATCCAGGTCGACCCTGCTGGGCAAGAACTTCTGGCCAATGGCAGCATTGACTTTTCAGGGCCAAAGTCCTGGTGCAGGGACAGAGCCAGAGGGTCTGAGAGCACCCCCTCCCATAGTGTCAGAAAGAGGCCAACTCCACGGTAGGGATGGCCTTGTGGGGGAGGGGCAAATAACTGACTAGAGGCTTCTAACCACACCAATTAACTTCCTTTAATTAGTAAAGTAGGGAACAAATAAGGCATATATTTCTTCTGCTCTGATTAAAAGCATTTAGGTCAGGTGTTCACAGCCAGAATTATTCAGTTTAAGTTGTCCCAAGCAGAAAATTGTTTACTTTTTTCTTTTTATTTTCAGGCAGGTTTCTGAATACTATTAGCCAACTATTGGCTTCTCGTTCCAGCCCAGAACTACTGAGCTGGTAGGTAGTGGTCATGCCAGCTCAGACAGGGGAGCCAGAAATGGGTTGGGGTCTTTCCTGCCCCAAGCCACATTTGCTTGAAATGTGTCGGCAACTGAGGACCAACCAGGCAGGGTTAGCTTTGGAGTGTGTGTGTCTGTGTGGAGGGGGAGGGTGCAATAAACCAGATAATCTCCAGTTCCCTTCATGTGTCTGAATGTGGTCCTAAAAGAAGGAAGTTTATTCATGCCATGGGCCCCAAGGATACCTGGCTTTTATTCTGGAAGATCTAGCTTGGTCAATTCACAGGACCATGGGGAGAAGGCCAGGAAGCTTTTACTGGCTGGGGAGGAAGAGCTACATAAGGCACAACACATGAGGCTGGATGAAAGTAGGAGGTTCCACTCAACCCCTACCCCTTCACCCTGGCTTGTCAGGGGCCACCTGTTGTTTGGCTCCTACAAATAAGTTACAAAATGTTTAGGAACAAATCTTTCCCCTTTCAACCCACCAATTTTGTATCCCCCAGCCTCTAACCTTGGCTAAGCCCTTAGCACCAAGAAGATTTGGAGTCTCTGAGGAAACTGAATAGATTAATAAGGGACACACACAAAAAAAACATTCTATTGCCTGGTCCCCACTTGTCTGGCTCACAGACAGCATTACCTAGGGGGCTGTCTCTGGTTAGCCTTCCTTTCCCAGGAGTTCCAGTATGCTTTTTATTCCCTGGGAGGCTGCCCAAGCCTGACTTCCCTCCAGCAGCCAGTCCCATCCCTAGTCAGTCCAAAATCAGCTTTCCCCAGAGAAGTTCTTTCCACTTACTTGGGTCCCCTTATCCTAGGAAGGGAAGAAAGACTGACCCCCACAGAGAAACCAGACCCCTTTAGAAGTGGTGGGGAGAGGAGTATTGCTGCATGGGTGTTTTTAAAGGTAAAGGTTGACCTGGCAAACACTTAGATATCAGCCACGGGGAGGGGAGGGGAGGAGTGAAGACCTACATTCACTGACCATATCTGGTCTCTGCATTTCCAGCTTTTTTTGATCAACCCAAATAGAAGTTCTTAACCTGGGGTCCAAGAGGTCTGAAACCTCCTGAAATTGTGGGATTTGGTGAGTACCACATAAGTGCATTATTTTTTCTGGGAAGGTAGGACTCAATAGCTTTCATCAGGTTTAAATTATCAGTGAGTGACCCCCCAAAATGTTAAGAACTTTCATCCACCATTCACATACAGATATCACAAATGTGATGCAGAGGGAGGCAACAAAATAGACTTGGGTATCCCACAAGATAAATTAAAAGAGAGGACTAACAATTGTGTGTATCACAAAGTTGGGTGGATACTGTCATCTGGCCTTCCCAGGAGCAATGGACACCTGCTCACAGGTGCTGAGGACTCCAGGACTGAGACAAGGCGGCTCAGAATGCCCGACCTTGTGCACCCTTGTCCACACAGAGGAGCATACAAGGTCTCCGTGTCTCTAATCAAAATGATACAGAGCTTTTCTCTACTGGGGCCTGGATCACTCCTGCCATTTGCTGCCTTGTCCTGAGCTGATCCACACCGAAAGAGAGCCAAAGCTTCAGGGTCCGTTTTCCCCTGCAAATGCCCTCGTTCTAGGGGCGAGGGGTGGGGTATATTTCCCTGGATCTCTAGCTCTCTCAGCTCCAGCCAAGCCTGCGGTGCCGCGTCTAAGACCCGGGAGCCAGACGCCCAGCCAAGGCCTCTCACCCTGACCTTAAAGTTCTCTTGGTCCGGATTGGGCACGGAAAAGGGCGCAAGAGGCAGCTGGACTTGTAGACACAAGAAAAGGGGTCCTCAGAGGTGGCCAGAGAGGAGAATGACAGAGCGAAGCGAAAACGGCCTGACAAGAGGCGGGAGCTGGAGCTGGGCGGGCAGGTGGAGCGGCCAAACCCGCGTGCTGAGAAGGGCCCTAGGGGCTGCCGACACGGCCAGGCGCGTTGCCGGTCCCCATCTTTACCGGGAAGGTACTGCCTCACCAGCGCCCCCTCGTTCTAAACCTCTCATTTACAACTCTTCGGTCTCCCTAGGGCTCTCTGATTAATTAGCCGGTGCGGGAGTATAGAGGTGCCCCTCCGCCGGGGACCTGGCTGGGTTTCGCTAGATCATTAATTGTGGTGAAGAAAGGCGCATCCGGGAGGAGAATCCAAAGCCGGGAAATGGGGGCAAGTGGTGCTGGCGCTGCGGCGGCCTGGAGGGAGAGCTGAGGCCCGGAGACTGGGACCCACTCTCCCCGGGGCGGGCAGTCGGAAGAAGCTGCTTACTCGGAAAGGGCGCCCTGCCCGGCCTCTTCGGTCCCCGCGCGCCGCCAAGTTCCCGCTGGGGCAAGGCGCTGGGTCAGCCGTTCCCTATGCTGGTGGCTGCACAGACCACCCCAGTCCATCCCATCTCCGTCAGACAGCCAGAGCTTTCGAGTACAGGCCCTTGGCATTGCGGCGTCCGAGGGGACACCTGTGTTAATTGCGACCTCCCTTCGCCCCTTAATTGCCGCTTCCGAACGCTTTGGCCGGATTTCAAAACCTCCTTTCTAATTCCTCTGCCAGGTTTCTACTTCTGGGGGGCCAGAGCTCGCTGCTAGGCCCTCCCAGGCTTCCAGGTTTCACCCCCGCGGCTGGGCTGGAGGCAGATGGGGCTGGAGGCGCACGGAGTCCCGAGGTGCCCTGACCCTCCTCGGGAAGACAGCTCTCAGGCTCCGGTTCAGCCACCTCCCTGCCTGGCGACCTTCCTTTCCTGCAGCAGCGGGGAGGCAGTCGCGGAGCAGGCCAGCTACTTGCACAGAGATCTTTACTTTGCGACCAGCCCGGAGGCGAAGGTGCCGACCTCCAGCGAAGCACTTCGGGGTGCGCGCCGTTGGGGACTGCCGCACTGGCCCAGCACAAGGGAACCCTAGACAGGATTTGGGATGTTCTGCGCATTGCTAAAAGCGGCCGGAGTTGGAGACCAAAGGATGCAGCGGTCTCAAACCCCTCACCACACTTCTCCAATCATCCAATCCCCACGCGACCTGGACCCACGGCAATGATGTGGTCTCTCCCTGGAGCGGTGGCGGAGCCGCAAAGCACAGACATCTCAGCCCCCAGGAGTAGCCTCATCCCCTCCGGGCCCACCCAGCCCAGGAGACCGGGTCCCCTGGGGCCAAGAAGGAACGGACTGAGGAAGAGGTAAGAAGTTTACCAAGTAGAAACTTGGATTCTCTCTCTTTCATTGTATTAAAGGATGAGGTCTCTGGATAGTGACTTCTCTCTCTATCAAAGAGTCTGGGGCATTCAAATCAATCCTTGTAGTCTGGGCCTCCTCGGCCTCCGCCATAATTTAAGGAGGAACTTCTCTGGATGGTGGCGGCTGGGGAGTTCATGGTTATTTTTCTTATCATTATTATTTGATGTCCAGTTTATTCTGGACTAAGCCCTCGCCTCTACTCCAGCCGAGACTCAGCCTTACACTAGCCCAGGAGTACTTCAAAAGGGAGGGCTCAGAAGGAGAGGACACAGCCACCCCAAGATGGGCCGGTGGGATGGGGTGGGGGTGCTTTGGCCTTGATGATCCCTGCGTGGTAAAGGCTGTTTGTGATTCCTGTAATGGGCAGAGGAAGGGGATAGAGTAAGGACCGAAAGTGGGCTGAGTGAGGGTGTACACTCAGGCCTCTTCCTGAGGAAAAGTCTTGAGATTTGTGACCAACTTTCAGGTCCCGGTGTCTCCACCCTTTGCTTTTACAGACAGTTGCGGGGTGGGGGGGCACAGCAGGAACATTTCCAATGGGTGATTTCACAGGTGGAGAGCACCTGGTAAGCACCACAGCATCAGCTAAAGAGCAACAAAGCGGAGATCTACATGAACAATCATATTTGGTCTCAGCGTTTTCCAGACACACACTTCTCTGACCAATCCAACTAGAAGTTCTTAACCTGATGTTTAAGGGGTATGGAATCCTCTGAAATTGTGGGATTTTGTGGCTCTACAGGAAAGCCCTAGTCACCTTCTGAGAAGCTCTGGAAGGGGAAGGAAGCAAGGGGAGCCATGGGGAAAGGAGGTAAGAGGCCCCAAACCCTACAATCTAACTCCATAGACACTGAGCTCTAGAGGCCAAGACCTAAACCTCAAGCCGACCCCATCCACACTCTGCCAAGTAGGAGAGTGGAAAGCTGCAGTCCAGGAGACAGATTTTTTCCACTGCTTTCAGCATGGCTCTGGGTGTCTAAACAGATTGCAAAGCTGAGTGTTTTCGGGATTGTTTTCTCTTTCAGCTATTCCTGTTCTTTGTCCCAGAATAGGCTCTGGGGCCCATGAGGCATCCAGGCAGGAGAGGCACCTGGACCTCCAGTCACCTGATCTCACCTCCTCCTGGTGAACAGCCCAAGGTCCCCTGTGGAGCCCAGGTCAGGGCCAAGCCTGCCCTCACCCAAGACCCAGTAAGCAGGACTTGCCCCCAATGCCTTTAGCCCTGAGGATTTCATTTTTCGGTGATCCCAGGCCTGCTGGCCAAACTGCAGACTTCTTCCACATCTGGCCACCTGAATGCCACAGAGATTTTTTCTTCTTCCTATTTTTGAAAACTGCAGAAGCCCACATTCTTAGTCCCTCTTAGAGAAAATGCTACCACTGGATGTTGGGGTTAGGGGCGATTGTGGAATCTAATGACCTCTCAGCCTTGGAGGACAGGGTCTACTATGATCACTTGGTGCTTCCAATCACAGTTCTGGGTGCTTCTTGGGTGGGTCAAATATATCTTCCTTTCTTTATCCCTTCCCTCCAAGCCCATAAAAGTTAGGATTTTTCTCTCTTTCTATGTATGGGAGAAAGAGAGGTCAAAACCCAAGAGTAAGAGAGCAATGAGGGAGGGGAAAACAAGAGAGAAAATTCCAATAGATCAAAATAATCAAACTCTCTTTCTAATCCAGCCGCACTTGAAGCCTAGTGTTTGTTTTAATCAGGCCAGGAAGAGAAGTCAAGGCAGGGTGGGTTGGAGACTAAGTTCCCAACCTAACAGATGCTCCTGTCATAGGACCAGTACCTTCTGGGGCAGTGATATGGCAGAACTGCCAGCCATCTGCTGGGGGTGGAGGTGGGGGTATAGGTCTCCCAATTTTCAGTGTGAAAGTGTGAGGGACTCTTCCTAGGGGCCTCTGAGGTGTCCCACAGTGCCTTGCCTGGGGTTAGGAAAGCCTTTTCTTGCATTTGTTCTGAGGCAGTGTGTTCTTGTATGTGTGTGTTGGGATGGAAGGTCTAAGCCCTGGCAGGGGCCAGACAACTTGCCTCCTGGGGAGCCCAGGGCAATATGGTTGAGAGTGGAAGAAGGCTTCACCCCTCCTGTGCTGGGGTAGTGAGGAGGCCTCTCTGATTCTAGGAGAGGGAGGAGCTGCAGCTCTAAAGGGGGATTTGGAGGGAAGATTATATCAGGAAAAGCCCTGACTCTCTTCCTCTAAGGGCAGGGAAGTACACTGAGAAATGCAAGCTTCCACTCAGGGAACACTTCCTCTCCCTTATGTATCATTGTGCTTCTATTGATTCTAGAAATACAGCTCTGTGCTGTATGTTTCCACATTTAACACATGTGGAATATGGGAAATATATTGTGCACTGTTCTGCTTTGAAAAGGGAGGTATATAGGTGAAAATATGAATTTTCCACCTACTACCTTTATTATTGAGCACAACTAGGAGCACATAATTTCATGAATCCTTTACATGTTTGTACAAATTCTCAATCTTTACAGTGCTTAATATTCTGAGAGGCACAGCTGCCCTGATACAGGATTCCTTCCTGACTCCTGAGGGTTCCTAATTCCTAAGAAACTCCACAATACCCATCATGCAGTCCCATTATGCCTGTTTCTCCACACATGCCTTTTCAAGAGCGATTCATTTTTCTATTGACCCAGTCCCTACAGACTGAGATCCTTTCCCTGCCTTCTGCCCCTTCCCACAAACTGCAGGCCCCCCTACAAAAAAAAAAAAAAAAGCGCACGCACGATTTTTGCGAGTGTGAGTGTCAAGCAAGATGGCGGTGTCTGGCATCCCTTCAGATTCAAAGATACCACTCTCCCAGGCACCAGGCCACCCGAACCCCAGCACAGTCCAGATGGCAAGGAGACCTCTCCTTGCCTCAGTGAAAGGTGGTCACTCCCCCCAGTATTCTGTCCCATCCCTTCCAGGGGGCTGCTAGAGAGCCGGCTGATTTTGCAACTTGGGGGTCGGGGGCTCCTGTCTGGATCCAGAGTTCCAGACTAATTTCTAATTTCCATGGAGAAAGAATAACTGCTAACCCGTTCTGAGGGACCCCTACCCACGAGGCCGCTCAGGGCAACCGACCACTGTCTCTCCAGCTACATTCGCTTGAAATTCGGGTTGTGAGTGGAGACTGGGCTGAGAGGGCCTGAGGCTACGTGGAGCATTCAGCACCTGGCTCCGGGGAGCCCAAGTTGTGAGGAAGGGGGTGGGAGACGACCCTTTGCCCCCTTACACATCCTCGCTTGGGGAGGGAGAGTCGAGTGGGAGCGAAAAGGGAGGCCAACGCGTTGCAGGGGCGCTCCAGGCCCCCACCCCCACCCCCGGGGAGGCTGGATCGGTCTGGAGCTCAAGGTTAACTGGTGGTCCCGGAGAGCTCACGCCCGCCGCGGCCATCAGTCCTCAATGAGCAGCCGGGGATTGCCCGGTCCCGGAGAGGTCTTTCACGCCGGCACTCTTATCTGCATGGTCGCGGTCCCCAGCGGCCAGAGAAAGGGCGGGGAGGGTCTCACCTACCTCTCCAAACCGCACGATCCTCCGCGTGTCTTCTTAAGCTGCGGAAATTCGGGGCTTTAGGTGTAACAGAGTCCAGGGACCGAGGTGACCCGCGCTGGGGTGCTAGGGGCTAGGCGGCTCCAGGTCGCCTTCCCCAGCCCCCACCCCTGTGAGGCCTCTGCTCGCAGCGTCTGGGTCTGGGGCAGCGGCGACGGCCACTGGGGACGCGAAGGGATTCCTGCGTTCTCTGTCCCACAGGCGCCAGAGAACGGGAGGTGTCGGGGCGGGGAGTGGGGCGAGGACAGGGCCCGGGCGGTGGATTGGCGCGGGCAGGCGCCACCTTCCTCCGCGTCCCGGGCGGTGCTCCAGCAAATCTCACCTGCCCCTCCCCTGGGGCCGTCGGATCGCCACGCACATTCCAGGACTGGGCCTTGCGAGCTTCTGAAAGGCCAGAGCCACGAGGAAAGGCACTGAGATGGCTGGCAGAGAGGGTGTGTGTGTGTGTGTGTGTGTGTGTGTGTGTGTGTGTGTGTGTGAGAGAGAGAGAGAGAGAGAGAGAGCGCGCAGACAGACAAGAGAGAAGCCGATCTCAAAAACGCTTCCCAGAGAAGCCGTCAAATGCAGAAATAGACAAAAGAAGTAGGACAGAAAGAAGCCCCAGCTTCTGAAGCGAGCGACAAGTTGTCCTTGGGAGTTGGAAATGTGAGAGGGAGGGGCAAGGCCGGTGGAGTCTGAGAAGGGGAGGGGGCGCATAGATCGCCTCGGCTGGAGGCGACCGATCCCTGTGGAGAGCGCAGAACCCGGAGGAGGAGAGCACAGGACCCACCTCCGTCGTCTTGCCCCTACCCCTACCCCCCCCACACCCCGCCCGAGTTCCTCCCCAGGTTGCAGCCCCTCTGCTCTTGATGCAGCAACGGGGAGACTTCCGCACTCCCTTCATGCTGCCCCACCTGTCTGGGGCTTAGTCCGGCCTGGGGCCAGTACCAGGCTGAAGACTGCCCTCCAACCTGTTCCTTTCTTCTGTTCCCTGGGCCTTAGAAGGGAATCATCCCCTACTGAATGAATAGAAGAGTGAATCCAGGGGGAATGACTTTGGTCAAGGTCAAAGGAAGAGCTTGGAAGTTTCACTTTTCAATTGTGCAGTTTTGGCTTTGGGGTTCCTTGAGTGTCTTGAAACCGCAGGCTCTTCTCTTTATTTCTCTCTGAGACCCAAATAAAAGTTCCAACTTACTTAAAATCAGTCAAATTGGAGATAATTGGAGTTCTAGCCTTCCTGACTCCAAGCTGGCTGGTCTCCAGGAAGTTGTCCTGCCTGCCTGGCCTGAGACCTGACACCTTCCTCCTCCGCCAGCATGTGACCTATTCATATCTAGCCTTTTCCTGCAAATAGTTGTCCAGGAGTGGAATGGGGTGTGTCTGAGATCTGCGCTCTAGGCCCGGTTCCCTCTCTAACTCATGGTGGAACTTCAGCCTGCACGTCCTCCACCTCTTCAGGTCTCAGTTTATTTCCTCTGTGTAATGGAGGAGCAGGCTGGGTGATCTACGTTTTGTCTTTGCATCCTGCTCTGGTTTTCAGGCTCTGGTGAGCTTGTATTGGCAGGGGAAAAAGGGGGGGGGGCATCCAATGGTGATTTTATTCTATAGCTACTTAAACCTGAATATAGAAATATAGTAAAGTTAAGTTTTGCCTCCATGAATGAGTCTATTTTTATTTTCTGTACCTTTTATAGATGCATAGTATAAATGTAGCAAAGGGTGCTAAAGTGTATAGCTCAATGTATTTTTGCATATATACACATGTGTAATCAACACCTAAATAAAGGTATTTCCAGCCTATCAGAAGACTTCCTTATAACTCCTTCTAATCAATAACCTTCTAGTCAATAACACCTCCCCAAATGTAACCCTAATTTTGTCTTCCATCACCATAAATTAGTTTTGTCTATCCTTGAGCTTTATGTAAATGAAGTCATGGTCTGTATTCTTTTGTGTTTGGGTTCATCTGCTCAACATTATGTATGTGGGACTCATCCATGTTGCTGTCTGTAACAGTAGTTCATTCTATTTTATAGCCATATTCCATTTACTGTCATACTCTATTGTATGACTATATCCCCATATACTTATCCTTTCTTCTCTTGGTGGAGATTTGGATTGTTTCCAGTTTGTGGCTATTATGAAAAAGTTGCTATGACCATTGCTATCCATGTCTTTTGATGGACACCTGCACTTAGAGACTCAGGAGTGAAAATGCTGGGTCATAGGATAAAGATGTCTTCATCTTTGCTAGATATTGACAGCTTTCCAAAGTGGTTGTCCAGTTTACACTCCCACCAGCAATGTATGAGATCCAGTTGCTCCATATCCTTTCCATTTTAGTAGTTCTGGTGGGTTTATAATGCTATTGCAATGTGTGTGCAAGCATATGTGAGTTTAAAATTGTGGTAAAAACACAATATAAAACTTACCATCTTAACCATTTTAAGTGTACAGTTCAGTAGTTATTGCTGCACATTTGTGCAACAGATCTCCAGAAGTTTTTCAGCTTGCAAAACTAAAACTCTATAGCCATTGGGCAACAACTCCCCATTCCTCCTTTCCCTCAGCCCTTGGCAATCAGCATTCTACTTTCTGTTTCAATGAATTTGACTACTTTAGATATCTCATATAAATGGAATCATAAAGGATTTGTCTTTTTGTGACTACCTTATTTCACTTAGTATAATGTTCTCAAATTTCATCTGTATTGTAGCATTGACAGGATTTCCTTATTATTTTTACTTTGAGAATACATTTACTAAAGCTGGGGACAGTGAAACAAAGGAAGGGCTCAGGGTAGAAGAAGCAACAGGAGAGAGCCTAGGTGGTGCTCTGCCTTGGCTCTCTAGAAACATTATAAGAAAGAAGTGAGCAATGGTGGAGCTGCTGTTAACACACTGAAAAATCTAGGATAGAAAAAGCAACAGGAGCGAGCCTAGGCAGTACTCTGTTTTGGCTCTCTAGAAATGTTATAGGAAAGAAATGAGCCATGGTGGGGCTGCTGTTAGCTCACTGAAAAGTCAGAGCAAAGGGGGCCTTGGAAACAGGCTTGGGGGTAAGCCCGGGATGAGCTGCCACTGCCCGTTGCTTCCCTGGTTGCAAGTCTCATGGGGACACTTAGAATTTAGGTGAGAAAAGTACAGATGCATGCCTGAGAGTTTAAAAAGGCGTGAGTGTACTCCAGAGAGGGTCCCAGGATTTCCTTATTTTTAAAGACTGAAAAATATTTCATATTTTCTTTATTCATTCATCTGTTGACGGGCATTTGGGTTGCTTCTACCTCGGAGATATTGTCATAATGCTGCCATGAATATGGGTGTGCAAATATCTCTTCAAGATCCTACTTTTAATTCTTTTGTATATATACCCAGAAATAGGATTGCTGGGCCATATAGTATAAAATGATATCTCATTGCGGTTTATTTAAAAATATGTTTTTATTTATTTTAGAGAGAGAGAGAAACGTTGATGAGAGAGAAACATTGATCGTCTGCTTCCTGCACTTCCCCACTGGGGATCGAGCCCAAAACCCTGATCAGGAATCGAACCAGCGACCTCTTGGTCCATGGGACAATGCTCAACAAACTGAGCCACACTGGCTGGGCTCATTGTGGTTTTAATATGCATTTCATTGAAGATTAGTGGAGTTGAGCACCTTTCCATATTGTTATTGGCCTTACAGATGTCCTCCTCTGTGAAAGTTTTTTTTTTCCATTAAAGAATTCACTCTTTCATGCCCGGCCATTGTGGCTCAGTGGATTGAGCATCGTCCCAAGGACTGAGAGGTCCCGCTTGGGTTCCTAGTCAGGGCACATGCCCAGGTTTCTGGCTCGATCCCCAGTAGGGGACATGCAGAAGGCAGCCAATTGATGTTTCTCTGTCACATCGATGTTTCTATCTCTCTCTCTCCCTTCCTCTCTCTCTTAAAAAAAATCAACAAAGAATTCATTCATTCAGAAACCATTAACTACTAGGCACTGGGAATTATAGTGGTGCAGAAGACATAGGCAGTTTCCACCATCAGAGAGTTCACATTCTAAAGGGAAGACATAGAGGAAGCCAGAAGCCACTTTGGAAAGTGTCAGGTAACAAATCCAGGGAGGGAGTTTATTTTAATGGGGAACAGGAGCTTTTAGAGGTCACCCACATTCCTTGCCGCATTCCTTAGTTCTTGAGTTCAGCAAAGAAAGAATTCAGAGTCAAGAACTGTAGTGCAAGAGGAAGTTTATTTAGTATGCAAAAGTACACTTGAAGAGAAGATTCTACTGTGGCAGGCTGCTCAGAGAGCTTCCTTGGCTTTTTAGAAAAGGTCACAGAGGCCCTGACCAGTTTGGCTCAGTGGTTAGAGTATCGGCCTGAGGACCAATGACTCTCGGGTTTGATTCCAGTCTAGAGCATGTACTTCGGTTGGTTGGTCCCTGGCCCCGGTCAGGGTCGTGAAGGAGGCAACCAGTCAATGTGTCCCTCTCACATCAATGTTTCTCTCTCTCCCACTCTCCCACACTATCTGAAGATAAATAGAAAAATATCCTCAGGTGAGGATTAAAAAAATTAAAAAGTCACAGAAGCAGAAGAAGTGAGCCAGCTGGGCTGCATTATTGACTCAGGAAACAAGTTACAGAGACAAAAGAAGGCCCTTTGGAGAGTGGTTCAGGACGTTAGCCCAGGATGAGCTGCCCCTGTCCAATGCTCCCCTGGTTGCAAGTCTCGTGGGGACCCTTAGAGCTTAGGAGAAAGAAAGCAAAGATACACGCCTGAAGAAAGAAGGATGTGAGCATGCTCTAGAGAGTGAGCGTGCATGCACACTGGGTCTTTTGCCTTAAGGGTTCTTATCTGTTTTCTAAAGGCAGAAATTTTAAGGAAGGTCTCAGGGGAGGATCTCAATAGAATATTCATCAGCTTTCCAGGAGTGTCCTTTAACATGGTGATTAACCAAATAAGCATATAGTGTCAGGGTCAGGGTCAGGGTCAGGGTCTCTATTGATTGGTTGGTGCTAGGGTAGAGAGTCATTGGTCATTGCATCTGGTCCTGATGCCAGCCATGGTGTCACTGCTATTTTTTCTGGGCTTGGAGCTGAAACACAACTGAGTCCTAGATGTTAGTTTGACCAAAATTCTGTCTCTGTGGTCAATAGACCTAAGGCTTTGTTCCTAAGATTATTTGATGCTGAACAGTACCTCGTTGTACTGAGGGCTTAATGCTTAAGAGAGTGGTTGTGCAAGGGAGATAGAGGCAGGTGAGTCAGGGTGCTGGATGAGGCCAGTTTGAATCAGCCGTCTGTCTTAGTTTCCCCATTCCACTTGCCAGGGAATTTTCCTGGTTTCTTTTTATCCTGCCTCATTTTCTCAATCTTCAAAGCCTTCGATGGCCATTTAAGTTCCTCTCATGCTTCAAATTTCCTTTTCTTCTTCTTTGGTCTCATCTCTCTGATTCAGCCAGGAAAGTTTCCCTAAATTTAAAGACCCATGTGATTAGATTGGTCCCATCTGAATAATTCAAGATAATCTTCCCATCTCGATGGCCTTAATCATATCTGCAAAGCCCTTTTTGCCTTATAAGGTTTTATTGATTTTTTTTTAAGTATTTGCCTCATTGATTTTTTTTTATTGTTTATACATTTTCTATTTCACTGATTTCAACTCTTAAATTTATTATTTCCTTCCTTCTGCTTACTCTGGGTGTAATTTGCTCCTTTGTTTTTTTTTTTCTAACTTCTTAAGATACAAGCTCAGAACATGTTGGTAGACCTTTCTTCTTAGCTTTCTTCTTTTCTGCCTTAGTTGCATCCACACATTGTGATATATTGCATTATTCAGTTTCATTCCATTCAAAATGTCTCCTAACTTCCTTTGTGAGTCTCATATTTAGAAGTGTGCTGTTTAATTTCCACAAGTTTCGATGACTTGTCAGATCTGTTGTTGTTGATTTTTGCTTTAATTCTGCTTTGGTCAGAAAACATACTTTGTAGAATATCAATCCTTTTATTTATTTATTTATTTTATTTTCACCCGAGGACATTTTTGCATTTATCTTCAGATAGAGCGGGAGGGAGAGAGAGAGGAAGAGAGAGAGAGAAACATCGACGTGTGAGAGACACATCGAGTGGTTGCCACCCACACGACCCCAACTGAGGCCGAGGACAAACCGCAACAGAGGTATGTGCCCTTAGAGGGAACCAAACCTGGGACTCTCTGGTCCACGGGCCGACGCTCTAACTGCTGAGCCAAACTCACCAGGGCAATATCAATCCTTTTAAATTTATTGAGAATTATTTTATTGCCTAGATTATGAGCCAATAATCATATGAAAAAATGATCAAGCCCATTAACAAACCTGGACACATCAAGGAGGCATCTATTACAATTCACCCCTGATGCTGGAATGATAACTGAAATGTGTCATTTCATTTAATTAAATTTGAACTTGTTTAAGTAAGCCATTATGATGCTTTATGAGGCCTACAGCCTGAAGCCAGTAATGGAGGTGAAAGTTCTATTGAATGCCTTGTTCAAGGGCCCAGTGTCATATATTTTTAGAAATGAATGCCCTGGTCACTCTCAATAATGTCTGGAACTCTAAAGAGGATAAAGAGTGTCTTGGTGAGGACTTGTATCATGGCTTTAGTATGTGCAGAGATATGTCTGACCTTGATTTTTATTTTGGGGCATCTGTGAGACAAGAACATTCCAAGAGTTCTTTACTCCAAAGGGGATGACTTTGAATAAGGAGTTGTTGTTGCCATTGGTTGGACCAGACAGCTAGATCATTGGCAATAGCCTGAAAGTCTGAAAAAAAAAAAAAAAGTGCAGATGATGCTAATTGTTGGTCAAAGTATGTTAACTGTTGGTCAGAGTTGCTAAGATGACTACTGACATTTGGCAAATTGTGTGGACCCTTGAGATCTGTCCTTTATCAGAGATGTCTGTTAAGGGTTGAAAGGCACAGATAGAAAGCAAGGCTCATCAGGTGTAACAGTTGCACTGTCATCCTTAAAGTATATGAATTCCCTCTGCTGTTCACTCAGTTGATTTCAAGGGGCCCCCCAAGTAGCCAGGGGATCCGGGAGAGAAATGACCTCCTCCAGAACTGTGGTATTTGGCCAGGAACTGAAGACAGAGGAGGCCACCCCCTCCTTCAAGTGGGATATGCTATGGGACCAGGTTCTGCTCTGTTCTGTAGATATCATTTTCATTTTAGCAAGGAGGCATCTCTGGCCAAGCCGAGTTTGTAGGTGCATTGTTATACAGCAATAGAAAACTGGAATAAATAATAACCAATATTTATTGAGTACGAACCACCATACCATTTTGACTCTTTTGTGGCTATGAGGGTTTTTTCTATGTTTAAATTTACTTTGTTTCTGTGACCCAGGAAAAGGTCAAACATTCTCTAGTTAGGCCTTAGAGTGGTGAACAGCAAGGTCTATGGAGACAGGTAGACCACAGTTTGACTCATGGCTCTGCACTCACTGTGTAACCTCAGGCTTCATAGTCAACTGCTCTGAGCCCCAGTTTCCTTGTCTTTAAAACTCAGGTAATAATTCCTTAAGACAATTACATAAGCTAATTTGTGGAAATAGCCCAACATAATGCCTGTCATGTAGAAAGCCTTCAATAACTGTCATACTTTTTATTAATAACTGATTTGCAACTCAGCTGTTTACTCTCTGTAGACCAACCTGAACCTCAGTTTCTTCATCTGTTGTGTGAATAATAAACAGCTCAGAGTTGTTTTGAAACCTCTCCCAGTGTTTCACACTGTAACACACATACCCTCAGTGTAACAGATCAGGGCACAAACACCAAGGATCACCCAACTTACTGTCATGGCGTTTCCAACACTCTGGAACTTAAACATCCCTATAATGTAGCAGCTCCTGTAATACAACTCAATACATACTCTTGCTCTACCGAGTTCATCAGCATCCAAAATACAGTGTCTGTGTACTCTCAGCTCTGACTCCTTTGCATAACAGTGTTTGAAAGCATGCTGCCCTGAAGTCAGATTGTCCTGTGTTCTAATCCCAGGTCTTCCTCCTCTTAGCTATGTGAACTGGGACAAATTACTTATCCTCTCTAAAATACAAATACAAATTGGGACTAAGTTATGCCTATTAGCTTTCAATGTACCATCACAGAGAAGGCTAACTCCAGCTCCTGAAGTGTATAGGAGAAAAAATTATTGGATAACCAAATTAGATTTTAAAAATAAACTTACTATTTTAAACTAAAGGTCCTGTCATAAAAGAATAAGAGATCTCAGTTCTTCATTTCCAAAAAGGAAGAGGTGAGACTATGGCGTGGAGAATTTAATTTAGACCCAAAATGACATTTTTGGCAGCGTGGGTCGCTCAAAGAAAACTAATGACTAAGAGAGGGGATAGAGGTTGTGAAGTCATATTATTTGGGTCTCAAAACACAAAAGGCAGCTTCACCTGGACAAAATGGCTTGACTGTAGTCTTGGGTAGACAGTGATTTTCAAGTGTTTTTGATCTGTCCCATTTATATTCATATTTATATATCAGGGGGAGAATACTGGGTCATTATAATACATTCTAGTGTTTTTCTGATCTATTGTATATCAAGCTTTACACAGCTTATCAATGAGTCACAACCGCAGTTTGAAAACTCCAGTTTAGATTATTTCTTTCCATCCTTTTCAGTATGAACCAAAGAAGGCACGTTCTCATTTCAACACAAATCTTCCAGAGTTATGTAAATTACAATTCTCCCAAGTAACCAAGAGAAATTTGACTAGAAGTGTCTTGGTATTGCCTGTTGCTTCTCCTTGACAGTAAACCAATAATAATAATAGTAGTAGTAGTAATAATAATAATAATAATAGCATGGTTATGGAGTCTGACCACTTGGATTAAATTTTGGCTTTGCCTCTAGCTGTCTCATCTGCCTGAGTTTTTTTATCTGTATACCAAAAATAATAATAACAACAACAACAATAGTAGTATTTGCCTCTTGGATAAGCAAGGTAAGCAATTAACACAGGACCTGGGACATAGTAAGTGCTCAAAAATGTTGGCAACTATGTTATTTATTACTTTTTAAACTGTCCATGTTGTTTCTTGCAGCGGAGATCTGAAAGTAGCTTAGCCATAAGCAGTGCTAAACTAAGAGAAGAAACACTTGGCAGTAAATAGGCATCTTTGTCGTTACTTGTTGGACCTGCCTTACCGTGGACAGACACTAGAGGGTGATCCACGCTCAGAAAGCCACATGTTTCCAGGCGCAGAGAACTCTGCCAGGGAGTGCTTGGACTGCTTGCCTTGAAACTTTCCCTTGAGTTCGGCGATTTAAAGTAAAGTAGCTGCTGCGTTGGTTCCCAAACTAAGGACTTTGGGAGAATTAGTAAGGGACAGCAAGTGGCTGTATCGAGCAGAAATCTGGCTCCCCCAAACTTTCACCAATTGACTTTCAGCTGAGCTGTGACCTTCCAGAGAACTGGGGCAGTGTCTTACTCATCCATCAACTGCGTGTGTGTGTGTGTGTGTGTGTGTGTGTGTGTGACGGTAAGCACTTTGTAAGTATTATGGAGTGGGACCATCCGATGGGAGCATCTGAGACCTAAATAATTATAAGTACAAAGTGGCAGGTGCTGGTATGTATAGGGGCATTATGGGAGCTCCCAGAGGGCTGGGGGTTGGGGAGGGTCAGTAAAAATGGCTTCCTTAAATTCCAGGCTCCTGGTCCTCTCTAGAGTACAAAGAAAATATCTTTTCTTCCACATCAGGCTTTTGGATAGTTAAAAACAGCTTCCTGCTCTTTTCCTTCACATCCTTCATGTGGAATGACTTCCAGGTTTTTCACCAAGTTGTTCACCAAATTGTAGGAAGGGAAATAAATAGTGTAGCACCTACTGGGTTCAAGCAGCTCATATTATCTCTGGTATACCATTTGATTATGTCTTTATCTGATTTAATTCTCACAAAAATCCTGTGAGGCTAAGGTTATTATCCACATTCTACAGATTAGGGTATGGTGAAGTTTCATAGCTGGCCCAAGGTCACTCCTTTAGGGAGTAGCAGGGACAGTGTTTGAACCCTAATAATCTAGCTTCAAAAAATGCTTCTTAAAATTTTTACTTAAAAAAGAATAACAACCAGCCCTGGCCGGTTTGGCTCAGCAGTTAGAGCGTCGGCCTGCGGTACAGAGAGACCCGGGTTCGGTTCCCGCTAGGGGCATGTGCCTCGGTTGCGATTTGTCCCCGGCCCTGGTTGGTCGTGCAGGTGGCGGCCACTCGATGTGTCCCTTTCACATCGATGTTTCTCTCTCTCTCTCTCTCTCTCTCTCTCTCTCTCTCTTCCTCTCTCTCCCTCCCACTCTGTATGAACAAAAAGTGAAAGGGTGTCCTCAGGTGAGGATAAAAACAAAAAAGAATAACAACCAACGGTGTATAAAGGATGCCAGATACTCTTCTAAGTGTTTTACGTTTATTAAGTCATTTAATGGTCACACACACCCAGCCGTCCTCCTTTTTATTAGTACAAAAGTCTTAATATAAAAAAGTAAAGAGAATAATATAACAAACAGCCATATACTTAGCACCTGGAATGAAAAAAGTAATTAAGATTAAAACTGATATTCTCTAGCCAAAACAATCTTGAAAAAGAACAAAGTTGGAGGACTCACATTTCCCTATTTCAAAAGCTACAGTAATTAAGGCAGTGTGGTCCTGGCATAAGGATAAACATATAGATCAGTGGAATAGAATTAAGTGTCCAGAAATAAACCCATATATCTATGGTCAAAGTGTCAAGACTATTCAATGAGGAATGAATCTTTTTTCAACAATGGTACTGGGACAACTGGATATCCACATGGGAATTCACCCACAAAAGAGTGAATTTGGACCCCTATCATCCAGTATCTAAAAAATTAACTCAAAATGGATCAAAGACCTAACTGTAAGAACTATAAAATTCTTAAAAGAAAACAGGTGTAAATCTTTCCTTGGATTAGGCAACTGATTTTTATATATGACACCAAAACCACAAGAAGTAAAAATAAATTGGACTTCATCAAAATTAAAAACTTTTGTGGTTAAGGCACTATCAAGAACATCAAAAGACAAACCACTGAATGGAAAAATATATTTGCAAATCATAGCTCTGATAAGAGTCTTGTATCCAGAATATATGAAGAGCTCTTACAATTCAACAATAAAAAGACAAATAACATAATTTAAAATTGGACAAATGATTGGAATAGACATTTCTCTATAGAAGATATACAAATGTCAAATAAGCCAATGAAAAGATACTCAACATCATTAGTTTTTAGGAAAATGTAAATCAAAAGCACAGTCAGGTGCTACTTCACACCCACTAACATGGTTATAATAAAAAACACAATAACAGTATCAGCAAGGATGTAGAGAAATTTGGAACCCTCATATCTTTCCAGTGAGAATATGAAATGGTGCAGCCACTGTGGAAACCAGATTGGCAGGTCCTCAAAAAAGTTAAATATAGAGTTACCATAAGACCTAGAAATTCCACTCCTAGGTACATGCCCAAGAGAAATGAAAATATATATTTATATAAAACGTGTACATGAATTTTTATAACAGCATTTTTCATAATAGCCAGAACAATTCAAATATCTATCAACTGGTGAATGGATAAAACAAAGGTATAGTCATGCAATAGAATATTATTCTACCATAAAAAGTAATGGAGTACAGATACATGCTACCACGTGGATGAACCTTGAAAGAAGTGAAAGAATGATAAGTGAAAGAAGCCAGACACAAAAGGCCACATACTGTGAGATTCCATTTGTATTAAATGACCAGATAGGCAAATCCATTGAGATTTGTACTTTCCAGGGGCTAGGGAAAGGGGGCAGTGGTGAGTGACTGCTAATAGGTTCAGGAATTTTGAGGGGATGATGAAAATGTTTTGAAATTAGTGCTGATGGCTGAACACCTTGTGAATATACTACAAACCAGTGAATTGTACACTTTAAAATGGTGAATTTTATGGTATGTGAATTATATCTCAATAAGAAAAGATAGTTCATAAGTTATATGTGTCCAAACACTATACTGTACATGTGAAACTAATATAATATTAAATGTCAACTGTAATTGAAAACATTTTTAAAAGTTAAAAAGGAAAGAACAGATTGAAAAAAAAGATATTCTCCTTATCTCTAGCTTAGTGGTTCTCAAACATTTTAGTCTCAAAACCCCCTCTATATACTTAACAATTACTGAAGTCCCCAGAAAGCTTTTGTTTATATATTTTGTTTTTGTGTATGCATTTATGTTAACTAGCCATTGACATTCACCATGTTTAAACAGAAATTTAAACTGAGAATTTTGAAAAACATTTATTTAATTCATTTAAACTAGCATTAATAAGCTATATACATGTTAACATAAGTAACAGTTTATGAAAAATAACTATATTTTCAAAAAAAATAGTGAGAAGAGTGGCATTGTTTTGCATTTTTGCAAATCTTTTAATGTCTGGCTTAATAGAAGACAGGCAGATTCTCATATCTGCTTCTACATTCAATCTGTTGTTTTGTTTGAAATATATGAAAAAAATCTGATTTCACACAGATATGTAGTTGGGTAAGGAAGGAGCATTTTAGAGCCTTCTCAAATATTTTTCTTTGATACCACACCAAAACCGACAAGTGGTAGTTTCTTTTTTAAATTATCATTTATTTTTATTTTTATTTTGGTAGTTTCTTAAATGTTAGTTGCAATGTGGAATCTGAAACCATATCAATGAACTTTTCATTCTGTTGCATTCAATTCCATTGGTCTATAATATACTTTGAATGGAGACTAGGTTGTTTCCATGTCTTGGCTATTACGAATAATGCTGCAGTACGCATAGGGGCACATATGTCTTTACAAATATATTGTTTCAAATTTTTCGGGTAGATATCCAGAACAGGAATTGCTAGGTCACATAGTAGCTGTATTATTAATTTTTTTGAGGAAACTACATACTGCTTTTCATAATGGCTACACCAATTTACATTCCCACCAGCAGTGTATGAGGGTTCCCTTTTCTCCACGTCCACACCAACACTTGTTGTTTCTTGTCTTGTTGATAATAGCCATTCTGATAGATGTGAGGTGGTATCTCATCGTGGTTTTGATTTATGTTTCTCTTATAGATCGTGAAATTGAGCAGCTTTCCATATATCTCTTGGCTGTCTGTATGATTTCGTGGGAAAAGTATCTGTTCCGGTCCTCTGCCCATTTTTAAATTGTATTGTTTAGGGTTTTTGTTGTTGAGTTGTAAGAGTTCTTTATATATTTTGAACATTAGCCCCTTATTGGGGGTATCATTTGCAAATATCTTCTCCCATTCGGTTGGTTGCCTTTTTGTTTTGTGGTTGGTTTCTTTTGCTCTGCAGATGCTTTTTAGTTTGATGTAGTCCTATGTATTTATTTTGGCTTTTATTTCCCTTGCCTTTGGAGGTGAGTTCACCAAAAAACCCTCTGAGAACAAGGTCCATAAGTTGAATACATATGTTTTCTTCTATGTATTTTATTATTTGAATTAACATAAAAATTTTAAATTACTCTTTAAAGGAAAAAATGGTGTTCCATAGAAAAGCAGTTACTTTAGCTCACAACTCAAGTGTCTTTCCTAAAGATAACCCCTGTCCTTTGGTGCGCAGTAGAAATGCTTTATGTCTACTTCTTATTTCATGTATGCATGAGTTGAGATTTAATAAAACTAACAATCTGTATTGCTTCATCAAGGACATTCTTAAGGGAAACCGGCTTTTGTCTTGTCTTGTGTTTACTGTCAGTGCATGGTGGTGACGAATCCAATGACTACCAGTTCTGTTTGGGGCCACAGCAACTTTATCCACCATTGCTCTTATCCATCCTTGTAAACAGTGTCAACGTCAATGCAGTGAAAAAGACCAATTATGACTTAGTGTTTGATTTCACAGACCCCCTGGAAGAGTCCAGAGCCCAAGGAATCTGTGGGCTGGGCTTTGAGAGCCACTGTTCTAGTCCATTCATTCAGTCAAACATTTTAATGGAGCCCCTGGAGTATGCTAGGTCTCATTCTAGACCCTAGGGACACAGAGGGAAACAAGACAATGCCTTGCATTCCAGAGCGGAGACAGACAATAAATATGTACACACAAATAAACAAGAAATTGCCCTGGCTGATTTGGCTCAGTGGTTGGAGCCGTCGGCCTGTGGACCAGGGAGTCCTGGGTTTGGTTCCTGCTAGGGGCACGTACCAAAAAAAAATAAAACAAAATAAAAATAAATAAACAAGAAATTTTCAGACGATGGTGCCACAAAAGTGAAAGAATATAATTGGGGATGGAGACAATACTAGATAGGTCAGGGAAGACCTCTCTGAGGTGACATTTGAGTGGAGAGCTCATTGATACTGAAAAAGAGACAGTCTTATGGTGTCCTTGTTAAAATGCAGTGCTCAAGAGTGCAAGGGATGTAGGGCATCCCCTCTGGGGCTGCAGGTCACACTTGATTAAGAAGGCATCAATGCACTGGGTTGGAAATAAAAAACCTGGGTTCTGATCCCTCTTTCTATCAAGCTAATCTCTTTACTTCTCTGAGCTTTAAGTTCCAAGAGCCTTATCAAAAATGAGAACAGCAAAAGCTGCCTGGCCCACCTCACAGTTCGAGTGGAGTTCAGATGGCCTAAGGATGCACTGGAAAGTTCTTTATGCTTTGTAAATGTTGAGTGTTGCCTACTCCATCAGGCCCAGCTACCTTCATCTGCAGACAACTGGGCAGCAGGCTCTCTTATGCAAGTTGATCTTGCAAGTGCAAGGTCAACTCAGCCAACCCCACCCCCTCTTTTTCACAGGAATCTTAGTTGAGTCAGAGTTCTTCACTTCCAAATGAGGACTCTTGATTTGAGGAGAATAAGAAAAAAGACCTGATGTCTCATTATTTTCTAAAGGTAATCCTAGTTCGTTGAAATTTTTAAAAATCTTGCCTCCTAAATCAATATATTTGAATTGCTAGCAAGCCTGTCTTTTTTGTTTTTCTCCAAGTCATAGAATAAAATGCCAAGCCCTGTACAGGAGACTAGAGAACCCCCCCCCACTCCATCTCTACCCCCACCCCCATACCTCCCTCCAAATTGCTGCTGGGCTTATCCTCTGTTGTTCCACCAACTTCGAATTATTATGTGAGACATATCTCACATCTCCAGCTTGCTCCTGGCTGTCTGATGTTTGGCTGAATTGCAAAAAAAAAGATCTCCTGCTGATTGTTTCCCCAAGGGGTTCTATTATATTGAGAAATGCACATGGTTATATTAAGACATGCTGTTTACTTTGGTTCTCATAGTGTCTAACTCAGTTCATTTTGCAGAAAGCAAATGGAGGTGCAAGGCCACGGAGAAACTAAAAGCTGAAATACTGACTCTTAAGCAAGGAAACTGGATGGGAATGAGATGAAGTGGGGAGAAGCCCAAGCCCCACACCCGGCACCTGGTGGCCTGAAGAGCGGTGAATACATGCTCTGGCAGGGTTAACCCCTCCAGACCGGATCCGGGGCGGCGCCATGGATGCCAGGAGGAGAAACAAGAAGCAACTTCATTTGGTGACAATTGCCACAAAGTGTCCCCTCGGCTGGAGATCAAGTGGCGTTTGGTTCAGAATTGCTTAATATGTCCCACGCGAGGCTCAGGTTCAGCTCTCAGGGCGTC
Organism: Tadarida brasiliensis; assembly: GCA_030848825.1. Classification (NCBI taxonomy): domain Eukaryota; kingdom Metazoa; phylum Chordata; class Mammalia; order Chiroptera; family Molossidae; genus Tadarida; species Tadarida brasiliensis. The sequence goes on from CM061273.1 coordinate 40,807,868, forward strand.
CCCGCCTGCCCCAGGTGACCGCGAGGCTGGCTGTCCTCAGGTCCCCAAACAGGGTGGGAGACTGCACGACGGGGAAGCCCTGGAGATGCCCAGGGTGGGAGTACACGGCAGGCAAAACCCGCAGCTCTGGTCCCTTCCGGTCAAAGGCTGAGTGAGCGAGAGGGGTGATACGACGTCACCTTATGTGGCCCGAGTGGGCACAGGGATCTTGAGGTGCCACCGCTTCAACGGCCCTCTCTGCCTGTGAGGTGAGCGCCAGTCGGGTGGTCCAGCCGCGGGCAGCCCCGGGCTCCGGGAGCTGGGCCGGTGCCTGCGCCGCTCCGGCGGCCGGCAGGGGTCAGTGTTTGGCCGCAGGTGAGCAGGCGGCAGACGGCTGCTGAATCTGGCTCCTCCGGTTGGGTTTTGTCCCTACTAATCTGTCTGGACTTGTTCACTCGCTATTATCTGTGTTCTCGCCTAGCGAGACCCCCAAATCTTTCCTGGTTCCCCCAGGCTGCCCCTCCCAAATAAAGGTGCCTGCACCCCTCCAGCATACATCACTCCACCTATAGATAATTACTTCTTGGCTTCATGCTACACAGTGGTGCCAAACTGGAAAGAGGACGGGGCTTGGAGTCAGGTTTGGGTTTAGATTCCTGCTCTGTCAATTACCAGCTGTGTGACTTTGGGCAAATCACTTTGCCTCTCTGTGTCAAGTTTCTCATCTTCAAAAATGAGCTAATGACAATAAGAATGCCACGTGCCAAAGGTTTATATGCCATATGCTTTGTATATTATCATCGCAGGGCTTAAAATGAGGAAACTGGCTCTGAGAGATAATTAGCTGCAGGAAGTAGCAGAGCTGGCTTCTGAACCCAGGACTGGCCCTTTCCCCCGAGTTACCCTACCTTGCAGAGCTATGATAAGAATTAAAGTGTGAAATTTTTATTATTATTCTCTTCTGACACTCTGGCCTCGATCCTGGTGGGTGCTGTTTCCTACTATGAAGAGAAGTAGGAGAAGGCATTTTTCAATTGTTAGAAATGTCCCCTGTTAGTGGGCTTGTGAAACTAGCCCACTAGAATACGAGCTCCAGAGGGGTAGGGACCTCATCTATCTTGCTCACTGCTCTGAACCTGATGCTCAACATAGTTCCTGATGCATAATAGATGCACAATAAATATGGAGGAGTATATAAATTTATACACCTCTTAAATTCATTCCGAGACAGATCCTAACATGGAGCCATTTTTCATTCCAACCATTCAATTACCAGGCAAGTGACACTAATTACTAGCTCTAATGGCCATTGTCTAATTTAATTAAAGGGGTTATTGGATCTTCTGAAACTCCTACCACCCTTCCATTACCTAAGTCAAGGGGATTTGATAACAGTCATTTTATTAGTATGTTCACAAGATAAATGAAGTAAACCAGCTTAATGACATTGTGACCAATGACATTGAGAATAAGCTGTGGGAAAATGACAAATGCGATAAAATGAAAATCTCTGAGAAAATGCTGTGGGTGTGTGGCTCCAAATGTCCCACAATGCTCTCACATGTGGCCCCAGGGCTACTGGAACCCTCAGCCTCATCTCCATCCTCACCTTGCTTCAAAACCCATTTGCCCTTGTCCAAAGCATTTTGAAGACCTTGATGCTGTGGTGCTGATCCAGTCAAAGGCCTAAAATACGAAATCCTGGACAGACGTGAATATTGACCAATAGGATGGCAACAACAGGAGAGCAGAGGAAAGGCAGCCTTCTGTTCAAAGCCAGGCATAGGCCCAACAGGGAAACTGGAAAATAAAACAGATGGTCTATACTGACTCTCCCTAAAAGTCCATTTAAAAATTTTTTTTCTTTATTGACATTAGAGAGAGAGAGAAAGGGAGAGGGAGAGAGAGATGGAAACATCGATGAGAGAGAACATCGATTGGCTGCCTCCTGCATGCCCCTCACTGGGGATTTGACCCACAACCTGGGCATGTGTCCTGACCGGGAATCGAACCGGCGACCTCTTGGTGCATGGGTCAATGCTCAGCTACTGAGCCACACCAGCCAGGCTAAAAGTCCATTTTTTAAAAACAGCACCACAGAATAATAAAAATATATGGGACCTTTTTTTTTTTTTGGCAGTGGTGCAGTGGACAGAATCAGCCAACTTCTTGGCTTAGCCTCTCAGCTAGTTTTTTCAACTCTAAACGGCGTTAGTACTCTCTCCTGGTTTTCTTCCTACTTCTGTGAACATTCCTTTTCTTTCAGTTGTGAAGCCTTCTGTTGCTCTCTCCTTAACCTTTGGTAGACTCCATTCTCAGACTTCCATATTTCTCCCCCTACAACCTTTGGTTGGAAAGTGTCATTAAGAAGTCTCACCCATTTATGGATCTAACTGCTACCTATATGGGGTAATTCCCAAATTCATCACCAGTCCTGTCTTCAATGTTCAAAAAACTTAAAAAAAAAAAAAAAAAAAAAAAAAGAACTTTGGGTCAGAGGTCCTTCCTTGACCAATCAACTGTAGCTAGGGAGTGTAGTCTGTATGAATATAGCAGCTACCACAGAACCACAGAGATGGAGTCGGGGAAGAACTTACCAGAGGAAGTCTAGAGTGGAATGCCGGACAGACCACCACTTAGAGCTCCCAGGTCAGGATATTCCTATTTGGATGCCCCTACATGGGTTTCACCATCTTCTCCTGAAAACCTGAATCTCCTCCTGTTCTCCTACCTCAATGAATGCAGTCACCATTCACCAAGTCACCCCAGCTACAGATCTGAGAGTCATTCTAGAATCCTTCCCCTATACCACCAGCCAAATACACACAATTAGTCACCGCATCCCTCTAATTCTATCTTCTAGAAACTTAGCCTCTCCATTTCTACTACTGCTTTCTGAGTTCAGGCTGTCTTCATAGATCACCTAGACAATAGGTTCTTAGCTGGTCTCTCTGCACATCACCTTGCTCCCCCTAATCCACTCTCCTCACTGATGGCCTTTGTTGTCCTAAATGAAATAGATTATTTTCTGATTATATTAAAAATGCATGATTATTTAAAATATAAATCAATACAGAAAAAGAACAAGGAAGAATGTAAGCACTATATGATATTTTACTACCAGGAGATAGCTATGCTATCCTTTTGGTGACTATTCATTTTTGCATTTCTTTATTCCTATTTAAACATATTACATATATTTGATTTATGGGACATGTATATATCATTTATGAGATATGTATATCATAGGCCATATCCTGCCTTGAACACTATGCTCTATAAGTAAGGAGTTGCTTATAGTTTCCTTGCACATACCATATGATTTTTTTCTCATCTCTCTGCCTTTCTCTATGTCCGAAACACCCTGTGTTTGTTTCCTAGTACCACAAATTGGGTGGCTTAACACAAGTTTATTCTCTCACAGTCCTGGAAGCTAGAAGTCAGAAATCAAGGTGTTGGCAGGACCATGATCCTTCCAAAACCTCTAGGAGAGGGTCCTTCCTTGCCTCTTTCAGCTTCTGGTGGCCCCAGGCATTCCTTGGGTTGTGCAGCATAACACTAATCACTGGCTCTGTCTTCACATGGCTGTCTTCCCTGCCTGTGTGTCCCTGTGACTTCACATGGTGTTCACCCTGTGTGTCTGTCACTGTGTCCAAATTTCCCTCTTATAAGGCTGCCAGTGGGTCATATTGGATTAAAGGCCCCACCTTACTCCAGTATGACCTCCTCTTAATTAATCACATCTGCAATGACCCTCTGAGACCCTACTCTGAGGATTAGGACTTCAACTTCCCGTTTTTTCAGGGTGACAGAATTCAACCCATAACATACCCTTTTCCATTTTCTTACATGACCAACTCCTCTTCAGCCTCCATACTTCAATTGAGGCATCATGTTTTCAAGGAAGTTTTCCCTGAAGCCCCTAGGCGAGCCTGTGTTCCTCCACAGCAGTTGTATCAGCATGGCATATTTCATGGGAATTGTCTGTCTATGAATAATTTCCTTTCCTTAAACCAGAACTGCCTGGAGGGGAGGGACTGTATCTTCCCTCCTTAATATGCCCAAGCACTTGTCTCCTATATTAATTAGCTCAAGGCTAAGTGGGCTGGAGAATCAAAGATACAGGGACTTAAGAATATAGGTTTATTTCTCTCCCACATGGCAGTCCTGAGTTGAGCAGTCCAGTCCAGTAAGGACTCTGCCCTCACGCCATCTGAGAACTCTCATTCCTTCCATATTGTTGCTTCACCAATTTAAAAACATTTTCCTCATCTTGAAAGCTGGATAGCAGGCCCATTCCAGCTTGCAGGAAGGAAGAAGAGACTGGAAAAGCACAAGCCAGTGTCTTCAGATTCAGACCCACAGCGGCCCTCCCCACTTCTGTCCACATTCTGTTGGTGAGAACTCAGTCATGCATGGCCACGCTTAGTTGAAAGGGAGTCTGGAAATGTGTCTTCAGTTGAACAGCCATGAATTACTTTACAATTTTATTACAGTTCCACAACCCCCTTATCTGCAAATTCTGAAAAATTGAAAGATTTTTCTGAAGTTCAGCCCAAACTCATTTGATGCCAACATCTGACTTGAAATGACAGAAGGAAGTCACAGAGGCATCTATAGAGACTGGTTATAGTCTCTTTTGAACACACCTAGAAAAAATATTATTGTGTTTTGTTACAGAAGTATCAATATATTCCACCAGGGGAACTGATACTCCGCAGTATATGCAGCATATTATCTTTCTGAAATGGAACAATTCTGAATTTCAAAACTTATCTACAGTATTGAACTTAGACCCAGGCAAGAGGACCCCACTCTCTGGAGGGCTCTGCTCTGCCCTCTTTCAGGTGGCCCTTCCCCACTAGGTGAGGGATCTGTGAGACATAAGGATAGTACCACCTGGAGCCTGGGCATCCCCTCTTTTCTAGATTGTGTCCCAGGTCCACTGGAATGTGCTGTCTAAGTGGCCCAAAGCCTGCACAGGCCTTTTTCTTGAGACTAAGCCTATACAGGCCTCTTTAATACATCTACCTTCCAGACAGAAGCAAATGCCACTGACATATTCACTCTTAAGTCCAAGACTTGACAAAAGGGCAGGTAATGTAGCAGGGACGGATGGAGATTGAGTGTGCAGAGATTTCCATGCATGTGCTCACGAGGCCCCTCAAGGTGGTGGCCCGTTTCAAATCTTAGGGGGAAAGCATTTCGTCTTTTACCATTAAGTAGAATGTTAGTTGGTTTTTATAGACACTAATTATCAAGTTGAGGGTACTCCCTGCTATTCCTATTTTTCTGAGAGGTTTTTCCTTAGTTATTAAATGGGTGTTGAATTTTGCCATCTTCTGATGGCAGCCAGTATTCCTTGGCTTGTGGCCACGTCACTTCAGCCTCTCCTTCCATGGTCACATTGCCTTCTCTTCTGTGTGTCAAATCTCCCTGTGCCTCTCGCTTATAAGATCACTTATGATTTTACTTAGGGCCTACCAGGAGAATCTCCTCATCTCAAAATCCTTATTTAATCACATCTGCAAAGACCCTTTTTTCCCAAATATTTATGGGTTCCAGGATCAGGACCTAATATCTCTGGAGGCCATTGTTCAGCCTACCTCATACTTTGAGCTTTCTGAGCCCTGCCATTGTCTTCCTTCTTTCTCCCAGGAAATAAATGACATGAATGTTAGATCTTTTCTTCCAGTCCCACAGGTCTCTGAGGCTTTGTTCATTTTTTTTCCCCAGTCTATTTTCCCTCTGTTTTTCCAATTGGATAATTTTTATTATTCTGTCTTTAAGTTCACTGGTCTTTTCCTCTGTCCCCTTCATTCTACTGTCTAGCCCATTCACTGAGGGTGTTGTTGTATTTTTTTGGTTATAAAAGTTCCAATTAGTTCTTCTTTATATTTTCTATTAGTTTTCTGAGACTTTCTATGTCTTTGCTTAAACTTCTCTTTTTAAATTCATTTTACGTGTGTTCTTGATTACTCATTGAAGCATTTTTATGATGCCTACTTTAAATCTTTGTCAGGTAATTCTAACATGTCTGTCATCTCAGTGCTGGTATCTATTTACTGGTTTTTTTTTTTTTTTTCTTTGATCAGTTTGAGATCTTCCTGGTTCTTGGTATGATGACTGATTTTTAATTTATACCAAATATTTTCAAATTATATTATGAAACTCTGGATTTACTTAAACCTCCTGCCTTAGCTGGTTTTCACTGACGCTGCTCATATAGGGGAGGGAGGGTGGGCATCCCTGTTTATTTCCAGGTGGAGGTAAAAGTCCAGGTTTTCTACTTGGTCTCCTTTGATACCCAAAGTGGGGTTATTCCTCATTACTGCTGGGCAGAGGTGAGAGTTCTGCCTCCCCCCACCCACAGCCTCCAGTGACTCCATAGTGGGGGTATCCTTGTTATCACTGGGTAATGGTGAAAGTCCTGCCTCTCCTCCAGGCCTCCTCTGACAACACTGTCGTGGAGGGAGGGAAGGGCACCTTAGCACTGCCAAGTGGAGATGACCAGGCTCCCCACGTGTCTTCAGGGATGTTACTGGCCTGCAGGAATGAAAATCCCAGATCCCTACATGGTCTTCTCTGATACCACCCCAGGGGTATGTTGCGGGGTCCCGTTACAGCCTTACTCTCAAAAAAGTGGAAGTCCAGGCTCCTCACTCGGCCTTTGTTAACTTGGATGGGCCACAGTTTGTCCCATGGTGTTTGGCTGGAATAGAGTGGTTATTTTCTAAAATTTTCTGTCTTGCTGGGCTGTCCTTTTCCTGGTCTCTGGCTAATGAGAGCAGGCGTTTAGTTGGGGCTTTTCATTTGTTTGTTTTTCTGCACCCATTGGCTTTTCTGGGTTGCTGCTCCAAGTCTGGGATACATGAAAGAAAAAGAGAACTGAGAGAACTCACCACTGTGTCATCACTGAGGTCCATAGCCAATCTGCCTTCCCTCCACCTTTTAAAGTCTTCTGTCTTCTTACAGATAATGTCTAGGGTTCCAGTTAAACTTAGTAGGAGGAATGGGAAAAAGTACAGCTCCTCCATCTTCTCAGGAGTGGAATTCTTTGCTTTCTTGATATATATCTATATCTATATCTATATCTATATCTATATCTATATCTATATCTATAGATATATAGATATAGATATAGATATAAATGTTTTTATTGATATTTTAGAGAGAGATAGAAACATTGATGTGAGAGAAAAACATCGATCAGCTGCCTCCTGCATGCCCCCCACTGGGGATCTAGCCTGCAACCCAGGCATGTGCCCTGACAGGGAATTGAACAGGGACCTCTCAGTCCATGGAACAATGCTCAGTCCACTGAGCAACACTGGCTAGGCTTTGCTTCCTTGTTTTTAAACCAGCCAAACTCTAGAGGGAGCAAGCAGAGAGCAATTTTATTCTTTCTCATGACTGTCTGTCAATCTGATCTAGGCCTCATTTTTCTTGTGGATGAAATGTCAGGCGGATCCATAGATTTTTTCAGTCACTTCCAGTTATAAACATATGTGTGTATATTCAGATTAACGTCAATACTCTGAACTCTTGTCCAATATAATTTTTTACCTCCCAAAGCCTGGGCCTACCTTAGGGCCCACCTACAGTAGAAAGGGAGGGGGGAGGGGCTCTTAGCTTTTTTACTATTTTCCCACCTTACTCTTACACTCCTCCCTCATTCTCTATGTCATATCTGCCTCTATCAGTGTTGGAATGAAAAAGAGCAAGGAAAAATAGGGACAGAAAAGATCTACATTACCAGTATAGTTTTAATCAGCTGTTGGAGCTCTCTGAGTATGGGCAATGTCCAAAGCCTAACTCTTTCTTTCTTTTTTTCTTTATTGATTTTTAGAGAGAGAGGAAAGGAGAGGGAGAGAGAGATAGAAACATGGATGAGAGAGAACATTGATTGGCCACCTCCTGCATGGCCCCCACTGGGGATTGGGCCTACAACTTGGGCATGTGCTCTGACTGGGAATCAAACCAGCGACCTCTTGGTGCATGGGTCGATGCTCAACCACTGAGCCACACCAGCCGGGCCAAAGCCTAACTCTTTCAATGGGACACTTTTGTGGAGTTTTTAGAGCCCTCCCATATCTGGTTATTATTTAAAATCAGAATACCAATAATTAGGCAACTCTCTTTGTTGGGCTGTGAACCATCCAAGCCCAGTTGTGCATTTCCTTGCCCGTGCTGTTCACTAGCTGCAATGCCTTCTCCTTCCTCCTCTTGCCATATCCTGCCCTTTCTTTAAGGCTCATGTAGCCACTCTTCCTGGAAGCCTCCCATGACTATTTCAACTAGCTTCTTTTTGCAAGCTCCTCCCACCTTTCACTGTCAACTGTTGCTTCATATGGGCTTGTCTTGTCTCTGCAGTGGATACTGTGCACCTTGGGTTAGAGTGGAGAGCACAAGGCTTCGAGTCAGACCATCTGGGTTCAGACTCCAGCTCTAGCACTAAATAGCTACATGACTTTGGGCAGGTTAAGTCTCTTCTCTGAGCCTCAGTCTTCTCATCTGCAAAATGAGGGAAAGAATTACAATGTCACTGGTTGTTCTGAGGGAGATGAAGTAGGAGAGGGAGCTGAGCAGTTTCATGCATGCCTCTGCAGGGCCATTCATCTGGCATCCAGGAAGATAGATATTGCCCATCAGAATATGACCTTCTCAGCATCTTTCTGCCAGGCTCAAATCTCCCAGGGCCATTTGAACAGGGTCATCCCTCTCCCAGCCCAGCCCCTCCCAGAGAGGGGGACAAATCATGCTGATGTGGCAGAACTGGAGATTTGGGCAAAAAGAGTTCATGATTGTGTTCTGCTTCAGCTCAGAGGTGGCTGGGAAAGCTATTCTAAAGCCAAGACAAGCAGTTTCCTGGTAAAAGAAGGCCTTATTTCCTGGACTGGCTCCTCAGCTGGTTATTGAATGACCAATAAAGCAGAGCTTATAAAAATTGACGAGCTTGAGCTTCGTCACTGCCATGGTATCCAAGCACCAGTCAGTCTGGGAATTCATTTGCTGATGGACAAAGGAGGATGTGCTTCAACACACATCTTGAGTGGTGGGGGCAGGGAAAGGATGGGAATAATGCTCTCTAGAGATGCATCTGTGTTCTCTGATGTAAATAGAGGTCATGTCTACACAGACTTCCCCAACCACACTCATTTATCTGGATCTCTTGGACTTCCTGTGTATTTTTCCTTTGCCCTTTGTGAAGCCTTGAAAGGTGTGAGTTACCTAAATGATGATGTTATGTACACAGAGATCTCTTAAAGATGTGCAAGAGTGAAAGATGTGTTTGTTTAATGTCTTATGGCAATCAAGTATGACCATAGGTTCCAAAATTTGAAAGGAAACTAAAATTATAGTCCCCAAACCAGATATTTTCCAGTGTCCAGATGTTCAGTGGCATGTAAACCAAATGTCTGGGGTTCTGTTTTGTTTTGTTTTGTTTCCTTTTCTCAGTTTATATCCAGATGTTGGGTCTAATTGGTCAGAGGCCTAGAGAAGAGATAGAAACTTCACGTATTGAATCCGTTCTCTAGCCTCTCTGGCTCCTCCTTCCTGCTTTCTCTTCACTGCTCCCGCATCCTTCCCCCAACTCCCCTTCATCCTGCACCACTGCAAATTAAGTTCACATCCAGAAACAATGCTATCCTTGGCAGTGGGTCTACATGGGCAGATTGGATATCTCTAAGGAAAAATTATGCTGATCATTCAGAACCATTCCTTCTTCAGAGTAGAGAGTAGAGTGCCTCCCTAGCAGACCTCACAAGAGAGCAAGGTCGGGCCAAGAAGTGTAGCAGGAGGTTCCAGGGGCTGCAGGAAATCAGGGCCAGGAGGTGGAGAGGGATTTCAGAGGAAACGTGTATATCTGATCAGCATCCCAGAGGTCTAGAGTGAAGATGCTCTCAGAAGTTAAGACCTCATCACAGGCAAGAGCAGAGACAAAGAAGAACTAGAGCCTGAGTATAGGACTTTAAATGGGAGAAATATGGCCCAGCTGGTATGGCTTAGTGGTTGAGCATCGACCCATGCACCAAGAAGTCGCCGCTTCGATTCCCAGTCAGGGCACATGCCCAGGTTGTGGGCCAAATCCCCAGTGGGGGGCATACAGAAGGTGGCCAATCGATGTTCTCTCTCATTGATGTTTCTATCTCTCTTTCTCTCCCTTCCACTCTCTCTAAAATCAAAAAAGAAAAAAATTTTAATGTGAGAAATATGTAAAAGAGAGAGATAAAAATCAGGCTCAGAAGGAGGAGGTGACTCACCCAGGTAGTGGGTAACAGAATAGAACATCCTCACTCAACGGGCTTTGATTAGGGAAGATACCCTGGAAAAAAGTCAGAATGTAACTCTCCCTCCCTCCTTTAACAAGATGATATTGAATTCCTCTCTTTTGTAGATATTCTACCAATGAAATGGAAGCAGTCCAGAGTGGGGAAGAGACAGCCTCATTCTGTCTGGAACTGGACATCATCCCCTCATTTCTGGCAGAGTTCATGGGGACACAGCTAAAGTCAAGGTCCAAGTTCTTCCACCACCAACTTTAACTCCTCCCCACCGAGGAAGGGGGGATCTGGAGCCCAGTCTACACCAGACACACCTCTCCAGTTGTTAAGGAACCTGAAACTGGAGGCTGGACTCTCCCCTGGCAACTGGGCCCACTACGAAGAGCAGGACAGATGTGTTCCCGCTGGACGACACTATGCTTGGAGGCTGCACAATTCGGGCTGTCAGGGTTACCTGCCCTTGGGAATTCAGAAGTGGTACTGGGGAGGGCCTGCACACACCTGAAGGGCAGCTAGGACCAAACCTTTGATGAGACTCTGGTTCCCGAACATAGAGCCTCCTCATCTCAGAGTCTAGCAGGCCCCTGACAGCATGGGCTGGTCTCCCCTTCCGTGTGAGCCCTTTGGCAGCCTGGTTTTGGAGTGACCTTCCACACCTGTCCCAGGGACTCTCTCTGCTTCTCTCGGTCTCTGTCTCACTCTTTCCCTTTTTTGTTCTCGCTCACTCTGTCTCCTTTCCTTTTTTAATCTTTTGAAGTCTGATTTCCTTCTTTTTTCTTCTTTGTCTCCTCCATATTTTCCCCTTTTCTTTCTTTATCTCTTCCTATATTTCATATCTCCCCCTTCCTTTTTATATGATCTCCAAAACACAGTTTCTTCTCAGAGATGAGGCATTGGTCCTTAAATCTGTATTGTTAGTGGCCAGTTAAACTTTTCCTGCAAAAGATTTCTGTATTTTTCTAGTTTTTCATTTTTTAAAATTATGTAAGTATATACTATAAATATATAGTACAAACAAAAAGAGCTGCCATTTATTTGATTAAAAAGAAAATAGGAAAATCCCTTTTTCTCTCTCTCCCTCCTTCCCCATATATCAAGTGGAATTTTATCACCATCTGCAGGGGCAGCCCTGCCACCTGCCACAGAGTTGGTGGGCTGATGACAGTTTGTGGATGTCACCTCACAAGTTCAGGGACAGCATTAGGAATAGTCCCTGGTGGCTAAACCCACTTCAGCAACCTTTTTTTTTTTTTTTTTTAATTTTTAAGAGAAATATTCACATGGTTAAAATATATGTATGTATAAAGTGAAAAATATCCCACCCACACTGTCTCCATCTCTCCCATTCTCACCATCACCCCATCCTCTTAGACAAAACCCTTCTGATTAGTCTCTTATATATCCTCCCAGATTGTCTTTATGCAAATGAAAATTACTGTGTTAATATATTCTTATCACCCCTTTTATTTATTTTTACTATGTTTTTATTTATTTTATTTTTTAAAATATGTTTTTATGGATTTTAGAAAGAGGAAGGGACGGGGGAGAGAGAGTAACATCGACAAGAGAAACATCCATCAGCTGCCTCCTGTACGCCCCTTACTGAGGATCGAGCCTGAAACCTGGGCATGTGTCCTGACTGGGAATCGAACCTGTGACCTCTAGGTGCATGGGACGACGCTCAACTAACTGACCCACACCAGCCAGGGCTCCCCCACTTTTTAGACAAAAGGTAGACTACTACAATCCTATTTGATACCTTTTTTTCACTTAACAATAAAACCATAGTTTTATTAATAAATGTTTATTGAGCCCTGGCCGGTTTGGCTCAGCGGTTAGAGCGTCAGCCTGCGGTCCAGAGAGACCCGGGTTCAGTTCCCGCTCAGGGCATGTACTTCGGTTGCAGTTTGTCCCCGGCCCTGGTTGGTCGTGCGGGTGGCAGCCACTCGATGTGTCCCTTTCACGTCAATGTTTCTCTCTCTCTCTTCCTCTCTCTCCCTCCCACTCTATCTGAACAAAAAAATAAATAAAATAAATAAATGTTTATTGAGTAATGACCATGTGCCAGACACCATGCTGAGCACTGTGGGACATACACAGGGGAATGAGACCCAGTCCCCATACTGAAGGATCTTCCAGTCTAGTGAAAGAACCTGGCAGGCTCATCTACAAATAATCACACTGTGTTTTCAAAAACTCTATTGAAACACACACACACACACACACACATACACACACACACACACACACACACACACACACACACACACACACACTGTAAGTACATCAGGAATGATAAGAGCACAGAAGAGCGAGGACACTACATGCATCCTGATGACTCAGGGTCTGAGGGGGATTCTGAGCTGAACTTTGAAAAATGAGTAGGATTCTGAACACACAGTTGGAGAGGAGGGGGTTCCATGTGCTCAAAGATCTAGAGGTGGGAACGTTCCGGCACAGAGGAGGAGTAGAAGGTTGGTGGGGTAGGAGAGGACAGGGGAGCGGAGGTAATGTGTGCATGGGAAGCATAGAGAATGTGGGATCTACCTCCTGGATTCAAGTCCTGGTTCTACCCCCTATTAGCTAGTAGGTTCTTCATCTGTTCAATGGAGATTAAAATTGTTACCGCCCAGCATTGTGACAAGGATTACATGAGGCAACATTAGTGAAAACTCTGTAAACAATTAAGGATGATGCAGTGTGAATTAAGACTGCCAATGTGAATAGGAATTTGGCCTTGTAGGACCTTTAGGGGGACATAATGCAGAGTTTAGGCGTTATTCAGAAGGACAGAGAAGGGAACACTGAAGAGTTTGGAATAAAGAAGTGATTTAAAAGACTGAGAAGAGAAGGAGGGAAGGGTGGTATGACAGGCATTTCATTAAGTACTGTAAGATAGTATTAAAATCTTATCTCTCAGTTACCAATGAAAGGCAACCACATGTCAAATAAACTTTTACTTTATTATGAAAATGATTTACAGTTTTACTTTCGAAAGTGGTTTGAGCCCTGGCCAGGTAGTTCCGTTGGTTAGAGCATCATCCCGACATGTCAAGGTTTTGGGTTCGATCCCCAGTCAGAGCACATACAAGGATCAACCAATGAATGCATAAATAAGGAGAACAACAAATCAATGTTTTTCTCTCTCTAAAATCAATTGATAAATTTTTTTAAAGTGGTTTGAGTTATGTGATGTGTACCTGTATGATGGTGTCTTTGGAATATATCGCTTAACCACTCCTTGTTTGTTTGTTTATTCAACCAACATTTATCCAGCACCTACAAAGAGTTAGGACTCATGACCCTGAAGTCAATCTATGCTACGAGGACTGAGTGAAGAGTTCCACAACCGCTCAGTGTATCCCAGTGTCTCTCTGGAACATCATGGCAGAGAAAGCAAAACTAGAGTCTAAGGGAAGCTGTCCTCTTCCTTGAATCTCAAGGTCAACAATGGTCACATCTTTGTCAGACTTCTAGCTGCCTGCAGCTGGAAGGAATCTTCCATGGCAGTGCTGAGGACCACACAAGAGTCAAATTGAGAGGAAGAAATGATAACATCAAAGTGTGGACCATAAGATTAGCCCAGAGAAGCCCAGGGCAGGAAATTCTCTTGCAGGTAATTGGGACTGAGTGATGTATCATTAGCTGATTCAGTTCTCTGATGGAAGTTTAAGACTAGGGGGGGAAATACCTCATTCCCACTTGGCTCTCTCTCCAGATTCTCCTGCAGCTTTGCAGTTTCCTGCTTTTACAGAAGATATGGACTGAGGTGTGGTATAAGCTGCAGGGCAAACCTCAGCAGCCTCTATACTAAGCCGAGGTGGCACAGATGGCCCACCTCAGCCTAGCCACTAGAAAACCCCTTGGCAACTTGGAGGCAGATTTCTCAGCCCAGAGTCACACTTGCGCCCGAGAGCTATGCCAAAAATGATTCCGGGCCATGAAACATTCAGAGTAAAAATAGTATATGGAGCAGGTTGAGATGCTTCCAAGGAAACCTCAGGTACAAATAAAATGCTTTTATTGGGAAAGGGTTTGCATCGATCAAATCATCTCTGAAATGAAACAACAATAAGTCCCAATCGCTCACACCTGAGTTAAAGGAGCTGCTCCCATGGGGAAACCCTGCTGCTTTGCACATGAATGGAGAACCCTGCGTTTGAGAGCCTTGGCTTAAAAGGAAAGCAGCATTAGGAGAGGACACAGCTGATTCTCAGTTCCAAGACCCAGGAAATAGTTCTACCTGCAAGGCCAAGTAAGCTCCATCTCAGGACAGGCTGGGAAGGAGGCAACTGTGGTTTTAATTGTCACCTACACACACCTTCCACAAAGGTCCCTGACACCAAGGTTTTAGATCTTCCATGCTTCAGACCACATGGCACCAAACACCCAGATAAAAATTTAAGCAGCCAAATTATATCATTTTCTTACAGGCCACTGAAATGTTAAAACAACTGGAAATTTATATGAGTTCATTTTTTTTCTGAATATAATCAAGGGCAGGAGAGACTGAAGAAAATAATCTTGAGTCTTCCGGTGGAGTGTCAGGGACATGGTGTGTGCCCCTCAAATTCCTGGAGGTACAAAACCTTCTAGGGACATAAACCACAAAAGTATGTGAAATCAGCCACCTACATTGTGAAACATCTGAGCTCCCATGGCAATTATGTTAAATACATATTGTTTAAGATAAAAAACTAAACTCAGAAAACTGACTGTTTTGCTATGATCAGCTGACAATGACTCTCCAACCTTACTTCTTGTGGAGATCCCTGCCACCATCATGCCTGAGAAATCAGTTCCCCAACCCCGGGCCCCCACACCAAGCATTTTAGATGAGATATCTACGGACAGGCTGGACTGTGAAGTTACTGTACTTGGTTTAGTCGTGTGGCTAATTCTGGACATGACTATTCAGGCCATTTCCTTAGATCTCCCTTTTACTTGGTCTGGGCACATGCCGGCCTGCATAACACAGAAAGTTCATGGGTAATTCAGCCAGGAAGATCACCTGGAAGACTGGGTGGGGGCAGGAAGCTCTGTGGGGGCATAAAACAGGCTCAACCCTGAGAGATTCCCATAAACTATCTCCCCTCCCCCCATCCAAATAGACCTACTCTCAAAGCTGCGCCAGAAGGAGTTAGAAATAAAAGCCAATGAGAAGAGGCTGCGCTCACCTCCAAAAACAACCACCAAGTTCTGCCTCCAGGGTATTTGTTTAACCTCTCCGTAAAATGGGCAGATTTTTTCCTGCTCCCTGTTCCTCACTGAACCACATGAGATAAAAGATGTGACTGTAGCCCTGGCCAGGTGGCTCAGCTGGTTGGAGCTTTGTCCCACACACCAAAAGTCTGCAGGTTCAATTCCCAGTCAGGGCACATACCTAGGTTGTGGGTTTGATCCCCAGTCGGGGCACATATGGGAGGCAACTGATAAATGTTTTTCTCACATTGATGTTTCTGTCTCTCTCTCCCTTCTTTTCTCTCTAAAAAATCAATTAAAAAAATATATATACTTTAAATATATATATCCAAAAAAAAAGGAGAAACATCTGTAATAAAAATAAATTAATTAATAAAAAATTATATATCCTTGGGAGAGGATTTAAAAAAAAAAAAGATGTGAATGTACACAGGTACTTGGAAAAATGAAAAGCACAATATGAACATAAGATCCATCCAACAGTTGGGACTTGAATCTAACTCATTGACTCCAAGTCCGGTGCTCATTCTACTCCACCACAGCTTCGGAGCATCTAGGTAAGCTGTCTCCAGCCAGGACAGGGCCAGCCAGAGGCAGCAGGTGAAAGCCTGTGAGCTGTATTAACTTGCTGGGATGGAGAGTGTGACCTGGGAAACAAAGGCAGATCCTAATGCTCCCTGGGCTCAGGGTGTAGCTACAGAAATAGCACTGAGTTTCCTTCCTCTTGAATATTAAAATGCCTCATAATGCTCTCTCCATGTCCCAGATTATGACATGAAGCTGGAAATTAGCATTCTGTTCCAACACACTGTGGCACCTTCACTTTGGGGGTTGAAATGATGGTTTTTAATAAGCTAGCTCCAAGCACCTGTCACCAATAATGGAAGTTCTGCCTGGGAAGATAGATCACATCTTGTTAAAAGACTACAGGGCAATAAATTTCCCAAGTCATAACTCAGCTTCCAAATCAAGACTCAGGAGAATCACTTCCATCTTCTAGCACTAACCCCAGGGCCATTGGGCCCTGCTAATCCTGACCATTGACCTCAGTCATAGTTCTTTGCCCTGACTCGCTGCTCTTGCTTTTGGGGGAGTTTGGTGAGATCCACATAGAAATAACTTGCAGATGTGAATGTCCAGGACTGGATCAGTAGAGGAAGGTTACAGGGAGAACCAGAGCCATGCGTTTTTTTGTTTTTTTGTTTTTTGTTTTATCCTCACCCGAGGACATTTTTCCATTTTTTGTTCAGATAGAGTGGGAGGGAGAGAGAGGAAGAGAGAGAGAAAGAGAAACATCGACGTGAAAGGGACACATCGAGTGGCTGCCACCCGCACGACCAACCAGGGCCGGGGACAAACTGCAACCGAGGTACATGCCCTTAGCGGGAACCGAACCCTGGTGTCTCTGGACCGTAGGCCGACGCTCTAACCACTGAGCCAAACCGGCCAGGGCGAGCCATGCGTTTTAATGCTCTGCTATCAGCAAACTCAAATTTCTGCTGTCCCAAGGATCCAGGTCATCAAGACTTCAAAATAAACTCATTATAAAAATTCAAGCAAATATCATTGTATCCATTCATGTCAGATTCTTCATTCTCTTAAATCTGACCACTTACACTAATTCTGGGGAATTGAGACTGGTGCATGAATAATTTGATTTTTATTTATTTGTTCTTTTTATCCTCACCCAATGACATTTTTGCATTTATCTTCAGATAGAGCGGGAGAGAGAGAGGGAAGAAGGGAGAGAGAGAAACATCAATGTGAGAGAGACACATCGACTGG
Source organism: Tadarida brasiliensis (assembly GCA_030848825.1). NCBI lineage: Eukaryota > Metazoa > Chordata > Mammalia > Chiroptera > Molossidae > Tadarida > Tadarida brasiliensis. Next base: position 40,825,120 of record CM061273.1, read on the forward strand.
CTACCACCCACATGACCCCAACCGGGGCCGGGGACAAACTGCAACTGAGGCACGTGCCCTTAGCGGGAACCAAACCAGGGTCTCTCTGGTCCGTGGGCCAACGCTCTAACCGCTGAGCCAAACCGGCCAGGGCTAATTTGATTTCTAAAGACACCACATAGTTAGTAAAGTTAAAAATATGCCTACCCTATAATCCAGAAATTCTATAAGAAATGAGTCAATGTGTCTACCAAAAGACCTGTTCAAGAATATTCATGAGAGCCAAAAACAGAAACAACTCAAATGTCAAGAGGTCAATGGATGAACTAACTGTGATATGTCTATATAATGGGATAGCACAGAGCAACTTAAAAGAATACACTACTGATATACAGCACCACATAGATATATCGCACAGACATTTTGTCAAATGGGATAAACCAGATCCAAAAGAGTATACAGTGTATGATTCTATTTATATGAAGTTCAAGAACAGGCAAAACTAATCCATAGCAATAGAAATCAGACGTGGGACTACATCAAACTAAAAAGCTGCACAGCAAAGAAAACCATCAACCATATAGTGAAAATGCAACCTGCTGAATGGGAGAAAATATTTGCAAGTCATGTATCTGTTAAGGGGCTAATATCCAAAATATATAAAGAACTTATACAACTCAATAGCAAAACAAACAAACGATCCAACTAAAAAATGAGCAGAGATGCTTGGCTAGTGTGGCTCCGTGGTTGAGTGTCAACACATGCACCGAGGGGTCGCAGGTTCGATTCCTTGTCAGGGCACATGCCTGGAGTTGTGGGCTCGATGCCTGGTGGGAGGCATGTAGGAGGCAGCCAATATGATGTTTCTCCCTCATCAATGTTTCTATCTCCCTCTCCCTTCCTCTCTCTAAAAATCAATAAAAAATGAGCAGAGGAACAGAATAGAAATTTCCCAAAGAAGACACACAAATGACCAACAGGTACAAGAAAAGATGTTCTACATTATTAATCATCAGGAAAATACAAATCAAAACCACAAAGAGATAGCACCTCACACCTGTTAGAATGGCTATTGTCAAAAAGGCAAGAAATAATTAGTGTTGGGGAGGACAATTACCCTGTGATTTCTCTTTTATGTGGAATCTAGGAATAAATTTAAAAAATTAAAAACCAAACTCACAGATACAGAGAACAGATTGGTGATTGCCACAGGGGAATGGGGTTGGGAGGGAGAAATAGGGGAACTGTTTTTATTTTTGTTTTTGTTGTTATTTAAATAAGTTGAAATTTAAAGATTCAGAATGGCAATTATCTTTGGACTATTATCCTGGAAAGGGACAGGAGGGAACCTACAGGGGTTCAGGAAGTGTTCTATATCTTGTTCCGAATGGCAGTTTCAGGGGTAAATATTCCTCGAGCCACACATTTAAGGTTAAAATGCACTTTTCTGAATTATATTTTACCTCAAAAACAGGGGGAAAGCTTTTTTATAAAACAGCGACAGTATATTTTTCTGACATACGAAGATGTCTTTGGTGTTTTCCTTCATCAGATATTAAAAATCCAACTGTAACTTGATCTTAGAAAAAGAAGTGCAATGACAATTAACATTTTTAAAATCACAGCTGAATATTGCGCAGTAGTTACAGCAGTTTTTTATCTGGGGCACAACAGGAAGTCACTGTGGTGACAAATAGTTTGAAGGGGTTTTCCCTCCTTCACCATCCCAGGGACTAAGCACATGTCTGGCCAGCACACAGCCCCACACAAGATAGCGCCGGTGAAACCAGACCCAGACACCACTCCACGTTCTCACGGGGCCTCCTCAGACAGCAGCTTCCCCGCAGCCTCCGAGTCCTGCCTGCTACCTTTTAAAGTGAAAAAGTAGATTACAAAATAATCTAAAATGAATCTTTTTCTGAAAAAATTTTTTCACGTTATGTATAAAGCACCCCACTTCTATTTCACTCGAACTGTTAGATAACTCAGCTATTTATATGCTGGCTTGAACTCTTTGTAAACCTCTTCTACCCTATTTTTAGTCCTCTTCTACTCACTAGGAAAATTCAAAGCCACATGAGTGCAACTACAATAGAAAAACCTTCTTTACTTAGCCAGGATTAGCAGTGGGGTGGGAAGAGAAAGGACAGGCTTTTTTTTATTTTTTTTAATAGCATTGCTAACTGTCAAATATTTACTTTTGGTCTCTATGAATCAAAGATAGTATCCTAGCAAGGAGTGAACCCATCAGTTTAGGTTGTTCCTCTCCCCTTCCTCAAGCCCGCCACCTTTTTTCTACATTGTTCTTTTTCTATGTGAACAGATAAAGGCTTGTGGGAACATTAAAATTTGAAAAATAAAGTGCACAACTCTTAAATGCTCAACTTAACAAATTTTTCACATATATACATCAAAACATAGACTATTTCAAGCACCCTTAAAGGTCCCCTTTTGCTCCCTCCCAATCAATACTTGGAAGGGGGAATTTTTAACCTTAAAAAATTGAAGCATTCTATTCTGGGGAGATCCAACTCTCATCTTCCTACCAATCACACTTCAGGGCATAACAATGTTCGCTTTCTCATCTATGAATTATTTTAAAAAGTAAACATGGAAATAATAAAAATATTAGAGCAGTGCTTTTCCAAATGATGGCACACCTGGAGGACTGTATACTATGCGATCATTAAAATTGTGCTTTGGAAGAATATTTAATAACACTGAGAAATGTTCATAATCTAACATTAAAGTAAAAAGCAAAAGACAGCCCTGACCAGGTAGCTCAGTTGGTTGGAGCATTGTCCCATACACCAATAGATTGCAGGATCAATTCCTGCTCAGGGCCCATACCTAGGTTGCAGGCTCCGTCCTGGTCGGGGTATGTATGTTTCTCTTTCCCTTCCTCTCTCTCTCTAAGATCAATAAACATATCCTGGGATGAAGTTATTTTTTTAAGACAAAAATGTTCATGCAGAATCTCAGTTTCGAAATTATATACTGTGCAATGAAAAACAACTGAAGAAAATACAACCTAAGGTTAGCTTTGGTGAATTTTGCAAGGTAGGATATGGGGTAACTTTTATTTTCCTCTTTACAATATTTTAAAATATTTTTGAAATTCTTGACAATGAGACCATGTTACTTTTCTAATCAGGCAGAAAAAAGGTTTTCTTTTTAAATGTGAGGATAGCCTAAATGACCAACATTAGGGAGATGGTTTTCAAAATTACAACTCATTTGGTTGCATAGTATGCATTTTTAAGTGGTGTTTAGAAGACTGCAATAACTTGGGAAATTGCTTATGACATAGTAAATGTATAGTGTATTTTAAAATCAGGATAGAAAACCAAGTTGGAGAGGGGAGAGACAAAAGTAACTCATAACAATGGTTGCAAATTGTGAAACATGAGCATTGGAATAAAGAATGGAAAAAAATTTAAAGAGGGTTGTTTATTCAAAGTTTTAAAAGTATGTGTGTGCTTAAAGCACCATATTCTATTTTCCGTGATCTGGATAAGGTTTTTGTTTGTTTGTTTGTTTGTTTGTTTGTGGGTTTTTTTCAAAGGTCAGGAATGTTGGGTAATTATTTCAATGTGTTTGGTCTGAAGCTTTTGGGTAGCGGTGTAGATGTGGCCTCTTTTATTCTGAATCACATTCCACAGAAACAGGAACAAATATTGTAAACTCTTAACTTTCACAAACGCCAGGACCTAACTAATGCAAAACTACCCAAGTGCCAAGACTAAACACCATTTCTGGAAACCTCGCTCCATGAAACTTTTTCATTTATTTTCCAAATAAACGGCTTCATTCCAATGGAATTATTTGTCCTCTACAGAGATGGAGGTTGGGGCGGAGATGTAGGAATGGAACCGCAGACTAAAATCAAAAAGCCTTCTTGCAGCTTCTGTTCCCCTAAACCCCCCTCCCACTCCCTACGCCCATCCCTCACTCCCCACCTCACACACACAGAAAGTCCCTATTGCTTAGGACCCTCCTGGTTCGGATGACAAGGGTGGCCCCACTTGCCCTAAGATGTGGGCCAGATCCGTGAACTTGACTCAGGCGCCCACACTTTTTTTTTTTTTTTAAAGGCTGGGTTCTTTCCAGGGCCGGAAGCCTATGGATCAAGGTTGGGTAGGAGGGTGAGACAACATACCCCTTTGGTCCAATTCCTGCGGCAGGTAACAACAGCCAAATTGGGGGATGGCGGTGGGGGCGGGTAGAACCTGGAGAGCATTATCCTGACAAGTCTCTCAGGCCTCTTTGCCGGTTTGCCCTTAAGGACCTGCCTCTGGGCATTTTATCCGGTCTCAAATAAGGAAGCCGAGAGCTTTTGGTTGGCTCACCGGGAATGGTGCCTTAGCCGGTCGCTGAGCTGCCCGCCAGGGCTCTTCGCTGGAGCCGAGGCCCCGCGCGCGGACCGTGCCCCGCGCGAGACGCTGAACAGCCTCCGCGTCCCCCGCCCGCCTTGCGCGACCACTGCCCCTTAGACTGGACTTATTGAGCCAGGGGAAGTCCCGAGATCGAGTCCTTGACGCACCCTTGCTCCAGGATCCTGAATTCTTAAAAGAAGTAAACAAAACCACTGATACCATCTCGACGGGCCGCTGGGCGCAGCCTCGCTGTTGGCCAGTCCCTGGAGAGGACGGGCCAGGTTCCCGGCTGGCGGCTCCTCGCTCGGGCCAGCGCGTCCTCGGCCACACACGGCGTGGGCGGGGAGGGGCGGCCCATTTACCAAGTTCAGGTTTCCAGATCCCTGGCAGACTGGGGCTTCGCGGGGCTCGTCCCCGCCGCTGGGATTATTCCGCCGAGGGAGGGGCGCTTATAAAATAGAGGCGACCGCTTCGGGGTGACCTACTCAAATCTCCGTCTGCTTTAGCTGTTGTTCGTTTACTAGTCATGCATTTGTTTAACCTGATCATTTTTTAAAAATAGAGAATTGTACTGCCTATAAATAAGGTATGAAAACATGAATTACGACTGAGTGAAAATGAAAAAGTTACATTATGTTGATCCCGACTAAAATATTAGTCTACCTTGCCGTATGGTTTCAGTAATCGGGTCTTTAAATGGAGACGTGGGGAGTTTGCCGCGGAAGGCAAGGACTCTATTCGTTGATACAGTAGTGCAGGCTTGGGTGGGAGAGGCCCTGCCTCTCGCGTTCCGGATCCTTCCACAACCCACCTCCGCGCCCTTTCCCTCCACCCCGTCCGCGTCCCTGTCCGGTTCCCCGAAAGGTGAAGGAATGTTTATAGCCTGACTCAAGTTCAATAACAAAACCTTGCCTGGAGGGGGAGGGGCAGCGACCAACAAAAATCAACCAGACAAAGACCCGGCTCAGGTCTCAGGCAGGGGCGGCAGGTTGGGCCCACATAGGATCAGGGAGCCCAAGGTATACAGGAGCCCAGGGTACCGATCCTGATCTTCCAGAGCTGTCTTCCTGTTCCGTGGGTCCTGCCCGCACCAACATTCGGTGGGAGTGAGGCTGCCACAGTCTGAATGGGCAAGAGGATGTCTGATCACAGAGCGAGCTTCTCCAGACGTTCAGGACTCGGTGAGAACGCCCCAGTCTTCCTCCCTGCCCAACCAGAACCCAGGACCAGACGTTCTCCCTCTACTACCTACGTTTTCCTGCCCCCTCCCCTGAGTTTTGCTCACACTTTCCCTCCGCGATTTGATCTTCTAAGCATCTTTCTAAGTCCTTCTCCAACAGAGCCTTTTCTGGGAAGCCTTTACATACGTCATGGGTAGGGGGTCTTTCTCACTCCCTGTTCCTCCTTTGTTCCACCTAACAATATCAGAAGTCCCTCAACGTCAGGTCACATCTGAGGAAGCTGCAGACCCAAGATGTGGGTCGGAGGACAGCCAGGGTTGGATGGAAAGGGAGAAGGTATTTCCAGTATCTCCTCCAGCTTCCCACCCCCAATGGAAGGTTTTGCATGCAATATGAGTAGTGGATTGAACTAAATTTCCACTTGTGTTTAATCCTCTGTGTTTGCACTTATGTAAATCTGCCCAAGGCACCCAGAAGGAGCTGGGTCTAGGGAGTTTGAGTGCACCTATGTGACATCAGGTGATGGCCAGGTGTTTGTCAGTGTTTGGAGGGATCTTGTGAGGAGAGGTATGTTGGGGGTAGGGAAGAGGCTGCGGTTCCTATTCTCTTCCGTTGGGGTAGACCCAGGAGCTAAGATGTTAAGAGCTCCTGCTTTGGGGGCTGGCTCTGCCACTTTCTCCTGAGTGACACCATTCAAGTAACTTAGTCTCATTTTTTAAAAATTCTATAACGTGTTTACTCAGTTGCAGGTTTTGTCAATATGAGGCAGTAACTCTGAGAGGGCATGGGCAGGAGCTGGCTGGTTAGGCGAGCCCTAAGTGTGTCTGTAGAATACCTTGCCACCCCAAAACCAGTGAGTTAGCAGTGCCAGTGGCTAAGAACATGGGCATGTGGACCCACGCTACTATTGTGCCAAGCTCTGAACTCCTGTGTACATGTACTAGGGGTGGGCACCCCCTCCAGTTGCTCCTCAGATCCTGGTCCTCACCAAGCTTCTGAAGAGGGCACAGGAATGGGGGGGGGGAGGTAGGGGTTCAGAGATTAAGGTGCATTGATTTATTTTTTTAAAGGGCTAGAGCCTTTTGCTTAAGGGTGAGTTAGTAAATCATCTTTATTATCACTACAGTTAAATTTTGCCCAGTTTTCAAAGTAGATGATTTGTAAAGTACTGTTATACTTTTAAATAAGAATAATAACAATAACAAACAATATTAATTTTGTTTGTGCCAGGACTCCATCCAGAGACAAACATACGGTCATACAGGGGCCTTGCACGGGCGCTTGCTTCCCAACCCGCGTGCTGCGAAGTGCTTTCTTTGTTCCTTTCTGCCTGGGGCTGCGTCCTCTCTGTAGGAACCAACAAGAAGGGGCCCCCACGCTGGGTAGTCTCTAAGAGAGCCTGAGGACAGCCTTTCCCTGACCTACTATAGAGCTGAGGCCTCCAAATTCCTAGGAGGACACCCCCCCCCCAGGACCCCCTGAGGTGGGTAGGAGACTGAGAGAGCTGTAACGCTGGTGGCCTACGGATCAGGTAGTTTACCTTTTAAGGGAGAAACGCATTCTTGGAAGTAGTGAAACAGGCCGGTCTCTGGCCTAGGAAATGGGTGCATAACACTCTTGTTCTCGCTGCAAAGGCCAGGGTCTGTATTCAGTTTGCCTCAAGTCCCCGAGCTCAGCAGGGCTGGCTTGGGGGTGTGGGTGGGGTCAGCCTCCAAGTGGTGCAGGGCTCTGCTCACGCACCTTAGGCTAGAGGAGAAACGACACAAACGCAGCACTGGGTGCCCCCCTCCCAGCAGAGTCTGAGGAGAGGCTTACCAAGAGGGCGTCACAGTCTGAGGCTCCCCACCTCGAGACTGCGAGTCGGGAGAAAACTGTAGTGTCCCCTCTGCAGTGCAGACCGAGGCCTCCTCGCCTCCCTGCCAACTCTGCGTCTCCAGCCGGTCTCCTGGTCACTCTGGCCGCTTGGCCTCCTCCCGCCTTCCCAAGGCCAGAGATGCGCCTCCCCCACCTCATCTTCCTCCCTTTTCCAATAAAGCTTTTAGCAGAGTGGGGTGGGGGCGGCGGAGATGGTCAGTCTGGAACGTCAAGTTCAATGGCAATGCCCCTGATCCTCCCCTCCTCTCTGGGCCCCGGCTAGACGCCTTCTTTCCCTTTCAGTCATTCTGGGTGCGATTGAACTCTTGCTACCCCCTAGCCCTCTCTTATTTTGAGAGCAATTTAGGAAAGGGGGCCAGTGGTGGAACTCGGTCTGCTCCAACCACCCCACCCTCTTTCTACACAGAAATAACCAGTAGCTGAGAGAGGAAGAAAGGTTGGCATCCCCATCGGATGTCTTAAAATCAGGCCCTGGTCTGGGTGGCGGCAGGGGTGGGGGGTCCCACTCGGATGAGAGACTGCGGGCCGCTCCAGTGCTTTATCCCCCCTTTCCCAAAGAGGGACCATTCGGGTGGGTGAGAATATGGTACACATTTCATTCAAAAACAACCGAACCTCCTTTCGCCCCCTCCGCAGTAGTCGCCTCTGCGCTTTGTTTCAAGTTGACGGTAACGTATTCATTTCTTTAATTCAGGATTATAATCCTTGGGGCGAGAGCACAAAGAGTTCCACCCCCTACCCCAAAAAAACTAATTAAAGTGCAGCACCTAGGACCTTAAATAAAATTTTAATGAAGTGGAGGAGATGAGGGCAGCTTGCTTCGCATTGGAGGAGGGGAGCCGGCTCCAGCCCCAGAACTGGGGGACTTGATCAGGGTCTTTTTCCTTCCGCAGGGACAGTTTTTAACCCTGGAACGACTCAGAGTCTGGGTGACCAGGGGGCGGGGTGAGGGTCGGCGGTGCAGATACACTCCCCACCTCGGCCTCCAGAGTTCCAGGTCGGCCAGCAGCGTTGCCAGCATTAGTCAAGGACCCCGGACCCGGAGCCTCGAGTGCGCTCTGCGCTGGGCCACTGCGGGAACCGAGATCGAAAAACGCTTCCGGAGGCCTAGTCTACGCACCTCTCCACTACTACCCCTAATTCTGCCTCTGGAAGCCTAATAAAATCTGTCTGGTTTGGAGGTGGAAGTGATTTCGCTCCTGGAGCCAGCGTAGACGCGACCCACTAGCCTGCTCCCACGTTTGCTGAAGCTCAGCGGAGGAGCCGGTTGGCTCCGAGGGAGGGAGAGGGCGGGGAGCACAGCTCGAGTAAATGACGCCTTGCTGGTGAAAAGACGCCCAGTGGATTTTCCGGAGTGTATTTGTGCACCTGTGCGTGTAAATGTCTGAATGTACCTATTTGTGAAGGTCGCGTTCACAGGTTTCAGTCTGTATGTTTTAGCAAAACCCTCCCTTGTATAGCTTAAAAGGACCCTATTTAAAAGCAAAGCTGCGGGCAAGTAAATATAGATGTGTGCGTTTTGTTGTAATTTAGATATAAATTAGTGAACGAATCTTAAATGGTCGGTCTCGGTGCGGGGCTGAGGCGAGTTATAATTAGCCTCGGGAGTAAAATTGGTGTCTGGTGATTTAAAAAAAAAAAAAAAAGATTTAACACAAAACAATTTTTTTACATGTGTTTTTTGTTGTTGTTCGGGGTCCATACAAGTAAGTCACTCAGACAAACAAAAAAAAGGGAAGCCCACCAAGAATTGTTCTGATGAGGAAGATGACTACTATAATACTCCAGTGGAATGAAGACCTGGTCCGAGGGCCAATGGCGCCGTGGCTTTGCTCCCGGGAGTCCTAACCGCCCTGCTCTTTCTCCATTCGAGATCGGCCGTGCTGCCCTCCTGACTTCCCTCCTGGGTCTCTTGGTATCTGGACCGACACATCTGCCGATACCCTGGCTCAGTTCCAGACGACTCGGGTTCCTCGCGCTCTGCAGGACACGCAGCCCCGAACTCTGCAATCCCGGAGGCTCCCGGCACCATGAAGCCTAAGGCTTGGTTGCGGGTAACAACGGAGCGGATCCTCAGGTTTCCCTGAAATTACGAGCGTCTGACAGAAGGGGGCGCCCTTGTCTTTTTAATCGTCCAAATTTACATTGGTAGTGAAATAAATCCCAAATCTTTTGTTCGTTCTGAAATGATTGCGAGTAAATAACAGAGGAACCCCGAAATTTGAAGTCCCTGATAGTGAAGTGGAGGAAGTCCAGAGTCTCGAGGCCCTAACTCTTTCAGGCCTCTACGTAGGCCATCCAGTTTAGTTCAAGTGGCAACCCCTGTTATGGTCTTTCCCCTCCGAATGTGGAGACTCCACAGCATGGCGCTTCCACACCCTACACACACGCTGGTCATTTGTCCCACACCCTACACACACGCTGGTCTGTGCTGAAGTCTCACCATTTCTCAAGGATAGTGGGTTTGCACGCGGTCTTCTTGAGAAACTGATATTAAAAGCTACTTGCTTGGGACTTCACTTGAAGGGGAAGAAGGGAGGCAGAAAGCAACCTCCTGTGAGCGGGCTTACAGAGGAGCTTAGACTGGACCACGGGGCTTGGATTGATTTTTTTTTTTTAATCACAAAATTGACACACACTGGCCTCGAGTACACACACTCTAAGAGACCCAGGGAGAAAGGGTGACCGCCAGCCTCAGGGCCTTTCCCTCAGCCCCGGCTGCTTTTTGGTAAACAGATGTAGAAGAGTCTGAGTCGCTTCCCAACTCTTTCCTGGGAGAGGAGCCAGGTCTGGAATCTCATCCCACTGCAGGCTGGAAATACCCGGATCTTTCTGCGGCAGCAGCCGTTCTGGGGTGTCCTGGAGAACTATGCTGCTCCAGTTGCTGAGTGACTTGGAAGTGGGTCCGTCCGGTCCTCTCCACTTCACACCTGTGTGCTTGATCGATCGGCGGGAAGCGTATCTTCCTAGATCCCCCCAGCCTGGGCTGCAGGAAAGTCCAGTGCAAACCCGCTGGCTTTGCCGCCGCCAAGGTAGCAAGTCCCACCAGGTACTGTGCCTACGTTGGCGACATCAGGGAGCTGGCACAGAGGCAGAGACTGGGTGTCAGAGTCTCTGGCTCCACGAACAGCCAGTCTGCCCCAGGTTTCTGGAATTCCGCACTATGGGTCTTTGTCTACATGGCCGGGAAAACAGTATTGCATCAACCCACTCTCCACCCACCCGGGATTCAGGATGGGTGGACTGAACCGCCGCAAAGTGAAAAAAAAATGAAGTCTGGCCACTGTCGCCTAGACTGCTGTTCACCATCTTTGGGCTTCTGGTTCTTTCACACACAAAAGGACCTGCTGCATTTCCCACGCCTGAGACCAGCAAGCTCCCTGGGTGTCACAAGAAGGCAAGCAGTGGAAAAATGGGTGGTAAAGGGGCCATTTTCTGTGGGTTTTTTCTCCTGCCCAGCTATACTATAACATGTTTGGGACACGCTTGCCAGTAGGGTAGGATTCTGCTCTCTCCTTCTGTAACTCTTTGTGCCTGGGAGGGACTGAGTTTGAAGGCAACAGATATCTGTTTCCTGGAGCTCCCATGACCTGATTAGGTCACAACCACCAGGAACTTGAGGGAAGATCTGGAAAGTTTGGGGGCAGAAGTGAGAAATGGTGAATTATCCAGTTACTTCCTCAAACTCCATTTCTCTGGAAGGAAAGAGGACAGACCCCAGAGGGCAGCCTGCTGGCTTTATTTTCACACAAGGATAAAATCTAAGAGTTGGGAATTCAACCTATGGGGTGGGCAGGGCAGGGAGAGGCACCCTCCATCCTGCCCAGCCATCATTTAGAAAAATGCTAAATGGGCAACATAGTCACAGGGGTGACACTGCCTTATCTCCTCTTCCCTGCTGGCACTGGGATGAGGGATGGGCTTTGGAAATGGAAGGGGATCCAGAGGAAGCTTCCCTGTCACCATCTCCTTCCAAGTTTATTCATGATCAGTTCATTCCAGGAAAGTAGTTTCTATAGTGCTCCACAGAGCTCAAGATAGAAAGTATAAGACTAATTATACCAACTAGTACTGGTTATGGTGATTATCGCCACTGCCAGGATGAATGATTACGACTGGGACAGGTCCTTTAGGTGATGTCACTCTGGCAGATTAGGCTGTAACTCTGGGCTTCACTGGCTCACTGGGACATATAGGGTACTCAGGTTGTCCCTGAGAAACAGCACAGAAGCCATGGCCTGAAAAAAGTGTCACTCTGGGGGCCCCTCAGCAGAGTCCTGGGCCCCAGCCTGTCCCTGGCAGGTTCCTGGCCTCCCCAGGATACCCCACACCTTCCCCCCCACCTCCCCAGCCAGGGAGCTTCCTCACGGAGTAGCATTAGTCTTGACCTTGGCAAGGACCTTCTTCTCCTTGACCCTGCGATTCTGAAACCAGATGGTAATCTGGCGCTCTGAGAGGCTGGTGGCTGCTGAGATCTTGCGCCTCTTGTCCTTGGTGATGAACTTGTTAGCTGAATATTCTCGCTCCAGCTCACGCAACTGCCCCTTGCTGTAGGGAATGCGCTTCTTGCGGCCTCGGTGGAAGGTGCAGCCTTCTGAAGGGTGCTGAGCACTTGAGTCTGTGAAATGGAAGAGGGAGGAAGAGAAAGACATGTTCGGGCCCCCGTCTAGGCACAGACCCAGGCCCCACAGACTAAGTTATCCTGCAGGAGCACCCAGATCACCCTACAGTCGCACATGTGTTCCCTACTCCCCCAAAGCTACCAGGGACACCTGGGCTTCTGGCTAGTTCTCGGATCACCTCTCAGCCTTGGAAAGAGCAGGCTCCTGTAGGCCACCCTCACCCATCACTGTCCTCACACCTGCAAGTCTACAAACACACCCATTACACACAGCCAGACCTTTGCCCATGATCTCATACATCCACCCTCACATGCATTTCAGATTCTTGGCCACTCTTATAGATTCTACAGGCAAATTCTGTACAGAAGGGAACACGTTTCTGCCCCCACTCTTTACACACACACACACACACACACACACACACACACCAATGCACATACCTAAGTTATGCCTGCAGAAAATCTAAATTTTTCTTGAAAAACTCATCAAAGAGAAAGTGAGGGGTTTATTATTTACTCTACAGAATTTCCAGTATCTCTGTTCCCACCCCCCACACTCACTGAATGTCAAGTTATTTAGCTTTTTCTTTTTCTTTTTCTTTTTTTGGAATTAAACTGGAATCTGCTGGGTAGGGACATCCTGAGCCCAAACCAGCAGCAAAGACAGCCAAACGCAAATATATTGAAAGGCTTGTCGCAAGACCTCTGAGGGATGTGAAGGAGCCTGGTGGCCCACTGGCTGCAGATGGTACCCAGCTCTGGCCCCTCACACTGACCTGGGGTGGGGAGGCTCTACCGAGGCTTTCCAACTACTGGGATCCTCCCTCAGAGTCCTAATAGCCAAAGAGGATCACCAAACTCCTCTTCACCAGCCCCAAGTCTCCCTCCACTTCCTCCCAGGCAAGTACCAGTGGGGTCTGCAACGGCATACTCCGTGCCAAGGGGACCCAGAGTAGTGAATCAATTTACCTGAAAATGCTGTCTTCCAGAAGGAACCCGGTGGGTTCTGTTCTCCCTGGCAACACATCTGGCTGTTCCAGCCACCAGTGAGGGCCCAGGGCTGGTAACTCTCCACCGGCATCAAAGCGTCATGGCGAGGCTCCCCAGGGGCGCCCAGAGTCTGCACCACCGACACATCTAAGTAACTGGCCATAGGCTGGTAGGGTCCCGGGTACCCCGGGTAAAAGGCAAACTCTGTGTGTCGGCTGGGGTACTCCTCCCCGGCCCCCGGAGTCTCTGCGGGATAGGCGGCCAGGGTGGCTGCCTGGGCACAGGGTTTCAGAGAGCTCCGGGACAATCGGCAGGAGTAGTACCCGCCTCCAAAGTAGCCATAAGGCACCGGAGCTGGGGACGCCCCCTGGGGCACCCCAGGGCATGGGTGGCACTGCTTTGGTGGTTCCGCAGAGCCTGGCAGATCCAAGGGGGCATAGTTGACAGCTGGCATCAGCGTAGGCGCCGCCGCTGGGTGGCTGGTCAGTGGGGAGTGGGCGACTAGATTCCGACTCCCTCCCGCTCCCAGCAAGCCTTCGATTTCCTTGGCCCCGTCCAAGGTGGCATAACTGCCCGGCTCCATGGGGCCGAGGGTCGGCTCATGGGGTGCTGAGAGTGAGGGATTCCGGGGGCACCCAGCTCGCTCTCCCCACCCAGGCCCGGGGAATCCAAAGCGTTTTAAATCGCTCGGAGCTCGAAGGGCGCCAGCACCCGCTCGGCCTGGGCGTCTTGACGCAAGAGACGCAGGTGCCCGGGCACTCGCAGCGATTGGCTGCGGCCGGGGAGAGCGGCAATAAAACCTCCTGCGCAGAGATCGCGAAATGCTTTACGCCCCCACCGCCCGCACCGCGCTCCCCTCCCCCTCCCCTCCCCTCCTCCTCTCCTCTTCTCTCTCTCTCTCTCTCTCTCTCTCTCTCTCTCTCTCTCTCTCTCTCTCTCTCTCATTTGAAAACGTGAGAGAAGATAGGAGGTGTCCTTTCGTTGCTTTTCTGGGGGGAGGGGGGAAGGGAGAAGTGGGAGGCGGAGGGAGAGGGGACAAGGAGCTGCCCCCACCTCCGTCGCCTCCTTTCCCTTCCTGGCTCTGTCTCCTGAGCTTTGGCAGGTTTAACGAGAGAATAAAGCTCTCCCTATAAAGTGTCCATCTCGTGGGGGGAAGGGGAGTTGGGGGTGGGGCCGGGAGGCCGGGAGGCCTGGAGGCCTGGAAGGGGAACCTGGGAGTACGCCTGAGCCAGCGGAAGCAAGGCAATAGGAATTAAAGGGCATTTCTGGGAGCCCCTTGCTTTGGGTCCAGGGTGCTACCATCGTAGATGCCCCTCCCATCCTGGATGCGCTATAATAAGCTGCTCCCCGTCCAGGGAAGTGGCCGGGACGCTCCTTCCCCAGGGACCCCAGCTACTGCCCCAGGCGGATCGAAGATCGGGTTGGGGCACAGAAAGGAGGACACCGCACCGAAGAAGGAGATGTGAGATCTGAAGCCTGGGACACAAACAATTTAGACTTAACGGGGAAATGAGGCTTCTAGACCTGGCCTGTGAAAGGGAGTCTGGATTTCCGTTTAAGGGTGGGGAAAGAGGTTTGAGACAAGACACATATAACATGTTTTCAGAGAGAGAGAGAGACAGAGTCAGAGACAGAAAGAGGAGACCCAGGGATGGCAACACAAAGAGGGGAAGAGAGACGTTGAAGGAGGGGATGGGAGAGGATCTTATAAAATCCTGAAGTACTAGTGGGAAAAGAGAATTCCTTCCCCCTTCTCTGAGAACTAAGGAATTTCCTGGAAGTCGGCCTTGGCTAACCGGCCATGACCTAGGAGCCTGGCCTTGTGACGATGCCTCTCTGCCCTGCAGTCCTCCTCCTATGTTCCAAGAGGCCCAGGAAACTCTCCCTGGCGCTGGCATACTTCCACTCCAGCTGAGAGTCCAGAAAGTCCAGGACCCTTATCTGCTTCCTCTGAGCTCTAAATTTTCTTAGAAGGAAAAGGAGTGGGAGAGGGAGCCCCAACCACTGGAGAACTTTCTTGAGGCCTATTGTGCAGTGTAATTCAGAAGACTCAAACTGCTTGTTTCACAAATCTGAGGTTTTCTGTTTCCTTCACTACCCCTCCCAAATCAAATCCTTCTGTGTCCACTTTTTCTAGAGCCCCCAGTTTTTCTGGAAAAGACAGGAACTGTTCCATCTTACACAGGGGTCATGGCAATTATATAGAACAGACCACCCTGAGCTATATGTGGATTCAATCATGCCCACTCACCAACTTGAAGCTGAACTTGAGCCATTTTTTGGGACTGGGCCCATTCAAACTGGAGTTGCAGGACTATAGTGGAGATTATAGATCACCTATAACAAACATTGCTGCCCTGGCCAGGTAGCTCAGTTCGTTAGAGCATCTCCGGATACGCCAAGGTTTCGGGTTCGATCCTCCATCAGGGCACATACAAGAAGCAATCAATGAATGCATAAATAAGTGGAGCAACCAAATCTCTCTCTCTCTCTCTCTCTCTCTCTCTCTCTTAAATAAATAAATAAATAAATAAATAAATAAATAAATAAATAAATAAATAAACATTGCTAATAATTGAAGACACCAAACACGAAATCACCATTAGATTTTATTGTATTTGAAAACAACATGAGAGAAAAGGGAGATGTCTCTTCTATGGGTCTAGGTACTTTTGTTGTAGCACCTTTGCCCTGTAGACATCTTTGCTGCAAATATATTTGCTGCAAACATTTTCACCACACATAACTAATTGGCTATAAGGCGATTTAAAATGTGTGTAGATTCATGGCAATCCTGTGCAAATAACAGATTTTATTTTGTGTATCGTACCTAAGCACTTGTTTTCGTTGTGTGAGAACTGTGGGTTCAACTTTGTGTGCTCAAAGAGAGCCTTCAGCCTGTTTTTCTCCTCCCAATGTACAGGCATACCTTGGAGATATTTTGGATTCAGTTCCAGACCACTGCAATAAAGTGAGTGTCACAATAAAGCAAGTCACACGAATTTTTTGGTTTCCCAGTGAATATAACTTATGTTTACACTCTACCATAGTCTAATAAGTGTGATAGCCTTATGTCTAAAAAAAAAAAGTACATATCTTAATTTAAAAATTCTGAATTGCTAAAAAATACTGACCATCATCTGAGCCTTCAGGGAGTCATAATCTTTTTGCTGGTGGAGGGTCTTATCTTCAATTTGTAAAAAATACAGTATCTTTGAAGTGCAACAAAGCAATAAAATGAGAGTTGCCTGTAGTTTCAAAACAAAAAACCAACTCTTGCGGCAAATTATTGTCTTCTGGAAGAAATGCTAACTATTTTAAGAACACCATCATATCTAGTCATCACTGTACAGACCATTATGGGGGCTAGCTAAGATTTATATATAATATAAAAATGAAAGGAACTGTGAGAAATTCGTCAATGCAGAAATGAAACCAAACTAACAACTAGCTTAAATACGTTGTCTTCAAAGGCAGTTGATTGGTTTGTCAATGGAGAAATGAACACAAACAAACAAACAAAAAATCAAAGTGGCAACCAGTTATTTTATCTTTTTTACAGCCAAATTGCCTTATGGCCAATTAGTTATGTGGCGAAAATGTTTGTGAAAAAAATGCTTTCAGCAAAGATGTTTATGGTGAAAATACAGGACACACTCTTTGATGCTTTCCAGTTTCTAACCATAGCTTCTTGCTTGTCTAGTTATGAAAAGCAGAAATATCACAATTTTTATTTAAAGACAATTTTTTTCCACTGGTTTTTATTTGGTAGATGACAGTACGAGCATGAATAAATCCCTAAATTAAAAACAAATCATAATCATACCCTATGACCCAGCAATTCCATTCCTGGGCATATACCCAACAGAAAATGTTCATGTCCATCAAAAGTCATGTACTAGAATGTCCAAAGCCGCTTTATTCATTATAGCTCAAGAATAGAAACAACCTTAATGTCCATCAATAATTAATGGGTAAATAAATAGTACTATAATTAAAAATTGGAGTACTACACAGCAATAAAAAAAAAAACTCCTGCTACACACAAAATGAATAAATCACAAAGATATGTAGGTGAAAGAAGCCAGACACAAAAGAGTAAATTTTATATGACTCTATTTCTATGCAGTTCAAGAACAGGCAAAATTAGGTTAGAAGAGATTACCCTGGAGAGGAGGGCTCCTGACTGAGAGGTGCCATAAGGAAGCTTTCTGGAAATGTTCTAGATTTCAATCTGCAGGCTAGTTACATGGGTGTGTTCACTTTGTAAAAATTCAAGGTGTATGCTTGATATTTCTGCACTTTACTGTACATCAGTTTTATCTCTGTTTTTAGAAGGAAAAATAATTAAGCACAAAAATTTAAAGATTCATAACAACATTGCTTACCACTGTGCTTTTTGGACACGTGGTGTTCTTATCCATGTCCATGGAAATAAGCAGCTAAGTGCACACAACTCTGTATTGTTGGGGAATGCCCAGATTGTCCTGGAGAAGCTCACCAGCTGTGCTGGAGGCCTCTATGTAAACAGATACATTTCAATACAAATAAAAATCATGGGATTTTTTGGTTTGGGTTTTGTTTTACTCTACAATTTATTTAGCAACTACTAGATCCCAGGGAATGGTTCTGAATGCCATGTTTATTAACATATAAGCATGTGTTCCCATTTCCTGTACCTGAATATGTATGGGCATCTGTGATGTGTCATAGACCTCAACCTGAGTCAGACAAAGTGGGATTAAGTCTCCTCACCTGTAAAAATTATCTGTCTCCTTATGGGCACAATAATTCCTACCTCACAGGAATTCTGTGAAGATTAATTTGAGATTTTGCATATGAAAGCACTTTATAAACTGAATAAATATGAATTACATTTGTGTGTCTGTTTCTAATGAATTACAAGATACTTGCTTTTATTTAAAAAGAAAAACACAGTTGCCCTAAAGATAACAGTCATTTCTTACTTGCCTCTCTCAGCCCTGAATAAGCCTGAGGTTCCCACATAGAGAAACTGAGGCTCAGTGCCCCCAACCCCCAAACCTCCCTGGGGCTCTACGGGAGTTCCAGGCTAAGATCTCAGGACAACCCAGGCACCTGGCCTCCCAGCCTAGGCCGAGTCAGCCCTTCCCCCAGCCCCACAGAATCCTTTGTGTCCTGCTGGGAGCCTCCCCGCAGACCCTCTCAGCCCGCTGAGCCTCCCCCACCCCAGCCCCCTTTACTGACCCAGCCAAACGCGCTGAAAGCCTCAGCTGCTTCTTTACATACCGGCCAGACACCTCCAGGAAGGTCAAGGCCAAGTTGAAAGTTAAGAGTCTTTTACCACCGGGAGCCCATTCAGCGCGGCCCCGCAGACCGCCTGTGACCTTTACAGCCGGGCCTTTGAGCGCGGCCGCCGCGCCCCGGGGGTGCTGGCCACGGGGACTTGGCACCTCCGTGTCAGCTCCCGCCCCGGCCCGGGCAAGCCCGCCGACGAGAGGGAGGGGGCGACAGGCGCCCACCCGCCCCACTTGCGGTATTTGTTAAATTAAGTTTCACTTTTTTGTAAAGCAAAGTGGGCGCCCGGTGACTTCATCCTCCAACTGAACAGTGTATGTGGTCGCGACGACCGAGGCCCTCAGGTTGGTAGTGACAAATAATGAGAATTTACTTGCAGTGGTTACGCTTCTTCTTCTGGAAAGGTGGGGTCTCCGCTGCCCCTCCAGACTGCGGGCCTGGCTGAACTGCTTGGGGTCGCTTCCTTCTCTCCGTTTTATGAACATGGCCTAATTGGGGTGCGCTCTTTCCTGTCTTTTCTCTACCCTTTCTTTCTGTCTGTCTGTTCTCTCATCTGTCTTCATTCTCTTGGTAGCTTTCTTTTCTTTTTTATATTTGTATTTTTCCTTCCTGCCTTTCTTTCCTTCAGTTTTAGTTATCTTGTTTTTCCTGCATTCTTTCTTGATTTGTTTCTTTTTGTCTTTATTGCTTCCTTTCTGTCCCCTCCCACTGCGTTTGCTCTCTCCTGTTTTTTCCTTTCTCCCTTTCTTTCACTTACACCATTTTTCTTTGTTTGCTTTTTCGTCCTCTCATTTTCCTTTCTTTTATTTTCAAATTTCCCCTTCCTTCCCCCTTTTCTTTCTTTCCCTCTCGTCTATCTCTTTAATTTATTTCTATTTCTTTCTCCCTTATCTCCGTTTTACTTTTTACCCCCTTTCCCTCAACATATACACTCAGTTTGCCTTTTCAGCCCTCTCCATTTTCCATTTTCTCAGGAGTCTGGAAAGGGCTTTCTGGGCAGCTGTCTGCAGGGCTGGAGCCTGCCCACCCTCAGAGCTCCTGCTAGTGACCAGAACTTCAAGGCCCAGCTGGGGATGAGAGGCACCAGGGCCCTGCTCCCTGAAATGAAGTCGGACCGGGACTCTCCTGGCTTTAGAGGGAAATCTTTTGGACAAAATGAAAGTGGGGTCTGGGAGCTACAAGAACCAGAGAGTAAAGGCCTGACTGGTCAGGAGGAGGCCACTATCACCTTTGGGCTCTCCCCATCCGGGCAGCCCTGCAACATCCTTGCGATTAGGACTCTCTCAGGACAAACTCAAGTGCTTCAGAGGCTGAGATGTGAGGGAGCCAGCTGCGAAGTTAGAACTGATCAACTGCAGACTCCATCACGGAACAAGTGGACCTACGAAGCAATGAAAAGATGGTCTGCTCAGAGGAGAGGCTACTTCCAACCACACTTCGCTGCTGCCCTCACTATCAATGCCTAGAAACAGGAGGAGCCTTAGCCAAGCCCACCAACTGTGAGTGGGGTCCTGAACAGAGGGAGGGAGTGGGGAGAGGTGGAGAAAATTGAGGGTCACTGAACAGAGACCAAGGGCCCCTGGCCTCTGGTCTTGCAGCTCTGGGCAGGCAAGAGGGCTGCTCCTTGCATGTCATGTGTGCGGTGTGTGGCTGGCAGAGTTGGAAGGCCCACTGACCCCAGAATCCCCTGCCTCCTCTTCTGACCCTGGGCTGTGCTGGGGAGGCCTGGATTGTGCCCCAACCATTAGGAATGCTGGGCCTAAAGGGCTACACTGTAGAGCGCAAGTCTTAGGCAAGGTTTTGTTCTAGCTCGGTGTAATGGGCAAGGTCATTTCCCCTCTCCGTGCCTCCGTTTTCCTATCTGCACTGTGTAAGGAGGGAAATGTTGGACTAGCTGCTCTTTAAGTCCTCCTCAGGGTTCACTTTGAGCAGAAGAGAGGCAGGCAGAAGCAGGGAGTGTTACTGGAGGTTGAGGGTGTCAGTGTGAGGAAGACTGCAGAAGGAGCCACAAAGAGGCCACTAAGCTCACCACTGAGTATTCCATGTGGACCTAGGGTGTGGCACAGTTATTAGGGCTTAAGGGAGCCCAACCCCTTGACCTGGCATCTGTGGGACAACCACCATGAGCTGGCTCAGTTGGGACAGTCAGCCCCAGGGTGTGAACTCCAAAGTACCCATTAAATGGGTCCAAATTGGTGTGAGAAATCACCTCTTCCATGCTCATTCCATAGGTCCTTGAGGAGCCTTCCAGCACTACCCCATCCACCTACATAAACTTGGAAATGGAGAAATGGGTGGGATTCTCAAATGGGACCCACAATCAAGGTCTTTGGGGTTTGTAGCAGCTTCCAGAGTCCTGGAAACTCTATAGCCCCTGAGATCCAGGCTGGCACTCAGGAATGAGGGATATATGAAAAAACCTACCTACAAATTCAAGAAAGCAATTAAAGTTGCTTGCAACTACCACCCCCATCTCCACCTAGTTTTTTCCCCTCAGGGAATGTGGACGTGGGTGATAATTATCCAGATAAATGCTGACTATTCTCAGAGCTGCTCCTATAGACCCTGCTAGAGACAAAGACTGAGTTTTTACTCTTTAAATCAAGAGGAATGTCAGTGCCAAGGCCCTGGTCCCTTTAGTCCCAAACCCACCTACTTGGCCTGAAGTGGAGCTCTCAGTTTGAGGCTTGGAGGAAAGTACACTTTGAGAGATTTGATCTCTTGCTCTGATCCCCTCATTTCCCTTGCTGAGAGGCCTGAGACCATTCCAACGATCCAGAACTTGACCATCTCGTGGCCCACCTCTCCCTTCTCTGTCTCTTCCCCACCCCCACAGCAAAAGGTTTTCCTTTCTCTTCCCACTAAGTTATCTGTTCCAAGAAACAAAGTTGGGAGAGGAGAAAGGCAGACATTTTTTCACACACACACGTACACACACCATCTGCCTTTCTGAATTTCAGCTGTAGCCCGAGATAAACCAGGTTGTTCCTGGTTGCTACCTGAGGACTTTGACCTGGAGGAAAGTCCATCTTAGCTCTAGGCTCCCAAGGTTCTGGACAAGCCATTTACCCCAGATCCCAACACCTTATGAGGCTGGAGGAGTCTGGCCGATCATCTGCAGTCTGTCTACACTGACCCTAAATGTCCAGAGCAGATGTTGGGCCATACACATGGAACCCCTTCATCAAAGTGGGGGTTGAGATTGGAGCAGAGCTCTGGGTTCATAATCTGTCTTGGCTCCGGACTGCTTGGGTTTAAATTAGTACTTCTTCTCCTTCAGCCTCCTCCAGAGGTTTTCTAAGAATGTCCTTCACTTTAAATTAGAAAATCACCCACCAAAAGAAAAATTTTAATATTTGATCTCCATAGAGTCTATAGCTTTATCCATGATTGGAGGGGATTATAGCTGTTATTGGTCCTGGGTGCCAGGACTCTTTCCCCAGAGACATTAAAATCTTTGTTCTCCCCTTGTGTGGGTTATATGGCTGGGGTGGGGCTTGAGAGGAGATTCCCACCTGGGAGGCTACTAACACCAGGGGCTAAGAATCTAGACGCTTAGAAGAATAGAAAAAGTTTCTCCTATGAAATAATTAATTAGGGCTGTCTTTGATTGAGAGGATATATGGGGATCTCCTTTTTTCTCTTCTTCTTTTGAAGAATAGGAAGCCCCAAATTCCCCAGTTACCCAAACCAGTCAATTGGTGTTTGTGGTTGAGAGGATCCTTACAGATCAATTCTAGCCAGCTATGTGCTCAAGTGGCTGGGTGGCAGATACCTAGGGAAATAAGCTACTTTGCCCAAGTCAGAATGAATTGACATCAAGAAACCAATGGTCAGTTCTGTAGTTCCAGCCAGCTCCAAACTGCCATAGTGGGGGGAGGTGGAGGGATGAATAACACAGCATGTAGACAACTATGGCAGCTGGATGCAATGTTGGAACTTCCAGTCATGTTCTGACGGTCCCTCTCCATGCCTTCTCAGGGAAGTCCCAAAAGTCAGGCAGACTGGGACGTGAGTGTGTAGAAGCTCCACAAGTTCAGCTCCATGTCTACCAGGTCCTACAGGGCCAAAGCTTGGTCACAAGGGGACCCCCTCCCAGGCTGCTGGTCTGGCTGCTCCAGTTCCACTAGACAAGGCCACAGCTAGGCTCGAAGTTTCTTATCCCTAAGGTCAGCCTGGGAAGTTCCATAAGAATGGGCCTCAGCTCCAGAGGCCCAGATGGAGGCCTGGAGAAGAGCCCTGGGAAGCAGACCCCGTGCTCTATCCCCTCCAACCCCCTCTATAACCCTAGGATCTGGCACAGGTCCAGCCCAGATCTCCAGCTGTGTGTATGTGTGTGTGTGTGTGTGTGTGTGTGTGTGTGTGTGTGTGTGTGTGTTTGGAGATGATGCAGACAGGGGTTAGGGGTGCTCTCTGACCTGGAATCCTCCAGACCCATCTACCTTCAGGTTCTGCCTCATTTGTCCTCTGCTCGCCTGTCTGCATGGCTTTTCTAGCCTCAGGAATCCTCTGTCCCAGGGGCACAGGTCAAGCCTTGGACCAGGGGAGGCACAAATGGACCATGGACCAGCCCCTCATTCCAGGGCCCTTCTGGCCCGAGATCCGTGCATGTTAGGCGGTCTACGCAGCCCCCTCCAGGTAGGAGAATTCATAGGAACCAAGTGTACCCCAACTACTATCCAGGAACACGAGGGGCGGCCTCAGAACCTTCCCCTTCTGTCCAAACTCTTTCCTTCCCTTCCTTCGGCGTCTGTAAACACCTGGCCGGGCAGAGTTTTCAGTAATGCGACCAAAGACACCGCACCCGGGGGAGGTTTACCGCCGCTCTTGGCTGGCAAAGCGGCCCCCGAGGGCGAGGGCGCGGGTGAGGTCTCTAACCTCAGACAGCGCCGCTGGAGAGTGCGGGAGCTTCCTCCCAGACTTTGCTTCCACACACCCGATACCTCCTCTAGGCTAGCAGGTGCACCCTGCCCTCCAGGGATCCCTCACCCTGAGCGGAGGTTCAACCTCCAGGCGGATGTTCCCGCTGGCCAAAACCCGTTTAGTGCGTCTTCGGGAGGCGCGCTCCCTCCCGCCGACACAGTTCACACTCCCTGCACGCCCCGTTGCCCAGCACCTCGGGGCCAAAGACTCTTACATTCACCAGCTTCTTGGGGCGGCCCATTCAGAGTCCTCAATATCTTAACCGATGTGCCAGGGCCTGTAAGTGTCCTGTAGGTATGTGCCTTTCATTTAATCCTCAGAATGGGGTAGAGGACAGTTGTCACTCCCACCACCCTGTTTCACTTTGGAGCTGTGTCCGTATGAGCAACAAGGGAGCTGTGCCTGGTAATTTTCACCTATAGCAGAATCAACCAAGGCCCTAATTCCTCAGCGCCCGAAAGCCCCGATGCACACCTGCAGCACTGCCGAGAGGAAAGACGTGTGGGGGTCAGTTTGGTGCCAAAACATCTTCCAAATCTGACCTCTCCCAAGAGGAAAAGTTTGGTGAGCCTGAAGACTCTGAAGTTGATTCCATGGGGGTTCTCAAAGGCTTACCCCCCAGAAAGTGAGGGTGAAAGTTGATGAGTGTGTTTGTGTGTGTGTGTGTGTGTGTGTGGTTTGTTTGCTTTTTGGATATGGATCCACAGCTTTATTCATTTGTTTCCTAGTGGCAGATCTCACATATACAGAAAAGTAAACATTAAAAAAGTGTAAAATACACACATACAGAAGAATATAATCCCTTAGACCTATCATTCAGCCTCAACAATAATCCATTTATAACCAATCTTATTTCAATTTTTTCTGAAGTATTTTAAAGCAAATCCCAGACATCATTTCACTTAAAAATACTTCAATTTGAATCTTTAACAGATAAGGACTTTTTATTTTTTTTACTTAAAAAAAAACAAACAAAAAACAGCCTGGCAGGTTTGGCTCAGCAGTTAGAGCATCGCCTGAAGACCAGAGAGTCTGGGGTCCGGTCAAGGACGCCGACCTCCGACCTCCGTTTTGATTCCATCCCCTGCCCTGGTCGGGTCCTGTGGGAGGCGGCCAGTCGATGTGTCTCCCTCACATTGATGTTTCTCTCTCTCTCTCCCACTCTATCTGAAGATAAATGGAAAAATATCCTCGGGTGAGGATTAAAAAAAAAAAAAAAAACAGAACCTCTATGTGATTATCTCACATAACAAAATTAACAATAATGTTTAATTTTCTCAAGAAGTTCTCTCGAAATTGTCTTTTTACAATTAGTTTATTCAAATCATGATCGAAATGAAGTCTACCATTACATTTGGTTGATATGTCTCTTAACTTTTGTATAACCTATAACAGTTCCCTCTTCTCCTTTTTTTCATGTCATTTATTTATTTATTTATTTAAAAACCTGGGTCAACCCAATTCTCAAAGGTATTGATCATCCTCGGAGAATATTACTGCTCTATGTTGGACCAAACAATGTATTCTTACAGGTTCCTTCCCCTCTGTCCACTGCAGCCATCTGTGGGTAGGAGAGGGGCACTGTTCCCTCTGCTCCCCCCCCAAAGAAACTGGAGCTGGGCCCAGCCGAAAGCAGGGCCTCTTACCCACCCCCACCACTTCCTGACTCCCATTGGTTCCCATGTTGCTCTTGGAATGGAGGACCTCCCTCCCTCTTCCACTCCCAGGCAGCCAAGAATGAAATTCTCTGATGAGTCTGTGTATTATCCAGGTTTCAGACAGCTCCAGATCTAAAGGCAAGATTGCTGCCACTGGGGCAAGACTGTCCCACTCCCTCCTTGGAGATGTCCCCAAAGGCCTCCACACTTTCCAAGGGAACCAAAGAGCAGGTTTCCAAGGTGGAGTAGCCAGACCAGCTTTGCCATCTTGTACTCCTTCCTGTTTCTAGAACATTACTGACATGGGGAGCTTGAACTTCTGTCCCTGCTCTGGCCCATTGTGCCAGCTGTTTGATTTTCAGCTCTCTGACCCTCAGTCTCCTCATCTGTAAAATGGAAGTGATCATCTCTGCCCAGCCTTTCACACAGGGCAGTTCTTGGAGACAAAGACGAGGGAAGTGAAGACTCTGTAAAGAGTACAGCACAGCCTTGGCCAGTTTGGCTCAGCGGTTAGAGCATCAGCCCGCCGACCAGAGAGTCTCGGGTTCGGTTCCTGCTAAGGGCACATACCTCGGTTGCAGTTTGTCCCCGGCCCCAACAGGGCCGTGTGGGTGGCAGCCAGTCGATGTGTCTCTCTGACATTGACGTTTCTCTCTCTTTGGTCCATGGGCCGACACTCTAACCGCTGAGCCAAACCAAACCAGCCAGGGCGACATTTCTCTCTCTCTCTCTTCCCTCCTCTCTCCCTCCCGCTCTATCCTCTATCTGAAGATAAATGCAAAAATGAGGATTAAAAAAAATATTTAAGAGTACAGCACATATGTAACCAATACATCGTGTCTCTCATAGTTGGTGGAGTTCCAGGGGAAGGTGGGGGTTTCTGCTGGGGGAAGAGGAACCAGCCTACTACCTTGTTCTGGCCTCATGTCTATGGAGAGACCACCCCCACACACACACACATACACACATATGCTGAACTAAGAACAGACCTGTGCTTGGTGGTGCCCAGACAGAGAATCTGTGACCTCCTGGCATGGAGAAGAGTGCCAGGATGCCCACTTTCCTTTCACAGAAACTGCCAAGGAGCCTGGAGCCAGGGTTTGTGTCTCATCCCTGAACCCCATCCCCACTCCCCTCACCCCTTCCCTCTTCCCAGGGCTCCTAGCTTTGGTGCATCAACCACCCCAAAGCCCCGACTTGTCTTCAAGAGGAACTCCAGGAAACGCTGGCTGGGTCCTGGAGGCAGAAGCTGAAGTGGGTCCAACCCGGTAGCAATAAATTGGCTCTACCCTTCCAAGCTGACCCCAGCGCCCCAGGTCTTTGCTCTCTGGGACCCGGTGAGAAGGAGTCTCCGTGAGCCAGTGCAGAATGCAGCGCAGACATCATTGAAGTCCTCACATTTTTCATTTCCCAACTATACCTAGCTCACACACAGCCTATAAATGTAATAAATTCTTCCCTGTAGAACATGGTTTTAATTAATTATTGGGCCATTCAAAGTAACTCATGTGTGAAACGCAGTTTGCCTTTGTAAACTGAATTGCACGAAATCCATCCTGAGTAAAGGGCTGTTTGTTATCCTCTCCAGAGACTTGCACCAACTTCTGTTTATCCTTGGAAGGTCTTGGGGTGAAATATAGGTGTGACCATAGCTTATAGACAGCTCATTCAGTCGGCTGGGGTATGAACAGACTGAGTCTTGTTTTCTCAACTGCTGATTTTTTTCTTAGAAAATCTAGTGTTTTATATACACACATGCATTTATATATTTTAGTTACTTGTTTTGCAACATCTGCAAAGGACATTTAAGTCATCTCATTGCAGAGTAGAAATTTATGCTGAATTTTGCTTCAGCTGACCTGGCAGCTGTCTCTCCTTCTACTGCTGGGGCCTCTGAAATTCGGTCTTGTCATCCAAGGTTCATGTTCGTCTTACATCACGAGGTCTCTGCTGTGCAGCATGGAATTGCTCTTGTCTGGACTTTATATTCCTTTCTGCCTAACTGAAACGCCCCTCACCTCAGGCCCCATATCTACAAAACAGGCTCCTTCCCAAAATGAGAGCCGGATCCCTGCAGAGCCATTAGCCCTGCAGGGCTGGTTCACAGCATCAAGGAGTGTACATTTTTAAAACCTTTTGGGGATAGTTGTGTGGGCTGGGGACCTGAAGCTGTTCAGTTAAAGAGAATCTGGCGATACAGTGGGGGTTGGGGGGCAGGCTGGGTACTCTGGGCAGTGACATCTGTTTGCCAAGCTCCTTCTCTGAACAAAGGCAGTTCAGAGGGGTAGGGGTGGAAAGGGGGAGAGGGGCAGGGATCCAAGACCAACTTTGAAACCCCCATCCAGGGTTTAACCAGAGAAGGGATAGGAGACTCCGCATTGTGTCTGGGTTCCTGTCCCAGAGGAGAGTGTGGGTCTTTTGGGGGAAGAAGGGAAGGGGAGACTTAAGGAAGAACCTCCCGGGATGGCTTGTTTTGTCTTAGCCTTTTGTCTGGCCTCTGAGTTGGATGCGGAAGGTTCTAACAGGGGGCTCTGTCCTGAGCCAGTTCTAAGCTAAGAAAGGCCTGCTCCAGCTTTTTTTCTTCCTGGTTTTCTTTTCCTTTTGGACTCCTTTAATTTCCTATGTTGATTTGGACACCAGAATTTATTTACTCATTTTTTAGTAAAAGGGAAGCTAGATTCCAAACACCCTGTACCTCCCTCCGGAGCCCAGAACTCTACTCTGGCTGGTCCCCAAAGTCCCCCAGGTCCTACCAAATGGCAGATAAAGTCTGTCTCAGCTTGAATGGTGGCCTGGAGTTTTTTTGTGTGTGTGTTTTTTCCAACTCATGGTCAGGCCAAGGAGATGGCAAACTGAGACAAAATTAAATCCTCTCTTCCCTCTCTGGCTCACTTGAATTTTCAGTTTCAGGAGGAAAGAAATGTTGATGTTGTTTCAGAGTGTGTGGGAATTTAATAAACACAGATGGTAGCAGGTCACCCTGCCCATGAAGACAAATTTATCTACTCCATAAGGTATCCGAAACACTTCCCATAAGCACCGTCTGCACACCGATAGGCCGACAGAACCACAGACAGCAGCTGCATCTTCACACAGATGCTCTGACCTAGCATTTGAATGAGCCAATTAACCAGTGACTGGCTAATTCCTTCACCAGACCTGAGGGACTGAATCCAAAGGAACCCCCTCCACAGAGAAACAAATATAATCTGTGACAGACAGAAGGAGAGATGGGAGCATATGTGGAGAAAAGAAGAGGAATGGAAATTCGAGTTAAAGAAATTAGGGAATTCGGTGCACGCAGAGCAAAGGGGAAGTCCTGGCCAGCTGGACAGAGGGTATCAGGGGCTGGAATCATCCAGAACCCATGTTGACACAGATACAGATCGCCCAGCTCAGCACCTGTCCATGTTGGCTTTCTGATATGCCAAAATAACCAGCCAGCTTGGCCAATTCCAGGAGAAATCAGCCAGAGCCACTGTTTGGCTTTTCTTTGACCAAACAATAGTTGATTGGCTGGAATCTTCACTTTACCTGAGTTGTTAACTCCTGGGGAGTTGGTCATCCTTGCTTTGCCCTTAGCTAGAAGTAGATTCCTCCATCCTTCCCCCTTTCCCGCCCCCGCCATGGGGGAAAAGCCTCTCACCTCCGCTGATTGAATATCGGAAAGTATTCTGGTTTGTTGCTGATAAACAAAACAACCTAGAGTGATCCTGAAGTTTTACTAACTCTAATCTTATCTCCTAGATCAGGTTATAGGCCAGAAGTAGGACCAGAGAGAAACCCACCAACAGTTTTTAAGTCCTGAAAAGCCAATGCGTTTTTGTTTTACTTTTTATTAATTGTCTTATTCTTGGTCATCTCCTCTTACTTGGTGTGACAGAGCCACAACCACATTTAGACCAAGAAAGCTGGAGCTTTGGGGCAAATACCCAGATTCCAAGCCCCTCCCTTCATTTTAGCCACAAAAGTCAAACGGAACCGAACTGGGGGAGGGGCGGCAGAGGAATAAGAATCCAAGGACCCTGCTGGGCTGACAAGGATCTTTCCATCATTTAACAGTTTCTTTGGAGGGGACTGACAATGGGTAGCAGAATCCCCAGGAAGAGAGAGAAAGGAGGAAAGGGAGGAAATTGCTGTTGGGGATAAATCCAGTTAGTTTATAATTCCTGTGATGTTTGAACCACTTCAGCCTCTGCGAGGCTGCTCCTGGAGGAGGCACCAGCAGCCTGGGAAGTTGGCTTGCCTGTTCTCAAGTCAGAGACCTGCTCCCCAGGGCTCTTTGTGGGGCTCCTGGAAGGTGCGATCTCCTTGTCCCTCGGCACTCCCTCTCCTAGCGCAGATGTTCCTCAGCCCCATCTTGAGCCACCCGTACCCGTCTGTTTCTCTCCAGACATATTATTCTCCAAGCTTGCCAAGGATCCTTCCGACCAAGAAACTATCCACACAATCTCCTTTGTAACCCAATTTCAGCACATCTCTTTAATCTTTCTTTGCCTCGGTTGCCTTATCTTTTTTAGCGAGGGGAGACTCAGAAAACAGCCGAGACGCCAGAGGCAGGAAAGGGAGGATTTGGGCAAAGCCGTGGGCAGGGGCTTAACCCCAGACCTATGTTTCTCCTGCACGAGTTGGAGTCTGTTGCTGGTCGCTCCAGGGACACCCACAGCAAGCGCCCAGAGTCACCCTAACCGAAATGGGTGGGAGCAGTGGACCCACGGAGAACAGCCGGCTACTTTGGCCCCACATTTTCCCCTGGTGCCACCAGCTCAGCGCAGGGAGCGTGAAAACCTCAGGCCCCACCGGCTAGCTCACCAAATCCCGGGATAACCTGCACAGTGGGCCGACCGTGTTGTGAATAATGCGCGGGAGCCTGCCCCACCCGGGGAGATTGCCCGATCAGGCCACAGTTGGGGAGGCGGGGGACGAGAAGCCCCCGAATGTGGGCCCTCAATTCTCGCCTTGGCACGGGGAGGCCGCAGAGGGCCACTGAGAGGCGCAGAGGCAGGCATATCCCTCAGGGAGCATTAATTCCCATCAGCGGTAGGGTGCATGCTACTTTCGTCCGGGCTCCATCCCCAGACGCCCCTAGGTTCCTCGGGGCAGCCCCAGCTATCTTCCGTCTGCGACTCCCTAAGTGGCGGCGGAAACAGCATCTCCTAAGCGGGATCTGCCCGGGCGGGTGAAAAGATCCAAGATCCAGAGAGCCAAGCCGGCAACAGTACATATATTTCAACTTGGAAATGAAGTTAGAAACTGACTTAATTTTTGGTCTGAATGATGCAAATAATTTCCCTTTTCACTCTTCAGTCGGAGATCTCAGTTGTACAGACCTGGTTTGGGAGCTAAAAGAGTTAGTTGTATTTTACCCCAGAATAAATCTTTTCACCCGACTACCAACTTCGTTCTGGTCTAGTTAAATTTCGAAAACTTGCTTTAGAAAAAAAAATATTTTGGTTTTTATTAGTTCTAATTATCTGGGGAAAGTCTACATTTCAGTTGTTATAAAGATTGTGTAAATCAGACCCAGATAAGCAGAAATATAGTTTAAAATTTTTCCGTTTTTAAAATTTTCCATAATAAGCATTTATAGCCTATATAATTAAACATTATTAGAATAATAATTTCCTAATTTTAATCTCTTTAAAAAATATGTGGTGTATACTAAAGGAAAAATTCAAAAGTTACCAAAGGACATGCATTGAAAAGTATGTCCTTCCTCCTGCCTCTTAACCTCTGTTCTTCCCAGAGCCACCACTGTGCCCAGAGTCCTCTGTATCCTTACAAATATCACCTTTAACACAATGGCAGCATACCACACACGCAGCTTTGTATTTTGCCTTTTATTTTAAAAAAACACACGTTGATGGTTTTAAATCGTTACTAAGGATTCCTTCTTTTTAACGACTATTTTATTGTATTGCTGTGCCATAATTTATTTAACCAGGCCACTGTTGATACATATTTAGATTGTTTCCAAATTCCTCTTCCTTTTTATCTGCTATTGCATATAATGTACACTACTCTGTGTATATTTGCAAGTATATATGTATGACATAGTCTTAGAAATGGGCCATATCGAAGACCTTGTGCATTTTTAATATTCATAGAGGTTGAACCTATTTTCATAGTGTTGAAAGCGATTTGTATGTCCTTTTTTAGAGAACTGTTTATGTCCTCTAATTTTTCTATTTTTTGTTGCTCTACCTTCTCATTAATCTGTTTTAATATTTTATAAAACATGAGATTGTGGTTTTGTTTGGTCAGTACGTTTGTACACGCGAGGGAGGATTTAACATCTATCCGTCTATATATATTGGAGTTTCCCCCACAATTTTTCCTGTAGGTGGGACAGAACCGGATGGGATGGAATGTGGATTTCAGACTATTGCCCTTTTGGATTTTCTCTTGAGGAATTCCATCTTTATTGGAAAATGGGGAGAGGTTTGTTTTTTCTTAATTATTTCCTCACCTTCTCTGACTCTCCTTTGGATTAGACGACAGGGGAAAGCCCATGTGGGACTGTGATGGAAACCGGCTTGAGCGCGCAGACCTGAGACCTCAGGCCCGGCGCCCCGCAGCCGCTTTGCTCTAAGCCTCAGCCCCCGAGCAAACCCCACCGCAATCAGCAGGCTCTCACTCATGAGCTTGAGTTTACAAAATCCTAGAAAATTAGGGTGGGTTTAGATAAGGCCCCTCCAGGCACCTGGCAGATGGGCTCTTGGAGATCCGGCACTTTCAAAACTGGCCGACTGACGGCTGTCCTCTCGGCCTCCAGTTCCCCGCGAACTGAGAGAAAGCGGCTGGTGGTCCTGGCTTCTGCCAGGACCTAGTGATGGCCACGCGCCAATATGTCCTCAGAGGAGGAGAGGACGTAGGAGTAGGTCATCGAAGGCAGGTCGGTGGGGCTGGAGTTGGGGTGGGGGGCGAGGAAGGCACACAAGGAGTCAGAAAGATCGGAGTGGCCATAAAAGCCGCCTGTCACTCTCCCCGGAGGCGTCCTGCAGCTATGGGGTCCCCGCCCTCCCCCCAGCCCTGCCGCCCAAAAATCTGGTGTCGGGGTGTTCTTTGGTCCCAGACTTGTTCACAAGTGCAGCCTGTTCCAACCGCACTGGATTTTCCGCTGGCGTACAAAATGGGCCATGGCCAGGCTTTCCGTTTTCTGGAAGACAGAAGGGTTTGCATCCATTTACTGTACTTGAGATACCAATCAAGGAACTGGGCAAAAACGTAGGCAGACCTTTACAGGAAAGGTCGAGGGAATTCTAGCCCTGCCGAGTTCCATCCTTAGGATCCAGGTCCACCCAAGAGAGAGGACCCCACTAACAAGAACGTGAGCGTGAGCACGTAACTTCGTGCCCGGAGTTTGCTACCAACTTCGAAGGGGACTTCAGTCTTATGAAATGCCTCAGGGTAGTGTTTAAGGTTCCAAACTGAGACATACATGCTTTCCCCACGGTTTTGTTACTTTTATCCCCTCAGAGCTATTGGAAATGAGGTCTGGATTTGGTTAACAAGATTGTAAAGATTTAAAAATTTATTCAGATAACGACTTACTGACGTACCTATTTATTTTTCTGTCAAAAGAGATCTCTCTCCCAGGGGAGGCCCAAGGGGCTGTCCTACCTGACTTCTGACCAAATGATATTTAACTTTTTTGTTCCATTATTGTGTTATTTCAGATGAGAAAAGGTCCCAATTTATCTAAAAAAAAAAATTGCTTGAATTAATGTAAACCACACACGGACTTAAGACCTCCACTCCTGTCTAGAAAGGCAACTGGTCCTTACCCATCCCCACCACAGGGACCATCCTGCCCTCCCCTGTGGATGTCACTTCCCACCCCCACCCCGTCACTTCCAGGGATCTTTTCCAGGAACCTTCTCTTTCTTGAGAGAAGGGGTGGGGAGAAGAGTGATAGGGAAGGGTTTGAAAGTAGAACCTGTGTCGCTGGTGGGCTGGTGGCAGTGGGGGTGCCTGAAGCAGCTGCAATGATCAGCTTTCTGATGATGGTGGCTCTCTCCACCCTGGACAGATGGTCTGCGAACCTGGGACCATGACCCACACAGTTTTATCCACCCGCCAAGACACCAAGGAAAATCCTGACCTTTCCCAGCAGCCGGATGTTTGGGGGTAGACACTGTCTCCTGTCAGTCTGATCCCTTTTTTATGTGCATGAGCAAAATTTAAAAAACAATGAGAAATAAGAAACTGAGAACCATATTTGGTTGTGCAGTCCCAGTGGACAAGCCAACCCTTCTCCCTCCCTATTCAGGGTTGAGCTGAGAAGTATTTTAAGCTTTAATTCATGAAATTGTTGTTGACATTCTCTAACATTGACTTCCCCTTTCTCTCAAATTTTTACTGTTTCCTGGAGCTCTTCAAAAGCAGAATCTACGTGAGTAAGGTGAGTTGTGGTGGGGTAGAGGATGAGAGAACACGAATTTTAGACAAATCGAGAGTCACAGAAAGTTGGCTCCCCATGGAAGCATGAGGGTGGGGGAGGGGATGAGTAGCAAAAGGCTGAAGGCTGGTGAAGTACAGACACCCGGGGACCCCTCAGCCCGGGTCGGGGAAAGGACAGGGGGAGAAGTCTAGAAAGGCAAAGAAGTTAACGATGTTTGGCCGTCTGGGGACTTATCAGTGTGACTGGGTCAGGCGGGGCCCCAGGCGACTCGCTGGGGCAGACACACTGAGGTGGGGCTGCCCTGGTGCCGAGGGGCTGCCTGGGGTCAGCCCTCCCCGCCGACTACCTGGAATCACGTGTCAGCTGAGTTTCAGGGACTTGCCTTTTGGGAGCCTGCAGCTGAAGGAGGGGGGTGGCTGGTGAAATATTTATCCCTTCTGGATTCTGAAGTGGGAGGGGGGCAGATTTGGTGGGTGGAGGATGTGAAGAAAAAGAGGGAGTTAATTCTAACCCCTACTCCTAACTCCTTCTCCTAACTGCATCCTGGGAGTCACTTCCAAAGCTTTTGAGCGCCCAACCCCTGGCCACCGGGAAGGTGCAAGTTCTTGGGTTTTCTCCTGGCTCCTCCTCCCCAAGAGTGAAAAGAAGTCTGTCGACCAGGTAGGGGGGTGAAGGGTGATGAGTAGAAATCCTAGCTATTTGGCAGGTGATGATGCTTCAGATAGGTCAAGAGTGTCTTAAAGTGAATTGAGAGCGAAGTGGAACAGATTATGGGGTCCCTCTCCACAGCCCAAACCCCCAATGTGGCAGCTATGGGGAGGTAGCACCTACCACCCCGTCTAGTGAGGGATGCCCGGGAGGATGGGGAGTCATCTAGGCAGTTATTGACAGTTACTGGCTAAACTTGGGGCTGCTGGGTGGGGGCTGGGCTCTGTCCGGTGCCTCCCGGTGGTGAATCAGGCTTCTGACCTCAGAGTCTTCCGGGCCTCTCTGGAGGGTAAACATCCTCTGCCCTTGGGAAACTGGCGGGGCAAGAAAGGTAAGAAAGGGGGTGCCAGGGACATGGAGGGAGGAAAAGAGGGAGGCTGAGGGGAGGGGAGGTTCTGAAATCTTCTTTCTCTCCTGCCAGGAATCCAGTAGTGGCCTCCCTTGGGGGCAGCCATGCAGCATAAGAGCATCCCATGGGGCGTTGTTTCTCTCCCACTGGGAAAAAAATCATGTCAATGGAGCCTTGGGAAAGTGACTTTGGAAATAGTTCCAGCCTTGGGGGAGGTAGGGAGGGAAAAAAGGCTGGCAGGTACCAGCCTGATTCTCGGTCCCTCAGAATCACCTGGAGGCCATCCTCTGAAGGGAAGACTGGACCTCTGTGAAGGGTTAAAGACAAGTGCAGAACAAGAGTGGAAACCCTCCATCCTTAGGGAGGGGCTTGGTCACTCAACTTTAAGAACATGGTTACTATGGTTATCAAGTTTAATGCTGAAGATGGTGTGGAGGGATCCTGCTTTGTCTCCCAAATCATAGCCATTCTTGGGCATGAGCCAAGTAGAGAGAAGCGGTGAGGTCAAACAGATCCAGCACAGATCCCAGTCCCACTGCCCACCAGCTTCAGACCCCAGCAGGTGTCTTGATCTCCATCTCTGTGAGCATAGTCTCCTCACTTGTAAAAGAGGGATGATAGTAATTGTTATAGAGGAGATGC
This sequence comes from Tadarida brasiliensis, assembly GCA_030848825.1. Classification (NCBI taxonomy): domain Eukaryota; kingdom Metazoa; phylum Chordata; class Mammalia; order Chiroptera; family Molossidae; genus Tadarida; species Tadarida brasiliensis. Next base: position 40,860,103 of record CM061273.1, read on the forward strand.
TGGAATCAAATCCCATAGCCCAGCACTAGTGACAGCAAAAATGTCCCACCAGCCCAGCTGGTGTGGCTCAGTTGGTTGAGCGTGGTCCCATGCACCAAGAGGTTGCCGGTTCAATTCGCAGTCAGGGCACGTGACCAAATTTCAGCTTCGATCCCCAGTAGGGGGCATGCAGGAGGCAGCAGATTGATGGATGTTTCTCTCTCTCTCCCTTCCTCTCTCTGAAATCAACAAAAACATATTTTTTAAAATGTTCCACCAGCCCTGGCCAGTTTGGCTCAGCGGTTAGAGCATCCGCCTGCGGTCCAGAGAGACTCGGGTTCAGTTCCCACTAAGGGCATGTACCTCGGTTGCAGTTTGTCCCTCGCCCTGGTTGGGTCATGTGGGAGGCAGCCACTCGATGTGCCCTTTCACGTCGATGTTTCTGTCTCTCTCTCTTCCTCTCTCTCCCTCCCACTCTATCTGAACAAAAAATGGAAAAATGTCCTCGGGTGAGGATAAAAAAATAAATAAAATGTCCCACCAGCCTCAGCCTCCTCTCAGACCTTGCCAAAGCCCCAATTACCTATGTCCCAGAGAAATCCTTGGCCACTTGCCCTCTGCCCAGTCCCAGCCAAGGGAACAGAGTGAGAAGTGAGTTATAGGGAAAGTCACACACAGCTCCACAAGAGGCAGATGCTAGTAAATTGTAGCTACTGTGGGCAGAGACACTCAGTACAACCAGCATTTTCAGGATCCCATTTACTTTGAAAATGAAAATATTTCAGGCAGGTTGCTTGGCTGAAAGCTCTTCCTGGGTTTAGGGCATCAGAAGACCTTCCTTGTAGCTGGACTCTGGACTAGCTAAGACCTGGACATCGCTGAGCCTCAGTTTTTCACTCTGTAAAACGGGAGTAACTGCCATTCCCACCCCGAATTCCTCCGGAGTCCCTATGGGAGCAGTGACAGATGGAGGTGAGCACAGCGGACCACCACTTCTGTTCCCTGCGCGGTCTGACACTGATCTCCACACTAAAAACGAATTCAGAGCACGCAGTCCACGTGCAAGCAACCTTGGTCTGGGAAGAGCCTCGCCGAGGTCGCGGTGGCCTTGGCGTCATGGTGGTGTTTAATCTTGCCTGGTACACATATTGGTTCACTCCGCCTCTCGGCCCAGTTTTTTCATCTGTAAATGGGGATAGCAGCCCCCTCATCGGGCGATTTGGGGGATAATAAAGCTCTTAAAGCGCTTTGTCCCAGTGTCTGGTACATAATGCGCTATATAAACAGCCGCGATGCGTGTTCTTACATCGATACCGGGAGGGAGCCGATTTCACGCCCCTTGGGGAAACCTACTCGACCTCTGCGACTTTGGGGTATCCGAGCAGGAGCCGCTGGGGAGGCGCGTGGAGCGGAGCGAGAGAAAAGTGCCTGCTAGCCGCCGTCTGGCCCTGCCCCGAGCATTTCTCCTGGGAGCTCGGGCGCAGCTCTCGCCGCCTCTGCCTTTCTTCCAGTGCCGGGCGGATCCTCCTCGGACCCCGCTGGGGCGAAGGCCGGGCTTCTTTGCGGGAGCCATATGGCCCCGCGGCCGCGGTGCCGGGTCACCCGTCCTGCTCCAGAGCGGGATGCAGTCAGGGAAGCACGCAGGGAGTAAAGGTCGACCCGGGATTTGTCTAGGCTCGGCGCCTGGAGTCAGCCCTGCTCCTCGGGTCGCTTGGAACAGCAACACGGGCCTGGGTGGTGGGGAGTGAGATTTTCTTCTCCGTCTTCTCTGCGTCTCATCTCCAATCCCAAGCGCATTTGCCACCCGGATGCGCCTTCTCCAACAGAACCTCCAAACCAGCCCTGCACGGGCCTCCCTCTTTCCTGGGGACCCCAGCCTCACCCTGCCCTCTTAAGTCCTCTCTACAGAGAGGGGGAAATGGAGGATGTGCTCCAATCACACCCTCCACCTCCACTTTCCCAGGCCCCTTCTGATGAATGGCCTTTCCCTGCAGAGTCCCCAGAAAGAAAGCAAATCAGAATGCTAGGTGAAAGGAACTGGTTATAAGGTCCACTGAGTTCAGTGAAGGGTTCCTCTTTTCTTCTCCTACCCTTCTCTCCCCTCAAACAGGGACGTTGGGGAATAGTCAGGAAATTTCAGATAATCAGGAAATCTGCTGAGTAATGGGGACCTAGAAGGGTACAGCCAACCCACCAGCTGGCTTTTCTTCTTTCAATAAGAGCTCAGTCCCTCCATCAGACATAAATACAGGTACTGTGTATCTCTACCCGAAATATAAATTTCCCAACCAGGCAGCAAGGGATGTGAAGTTTAATAGGTATACATTGGGCCCTAGATACACCAAGAGGCAGCAGGTCATAAGAGGGTCTATTCAGGCTATGTCCAAATACAACCAAATTATAACATGAAAAAAAAAAACAGAGATCTTGATTCAGATCTTTCATGTTTAAATAAAGGGGTGTGTGTGTGTGTGAATTGTTGAAATATGTAAATAATTGAAAATATTTGTAATCATATTCATTTTACTAAGCCTCTGTGTTGATGCGGTGGCAGACAGAGAATCAGGGATGTCAACTAGCTGGTCTAAAAACAAAAATAATCCCCACTCTCTTTTGAGCCTCTGCTTCTCAGCTATGAAATAAAAAGAACTCAAGACCTGTTTAGACTGTGGGAGCTCTGCCCATGAAGGGACTGTGGGAATTGACATGGGAGAGTTTGGGCGGAGATGTGGAAGGGTGAAGAGAATGAGAAATGCAGCAGACACAGAGTCAGAGGCCCCCGCACTAAGTCCTAGCTCTGATGATCCTCTCCTAACCTCAGTTTTCTCATCTGTAAGATGGGGATAATACTGATCTCACAGGACTGCTGGGAAAAATAAACAAAGTAATACACGAGGAATGCTTTATCATTATCAGACTTTCCTTGGCCTGTGCCAAATTGAAGGGGGACCCTGGCAAAGAGAGCAAGAAGAGCAGCCCAGGGACGGGTGTGAGCATACCCATGACTACTTGATGTCCTGATATGTGGGCTCAGCTAGCTCAATCTCACCCTCTGCCAGATCCAAGTAGAAGTGAGAGTTCATTGCAGCAGGCCTGCCTCAGCCCCTGTTTGCTTTGGCCATGGTGTGATGGCCCGGCTGGCTTTGCCAACAGGATTTCAGTGTTTGCTCTCCCACCTGGCATAATTGCTGAGGCAGCTGGCATTCTGCTCCCGATGATCATGCCCACCAATGTTGCTCACAGCAAGAAGGATCTGTCTCAGCACTGCCTGCTCCAGCTTCCTGCTGCTTCCACCTCTTTCTCAGAAGGATGGGGTCCCTTTATATTATCTTTCCTAAGAATAGTAGGCTTGGGAAAGCAGGGTGGCGGAGGGACACCACAATCTTTCCTTTTACAATGGTTGCCCAAAAAGTACATTTTCAAGAGTTAAGAGGAACCAGGAAATAAGCCAGGAAAAGAAATCAGAGAGCCAGAGAAACCAGGCACCAACCGTAGATTTTTAAAGGACTTGTTTTGTTTCCCCACACTTTTTTCCTCATGCTTTCTGCAGATAGTAGATGTTCTAGAGGAAAGAGGAAGGGGGTCCCTGGCTGAAGGGACCAGTCACAGCTCATGGTTTGGGAGCGTCACGGTGAAAGCATGATTAGCAGGTGCCTGATGGGAAGAACACATGCTCAGAATAATCACAACCCCTCCCACCCCAAGGCAGCCTCCAGCCGTCTCCCCAGTGTAGTGTGCACTCAAGAGGCATGAAATACCCTCCATGTGATACACTGCCTGCTTGGCTTTCCCAGGCTGCTGGTTAGAGTCATGGCTGGAGAATGAAAACTAATTGAAAGCAATACTTAGTAAATTGCAGTTCCAAGGTCTTCATTGCCTTCCTAACAATTTGCAAAACCCATTTTATTGCTTTTTTAGATTCCTCCAGTTGAAATGCCACAGTGCACTGTAATTAAGCTAAGTGACATGCCAGCTGTAAAGACAAGGATTGTGAATGATTATATTCGGTTCATGTAATCACCCAGTATGGGTGGGGGAGGACGCTTAGAACAGCTGCCAATCTGCCTGGCTTACACTCCTTGCCAGAGTGGAAGCAAAACTGGAATCTGAAATCACCCTTTTAAGGCTCGGGAGAGTTATCCTTCCGGTTGGAGGTGGGCTGGGGGGTGTCCAGAGTGGGGTGAGCCAGATAAGTGGCTCCCCAGCATGGCTATGCATCAGAACCCTCTGAGGGAGCTTTCTAAATCCAGGTCAACCCCACCCCACACCCCACTGACTAATTTCATCTGCACTGAGGTGAGAGCACACATGTCTTTTAAGCTGCCCAGATAGTTCTGAGCCTGAGGAACCTGCGCAGACCCAGGGGCCTATTTTTAACAACTTGGTCTTTAGGAAAATTATTTTTGCCTTTAGAAACGTTTCCTTTAGTGCTGTTCTTTTAAATCCATCGGGGGACAGGAGCTCATCCACTTGCTTTGTGAAACAGATACTCTCATCTTCATCCCCCAAAAGCTTCATCTCTCAATGTTCCTGTTTTCTTTCAGGGACTCAATTCTTTGGAAGCCACCTTTTTGTTCCCTTTTCCATGTCCCCTACATTTGTTCAGCTGCTATGTCCAGCTCTGACCTGCCTTCGTTTCTTTGCCACAGTCAGCCATTCTGCTAGGGACTGCAAGGGCTTAGACCCGGGCCACTGTTCGGACCTCCAAACCGCTCTCCCACCTCGGGCTCTCTCCTTGCCAATCATCCATTCTACCATCTGCTGCCAGATTCATCTCTCTCACCCTAAATAAAATCTCTCTCGCATTCAAAAACCTTCAGTGGTTTTCCACAGCCCACTGAGTTAAGGTAAACACTTCCCATGATAACATTTTAGACCCTCCACAGTATTAATTAATTTGGCAATGTTTACTGAATTCTTATTATGACCTAGGCACTAGGTTAAAAGCAGGGGATATAAAGACATGGTACAGGCCAGTGGAGAGACAGCCACACAAACAAGTTCACTGTCATGAAGTGCAATAGTGATGATACAAACAAAGGGCACCTGGTCTCCAGTGTGTTTTCTTTTTTTTTTTTTTTTAATTTTTTTTCTTTATTGATTTTAGAGAGAGAGAGAGGAAGGGAGAGGGAGAGAGAGATAGAAACATCGATGAGAGAGAACATCGATTGGCTGCCTCCTGCATGCCCCCCACTGGGGATCGGGCCCACAACCTGGGCATGTGCCCTGACCGGGAATCGAACCGGCGACCTCCTGGTGCATGGGTCGACGCTCAACCACTGAGCCACACTGGCCGGGCCAGTGTGTTTTCTTAAGCCATCTTCCCATCATCATCTCCCAGTTCTCCATTCTAATCCAGCCAAATTGCTCTATACCTTACTTCTTTAAAAAAAAAAATTGTTGAAAGTATTACAGATGTCCCCCCTTTTTTCTCCCATTGACCTCCTCCTCCCTACTCACACCCCCCTCCTGCTTCCCCCAAACTAATGTCTGTGCCCATTGGTTGCATATATTGTGTATATATATGTATACAAGTTCTTTTGTTTATTTCTTCCCACCCCCACCTACCCCCATCCCTCTGAGGTTTGTCAGTCTGTTCCCTACTTTAATGACTCTGGATCTGTTTTGATCAACAGCTGATTTTGTTCAAGATAATCCTAGATAAGTGAGATCATATGGTTCTTGTCTTTCTCTGATTGGCTTATTTCGCTCAGCATAATACTCTCCAGGTCCCTCCATGTTGTCTCAAAGGGTAAGAGATCTTTCTTTCTTACAGCAGCATAGTATTCCATTGTGTATATTACCACAGCTTTTTTATCCACTCATCTACTGATGGACACTTAGGTTGTTTCCAGATCTTAGCGATTGTAAATAGCACTCCTATGAACATAGGGGTGCATATATTCTTTCTGATTGGTGTTTCAGGCTTCTTAGGATATATTCCTAGAAGTGGGATCACTGGGTCAAATGGCAATTCCATTTTTAATTTTTTGAGGAAGCACCATATTGTTTTCTATACCTTACTTCTTCTTTTTTTTAACCCTCACCTGAGGATGTTTTTCCATTTTTGTTCAGATAGAGTGGGAGGGAGAGAGGAAGAGAGGAGGAGAGAGAGAAACATCGATGTGAGAGAGACACATCTACTGGTTGCCTCCCACACAACCCCAACCAAGGCCAGGGATGAACCGCAACCCAGGTACATGCTCTTGACCAGAATCAAACCCGAGACTCATTGGTCCTCGGCTCGGGACGACACTGTAACCACTGAGCCAAACCGGCCAGGGCTATACCTTACTTCTTGATCATGTTCAGGGTTGTTTTTATTTTCTTCCAGGTCTCCATACCTGTCCCACACCTCATTTTCACTTTTTAAAATCCTGTTTGTCTTTTCCTGCCCCCTCAAATAAGTCCCCCGGTGATCCTCGCGGCTGGGTGCGTGAGGGCATTTCCTTGTCCTCCATGGGCATCTTTTCTTTAGCGGCTAGTTTTCTGTGGACCTTACTCCACTGCACACTCCACAGGGGCAAGAACAGCCACAGCATTTTTCTGTCCCCACAAGCGTTCAGCAGATGGTTACCCTGCGGAACCCTGTGGGTGAACACAAGAGGTAGGGGAAGCTAGGAAGGCAGCCTGCCATTTTGCCTTCTCATTGGATAACCAGAGCTCTTAAAGTTTCTAGTTAGAACTGGCTACATAATTTGGTGGGACCAGTGCAAAATGAAAAGGCAGCACTCCTTGTTCAAAAAGTATTCAGAGTTTCAAGACGGTGACCACAGAGCATTGAGCCAAGTGCAGGGCCCTTCTAAGTGTGGGCCTGTGCAGCCGCACACACTGCACACCCATGAAGCTGACGGTCTCCAGGATCAGAGGTGCTGGCTGCTACCAAATTGTCCCTTAGAAAGACAGGTAATTCTGACTTCACCTGATTAAGAGACTTTCTTTTTATCAGCTCAGGAACCTTGACTGGCTGGGGCGAGTGACTAGGGAGTAATGTAGAGCGTCTAGGAAGCCCCATTTTAGCAAATCTTATATCTTTGGCTTGGGCCTGGCTATGATCTATGATAACCTGATCATGACAATGGGAAAACTGGCCTCAGGTCAGTCTGTTTTCAGCCTTCTAAACGGCATCAAGAAAAGGCTGGCCCTGGCCAGTTTGGCTCAGTGGTTAGAGTGTCGGCCGGCGGACCAGAGAGTCCCAGGTTCGGTTCCCGCTAAGGGCACGTACTTCGGTTTCAGTTTGTCCCCAGCCTGGTTGGGGTCATGTGGGTGGCAACCAGTCGATGTGTCTCTCTCACATCGATATTTCTCTCTCTCTCTTCCCCCCTCTCTCCCTCCCACTCTATCTGAAGATAAAAATGCAAACAAATGTCCTCAGGTGAGGATAGAAAAAAAAAAAAAAAGCAAGGGCTGGTGAAGTGGGGATTGGGGGCGGTTTAAGGTGATGGTTAAGCTTTTACTAGTCTGCCTGTGGTAACCAAGTCTTCTTTCTTCTGCCATCTAGGTAGGCCTTCACTTATTTACTAAAAAGAACCTTATGCCAGGAGTCTTTGAAAACCAGGCCTCGGTGGGAATGAAGGTATGGTATACGTGTGTGTGTTTTACAGCTGGACACAAATGGCTTGAGTCCAACTTTTCTACTTAATATCTTGGGTAATTAAGGTCTTTTGCTTGAGGGGTACTATAGGTTTCAGGTATCCCAGAATCCCTTGACATCCTTGTGGCCAGAAATTCACTCCACTGGGAATCCATAGGCAAAGCTGAGTCAACATTGTGAAGCAGGTGCTTGACTTCAGACCTCACCTTTCTTCCTCCTCTGCCCCTCCAAAGCTTTCTCCGGGGATTGAACTCAAGAAGTGCAGGTGAAGCAAAAATCTTGGATTACATTCCTGGAGAGGATAAAGAATAAACTGGCTGCCCTGGCTGGTTTGGCTCAATGGTTAGAGCATCGGCCCACGGACCAGAGTCCCAGGTTTGGTTCCCGCTAAGGGCACGTACCTCGGTTGCAGTTTGTCCCTGGCCCCGGTTGGGGTCGTATGGGTGGCAACCACTTGATGTGTGTCTCTCATATCGATGTTTCTCTCTCTCTCTTCCTCCCTTTCTCTCTCCCACTCTATCTGAAGATACATGCAAAAAATATCCTTGGGTGAGGATAAAAAAAAAAAAAAGAATAAACTGGCTGGCAAAGTGAGATGCTAGGCCTGGAGTCGAGCCAAGCCCAATGCTGGGCAGTCACAGCAGCCACAGTGCCACCCCCCACTGTAAGGACCACCTCAGGCTCTGGGCTCCCAGCAGGGTGGGCAGGGTTCATTGTAGACCATTTATCCAAAGAAATTCTTCAAAGGTCCCTGACACATTTTCAGTGGATTTGGGGCTTTCTTGATGAGGAAGAACTATCTTTCCCACCTCCCCTTCCCATTCTGACTCTGAATCAGGCTCCTTGTCCTAGCGTTGAGCGTGACAATTTATTTTATTAATGTACACATGAGGAAAAAAAATGCATCATTTCTGTAGGTCAATGGAAGAAACATCTGCAGGCTGGGTACTCTCGCCTCACCTCTGTCTTCACTGGCGAGATTGAGTCGGGCTGGTAAGAGCAGTGGCGAGATGTTTGGGCACTGAGGTGGCTGGGATGGGAGGAAGTGTGATCTGTACCTGGTGGTTACAACTGCCCCAGTTTCCTTACTTGGAGCTCAGTTCTCCATCATGCCCAGCCCTTTCTCTGCCTTTGCTCTTTGGAGTTGAAGACCGACTGACACGGGCCCGTTGATGGACTGAGGGCTTTGGATTCTTGAACGTTGTGAGTCCTTCTCTGAAACATTCTTTTCCTCACATTTCTGTATCTGGGGGAGTGTTCTGGATGACGGTGTCATGTGAGGGACCCACAGGAATGACACTGGTAGGAGCAACTGGGGTATGTCCTAGGACAGCACCAATAACTCCCAGAAGTCATGGTCCTACAGCACTATGAGCTGACTGGGAGGGCACAGAAGGCAAGGCCACTGGCCTCAGAGGTGCTAGTGAGAGGGAGGTAGTTATAAGACCCAGAAATCTAGATGAGAAAATAAAACTTATAGTTGATCCTCTGGGCATTGTAGACACTGTAAAGAAAAGACAGATCATTTCCTGGGAGTAAAAAGTAAAAAGTAGGGGAAATGGCAGAGATCCAATCTGATTCTGAAAAAAAAAAAAAGAGAGAGAAGATTTTTTTCTTAGATTTTCCTTTAAAATGGTAAAATGGCCTCTAGAATATTCAAGTCAATTAATGCATCCTCACCATTCCTATCTAGTGGGCCAGGAGGTGCTCAGATGATTCACACCCACGGTCACCAGGAGTTCATTTTTCCTACATTCACTTTACAACATTCATCTTCTCACATCCCTTTAGCCCCAAATATTTGATATAGATCATTTAAGAGCAGCCAAAATGTCTGGCTGGTGTGGTTCAGTGGATTGAGTGTCGTCCCATGGACTGAGATGTCCCAGTTCGATTCCCAGTCAGGGCACATGCCGGGGTTGCAGACTTGATCCCCAATAGGGGGCGTGCGGGAGGCAGCTGATCAGTGTGTCTCTCTCACATTGATGTTTCTATCTCTCTTCCTCTCCCTTCCTTTCTCTCTAAAATCAATAAAGAAAAAAAAATTTTTTTTTAAAAGAAAGAAAGGTTGCTAGTTCAATTCCTGGTCAAGGCACATACCTAGGTTGTGGGTTCAATCCCCAGTGGAGTACATGCAGGAGGCAGCCAATCAATGTTTCTCTCACATAACATCAATGTTTCTCTCTCTCTCTCTCTTTCTCTCTAAACTCAGTAAAAAAACAAAACATATCCTTGGGTTAGGATTTTTTTTTAAAGCCATTTGAGAGAAAAATGGTGTGGCTTTGAGAGCTTGGGGTTTGGAAATCAGAAACATTTGACTCAAATTCTTGCTCTGCCGCATAAAAGCTGTGAATGTTAAGCCTTATGCTCTTTGATCCTGTTTTTTTCTTTTCTAAAGTGCACAACTGTGATTGAAATTAAATTAAATATATATTTAGAAAAGTGTTGGCACCTATATAGTAGGCTACCAAAAAAGCATAACTTACCATCATTAATATTTTTTTCTTTTTTTTCTTTATTGATTTTAGAGAGAGAGGAAGGGAGAGGGAGAGAGAGATAGAAACATCGATGAGAGAGAACATCAATTGGCCGCCTCCCGCATGCCCCTCATTGGGGATTTGGCCCACAACCTGGGCATGTGCCCTGACTGGGAATCGAACTGGCGACCTCTCGGTACATGGGTCGATGCTCAACCACTGAGCCACACCAGCCGGGCACCATCATGAATATTTATAAAAAACATGTCAGTTCCTTCAGCCATTGTCCACTATCGGAGTAGAAGTCTATAATAGACAGATGACCACATGACAAAGTACTCTCAGCAATCAGAGCCAGAGAAAGAAGTCTGTCCTAAAGAACTATCTAACTATTCACTAACTGAGTAAACTCATCTTTACTCATGAAGGAGAAAATACCGAAACTTTCTCTGCCTACAAAATCCCAGAGCTTCTTGGGGAATCTGAACCCAAGCTGGACTGTGCTAAAAAATAACATGAACAAACAGCATTTGATGTCAGAGCTATTCACCAAGGTTCAGCTGAGAGAGAAGTTCTCCTTGTTCCCGGCTGCTTACAATCCAAACCTGCTGCTGAATAAACTAGTCACGAGAGTGCCAGCCTGTACAGGGAGGTGCCAAGAGCTCGGGATGGAATAACCAAGAACCATCCTAATCTTTGGGGAGTTCCCCAGTCTGTGGGAGGTGGGAAATGAGGCCCCTACCCTCAGGGAAACCCCAATCTGATGATATAGACATAGTCTATGTTCTTAGGGAATATCTATTCTGATTGGGAAGACAAAAAAGACCAAGACAGAATGCTGTTTGGCCTTTTCTTCTAAGAGGTTCAGAGCCAAATTCATTGGTCAATGGAGGAAGCACTTTATCACACCCTTTTAATATAATTATCTTCTCCCTTTCTCTGTGTGATTTCTGATTATTATAACTTCATTTTAACAATCATATTAAATAAAAGCTTTCATTGTAATCTGCTACATCACCCCTCTTTATTTAAACAGTAGGAGCATAAATAGCAATACATAAGTCACCATATCTTTACTTAAAATTCCAGTACTGAAAAATGATGAACCAAAGATAGTGGGGGTGGGTTTGCGCTCCATAAGGATCAGGGAGTTTGTTGTTGTTGTTGTTGTTGTTGTTGTTTTTTTATCCTCACCCGAGGACATTTTTTCATTTTTTGCTCAGATAGAGTGGGAGGGAGAGAGAGGAAGAGAGAGAGAGAGAAACATCGATGTGAAAGGGCCACATCGAGTGGCTGCCACCCACACAACCAACCAGGGCCAGGGACAAACTGCAACAGAGGTACGTGCCCTTAGCGGGAACCGAACCCGGGTCTCTCCGGACCACAGGCCGACGCTCTAACCGCTGAGCCAAACCGGCCAGGGCGGATCAGGGAGTTTTGATCCAATAACAGGCCCACAGGTCAGACCTGGCTGTCACCAGTTGCTCTGCCCAGGCCTGGGTCTAGAAGTAGGATGGTCCTCACTACCACACCTGAGATACTTACTCAAAAGACAAATTCCCTGGGAGGAGTAGGGTAAAGGGGGAGAAATTGGAGGACATCTGTAATACTATGAACAATGAAAAAAAAAAATTCCTAGGGTCTCATGCCAAACCTCATGTCAGAATTTCCAGCAGTGTGGCCTGGGAAACGAGAGGCTTAACAATGGCCCCCACATGATTCATATCATCGGGGAAGTTTGGGAAATACCAAGCCCAGTTTTTCTCTGAGGGTGGTGAGAGGCCCATCAAAATCACCTGGAGGAGCTTCTTAAAAATGCAGATTCTTGCCCCTGCCCCCCCAGGAACTACTGATTCAGAATTTCTGGGAATGAGCCCCAGAATATGCATTTTTATGAGCACTCGAAGTTATGCCTAGGGGCTGATGGTCACTCACCGGCCCTTCAGCAGCATGAGTCAGGAGGTGGCCAGGTCAGACTGTCTGGTCACAGTCTGCTTTAGGAGGCAGGAGGGAGGGAGATGATGAAAATGCGTAGCCTCCTCCCATAGGCAGCCCAGCAGCACAAATCCCTATTCTGTGCAATGCTATGTTGCGGAGTTCTAAGTTTTTGGATACCACCTAAAGTCCCGCAGAGGGCTCCTTGCTCTCTTTGGTCCTTTCACACAGCAGAATCAAAGCTTGAAGACCTTTGTTTCCAAATCTCAGTATCCACTGTCCAACTGTTCGGTCCCCTCAGTACAATCTATTGCAGGGCCAGCTTTGGGGGCAGTGGCCTGGACCTAGGCCAGGTTGGCATAGCATGAAAGGTGTGGAAATCAACCTCTCCCAGTTGACATGGTTCTACTTCTGGGACCAGCATTGTTGACAGTCTCAATTTTAGCCATAAATGGACTTAAGGCAAAGTGCTCTTAAAGTAGTGGGGACGCATCAGTCATAGAGAAAGATACATTACAAGGGGGTCATATTTTGATTAAAGTTAGTCTTAATTGTCTACTTACTGTATATCTTTATCAATCCATCCACCCACCTACCTACCCAACATTCCAGAAATATATAAATACAGTGCTTGCCAATGTACCAGGCACATTAAGGAAATATGGGTGGGCCTACCTATTTCCTCTCACATCCTTTTGGGCCAGAGATCAGGCAGTGATTGTAGGCTTCCCGATCCTGTGTACACGGCTCCCTCACAGCACCCGTATGGCTTCTGCCAGGCCTCGGATCCAGTCGGGCTGAAGTGGCAACCACCAGTAGATCCCTCAGAGAAACATCGTGGCTGTGAGAACTCTTCAAGAGGAGGAGGGAGGACACATCCAGCGGCCTCTTCTCACTGGAGCTTGGGCTGCCGAAGTAGCACTCCTGGGGCAGGGAGGAGTTTTCTGGAAAGGCGAAGTCATTGGCATTATCAATTTGTGCTACTGGACTCAGCACAGATTCCTGGCAAAGGCCACCTCCCTCTAGGGTCTCCTGGCCTAAATATGACCCCAAATCAGAATTATCCATTGTTCCTTTTCTCCAAATAGTCTCTCTTCCCTGTGTTTTCATACTTAATGCCCCCAACTGGTACAGACTTAGCTGAATGGACCTCAACTGAAGGAGAACCAGGGAATGTTGAAGAGGGTACTTAGAGACAGCATTCTATTTTTATCTTTCTTGCCTTCCCAATAAGACTGGAGACTCCTTGATGACATAGTCTATGTCTCCATTGGGGTCACCCTAAGGACAGGGAATGTATCCCCCTTTAGACTGGGAGCTCCCCAAAGATTAGGACTGGCTCTGTTGGTTACTCCATTCCTTAAGCTCTTGGCACATCCCTGTACAGGCTGGCACTCACGTGACTGGTTACTTAACACCAGATTTGAGTTGTAAGGAGCCGGGAACAAGGAGAACTTCTCCTTCAGTTGAACCTTGGTGAATAGCTCTGATATCAGACGCTGCTTCTTCATGTTATTCTTTAGCAAAGTCCTGCTTGGTTTCAGATTCCCCAAGAAGCGCTGGGATTTTGTAGGCAGAGAAATTTTTGATATTTTCTTCTGGAAGGGGTACTGGGGGATCTGCTGCTGGTTGCATTGAAAGGAGGCCACCCTGTCACTCTCTGGGCTACTGCATTCAGAGCTGGTTGTCATACTCAGCAGAGACTCAGGGGAGTCTGAGACCTGGGTGCTAGATTCTGAGGTTTCTACTGAAGTTAAGAGCTGGAAGAGAAAACAATCCAAAATGAGATGGTGGAAAGCAAAGGGCTCCTTGCTATGCCATTCTTGATTTGAACAGATTAAGAGCTGATTTCATCAGCAGGAAGAAAGATTAGGTTAGAATAGTTTCTTAACCAGGAATTGGTTAAACACTAGGGCAGAAGGTGGAGGGAGATATCCACAGAGCATCCTCTGGAGGTCTTTAAACATGACAGAGATTTTAAACACTAGAGATCGGAAATCAGAGAAATAGATATTTCACAGCTACTAGACTGGCAAAAATTAGAAAGCTGTTGGTGGGATGCAGGGAACTCTCATGCACTGCTGATGAGAATGTAGACAGCCATTCTGGTGAACCATCTAGAAATACTTGGTAAAATAAGATTACATATACTCTGTGACCAGCAGTTCAGTTCCTAGGTATACATTCAAAATAAGTTATTAGATAGTTCTTTTTAAAAAACTATGTACACCCTGGCCGGTTTGGCTCAGCGGTTAGAGCGTCGGCCTGTGGACCAGAGAGACCCGGGTTCGGTTCCCGCTAAGGGCACGTACCTCGGTTGCGGTTTGTCCCCGGCCCCGGTTGGGGTCGTGTGGGTGGCAACCACTCGATGTGTCTCTCTCACATCGATGTTTCACTCTCTGTTCCTCCTTCTCTTCCTCCTGCTCTATCTGAAGATAAATGCAAAAATGTCCTCAGGTGAGGATAAAAAAAACAAACCAGGAATTTTTATGCCCTGTCCGGTTTGGCTCAGTGGTTAGAGCGTCGGCCTGCGGTCCAGAGAGACCCGGTTCGGTTCTCGCTAAGGGCACGTGCCTCGATTGCGGTTTGCCCCTGGCCCCTGGTTGGGTCGTGCGGGAGGCAGCCACTCGATGTGTCCCTTTCACGTCAATGTTTCTCTCTATCTCTCTCTTCCTCTCTCTCCCTCCCACTCTATCTGAATAAAAAAATGGAAAAATGTCCTCAGGTGAGGATTAAATAAATAAATAAATAAATAAATAAATAAATAAATAACTATGTACACCAATGTTCCCAGCAACATTATTCACAAGAGCCAAAAATAGCTAAATGTCCGCCAAGAGATGAATGGATAAATAAAATATGGTGTATATATATAATGGAATACTATTCAGCCTTTAGAAAGAAGATTCTGATAAATATACAACATGAATGAACTTTGAAAACATTGTGCTAAGTGAAATAAGCCAGACATAGAAGTACAAATAGTGCATGGTTCTAATTATCTGAGGTACCTAGCATAGTCATAGAGACAGAAAGTAAAACAGAAAGGAACAAAATAAGGCAGAAAAAATATTTGGAGAAGTAACGGCCATAAACTTCTCAAATTTGGTGAAAGTCATCAATTTATAAAACCAATAAGCTCAAGTATCCTAAATAGGATAAATACAAATAAAACTGCACCCAGACACATCATAATCAAACTGCTGAAATCCAGAGATAAAGAGAGCAACCATTAAAAAATGACACATTGCACACAGGGGACAATGTTATGAATTTTTTAAAACAAAGAAAGAAAACCAGAAGATAGTGGAACAACATTTTCAAAGTGTTGCAAGAAAAATAATGTCAATCCAGAATTCTAGGTCCAACAAAAATATCTTTCAAAGTGAAAGCTAAATAAAGGCATTTTCAAATAAACAAAACCAGAAAATGTATCACCAATAGATAGGGCTGCATTATAATAAATACTAAAGGGAGTTTTTCAGGCTAAAGAGAAATGACATCAGACAATAAAAAAATAAATAGTCCTAGAGTTTTGGCTCAAAGACCTTCTTTTCTTTTCTCTACTCTCTTGAGCCCTCAGCTCTATGAAATCCTAAGGTGATAATGTTATGAATTTATGCAGTGATAGCAGCAGAATCAACAGCAGGTCCTAAGGAAACTGAAGTTCTCAAGGAGAGGGAACTTTCCTTCCAAGTGAAGAAACTGTGGTCCCAAGAGGATAGAATGACCCCCCCCCCAATACTTATTCTCTCTGTGACTTCCTGCCACTTGGCCCTGGAAATAGGTATAGTCACAGGAAGTGTGCTGCAAAGCAGGGTTCACTAAAACTCCAGCTTTCTGGACAGAAAACTAAAAAAGAGAGGCCCTTGCCCGGCCGGTGTGGCTCAGTGGTTGAGTGTCAACCCATGTACCAAGAGGTCACCAGTTCAATTCCCAGTCAGGGCACATGCCCAGGTTGTGGGCCAAATCCCCAGTGGGGGGCATGCAGGAGGCGGCCAATCGATGTTCTCTCTCATCGATGTTTCTATCTCTCTCTCCTTCTTCCTTCCCCTCTCTCTAAAATCAATAAAGAAAAAAAAAGTAAAGTGTATATGGGACATCCTCCAAAAGAGACCATATCCTTAGTCGTAACATAAACTTTAACAAATTTTAAAATACCAAAATAATATAAAGTATGTTCTCTGACCATATGGAATTAAATCTCCAAACAATTGGAACTTAACACACTTCTAAATAGTTCATAGGTAATTAAGGAAATCTCAAGTAAAATTATAAAATACTTTGGACTAAATGAAAACACAATGTATCAAAACTTGTGGAATATAGCTAAAGTGGCGGTTAGAGAGAAATTTAGAGCATTAAATATTTATATTAGAAAAGAAGGTTTTTCATAAATAATCTAAGCTTCCCTCTTAAGAAACTAGAAAACAAAAAGCAAAATACAAAGCAAGCAGAAGGAAAGTACTAATAAAGAGCAGAAATCAATGAAATACAAAATAAGAAAATAGAAAACAAAAAACCAGAATGAAACCAAAACCCAGTTCTTTGGGGAAAAAAAGCAGTCTTAAGAAGTAGCAGTGATATTAAAATAATAGCTAACACTTACTGAGTCCTGTGTGTCAGACATCACTCTAAGCATTTTCATGAATCCTTTCATTTAA
This sequence comes from Tadarida brasiliensis, assembly GCA_030848825.1. Taxonomy (NCBI): domain Eukaryota; kingdom Metazoa; phylum Chordata; class Mammalia; order Chiroptera; family Molossidae; genus Tadarida; species Tadarida brasiliensis. Next base: position 40,876,752 of record CM061273.1, read on the forward strand.
TCTTCACACTAATCCACTGGTAGGTACTCCATTTATTTAGATGGGGAATCTGAGGCTTATGGAGATTAAAATAACTAGATGGAATTCACATACATAATAAAAGGAGACTCCAGGATCCAAACAGTGGCAGCCAGATCCCCAAAGCATACTATTTACTCTTTCGTGCATGTGTGTGGTTAAAAAAAATATGTAATATAAAATTTACCATCTTAATCATTTTTCACTGTACAGTATAGTGCTAATTATATGTACACTGTTGTGCAACAGATCTCTAGAACCTTTTTAACTTGCAAAATTGAAATTCTATACCCATTAAACAACTCCCTTTTTCACCTCCCTGCAGCCCCTGGCAACCACCACTCTACTTTTTGTTTCCAAGAGTTTGACTACTCTTGATACCTCATGTAAGTGGAATTATACGGTATTTGTCTTTTCATGACTGGCTTATTTCACTTTGGAGAATTATCTACTTAAATCCTTTGCTTATTTAAATTGTGTTATTTTGTTCAGTTGTAAGACTTCTTTATATATTATGTATACTAACCCCTTATCAGATAAAGTGTTTGCAAATATTTTCTCCCATTCCACTCTGTTGATTAAGTTTGATGTAGTCCCCACTTATCTATTTTTACTTTTGTTGCCATTGCTTTTGGTGTCATATTCAAGAAATCATTGCCAAATCCAGGGCCATGAAGCTCCAAAGCATACTCTCTCAAAGGTGCTAATCCAAATGTGGGTTATAAACCTATTAGCAGGTCAGGAAATTAATTTAGTGGGTTGTAACTGATATTTTTAAAAGAATAGCACAGAATTTAAAAAATATCAAATGAGTCACCATATTTAGTATGACTAAACATTGTTTTAGAAGTTTTTTTCTAGTTGTGTATGTATGCAACTGACTGCAAAATAAAATGGATCTCCACTATGAGCTGTTGTTAGAAATTTGAAAAACATTGCATTAATCTATACTGCACTTGGGTAAAGCAAAGGCCCAAAGATGCTGAAAATTTTCCAGTAGTTACAGTAGAATCATCACATAGCCCTTGGTTGGCCTAACTAAAATGAACACTAAAGAACCTGTGCTAGAACTATCAGGACCACATTCAAGTGGCAACTTAAATTAACATTAAATTAACATTTAAAAAAATTTTTTTTTCTTTATTGATTTTAGAGAGAGAGAAAGGGAGAGGAGAGAGAGATAGAAACATCAATGAGAGAAAACATTGATCGGCTGGCTGCCTCCTGCATGCCCCCCACTGGGGATTTGGCCCACAACCTGGGCATGTGTCCTGACCGGGAATCGAACCGTCGACCTCTTGGTGCATGGGTCAACGCCCAACCACTGAGCCACACTGGCCAGGCTACATTAATATATATATATATTTTTTTATCCTCACCTGAGGACATTTTTCCATTTTTTGTTCAGATAGAGTAGGAGGGAGAGAGAGGAAGAGAGAGAGAGAAACAGCGACGTGAAAGGGACACATCGAGTGGCTGCCTCCCGCACGACCCAACCAGGGCCGGAGACAAACTGCAACCGAGGTACGTGCCCTTAGCAGGAACCAAACCCGAGTCTCTCTGGACCTCAGGCCGACGCTCTAACCGCTGAACCAAACTGGCCAGGGCTAAATTAATATTTTTTATGTGAATTTTATTGGCCTTATTTGTTTTGTTTTGGCTTTGTACTTGCATAGGAGTTATAAGTATAAATATTTTGTATCTAGTTTTATACTTGTATGTATTTATAAAAATAATTTAAGTCTACAATGGGGATCTGAGTTTTCTTTCCTTGAAAATGTGTCCATACATTAATGACATTTGAGAACACTGTTTAGGTGGTGTACTGGGTTTAGGAGTGCCTCCCCTTCCAATTCATATACACCCACAACCTCAGAATGTGACCTTATTTGGAAAAAGGGTATTTGCAGATACAATTAGTCAAGTTAAAATAAGGTCATACCAGCCCGGCCAGTGTGGCTCAGTGGTTGAACATCAACCCGTGCCCAGGAGGTCACCAGTTGATTCCCGGTCAGGGCACGTGCCCAGGTTGTAGGCTCAATCCTCAGTAGGGGGCATGCAGGAGGCAGCCAATCAATATTTCTCGCTCATTGATGTTTCTATCTCTCTCTCCCTCTCCCTTCCTCTCTCTGAAATCATTAAAAACTTTTTTTTTTATGAAGTCATACTGGATTAGGGTGCACCCTAAATTTAATGACTGGTATCCTTATAAGAAAGCCATCTGAAGATATACAGAGGAGAAACAAAGAGGAAAAGTCTATGTGACAACAGAGACAGAGATTGGAATTATGCTGCCACAAGCCAAAGAATGCCAAAGATTGTCAGCAACCACTAGTATCTAGCAAGAAGCAAGGAAGAATCCTCCTTGGAGAGCCTTCAGATAGAGCATGGTCCTACTGACACTTTGTTTTCAGACTTCTAGCCTTCAGAACTTAAGAGAATAAATTTGTGTTTTAAGCCACCAAGTTTGTGGTAATTTATTACAGCCCTCCCACCCACCCCACCCCACCAGGAGGTGCCCTCCCTGAAAAGAGGGAGTGCATAGGACAGCCTTACTAAAAACCCTGAAAGTATAAGTCTCTACTCCTAGCAGCTATGCCATTCCACAATTTGGGGTTCACAAGTGGAGAAATCAAGGCCCAGAGAGGTTAACTGGCTCACTCAAAGGGCCAATAGGAAGTCAGGGGCAGAGAAGGGACCAGAAAGCAAGACTCCCACCACCGCCTCCCAAGCTCAGCCCTCTGGGAGGTAGACCGCTCCACTTACCACAGTGCCAGTGAGCATGTTCACTGCAGAGGTAGACTTGGCCTCCTTGATTCTGGAGATGGGTTTACTGAGCTCCAGCCCAGAGCAGCTGAGAAAGCCTGAATTCCTCAGGTCAGGTACAGAACAGGAATGCTTAGGGGGAGCAGGGCCATCCTTCTTCTTGGGGACCTCCTGGTCAGGGCTGATCTCTGCCTCAGTTTTCTTTGCATCTCTGACATTCAAGAGCATGTCAGGTGTGCAGGACACTAGTGTCAATAGCTGGAGGGATTGGAAAGGAGGAAACCAAACACACAGCTCGTGGGAACCCAGCTCTGTCCACTTCCAGATTCATCTGCACCCAAGAGTAGGCGCAAAGGAGATGAGGAGGAGAAGGAAGGCAATTGGTATCGAAGTCTCTCTAATCTGGGGCTCTTAACCTGGGGTTCAGGGGCTCCTAGAGAGCTCATGGATGGTTTCACTGGGGTCTTTGAACCACTTAAAACTGCAGTTTTAAAACTCTATCTTTGTGTACATTATGGCAAGACATGCCATAGTTTTTATCAAAGGGTCTATGACCCCAACAAAGTTATGGAAAAAAAAGAAGAAAAAACCCTGCTCTAAACCTCTCCCTTCGGGTGAGACTTTCAGAAGGAGATGGACTGAAAAGTCAACTGAATCTCTCCACTGAGCCTATAGAGAGAGCTAGGCAGAGAAGGGGGAACCCAGAGATTCAGATCACAGGACAACTGGCCCACAGCCAGGGCTGACCCACACTTTGAACAGAGAAGAAGCTGGAAGGACCTAGCTGTGGTCAGTCACCCCACGTAATGTTCTGAGGGTCCCGCCTCCCAGAAGCTCTTCTCTGTGGCCTCCTTTCTCAGCTGCCCCTGGCCTCCTGGGACCGTTACAATCCGAACTGGAGCTGGGACAATGAGTACATGTAGTCCTGGAGCCCGCTCCCTACGTGGGGACTGTGCTCACCCTCCCAGCTGCTGACTCCTACTGAAGGAGGCAAAAAGGACAGACCAGCAAGCGTCTTCACTGCCTGATGGAGGGATCCTCGGAAGGACGCTGGGCTCCTTGTGACTTCCAGGCTCCCCTCCTGTGGCCCAGCCTTCCATACAGCCCCATTCCTTCAGTGTGTCTGGGCTCTGAGTAGTGGTCTCCTCAGCACCCCCCCAAGAACTGGCCCCAGCCGGGGAAGAGTGCTGGGCACAGGTGCTCCCCTCCCGTCCAGGTTTACTTGTTTGGAGGGGTGGATGGCGGCGGCCTTGTATTTCTGCCGTTGTGTCTGTTGCCAGCTTTTCGCGCCCTTGCCTCTCGCGTGCTCGCCTGCCGATTCCCCCTGCATCTCTACCTTCTTCTCTTTCCTTTGGAAGGGTTTTTTCTCCTGTTTTAGTCTCAGCTTCTGGATCATTTGCCTGCCCATTGAGGAACAGGGAGTGTCACGTAGGTTAGGGATGGGCTTCGAATGAGGGCTTTCTCCTGGAGGGGTGGACAAGACTGGGCAAAGAGCAGACAGCTCCGTGTTTCCACCCCCAGCGTGTCCAGTCTGCACAAACAATTGAAGATCACAGAATAGGAGGTGGGGGAGAGTCATCCCTCCAACCTCACCATTCCCAGTCTGGGGAATAGTACCCAAGGAGAGACGCGCAGGAAGGGGGCTCGACCCCACTCCACTGCACCTCTGTCCCTCCCCACCTCCCAGTAGGACAGATCCCGGACACAGCAGCTGCTGCAGGGGGTCTGGGTGGGAGGCCAAAGTCAGGGGCTCCCACATTGGACCACTTTATCCTGGGCTTCTCTGGCCAATAATGTTATGGAAATAACGTAGTCACATGAGTCAGGAGACAGGAACTGTAGTCCCTCTTCTGTCATTATCTCTATATGATGTCTTCTCTGCTCTGCCTTCCCCTTCCATAAAATGAGGGGGATGGGCTGAGTCCCTTCCAGCTCTTAGATTATATTCCTGTATGAATCCAGGAGGCAGCTCTGGGAGGCTGGGCATTCTGGAGTGGGGTGGGGGGGTGCCTGTCTCAGGGGTGAGTTTCTAGAAACAGCCACATGTCTACTTAACAACACCCCACACCAGAGAATCTTACAGTTCCTGGTCCTTATGAGACTAAAGCCAGTGTTTCCCTGGCAACGTCAAGGTTGGGGACTGAAGCTCACAGATCCTCCTTGGCAGTCCCAGGCCAGCCACCCAGCAGGTCAAGCACAATCCCCCCAACACCCCACCCACCTCGAGGGTGCCTTCCTACCGGGCATACAGCTCCCGGGCCCTGGAGGCGACAGTATTCTGGAAGAGGGAGTTGTTGTCCTGGAAGAACTTCTCATACTTGTCCGAATTCAGACTGGGATAAATCAGACGGAACCCTCCACAGTTCTCCTTCTCATACTTCTCCGTTTTCTCTAGACTCAAGGCCTGGAAACCCTTGACTTCCTTGATCCTATTGGCAAGCAGAACACAGGGCTGCGCTGGGACATGGCCCGATGCTTGGAAGGAACGTGGCCAAGCTGGATGTCCTCTGGGGCCGGGTGGGGGCCTTGCACACAACAGGGGTCAATCGGTATTTCCTAAGTGTTTCCCTGAGAGGAGTCTAGCCCTCCTGGGACAGCCAACCTCTTTTCCAACAGCTCATCAAACCAGGAAACCCATTTCCCTCCTGGCTTAGTTCTGACAAGGCAGACTGCCGCCACCTGCCCAGTCTCAGCCCCTACGACCCTGTCCTTCTCTGGAGAAGGACAGTTTGTGTTTTGCTAAGTCTGAGGGTTTCTTGGATGAGCTGGATGAGTTTTTATGAGCTGTCATGATCTCATTCTTCCTCACAGCCTCACAGTGGAGGTCAGGCAGGGAGGAATGATAAGCCCCTTTTACAGCAGGGAAACCGAGAGCCGCTGAGCTGTCCAGGGCCCAGTCATGGCGAGGAGGATTCAGAAGGCCCTAGCTGCTGCCTAGTGGATGCTGTCTCCTCCTCGAGGAGTTTGGAGAAGGCTGGCACCGTGGAAGGCCTCTGGGAATCCCAGGCCACACACCCCTGGGCTCTGGGTCCAGACCTGCCACTTAGCAGCGAGGTGACCTAGTACAAGTCAGCTCCCCTTCCAGACTCTTGGTCTCCTCGGCTCCCCAGGCAGGACCATACAACACCCCACCTGCCTACACCCTCCCCAAGGGAAGACAGCACACAAGGTAGTACTCTGAGACACAGTGCCATCCAAACATGGGTGCTTTTGCTCAGTTCCAGAAGTTTAATCTCAAAGGACCGGGCTGGCTCCACACACGAGGCGGGCAGGGGCCACAGTGGGGTCAGAAGAGCAACACAGGCATCTCCTTGCCCGGGCTCAGCGTCTCCTGCCTAGAATCACTCTGCGGTCTGCGGACGGACGAAGCCTGTGCAGGGCGAGTGCCTCCCAGCAGGAGCAAGGACCCGTTAGCTCCTGCCGACAAGGCAGCAGGGGGTAGGACAGACTATTCTTTCTTTTGGTAAAAATAAAGGGATGGTTTTGCTTTTTGTATTGGTAATCCCTGAATCTTCATATTATATTAATAAGCTTATATCCTTTATATATAGTTATGTCTATAACTTAAATCTCCTAAAACAGGAACAAAGAAATATTCACAGTAAAACGATTCAAACTGCCACATTCCACAAATATAAACCAGTTTTCCAAGTAGGATAATCATTTGTAAGAGCTGACCCCACCCCCCACCAACTCCAGGCAAGATTCTTTTCTTTTTTAATCCAATTTTAAATCCTCACTTAAGGATATGTTTTTATTGATTTTTAGAGAGAGAGGAAGGGGGGAGAGAGAGAGAGAAACATTAATGTGAGAGAGAAACATCGATCAGTTGCCTCCCGTACGTGCCCCAACCAGGGTCAAACCCTCAACGGTATGTGCCCTGACTGGGAATCGAACCTATAGGTGTACAGGACAATACTCCAACCAACTGAGCCACCCGGCCAGGGCCAGGTAAGATTCTTAATAGTCTCAAACACAAATTATCGTGCCAGGTATTATAAGACTTTTATACACATATCTTATTTCATTCTTCCTGATAACTTTATGTATCATTAGGTCCATTTCACAGAAAGAACACAGGCTCAGAAAAGTGACATAAAGGTCACATAACTAGTAGGCGATTGAATCGTAACTTGAACCAAGACAGGCCAGTCTTACTGGGACAGTGAAGTCATAAAAAATGGGGTCCCCAGGGGCCGAGGGATGCTACTATACCTGATCTCCCTAGAACGACATTGCTGTAGGAACTGTCCCCGTTGCCTCTCCTCCTCCAAGACTTTCTTTTTGTCACAGCTTCTCAGGTTGATTAGGACCAAGGTGTCATACAGCAGACTGTCCTTTACCTCTTTATCCAAGCCGGAGTCCGTGGAAAAGCTTGGAGAGTGGTTGACCTGTGAGGGCGAGATGGCAGCTGGAAGCTGGGCTGTCCGGAGTGAAAGCAGAGAATGAGGCCAAAATGCCACCTCCAGGGAACTACTTCAGCCCACGCTGGGGCCCTGGCTACCAGGATGAGTGGAAGGGAGAGAAGGTCTGGACTAGAGCCACAGTGAGGAGAGGAGGAAGGGGAACCCCCTCTAGTTTCACTAGCTTTTATTTTAGTCCTTTCTTCTAGAGAGGCATCAGGGAGTGCCCCATCTTTGGTTTCCCTCCATCTGGTGTGCGGTGTCCTCTCGTGCATAGAGCAGATGGAAAGGGCAGCCCGGAGGGCCAGGTGGGGAGGTAGAGAGTAGAAAGAAAGGATGCCTTCAAGGTCCTGACCGGGGTTGCGGAGCAGACAGGCGAGGGAAGGGAGAAGACTCATTCCTGCTCACAGAAAAGTCCATATTGCTCAGAGGTGCTAGGTGACATTTGAAGATTTCTAGCAGTTTCTGCAGGCTTGCTCCTGGTAGTTAATTCTGCTCTTTAGGTAAGAGCTCCAAACAGCCATAGTCTCCTTCCCACCCGTACCTGGGAACAAGGACTGGGAGTGGAGGAAAGGCAAGGCCCCAGGAATCTGATCCACAGTTCTGGCTTCCCCACGCCGAAGGCTGCCCCTGTCACTGGCAGCTGCACTCGCACCTCTGACTTGCGCCCTACCCCCACCCCTCCGCCCTGTGTGCATACTGAACAACCACTTGAGACGGCTGCCGAACACAGGTCCAATCTGGAGAAGAGCCCAGAAGCTCTTCCTCCTCCTCCCACCACCCTGTGGGTCTGGGGGAGGCAGGAAAATCGGAGTGGCTCCCACCCATTCCTGTGGCCATAGACACCGGCCATGCTGTTAGTGCTTGGAACTGAGTGGTCCAGGCCCCTGAGAGCCAGGCCTGACAGCTCCCATCTGATCTTCAACATCATCACCCCAGCTTTGACGAAGAACACCCCCTTTCTGGGAGACGACTCTGTTACAAAAGGTAGATCTGTCCTGAGAATCACTGTGCCTGAGATCATCAGTTTCCAAGTCTGGGTGGACCTTAAAAAGGCCCAAGGAATTCTCCAATTCCCAGCCGTCTACCCCCCCCTGGTGGCCACTTCGCAGCTAAGGGAGAAGGCCCGGGCCGCAAGTGCCACGTAGGAATTGGCCTACTTAAGTTGATTCAAAAGATCTAGCTGAGCTGGGAGAGCGGAGAGATGAGCCTGAAGCTGGCTGACCCCAATAACAGGGGCCAGTTTTCACCCCTCGCCCCAACCTCCCTACCTCCAGCAGCCAGGGCTTGAGTTTGCGGTCTAACAAAATGTCGAAGCCCAGGATTTCAAAGCAGGCGCTGTTGAGCGTGTGGTTGGGGAAGCAGGTGTGGTAGTTGTGCTTGATGACGGGGTAGGCCGAGACGATCGTCTTGATGATGACATCCTCGATCTCTCTCCATATCTGCTCCACATTGTAGCCGTGGCTTTCCATGTACGTGTTGAAGGTGGAGAGCTTCCTGGAGGGGAACCACAGGCCATGAGGCTGGGCAGCCCACCTCTGGTCCTGTAAGGCCATGAGATGCTGGAAACCAGAAACTTCTGGAGAAAATAAGGTGCCAGAGCCAATAGGGATGGACACCCAGGAGCTAAGGTGACACCAGGACTAGGCCAGCTCAGGAGGGGCCAGCAGGAGCCTCAGGGCCAAACTCCTGAAGCCTCCACAGCCCTGGAGTGGGCACAGATATATGACATGTAAGACTGCCTGGGTACTTTCACTGTGACTCAGAGCACACCCGTGGGCTTGGGCAGGGACTGAGTATCCTGGGTGGAAAGCTTAATGAATGAATTAAAAAATAAAAAAACACCCGGCCGGTGTGGCTCATTGGATTGAGTGTCGTCCCATGGACTGAGAGGTCCCAGCTCGATTCCCGGTCAGGGCACATGTCCGGGTTGCAGGCTCGATCCCCAGTGGGAGGTGTGCAGGAAGCAGCCGATCGATGTATCTCTCTCACATCAATGTTTCTATCTCTCTCTCCTTTCCTCTCTCCCTAAAAACCAATAAAAACATATTTTAAATAAATAAATATAAATAAAAAACCAATACCCTACATCATGCTTTTGCTTTGGTGGTAATTTCTCAGACGCTGGTGTTCATTAGAAGTACTTAGGGAGCCTTTTAAGAACACAACTACCACCCTGGCTGGGTAGCTCAGTTGGTTAGAGCATCATCCTGATATGCCAAGGTTGTGGGTTCCACCCCTAGTCAGGGCACATACAAGGGTCAAGCAATGAATGCACGGATGGATGGAACAACGAGTCGATGTTCCTCTCTCTCTCTTTCTATCTCTCTCATATCAATAGATAGATTTAAAAAAAAAAAAAAAAAAAACCCCACTACCTGTGTTCCACCTCAGTCATCTGAGGGGATTCTGGGGACACAAAAGACACAGAAATCTAGTTTTAGGATTGTCCACATAGAAAAGGCAGCCCCAGGGCATTTCCACAGATAGAATTATGAACCAGGATGGTCCTGATTTTAGAACTGAAAGTCCCATATCCCAGAAAACCCCCCACTTGCAGGCCAATCGGGATGGCTGGTCACCCTATCACAGAGGTCAGAGGATGTCTACCCTGTGTGGAGAGGTTTGTGAGGAAACACCTAAGGGGTTGCTCCAGTCAGCTCCACGCTGGGCAGTTCAGAGAGAGAGTGAATCTGACAGGTCCAGGAGGCGACAAGGGGGACAGACACCCACCCCCTCGAATGCACACACCTTCGCACAGGAAGTGGACGTGGGAAGTGGGAAATGGGAGGAGGAGATACAGGGGAGTGAAGATCAAAGAGGAGAGAGAAGATGAGAGACGCGGTTCACCTGGGCAACTCAAAGGGCTCAACGGGACGCAGCCAGTGGAGTCAGAAAGGAGGGTGCAGGGCCGGCAGTGCATGTGTGCTGAGAGCCTGCTGTGCATGCCGAGCTCATACATTGAGGGGATCCCAAGAAACTGCCACCTTTGTCATGGGAAGCCTAAGGACCATTTGGGGAGTCAACACACATGAAACAACCAAGGATGCATCTGTATAAAGACAGATAAGTGGCCTGGCCGGTGTGGCTCAGCGGTTCGAGCGTTGGCCCTCGGACCAGAGTTGTGGGTTTGATTCTGGTCAAGGGCACGTATCTTGGTTGCGGTTCAGTCCCCGGCCCTGGTCGGGGTCCTGTGGGAGGGAACCAGTCGGCGTGTCTCTCTCACATTGATGTCTCTCCCTCTCTCTCCCTCCTTCCCATTCTATCTGAAGATAAATGGAAAAATATCCTCAGGTGGGGAATAAAAAAATAAGACAGGTAAGCAAAAACCACTAATAAAGAGGCCCACATCCTCTACCAGCCATTGTCAGGAAATGGAGCGTCACACATACACCAACTTTCCAGATAGCTTGAAGCCAATCCTTTCAAGTGCAAAACATGTATTTAATTTGCCAAACTGAAAAATGAGTTTTCCCCAAATAGGTTGTGCACTTCCTTGCCTTCTTACGAATCATAACATACCCTCTTCTGGATGATGCAGGCACATCACGATGAATATATATGGTCATTTTATAATACAATAAAATTGGTCAATTCAATTTAACACACCAGCTATGTGCCAGGCACCCTGAAAGATGAAGCGCATCTGGTCTCTGCCCCAGAGGCCGGCCAGGTCTCGTCTTTCTGTCTCCTTCACTGCTCCTACTGAGTTTGCAGCCTGGCAGAGGGCTGACTGGGGGTGCAGCTGGTCTCAAGCTGGGGTAGGAGGAACTAGGAGGTAGTCAGTGTGAAAAGCAGATTGTCTCAAAAGACAGGGGAGAGGAAGAAGAAGAAAGGTGAAAGGAAGAGGGAGGGAGAGAAGCTCCCAGAAGGCCAGGGCACCATTCTAACCCTCAAGGAGCTTGAGTACAGCTGGGGACACAAGACAAACATGTGTACTAAGCAAAGAGCAGATAGAGGCTCCCGCTGATGTTGACAGTAAGGGTGGTGGGAGTCCAGAGATGGAAAGGTCACTGTGGGTGGTTACACTCAGATTTCACAGGCTTGTCCTTCAAGACGGAACCCAATCCTCCCACCTGACAAGTGAGAAAACAGATGCCCACAAAGAAAGTGGGTTTCACCCACACTACCGTGGCCATGTGGCTGGGCCCAGAGCCTAGGACCCATCAGAGAAGGCAACATGGAAGCTTAGTGAAACAAGGGCCTTCGAGAATGTTCTCCCATGCTCCTGGTTGGTGCTGAGCAAAGGCAGCGTGGTGGCGTGAGCAATGCCCGGTAGAACGCCATGGATCAGACGGCACAGGCAGTGGTGCCTAGTGGTTAAGGTATGGCCTCGGGAGTTTCCATCCCAGCTCTGCCACTTCCTTAATGTACCACCTTGGGCCAGTTACTTAATCTTTTTACACCTGTTTCCAAATACGTACAATCAGGATGATAATAATGTAGTGTTTTCGTGAGGACTGACTGGGTTGAGGTATGTAAACTCCTTAGAGCAGAGCATACAGCAAGCGCTCAAAAATAAATGTTGACTATGAGTGTAATAGTAACAATAGCGGAAAGTGGGGTCTGGTCAAATTATAGCAGACTGAGCAGAGGAGTTTGAACTTGACGTCTAGGCACCTGGGAGCACGCTGGTTACTGAGTGGAAGTGATGAGTACATGGAACGTATACTAACAACAGCATCTGCTTGCACAGGGGTTATTGTTTCTGAAGCCCATTCATACACATCATCTCAGTAGATTCTTACGGCGTGTCTGTGCAGCTGGCTAGCCAGCGTTCTTATTGTATGTCATTTTACAGATGAGAAAATGGGGGTACAGAAAAGGTAAGCAGAGGTACCCGGAGCTAGGGAAAGAACGAAGAGGTCAATGCAGCCCTGCGTCCGAGGCTGAAGCGAGGTCTGCGCCTGGTGGAAAGGAAGGGACACGGGGACATTTGAAGGAGAAACGTGCACCCTGGCCGGTTTGGCTCAGCGGTTGGAGCTCAGCCTGCGGACCAGAGAGTCCCGGGTTCGGTTCCCGCTAGGGGCACATACCAAAAAAAAAAACCAAAACTAAAACAAAAAAATGAAGGAGAAACGTGCAAGAGTCAATGACTCGCTGGAAAAGGAAACATCCAAGATGACATCAAACTCTAAGGTATGGCCTCGGTCAGAAGATAGAGACAGGAAAGTTGGGCAGGGGAGCCAGTTTGGAGTGCCGGGGTGGAAGCAAGGAGAGAACGCGGCCTTGCTGGGAAATGCGCAGTTGGAGGCAACAGGGAGCCGTCCAGATGCCGCTGAGAAGAGATGGGCCCGGAGCTCAGAGGACAGAGGCCAAGCTAAGAGAGGACAGGCTGGGGGCCAGGAGAGCAGATGAGCTCCAGCAGAGAGGGTGGATGGAGAAGAGCAGAGGGGTGAGGCCAGACCTGTGGTGAGAGAGAGGTGAGGAGAAGGAAGGAGCCAGAGAGAGGAGGAATGTAGGGCAGCAGAACAATACTCCACACTTCACCTTAGTCCTGGCACCCCCTGACACCCCCATCACGGCCCGAGGACCCCAAGCTTGTTGCTGGAGTGTCGGTTCTAGTAAGAGGAGGCAAACGGGGACCCTTTGATGACATGCCCTTAGACTAAGAAAAAAATAACATTAACCACAAACACTGTCCGTGTTGCTAGCATAGGTCATTTGAGTTTCACAGTGTCCCTGTGAGGTGGGCAGGGCACAGGATATCAGGAGTCTTATCACCTTCATTTTAAAGACAAAAAATGGAGGCTCAGAGAAACGGAGGGATTCGCCCAAGGTGACTCAGCTGGTGAGAGCCAGAGCGGGACTGGCAGCCAGGCCTCTCCGGCAAGAGCAGCCTAGGAGGCTCAGCTGGTGCCCGCAGTCCAGTGGGGAGATGAGGCAGCAGGGCTCTGGGCAAGACTGGTGGCTGGCACCTCCTAAACATGGAGATCACCTCCACCCAGCCAACATGTCCTCTTCAAGCAGGCTCAACCTAGTACTTTTCCATTTGCTCTTTGGAACTCTGCCACCGAGGGTGTCGTGAAATTTCCCCATGCACTGTGCCCTTCTGATGCTCTGAAGCCAAACAGGTTGCCTGTTTATCAGCCCTTTCAATCTGGTGCAGGAGACAGATCACGTGCCTTGGACTCCGACAGGCCTCCCTTCTTATCCCGCTGTAGCATTTAGAACTGCGTGACCTTGGACAACTTACTCTACCTCTCAGAGGCTTGGTTTCCTCATCTGTAAAATGGAGATGGCACCTAACTCATAGTTCTCCACCTACAAAGGGTAGATTACAATGCCTCTGCCATAGTGTTGCAAAGATTTAATGGGGGAAAAAGTGCATACAAAGCACCCAGCTCAGGCCTAACACACAGGAAGCCTCCATAAATGCTTCCTTTTTCTTTCCCCTTTGTCTGGTCATGTTCACATTCTTCAGTCCCCCTTTTTCTTAAAGCTCAAATGAGACAGGGTTAGATGCTTGCATGCATATAAAAGCTGCTTGGGAAGATAGTCATGCATTCCTCTCATTTTCCTCCCTCTCCTGGAGAATCTGAAAGCCAGCTAGACACCCGTCAGGTCGCTCCAGGCATCGTGATACATCATTGGAGAATCTCTGTTGGAGCAACACCCCAGGGAACCACAGCTTAGGAACGCTGGCCTGGCACGTCCCTTTCCCGTGGCAGACCAACAATCAATACATATCTGTTGGTTTGGAAATGTCAGAAGGGCCAACTGTAACAAGAGTATGTTTTGGTGTGTGTGTGTGTGTGTGTGTACCCTGCTGGGGAAACAGTTCATGTTTATCTCTCCTCCTCCCATCCTCCTGGGGTTTACGATGTGGCCTTCTTTTAATGATTAACAGCCGGAGGGCAGAGACTAAGGAGTCTGCTCTAGGTTCAGAGGCAGAGGAATATTTTCTGAGAGCATGTGACCCAAGATGGAAACACTGCTGGGGACTGCCAGAGTTTGGGTAGAATCCCAGAGAGCAGCTCCGAGACCGGCGGGGAAAGAAAAGAAGTGACGCCGCTTGCTTACCTCTTGCTGCCAGAGTGTGCGTCACGAATGAAATTGGAACTGTGCTTATTAATGGAATAATTAGTCAGGTGCATGCAGATGTCATCCTGGAGGAAGAGACATAATCTGTGGGGTCAGAGGAAGGGCAGGCCTCCCGCTTCCTCCCGTGGCCCCTGGGGCTTAAAGAGATGGAGAAGAAAGGGGAAGGCTCACGGCTTACTGAAACTGGCAAAACAGAGGAAGTGAAAGGGGTATCCTACATCTGGAGTATAAGAAACTCCAGTTCCTCCTGAGATGGGGTGGTGCCTGCCTGAGGGACACTGCAGGGGTGTGGAACTGTGGCGCTGGCTTTGCAGTCAGATAGACCAGGCCTGGAGTCCAGCCTGACCTCTTCCTAGCTCTGTGACCTTGGACAAGTCCTGATACTCTGGGTTTTCACCTCCTCTCTGTAAAAGAGAGGTGATCATCCCTACTTCTGAGGGTTCTTGGGAGGGCTAAGGGAAAGAATGTATGCAACCTAGCACAGGGTAGATGTTCAGCAAATGGCAGCCAAATCCACAGTGTTTGTGGATTTAGGCAGGAATTTTTTTTCCCTGAGCTCACCAGGTTGTCTGTGCATGGGTGGGAGTAAGAGGTCGTGGCGAAGCGAGCCAGTCCTTCGTTATACGCAAAAATCCTGAGAGGGTCACAGGATGTCATTAGCACATAAATCCGTAGGTCAAACTTGAACCCATCAATGATAAAGGGCTGGAGGAGAGAACAGAAGTCACACAAGCATCGGAGGAGAAATTCGGAGTTGAGGATCATTAGTGCCCTGGCTAGTTTTCATGGCGTCAGCTCCAACATTGCCTCTTACTACAGAGTGAGGACTTGACCAAGGCTGGGGACCAGGAGAAGGGGATTTGGGCTCAGTGACCTGCCATATGACCTTGTGGAAGTCACTAAACCACACTGTGCCTCAGTTTCCTATTCTATCAAATGGTATGAGTAAATACCTCCAAGAGAACTCCTGTTTACTAAACAAAGTAACATTTAAAAATCCTATGACAAAGAACATGTTGTCACCCGGCCGGTGTGGCTCAGTGGTTGAGCATCGACCCATGCACCAAAAGGTCGCAGGTTCCATTCCCAGTCAGGGCACATGCCCAGGTTGCGGGCCCGATCCCCAGTGGGGGGCATGCAGGAGGCGGCCAGTCAATGATCTCTTCCACCAATGTTTCTATCTCTCTCTCCCTCTCCCTTCCTCTCTCTCTAAAAATCAGTAAAGAAAAAAAATTAAAAAAAAAAAAAAACATGTTGTCACTACCCAGGGCTATGTTATTGTCATAGTTCTGTAAGAGTTCTCCCTGCAATGCTGACCTTCATGGACACTTCCAGAGGGCTCCCTTCCTGCAATGGGCTAAACTGCTGCTACCTCTGACCTCCAGTCATGGAGTAAAGCTGATTGCCATTCTCTCTCCAGGACTCCTCTCCTCTCCTCAACGAGCTGGGGCCTCCACAGAACAAAGATGCTCTCCCAGCTAATGTCTGTTGGAAGCAAGGTTCCAGCTTGGTAAGACCAGACCACTGGACAGGGGTGCAGGGACGAAGGACACTCTGGCCCAGGCACATGTCACATCCCTGGTCAGAAGGCTTGGTCTGACAAAGTCCAAGGCAGAAGACAGAGAACTCGACTTCACCCCCTCCCCTCCCCTCCATTCCCTCATTTCACATTCGGTCCAGTGGAGTTACAGCCTGAGGTTGCTGTGAGGATAAATAAATAACCACATGAAGAAGTACCTTTGAAATATAGAGCTGACAGATCATGTCCTCCCCTGGTTTGATTTCTTTCACCGTCCGGGTGATGAATATACCTCTCCCTTGGCAGCCCGAATCCGGCTTACAGATGTATGTCTTATTTTTTCTTGACCTGCTGTAGTTCTGCAAATCTCCCCAGCTACCAGAACAGGGAGAGAACAAGATATACTTTTAGCTAGGGAACAGAAAAAAAGAATGCCAGCTCTTTATTTAAAAAAAAAAGCCTACCTAATGTGACAAAAGCCTTGGAGTTGACAGACGCCCAGAGGTCTGGTAATAGGAGAGCAGTAAAGCACACACAGTGGGGAGAAGATGGGCTTTGGTGAGAATTCAGGCCTGGATTTAAACCCAGGCGACAGTACTTACCAGTGTGTCACCCTTTGCAAGGACTTGACCTCTGTGAGCCTCAATTCCATCACCTGCACAATGCAGATAATGACACCTATCGTGTACATGACGCAATGCGGGCAGGGCGCTGACACATACTGCACAGCCCATAAAGTCAGCCATGGCCAAGGAGTGTGCTTCCCTGGGTTTGCAGATGGGAGATTTGGAGCTCTGAATCTGGCTCAGGTCCATGACGTGACCTTCGATCACTCAGTCTCTTGCCCCACTCTAGCCTCATCTGCAACATCTCCACTCCAGCCAGAGTGTGGGAAAACAAATACTATCTGTGAACATACTTTGAAGAAAGTATGTTCAGAAGAAAGAAAGAAACTTAGTGGACTATAGAACTCAGTCTTGCTATATTTGTTGTTTTGCATTTTAACTCAAAGGAGCCTTGTGACCACTGGAGAAGACACTTAACTCAATGGTCCTCAGTGGCTACGAAGTCTGGAGGCACCTGTTGACCTCATGGCAAACACATTTCCTTCTAAGTTGCTGCTAAGCCGCAAAAGTTGTTCCAGACAAGCGAGGAAAGTTTGGGAACTCTGGAGCTCTTGGTTCGGGAAAGCACTGGGCAAAGAGGGGAGAATGGGATTTCTCTCGAGCCCCTGCCATGTGAGTATAATTCTGATGGCGACACTCTCTGCCCCCTCCACCTCATCTCAAACACCAGATTGTGCTCAGGTCATGTTCATGTCATCTCACATTTCTCCTGTTTCTTGGTGGGTGGTCCAGAGTCTTTTATGTACCAGGAATGGATGTCCAGTTTCAAGATGGATAAAGAGAGACCAGAGCCCTGGCCGGTTTGGCTCAGCGGTTAGAGCGTCAGCCTGCAGTCCAGAGAGACCCGGGTTCGGTTCCCGCTAGGGGCACGGACCTCAGTTGCAATTTGTCCCCAGCCCTGGTTGGTCATGCGGGAGGCAGCCACTCGATGTGTCCCTTTCATGTCGATGTTTTTCTCTCTCTCTCTCTCTTCCTCTCTCTCCCTCCCACTCTGTCTGAACAAAAAATGGAAAAATGTCCTCGGGTGAGGATAAAAAAAAAAAGAGAGAGAGAGAGACCAGAGATGGGGAAAGGCTGACTGCCATCCATGGCACTGTCCTGGGAGAGAGGGCGGGCATTCCTCCCTGCTCCTAACCTGGGCACTAACCATGACCTCACGCCCTGCAGAAGTGCGTAGGTCCTTAAATTTGCAGAAACTGCACAGTTAAAAGGTTGGAACAAATTCAAAATCAACAGCTTTCAAGGTCAGAACAAATTCTCATCCCAACAGCAGGCACAGGCTCCAAGGCACCCAGCCCCTAAATGTCCTCTAATTTTATAGGCAGAGCCCAGTGTTTTCTCAACCTTGGCCACACCCTATATCCCTTCTCTTCCTGAACAGGAGAGAGAGAGAGATGGGAGATCCCATGGGACATGGAATTGGGGTGGGGAGTGGCGGAGGGAGCACAGCTAGGTACTCACTCAGCAGGAAGGCACCAGGTCCGAGGGAAAAAGTGGAAATCTTTAGGGAACAGCTTCAACATGCGGCTCATATTCCTGGCCAGCAAGTCCTTGCGGCAGATTTCACTCATCCCTGGGAAGTGATTGATTTTCTGCAAAGGAAGTCGGAATTCATGAACAACGGGACATGGGAGTACCCATGAGATCCCCTCGGGGGACAGTGGGGGCCCCACAGGGCAGATGCCACACTTACGCTGAGGACCAGCTCTGACCTAGATACCTGGTAACTTTTCATTTCCATCACTCGCTCCAGCGACACTGAGTAGTCAGTCCAGTAGAGAGTCCAGTCATCGTTTTCCCCTCCCTCTCGAAGGCCATACTGTTGGGCGGCCCTCCGCACTGCCATGGGGTTAGAGAAAGAAAGGCCTATTAGCCCAGGAAGTGGGGGAGGAGCATAAAGTGGGGAGGGGAGGTTTCTAGGTGCTCCCAGACCAAGCACTGAAGTAAGCCATCTAGGCTCCTTGGGACTGAAGCCATCTCGCCCTGCCTGGACACATCATTGTCGAGAAAGGAACACGAAGAGTTGAAAGCTATTAAGGAACAGAGCCTGTGCCCCACAACCCCACATAGGCTTATCTGGGATGAATGTTGTATCCACCCTGGTTTCCCCTTGCCAGGAAGTAGATCTCTGGCTTTCCCCCCAACACAAAGCACTGAATGTTCAGGGAATATAAACCTAAATCCTTAACATCAGCCAGAGCCTAGCTTAATTGTAAGGTAAATTAACAGAAAAAAAAGTATACAATGTAATTCAAAACCATATATATGTTGTCATATCCTTCTTCCTCTGTCCTTGTTAGTATTGACAACTGGGAGCTGATTCCAACACAAACTCAAATGCCTTCAAGGGCCTGGAAAGAAAGTGCCTGCAGTGACCAGGAGAGTGGGGACCAGCTGAAAGCATCCAAATTTGAAAATAAAATAACGACAACATTCTGCTCTGTAGTACAAAGTAGGTCTGCAGGTCATCTCCAGCGTAGGGACGGCCGGTTTGGAACTTGTGCTCTAAAAAGAGTCACTGGCCCTGGCCAGTTTAGCTCAGCATTTAGAGCATCGGCCCATGGACCAAAGGGTTTCGGGTTTGATTCCTGGTCAAGGGCACATACCTGGGTTGCAGGTTCAATCCCCAGCCCCTAGTTGGGGTTTGTGTGGAAGGCAGCCAGTCCGTGTCTCTCTCACATTGATGTTTCTCTCTCTCTCTCCCTCCCTCCCTTCCACTCTATCCAGAAATCAATAGAAAAATGCCCGGCCCGTGTTGCTCAGTGGTTGAGCGTCAACCCATGCACCAAGAGGTCCCCAGTGCAATTCGCGGTCAGGGCACATGCCCAGGTTATGGGCCTGATCCCCAGTGGGGGGCATGCAGAATGCAGCCAATCGATGTTCTCTCTCATCAATGTTTCTATCTCTCTCCCTTTCCCTTCCTCTCTCTCTAAAAATCAATAAAGGAAAAAAAAATTTTTTTAAATCAATGGAAAAATATCCTCAGGTGAGGATTACAATATCAATTAATTAATTTTAAAAGAGTCATTGATTGTAGCAACAGCTGCCTTCTCTACAACCAGACCCCCTAATAACCATATACAAGAACTATGGATAGTTGAAGTACAAATCATTTCGGTCAAACCTGTACTTTCTCGGAGCTTTCCAACCTCCTCAAATAGTTAAGTGAGCTGAGAAGCAAAGAACAGGATTTGGAAACACTCCATTTCACCCTCAGAAATACATAAGCGTGACCCTTCCCAGCCTTTTGGGGGAATCCAGTGGGTCCCCATCGCGGATTTCTTGAATGTAGATGCTCACCACTCTCATATCGGCAGCTGGATAGATTGATCACCAATCATCTGGAAAAGAGAAAAAGAAAAGCAGCAAGACAGAGACAGACACACCTGCCGGAACAAGAGACTACACACAGGAATACCCCGTCCCAGGTGGGGAGGCACGCTACCTAACCCGCCACACACAACTTTTAAAAATAAAAGGCAATCTGAACATAAATAGAATGAAGATTAGGGCAAGGTGTGATTTTAGATTACATGCACCATTATTTCATTCTATAAAACAGATCCTTAAAAGTGAGTTATTTTTTTATGAACCGAAGGTGGTGTGATTTCGACAGTCTCATCCGCTAGTTTCTCCTTTCCCCACCATTAGCAGTCAAGGCCCCCTTCCTCCCAGGACCCTTCTGCTCTTGCCAACGTGGATCCCCATTCCCCATCTTTCAATCCTAACCTCTTTTTCTTCCTCTTCTTCTTCCCTTGCTGCTGGCCATTCTGAAGCCCCTTATTCTCCCCGGTGTTCTCGCTCACTAAAGCCAGGGCGACGATTTCTTTCAGATCTGCTATGGAACTGTCCTCCCTCTCTTCTGACTCTGTTTCTTCCTTGCCTTCCAAAGGCTGATGCTGGAGCATCTCCTGGGACTGGGAGAAGACTCTGGGGAAATATTGGACCCCCCTGGAAAGAGGGCGGAGAAAGCGGCAATTACTTGGATCCACCTGCAGGGGGACCCCCTCCCTTGCTCATGGGGGTGGTCCACCAGCGCCCTGAGACCAAGCAACAGGTTGCAGTTTATGAAATACCACCATATCTCCACGGTTGGTGCAAGGCTTTTGCCACTGACTATAACCTGAGGGACTCACTCAGCCAACCCTGGCCTTGGTTTTTCCCTCCTGGGGTTTTCAGGAACAGACTAAGATGCTATGCATGGCACCACCTGGTAAACAATCTCATTATTAAAGTGAGTGTCTGGAGACAGCCTCGGGACCAAGCCCTAAGCCTTCCTAGCTGAGGGAGTCAGTCTCAGTGGGTGCAGAGAGGTGCTTTGAGGAGGTCTGTTAACAGTTTCAGCACTGCACGAAACCTCCCGCACGCAGTCTGCTGGCCTGAGAGGAAGCAACACGAGCTCATGGAGTGCAGGGCTCACTTGCAGGTGATTGAACAAGTCAAGCCCAGGGCCCAAGGCAGAGCTTCAGAGACCCCAACCATCCCATTCAAAGTAAAAATAAGACCAACCATAAAGTATCTATAAGGAAGTCCAGTAAAGTTCTCATTCTTCCACCCCCACGATTACTTCTTGGATGTTTGCTTGAATTTCAAATATCAAGTTGTTTTAAAAATGTCTTTTAATACCCCTGCTTCACTAACCCTTAGGAATGTGCTTAGTTTGCCCTGGGTAACCCAGAACTGCCCAGGCTCAATTACCTGATTTATATCGCCTTCACATCCAAGACTTCCATGACCATCAAGCCTATTTTCTGGGGTTCTCCCCTCATCTCCTCACCTCCAAAACCCTGCCGACCTCACCACCTCAGTCCCTCTCCTTCGATGCCTGCTGTCCTCTTGCCACTCACTACCTGTTCTTCCCTCACATACTCTCCGACTTTTTGAAAAAATAGCAATAATATCTTTATTATAATATATTGCAATTTATTATCACTATTCTTCAAATACTATAACATTACAGAAAGTTTAGGAAAGGGTAGGGTGAGAAATCACCTTTAGCTTTTCTACCCTGACATGGCAACTTTGGCCTTTTTGTGTATTCTCTTTTTTTCTTAATTTCTAAGCATAATTATTCTTATATCATTGTAACCATAACATATAAAGAATTTTGTATCTGCTTTTTGCCCACTTAATATTGTATCAACATCCTTTTGGTTGTGGCCAAGTTGACATAGTTCTAGTTTTTAATGGTTGTGTAATAATACCCCGTTGAAGGAGTGTGTCTGAATTTAACCAACTATTGCCCTATTAACAATGTAAGTTGTTTCCAATTTTATCATCATATAAATAGCTCTAAAATGCACACTTTCATGTACAGAAGGCTTTAGGATTATTTTCTTAAGATATATATATCCAGAACCAGGATTACTAGGTTAATGAATATGAAAATTCTGTAGCTTATGTACGTTATGTATTTATTTCTTTATATCACCATGTCATTTCCCAGAGGGATCCCAACAGTTTTGACTACAACCAGCAATATGCAATTACAGCAGGCTCACCAGAGTCACACCGTCTCTTGGGACTTACCTCTCCTCTGTACCCAGACTTGCTAATTCTAGACAACTTTTATACCCTATGGCCATGTTTTTAACATTACTACACCCTTCCACCTCTCGCTACCCCTTTCCCACACAAAATTTTGGGGGCAGGGGCCCTAACCTATGAATAACTTAATAATAAACCCGTATGTGGACTTTTCAAAGAATTGTCACAGACACCATCTCACTGAATGCTCACACCACCCGCAAGAGGAAGGCAGAATTATTACGTCAGCCAAGGATTGCCACTTGTTTCTCTTGCTGAAGAGGACCGCCACTTACACCCAAGTCCCTTTTTGGTGACACCTGAGCAGGGGGAGAAAGGGTTGTGCTCAGTACAACTGATGCAACATGGGCCTTGAGAGTCGGTTTCCCCAGTGAACAGGCACGTTCTTGGCAAAGTTCAAGAGGGCTAAGTTACATGAAATCTTGACCTTGGGCTGCTCCCTTCTTTCCAGGTACACAGCCAGCTCCACGCCCCTAGCCCTCCACAACGCTCCTGTTTACCAAGCCCTTGAGGAGGAGTGGCCCCGTTTACCTAAAGGTTAATGTTAACTTGAGGAGAGAAAACTGACCCTGGATTTGGCCTCTGAAGTTGTGGGTTGTCTTTGCCCTTTTTCATATCCTTGCCCAAGTAGTAAGAACAAGTCATGACTGCTTATATTTGTCTGCCTCAAAGAGAAGAAAAAAAAAAACGGTCAGATTCTGTTTACTCTTGCAAGGGAGAGCCTCAGGCACATACAGCAAGAAACTGGCTCCGTGAACTTTTAAAGGAACTGGTTCACTAGAGCGTTCTTGCCTACCATCCTCTAAGCCACTTCGATGGCACCCCAGACAGGTGCAAGAAGGCAGACAGCAGTCATTGTCACATGTGACTGTTTTTGCTTTGTCTTTGGTCTCCTGGCTTTCTTTTCCCCCAGTCTCTCCTCCCTGCTTCATCCCAGAGGCTAAATACTGCCAGCTTCTCTCCAAAGTCTCCTGAAAGAGAGGATCTTGTTCAAAGCTTGCCTACTGAGGCGTGCATCCTGAATCTAGCCTGCAGAAACATTTACTCGGCCCACAATAGTGTGTCATTGTTGTTATAGTTGTTAAATAGAAGTAGAAAATGTAGATTTTTTTCCATAAAAATCCAGATTACCATTCCTTTCAGAAAATAGGTCCCCATTGCTTCATGTCATCAATCAACCGGAGCAGAGGAATGGCTTCCTCTTCAGACATTTTCCGAGTCTGCCCCAGTCCCTATCATTCCCTATTGTCTCTCTGATACAGGAGCCAAGTAACAGTTGCCCTTGTGCTATTGTTTTCCTTATAGTAGCATCAAGAAAGAGGAAACATTTTAGTACACCCAGGTCACTTCTCTCATTTAGGCTACATGCCTGGCCCCACAGACATCTGGATGTACCTAGCCTCCAAGCAGCAAGGAGTTAGAACAAAAGCTGCTCCTCAAGGGCTGGACCAAAAACATTTTAATGCCCTCATTTTCAGAACAAGAATTAGATCTGACCTGGCTGAAGCCAAAACCCTCTCAGTCTGTTCAGATGTGAACCTTATTTGATACTACCAGATTTTCTTTCCCAGCCTCAGCAACTACTTACTCCCTGCTAATGGGGGAGGGGGGTGTCCCACCTTCTCTCCTGTTTTCTGATAAGGTCAAAAGGAATCTTTAGCCCTGAGGAATCAAAGGAGGTGAGGCAATAGATTCAAAGGACAAAGCCTAAAGAAAATGCAAAGTTGAAGGGGGCTGCTGCTGGCATCCGGAGACATACATGCATCCTGGTGTAAGGGCCTCTGCAATCACTTGCTAAAAGGTAGCCCTAGTGAAGTGGCTAAGAACTCAGATTCTGGAGTCTGTCTGCCTGGACTTAAATCCCAGCTTTGTCACTTCCTAGTTGTGTGACCTCAGGCAGTTTACTTACCATCCCTCTGCCTTAGTTTCTTCATTTGTCAAATGGTTTGTCCCAGTTATGGGAATTCAATAAGTTAATTCATCTGAGTCAATACAATGTGCTTAGAACAGTGCCTGGAACATAGTAGGTGCTCACTAAATACTATCTATCATTACCAGCTGTGAGGCCCTGGACTGAACTCCCTGAGGGGAGAGCCCATGTCTGTGAATTCTCAGCTCCTGTCAGTGTCTGGCACATAGCAGAGGGTCATATGCTTCTTGAATGAATGAACTAGAAGAATGAATAAGTGCATGAACTAATTTTGCCTTTCTAAGGTTCATTTTCCTTATCTATGTAATAGAAGTATTGCTATGAGCATTAAATAAATAACTTTTTTTTTTAAGTATGGACCTTGGGTCCTTTCATAAAGCAGGCACTTGAAACACTTAGTTCCATTTATTTATAACAGTAGCTACTATTTACAACCTACTTACCAAGTAATAGGCATTATAGGAAAGCATTTTATATACATACTGTCTCATCATCATTACTCATATCATAGATGTTATTTTCAATCTATTACAGATGAGAAGACTAAGGCATGGAGAGAGTAAGGTAAGAGGCAGAGCTGGGATTAGAGGCCAGGTCTGTCTGACCCCCACAGGCTGTTTTTCCTCCACACTCCACCCAGTGCCTTTCCCTCTCTGCTGATCACCCATAAATGGTACAACCTAAAGTGAAGCAATTGATCTCCCAGCTCCCAGAAGGAGTCTTGGTGACTTTCATCTTAAGACTCAGTTGGTCTCCCATCATTTTCCTTAAAGCCAAATGCTTCTAAATTCCCACCTCCAACAAGGGCCTGGGTCTCCCAAATTTGCCGTACCTGAGAACAGCTCTATCGTTTCTACTTGGTATTTATTTTCACTCTGTTTCTTTTTTTTTTTTTTTTTTTTAACTTTTTTTTTCCTTTACTGATTTTTAGAGAGAGAGAAAGTGAGAAAGAGAGAGAGATAGAAACATCGATGAGAGAACATCGATTGGCTGCCTCCTGCATGCTCCCCACTGGGGATTTGGCCCACAACCTGGGCATGTGTCCTGACTGGGAATCGAACTGGCGACCTCTCGGTGCATGGGTCGATGCTCAACCACTGAGCCACACCAGCCGGACTTCACTCTGTTTCTTTTCCTTCTTTTTACCAATGTCAACATTGTACCAGGGCTCTTACTTGCAGTGTAACTAGAATATTTTCTAAGCTCTTACTGAATTCCTGAATATTACAGCTGGAAGGGACCTTGGAGAGTGTCTAGTTCAACCTGTTTGATTTTTAGAGGAAGTTTTGACTTGCACAAAGCCAGAGAGCAAGTCAGTGGAGCCAGGACTGAAGCCCCGGCTTCCTGCCCCTCTACATACCTTTCCGTTATGCCAGGTTAATGGGCAGGCAATATGGACCAAATACTTTGGGGAGTTTAAAAAAGAAGACTACGTTGGGCTACCAATATAGCAAACACAATAAATACCATCTTAAGTTTTTCCTAATGACACAAGACACATTCAGTTCACCTTTTCAAATAGGATAGTTAAGACAGTTGAAAAAACAAACAAACAAACAAAAAACCCTTGATGTTTTCTTCCATTTAGAATAGGGTTTGAGCTTGGGATTTTCCAAGCCAGAGGCTGCCAATCAAAGCCTGGTTAGACTGCATGAAAATGACCTTCAATGGCCACCAGGGGGAGAAAATGAGCACTGGGATGGCTCCATGCAAACACACTGCAAGTTATTTCTGGACAATACTTGTTGACTACTCTTCTTGCCCCTAGAGGTGGTGCAAAAGGGTAGAAAATGTTTAGTGCTTTCTTTTGCAAGGCTGAATGAATACAGAGTCCTGTGAATGGGAGGAAATAATCATTTGATTAAGAACAATAGGGAAACATGTTTCAAGTTTTAGCCAAGTCTTTTCATTGTGACCTTCATAGCCCAGACTTTTTCTTTCAGTCTGCAGAAATACATATAGCACTGAAGAGCTCTCCTACTGTGTCTGCCTGTGACTTCCTTCTCTTCCCTCAAATAATAGGTTTTCCTTCACCACCACCCCTTCCATCTTTTAGTCCTCGTTCCCCTACTGGGAGCATCCCTCTGCAGGCTTCCAGTGGCTAATGCCTACATCATTCACCTCGCTTCATCTCATCGTGTAGGCATTTTATCATCTCACATCATCACAAGAAGGGTGAGTACAGTACAGTAAGATTTTTTTTTTATCCTCACCCGAGGACATTTTTTTTTTTTTTTTTTTGCATTTATCTTCAGATAGATCGGGAGGGAGAGAGGGAGGAAGAGAGAGAAACATCGATACGAGAGAGACATATCTACTGGCTGCCACCCACACGACCCCAACCGGGGCCAGGGACAAACTGCAACTGAGGTACGTGCCCTTAGCAGAAACTGAACCTAGGACTCTGTTCAGATGCTCCAACTGCTGAGCCAAACTGGCCAGGGCTACAATAAGATATTTTGAGAGAGAGACCGCATTTATATAATTTTTATTACATTATATTGTTATAATCATTCTATTTTACTATCAGTTGTTGTTTAGCTCTTACTGTGCCTAATTTATAAATTAAACATTATCATAGGTATGTATGTAGAAGAAAAAACATAGTACATATAGGGTTTGGTACCATCTGCGGTTTCAGGCGTCCACTGGGGGATCTTGGAACATATCCTCCACAGATAAGGGGGACTCTCTCATTCCCTATCTTCTCTGTGATTACAGGATCACCAAGAAGACTAAAAACATCTAGAAAAGTGCTTTGAGCTTGGATGCCAGCAGGATCAAGATGCCTTTTATGGCTTTTTGGCTTTTCATCCTAGCCACCCTTTGAATTTCAGCAGGGCTTGAAGGCATCAGCAGAAAAACACGGGCTAACAAGAGAGGGATGGAGGCACCCAACTACACAAGGCTTTGCCAATAAGAAATGCTGAGACTAATGTATAGCATAGGAAATATAATTAATAATATCATAATAACTTTGTGTGGTGGTGGATGAGTACTAGACATCATGGTGATCACTTCATAAGGTATATAAATGTCGAATCACTATGTTGTACACCTGAAACTAATATAATAGTGTATGTCAACTATAATTTTTAAATAAATGAATTAATTAAAAATAAATAAAACGTGCTGAGACTGGCTGGCCACATTCACTGGGAACAATAAGAATCTTGCTGACTCAGATGCCATCTTTTATTCTGCTAGAAACTGAGGAATTCTGCAAGATTGGATGATACAAGTTTCAGAGCAACTTCATGTCCAGCCATTTTGTCCACAGTACTCAGTGGATTACTAGCAAAGACAGATGGACCTGGATCCAACCTGCCTTTACCACTTACTAGAACGGTGACTGGGGATGAGGAACTGAGCCTCTTGTACCTCAGTTTCCTCATAAGTAAAACGAGGATAATATTCATTCTATGGGGTTGTTTTAAAGTTTAAATAATACTTAGCAAAGCAGTGCTTGGTTCAAATTAAGGGCTATATTGTGAAATGAAAATATGATGGTAGGACTGGTATACATATTAAAATGCCTGCCACATACCAGTGCTTAGTCAGTGTTAGCTTCCTTCCCACTTATCCCCATATATAAGTTACATTTTTCCTAGGATTCAAATCCCAAAGGAGAACTTTCCTCAAGCCTAGAACTTTCCTGGCGGGGGGGCGGGGAGGGGTGAGAAATAACAACGAAGTGAGAGGAAAAGATGGGGGGAAAGGGTGGGAGCATTTGCAGAGGGCTGTGCAAGCCATGAAAACTGGAAGTGTCTTTCTGGAAGGTGTCCCCAGAAAAGGAAGAAAGGTGATCAAGAGAAGGATGTAATGATGGGGAAAGAGGAGGCGGAGAGAGTGGTGTGATTTCCAGGGATCTCTAGTATCTAAGGGACAGCTCCCTAGGGGGCACCAGGTTTGGGAAATCGAGGGAGGGCAGGAAGTGAGGAGGGAGATATGTGAGGACAGGAGGGCGTATGGGGCTGGGTAAGAAGGGTCGGTGTATGGGCAAAGTCCTGGCATCGGGGTCTTGAGGATGAGAAAAGGGAATGAGGGTATTTTCGCGATAAGCTCGAGTCTGGGGCGGAGCAGAGAGCGAGCGTTACTGAGACCGGCTGAGAAGAGAGAGGCTAAGGAGCCGAGGGGGAGCAGCGACCGTGAGGGTAAGTGGCTTTGGCAGTAGAATGCTGGCAGGGAGGGCAGGGGAATAGCCCTGGGGAACTGAACCCCGTGGGGGACATCGAGGGCGTGGAGAACCAGGTTTTCAGTGGGGAGGAACTAAGAGGCCGCGATCTGGGGCCAGCACCTGGCTTTGGGGAGCTCTTACCCACGATTCCTACTCCCCCGTCTCGCCCCGGCTCTGCGGGCCCTGGTCGCTGGCAAGCACACTTGCGGACCCCCTCCTCGAAGGGTTGAGACACGCTCCCATTGGCTGCCAGACAACCCCTAACCCCAACCCGCGCTCTTCCTACTTTGGGGTCCGCCCGGCCCTCATATTTGCATATAGGGCTTTCTAGGCCTTCGATTGGCCCCTGAGGTGGGCTGCCATGCGCCCCCCCACCTCCCTCCCGATTCCAATTAACCGCCCCTGCGCTCTGAGAGGGAAGCGCCCGAGGTTGTCCGGGGAGACGCCGAGGACGCTGGGCCGGGCTCCCGGAGGCGGGGCTCGACTACTGCTCCGCCTCCGCGGGTCCTCACCTTCCCGGCCCCGGCCGCCCTGGCCGCGCCGTCGGGGCGCCGTGCGCAGGCGCCGAGCCGAACCGTCTGGCTCCCGAGCTCCAGCTCCGCGGGGCTGCGCTGATGGAGGGGCCCTGGTACCTGGGTCCTCAGGAGAGCAGGAGGCGCTGTACGGAGAGCGCTGGATTGGGACCCAAGTCAAGATCCAAGGCACATTGCTGCCGCTGTAATCTCAGGCAGTTGACATGACCTCTCTGAGGCTTAGCTTCTTTAAGTGTAAACCTATAATGAACTGCTCAGCCTTTCTAACCATGACAACTCCCTAGGCTGGGGCAAGGAGGGGGTCCGGCTTCTCACAGCAACCTGTTGACTGTCCTCAGACAGGTGGGGAATCAGAGTAGTGACTAGATTCAAATAATTGCGGTTTCCTTCCCTTTCTACCTGTGTCGATGTAAGAAACATCCAAACCTGTAGAGAATCTTTATGAGTTTATTTGAGCCAAACTGACGGTTACCGGGAAGCAAAATCTCAAAGAATTGAGAAAATGCTCTGGAAAAGGGCAGTTTCACCACTTACTTTGTACATCAGAATCAAAGGGGAAGACCGTAATGAAAGGGTTAATAATGTTTTAACAAAATTAAACTCCATTCTGACCCTCAGTTGCTGCACGTGCACACCTTGGCAGTTTCTCCTTGAAAACATGAGGGCCTTGAGAAACCCGAAGATAAAGGGTTGATGAAGGCCTTGAGAAACTCAGAGACCATAAGAAAAAAAGAGATTAATGATGGCCCTGACCTCTGCCAGAGCAGACTCCTTACCTCTGAGACAACTCCTACCAACCCAGACAACAATTACAGAGAGTGTGAGGTTTTTTTTTCTTTTTGAGTGTAGTTTTTTTTTAGTTTCTGTAGTTTGCCACTATAAAGCCTAGAGAAAAAAGGGACTGGACGGCTAAGCTTTCAGGCTTGGCCCCTGTCCTGCACCCAGGCGGATATAATAAAGCATCTTTGCTCTACATTGGCCTTGTGTTGTGGATGTGATCTCCCGCCGGCACGCACACACCTTTTACGTAAGGGGTTACATGAGGTGGGAGAAAGCAAAGTGGGGAATTCTCTGGGATTAGATAAAAAGTAAAATGAATAGACACATACTTCTTTTACATAGGCAGGTATAGTTAACAATTAACATGATAACAATAACAAAGAGGTTTTGTGGTCTCCGCTCAGGTGCAGTTTTTGTGCCCTGAGGGGTCTGGAAAAAAGGAAATTACCCTGACATTCCAAAGGTGTGTTATCCTAGATGCAAAAAGACAATACACAGGTTTAGTTAAGATACAGATTGACCACTGTCAGGGAAGATACCAGCCTAGGACATGACTACCCATCATGACTCCCTTTATTAGAAAGTTTTAATTTCAGACCATCCTATATGGTTACTTTTGGTCTCTGAGTTTGTAAGGCCGCCATGCAAGCCTCCTCTGAGCTTGTCAGGTTTAGTATGTGGCCCCTTTTTCATCCACACCTGTCTAAACCCAGACTCCTACTTGCGAAGGATTGGCAGCCAGTAGGGCTGTTTCTGCCTAGGTTAATTCAGTATTGCTGAAAGAGCAAACAAAAAATCGACGTTCAGTTCCTGAATCATGGTGATTTTAGAAACACCCTTAAGGACTGAGTCAAGGATTCTTGTTGCCTATGTCCATCTCTCTTCATTCTTGAGGATTTGCCTGATGCTTGATTTTTTATTTTATTTTATTTTTTTGGTACATGCCCCTAGTGGGAACCGAACCCGGGACTCTCTGGTCCACAGGCCGACGCTCCAACCGCTAAGCAAAACCGGCCAGGGCCTGATGCTTGATTTGATGACACTGAAATATAGCTGCTCCTGTGAAAAAAAAAAAAGGATTATTTTGTCCCAAGGAGTAAGACTTACATATGACTGTGGATCATTATTCTCTTCTGAAGGTAGAAATCTTTTCTGGCAGTTGAGGGGGGACACCCAAGGAGGAGAAAAAGGTCCTTCTCAGAAAACCTCTAGTCAAAAGGACTCATGGAAGAGGCAAGATCCACATCTCTGATGGAGTTGGTCCGGGAAAGTTTCCTAGAGAATGTAAGCTTTTACCACATTCACTGGGAACACTGTGTCCCCTGTGTGTGCCCAGGGTCAGGCTGTGCTATGATAGGACTTCGGAGAAATGGCAGGTGAAGGGACTGAAAAACCCTCCAGGATGGTTTTCACTTTGAAATGAAAACACTTGAGCTACAGCAGATGCAGAAAGAAACTTTATCAGAACTTCCCTTACTTGACTAAAGCACAGCTTTACTAGAGTAACTGCCACAGCCCAGCCCCCCACCCCTGGGGAGATCTCTAGTCAGGGAGGCTCTACACCGACATTCCAAAAAAATTGTGTGAGCAAGTCTCATTAGAGCCTGCCATCCTTTGAAGCCCTACCCCCACCCCCCTTATTAAGCTGACATGTAAACCTTTATCCCTAGCTACTTGGAGAGTTACTAAGTGTTCTCATGCATATAAATAAACATTATTTTTTGAACCTAAGTTGGTAGAGGAAAATGTTTCCTCCTGACACAGGACACTGCCCTGTTACCTGCTGATCTGCCCAGGCAGCGGGCTAGAGGCAAAGGTGTGGCTTAGTCCCAAGCCAACATTGAAAGCCTGCTATGTAGTGCTTAAATTCATCCTGGAGGGCAGAGGTGGAATCAGTGGCCCATCTGCTGCTCTTCCAGAAACCTCTACTATCTTGTCCTCTTTCCTCTTTCTTCCAGGTGGCCCTGGGCTATCTTGCTCTGCCCCCTCTCCAGGGCCCTGGGAACCCTGGTGACCATCATCAACTGGCCACCCAGCAGATGCTTCCCTAAGACCAACTGTCCCAGCTCTGTTCCCCTCCCCCATCCCGACTTTTTCTTTCCCTAGTGTCCTACCAATCTGCTCTGCCAAGCTCGTGCTTTGGTCTCTCATCCCTCTGGAGAGATATTGTGATGGAAATGAGGGAGAGGATGCAGGAGGGAGTGGCAAAGATTTACGGTTTCCAGAGGGTTTCCATTAAAATCCCTGACAACCGGTTATTTATGAGAGGATTGGCTACAGTGGGAGCTAATAGGCCAGAGCCTGACACTGCTGTCCTTCCAGGGGTGATGACAGAAACAAACACAGAGTGAACAGTAGAGCTGCCCCCACTGTAGAGCAAAGCAGGCCTGAACCCCTATCAGACATCCCCTCCAGAGCCAGAGAAGGACAGCCAGGGAATCAGAGAGCTTCCGTGATTTGTGCCAGGCAAACCAGAAACATGGCAATTGCAGAGCTTTTTTGAACCCAGATGTGAAAGGTTGAAGCAGTGTTGGAGCGTCCTTCCAGTCATCAAAAAATTTGGACTGTGTCCCTTCTTCTGAGTTCCAACTCAAAGGCAAGAATGTATGGGGGGTGGGGGAGGCAGGTCTAAACTCTTGTTTTCACTGTCTTTTTGTTCCTTAGGTACCCACCTGACTAAACAAGTAAATAGTAAGACAATAACAAAATCCTCAGAAGGTTGTTTGCTCTGCAGTTGACACACAGACTTTGTTTCTCAGTTTGGGTCTCTTCAAGTAGCTAATGAAAAAAGAGAGCCCTGCTCTGCTCCCCTGAAGCAAGATCTCCCCTGGAAGTCCTTTCATCCTGTGCCAGTCAATAGGAAGTCTTGGTGTATGTACCAAGGATAGGGTAGGGGGCGGAAGTGAGGCAGAGATGCTTAGAAGATCTTTTTTTTTTTTTGGCTTTAAGCCTGCAATGTATGAGGGACTGTTGTAGAAGTGTGTAGAATCACAGACTTGGGAGCCTTTAAATCTTAGAGACCCCAGGTATTTCTCTTATTTTCAGATAAGGAAAGTGAGGCTCAGAAAAGCATGATGGCTTGGCTAAGGCCTTGAAGTGGATTCATAGAGCCCACTACTCCTTCCTTCACACACTTATTACTGTTATTGGGGAAACAGAAACAGAAATTGCTGCCCAGCACCTCTTTGGATTCTCCATTTTGACCTTTACCTGATGGGTCTGAGAGCCCCTTGGGGATAGGGCTGCTTGGCCACCAGCAATGGAGCTTCCAGGCTTCTGTTTCTATCTTGTCCTTTTTTCACCTTCCCTCTACCTTCTGGGGAAAACAACTTTCCCTGAAAGGAGCCGATTATGGTTGTTCATAGAGCATCCTTTTCTGAGTGTGGATGGCTCTTAGAAACAAGTTCCATAGAAAGAGCCCTGACTGCAGGTGAAATAACAGGCTCATTGCTTGAGCACTCCCTGTGTGCAAAGCAGTTTGCTGGGTGCCCTGGGAGACACACAGACACATGCACTAATACATTTACTACGTGTAGCAAAAAGATCCTCCGCTGTCAAAGTTGTCTCTATTTTTCTTCTAAGTGCTTGGAGCATCCACATTCCACCAACACTTCTTTTTGGTGGATCAAACCATTTTTATGTGTGTAAAATGGGTGTGTAGTATGGAGTCATCTTACTTATACATTGATATCATTTTATATGGTAAAAATAGTAATATAGGGTCAAATTCAGACTTGCAAAGCAATTAAATACGTGCAGGGTCTTTGCTTTTAAAAATTATTTAATTAATATCTTACTCAATGGTTAGAGAATGGCAAAATAAATTATGATAGATTCATTTATTATAAGAAAAAAGAAACTAATAATTATGAAGTTTTATAGTAATATTAAAGTTTTTTACCTAAGAGAAAAGAAGAAATATTTTACAAACTTTTTTTTTCTTTATTGATTTTTAGAGAGAGAGGAAGGGAGAGTGAGAGAGAGAGATAGAAACATCCATGAGAGAGAACATCGATTAGCCGCCTCCTACATGCTCCCACTGGGGATCTGGCCCACAACCTGGGCATGTGCCCTGACCGGGAATCAAACCAGCGACCTCTTGGTGCATGGGCCAACAGTCAACCACTGAGTCACACAGGCTGGGCAAGAAGAAATATTTTATAAAGGCTATCACTGTAATTATGTCAAACATGTATTTGTATACATAAAAAGCTGAAAGAACTGTTAAAGGAATCTTCAAAAAAGGTAAAACCATGACTCTTATACAGATATAACAGTGAATGTGCCCTGGCCAGTTTGGCTCAGCAGTTAGAGCATTGGTCCGCGGACCAATGAGTCACAGGTTCGATTCCAGCCAAAGGCACTTACCTCGGATTCAGTATCCCCCGTCCTGGTCAAGTCCTGTGGGAGGCAACCAGTCGATGTGGCTCTATCACACCAATGTTTCTCTCTGTCTCTCTCTCTCCCTCCCTCCCTCCCACTCTATCTGATGATAAAGAGAAAAGTATCCTCGGGTGAGGAATTAAAAACAACAACAATGAATGTGTTAAAGATTTTATTTAACTCATTCAATGAGGGAACTAGAAGATTCAGCTATTTAAAAAAAAAAAAAAAAAAAGCAGCAGTTTGTCTGAAAAAGGAATGTTGAAAGGAATTGCAAATGGAGGCAAAGCTGGTTTCTTCCACAAGAAAGAGGGAAAACAATCAAACCTGTTTCAGACCAAACAAAAATTGCTCGTCTATCAATTATGTACAATTTACAGAGTTGTCAAATAATTCCCATAGAATTGATTTTGAATCAGCTAATTCAAGAAGCAATGTTCAAGACACATTTTTCTCTACAGGTAATAGTCTTGAAAACATGGGTGGGATTATGGAATTTTTTTGGTTTATTTCATGTAATTTTGTTGTTGTTCTTAATCCTCACCCAAGGATATGTTTTTCATTGATGTTAGAGAGAGTGGAAGGGAGGGAGGAAGGGAGGGAGGGAGAGAGAGAGAGAAATCTGTGTGAGAGAGACACACCAATTGGTTGCCTGCTGCATGTGCCCTGACCAGGCAGAACATCGAAGCTGTAACCCTTCAGTGCTCAGGCCGACGCTCCAACCATTCAGCCACACCAGCCAGGCTTTAATGCCATTTTTTAAAACAAAGATATCCCTCTCAAATTTTTTAAGGGACTATTGCAAAGCATCTTTAAATATTAAGATTCCCTAGAGTGTTTAATAGGTGATTTGGTTTGCCGGCACATTTTAGAAATGTGATTAGTGTGAGTCTACGGCCATACCGCCCTGAACGCGTCCGATCTCGTCTGATCTTGGAAGCTAAGCAGCGTCAGGCCTGGTTAGTACTTGGAAGGGAGAAATGTGATTAGTGTGAGACACACCTGGCTCCTGTTTCTCCTGAAGTTTATAAAAACCATATTTGACCTGAATACAGGTAAAAGCCAAATAGTATCTCAAGCTGATTGGTCATCTCCTTCCCACTGATTATTCAGTCCTCCTCTTTCTCCAACCATAGAAACGATCTGGACTTCGAAAATCATAAAATTGCGAAGTCCGGTGGTTACAGAGACAGCAGTTTTCAGGGATAACATTTCTCTCACCTTCTTTTTCAGTGCAGTTGAGAGTCCAAAGGCCAGAGTCATTGCTGCTGGGAGGACTGAGCAGCACTGGGGCTCAGGGCAAAGGTGATCATAGCAGCTGCTGCTTGGACACCTTCTCCCAGGCTGCCTCCCGATGCTGCCTTCTCCTCCTTCCCAGAGTCCACATCCCTGTTACCCAGATGCTGTTGATCTGCACTAGCCAGGACAGCGAGCACACATGGCTATTTAAATTTCAATTTGATAAACTTCCGCCCTGGCTGGTTTGGCTCAGCGGTTAGAGCGTCGGCCTGCGGTACAGAGAGACCCGGGTTCGGTTCCCGCTAAGGGCATGTACCTTGGTTGCAGTTTGTCCCCGGTCCTGGTTGGTCGTGCGGGTGGCAGCCACTCGCTGTGTCGCTTTCACATCGATGTTTCTCTCTCTCTCTCTTCCTCTCTCTCTCTCCCACTCTATCTGAACAAAAAATGAAAAAATGTCCTCGGGTGAGGATAAAAAATAAATAAATAAATAAATTTGATAAACTTCCAATTCAGTTGCAATGGCCACATGTCCACAGGTGTTAGTAGTTACTGGATCAGCTAGTGCAGGTATTGAACATGTCCATCATTGCAGAGAATTCTACCTGACAACCCAGCTATAGGTGAGTCTCCCTCCATCTCAAATTTTTCTCCCAGCCTTTTCTCTGCTCGCCAAGCTTGTAATTCAAATAAATTAAATGTCGCCTCTGACTCTAACTCTCTCTTTGACCAAACTTTAGTTAGGCTCTTTCTGAGCCCCTTTCTTATCTAGACCTCAACCTTGGGCTTCTGTGTCTGTCTTTGCCAAGTACAATTTTACTAAAAATCCTTTAAAGAGAATCCTCCACCCTTGATATCTGATCAATCCCTCACCTGCCTTCAGCAAGAATCCTACTAAGTCAGTTTAGCAAGAATCCCCTAGGAAGAGGGGTAATTTCTTTAAAATATATTTTTATTTTCTAGAGAGAAAGGAAGGAAGAGAGAGATAGAAATATCAATGTGAGAGAGAAACATTGATTGGCTGCCTCCTGCACAACCCCCACTGGGGATGGAGCCCACAACCTGGGCATGTGCCCTGACCGGGAATGGAACCAGGACCTCTCAGTCCATGGGACAATGCTCAATTCACTGAGCCACACCAGCCAGGTCAGAGGGGTGATTTTTTTATCCATTGACCCCCCACTTCACTTAGATTGATGGCTGTAAATCTCAACTTGCCCTTGTTGTATTTGGAGTTGAGCACACTCTCTCTCCCCTATTATAATGTTCCTACTACAATAGTCTTGAATAAAGTTTTTCTTTCCATTTTAATAGTCTTCAGAATATTTTTTTCTTTAATACATCTTTTATGAAACCTTCCTTCTTGCTCCTAGGAAAAATTCTGTGCTATCTTAGTACTGTGTAAATTCCTCTCCTAAAGCCAATATCGTGTGATATTATACTCATTTAACCATTTGTCTTTCCTTATGGATTACTGAACTCTCATGAAAAATATGGTGAGTGCAGTAATTAAGAATGTAGTCAGTGCCCTGGCTGGTGTGGCTCAGTTGGTTGTTGTCCTATACACCAAAAGGTGGCAGGTTCCATTCCTGGTCAGGGCACATACCCAGGTTGTAGTTCATTCTCCAGTCGGGGCACACGTGGAGGAGCATGCGAGAGGTAGCTGATGATCAATGCTTCTCTCTCACATCAATGTTTCTATCTATCTACCTATCTATCTCTCTTTCCCTTCCTCTCTCTAGAAAAAAAAAAAAGAAAGAAAAAGGCAATCACTTGAGTCCGAATACTAGGTTCACAGCCTTCTAATGACACTTATTCTCTGTGTGAGCTTGAACAAGTAACTTCATGTCTCTAAGCCTCAATTCTCTCATCTGTCAAATGGGGATAATAAAAGTATTCTCCCTATAAAGATTAAATGAGATAATCCACTGTGTCAGGCACAGAGTAACTATCCCCACTCTTTGTTCGCCACCATACCTAGAAGATAGGAGTGGGAAATTTTCTCTCTAGGTCTGAATATCAAGTCCCGTTCTTTCAATATCCTGTTATAAAAGGATTGTACTTGCAAACGTCCCTTGACACTTCTATTGGAAATAAATCAGACTAATTAATCTTTTTTTTCATTCTATGCTGTCAAGTTTAGCTCCCCAAAATATCAACAATCTGCTGCTAAGACAAAACTGAGTTTCTTCTTACCATAGTAAGGAAGAACACTACCTCGGCAGAGCTGTAGTAGTGGCTCAGAGGTGGCAGGACAAAGTCACGGTATTTTATTTTTTGGCAATTTTTATTGTTATTTTTGTTACAGATGTTTCTCCTTTTTCCCCCATTGACACCCTCCTCCCGACCCCCCCTCCTCAGCATTGTTGTCTATGTCCATTGGTCACACATACATGCATATAAGTTCTGTGGTTTATCTCTTCCCTCCTCTACCCCCAACCCTCATCCCTCGTCCCCCTCCTCTGGACAGTGAATGCTCACAAAGTCATGGTATTGATTGAGACTTTTTTTTTCATTGATTATGTGCCCTGACCGGGGATCGAACCCACAACCTTGGTGTATTGGGACAATGCTCTAACCAACTGAGCTATTAGCCAGGGCTGATTGGGACTTTAAGGTTTAGCTTGGGGTTGGGAGGGGACGCAGGGCAGGAGTTGATTAGGAATTGGTACGGTCATGATATAATAGTTTAGGATTGGTGGACACCGCAAAGCAAAGATTCTGAGACCAGGGGTCCTAAGAGTCTTGGAATGTACAGAACTGTCATGTAATGCTTTCTATTGAAGAGTTAATGGTTCTCTTAGAAAGCTTTTAAAAGGAACAATAAATGTATCTACATTTTTAATTACCAGGCAAGAGTGTCATAAAATATTTGTGTTAATGTAGACAGTAAGCTGTGTGAGTGTAGGAGGTGTCACTTCTCAGTGCTTTTTAAAAAGCTAATAAGTAAAATTAAAGGAAATGTATCCAGGATACTGACAACACTTATCCCGGCAGACAGAGTTTAAAATGGAAGAGTAGCCTTGGCCAGTTTCTCTCAGTGGTCAGAGCGTCGGCCTGCGGACCAGAGAGTCCCAGGTTCAGTTCCTGCTAAGGGCACGTACCTCGGTTGCAGTTTGTCCCCAGCCCCAGTTGGGGTCATGTGGGTGGCAACCAGTTAATGCGTCTCTCTCACATCGATGTTTCTCTCTCTCTTCCCCCCTCTCTCCCTCCTGCTCTATCTGAAGATAAATGCAAAAATGTCCTCAGGTGAGGATAAAAGAAAATAATAATAAATAAATAAAATAAAATGGAAGAGTATTATTTTGGTAACTCAGAAGGTGATTTAAACTTTCAACAGAAGCCCCACTCCCTGGTTTACTTATTTCTCACCATCCATTCACCTCATTGAATGTCACCTGTCTTGTGAGAAGGCAGAATTAGGAATGCTCAATCTCCTGCCTGAAACCTAAAGTGACTTCAGGGCTTAGATGACAGAAAGTTTCTTTCCAGATTTAGAAAGATGCTACTCCTTGAAGGAGGGACACTTCTGAATTTAACCCTTCATAGATAGCATGTACAGTGTTAAAGAAATAACTATTCTGACACTTGTTAAAATGGCAAGAAAGACTTTATTCAGGACTATTGCACATAGGAACATTACAATAGGGAAAAGAGATAGTACTCAATTCCAGATACAACAAGGACAAGTGGATGAAAAAGTATTGAAAGGAGCCCTTGCCAGGTAGCTCAGTTGGTTAGAACAACGTCCTGATAGTCCTGATACACCAATGTTGCCAGTTCCATCCCTGATCAGGGCACATACAAGAATCAACCAATGAGTACATAAATAAGTGGAACAATAAATGCATGTTTCTCTTTCTTTCCCTTCCTCTCTCTCTCTAAAATTAATAAATAAATAAAAATTTTAATATAAAAAAAAAGAAATTACTAAAAGAGACACCAAGGGTAGGGGGGATTCTTGCTAAACCAGTTTAGAATTCTTGCTGAAGGTAGGCCAGAGATTGTTCAGATATCAAGGATGGGAATTTTCTCTAAGGTGACTTAGCAGGATTCTTGCTGAGTTTATTCTTATGGCAGTTGGGAAGAGTACTACCTCAACAGAGTTCATGCTAAATAATAATTTCTTTATAGGGAGGAAATGATGCTCACCCCCAGTGGCTCAGTGGGTTGAGCATCGTCCTGGATACCAAAGTGTTGCCAATTCAATTCCCAATCAGGGCACATACCTGGGTTGAAGGTTTGACCCCCAGTCAGGGCACATACAGAAGGCAAGATGGATGTTTTTCTCTCATATCGATATTTCCCCCTCTCTCTCTCTCTCTCTTCCTCTCTCTCCCTCCCACTCTATCTGAACAAAAAATGGAAAAATGTCCTCGGGTGAGGATAAAAAAAAAGAAGAAGAAGAAGAAATAAAGAGAATGATGAAACACAAAATCTGAGGCACCCGGGGAGATTGTTGGGTCTCCTTTAGGAAGGCACTATTAAATGCCAAAGGAACTCCCATCTATAAGACTCTTAGTAAAGTGCCATGCGGAGGCAGGAGAAAAATGAAGATGGCTATTCAAAGGTATGGAGCTTTCTCATTTAAAATGGAAATAAAGTTTGATTTTTTTTTTTAAGGTAAGTAAACGGTTTGTTTTAGAGGAAGAAATAGGCTCTTTGGGGTGAGATCGCTGAGGACTTCTGGCACCCAGTCACCTGAACACTGCCAGTCCCAGCAAGCACTGCGGGGGCGGGGCTTGCTGACCATCGTGACGTGTGGGCGGGGTCAGGAGGGATCAGCTCTCCCTTGGGTTTTTGGCTCCGCCCCTGCCCCCTGCCCCATCCTGTTGCTGTTGTGTCGCTGCCGGCTGCTGCCCCTGGTGAGTCCCTGGAGTGAAGGTCAATTAGTGGCATTTTGACCTTCGGGTTCCCTAAAATCAGACTTCTAGTCCTGAGAAAGTACTATGAGAGGTAAAGGTGCTACCGGTTTCGGTTTTCACCTCCTTCCATCTTTCCAGGGAGACAGTAAGTGGGAGTGGCGTCAGGGAGCCCCTGGAGCTCTTCCCGCGGCCTTGGAGCGTGAGGGACAGTTTTCTCCCTAGCAAGGCAGGGCTTCAGTGCTTGCGGCCGGGTGGGAAACTCCTTGGGCAGAAGGGATCCCTCTGACCCGAGTGAGGGTCTTGACGTCACGGCATCACGCCTCCTCCCGCGGGCGGAGGTCCTAGTGGTTCCTTAATCCTTGTCATCCATTGCTTGGAGGGGCAGGCAGGCCCTGCACAGTCACCCTAGGCAAGTTACTTTCTCTTTGGGCCTGATTTTCCCTGTTTATGAGTAGGCTTGATCCCTGCCGCCCCCTTCCTTCAGATGGGGCCTCTGTAACTGGAGGAGGCGTTCTAGGCATCCGAGAAGTAGGAGCCGCTGGAGGGTAGTGACCTGCTTCTTTACAGCGATCTCCCATAGCCCCTCCCACTGCCACCCTCAGGACAATTTAGTTTGAGGGCTAATGTTCCCGCTCACATTGTAATTTCAGCTTCTCCCGGGCATGTTAACTTTTTTAATCACTTGGATTCTTTGCTCCTGATGCAACAAGTGGCCGTAGTTAGGGCTGAGTAGAAGAATACAGATGCCATACAGTAAATCCTCACTTAACATTGTCATGGGTTCTGCAACTTGAAGCCAAACGTATGGGCCAGCCAGTTTTCCCAGAGGCTCATAGACTTAAACAAGAGTTAAGTTCCTACAGCATCTCATCTACATCAGAACTAAACGACATTGAACGAAACGGCGTTATTTGAGGACCTGCTGTATATTATCACTTATCTCCACTATTGCAAAAACCTTCTAAAGCAAAGGACTGCTTATGCAGTAGGTCTTTGCAGATAGTGTAGCGCACATGATTAAGGAACATCCAGGTGACTCACTTTCATGGGTGTTTTCAGAAGGACTCTACCTGAAACTCTACCCTTTAGCAGATATGACAGCTGTGGAGTGGAAAGGACGCTGAGAAAGGTGGTCAGTAGGAGTTCCACAGCACTAACAAGTCGTATTATCTTTCAAGTCTGATAGTACATCTAGGGCTCTTTAAAAAAAAAATTGACAGTGCTTATTTATTTATTAATACAAAAGGACTTTGCTTTTATTTCAAATGTGATAAGGAGGAGAGTGACATTACTCAGAGTTTACTTTGAATAATAGTCACTTTTGTGGCAATAATCTAAATAACAACACTGGGAATAGGTTTTAGGAAAATATTTAATACGTATGAGTATTACCCTATCACACCAGAGTAATTTCAGTCCAGATGTCTGACATGACAGTGCTTACTGATATAATGCCATGCTTCTTTATTTTCTTAGATGAAAAGAGAGATGGTTAAAATGAACTCTTTTGATTCTTTTTTTTTTTTTCCACTTAGGATCATTATTATAGCTAGAAAGTTTCTTAGAGATTTTCTAGCCTGATCTGTGCATTTTACTGATGAAACTGAGGCCTAAACGGAGGTAGTGTGACTTGGCCACGATCTCAGAGCTTGTTAGTGGCAGAACTAATAAGGTGCCTTGACTCCTAGCCTAGTCCCATTTCTACTACACTCCGAACACTACCACTACCCTTGTCACTTCATGGGTTAGCATAGTCATCCCTTTCAGGGAAAAAGTGTAAAATCCCAGTAAAGTAAAATAGAGATTTAGTACACAGCTTTGAGATTTTCACAGTTCCTTCTGGTTGCCTGCACCTCATATCCCAGAACTATTTTTCTCTTCTTCCCTAGTTCTGCTGGCACTGGTGGTATGGAGTGTGGGATGAGGGCCTGCTTAGAAAGAGCTGGACAGCCAATCCAGACAGTTGTTAATGAGTACTATTTAAAGCCTCCTGGGGGTATACAATTTTTCTAAGGCACTCTGAAAGATTCTAGATAAGGAACTATAATGAACTTGGAAAAATTGAATTATAGCAGGTGGCTTAATAATTGAGGACCAGTGACTGTGTCTTTACTTTTGTTTCCTGTCTCAGGTCATCTACAAACCCATTGTATCTATTGTCAGTGTTCTCTAAGGGTATTTCTGTGGAAGCATCTCCTCCGGGGCCAGGGAGGAGTGGGACTCAAATCGGTTCATCCATTTGCTCATTGCTAATCGTTTAGAAAGTTAAGTAAGCAGAAGGTGAAGAAATTAGATTCATGTGGGTTTGGTTTTTATTTGTCTTTGTTTTTACTTTTCCCAAATGCAGAACTGATTTGCATTTCTCTCTTGACTGTGGAGGCATTTGGTTTCCTTCTGTGAACTAATCCAGAGAAACTACCGATAGCCTTCATTTCTCTTGAAATGTGTGCCCACTACTATGTAAATAGCTGGGCATTTTTTAAGGTAGGATTCTAGTTCTTTTTAATAAAGTTATTTCTTCTTTGTGGTTCAGCATACATGAGGAGACATCTTTAGGAAAATTGCTGAGTTGATTTCGTTGAATATTTACAGTTAGAATCTGAACCAGGAAGCTTTACAACATTTTTAAATGTTTCTGCTAAAAGCCTATCAGTGTAGTTTACAGATTTGCTCACAATGAGCAAAAGTAGAACTGGCTATTGTTCCTTTTCTTCAGAAGAGCATAAGAGAATCTGCTTGAAAAGCCCATTAGATGAAAATGTGTCAGATTTTCTTAGAAGCCAGGAGCCAGTTCAGGGAACTCATTTTAAAATACATTGCCTATTGTCACCTCCTCTGAGGACCCTAATCATTTTGGAAATTGAGCCAAAAAAAAAAAAAGTAACAATGATGTTAGAGTCCAAAAAAATGCCTGTGACAACTTGTAGAATCTGTGTTATTTTCCCATGCTTGCTGGTTTGTTTTTTTTAATCCCTGTTTGTCGCTCTGTATGTGGTCAGTCTCTGACTTGAGGATAGGAGTAAGGAATTGGTGGACTACCATTCCACAATTTCCAGGGGCCCTAATTCATTCCACTGCTTTTTCATGACTCAGTAGCTCTCTGGCCTTCTAAAATTTACTTTTGCTCTTGTATTTCTTCTCCCTTCCTTACCTCTATGGATACTGCCAGAATTAGAATTGGATGGTGGACAGGTTCTATAGTGGGAAGAGTGGTAAAAGGAGGGGGAAGTTGATACTTAAATCGTTCTAATTTCCTTCCACATCCTTCCCGCTCCTCTCCACAAAAAGTCATTTCTAGATTGCTTTCTCAGAAACGTAAATACCCATTTCTCCCAGGGGATTTTATCACTGGGAGAGAGGAAAGGCTTTAAGGATCACTGACCTAAAAAATGAGTAGAGCTCTGGCTGGTGTGTTCAATGGTTAGTGCATTGGCCCACACACCAAAGGGTCGAAGATTCAATTCCTGGTCAAGGGCACGTGCAGGAGGCAACCAATCAATGTGTCCGTCTCACATCAATGTTTCTCTCTTTGTCTCCCCCTCCCCCACCTCCCTCCTACTCACTTTAAAAATCAATGGAAAAAATATCCTCAGGTGAGGATTAACCAAAAAAAAAAAAAAAAAAAGAGAGAGAGTAGATAGATACCTTCCTTCCAGGAAAAGTTGAATGAGGTATCCTCACTGGCCCAGCTCAGACTGGCAAGGTTATGCTCTGGGTTTGCCCATGGCCTTTCCCGTCCTCAGCTTTGGTAAGAAGCAGACAAGGGAAGCCACTGCTCTTTTCTGCTCTGCCTGCCTCCTCAGCCCTTTCCCAGTCTTGGCAGAGGAGAGTTTTTATTTCAAGAATGATTGAGTTCTGAGGACCTAGAGTGCCACTGGTGCCCTCTAGGTCCTCAGGTGATGAGATCACTGAAATGGGGAACTTCGTGAACTCTTCCATTTTTGATAAGCAAGGAACCAAGACTGTTGTTGACTTTTCCAGACAGATGACTAGGTTTCAGGTGAAAGAAGAGAGATACAGTGTCCATTGGCTGTACACTCAAGCTTTGACATGAGCTCTTCTATGTCATTTTGAACATATATGCCCACCTTTCTTCAGTGTCCTTCTGTTCATGAGCTAACATACAGATTGTTTTTCTCAGTAAGGAAAGACAGGCTGTACCAAGCCTCCATACCCTTGGCTGCTCTTGTCTTTCACAGCAGCATCCATTTGCAAAGCAGCTTGCCAGAGCTTGAGTGTGTAGAGGTGGGTAATGGACTGTGAATTTTATGGTTCCTTCAGGAAATCAAA
Source organism: Tadarida brasiliensis (assembly GCA_030848825.1). NCBI lineage: Eukaryota > Metazoa > Chordata > Mammalia > Chiroptera > Molossidae > Tadarida > Tadarida brasiliensis. The sequence goes on from CM061273.1 coordinate 40,920,869, forward strand.
TCTGCGCCTTCTGTTTTTTTGGCACCATGCCACTTGAACCAGCTCTACCAGCTGAACCAACCATACTAAGAATTGATGTAGCACTTGGAGATTCTCATCTCCTTATCCTATTTTAGAAAAGAGAAAGCTGGAAAATAGCCACTTCTCCAAGGGTATCCAACAAATTAAGAGCAGAACTAAAAAAAAAAAAGAATTGGTCCCACCACCAGTCACACCATTGTTTACCTACAGAGTCCTTTCCTTTCATTTTTTTAAGAATTATATACATATCTTATACATTCATTTATTCAGTGAATACTCAGTCAGCAATCACCACAGCTAGGCATTATGTTGTGTATACAGTGGTGATCATGTTATGAAGGAAAAGAACAGGGAGTATGGTACTCAGGTTCACTGAGGTCCTAAAGTCACTCTTACCCAAGTGTTCTTCAGATCCTTAGTCAAAGGACGGATTAAGTCATTTTACATGCTCAGTTAAATGGTGCTCCAGGCTCAGGACAGAGGGGATATGCTCAGGACCTTAGGGAAGATAGGGGTCGAAGGCTGAGAAACCTTCCTGCCCTCCCTGCCAAAACATCTAAGAGCTCACACAGGCAACAGCTTATGGTGAGGAACAAGTCCTTTCCTAGACTGCAACGTGATCTCTCTCCCTTAGAAAAACTGATCTGAGGTTTGAGGTTGAGGATGTGGTTAAACTGTGTCACAAACCAGAAAGCCAATACATTTTTTTTCCTTAGTTACTAAGCTCAGTCCCAGGAATAGATAGTTCAGTGCCTCAAAGTCCCCTTGCCTTTTGTGAAAAAATTGGCTTCTGGAGGGAGTTGGAAGAGGCCTGGTTGCTTAGAGTTCAAACTGAAACCAGGAAATAAATCGGGTGGGGCAGGGCTAGAAGAACTACTGTGTTGTTTTTTTGTTTTTCATTGTACTTATTTTAAAGTGTGTGTATGCACGTATACAATCTTCCAACATGTTCCAACAGCTGAATTTGTAAGGGATCATATAGTGTTTGTGTAAGTACAGCTCTTTCTTCATCTGCTGTGTAGAGCTGTAATACTGTTTTCATTTCCCAGTGAAATTCTGGGTTGAGAATCATGGACTCACTACCTGTTAGACCAGGAAGGCCTTTAGAAGTCAGGGCATGTAACTTCTGAGGGGTAGGAAGTATCAAGTCTCCACAATTCAAAAGACTTTGTTTCTTTTATGTGTTGTTTTTACCTCCCAAATTATTTCCCATCCTTGATCACATTTTATCTGTACTGTGACCTAGAAGGTGTATTATCCCCATTTTATAGACAGGGATTCAGACTCGCTTGCTGTCCTCCAAACATGGGCTGCATTTTCCTGTTTCTTTGCTTTTATGCATGCTGTTTCATTCCTGGACTTTCCTCACCCCAAACCCATTTGTCAGAATCATAATCTTCCTTGAGGGGCTTGTCTAGGATTCTACTCACTCCCTGAAGCTTTTCTTCGTTTTCTAACAGCCGCATCTCGCCCTCTTTTGAATCTAGGAGATTTTGCACTTACACCATCCATTTGGCTGTCACTTGTTTACTCATCTAACTTCCATATTGGGTTGGGACCCATTCTGAGGGCAAACACTGTGTCAGAGGGAGAAAAAAAAAAAAAACCCATGACAATAGTAATACTCACTGACATCTGTTAAACCCTTTCTTTGTGTAAACAACGTGCTAAGTACTTTATTCTGTCATTCAGCACGTCTACCTTGTGTGAAGTGCCTACTCTATGGCAAGTACTGATTTCAGGACTGGACACTTTACATTATTTAAATTCATGGTCACGCAAAACTGAGTGAGGTGGGTGTGATTAGCCCCATTTTACAGATTAGGAAACAGGCGTAGAGCCCAGCTGGTGAAGTAAATTGCCCAAGGTCATGCATTTAATAGGTGGTGAAGCTGGAATTTGAACTCCACCATTCTGATTTCAGAACCTATGCTTGTCACCATCGCATGTCAAATAGTCTCCTCTCATTCCTGTCTTTCTTCCTGCACCCAGCCCCAGCTCCCAGCGGAGTGCCTTATTATATGGAAGGGGCTGATGATTACAGGATAGTAAATGGAATTGAACGGAGAAGTTGAAATCTAGAGAAATTGTTATTCCGAAAGTCACAGGGCTTATTGGGATGAAAATCTAGAATCTATATCTTACAATTCCCAGCTCAGGCTACTCTCCTCGAGGCTGCCTTACTTATTTGAGGCATTTAGAAGAAGGTGAACAAACCGGCCACAAGCAAAGAATAAGGGTGCCTGTGGTGAAGATGTCAAAGATATTCTCGGAAAATTCTTAGCATAGGAAGTTAGGAATCCAGAATTGCTCAAAGTGAAACCGAAAGCAAGTTGTATGATCTCAGTACTAGTCAGGCCTTTTTTGCTTTTCCTGACTTGTCTCGAACAGAATGTTCCCTGGATAAGAGCCCAGAAATGTCCACCATTTCAGACAATCCTTTCTGAGCCTTGTTCTATCTCATATCTCATAACAGGACCCCACCATGGAAGAGACACTAGAAGACCCCCCCACATCAGCTGTCTTGCTGGATCATTGCCATTTCTCTCAGGTCATCTTTAACAGTGTGGAGAAGTTCTATGTTCCTGGAGGCGATGTCATATGCTACTACACCCTCACCCAGCACTTCATTCCCCGTCGAAAGGACTGGATTGGAATCTTTAGAGTAAGTAGTTAGCCCTGGCTGGTTTGGCTCAGTGGTTAGAGCGTCGGCCCGTGGATCACAGAGTCCTGGGTTCGGTTCCCGCTAAGGGCATGTACCTCGGTTGCAGTTTGTCCCTGGGCCCCGGTTGGGGTTGTGTGAGTGGTGACCAGTCGATGTGTCTCTCTCACATCGATGTTACTCTCTCTCTCTTTCTCCCTTTCTCCCTCCCACTCTATCTGAAAATAAATGCAAAAATGTCTTTGGGTGAGGATTAAAAAAAAAAAATTAAAGTAGTTAATTTAGTACCAAGTGACTGGGAACTAGAGGTGAATCTTCATTACTGTGTATTATAAACATTTTGCATGTTATGTCTGGCCTATTTTAAAGTCCTAAACTAAGCCCAGCTGGTATGGCTCAGTGGCTGAGCATTGACCCATGCACCAAGAGGTCCCCAGTTCAATTCCTGGTCAGGGCACATGCCCAGGTTGTGGGCCAAATCCCCAGTGGGGGGCATGCAGGAGGCGGCCAGTTGGTGTTCTCTCTCATCGATGTTTCCATCTCTCCTACTTCTCCCTTCCTCTCTCTCTAAAATCAATAAAGAAAAAAAAATTTTTTTTAAATAAATAAAGTCCTAAACTAAGCTCCCTAGCACTTCTCCCTTCACGCACCAACATATGCTGTGGGACTCAAGCAAAAATAAGATGGCAAATCATACAATCCCCAAGTTTTATTATGCTTTCAAAGACCAAATGTAAATTTTTTTTAATAATCCTATTTTGAAGTGCTCATCTGTGACTTGGCTGGGATGATTGTCCCCTTACATAATTTCTGTGACTTTACGCTTTCTTTTCTTACTATGTAGAGTGTTTAATTTGTTTTAGTATGAGTATTACAAATCTGGAAAGGATGTTGAGAAGTGACCTGGTTTGAATCCTGCATCCAAGAAGTTTGTTCCTGAATGAGCGTCTTACTCCTTTGTCAAAATTTCCAAGGACATAAGGTTTATGAGCTCCCTCAGAGACCTCCTCTAATGTCTAATCACCCTGTCAGTTCAAGTGCAGAAATTGTACTTTTTTATTACAGTCAACTTACTCTCAGTCTCAGCTTCTCCCCTCATCTGTGTCTTTCTCTGTCACACACACACCATAATGACAAATCTTCCTATTTCCAGAAAGAGGAAATAAAGGTCAAGTTTAAGTAATTTACACTACTGAGTTCCAGCATCTGTGACCTTTGTTTTGACACCTCAGTATGTCATATGCTTGTTTGCCAATGCTGTTCATCATGAACTCAGACATCATTCTTGACTGCACTATGAAGGAGCTGATGCTTATTTGCATCCCTCATTAAGTTACTTTTCTTTAATTGTTTGAAATTCCAACCTAATTTCTGGAGCCATGGGAACTGGTGTTTCAAGGCAGGGACAGACAACCAGAGGGATACTGGCAGGTAGCATGACAGCTCCTGAGACTGCAAGGATGCTTAAACATTAAACCAAAAGATGTCCTAACACAGAAACCTTCCCCACAGGTAGCAATGCTGTCCAGTAGAACTTACTATGATAGAGCTATACCTTCAGTGACCAGTATAGTAGCCCCTAGCCACACGTGGCTACTGATCACTTAAAATGTGGCTAGTGTGGCTGACTAACTGGATTTTTATTTTTATTTAATTTTAACTAATTTAAAATGAAATAGCCTTATGTGGCTAATGGCTATCATATTGGATGGTGCAGGTATAGATAATAAAAAGAGGAGGATTTGCCTGGCCGTTGTGGCTCAATGGTTGAGCATCGACCCATGCACCAAAAGGTCACCGGTTCGATTCCCAGTCAGGACACATGCCCAGGTTGTGGGCCCAATCCCCAGTGGGGGGCATGCAGGAGACGGCCAGTCGATGTTCTCTCTCATCGATGTTTCTATCTCTCTCTCCCTCTTGCTCTAAAATCAATAAAGAAAAAAATTTTTTTTTAATAAAAATAAAAAAGAGGAGGATTCAAAAAGTACTTATTAGAGTTTGTAGTATAATTTGTAACTTTTTTGTTATGTTTCTGTTTAGCTTATACTGGTTGTATTCCCCAAGAACTTAGCAACTCCCAGTGAGGACTTGCCCATAAACCAAGTAAAAGTCAAACTTTCTAGAAACAAATATTTAAAAACATTTTTAAAAATGCATCTACATTTGGAATGCTTCATACATTTCAGAGGTATTGCCATCCCTCAATAAGGAAATGGTTAATCCAGAGAATGACCTCTAATGTTCATTGTCCATAAAGCTATTGATTTGAACAACTACCCTGAAGCCTGAAAGAAAGTTTTAAGACTAACAGAGAAAGAACACAAACTTTTTGAGAATACACAGTGTGCAAGGCCTTTGATGAGGTTGTGTGCAGTGTGTTCTCATTTAATCCTCACAGCACAGCAGCCCCCTGAGGTAAGTAGTACTATCTCTTGTGCACAGATGAATACAATGAATATACTCAAGATAGTGACTTTCCCAAGGTCTTCCAGCGAGTAAGGGGTAAAGCAAGTTTGTTTGACATCTAAACCCCTGCTTCTCTTCTGTTCCTTTGAACAACAGACAGTAAATTAGACGATTAAAAGTTGACTGCAAAGTTTTGTCCTTTGTATCTCACTTCTAAAGCTCTCCCAGCATTCTCTCAGTGCGTTCGTAGTCATATTCCTCAAGTCCACATCAACTCTAACGCTGGTACTTCCTGGCACCAAGTGGGCACTCATGAAATGTTTTTGAACGTGCAATATGCCACATCATCTCAGCAGAGCCAAAGCCACCACCAGTGATCGAGGCTAAAGTGGGTGGGAGTCAGCTTTCCTTCCTTCGGCGTATAGCCCTGTGCTCCACACTCTTTACCTGGCATGTCACCGTTTCTAGGGCTTCAGAGAGGGGCAAAACTTGCCACGAGAGGCAGGCGGGGGCCAGGACTCCTCAGGTAGAGGAGCCAAGGACAGAAACTGCGGGTAGCTGAGGTTGTTTTCTTGTTCCCAGGCAGCAGTAATTCTTAGGCTTTTCCAGATGATATTTTGGTCACAGTACATTAGGAAACTCCAGGATGTGAATGAAGGCTCCATAAAAGTCCTGCTTCCTGCCCCACCGCAGGCTGCAGTGGCTCCGAGATGCCGACAGCGATGGGGCGTGTGCTAACGAGACTCGGCCACATGCTCCTGTGTTCTGATGAGCTTTCGGTGTAGCCGTTTCAACCCTGCTCCAGTTCCTTAATATATACAAATGGAATTTATTTTTAGCTCTCTTTCTTCCCACTGGGCTCAGGCAGGGTCAAAATATGGCAATAAATGTAATTTTGCTTCTCATTTGCTGAGTGTTCTCCCCTTGAAGACACAATGGCCCCCTTTCTATTCTCTGGTGTGCGCTTATCTTCCAGATACGATTTGAGCCATTTTTTACTCCTCTTCCCAGTTAGTGAGAATATTCTCCACTTAGCCAGCTGTCTGCTCCGAACATATTTTACAGTACCCTTATATCTTGTGACTTATTGCATTCAATACCTAGAAGAGGCCTTTATGACTACCAGATTGCTGTTATTTTTAGCACCGAAAAGCCTTCATTAAGCGTGTGTTAAGAAGAACACTGAAGGAAAGAAAACTATACAGACTGGACTCAGTTATCTGATGCCTTATAATCCAAAGAGGCCTCTTGCGCCTCCACCCCCAACATGCACATTATTCAAAAAATGCTTTTTTTCAAAAGGCAGTAGTGTAACCAGGTTGGTATAGGTGATTAGACTGAACTAGTCACAGGCGAGGACAAACCAAGGGAGAGGGCAGATCAAAAGTGCTTTCTGATTAAGAAGTTCAGAGAACAACTTTGAAGAAGATGCAGGATCAAGGTTCACAGTCCTGGAGCTTTTTCCCAGTCACTTTCGGTTCTGTGTCTGACTTGGAGATGCAGTGTTTGGAACTCTTGTCCTGGATGTTCAGTGGCCAGTTTTTGTTTCCTTCATAGACAGGTGTTTTGGACTCCGTGTGTGTGTGTGCCAATTTTTAGTTGTATCAGACATTTCACCACATATGGTTGTCATATGTCAAAAAACAAGATTTGGTCCATGGTGAGTGGATCTTGTCATAATGAACTCATTCTATTATCTTTTCAACATAAATAAAAAGTAAGTAAATTTTGAGAAGACATAGCCCAAATGAGGCTTTTCCCCTGAGCACTTTCAGATGCTGAACGAGAGCCTCTTGTCATTGCAGGTGGGATGGAAGACAACCCGTGAGTATTACACTTTCATGTGGGTTACTTTGCCTGGTGACCTAAACAGCAAATCGACCAAACAGCAGGAAGTCCAATTCAAAGGTGAGAAAAATACTGGCTCAAAGGTGTGGAAGACAGCTAGCTGCCAAGACTAATTTTTTTCCTTGAGCTTAGGCTTTCTGGAAGCAGATAAAAGACTTCCAGATTTTTAGTTTTCTGAATAGATCTTATTTTGGATTACAAATCATATTGTGTTTTCAGCTTATTACCTGCCCAAGGATGATGAGTATTACCAGTTCTGCTATGTGGATCAGGATGGTGTGGTCCGGGGAGCAAGTATCCCTTTCCAGTTCCGTCCAGAAAACGAGGAGGACATCCTGGTTGTTACCACACAGGTCTGTTAACATCGCACCTCCATCCCTTCCTGCCAGTAAGAGTAGCAATTCTTACAAAGGATAGGGTGGAATTTGAGTCAAAAGTCCTTTATTAAATGTCTAACAGATACTATTGAGAATTTATACAATACTCACTCAAACCCACTTCAGAATGACTTAGGAATGTTAACAAGAACCATCAGTGATTTCTCCTTTCTCTAAAGCTACTATAACTCAGTTGACATTCAGTTATTTCCTTAATTTTTCCAGTTACTTAATTTTTTGTCATTTCCACATCTTATCATCACAGTAAATTGATAATCTCCTTTGAGGAGAGATACACCAAATATTCTTCTTCTATCTCTCAGTTCTGACACAGAGCCTGTCATGCATGAGTATTAGATTCATTAACTTACTCAGTTACTTAACAGGATACCTACTGTCCATCCAGCACAATGGTAGGCACTAGGGATGCAATGAAGAATCAATTAAAACACTGCCCCTGGCCTCAAGGAGCTAAGTCCATAAGAGAGACAAACAATACTAAGTGTTTGCAAGGAGATTCTACATTCTTCTGTCATTCCCCCTTTTCACTTTTTATGGCCTTAGTTTTGTTTATCTTTCCTCTTGGTAAGGACAGGCTCAGTGCTATAATTTATACAGACATACCTCTATTACTCTCTTCCTTACATACTGAGGGGCTACTCCCATTTGGAGTACACAGATGTCACTGCAATGTGTGGAAATCAGCCAGATCCTCACTAGCCCAGGCTATGGGGATTTTCTGTTAGAGGGATTTGAATATCCGTTGAGCTATAAAGGGCCAAATAGGAGTTTATGGGATGCTCTTTCACAGGGTGAGGTGGAAGAGATTGAGCAGTACAACAGTGAGCTTTGCAAAGAAAACCAGGAGCTGAAGGACAGCTGCGTCAGCCTCCAGAAGCAGAACTCAGACATGCAGGCTGAGCTCCAGAAGAAGCAGGTATGGCTGCTGGTTAAAGGTGAATTTGGAGTACGGAGATCAGAATTGGATGGTGCCTCTTAGCCAGCACCATTTTCTGTTTTGCTTGCGATCTCACTCCCTTATACTAATATCTTTGAATAGGCACTGTGTTAAAAGTTTTATGTGAATTCTTTTATTTAAACTTCATGGCAAACCTTTGGAATATGTACTATTATTACCCCAGTTTTATAGATGAGTTGCCTGAGGCTTTAAGGGGGTTAAGTAATCTCTTATACAGCTACTCAGTGATGGAGCCAAGATTCAGACCCTGGCAGTCTGACTACTTCTTCCCATTGCCTATTTATAATTCAAAAGAATTTGCTTTGATTAACTAGAACATGGACATCAAGAGATGAGACAGTAATAAAGTAAGGTTGTGAGTTATCCAAACTCTTTGCGACTTCAAATCAGCAGGTGGTGAATGAGAGTTGATAAAGCTAGAAGCTGAAGTGAAAAGTTTTCTCTAAAGACTGTAAACTAATTACACTGAGGCCATAGCTTGGAAGTCTCCAGAACACACAGACCGTAGCAATCACCACCTGTAAAGAAAGCCCTTGATCCACAGGTGAGGAAACTGAGGCCCAGAGGAGAGGGGAAGTTTAGTGATTACACTGGGTTAGGACTCACTTCTCTTGACTCCCAGACAGTGCTCTGGTCTTTACAGCTTGCTGTCACTCAAGTGCCTGTGATGTCCTCGGCCCTGGGCTGATGATATAGGAGTGTGGATGACAGGTCCAGGCTGCAGACCTGGCCTGTTCCAAGCAGAGATAACAAAGGTGGCGTAGGTATAACTCACAGCTGGGCTGTCAAGAGCCAGCATCTGGCCAGGAGCCTTACAGCCTATCTGCCAGATTCTAGCCAAGGAATCGGAGGCTCTGGGTTCTCGGGTTAGCTCACCTACATACTTGCTACCAGTTATTATAATGAAAACAAAAGCCAATATTTATTCAGCACCTACTCTGTGCCAGGCACTATAATTAAGCACATTGCTTAACTTAATTCTTAAAACAGACCCGAAGCTCAGAGAGGTTAAGTGACTTGCTCAATGTCATGGTTTGTGGCTTTGGAACAAGCTGGGATTTGAACTCAGATATTTTTTATGTTAAAGCCCCTAGATTTTAGAGTCAGGATCATGCAGTGGTTAGGAACCTTGTCTTTGGAGTCACACAGGCTAGCTCTCCCACTTATTGTTTCATGAGCCAGAAGAAATTTCTTAACATCTCTGATGTGCCTCAGTTTCCCTCCTTGTAAAAAGAGGGTTGATAATATCTGTTTTTTCAAAGAGATACTAGTACCCATGTCCATAACAGCATTTTTGGCAATAGCCAAAGGGTGGAGGCAGCCCAGGTATCCAGTGGTGGATAGATGGATAGACATGCCGTGGCGTGTACATACAATGGAATATATTGTTCAGCTTTAAAAGGGAAGGAAATTCTGACACATGCTGTAACATGGATGAACCTTGACATTATGCTGGGTAACGTGGGTCAGACATGGAGAGATGAATACCATATGACTCCACTTATGTGAGGCACCTAGAGTCGTCAGCTTCATAGAGACAGGAAGTAGAATGGTGGTTGCCAGGGGCTGGGGAGAGGGGAAATGGCGAGTTAGTGTTTAATGGGTCCAGAGCTTCAGTTTGCAAGATGAAAAAGTTCTGGAGATGGATGTAGTGACGGTTGCACAACAATGTGAATTTTTTGTTGTTGTTGTTTGTTTATAACTTTATTTATTTATTTTTAGAGAGAGAGGAAGGGAGAGGGAGAGAGAGATAGAAACATTGATGAGAGAGAACATCAACTGGCCGCCTCCTGCATGCCCCCCACTGGAGATTGGCCCACAACCTGGGCATGTGTCCTGACCAGGAATCGAACCAGCGACCTCTTGGTGCATGGTTGATGCTCAACCACTGAGCCACACCGGCTGGGCTGAATGTTCTTTATGCCACTAAACTGTACACTCAAAATGGTTAAGACAGTAAATTTTATGTTATGTTACTACAGTTTTTTAAACAGAAAAAAAATGATTTAAGAAAAGTCTATAAACTAAAACGTTTTACATCTTGGAGCTAAAAGCAGATAGTTGTTATTTACACACAAGAATTGATTCAGTTCAGGATGAAATTGGGAAAGAAAAAGAAATGTTTAGGACAAATATGGTGGCCACTAGCCACATGTGAAATGTGGTATATTTGATATGCTGTAAGCATAAAATATATACTGGATTTTGAAGACTTAGTCTGAAAAAAGTGTAAAAATTTTTAATTGTTTACATATTGAAACAATATTTTAGATATATTGGGTTAAATGTACTATTAGTAAAATTAATTTCATGTTTCTTTTTACTTTATTTTTTATGTGGCTACTAAGGTTTTTTTAATTACATATGTGGCTTTCTGAATTTATTGGACAAAACATTCCTAGGAGAAAAGCAACCTTTATTTTATCCACTGCTGTGTCTGCAATGCCAGAAGAGTAACTGGTGTGTAATAGGAGCTCATTAAATATTTGTTTAATGAATTAATGGGCGAATATATGCTCCAGTGCAAGAGAAATTAAAGTAGATATATTTTTAATATGGAAAGAACATATTAAGAATATTTGAACATGGAAACCCTTTTACTTGGATATTTTATTCACTGTCGTGTCGTGCTATGCCTGACATGTGCTCAATAAATATTTGTTGGCTGCCTGAGATACTAAAACTGTCTTAGAAATGGTCTGTCCCTTTGACGTTTCCATCCATAGGAGGAGCTGGAAACCCTGAAGAGCATCAACGAGAAGTTGGAACAGAAAGTGAAAGAGCAGAAGGACAGTTGGGAGGCAGAGCTGCTTCAGTGAGTGTGATCCTGGGATGGGAGCGACGGCTGTATTATAGGCGCCCTTAGGTAGGGCCAGACTAGATTTCTAGAATCTGTTAGACTACGTCTTCCTCTCATGACATTGATAGGTGTGGTTCTCCCCTTTGAGTCATGAGCTCTTTGATTCTAGGTTAGAGAATTAGTGTCAGAATGGTAAAGAGAAATGCCCTGAATTCAAGTATTACCATTAAGTATCAAATACCTGCACTTTGAGGTCAGGAAGCCACAACAGGATTGAAGAAGAGACTAGTGGATTGTAAAATAAATCTGCAGGCTTAGGGCCAAGGCTGCCTTAAATCATGTAAGGCCTGGGGGAGCCAGCAGGCGTCAGCATGCATTTCACACAGTCATCTCCACTCTGCAGACTGAAAGAACAAAACCAGAAGATGTCCTCGGAAAATGAGAAGATGGGAGTCAGAGTGGATCAGCTTCAGGTGGGTAATGGCAAACCTTTGCCCAAGTATATTTTCTTAGTTTTGCCACCACGACTCTGGTGGCCCAGGAAGACGCATTTCATTGCAGTGAATGCCTAATGGGTACCTTTCAAAGCATCAGACTAAAGTTTCAGAGTATGTGTTTTCTATTCTTGACACCCCTCCCTCCACCACCACCCTTTTTTATAGTCCCCGTCCACAGGAACTGAATAGTTTGTTTAGTTTATATTTATCATGAGCTCCTAAGAAAGATGACTGTCATCTATATCAATGGTTGTCAAACATTTTTCTTTTAACCACAAAATCTTTTCAAGCAAAATCTTACTCAGAAGCCTGGAATATAAGGCAGATAGCAGAACTCCTCTCTTTTTAGGAAGCTGTGCCTTAAAAAAGGGGCTTTATTTTATTTTATTTTATTTTATTTTATTTTATTTTATTTTATTGATTTCAGATAGAGAGGAAGGGAGAGGGAGAGAGAGAGAGAGACATTGATGAGAGAGAACATCGATTAGCCGCCTCCTGCATGCCCCCCACTGGGGATTTGGCCTACAACCTGGGCATGTACCCTACCAGGAATCGAACTGACTGCCTCTTAGTGTATGGGTCCACGCCCAGCCACCGAGCCACACCAGCCGGGCAAGGCTTTAAAGAGTAGTTTGTCAAGTTTTACTCAGTTGAGTCTTAGATTCTCAGGGTACAAGGTAGAGCTGAAAAGCGAAGAAGTCCCAAAGGAAATTTGGCAGTTGGAGGTTGTTATGCAACACACATTTCTTTATGTTACTGCACATTAAAAACCATTGTTCCTAGTTAGTTTTTCTTCTTTTATATCTTGGTTGTATTTACTATTTTTGCTTTAGGCCCAGCTGTCAACTCAAGAAAAAGAAATGGAGAAGCTTGTTCAGAGAGATCAAGATAAGACAGAGCAGTTGGAATATCTGAAAAAGGAAAGTGGCCAGCTCTTTGTCAGTTTAACTGAAGAGGTAGAGTCATGAAAGAAAATATTATTTTTTGTCATTTAGGAGAAAATATATACATTGTTCTTTCTTTACTTTATCATGTACCTGGATATCACTGGCTCTGGGAAAGGTCTCAGAAGAAGCCATCTGAAATGTGGTATCTCATGGCTGTTCTCAGAAACTAATAAGAGAAGACTTGCTTCTCTCTCTGCATCCTGCTTGCTCATTAGCTGGGCAGGCCCTTCCCCAGTGCATGCGTGCGTGCGTGTGTGCGTGTGTGCGTGTGTGTGCGTGTGTGTGTTTCTAACAGTGGTACTGAAATCTGTTTTTGCACAGAGGGAGCACCAGCGGAAGCTTAAGCAGACAGTGGAGGATCTGAAGCAGAAAGAAGCTACTGCAACGAAAAAACAGCAAGAGTTAACGGCATGTCTGTCTTTGGATGGCTATGTGGGAGGGAGCCTACAGAAAGGAAGGGGTAGGGTCTATACTCAGGTGATGGACAGGATAAATAAGGCAAGTGAGAATAGCATTTACCTCTGGACATTTTGCATTCTACACAGAATAGAGAATTTGCCATGTATAAAATGTTTAAGAGAGGTAGGTATTTCTAATGTGTAATGAGTGAAAAAAGAATATTGGGCCCAGCCGGTGAGGCTCAGTGGATTGAGCGTTGTCCCATGAACTGAGGAGTCCAGGTTGGATTCCCAGTCAGGGCATGTGTCTGGGTTGCAGGCTCGATCCCCTGTGGGGAGCATGCAGGAGGCAGTCAATCAATGTTTCTCTCTCACATTGATGTTTCTATCTCTCTCTGCCTTCCTCTCTCTAAAAAAATCAATAAAAACATATTTAAAAAGAAAAATAATATTGGAAGTGCCCTGGCCAGTTTGGCTCATTGGTTAGAGCCTCAACCAAAGGGTCGAGGGCTCAATTCTCAGTCAAGGGCATGTACCTGGGTTGCAGGTTCGATCCCCGGCCTTGGTCAGGGTAGTGTGGAAGGTGATCAATCCATGTGTCTCTCTCACATCATTGTTTCTCTTTCTCTGCCTCCCTCCCTCTCACTCTATCTAAAAATCAATGGAAAAATATCCTCGGGTAAGGATTAACAACAACAAAAAAGAATATTGGAAGTTAAACATCATGTCAGGTTATAGTAGTAAATAGACCCTTGAGCTAGGAAGCCCCTTCTTAAAGAGTTATTGTATAGGCAGATAAATGATTATAAAGTTGAGCTCGCCCTGGCCGGTTTGGCTCAGCGGTTAGAGCGTCAGCCTGTGGTCCAGAGAGACCCGGGTTCGGTTGCCGCTAAGGGCATATACCTCGGTTGCAGTTTGTCCCTGGCCCCTGGTGGGTCGTGTGGGTGGCAACCACTCGATGTGTCCCTTTCACGTCGATGTTTCTCTCTCTCTCTCTCTTCTTCTCTCTCCCTCCCACTCTATCTGAACCAAAAGTGGAAAAATGTCCTCGGGTGAGGATAAAATAATAAATAAATAAATAAAAAACAAATAAAGTTGAGCTCTACTACTGGAAAATATTATAGCAGTCAAAAATTTTGTTATAATTAATATAACATTAGCAGTTGTGATCATTATAAGTTATCCTGAGCTATAGTAATATGGTAACGATAGCCTAATGGACTAATAATTTTCTATAATATATTGTTGGAAAAGAGGCCTCATGATGACAGGTGCCTAGGGAGCCCCATTTTCTGAACTGATATAAGAGCATGAGAAATCCTGAAGTCTGGAGCTATCCAACTACTGGGTTTGTAACTCAGATTATACATACATCATTCAGTCAGTCATTATTCAATCAATTATTGAGTATCTACTATATATAAAATACTGTATATTTTAGCCTAATATAATAAAGAGTAGAACAAAGTTTGTAAGTCACCAGCTCATAGGTTAAGTTTAGCCCACAGAAATGTTTTATTTGGCCCAGATGGTGCTTTTTAAAAAACTGAATTAATTACCAATACTTAAAATTGGGACTATTTCCCATTAAAAATTGTATTCCATCTTCTATTGAAAAATGAGAGACTCTGGAAGCATTGAGCCCACATCTGGAGCTGAGTAGCTGCTGCACCCTTTAGGTGGGTCATGTGTTCTCCATTTGTCTGCTGTCTTCACTGTTTCATTGCATTCAGCTCCTTCACTCAATTATATCACTTGCCTGACGCCTCCCGATAGACATATTTGAGTTTGTGGCCTCTAATGTAGCAAAGAAATTACTGCTTTAAATAATCTGGAGAGGTTTGAACCTTCTCATGGCAAGTATGAGTTTCCTTGATTTTCATGGATTATTTTGCAAGATCCAGGGGCTCCCCAGCTGATAGCAATTCTTTATTCCTCATGCATCCAAACAGCCCCTAACTATGAGGACTATGTATCTTATACTTCAGGAGCCTAGGAACAAAAAAACAGCAGTGGAAGAGCAGTCAGTACAAGAGGTGGACCAGCTCAAGGCAAAGGTAGAGGCCGGGGAAGCCTGTTTCTTAGAGAAGCACAAAGAGTGTCAGCGACTCCACAGACAGATCAGGCAACTCAGGGCTGCTGCACTGGTAGGTGACAGATAAGGGGCCCAGGAAGCAAGCGTTGCAAAGGTGTTTGGTTCTTAGACAACCCAGAGGATTGTACATCTTATTAAGGAGAGAAATGTATCTTTCTGCTAAAAAGAGGAGGGCTAGAGTGTGCAGCCAGAAACCAGCCTGGGAATCCCCGGTAATATAGGCCCCAGCTCAGCCCTGGGTCTCTGGGAAGATTTTTGTAACCATTGAGCAGGTTTCTGTGCAGATTCAGAGAGCCCTTTCTTATTTCCGCCTCTTGAGGAAGTGAAGCGAGACCAGAAGAGCAAGCAGGAGCCGGTGGGGAGGGGAGCCAGGAGCCTGTGGTCAGCACTGTCATCGGGTAGCCCCTCTCACGTTAGCACTGCAGGGTCGGCTAGAAGTGCACAGCAGTTTGGGCACCAGCATCAAATAAAATATCTTGGGGGGAAAAAACACAATTAGTAGGATTAGCTTAAGTGTTTTTGTGAGGTATGCAAATGTGCATGTATGTAGGTAGGAGATGGAAGGCTCTGAAGCATCCTAGGAGTTTGGGTTCATGAAACTAGTCAGGTCAACCTATCATACTGGGAAGCCCAAGATCCCAGTGAGGGCTCCTGGTAGCCTTGGATAAATGCCTTCCAGGGTTTTCTTCCTCACTGTAACTTGAGTCCAGATGCCTGTCCTCACACTGGGAGGGGGAGTCACGCCAGCCTAACCCTAAGAGTTTCAGGCTGCATTGACTGAGATGTTTATTCAAGACAAAGGTGAGCCCTGTCCGGTTTGGTTAGAGCTTCGGCCCACGGGCTGAAGGGTTACAGGTTCGATTCTTAATCAAGGACATGTACCTGGGTTACAGGTTCAATCCCCAGACCTGGTCAGGGTCATGCAGGAAGCAACCAATCAATGTCTCTCTTCTCACATCACTGTTTCTCTGTCTCTCTCTCTCTCTCTGTCTCCCTCCCTCTCACTCTATCTAAAAATCAATGGAAAAATATCCTCAGGTGAGGATTAACAACAGCAACAGAAAAGACAAAGATGATTGTTTTCCATGCTTGGGTGGGGTTAAACAAGGCTCCATCTATCCCTAACTCTGATAAATCAGTCTTTTTTTTTTTTTTTTCTTTATTGATTCCAGAGAGAGAGATAGAAACATCGATGGGAGAGAACATCCATTGGCCGCCTCCTGCATGCCCCTCACCAGGGATCAGGCTCACAACCTGGGCATGTGCCCTGATCAGGAATCGAACCTGCGACCTCTTGGTGCATGGGTCGACACTCAACCAGTGAGCCACACTGGCCGGGCTGATAAATCAGTCTTGGTGTTTTCCCCAAAATTACTTTTTCTCTCTTTGGTCACTTATACTCCTAGCTAAACCAGAAGAAACTGGCATCTGAGTGCCAGCCCAGGCCTTCAGGCATTTTGTTAAGTCCCTTTTCTGTTAGTGGCATCCCCTCCATAGTGCCACTCCTCCCGACCTCAGTTCCCTTCTTCCCTACCCACACTTCAGAAAGCCAGAGCCTCTGCGGTCTCCTTGTTTTACCTCACCTTGGATCCAGATTGCCATATGTGATCCTAATCCTAATTTTTTTCATTGTTGACAGGACCAGAACTTTGACCTGTCAAAAAAACTGAGTGAGAACAAGATTATATGTAATGTTCTACAGAGAGAGAAAGAGAGAATGGAAAGAGAAAATGATGTAAGTATGTAAATGAGGGTAGAAACCCCCAAGATTTTAAGGGGAAGGAGTATGGTGATACCCCAAAGTATGGTGATAACATGTTAAATAAAAGAGCCTCTCCTGGGACAGTGGGGAGGCAGTGGCTCCTAAACAGAGTGAATGTCATGTGGTTTGCTAATCTACCACAAGATCTTCTCTCTGTTCCGTAACAAACTTTTTTGGCATGGCAGTGGTCAACCTGAAAGGAACAGCTCTGATGAAGGTCTAACTTACTGTTTTTGGTTTTATCTTCACCACTATTGTGTTGTCTTTTATGCTAGCTGAGGAACCCCTTTTATTTAGCGCAACTTTTTTTTTTCCCTTTATTGATTTTAGAGAAAGAGGAAGTGAGAGGGAGAGAGAGATAGAAACATTTATGAGAGAGAACATCGATTGGCCGCCTCCTGCCCACAACCTGGGCATGTGTCCTGACCAGGAATCGATCCAGCGACCTCTTGGTGCATGGGTCAATGCTCAACCACTGAGCCACACCAGCCGGACCAGCACAACTTTTTGTTTTTTCTCTGCTGCCAAACCAGGAGCAGAAGTGGTGGTCTGTACAGTGCTGGACCCATGGTAGGCTCCTAATAAATGCTGTGCATTCATTCATTCATTCATTCATTCATTCATTCATTCATCGGTTCATTCATTCGTCCAACCAATATTTATTTTCTGCTGTGTGTTAAACACAAGTTGTTATTGATTGATTAGTTGAGATGATGACAGCAATTAAAATGGTTGCACTTGAAGTCATTCTTGTGCCCATGGGACCTGAAGCGTGGGTAGGTGTGCATGCGTTTTAGCTACTCCTTCTAGGCCTACACCTCCAGCAGTTCCCCATCTCTACCCTCTCTGTAACCCCTCTGGGCTATGCCTCCGAGCGATCACTTCTACTTTTGATTTTACTATTTATGCCAGTGTGTTTCAGTATTGTAGAAGGCATTTGGGGTCTATTTCTGGCCCTGTCATTCTCAACCTCTTGGTTTAGACAAGTATATACCTTGCCTTTGAAATCCCTATTTCCCTGGGATAGTCTGATGGGGCCAGGCAGGGGTAGAGGGAGTGTACACATAATTTACCACAAGGAGGAAAAGGTCTAATGTTTGGAGGCTTTTTTAAGAACTATAGTAAAGCCCTCTTAAGATGTGAAGGGGCAGTATACTAACTTTCATTGCGCCCAGCCAGTGTGGCTCAGTGGTTGAGCGTCGACCCATGCACCCAGGGGTCACCGGTTCGATTCCTGGTCAGGACACATGCCCAGGTTGTGGGCCTGATCCCCAGTGGGGGGCATGCAGGAGGCGGCCAATCAATGTTCTCTCTCTTCAATGTTTCTATCTCTCTCCCTCACCCTTCTTCTCTCTCTAAAAGTCAATAAAGAGGAAAAAAAAAAAAAAACTTTCATTACTGTCTGTCCACCTTGTAGCTTATTCTCTCATCCCCTCCCTCCCGCTCTTCCTTTCTCCCTCTCACTCTCTCTGTTGGTATATCCATTGGATGGGATAAAACATGAAGAAGGGAAAATTATCAGATGAATATTTACATTGTGTAAGAAAATTGTTCTAGGAAGGAGACTAAAAGGAAGCATTTTATTCTCAATAAAGTACAATTTCAATCTTAACATAGCTCCTAACAGCCTCATATTTCCATACAATTTTTGTACCTCCTTCAGTTGGTAAGTATTTAGAGATTTTAAATTCTTTTTACATTAATCTAAACAAAATTTGGTATGTATTTAAATTCAGATACTAAGAACTCAGATCCCCTTTTGAAGAATCATGGTTTATCATTTCCTGGGCTCTTCCAGGGCCACATTGTTAATTAAGAACTACCTGGCCTGGCCGGTGTGGCTCAGTGGCTGAGCATGGACCCATGCACCAAGAGGTCGCCGGTTCGATTCCCGGTCAGGGCACATGCCCAGGTTGTGGGCCAAATCCCCAGTGGGGAGCATGCAGGAGGCAGCCAATCAGTGTTCTCTCTCATCAATGTTTCTATCTCTCTCTCCCTCTCCCTTCCTCTCTCTCTCTAATATCAATAAAGAAAAAAAAATGGTTTTTTTAAAAAAAATGAGCTGCCCGTAATGGGCACCCTTTTGCCAGTTTGTTGGGGCCATTCTTTGTTCTTTTCTTTCAATATGTTGCTATAAATCTTCTATCCTTAGCTTTTGAAGAGGGAGAACAACAGATTAATGAGTTACATGGGTCTGGACTTTGACTCCCTGCCATGTCAGGCACCTGCTTCAGACCAAGGAGGTACAGGACAAAACCCAGGACTTGTCTATGGAAACCCATATTCTGGTAAGACAACTTTGCCGTTCAAGCTGAAAGACCCCTGCCTACATCCCTTTCCCCACTAAATTTTTCTGTGTCTGAGATGCTAATTAAGACCAGTCTCATTGTTAAGACTTGCTGGGCAGAAGCTGAGGACCCAATAGAAAGATTGCCAGGCGAGAAGTGTTAATTGAGAAATAAATCTGAATCTAGAAGACGCAAATCAGATCATTCTCCTAGAGGCAGAGACACAAATTGAGTCCCGTGGCTATATTCCAGATATATAAATCAGGGAAATGTCTCTGTGTAGAAGATATACACATACAAAGCTGAGGAAGCTAGTTAAGGTTTGGAAATGGAAGCACAAGAGGCGGGTGATGCCAGCCAGGACTGGGCAGTTACAGCAGCCATCCAATGGCCTGAGCAAGGGGAGCAGGAGCGTGCTCCACAGAGACCCCTGGGTATTCTGGAGACAGGAAACAGGAGTGAGATCCACTCTTGTCACTCGTGGACCAGAGCTCAGATGTCCTTGCAAACAGGGAACTTGCCTCTTTTGTCTTCAAAAGTGATCTGAGACCTCATTTGCTTTTTCCCCCGTTCTCTCAAGTCACAATCAGATCTTTGCCACGGGCAAGGGTACAAGTTTATTTTTTCTTTTAAAAATATTTGTAAGCACTTTATTTGAAAAATAACTATGTGGATTCAGTCTTAAAATCTATTCGCAGACTGTTTCCTTGTGAAATTGTTACTGTTTTTATTAAAAATCTCATTTTCCACCCACTGGAAATAGGTTGTTGTTTCTGATTATGTAACATACATGGCTATTGAAAAGGCCATGTCATTATTTTTTTCCTTTTTTCCCTTATCATTGACCTAGATCCCCTCTATCAGAAGTAAATGGTTTATAAAAGAGATAAAGAGTCAGAGGCAGTGGGGAGAAAGGGAACAATGAGGGTTACAGAAAACAACTGCTGGGACACATTTGGAGATCCAGGGATGATGTTTTTTCATTGAATGACATCTTTCTTTATTACCCTCAGGCATCCAAGAAAGTTCTGCCCCCAGCCTGGTAAGTATTTTGAATCATGAGAGTGACCACATCAAATCCTTGAGAAAATGTCCCTTCCTGCTCCATTTCATGGGGGAACCATAAGGAAAGTGGTTCCTTTTGATAACTCTGGAAGGTAGCTGGATCAGTTCATTCAGAGCCTAAAGCTGGATGAGCCTGTCGAGGTGGGAGAGGAAAGCACAGTTTATCCATCAACATCCTGCTCGAGATCTCCATTGTGAGTTGAGTTTAGTAGCAGGATTTGGAAGGGGATGTGAACTAGGCAGCTAGCCAAACAAGGTATGTCCAGTGCCCCGTCCAGGCTGGGAGCTCTTTGACTGCTCAGCAATATTAGGACCTTTCAGTCCTGGGGTTAGAGGAAGCCCCAGTGAGTCTCTCCAAATGTGAACTTGTTCATTCGTCCTCTATATCTTGAGCACCTACCATGTGCCAACCATTATGCTAGATGCTGAGGATATAGTGGAAAATAAGACAGACACGGTCTCTGCCACATACAGCTTACATTTTTACTGACCTCTTTGTTCTTCCTCCCAGCTCTCCGTCAAGAAATGCGCCCCCTGCAAATCAGACTTTGCTGATGACATTTTTGATCACACCTTGGAGCAGCAGCCCGTTCAGACCCTTTATTTGAATTGTCCAATTTGTGACAAGAGTTTCTCAGCAAAAGAAAAGCAAATCTTTGAAGACCATGTGTTCTGCCACAGTCTAAGTGTCTGAGCCTCTTGAATCTATACTGTACATAGATTTTATAGAGTAGAACCTATAGCTTCTACTATGAGTTATGACACAAGATCCTGCCTAACCTGAAATTAGGGATTTACTCAGTTCTGCTGCTCTAAAGGTAGAATCATGTCGGTAATCTAGCGAGGGTGTGGAACCTTTTCTCTGCCAAGGGCCATATGGGTATTTATAACATCATTCACAGGCCATACAAAATTATCAATTTAAAAATTAGCCTGCTCTATTTGGTCAGGCTAATTTGGTGAGGCATGTGATGTTAGCCAGTATTGACTTTGCAGGCCTTCTACAGCCCGCAGGCCAGACGTTCCCCACCCCTGGAGGGCTGTTACTTCCATCTGTGTGGGTTACCACCTTTTAAATCACATAACGCCAGCTGTGTCAGCCTCTTATCCATGAAGCCCATTTTTCCAAGGGTCTCCGGTACAAGGGTCCTGGGGTGGAAGCAACCAGCTCTTCACAACAGGCCTGACTCAAATACAAAGTGATTAGTTTTCCAAGTTGTCCCACGGCCATTCAAGGTCAGGCCTTGAGTATATTTGTACTCAGTCCTCAGTCCTACCCTTGGGGCTGGAGATTGACCAGAGGTTGAGAATTTCTTCCTCCTCTGCTTCAGGCCTTTCTCCAACTGATTGCATTTAGACTAGTCAAAAATGTCATGGCAGAGAACTCAGGCATCCAATTTGGATACCAAAGCTTTCTCATCTTGATTTCTCAGCTCCTAATAGAAACATCTTATTCCTGAACCATGGACATGAAATATTATTTCAATTACAGAAAGCCTTCTTTCTCTCTGGATGCCTCTGATTGGCATTTTCTACTCTTGGATCTTTCCTGTTCACATGGCTTTTATTGTTATAAGTCCTTTCTTACAGTTAGTAGGAGTTGTTAGAAACTGTATGGGTTTGTAACTTTCCAAGCTGGTGAGTTTCATTATGGATGAGTCAGAATAATGAGAGCTAATGTTAATCTCTTTAATACTAAAAATAAACTAGTCCTCTTTTTCAGAAACTTTGGTAATTTAAAATAAACCTTGAGTTTATGGTCTTTTATTTTTAAGCTTGTGGGAAAAGTGTAATCAAAAGGCTTATGGGAATTATGGACCTCAACAACGATTTCTGCTTACCTGTCTTAACTAGTCAACAGAAGAGTTTCCTGGCAGTTATTTCGAGGTGGAAAGGAGGTGATGAAGCATCAGTCTGACAAATCTAGGACCCTGTCTTTGTGCTCTAACTTTTCATGCATTTTTTGAAAGGGGTCAGGCAATGTGGAATTTGACACTTTTTAAAAAAATTATTTTCTTTATTAATTTTTAGAGAGAGAGAAACATCGATGAGAGAGAACACTGATTGGCCACCTCCTGCATGCTCCCCACTGGGGACTGAGCCCACATCCTGGCCCTGACCAGGAATCGAACCGGTGACCTCTTGGTGCATGGGTTGATGCTCAACCACTAAGCCACACCGGTCAGGCTGGAATTTGGCACTTTTGTGAACTAAGTTCAATTCCCTCCATCCAGACTAATTGAACTATAAGAAAGTAGTTCCATGTTTCTCTCCCCCGGGGACTGAACAAATAGAAATGACTCCCAGGCAATCAACCAGCAGGTCACTATAGAGACTTTTACAAAAAGTTTTGAATGATGAGAAACGTGATGTGGTGGATAAGGTTGAGCCAACTAGAGCTGCATTCCTTCTGGGGTTTTCCCTGATGTGATTGGCATTTTGCCCCCGCGCTATGTTGTCCCAGTCACAGCTGTTTGCCTTTGTTTCTCCCTTGATAAAATGAAGATGGAACTATACTACCACATCTTCTGTATCATCATTTCAATGAGATGTCTCTGAGACTCATAAGCCTTTTACCCCTTAAGAGTCAAATGTGACATTAAGACTAACTCTAGAATAGAAAAGTAATGGGGAGCCCTGGCTGGTTTGGCTCAGCAGTTAGAGCGTCGGCCCGCGGTCCAAAGAGACCTGGGTTCGGTTCCTGCTAAGGGTGCATACCTCAGTGGCGGTTTGTCCCTGGCCCCGGATGGGGTTGTGTGGGTGGCAGCCAGTCGATGTGTCTCTCTCACATCGATGTTTCTCTCTCTCTCTCTTCCTCTCTCCCTCTCTCTGTATCTGAAGATGAATGCAAAAATGTCCTCGGGTGAGGATAAAAAAAAAAGAAAAGTAATGGGGAGATGATAGTGCAGTTTTTCTAGCAGATACCCTTCCTCCTGCAAAATTTCTGGAGCTCCCCAGGTAGTTCCAGTGAAGAATTGCAGTTTCGCTCATTTTGTACTAGTCAGCTCTTGATTAAGCACGTGACTGGAGAGGAGCCGAGGTGCACACGATTCAAATGTGACTACCATTTTCCGGTGACTTACCACCCCTTTGCCCTGCCTCCACCGAGGGTTACCATGATTGTCAACAGCAGCAGGAGCCCTTCCTAAGGCTCCATTAAAAAAAGTTGAGGTGTTAATGATCCTTTCTGCTGGATGTAAAACAAAACATCTTTAACCACTGTTCATTATCCCCAGCTGCTCTTACCAAGGCTTTGAAGGGGGATTATGCTCCAGGCAACTGCTACAGTAGTGGTAAAGGAAATGATCGTTCTTACATAATCCACTCCTCACACAGCCTTTCCCCTCCACACCTCTGGCACCCACATGTTTCATAGCTGTAAAATACCTGCAAGCCCTGGCCAGTTTGGCTCAGCAGTTATAGTGTCAGCCCGCAGACCAATGAGTCGTGGATTCTATTGTGATCAAGGGCGTGTGCCTTGGTTATGGTTGGGCCCCAGCCCTAGTCGGGTTGTGTGGGAGGCAACTAGTCAATGTGTCTCTCTCACATCGATGTTTCTCTCTCTCTCCTTCTCTCTCCCTCTCCCTCCCTCCCACTCTGTCTGATGATAAATGGAAAAATATCCTCGGGTGAGGATTAAAAAAAAAAAAAACCTGCAAAAACAAACCAAAAAAAAGAATAGCAGGAAGTTATGGGAGCAAAATAGTATTTATGTCTAAGTTAGATTTTAAAATCTTTGTACTTACATAGAAGACAATTTCTTCTATGGCAAGTTTTCCTTCCTAATTTATTTTCTCTTGGTCTAATATTAAAATATTTTTATATTACCATCACACACTTACTTGATGGGCAGTAGGAAAAAGTCATCCTGGCACATTGAGTGTGAATGGTGGAGAAAAGTTAACCTAAAATCAGAAAAGGGAGAGTTGAAGAGATATTCAGTAAACCTAGGCCCCTAAGAACACCTGTAGCTTCAGCCCTTTTCCCTGTCCTTGCTAAAAATTGAGATGAAATGAAATTGTCTTAATGTTTAAATATCATTCTCCTATGATTTTCTACAATGGCAATGGATTACTGTGAGCTAAGTATACTCTAACCTGGTCTCCTAGCAACAAATATTAATGAGACGATAGGCTGGGGCTAAGTGATACAGTCCATTACGTAGGAAAAAAGCAAAATGGACTTAACATAGAGATCAAAACCAAAACGATACCTAATTCCCCTGAGTTAAACAACAATAGGCCACACACTCAGGGAAGCCACACTGGCCCCAGTTCTCCCCTTAGTTATCTCATATAAATATGAAAATAATGTCCTCACATACATGTAGTACTTTACAGTTAGAATGTATTTCAAATTTTTATAGAATAAGTTGAAACAGAAATCACTTGCTAAAAATGGAAACAACCTAAATGTCCATCAACTGATGAATGGGTAAATAAAAATGGTATATTCATACAATGGGATATTATTTGGCAATAAAAAGGAATGAAGTACTGCCCTGGTCAGTTTGGCTCAGCGGTAGAGCATCTGCCCTCGGACCAATGAGTTCCGGGTTTGATTCCAGCCAAGGGCACGTACCTCGGTTGCAGTTTGTCCCCAGCCCTGGTCGAGGTCGTGCAGGAGGCTGCCAGTTGACGTGTCCCGCTCACATCGATGTTTCTCTCTCTCTCCCTTTCTCTCCCTCTCTTTCTACCTGAAGATAAATAGAAAAAATATCCTCGGTGAGGATTTAAAAAAAAGGAATGAAGTACTGATATATGTCCCAACATGGATGAGCCTTGAAAACATGCTAAGTGAAAGAAGTCAGTCACAAAAAACCATCTATTGTATGATTCCATTTATATGAAATGCCCAGAATAGGCAAATATTCTATAGAAACAAAAGAGACTAGTGTTTTCCTGGGGCCGGGGGTTGAGGGAAATGGAAAGTGAAATGTGCTGTGGAGATGGTTGCACAACTCTGTGAATTACTAAAAACCATTGAATTTACACTTCCAATGGGAGAATTGTATGCTACGTGAATTATATCTCAAGTTGTTATATTATTAAAAAGGTTTTAAAAAACAACTTGCTCAGGTCACACATTGGCTCATGGTAGGACATCTGAAATACAGATACCGTACAGAACAAGTTCAACACTGTTGAGCTTGGTTTAGAGCACACTCATCCCAGTATAACCCACTGCCACAACAGGGTTCCCCCTAGGTCGGGCTGGAGACAGCAGCTTCAGTTATGATTAACAGGGTCGGGGCAATTAGTGGCCGGCAGCGTTAGTGGTCTCTGGAAATATCTATTCTGTGGAGATGAATGTACCCAATAAAGTTGGGGGAGTCACCAGCCTACAAATCCCAGGTAATCATATTAAGGGATCCAGCCTGCTCTGTCTAATGTTATTACTTTCTTGCTGTAGAAAGAAAGAATATGACACTCCAGGGGACTAAGTCTATTGTTTACTCAGTCCATCAACATTTATTGAGCACCCATAGTGTGCAGAACTAGTATAGGACCAGGATTACAAAAATAGAAGACAAGTTCTTCCTTTGAGAGATCTAGAAGATTAATGAAGACATTCTCTCTCTCCCTCAGGGAACTCTCAAACTGCTGGGAGAGAGAGTCTGTTTTCAGGGGTCTCCTACTCTCATGGAGAAAAGACATAGCCATCCACAAAAGCAGTTTGAGGACACAAAGATAAGGGAAGTCATCTTGCAAACTAAGGACAGAGCTATGGAACCTAAGGGTTAAGTTGTAATCAAAGCCCAAGTTAATGATGTCTTTATAAGAGTGTGCTTTGGAAGAGGTTGAGGGACAGAAATAGCAGCTGAAAATGGGGAGGGTAGCATGGCCAGTGTGGCTCAGTGAATTGAGTGTCATCCCGTGGACTGAGAGATCCCAGTTCAATTCCTAGTCAGGGCACGTGCCCGGGTTGCAGGCTCAGTCCCCGGTGGGGGGCACACGGGAAGCAGACAATCGATGTTTTACATAGATGTTTCTCGTTCTCTCTCCCTTCATTTCTCTCTAAAAAAAATCAATAAAAACAATTTTAAAAAAGAAAGAAAGGCCTGGCTGGTGTGTCTCAGTGGTTGAGCGTCAACCCATGCACCAAGAGTTCGCCAGTTCGATTCCTGGTCAGGGCATATGCCCAGGTTGTGGGCCCGATCCCCAGTGGGGGGCATGGAGAAGGCGGCCAATCAACGTTCTCTCTCATCTATGTTTCTATCTCTCTCTCCCTCGCCCTTCCTCTCTCTCTAAAATCAATAAAGAAAAAAAAATAGCCCTGGCCGGTTTGGTTCAGTGGTTAGAGTGTCGGCCTGCGGACCAGAGAGTCCTGGGTTTGGTTCCCGCTAGGGGCATGTACCTTGGTTACAGTTTGTCCCCGGCCCCGGTTGGGGTGGTGTGAGTGGCAACCACTCGATGTGTCTCTCTCACATCAATGTTTCTCTCTCTCTTTCTCCTTCTCTCCCTCCTGCTCTCTCTGAAGATGGATACAAAAATAGCCTCAAGTGAGGATTAAAAATAATAATAATAATAATAATAAAATAAAGATACTAAGGAAACCAAGATGGAAGGCTCTTAAAAAAAAAAAAAGAAAGAAAGAAAGACAGAAAATGGGGAGGGTATTCTGAGGGTCTGTACAAAAGAGGAGGAAGATGTGAAGGCGGAAAAGCTGGCCCAGAATGCAAAAAACTTCTAAGCGATAGTACTAGCACGATGTAAAAAGAAACCATTTCTATCCTGAACTGGTTAAACGACATCTAACAAGCTCATTTGAGCTCATAAGGGACAGGAGTGAGGGTGGGGGAAGGATGATGCTTTTAAGGATACCGGAGTGTCTCAGAATCCCAGGCTTCCAGGTTCCCAGCACAGGGTGGCTGGAGCTGTAGGTAACATCTTCCCTTGCCAGCTCTCATCCTGCTTCTCAGCCTCTGATTCAACGCTTCTCTTTCACTCTAGACTGACTCTTTGCCTCCTGGACCACATGATACAAAATGATTGCTTTCTGTAGCTCTAGGTTTTTAAGCTACTCTGCTAAACACACACACACACACACACACACACACACACACACGTAAAGGTTTTGAAAGGATGGGAATCAGTCCAATTCTAGATTCCCTGAGGGATTCATTGGCTGTGCTAGAGCGAACCAGCGCTCGCTCCTTGTGGCCAGAGGGTGTGGTCCCCCTGCACCAGCCTGGCTGTTCTAACTTGCTGTGGGGATGGGGAGGGTTCAGTGTGGGGAGAGGAAGACACCAGAAAAGAAAAGGTGTGAGCTAAGCACATAACAAATAATTGCAATAATATGGGAAGGTGAGAATTGAATCTGATATTGAAAGATGAGCCTTGGCCGGTTTGGCTCAGCAGTTGGAACATCGGCCTGTGGTCCAGAGAGACCCGGGTTCGGTTCCCGCTAGGGGCACGTACCCCGGTTGCAGTTTGTCCCTGGCCCTGGTTGGGTCGTGCAGGAGGCAGCCACCCAATGTGTCCCTTTCACGTTGATGTTTCTCTCTCTCTCTCTCTTCCTCTCTCTCCCTCCCACTCTATCTGAACAAAAAAAATGGAAAAATGTCTTCAGGTGAGGATAAAAAAAAAAAAAGAAAGAAAGATGAGTGGCCCTTGGGTGGAAAAAATTGAGGAGGCTATAGTTAAAAGGCTCAGGATGGAATACTAGACAATAAAAAGGAACAAACCTGATACATGCAATGACTTAACTGAAATGTCCAGAGAATGATTTAAAGAGCATTTTAAATGACATACTGTATATTGTGTTTATTTAACACTTGGAGTTTCACAATTCTAGAAATGGAGAATAGATTAATGATTGCTAGGGGTTAGGTCAAGGCAGGAGAGTGTGGTACAAAGGGCTGTGCAAGGGGTCCTTGTGATGGAACCATACCTCGACCATGCTGGTGGATACACAAACCTGTACATGTAAACTCCATAGAACTAAATAACACACACGATGAAAACCAGTAACATGGGAAATCTGATTGGTGGATTGCACCAATGTCAATATTCTAGTTGTGATATTGCACTAAAGTTTTGCAAGATATTGGGGGAAATGGCTTAAAAGGTACAAGGAATCTCTGTACTATTTCTTACAACTGCATGTGAATCTACAATTACCTCAAAATTAAAAGTTTAATGTACAGAAAAAGAACAGGAGCTTCAAAAGAGCATGTCAAGATGAAGAAATTGCCCCGGCCAGTTTGGCTCAGTGGTTAGAGCGTCGGCCCGCGGACCAGAGAGTCCCGGGTTCGGTTCCCACTAAGGGCAGGTACCTGGGTTTCAGTTTGTCCCCGGGCCCCAACTGGGGTCGTGCAGGTGGCAGCCAGTCGATGTGTCTCTCTCATGTCGATGTCTCTCTCTTCCTCCCGCCGCTCTATCTGAAGATAAATGCAGAAGTGTCCTTGGGTGAGGATAAAAAAATATAAAAAAGATGAGGAAATGGCCACCATCCAGGTGATGAGAGGACCGCGTTCCTGGTGGGACAGAGCGTGAGAGGAGGCTGGAAAGCCGCGAAAGCCAGTCTGGGAAGAGCCTTGTATACTGTTCTGAGGAATAATCTGGACTTGGCCAGACAATAAAGAGCTTCGGAGATTTTTAAACGGGAATGGAGTAATCAAATTTGTATTCTAGAATGGTCCCTGTGGTTCTAGGTTGTGGAAACACCGTGGAGATTGAATTGGGTGTGTTGTGCTAAATGTGGTTATTCCTGCCTAGTCTTCAGACAGCACAATCTAGTCCCTAATTACAAAGACTTCTCTGCTTTTGTAATTTAATGGTCAATTCCTTGGTATCTGCCAGTGGGCCCAGAACACGTCTGACCAAACGTCCGGCTTGCCACTCTGTGCTTCCTGACTGCCGCTTCCTGTTGTCAGCTGGCGGGAGCCCTGGGACACACTTTCATTTGAACAGCATCTCAAAGCAGATGGGAAAGAGAAAAGCAATGTAAAGATGTGACAAGATAGATTGCAAAGAGGAGCTAGAAATTGTTTTCAATATCTGTGTTTTTGCTCCCTGCCATTGGCTGGAAAAGGCATTTTCCAATTGCATTTCTTTTGATTTATGCCTGTCTTGTTCCTCTAATCAACTCCCAAGAACAGGGGCAAAGTCTGTTCTCTGTTCCTTGCCCTCACTGCAAACCTCTGATCCCAGGAGTCATCATGTATTATATTATTTAAGTCCAACATACATTCAGTATTTACTATAAATGCTATTGTCATTCCCCTTTTTTAAAATTAAATTTATTGGGGTGACATTGGTTGATAAAATTATATAGGTTTCAAGTGTGTCGTCCCCTTGTATAGAGGAGGGAGCCCGGGCTTAGTGAGGATGAGAACCAGAGGAAGGTTCGCAGCCACAGGAGGCCAGGCTGGACCAGGGTTCAGGTTTGTAACACTGTGCTGCTAGGGAAACAGCAAACCCTGCTGTGGGGAAACGGGAGGGGCTGGTGTAGAGCCTGAGGCTAACTTCCTCTCTCCCAGCCATTCTGTCCTCTCTGCAATAAAGTTCATAGTCCAGGAAATACCCTGAAAGTTACAATGACTGGGAAACTTTCCCTGAAGATAAGAACTCTTTGTCAGGGGGCTCCCTCACCACTTGCCACCCCTTCAGCTGATGCTCAGTAACTTTTTCCTTGCTGGTAGCCAGGCTTTCCTGCTTGCCTTCAAGTCAGGATAAATCCTCCTAAAGAGGCCTGGTGACATTCAGGCCCAGATCCAGGCCTATCCCCTATGGGATCCGCCCCCTGCCACTCCACCTCTCCCTTCCTTTCTTCCTTCCAAGAGTTTTTGCAGCTGAGCTCCCTCTCGGCCAAAGAGAAGCAACTGTTCGTGTAAAGCAGTAGGGAGGTTTAGGTAGGAGCCCAGGAGGCACTTTTAAACAGGAATTGACTCCGGTCCAGGAAACAGTTAGCTATAAATGGGCACCTTGGCAATGCAGGTGCTCCGTGTCCTGCTTGTAAACCGCAGGCAATGCCAAACAGCATCTGTTTATCAACTGTCATGGATTCAGGAAGCCAAACAGACCCACCCACCATCACCAGGGCATCGCCTCCAGGCCCGGCCTCCAGAAATGACCACCCCTGAGATGAAAACGCTCAGGGGAGGAAACTGAGGAGGAGCTTTTCCAGTTTGCTCAGGCTTCTCACCCTTTGTTGTTAGGAACGTCTTCCTGTAACCAAGTTCACTCTGTTAATACAGGCTGAACAAGAGGGTTGTTTTTGTTGTTCCCTATCTGCCCTTTACTATCTCCTTTTAACTTGGATAAAATAATAGGCACTGAGTGTTTGCGTGATAAGCACAGTGTTAAGCACTGTATATTTGGTCCTTTTAATCCTCACAACAAACTGTTCAGCATTAATATGTAAACAATTAATGATTAAAAGGATCATTGATATGACCATTTTACAGATGAGACACGAAGACTTAGAGAGGTTGAGTAAATTACCCAAGGTCAAACAGTAACAGTTGGGATTTGAATTCAGATAGTCCAAATTCAGAGCCCACGCGCTTAATTAATTAACGCTCTCTATCTCCCTACAGTCTTCTCTTCTCCAGATGGGATCATTCCACCTCTATAAACCTGTCCTTTATTCCCTTAGAGTCAGGAAAACTGGAACTGGCCCCAAAGGCCCTGTATGGATTTATATGAAGAACCAGAGCCATAGAGGGTTTCCTCTCGTGACTCAGTTCAATCTCTGACCAGGTCCACACGGCCATGCTCCCTGTAAAGCCCTGTCGTGCTCATATCCTCAACAAAGTGGTTCCTCATGTTGGGGGACTGTGCTAGCCATGCAGGAAAGCTCCAGCAGACCGATGGCCCTGGTCACACAGGGGAAAGGAACCCTATTTGCAAAGCAGTTGTATTTGCTTATTAAAAACCACTTCAACAAAATGCCTTTTAAGGAAAAGATATTTGGGGAAGAATTATGTTCTCAGTTGTTTTGATAGGAACTCAGCATTGAATTCCTTCAGGGGAAACAGCAAAAGAGGAAGAAAAAAAACACACCATTGTGAATGTCACCTGTGGTTGGGTTCTCCTTCCTGTCCTGTCTCCCTCACATATCACTGTGTCCCTCCCTCCAATTCCCTATGCCACCAGGCCTGTCACTGGCCCCAGCAGTCTAGTCAATCATCATGGCAAAGAGCCCAGACTAGAACCAGACAGCCTGGCAGCAACCTTAGGCACATTACTTGTCCTCTCTTGGCCTTGGTTTCCCCATTTGTAAATGGCAGTGATAATTACAGTCCCTGCTGCAGCTAAATGAGTTACAATGCGCAAAGCATTTAGAACTGTGTCTGACACATTGATTGTAAGCACTCAATAAATGTTCCACTCTGCCACTTAATTAAGAGCCCTGTGGAATTGGGCAGGACGCTTGGAAAGAGGGTATGAGGTAGTGAGTAAGAGAACTGGGTTTGAGGTCAGACAGCCTTGCCCTTGGATCCTGACTTTCAACAACTTGCTTAACCTCTCTGACCTCAATAAGAGGTCTACCTGTAAAATGAACCTACTAACATCTACCTCTCATTAGGGTTATTGTGAGGATTGAATGAGGCCAAATATGTAAGAGGCTCTGGCTGGAAGTAAGCACTCAATAAGTGGCCCTAGTTACTATTGTAATTAACTCCCTGGACTTCAGTCCCTTCATGTGCAAATTGGAGACACCACCACCCCAGGAACTCTGTAAGGCCTGAAGCACGTGCCATCTAGTTTCCCTTTCCCTCTCTCCTGCTCTTTTAAGATGTTCTGCCTACTGCTTGTGCAACTGCTGACTCACCCGGCAAGGCCCACTCAAAACGCTGCCTCTTCCCAGAAGCCTTCCTGGGTCCCTACTCAATGCTTTAGAGCCCCTGACTGGTTCTGACTTGAATTCAGAGTCACTCAGTTATGTTCTTATCTCCTGTCCATTCCACTCCATGAGCCAGAAGTCCCAGGGGACAGAGCCTCTTCCAATCAGTATCTCCCCCAGTGTAAAAACTTAAATAAATGCAATACTACTCCTCTCCCAAGTTACTTTGAGATCAAGAGAGATGGTGGTTGCCTGGCTGCTGTGGCTCAGTGGTTGAGCATCGACCCATGCACCGAGAGGTCACTGGTTCAATTCCCAGTCAGGGCACATGCCCAGGTTGTGTGGGCCAAATGCCCAGTGTGGGGCATGCAGGAGGTGGCCAGTCAATGTTCTCTCTCATCAGTGTTCCTCTCTCTCCTTCTCCCTTCCTCTCTCTCTAAAAATCAATAAAGAAAAAAATTAAAAAAAAAAAACAGAGAGAGAGAGATGGTGGTTGAGGGCAGTCTTTGTTACTGACCATTGTCTTAATGAGCTTGGCTCTGGAGCCCTCAGCAGGAAGAGGGGGGACTTGACCTGCAGCCTCTGACTCAGCAGGCAGCCCTGAGCCCTCTGGCGGACAGTCTGGGGTTCACTCAACACTTCACTCCTTACTCCCTTCCAAGGCCTTTTCAAGGGCATCAAGTGCATCAAGGGCCCTTGACACTGTAGGACTGCGCGCACCATGTCAAAAACAGTAAGATGCATTCACAGCCCACATGAAATGCAGTTTAAACCTAAACTGTGTGCAAGTGCAGTTGCAGTTGATTAGTGGACATTTTGCTTTAAAGCCATTTTAAAAAATATTTGTGAATTTTCATTTTGCAATTTCCTGTTTTCACTTTGAAACCAGTAACTTTTTGCCATGTTTCAACCATACTTTCTAGGCCCTAAGCCTATGTCTGAAGGGATTTTTGTGGCGGAGCCTCCAGTGCCTAAATCAGAGTGGTTAGAGTCCCGGGTTCCAGAGCCCATCCCAACCACGCACACCCCATCTCTATCTAGCTACCTACCTATCTATATCTCTATCAATCTATCTATATAGCATCTATATATTATCTATCTATCGATCGATCGATCTGTCGATCTATCAATCTATATAGAGAGCCTAGGGTAGAAAAGCAATTGGGCAGAAGCTAGAAAAGCGCGCATGGTGTGAGACTGCCCTCTAGAGGTTGCTCCAGGAAGGTGCAGGTGAGGCTCCCCCTCTTCTGTCAGGCTGAGTTCAACCCCGAAACTCACTGACATTTATAGAGTACCTGCTTATATCAGGCACCATGTACGTGCTCTGGGAACAAAGAGTAATATGAAGAGAATAAAGCTCATCCCTGTCTCTGGGAAGTCACCATTTTGTCACAGCGACTGCAAACACATCAACACACAATTATAATTCTGTGTAATGACTACTGTGATAGATGTGCGTACCAAGTTCTATGGGAGCACCGTGAGAATGGGAATAAGTCTGGGGCAGTAAGAGAAGGATCACAGGGGAAGTGACATTTAACTTAGGCCTTGAAGGATGAGTAAGAGTTTGCTAGGCAGCGCCAGAGAGGAAAGGCATTGCAGGCAGAGAGAACCGCATGAGCAGATAAGACATTGCTGGCTTGTTGGTGGGCCAGTGAGAGCTGTGGTGTAGCTGGAGCGTGCACAGTATGTTACAGTACAGGACCCACCTGGAGAGGCGGGTGGGGCCAGATGCAGAGGAAACTACCATTGGAAAAACAAGGACACGATGCTCTGGCCAAGATCCTGTGCCAAACAAGAGAGAGGACCCTCTCTCCATTCCCACTGCCCTGGCTAGGTTAAGATCTTGCATTGACCTCCTTATTGCTCCTCCCTCCCACCTCCGTCCTGCCCTGCCCATCGCTACCTAATGATGCTTCTGAATTATGAGTCTGCTTCTGACTTCCCCCTGTTTAAACCTCTTCGTCAGCATGCACAAGACAAAGGCAGACTCCCAGGCTCACATACAAGGGGGTGAGTTTCGGGCTCTTTCAAGTAGCAAGGACCTGAGCCACACTGAAGTAATTTATATAATGGGGATTATTAAGAGGCCACCCGGGGAAGGCAGGAAGACAGGCCTCTCAGCCCCCAAACAACCAGGCAATGTAATGACAGGAAGGTGACTGGTCTACAAGGCTACAATGCAGCTGTGTGGAAGGCAGTTCTTCACTGGCAAACATACATTCCTACAGAAGTGTATGGGCATGATGTGTCTGAAAGCTGAACAACCGATGTGTTAGGGAAAAGAAAGTTCTGATCCCAGAGAACAAAAAATATCTAAAAAAGACCTAAGTACAGCCCAGAAGCAGAATGAAATAGTGACTAAGAGTGTTGGTTCTAGGATCAGATAGTCCTGGCCCATCACTTACTGCCTGTGAGATTCTGGGCAAAATGGATTGACAGCTCTCTGCCCCGTTTCCTTTCTATAATCATAGCATAGTACCTATCTCACACATAATTGTGCAAACTAAACGCTCCACACAGGCCAAGTGTTTGGAACAGAGTGTCCACATAATAACCACTCAATAAATGTCCTTCATTATGATTCATGCAAACAATGGGACAGAGAGTTCTAATTACCCCCTGAAGTATCCCTTACTACCCACTCTCCCTTTCTTCCTGTTAGTCATGGAAACCCCACCCTTAAGCTTTAGTAGGAAAGTGGTAGTCCAGCCAGAGACCAGATCTTTGCAGCTAGGTGTGGCAATGTATCTAAGTCCTGGCCAATAGGAGGCGAGCAGTAGTGAGGTGTGCAACTTCCAGATTGCATCTTTAGAAGAGAAAAAGTTGCTTATTCTCTTCACATCACCCCTTCCTGCTCATTAAAAAGTGGCTTAGACACAGAGATGGAAGCCCCATGTTGAGGATGGCAGAGACACCCTAAAAGCCCTGGACTGCTCATCTTCTACTGCTACATGAGAAAAAATAAACATCTATCTAACTGAAGCCACTGTATTATGGGATCGCTCTGTTATAGCAGGTTAGTGCGTACCTTTAATGAATGCAGTAGGCTTTTGAAAAATAATCCTTCCCTGTTAGAAAAGTGGGCAAGCCCTGGCCGAGTAGCTCAGTTGGTTAGAGCATCGTCCTGATGTGCCAAGGCTTCGGGTTTGATTCCCAGTCAGGGCACATACAAGAAGCAACCAATGAATGCATAAATAAGTGGCACAACAAATCAATGTCTCTCTCTCTCTCTCTCTCTCTCTCTCTCTCTCTCTCTCAAATCAATAAATTATTTTAAAAGTAAGCAAAGGCATGAGAAGATAGGTTACTCACACACAAAAAAGATCTACAATGGCCTTTAGTGGCCCTTAATTTAAATGGCCTTTAAATATATGAAAACATGCTCAACTTCACTCATAAAGAAGAGAAATGCAAATGAAGACTACATTGTAATCCTATTTCTCATTTATCAGATTGGAAGAAGTGCAAAAGTTAGACCACATACTCTATCGGCAAGCCTGCATGGGAATAGGCACTCTCATACTTTGCTGGTGTGACATAATAAGAAATATTAAACCAGAGTGTCTGCCCCTGGTTCCTGACACAGAGCTCCTAAACCCTAGGAATGTCCTAAGTATAAGGGTGAGAAGCGGATCTTTTGAAATTCACGGTAAGTCTCTTTCAACCTTACCTGAGTGTATGCTAGTGAGGTGACTCTTGGAAATGAGGGTTGGTTGCCAGAGGAACCAACAGCATGATTAGATGGTTGGAACTTTCAACTTCACATCCCATCCACCCCAGCCCAAACCCAAGGTATGTGGGGAGGGGAGGTCTGAGGATTAAGTTAATTACCAATAGCCAAGGATTTAATCAATCATGCCTATATAATGGAACTTCCATGAAAACCCTAACTGAATGAAGGTGTTCTGGGAGCTTCTGGGTTGATGAACACGGGTGGGTTGAGTGGTGCATATGGACAAGACATGGAAGCTCCACCTCCCTCCCCACATACTTTGCCCTGTGCATCTATCTCTCCCATTTGGCTGTTCTGAGTTTTATCCTTTATAATAAGCCAGAAGTCGTAAGTAAAGTGTTTCCCTGAATTCTGTGAGCCATTCTAGGAAATGATCAAACCTGAGGGCCAAGTTGTGGGAACCTCTGGTTTGTATATAGCAGGTCAATCAAAAGTATGGGAGGCCTGGACTTGCAACTGGTGTCTGAAGTAGGGGGCAGTTTTGTGGGACTGAGTCCTTAAACTTTGAGATCTGCATTAACTCTGGGTAGTTAATGTCAGAATATAATTGAATTGTAGGACGCCCACTTGGCATCTGGAGAGTTGGAGAATTGGGTTCTATGGACAGGGACCAACCATCTCAGTTGGCCTGGGACTGAGGGGTTCTCTGGGATGTGGGACTTTCATGCCAAAACAAAGACACCCTCCAGAGCTCCCCATGGGTTCAGATTGAAGCTAATCTCCAAGTAAGACCATATCCTTGCTTCCTTTTTCCCTGCTTCCCTTATTTCCTGAGGGCAGTCTGTCCATCAATCACTGTCTCAAGCATCCCTGTCTCAGGATCTGCTCTAGTGAACCCAGCCTAGGACAGCTGACCATTACTGAACCAGTCAACAGCAAGGAAAGTGAAATCACCATGGTTCATTCAGGTTCTGCCCCTGGAGTTGGGCTGGAGCCCCCTTCTGCTGACACACATAACACTGTGGAGAAGGAACTCCAGGCTCAAACCAGATGACAATTAAGAAGAAAGAAGAGGAAGACATGAATACTGGTAAGGCAATCAAGCCCATAGAGGTGCTCTACCAAGTAATGCTCTTGGGGGAAGAAAAGAAGTAATCTTATAAAAAAAAATTAGTTTGGAATTAAAAGAAGAAGGAGGGGGGAGAAGAAGAAGAGGAAGAAGGAGGAGGAGGAGCAGAAGCAGCAGCAGCCGCAGTAGCACTCCTGTTCTGTCTAGGCTACCCATTGTATAAGGTGCAAAGTTTGGGATTTTATGAAAGTTAAGCCTCAGCTTTTGCTCCCTGTGAAACACCCCTGTATCTTTATAATAAATTTTCCCAATTTTTAAATAAACTTAACTTGGATTCTGTTACTTGCAACCAAAAAGTCCTAAGTGACATAGAAATGAGTAGGGTTCATATAATAAACCCTGAAAAAAACTGAACTTGACTGAGTTGGGGGGAGGAGTGCAAGGAGGAAAGTGGCCGCAAAAATAGAAGCCAGCAGTCCTTGCTACATGGTAGTGAAGTGGCTGGTTAAGCTCTTCCCTGATGTTTTATGATGTTCCATGTGCCCACTGAGATCAAGCCTTCAGGTGACTTCATAGCAAAGCAGAATGTGTTGGTCGTTGCTTGTGGACTTCAGTAAGCTGCAGCCAGAGAGACAAGCTGTTATCCATCAATGGCCCGGTTGACCAAAGATTGTAAAACCAAGGGCAACCTATCGGAGACTGTCCCAATCCAGATCAAGAATTAGCCTTGAATCCTGCTGAATTGTGGTGTCAGATTCTCTGATTCTCTATACCACCCAAGAATGAAGTTTAGAGCACTGAGGAAAAGAAAGGGAAGGGAAGGGAAGGGAAGGGAAGGGAAGGGAAGGGAAGGGAAGGGAAGGGAAGGGAAGGGAAGGGAAGGGAAGGGAAGGGAAGGGAAGGGAAGGAAAGGAAAGGAAAACAGGCAAAGGTACCTGCCTCAAGGAGCTTAAATGTAGGAGGGAGAAGGATGATAGATAGTAAACATAACAATTACATTTGTTTGTTGTAGTTAGAATAAAACAGTGGTTAGAAGGTGCTGAGTACTATGGAGGAAAGCACAGAGCTGGGTAAGAAGTTTGGGGAGAGTAGGGAAGAGGTGGTTGCAATTTTAAATAGGGAGGTCAGAACGGACCTCATTGAAAAGGCAAGCTTTGAGCAAAAACATGAAAGAAACTAGGGAGTGGGCAATGTGGATTTTTTTTTCTTTATTTTTTAGAAAGAGAGGAAGGGAGAGGGAGAGAAAGATAGAAACATCAATGAGAGAGAACATCGACTGGCCGCCTCCTGCATGCCCTCCAATGGGGATTTGGCCCACAACCTGGGCATGTGTCCTGACCAGGAATTGAACTGGTGACCTGTTGGTGCATGGGTCGATGTTCAACCACTGAGCCACACTGGCTGGGCAAGCAATGTGGATTTAAAGGGGAAGAGCAAGAATATGCCTGGGTGTTCAAAGAGCAGCCGGAAAGGTGAGCAGAGAGTTGTAGGACAGGTCAGACAAGCAACTGAGGACCAAGTGGGATGGAGTTTAAGGAATTCGGCTTTTCTCCAAGAGAAATGGGAAGCCATGGCAGAATTTTGAGCAGAGGAGTGACTTAGTATACTTGTTATACATTAACTCCTCACTTAAAGTTCTGGATAGGTTCCATGACTGTAAGATAAATGACATACAACCAGATCTATTCTACCAGAGGCTAATTAATAGAAACAAGAATTAAGTTCCTACGCAACTCATCAACGTTATAAGGAAAGGACATTATTTGAGGACTTGCTATATCTTAAAAGGATCTCTCTAGCTACTGGGTAGATGAGGGTAGGTGATAAGGAAGCAAGTAAAAGCAGGGCAATTGTTAGGTTGACACAGTAATCCAGCTCAGAAAATGAAGGAAACTTGGGCTAGAACTGTAGCACAGGATGTGTGAAGATCCTGGACAGAATTTGAAGACAGAACCAGAATGGTTTTCTGGGATTGAAGGTAGAGTGTAAGAGAAGCCAGTTTGTTTAAAAAACAAACAAAATGCAGCAAAAAAAATTAAGATACCTAGGAATAAACTTAACCAAAGAAGTAAAGGACCTATTTACAGAAAACTACAGAACATTGAAAAAAGAAATAGAAGAAGATATAAAAAAGTGGAAGCACATACCTTGTTCATGGATTGGAAGAATTAACATCATTAAAATGTCCATATTACCCAAAGCAATCTATAGATTCAATGCAATCCCCATCAAAATACCAACGACATATTTCACAGAACCTGAACAAATACTTCAAAAGTTCATATGGAACCAAAAAAGACCCCGAATAGCCACAGCAATCTTGAAAAAGAAGGACAAAGTAGGTGGGATCACAATACTGGATATCAGATTATACTACAAAACTATTGTAATCAAAACAGCCTGGTACTGGCACAAGAACAGGCATATAGACCAGTGGAATAGAACAGAGAATCCAGAAATTGACCCAAGACATTATGTTCAATTAATATTTGACAAAGGTGGTAAGAGCATACAATGGAGTAAAGACAGCCTCTTTAATAAATGGTGATGGGAAAATTGGACAGTTACGTGCAAAAAAAATGAAACTAGACCATCAACTTACACCATACACAAGAATAAACTCAAAATGGATAAAAGACTTAAATGTGACTCGTGAATCCATTAAAATCCTAGAAGAAAATGTAGGCAACAAAATTTCTGACATCACACGCAGCAGAATCTTCACTGATACAATGCCTAACGCAAGAGAAACAAAGGAAAAAATTAATACATGGGACTACATCAAACTCGAAAGCTTCTGCACAGCAAAAGAAACAACCATCAAATTGGAAAGGGAACCCACTGTAAGGGAGAGCATAATTGCCAATGATACATCAGATAAGGGGTTAATCTCCAAAATATATAGAGTGCTCATACAACTCAACAAAAGGAAGACAAAGAACCCAATTTAAAAATGGGCTGAGGAACTAAATAGACACCTCTCCAAACAGGACATACAAAGGGTTAAGAGTCATATGAAGAAATGCTCAACATCACTAGTCATCAGAGAGATGCAAATTAAAACAACAATGAGGTATCACCTCACACCTGTCAGAATGGCTGCCATCAACAAATCATCAAACAACAAGTGTTGGCCAGGGTGTGGAGAAAAGGGAACTCTAGTACACTTCTGGAGGGAATGCAGACTGGTGGCAGCCACTATGGCAAACACTATGGTGTTACCTCAAAAAATTAAAAATTGAATTGCCATTTGACCCAGTGATCCCACTTCTAGGAATATATCCTAAGAAGCCTGAAACACCAATCAGAAAGAATATATGTACCCCCATGTTCATAGCAGCACTATTTACAATAGCTAAGATCTGGAAACAGCCCAAGTGTCCATCAGTAGACGAATGGATAAAAAAGCTGTGGTACATATACACAATGGAGTACTATGCAGCTGTAAGAAAGAAAGATCTCTTATCCTTTGAGACAACATGGAGGGACCTGGAGAGTATTATCCTAAGTGGAACAAGCCAAGCAGAGAAAGACAAATATCACATGATCTCACTTATTTGTGGAATACAATGAACATAACAGTCTGAGGAACAGGGTAGACCCAGAGATGTGGAAGTAGGGTACAGACTGACAACCCTCAGAAGAGGGGGGGGGGGAGAGGGAAGAGATAAACCACGGAACTTATATGCATGTACGCATAACTGATGGACATGGACAACAAAGCTGGGGACAAGGTGGGGGGGATGGGGAGGAGGGTGTCAATGGGGGAAAAAGGAGAAACATCTGTAACAAAAATAAATTATTAAAAAAATTAAAATAAAAAACAAACAAAAAACTTCTGGTCTCTCCAAAGTCTCTTCCATTGAGCGCCCTCTGTCGGACAGATGTGAAATTGCCTCGCAGTTTAAACGAACTTCCTGGAAGTTGTGGAATGCAAGGTTGCAGAGTTAACTTTCCAAGGCGGATTAAAGAAAGGCTCCCATCAGACCTCTCACCCTTATTCACCATTCATATCCTGAGGCTAAGGCTCTTCCTTAGAAAGACATTGGTATAGATGAGCAGAGCCCCTAGGCCTGCCCAGCTCTGAATCTTTGCCAGGCCTGGAAAATTATCGAAGACAAGATTCCTAGTTTGGACTCTTTAGCAGAGACCTTGCAAATGAAATGCTCAGGCTGCTGAGGTTTTATGGGAATTGTAATACAGATAAAAATACGTAATGCTGGCAAACAGAGGCCTGGGACTTTTCTTAATCCAACGTTGCAGGAAGACTCAGTCCCAAACCTTCATAAAAAATGAATACCAGCAGTAGTGAAAAGCGATGACTCAACTTGCACAGCTCCCTACAGGATCCTGATCGTACCCATTGGTCTTCTTTGGAGCAGTCCTGAAAGATGTGGTTACACAAGGGTAGTCCTCCAAGGAGCTCACTCTACTGCCCCAGAAGCGAGTTACACAACGGTGCCTATGAGATTTGGTGATTCTAGTATAGACATGTCCAAGAGTGCAAAGCTATTGTGATTGTCTTTTTTTTTTTCTTTCCCACTATTGTATATGAGTACTGATTACTAGTAAGTATTGCTAATCAGAACTAACACTGGGATGTTGTTATGGTCAGTAATATATAAGGAAATGTACCTCATAATTGATACTAATATAAGCATGGATGTTTAGAAATATTTGGGGGTTGGAGAAATTCAAGAAAATTAAATGAACATGCTTAGTAAACAAAATGCTGGGAGATGCAAACTTTATTTAAAAATATATCTTATACCATTTGAAATTTTTTTAAATCATAAGAGAGAGGAGGATGGAGCTGGAACTTAGAATAATTTTATGCAAAGATAATGACTGAGATCCTTTTTTTTTTTTGTAAGTACCCCTAGTGGAAACCGAACCCGGGACTCTCTGGTCTGCAGGCTGACACTCCAACCGCTGAGCCAAACCGGCCAGGGCGTGACTGAGATCCTTAAACTAAATGTCAAAGTTATGGACAAAATGAAATTCAATGAACGTAGGTACTCAGAAAGATCTTGGCACTGCACCTGCATAAGTGAACCAAGTGTCCATGAGTCTGTCCAGACCCTTGCACCACCTGAGACCTTTGCTGCGTGGAAGGAAGCTCCAAGTGAGCACAAGATGGGCAGGTGGCAGTTACATCTATTGTTTTTTGTTTGTTTTTTATCATGAATGACATATTGAATTTTTCTACATCAATTACATCCAATCCCACTCCCTTTAAGAAAGTTTACAAGTAAAATTTAAAGTATGTGAAAGGCAATTCAGGATATTTAGGGAATGTGTGCTGTCTTCATTATATATTGAAAAGTAAAGACAGGTTGTTTTCATATCATGGAAAATATCAGTGTAATTCTATCTTTACAACTTGATAACACATTTTATTTTATTTCATTTTAAACTTATCTTTATTATTGAATGTATTACAGATGTCCCTCCCCCCCCCACCTTGACCCCATCCTTCCCACTCTCACCCCCCTCCTGCCTTCCTGTGTCTATTGGTTTTGCATATATGCATATAAGTTCTTTGGTTTCTCTCTTCCCGCCCCACCTCCCCACTTCCCTTTGAGGTTCATCAGTCTAACAACCAATTTGTACTTCTTTTTTTTTTTTTAATTTTTTCCCTTTATTTATTTTAGAGAGAGAGGAAGGGAGAGGGAGAGAGAGATAGAAACATCGATGAGAGAGAACATCGATTGGCTGCCTCCTGCATGCCCCCCACTGGGGATTTGGCCCACACCTGGGGATATGCCCTGACCAGGAATCAAACCAGCGACCTCTTGGTGCATGCAATGCTCAACCACTAAGCCATGTCAATGGGAGGGTTTTACTCAGGCTGATCAGCTGCAAGGACTGGCTGTGCCCACTAACCACCGACCTCTGACTACCTTGGATGATCAGCTGTGCAGGGGCCCATCACACAGGTCAAGACTTACTTCAGCAGGGCTCTGGTACCCACTGAGTCCATTCCTTGAGTGTGTCACTTATGGAGATGGTTGGGTGGTGGTGCTTCAACGTGGTCTGAAGCTATCCACTGGGTGTGCTGGCTCTGGGGCAAGGTCAGCCACTGCCTGTGTTCTACCTGGAGCCACCAGGCATAAGTTACAAAGCGATCTGCTGATAGCTGCTTCTTGTGCTGTGCTTGGAGGTACCCAGGCAAAGCCAAGCTGTAAACCAAGGCTGGCTGCTTCTAGTGCCAGGCCTGGGACCACTAAACAAGAGGTTTGGGGCTCGCTGTGGCCAGATGCTGCTTGTTTGAGAGAATTTAGGAAAATCTGAAGCAGGACCCAAAACAGGCCAATCCTATGGTAAAGCCACTGGAAACAGCTTGGGTGGGCCCAAAAGTTGGGTGGGGCGGGGCCTCAGGGAATCACCTGGATAGGGCAAACAGTGTGAGCCAGGCTGCTGGAGTCCCAGATATGGCGCCTGTCTGCTGACCTCGTGGGGGAAAGGCTCACCAAAGGAGCAACGGCCTCCACCAGCACGTCTGTCCGGAATAAAGCTGCCTCTCCAGCTCTCACCCCAATGCCAAACAACTAAGTTCTTCCCTGTATGTCTCTGGTGCCTTTCAAGCTGCCTCCCCTCTGTGCTGGAGCTCAGAGGGAGCAAGTCCAAGTAAGTCTGTGCGCAGGCCCTTTAAGAGGAGCTGCCTGGGACTCCAGAAGCCTCAGCCTCCCTCAGCCTCAGCCTCCCTCAGCCTCAGTTCCTGCTGGTTTTACAGCCAGAAGTGATGGGGACTTTTCCTGGCACTGGAACCCTGAGCTGGGGGGCCTGGCGTGGGACGGGGACCCCTCACTCCTCAGGGAGGACCTTCACAGCTGAATATCCCTCCTGATTTTTATCTGCCACACGTGGGTGTGGGGCCAGCCTGTCCTCTCCTCTGCCCCTCCTACCAGTCTTGATGTGGCTGCTTCTTTAATTTCACAGTTGTAGGACTTCCATTCAGCTTGATTTCAGGTGGTTCTGAAGAATGTTTGTTCTGTAATTTAGTT
Organism: Tadarida brasiliensis; assembly: GCA_030848825.1. Taxonomy (NCBI): domain Eukaryota; kingdom Metazoa; phylum Chordata; class Mammalia; order Chiroptera; family Molossidae; genus Tadarida; species Tadarida brasiliensis. The sequence goes on from CM061273.1 coordinate 40,964,559, forward strand.
GTAACTTTGATGTGGTTGTGGGAGAAGGCAAGTACCATGTTTACCTACGCCGCCATCTTGACCAGAAATCTATATCTATTGTTTAATCCATAAATGACAGGATGATGTGGAGCCACACTAAGGTAAGATGGCACCTGAACTAGAAGACTAGACATCTTTAGATTATAATACTTAAGGAATAGCTGCCACATAATGTTGCCTCTGGATACTAACTGGACATGGATGATTAAACCTTGGGAAGAAGGTGAGTTATAGTTGTCCTTGAGGTGGTTGGATCCTACTTGGTGGGAGTCATCTTAGGCCGTATTGGGAGAAAGGTGTGTATGTGTCTGTGTCTGTGTCTGTGTGCACGTGCGTGTGCATGTACACGTGTGCTGGACAACATGGCCTAGAATGTAGCGGAGACCTCTTGGGATATCTGCCTGGCCATGGGTCTTCACTTCTCCTTCTCTAGATACTACCACTCAATTCTTGGCATGAGTGGTAGTCACATTTGAAAAGTTGTTTTATTTGTTTTGTTTTTTGTCTAAATGCATGGTTTTTAATGTTTTGATTTCTTATTTAATATCATTGTGATCAGCCCTGGCCAGTTTGGCTCAGCGGTTGGAGCGTTGGCCCGCGGACAAGAGAGTCCCAGGTTTGGTTCCGGCTAAGGGCATGTGCCTCGGTTGCGGTTTGTCCCTGGCCCCAGTTGGGGTTGTGTGGGTGGCAGCCACTCGATGTGTCTCTCTCACATCGATGTTTCTCTCTCTCTTCCTGCCTCTCTCCCTCCTGCTCTATCTGAAGATAAATGCAAAAATGTCCTTGGGTGAGGATAAAAAAAAATTTTTTTTAATTTAATTTAATCGTGGTCAGAGAATGTGGTCTGTGTGATATTGATTTTTGGCATTTATTGACTCTTGTCTGTGGCTTAGTAAGTGGTCAATTTTTGTAAGCATTCCATGTGTGCTTGAAAAGTGTGTACTTTCTAATTACTGAGTGCAAAGTTCTATATAAAGTCAATAACTAAAGCTAGTTAGTTGTGTTGATCAAATCTTCTATATCCTAGTCTGTTAGCTGTTAGATCTGTCAATTACTTACAGATGTGTTAAATCTCCCAATGTGAGGGTGAATTTTTGAATTTCTCCTTATAATTCTGTTCATTTTCACCTTACATGCATGTTATTAGATGCATGTAGTTTAGAATTATAGTCTCTTCATGAATTGAACCCTTTATTAATGTATATATAAGCCTCTTTTCTGTAGTAGTGCTTTTTGCTTAAAAGGTTATTGTGCCTGATGTTAATATTGTTGTAAAGCCATTTACTCTTGCTTACTTAAGAGCATTGCTTCAGAAGCCCTCCATTTTTTCTCCTTTATCATCAGTTTTTTCCGTCTTTGTTCATTTATTTCAATCTGAATGAAATCATGCTGCCATTTTTCCTATTGTAAAGAAAAATTCACGTGACCCCACTTCCTCCCAAGCTACAACTTCATTTCTTTGCTCCGCTTTACTCAAAATTCCTCAAAAGAATGACATTTAGTCCTCTTTTCCAATTCTCTTATTTTTCTCATTCTTAGTTTTTTATTCACTATTTTACATTGTGTTTTTAAATAACCTGTTGTATAGAAACAGACTCATAGATACAGAGAACATACTGACAGATGTCAGAGAAGAGGGGACTTGGGGGGCTGGGTGAAAAGTTGAAGGGATTAAGAAATAGTATGGTGATTACCAGAGGGAAGCGGGAGTGAGAGCAGATAGAAGAGAGTAAAGGGGGGATAAACTGTGAAATGGTGATGGAAGGAGACTTGACCTTGGGTGGTGAACACATGATACAATATAAAGATGATGTATTACAGAACTGTACACTTGAAACCTATATAATTTTATTAATCAATGTCACCCCAATATATTCAATAAAATTTTTAATATAAAATAAAAATTAATAAATAACATGTTATTTGAAGAAATACACAAGCATTGTAGAAAATGTAAATATGTAGACAAGGAAAAATAATAAAATGAAAACATCATATTCTCACCATGCTGAGAGTTTCAATTGTTTTTTTCTGTTAATCTTCACCTGAGGATACTTTTTCAATTATTTTTAGATAGAATGGAAGGGAGGGAGAGAGAGCGAGAAAGTGAGAGAAACATCAATGTGAGAGAGACACATTGATTGGTTGTCTCCCACACAACCCCTACCAGGGCCGGGGATTGAACCTGAAACCCAGGTATGTGCCTTTGCTGAGAATCGAACTCTTGACCCTTTGGTCCACAGGCCAACACTCTAACTGCTAAGCCAAACCGGCCAGGGTGGGAGTTTCAATATTAATAACTTAGTAAAATTATGGTAATAACTGGATCCTTAATATATATGTATTTTTAATGTATGGTTTTGAAATCAACATGAGATCATATTATACATACCATTTTATTTTATTTATTTATTTATTCATTTATTTTCTTTATTGCTTTTAGAAAGAGAGGAAGGGAGAGGTAGAGAGAGGTAGAAACATTGATGAGAAAGAACATCGATTGGCCATCTCCTGCATGCCCCCCACTGGGGACTTGGCCCACAACTTGGGCATGTGCCCTGACCGGGAATCGAACCAGTGACCTCTTGGTGCATGGGTCAACACTCAACCACTGAGCCACACCGGCCGGGCATACATATCATTTTATAACCCCTTTATTTTATTTTATTATTTTTTTTCTTTATTGATTTGAGAGAGAGAGGAAGTGGGAGAGATGGAAACATCCATCGGCCACTTCCTGCATGCTCCCCACTGGGGACTTGGCCCACAACCTGGGCATGTGCCCTGACCGGGAATCGAACCAGTGACCTCTTGGTACATAGGTCAACACTCAACACCCGAGCTACACCAGCTGGGCTATAACCCCTTTATATCAATTAATCACCTCTACCTTTCCAAATGGAAAATTTTAATCTCATCCAATACATAAATCATAATCAAAACTTCCCAATTATCCCAAAAATGTCCTTTATAACTGGCTTGCCCATACCAGTATATAACCAATGGCTATATATTACTTCTAGTCTCCTAGTAAAATCCCATTTTTCATGACACTAATTTGTTGAAGGGACTAGACCAGACATCCTACCTTCTGGATTTGTCTGGTTGCTCCCTCATGGTATTGTTTAGCTTGTCCCCTTATCACCTGAATTTCTTATAAACTGAAAGTTATATCTAACAGCTTAATAGATTCAAGTTAAATGACTTTGAGTAGATATATGATAGAGAATATCGCATATTTCATGTCGCATCTCATCATAAAATACAATATCTGGTGACACACATATTGTGACACAACTATTGGCCACTGGTTCAGGATGAAGAGAGCCTAATCCCTCCAGTATAAATTACATTTCCTCCTTGTGACTAGAAAGCAATATGCGTGTTATCACTTTGGCACTACATGAATGCTCAGTTCCCTATCTGCTCACTCTCCTGATGGGTTTAAGCCTATTAACAATCCTTGCCTGAATCAATAATTTCATAAGGTTTGCAAAAGTATGATTTTCAAATTGTAGATTTTCCAGTAAATTTTTTCCTTATCAACTGAATTTATTTGATTATCCTAAAATATAGTTCCTACTAGAAAGGCAAGATCAATTCTTGTTTATTTTCCTTTCATTACCAATTTTCAAAGTAAGTTTAGTTAAATAGCCATATAAAATGCTATCAAATAACTGTGTTCTTAAACCCACTCTAATCAGCTTTCACCAAATGGGTATATCTCTCTCACATCAATGTTTCTCTCTCTCTCTCTCTCTCTCTCTCTCTCTCTCTCTTTCTCTCTTTCACTCACTCTCTCTCTCTCTCCCTCTCCCTTCCACACCTCTAAAAATCAATGGAAAAATATCCTCGAGTGAGGATTAACAACAACAACAAAAAGCGAGCATTTATCACCAGGAATCATCCCCCCCGCACCCCCAACAAACACACACACACACACATACACACACACAAAAACTTTCTTTTATGTTTGTAACTATTGTTATTATAGAACACATCACCACCAACTGGGTCTTTTGGCAGAGGAGGTGTTGTTTTGGACTAAGGGAAATTGGTGATTTGGATATAATATAGAATGCATTTATTTTTAGCTGTCAAAAACAAGGCTATGCATTTAAGTATATATTTGTTATATTTGATGTAGCATCTTTAGGTGTTGTGACACGAGGATTTTCAGAATATTTAGCCATATTGCCAGAAATGGAAGTGCAGCAGTCATATCTGTGCTGTCCTCTGGCCATGCTGATTGGTCTACGATTGGATACACCAACTCCCCTCTGTGTTTTATACAAGTTGTTCACTCTGCCTGGAACAGCCTCATCCATTCTCACCCTCTTCCTTCATGGATCTAGCGGATTCATACTTATACTCAAAACTCAGCCCAGAAATCACCTTTCTTCAAAAGGCCTTCCTTGGTTCTTCCAGAAAGAGTTAGTCCTTCCCTTCTTTGTATTTTGCAAGTAGTCTTGTGGTGCTTGTTAACTTAACAGTTTTAATTATTTGTTCACATGTTTATTTTCTTGCTAATTTTGAGTTTCTTTAGGCTGAGACTGTCTTATTCATCTGTGTACTCCCAGCACCAAGTACAGTGCTTGGAACTGTTAAGTACTCAAAAATGTTTATTGAATTTCTAAAGAAAGAGTGAGGAACTGGACTTGAAGGAAAAGAGAGAAGATCTGAGATAAGACCTGGTTGAAGAGGTGGGTTTTGAAAAGAATCAGAAATGCTTTGGAAAGAGGAAACTGCTGGCTTATTAGCCACAAGTTTGCCCTTTGCCTCCTTCATCAAAAGCATTTCTGCCTACTCAGGAATCCTCTCCGCTTTCCCACAGAGGTTGTTTGGCTTCCTCCTAGTTAGCTGGTATAACCCTCATGATGTCAGGTCTGGACCTAAGGCTTCCCAGCTGCCTTCCACTTCTCACAGCCTCTCCTGGTTTACCAGTACTTTCTACGTCTGTAGTTAAAAGAGCACTTCCACATATACGATTGCATTAACTTCTTATAATAATCCTATTGAAAAAGAGTCTCCCTTTTATAGATAAAGACAATCTTAGAGAGGTTAAGAACCTTGCCCCAAATCAAACAGTAGTAAGTGGCAGTGCCAGGATTTAAACCCTGATTATTTAGCTCCAAAACTCACATTCTAAAATGACGCTGATCAGCCTGGTTTCCAGTAGGATACAGAATAAATTGGATACCTTTGAATGCATGCTTTGAATAGAACTATATGACAAATCTGTATGTGAACATTAATACATGTAGACAAAGTCAGGGATGATCCACATGAAAATGGAATTTATCCTAAAGTAACAGAAAGGGAACATTCACCAACCACTAACATATGCCTGGCATTTATTTTATCTCATATTTCTATAAAGTAAGTAGTATTAACTCTGTTTTATAGGTTCCTCAGTTTTAGAGAGGTCTAAGAGCTTATGCTTTGGACCCAGACAGACCTGGGTTCAAATACTGACTTTTCCTCTTACCCAGTATGCCAAACTGGAGAAAGATATTCTATTTTTTTTTTTTTTTATCCTCACCCGAGGACATTTTTTCATTTTTTGTTCAGATAGAGTGGGAGGGAGAGAGAGGAAGAGAGAGAGAAACATTGACATGAAAGGGACACATCAAGTGGCTGCCACCCGCACGACCAACCAGGGCCGAGGACAAACTGCAACCAAGGTACATGCCCCTAGCGGGAACCGAACCCAGGTCTCTCTGGACCGCAGGCCGACGCTCTAACCGCTGAGCCAAACCGGCCAGGGCGAAAGATATTCTATTAAAGGGGCTCGGTGGTTGAGCGTTGACCCATGCACCAAGAGGTCGCCAGCTCGATTCCTGGTCAGGGCACATGCCCAGGTTGTGGGCCTGATCCCCAGTGGGGGGCATGCAGGAGGCGGCCAATCGATGTTCTCTCTCATCAATGTTTCTATCTCTCTCTCCCTCTCCCTTCCTCTCTCTCTGTCTCTAATATCAATAAAGGAAAAGAAAATAAAAAAAAAATGGGGTAGTCTGTTAAAGGGGATAATACTGCTTGAATTATTTTTGTAAGGATTAATTTTTTTAGATTTATTTTTTATTATTATGCATTGGTTTCAGGTATACAGCTTAGTGGTTAGACAATAATATACTTTACATAGTGTTCCCCTCGATAATTCCAGTACCCCAACTGGCACCATACTTAGTTATCAGAATATTATTGACTATATTTCCTATCTTTTACTTACTTCCCCGTGACTATTTTATAGCTACCAATTTATGCTTCTTAGTCCCTTCACCTCTTTACCCAGTGCCCAACCCACCTCCCCTCTGGCAACCACCAGTTCTCTTTCTGTATCTATGAGCCTGTTTCAGTTTTGTTTGTTCATTTATTTTATTCTTTAGATTCCACATAGAAGTGAAATCATATGGTATTTGTCTTTCTCTAACTGACTTATTTCACTGAGCATAACATCATCTTGGTCCTTCCGTGCTGTCACAAATGGTAAGATTTCATTCTTTTTTATGGCTGAGTAATATTCCATTGTATGTATGTACCACGGCTTTTTTATTGATGGGCACTTGAGTTGGTTCCATAGCTTGGCTGTTGTAAATAACACTGCAATGAACATAGGGGTGCATATATTCTTGCAAATTAGTGTTTTGTGTTTCTTCAGATAAATCCTCAGAAGTGGAATCACTGGGTCATAAGGCAGGTCCATTTATAATCTTTTGAGGAAACTCCATACTGTTTTCCATAGTGGCTGCACCAACTGCATTCCCACCAACAGTGCACTAGGGTTCCCTTTTCTCCACATCCTGGCCAACACTTGTCATTTGTAGATTTACTGATAGCCATTCTGACAGGTGTGAGGTGATATCTCATTGTCTTTTTTTAAAATATGTTTTTATTGATTTTTAGATAGAAAGGAAGGGAGAGGGAGAGAGAGATAAAAACATCAATGAGAGAGAAACATCAGCCGGCTGCCTCCTGCACTCCTCCTACTGGGAATTGAGCCCAAAACATGGTCATATGCCCTGACCAGGAATCGTACTGGCAACCTCACTGTGCATGGGACGACACTCAACCAACTCAGCCACACCGACCAGGCTCATTGTGGTTTTAATTTGCATTTCTCTGACAGTTAGTGACATTGAGCATCTTTTCATGTTTTTTGGCCATCTGTATGTCCTCTTTGGAGAAGTGTCTATTCAGATCCTCTGCTCAGCCCTGGCCAGTTTGGCTCAGCAGTTAGGGCGTCAGCCTGCAGACCAAAGGGTCTCGGGTTTGATTCCCGGTCAAGGGCATGTAACTGGGTTGCAGGTTCAATGCCCAGCCCTGGTCAGGGTCGTGTGGGAGGCAACCAATCAATATGTCTCTCTCACATCGATGTTTCTCTCTCTCTCTCTCTCTCTCCCCACCTCCTGCCTTTCCACTCTATCTAAAACTCAATAGAAAAATATCCTCAGGTGAGGATTAACAACAACAAAACAAAACAAAAAAACAGATCCTCTGCCCATTTTTTTTTTTTCTTTATTGATTTTAGAGAGAGAAGAAGGGAGAGGGAGAGAGAGATGGAAACATCGATGAGAGAGAACATTGATTGGCTGCCTCCTGCATGCCCACCCCCCGCACTGGGGATCTGGCCCACAACCTGGGTATGTGCCCTGACTGGGAATCGGACCGGCAACCTCTTGGTGCATGGTTTGACATTCAACCAGTGAGCCACACCAGCCAGGCCCTCTGTCTATTTTAATTGGATTATTTGTGTTTTTCTGGTGTTGGGTATGAGTTCTATCATTGGCGAATATATTCTCCCATTTAGTAAGTTGTCTCTTAGTTTTTTTAATGATTTCCTTTGCTGTGAAAAAAGTTTTTAGTTTGGTATAATCCCATTTGTTTATTTTTTCTTTTGTTTCCCTTTGGGATTAAATTTTATAAGAGGTGAAAGCACCTAAAATAATGTTTGTCATATGCTGAGGTCTCAATAAATGATAGCTTATAACACTAAAAATGAAAAATTTGGTAATCCGTTCAGAGGTACATATCCAGTTATGTGATAAAGCCATGATAGGAACTCAAGTCTATGTGACTTCAAAACTCCATGCTCTTTCTATTATATTATGCTGGCAGGATATCTTTTTATTTTTTGATTTTTTTTTTTTTTTTTTAATCCTCACCCGAGGACATTTTTGCATTTATCTTCAGATAGAGAGGGAGGGAGAGAGGGAGGAAGACAGAGAGAGAAACATCGATGTGAGAGAGACACATTGAGTGGTTGCTACTCACTTGACCCCAACCGGGGCGGGGACAAACTGCAACCGAGGTACGTGCCCTTAGCGGGAACCGAACCCCGGACTCTCTGGTCCACGAGCCGATGCTCTAACTGCTGAGCCAAACCAGCCAGGGCTTCTTTATTGATTTTTAAAGAGAGTGGAAGGGAGAGAGAGACAGACAGAAACATCGATGAGAGAGAACATCGTCTGGCCACCTCCTGCTTGCCCCCCACTGGGGATCGGGCCCACAACCTGGGCATGTGCCCTGATCAGGAATCAAACTGGCGACCTCCACTGGTAGGATATCTTAAGTCTCCTTAATCTTAAAATGTTTTTCTAAGAGTCCAGACTCTCCAGATTAGTATAATTTTTAATATTTTTCTATTATAAATTAAATGAACTCATAAATCAAGCTTATTACACCTCCCATTATTAACCATTAATATATTGTCTTATTTTCTTCAGATCTTTTTTCCATATTTTTTCACAATGCTATGCAGTTTTACATTTTTCATTATCTTACATCATGAAAATTTTCTCAGTATAAAATACTCTTCGGAAACATGATTTTAAATAACTGCTTATATAATCAAGTGAAGATATCATAATTTATTGAACCATTTACTTGTTTCCAATTTGATCAATTCTGCAGTGCACATCCTTTACATAGAATTTTTGCATTTCTGATTATATTTCTTCAGGATCGATTCCCAGAACTGATATTCTTGGGTCAAAGAGGATAAGAGTTTAAAGGCTCTCAATTCCTCAAGAATTTCTGGATCAAAGGACCATTCAAAGCCTTTTAATGAATATTGCCAAACTGCCTTCAAGAAAGGTTTTCTATTTCATACTCTCACCAGTAGTACAGGTGATTGCCTGGCTCACATTAATAAAAGGAATTCTACTCTTTTGATAATTGCTAAATGTTGCATTCAAACTTCTATTTCTTTGATTAGTTAAGTTGAATTTTTCTATCAGGGTACTGTTTTATCCTTAGAATGTTGTTTTTACAATACAAAATAATGCTTTTAAAAAAAAAAAAAAAATCTGGTTGCTAGTGCATGACTGCTGAAGACCAGCAGAAGCCCACAAAGGCGCGCAGGCCCACCAGAGAATTTTCAAGATGAGCGGGTGGCCTTTATTCCCCATGGCGGAAGCAAAGTTTCCACAAATCACCAACGCGGGAATTGCTGCAAAGGCGTTGGCTCCCCCAGCCCCGGGGGAACGTCTCGCGGGATCTCAGCTGTCCTTGGGGCCTACGACCCTACTACAAATCCCAACATGCAATGCGACTCAAGGCCCCAGCGCCCGAATGAAGTTTCGTGTCCAAGGTCATGTGTCTGTCTGCGTAAGGCGTGCGGTCATCTCTCTCACGCTTTTTTCTGCAGCTTCCCCCTTAGTCGCCATTTTGTGCGGGAGGTTATGGAACCTCTGAATCTAGCCGACTCTATGGTCGAGCATTTCAGTGATCAACCAATCGGGAGCCAGATTTCGGAGGAAAACCCCGCCTCTACCCGCAGGGAGGCGGGAAATGCCACGAAGCTCCTGTGGAAAGAGAGGAAGAAGCTGCCAAAAACCAATAAGAAAGGAAGAATCGAGGACGTTAACCAATGGGAACGCGGGAGGATTGTGGCCAATGACAGTAGGGGGACCCTGAGACACGTGGGTGGGGGAGCTGAGCTCTGAAACCTAGAGCTAAAGCTGGGAGGTGAGTCAGTCACCTTGAGCGGGGCGAGCGCCGTGGTCTGAGCAAGGGCAGCAGGGCTGTGGGAGTGCAGGTGACTTGGGGCCGGGAGCCAGTGATCGGCAGAGGTGTGGGCTGGGCTGTGTGGAGGGGCCGGGAGAGACGATGGGCATCTATAGCCTTAAACAATTAATGTTCATTACCAACGGTAATGAGAGATTAACTGTCCCGACTGAGGCAGGTGGAGCAGAGCTATGTAAAATGAACGGGAGGACCTTGCGTGGCACCTGCCCAGTGTCGGCCTCCAGTCTTCCTGGGAAACCATCCTTTTTCGCTACATTCCCCTTCTGGGGCTTGGGCTTCTTTCCTCTACTTCCTGTCTCCATGACCTTCCTTTGCAGACCTGCCTCGCTGAAAGTGGTGGACCTGGGAGCTCGCACTGTCCCTCTGACCTCTAATGCTGGGCACGGTGCTAGGAAGAGCATGGTCCAGGGAGGACGGGCGAGGGTGAAGGGGACGACCGAAGGTCGCCACTGTAAGGAAATAACCAGACTGTCAATGGAATTTTGTTTTCCTCTGCAGACTGAAAAAATGCAGACCACCGGGGCACTACTCATTCCTCCGGCTCTGGTAAGCTGCGGTTCCAGGGTGCTCTGTAGTGCCAGGTCTGGGAGCCATCAATGTTTAATGAATGAACTTGGCATCCTGATGTTATTGGCTCTTTGGGGAGGTTGTAGGATGTGATTCAGTTAACCCCTGTTTATTTGGACCTGTAAACGAAACTATCTTGGTTTAGGAATGTGGTCAGAGAATCTGGATCTGACTTTTACCCCCAGTCTGGCTTGGCCATATGGTAAGACAGCCCACTGATACAGTGATTCTTTACCTTGGCTGCACATTAGAATCAACTAGGGAGCCTTAAAAAGTACTGATGCCCAGGCTACACAGATTGTGGGAATGAGGACGGAACCCATGCATCTGTATTTAGAACTCCCCCAGGTGATTGCAATATTCAGCCAAGTTTGAGAACCACTGCACTAAAAATATTTCAAGAAAGCCATGTTACAAAGGGCTCTGCTTAGGTGCCTGTATCAGGAGCCTCTCCAGGCTTACTGGTCCACTCCATTCCGGCTATGTAACAGTGAGTACCATTTTAGCAAAGTAAGATTTCTCCCTTCTGATTCCTTTGGTGATCTGTGTACAAACCCTTCCTGTACCTGGTTTGATATTAGTGTGGGGTTTTGTTCATTCTGGGATACTGATTAGGGCTGTGCCCATAGAAGTGAACTTTGGTACTGAGCTTTAAATGGGAAGGTTGCCACCGCTGACAACACCAGGGTCTCAGGATAGCTGTGTCTGGTGCAGGCCTAGTTGATAGAAACAGGAATACATTAATTGACCTTGAAATACATTGGACTTTTTCTGTTTCTAACATTTGCAGTCTTTCTTGATAGAGGCTCAGCACTTAGGTTTGGTTTTTTTGTGTTTTGTTTTTCCTTGCCTGATTTGGAGGGATGTGTCTTTCTGATTTTACAGATCCGCTGTTGTACCAGGGGTCTAGTCAGGCCTGTGTCTGCCTCCTTCCTGAGTAGGCCAGAAATCCCATCTGAACAGGTAAAGGAGTATGGGCCCTCTTAGGTATTTCTCCAGACATGGCCTTCAAGTTAGTTGAGTTGCCTTTAGGCCAAAGTGGGAGGAGAGTTAGAGAATCTGTGGTGCTTTCATAGTTCTAAGTATCCCCAAGGTGAGCATTATAGGTGAGAAACTTGCAAAGGTGAGGTTTCCCTAACCCTCTCTGAAAACGGAACCCAAGAGTAATTCCCAGCATGCTCTGCAGTCTGAGCATTTTGTACTTGCCAGGCAGTTTGCCAACAGTTTCAGAGCTCAGGTGGGTGGGGTGAAGGGGGTGGAGTCAGCCACCTGTCCTTGTGCCTCACTATCTCCTTTATCTCTTCCTCTCCTTCCCTACTTCCCTCTCTCGGTCCTTATAGCCTTCCTACAGCAGCTCCCCACTCCAGGTGGCCAGACGGGAGTTCCAGACCAGTGTTGTCTCCCGGGATATTGACACAGCAGCCAAGTTTATTGGTGCTGGGGCTGCCACAGTGGGTGTGGCTGGTTCAGGGGCTGGAATTGGAACAGTGTTTGGCAGTTTGATCATTGGCTATGCCAGGTGAGTTTGGAGGTGGTCTAGAGCATCTCTCACCGTAAATTCTTCCCTGTTTGAGGGAAGCCTCAGCAAGAGGAGATCCCTTTAGCTTCCAGTTTATTTCACCTATTCCTGCTTTCTCCAGGAGGAGAGCAGAAACCTCTCTGATTTCTCTGAATCAGAATTCAAACATGTGCCCAACCTGGCTCACTTAAACTTACCATGTTAGTACTCTGCTTGTCTGGCCAGATCGCCAGGATATATGATATAGGCCCTCTCCCAGTTTCAGCACTCCCCGTTCACCTAACCTTCCTGAGTCCTCCACCACCATCCATGCCCTCACCCCTTTCCATCAATCTCTGTCCCTGGCAGGAACCCGTCTCTCAAGCAGCAGCTCTTCTCCTATGCCATTCTGGGCTTTGCCCTGTCTGAGGCCATGGGGCTCTTCTGTTTGATGGTCGCCTTCCTCATCCTCTTCGCCATGTGAGGCTCCGTGGGGGTCACCTACCCATCCCTGCTGCTTTGACTCCAGGCCATGCCCAGTGCTGGAGCGTGCTAAGCTTTACCATTAAACACAACATTTCTCTAAACCCATATGCCTGTGCCTCTGTCCTTTGCCCTTGGGGAGGGTCTTGGTGGAAAGGCGGGACCAGGGATATGGGATTAGGTCAGCTATTGGTGATTAGGAACTCCTCAGGGCCAAGAATATCACTGCCAATGACTAAGAACACAGAGGGTTCTTTTTATCTCCATGGAGGAGCATGAACTTGTCTAAGTAATAATTGGTGCTTTTCCCCTTCAAATTTAGTATAATAATAATATGTAACATTTTTGAGGGGTTAATTTGCACCACGCTCTGTACCAAGTGTTTTATGTTTTAATCTCAACAACCCCATGAATTATAAGTCTAGTGATTAGAACTGTTTTTGCAAATGGGGGAACCGAAGCTCAGGGAAGCAAAATAACTCATCTACAATCACAGAGCGGGTAAGTGGCAGAATTAGGGATTCCCTCTCAGACCACCCTAAACCTTTAACTGTGCTGCCCCATCTGTTTTACTCTTGGCCACACAATTGAGGTGGCGCAGATAGGGAAACTTAGTCCCAGGGAAGTTGTATAACACTTTAAAAGTGGAGGTAGGCCTCCACCCAGCTGCATTCAGCCCTGCTTGTAAATGTCATTGTCAATTTGCCTTTTTGAGTGCCTTTTTGAGGTGTTCTTGAATAAAGCAAATGAGGCACACAGTCTCTGTTCTCGGAGAATTTACAATCTTAGCTTTGCTAGGGATAAAAGGGGTGTTTGGAGGGAAGGGGAGAAGGAATAAATTAAATTGCTTGAGAGCTTCACAAAGCATCTTCTCAAACTCTGTGCTCAGCAGTCTCTCTCACTTGGCTAACGTGGACTGATAACCCAGGTAAGAGAAAGTTAAGCTGATATATTCACACCTGCTGCTTCTCTAAGCTCTAGCAGGAGTAAAACATGGGCAGCATGAATGCAGAGGTGCTGGTAGACATGGTCTGTCTCAGATTGGATGGTTTCAAAAGGAGTAATAACTTCTAAGTGGAACTTGTTTTGTGAAAACCTTTTCCTCACCCTACTGCACATTTTCTGTGAAGTAATGAAACCAAATATATTCCTAGTTAGTGTTAAGAACACCAAAAATATGAATCAAGAATGGATTCAATTTATATGCAATTTAAAGACAGTCATGCAGTTATTTAGGTGCTAAGCATCCTCCTAGGAGTCCTAGGGAAGGCAAAGAAATCTAAATCCTTGCTCAGGAGTTTGGGGCATCAGCAAAGTGGAAATACTAGTGAACAGTGCCATACGTTATGGAATATATGGGCACAGAAGCTATGTGCTGGAGAAGAGGAGAAGCAAGGAGGCCAGTGGTCGTTGTAATTCTATCAGCTAACATTTGAACACTTGTGTGTCTGGTGCATTGCTAAGTACTTTCCATGAATAACTTCCCACTTCTGTATGAAGTCATTTTATAGGCAAGGAAACAGGGAGGCTCAGAGAGTTGAGGCATCCTGTGAAGTTCACACAGCTGTTAGTAAAACTGGGATTCAAACCCCAGAACCTGTGTTCTTATCACTGCTGACTCATCTAAGGTTTGTACAAGTTTAGTGACATGCTCAAGATCATATAGCAGAACAATGATTCTAATCCAGGTCCATCTAACATTCATTCAACAATCATGGTCTAGCACAAGATTTCTTTTTTTATTTTTTAATCCTCACCTGAGGATACTTTTTCATTTATTTTCAGATAGAGTGGAAGGGAGGGAGGAAGAGAGAGAGAGAAACATCGATATGAGAGAGACACATCGATTGGTTGCCTCCCGCACGACCCTGACCATGGCCAGGGATGAACCGCAACTCTTTGGTCCTCAGGCCGACACTCTAACCACTGAGCTAAACCAGCCAGGGCTAGCACAAGATTTCTTAACCCTGGCACATTTTGAGCCAGATAATTCATTGTGAGGTTTTCCTGTGCACTGCATTATGTTTAGCAGCATCCTTGGCCTCTCATCCACTAGATGCCAGTAACAACCTCTTCTTCCCTAGTAGTGACAACCAATTGCCAAATATATATTGACAAATGTCTCCTGGCTAGGGGGCAAAATCACTCCCAGTTGAGAACTACTGGTCTCCCATGATCTGCTTCCTGTCCTCTTAGCCTCTTCACCTTAAGTAACTCAAGGTTGTTCACAGAAAGCCAGCGATAGAACCTGAAGCAGAGCCCAGGAATCTCAGGGCCAAAAAGAAGAAACAGGACTGCCTGGCCGGTGTGGCTCAATGGTTGAGCGTCGACCCATGCACCAAGAGGTCACTGGTTCGATTCCCGGTCAGGGCACATGCCCGGGTTGTGGGCCTGGTCCCCAGTGGGGGCATGCAGGAGACAGTCAGTCGATGTTCTCTCTCATTGATGTTTCTGTCTCTCTAAAATCAATAAAGAAAAAATATTTTTTAAAAAGAGAGAGAAGGAACAGGAATGGGACTGAGGTTGAATTGGCAGCTGAGGAATCACCAAGGGAGCAGTGGATTAACTGTTAATGCTGTTACGCAAACAGGATACAGTAACCCTTTGGGATGTCAGGCTGGCATCCTTGCCAGGTCACTACCCTTTGGTAGTAATCAAGGAGCAGCCCCCAGGGAGGTAGTTGCCTTTTTTTTTTCCTGTGAAGCTCCAGGAAACATTTTTACCAAGAGGCTAGTAAGAATGTTCCTTCAAGTGGGCTCCAAACAGCCTTGGACTTGCTTGGAAATCCAAATCAGCAAGGTTGGAAATGTGGTTGGTAGCCCATGGAGCCCTACAGGGTCAGGGAAGAATGTTCCCCTTCCCCCTAACCAGGCTAGTCAGTCCATTACCATTGAGGTTTTTGTCTATGGTCCATGGGTGGAATCATTTTACTTAGTGTGTATTATTTGTGAGTGGATACAGACGTGCATTGTTCTTGGGAGAGGATCCATTGTTTTCATTATATTCTCAAAGGGGTAATGACCAAAAAACAATTAGTAATCACTACCTTAGGAGTTCATCATGGTAGCAGAGTATGGACTTTGGAGTCAAAGGAGTGTGCAAATCCCAGCCCTGCCACTTCCTAACTGGGAAGTTAATTATCTGCCCTGAACCTTGATTTCCTCATCTCTAAAATGGGGATGAGGCCCTGGCCGGCTTGGCTCAGCAGTTAGTGTCGGCCCTTGGACCAAAGAGTCACAGGTTCGATTCCAGTCAAGGGCACATACCTCAGTTGCAGTTCAGTCCCGGCCCTAGTCAGGGTCTTGCAGGTGGCAACCAATCGATGTATCTCTCACATCGATGTTTCTCTCTCTCTCTCTCTCTCTTCCCCTCCCACTCTTTCTGAAGATAAATGAAAAAGTATCCTTGGGTGAGGATTTAAAAAAATGGGGATGAGAACAATTCATGGTGGTTGTGACAACAAAATGAGATAATACAGGTAAATGTATGCAAATGATGCATGTAATATATACGTGTACAGTATTAATGAGATAAATGTAATATAAAGATATATTAAATGAGATGTGATAATGTAATATAGGTATTACTAAATTTTGTTTTGTTTTAATATTTTTACTGATTTTTAAAGAGAGGAAGGAAAGGAGAGAGAAAGAGAAACAGCAATGTGAGAGGAGGAACATCAATTGGCTGCCTCCTACATGCCCCCTGTCAGGGATCGGGCCTGAAACCCAGGCATGTGTCCTGACGGAGAATCAAACCAGCAACCTTTCAGCACACGGACGACACCCAACCAACTGAGCCACACTGGCCAGGGCTGTTTTTTTTTTTTTTAATTTTATCTTTATTGTTGAAAGTATTACAGATGTCCCCCTTTTATCCCCTATTGAGCCCTTCCTCCCCACTCCTACCCCCCTTCATTATTAAATTTTTTAATATATCTATTAATACTTATAATCAGAAGCCTCAAAACACCCAATCCAAGTTCTAATTTTTCCTTTTAATCCAGAATTTATGACCTGGATGGGAACTCTTCATCTATCCCTGGCATTGAGCCCAAGACTTTTAAAATGCTGGGCCCTGGAGAGGAAGGACTGCTCCAGAGAGCAATCAGACACAGGATTTTGGGGAAGAGGAGAAGAATCTTAACAATGTATCTTTTCCGAGAGGGTTGAGACACAGCAGTGACCTGGACTCTAGGACACTTGCAGACCTCTGTCCTTGGGGGAGGGCACTTGCCTAGTTGCCATGAGCAAGGCACTACCAAACTTTGTTGCATAAAAAGATAGCTCAGTGCAGGGCAGTCTGGTGCTGGGAAGACAAGAGGCTTGGCTCTATGTTCCTGTAAGACCGCTGGATTGTGTCATGCATCCCCAGAGGGCATGAGAATGGCTCATGAAGGCATACTCTTGCCCTGTGGCCAAGCTGCCAGTGAAAAGCAGCCAGGTGTTGCCTTGAAAAAATCAGTTAGCACTGGATAAAGTAAGCATTGCCAATTTAAAACGTTCTCCGATCCTCTCCCTCAGCTTAGAGGCCTCCTGGAGTTCCCTTTAAGAAGGTGCCCTAGCCCTGGCCGGTTTGGCTCAGTGGTTAGAGCGTCGGCCCACGGACCAAAGAGTGGCGGGTTGGATTCTGGTCAAGGGCACATACCTCAGTTGCGGTTCAGGCCCTGGTTGGGGTTGTACAGGAGGTAACCAATCAATGTGTCTCTCTCACATCAATATTTTTTTCTCTCTCTCTTCTTCCCTCCCTCCCACTCTATCTAAAGAGAAATGGGAAAAAAATATCCTCGGGTGAGGATTTAAAAAAAAAAAAAAAGGTGCCATGTTCTGTAGCCCTTGAGGCCTTGTTTTGCAGATACTCTGTGCCAAGCTCAAATCAGCCCTTTGGAAAGAAAATAGGCATATCTGAGCAGGAAGAGGTGAAATCTCAAAGACCCGTAGCCAGGGAAAGGGCAACTAGCTACCGTGTCCTCATTTCCAATCTGTTGACCATTTCTACAGTACTCACTGAATGTCAAGTAGAGATACAAGGTGGTGCTCCATGCATTCTGCCCTAGAGGACATGATTTGTAGTAGCTAGGCAGATGAGTAACCAAACCACTAAATAAAAAGTAGTATGTGCTATAATAAAGGTATGAATTACTCCAGAGAATGAGGTAATTAAAAATGACTAATAATATTAATAATATGCCTGGAGGTATTAGGCTTGGCCTAGAATGTAATATTCCAGCCAGCCTTGAAGGTGAGTAAAAATCATAAGAGTTAATTATTGAACATTTACTCTGGCCAAGTATTGTGCACATTCATTATC
Organism: Tadarida brasiliensis; assembly: GCA_030848825.1. NCBI lineage: Eukaryota > Metazoa > Chordata > Mammalia > Chiroptera > Molossidae > Tadarida > Tadarida brasiliensis. The sequence goes on from CM061273.1 coordinate 40,982,464, forward strand.
ACTTTTTTATAGCTACTATTAATTTACCAATATTACTGATGAGGAATAGAGGCTCAGCAAGTTTAAATAACTAGGATTTCCCCTGGTAGAGGGAAAGAATATTCCAGGTAGAGAAAATAGGAGCAAAGGCCTAGAGGAAAGAAGGTACGTGGGCAAGTGAGGTGCCAATTATCTGGACAGTGCTTGCCACTTTACAAAACACTTCTGGAAATGTCACAGTCCTCAAAAAAACCCTAAAGGTAGGAAATATCACCATTCTATGGATGCAGAAATTGGCTAAAATTGGATATTTGCTGAATGGTACAAATCAAAAGCTTGAACCTTTCTTCTGAATCTAAGCTAAGTGTTCTCTTCACTGCCCCATTGCTAGTGGGCCTTGTGTTTGAAAATAATGATCCAGTAGTAAGGAGGGGACAAACTAAAGAATCCTCTTACCCCACGGGCCATCTTTGGGCCTCTTCAGTCTGTAGCCATGGAGGAGATTATGGAGTAGTGTTTTCCGTTGTGTGAGGTTTCCCAGTGAACTGACTTTTGACCATCTTACTAAGTAAATACCCAAGCAAAAATCAGAAATCCGCCCTGGCCAGTTTGGCTCAGCGGTTGGAGCGTCAGCCTGCGGACCAGAGAGTCCCGGGTTTGGTTCCCGCTAGGGGCACGTACCAAAAAAAAAAAAAAAAAAAAAATCAGAAATCCATTAAAAATAAATAAAATACACAGTTTCAATAGTCAATAGATGCACAGTACACATATATATCCCTTTGATTTACCTTGTCAGCAACAAATATCCAGAGACAACCACTGTTGCATTTCTTGTATACCCTTTCAGAGATATTCTGGCATCTTTATTATAGAATGGTAAAACACTATACCAACAAAACATGAAATCTGTATAAAATAATGTATTGATTCATTTTGTTTCATGTTAAGTACCTAAGCTGTGCCAGGCCCTGTTCTGGATTCACAAATATATTGTCTGGAACCCCAAGAATGTGGTGTGGGCAGAGGATAGGGAGTGGGAGCAACAGTTACCAAAGGACAGTTGGTACAAGGTAAAATGCAATAAGTGTGGGAGAGTTCACAGCTGTGACAGTATAACATAGTGGTTAGAACTTTTTCTCTGGAGTCAGACAGATTTGGCTTACAGCCCTAATTATGCAGCTTGCTGTGAGTGTGACCCCTGTAAGTGACTGAACCTCTGTAAGCCTGTTTTTCCATCTGTCAGAACAGACTAATAATAGTACTTACTTCATAGGGTAGTTGAAAGGAATAAATAAGACAAAGTATACAAGGTGTTTGGCACATATTAAGCACTCAATAAATGGCAGTTAAACAAATTTTCAGCTAAAAATGTTGGCCGTTTTCATTCAAGTCCACAGTCTCTTACTGGAAATCACAAAGCTGTGAAAACTGGAGTTTTAAAAAAAAAAAAAAATGTATTGATTGATTTCAGAGAGAGAATCTGTTTGTTCCACTTAATTACGCATTCATTGGTTGATTCTCATATGTGCCCTGACTGGGGATCGAACCTGCAACCTTGGCACACCGAGAGGACGCTCTAACCAACTCAGCTACCCGCCAAGGCCCAAACTGGACTTTTTAAACAAATTTGGAGACAGAATATAATCCAAAGTGAGGCTATTCCTCGGACTTAGTATGAATATTCATGAGGATACCCAAATTAGTATGATTATTCATACCCTTTGCTGTAGAAGTACTCTGATGTTTGGTTACTTGGTACTGCCCTAGGCCCTGCTGCTAAGTGTTACTCTAAATTCTGAAACACATCTGGACCCAAGGGCTTTACGGATAAGATTATGAGCTTGTGTTCTTGGCTAGGGAGAAAAGGGAAAGCTTTTTTTAGAAGGCTTTTATTTTCCACCTTACATATCTCAGGAAAGTCCTGAGGAATCCTTCCAGGATTTAAACTCACAGCCCCTTGATTGATTCCTGTATATTCAAGGACTTATGGGAAGAAAAAATACTGAGCTTGGAGTCAGGAGGCCTGAATTTTTCCCTTCACCAAGCTTCTCTGGGTGTTTCATTATCCCTATGGCAACGCCTAGCAACAGTGCCTGGCATTTAGTAGGCTCCTCATAAATATATATTGAATAAACACGAAAACGAGATAGTTCTTCACTCGCAAGTTCTGCTTCCTTCACTCCTCTTGGTCCTGTTGCAGGCAGGGAGCAATGGCAGCAGTGAGGGTGCAGGGAGGAATGATAAATCACAGAGCCTTTAGGACAGCAAGGGACCTAAGCGAGTTACCCAATCTATTCAGCGCCTCCCTTCAAGGAGGCTAGATCTCCAATCCTACCCCATGGACACGTCTGAGGGTCGCTCTTCTTGAGAGAGGATATGGTCCTCCCATACTCCCCTCCTCCCCTCTCAACATTTGAGAGAAATGTTGGAACTGGGCTGTCAAATGCACGTCCGGGGACAAGCCTCAAAACCTCATCCCTCGAAGCGCGGCGCCAACACAGGCCCAGAACCCGGGATCCTCCCGCTACTTCCTCCCCCGCCCGCCCTGGAGGACTGTGGGTGGACGCTCTTGCAAAGTGCCTCTCGCTGGTAGTGGCGGGGGTGGGCGGAGCCAGTGCCACCGGGCTGTGGCAGCGGAGGGTGGGGACACTCTGGCCCGGCTCTCGGTGGTGCGGGAGCGGGTGGGAGCAGCGGCCGCTCTGGTCGGCGGACGTGCTGCCGAGCAGTCCCGGAAGCGAAGCAGCGATGGCGGAGAGTCCGACTGAAGAGGCGGCGACGGCGACGGCGGGCGCCGGGGCGGCAGGCCCCGGGGCGAGCGGCGTTGCTGGTGTTGTTGGCGTTAGCGGCAGTGGCGGCGGGTTCGGGCCGCCTTTCCTGCCGGATGTGTGGGCGGCGGCGGCGGCAGCGGGCGGGGCCGGGGGACCCGGGAGCGGCCTGGCTCCGCTGCCCGGTCTCCCGCCCTCGGCCGCTGCCCACGGGGCCGCGCTGCTTAGCCACTGGGACCCCACACTCAGCTCCGACTGGGACGGCGAGCGAACCGCGCCGCAGTGTCTACTCCGGATCAAGCGGTGAGCCGGGGTTTTTCCTCCCCCAGCCCCGAGCTCCGGGGCTCGACCTTCCCTGCCCCCATCCCTTCCCACCGCAGCCCCCCCCCCCCCCCACCAGCTCCGTGCTCCCCTCGCGGCGGCCCAGCTGTAAGGCCCACTCTGGCCAGCCCGGACAGTCGGGATCCGAACCCCCTCTTCCCCAGCTCCCTGCCCGACACGCACCAAACCCCTCCTTGAGTGCCCAGGTCCGACCCCGCCCCTCGACAACCTCTCGTGAGCCCTCCGTCTCCATTCCGGACACCCTCCCCCATACCTCGAGCCAGAAACCCGACCCCTTCGTGCTTCAGTAACACCCCCTCCCGCCCACTGCTCCGCCCCTCTCCCCCTTTCCCCACCCCAGCCTTGCTAGATGCTGCTTGGCGTCCCCACCCTTCAGGGTCCCTCTGTCTATTCCTGAGCCCCGTTTGTAACACACACACAGCTTGCTTTCTCCACCTCAGACTCGAGACCAGCCTTTCTTTTTATTCCCCATTTCCTCAAATCCCCTCTATATAGTCCCCTCCTAAGTTTAGATGACTTCCCTCGCATACCCACAATCTTTCCTTGAACCACTTTTCCAGAACCCCAAAGCTGTCCACTCTCACACCTGTTCCAGGAACTCAGGCTTCATCCCCCCAATCTCACTCTGGGTTGTAATATCCCTCTCAAGATACTTATTTCCTGTATTTTTCTCTCTGGATTACCTGGTTTACTTTTCTGAAGTAGATATACCCAATTCAAATACAGGAACAAGGTCTTAAGTCCTTTCTGTGCTTGCTTCTTGGGTGACTGATCTTGATCATATCATTTAGTAGATTAATATTTTGCAACAATGCTTAGCATAGTACCTATTGCATAGGAAAAGGGGTAATGCTTTTTAGCAGCTATTAATCCTGAAACCTGGTTCCTGATGACCAGACCAAACTCTTTCTTTCCCGGTGCTCCCATCACAGTCCTCATCTAGGTGTTCTCATTACCCACTTTCCAAATATCTTCAGATGTATCTCTGTCTTTCAAAGTTTAAATGTGTGTAAAGTACCTGGCCCAGTGCTTGACACAGGACAGTTTTACAATCCTGACATACCTTTGAGTTCTGCCGACACTTACTTCCTTTGCTCTAGTTCTTTGTACTTTTTTATGTCCTTATGTACCCTAATAAGTCCCTAGCCTTTTTCCACCTAGAATATCCTCTGTTAGACCCTTGCTCACAACTGATCCATTCTAGGTTGTGAGATATGACCTAGAAATCCTCACTTTTATAGTAGTCACTACGTGTCATCTTCCAGATGTGAGGTTCTCAGTAATTTCAGAGGATTCCCCTCCCCAACCTGAAGAGATTTCTGCCCTATTAGTCTCCTGGGCAAGATCATTGCTCCCTACTAGTTCACTTGCTTCATAAAATTTCCTTGCTAACAAAGGTCCACATGGTTTATGGAATTCATTTTTTAGTGGGGTTGATGGTGCCTTCCCAGTTACTAAAAAAATCTTCATTTAGCATTATGCTGTAGTACCTGAGAATCTCGGGGGTGGGGAGTGAATGAATTGCCATGTGGGAGGAAGTGAGAGTAAATGGGATGTGGCTTTTCCCTGGTGACATCTGATGCATTGGGATCTCTGGTTTTTTTTCCCTCTCCTTATCCTCCCCCTGAGGAAACAATGCCCTTTTGATAATAACTTGCTCTCTGCCTGCCTGACAAGTACTCAGCTGAAATTTCTCAGCCAGCAAGACAGTGCAAACATTTGTGGTACCAAGCACCACTTTCTCGAACCCTGGCTTCACTGAGGTGATAACAGCTATCCCGTTCAAGGGATTTCCCTTTTTTCTTCTCTCCCTCACTCCCTCCCCCACCTCCTCTTGGTGTTATACAGGGATATCATGTCCATTTATAAGGAGCCTCCTCCGGGAATGTTCGTTGTACCTGATACAGTTGACATGACTAAGGTATGTAACTTGCTGGGGATCGGGATTTATTGGGAAATTGGGCCCATAGAGTTGGAAGAACCTAAAAGAGATTATCCAGCTCACATCTCTGATTACATAGAGAAGGAATCAAGCCCCCAAGAGAGTAAATGGTTTTCCCAAGGCTACACAGTGAGGTGGAATATAGCCTTGAACAGGTATTTTATTAGGGTGCAAATAGGTCCTGGTTGGCTTGGAAAATCCCAGTTTACCCTATTGTTCCAGCTTAACTATTAATAGGGCACTCTTTCCCTCTCAAAAGTGCTTCAGTTTGGATAATAAATTATGTGGTCACCCTGTCCATTGTACTACCCAACTCTTCCCCCAACCCACCACTCTTAACCTTTAAGTATGCTGCTATAAATCAGGTGCAGAGAAGGTTGGGGATAGGGCAAGCTGGAGTGAACAGTGTTTGTGGTTGAAGGACATTGTTTAGGCTCCTATCCCTACTGGTTGCTTCCACCCAAATACCGTTCTTCTCTTGTCCTTCACACACAATCACAGAGAAAGCTTAGTACGTAATGTCACATTTCTCTGGCAAAGATGCATAGAGTTCTCTGTCATTGTGTGTTCTACCCTCAGAAGTGAATTTGCACTTAAACTGATGTTGGGAAGAAATCATATTTTCTAAATCTAGTGTTTAAATGAAAACTCATAGTTCCAAATTTCTTAACAATAGAAATTCAGATTTTTGCATTGTTGGTGTCTCTTATGAATAGGTTTCTCTTTCAGTTGATTTTTTTTTTCTTCTTTTTATGTGGTTGGAAATGTTTTTTCCTGGGACATCTTGTCCTCAGTCAAGTGTCAGTGTTAATATTGCTAGCCCCTGGGTTCTCAGAATTGATGCCATGTTGATACATGTTGAGCTTGCTATTCCAATAACTGAGAACTAAAAGAAAATCTAGGGTATCACCAGGGCAAGGTTAAGGACTATGCACTGAAGCATTGGGTTGTAGGTCCTTTTTCCTCTTGCTGTTCAAATTCTGAGCAGACTTACATGCCTAGGAGCCTTTATAGAAGAAGAGATACAGCTGAGTTCAGATTAGGGGAATCTTGTTCAATAATCTTGATTGGAGAAAGAGATTTTAGCATTCTGTTTTAAGTGCTACTGCATTTTTCTTTTTCTTTTTTCTTTTTCTTTTTTTTAATTAACCTACAGTGTTTGGGAAAGTTCTGGGGATGGTCTAATGGCTCTAAGTGGACCATGAGTTTTCCCCATTTTTCTTTGTATCTTTGACACAGCTGGATGCTGCCTGAGCCACATCCTCCACAGTAGGTTTGATCCTCTGCAGAGGAAGTAGACACCCTAGGCCTCCATCACAACCCTCAGCTCTGCACTGTTACTGGCACTGGTGCTGCTATGGCTTCCAATCCCTTTCCTCTTTTCCATTCATCTTACCTCCCTTTGTGCCACATAAAAGGAGGGTGGAGTTGCATCATACACATGTTAAACCTAGGCAAATCCAAACGTATTCAGAAAGAATATATATTTCTTAAAATTAAACATGCTAGGATAATACTTTATAGATGCAAACTATATTTTGCACAGTGGTGTTCTATCCATTTTTAAACATAACACTGATCAGAGAAGTTCGAGCAAAAAAACATGCTTTAAGGGAGTTTTAAGGATGATTTTGACTAGATTGAATTTTCACCTTGGGCTCTACCTTTAGAATATAACCCCTGAGTAAGATGCCACTCCACTATAATGGGATTTCTTAAAATTCCAAACATATTTATTAATATGAGTGAGTACAGGCTGTTCATTCTGCATGGAGAGGATATGGACAATGGATACCAGATGAAGGTCCTGCTTCTGGCGTGGGTAGCAAGTGGAAGCCAGGAGGGGTTGGGATGGGACATCACCTCACAATTTTGAGATGGGGTTTTATTTTGCAGATTCATGCATTGATCACAGGCCCATTTGACACTCCTTATGAAGGGGGTTTCTTCCTGTTCGTGTTTCGGTGTCCGCCCGACTATCCCATCCACCCTCCTCGGGTCAAACTGATGACAACGGGCAATAACACAGTGAGGTTTAACCCCAACTTCTACCGCAATGGGAAAGTCTGCTTGAGTATTCTAGGGTAAGAGGAGACTTCTAAGTGGCCAAGTTGGTTGTTAGCAAATAATTACTCTAGGCCAGCCTTTATGAACCAGGGTTTCTCATCTGAAGTGCAGAACACAGAACATAATTGGAGTGACTATTTCCTCAATTCTCCCCAGGATGGTGCATAACTAGTATCATTCTAGGTGCAAAAGAGAGACGTTAATTCATTACATACAGTGGATGCCTTAGTGAAGTGGTTCTCCCTGAGCAGCAACAGCACCTGGGAACTTGTAGCCCTGCAGATTCTGGGGCCCCACCCTAGACTTACTGTATCAGAAACTGGGACCCAACAGTCTATGTCTCATAAGGCCTCCAGGTTATTCTGGTGCATACTCCAGTTTGAGAACCACTTGAGAAAGGCTATAGATCTGTGCCATTCAAGATTGTGGGTGTCTTATTTCTGAGTCTGTCAATGAGTGGCTTTGGAGGCGGTGGTGGTGATGATGATAATTATGATATTTAACAACTGAATGAAAAATGTCTGAGGTTGGAAATCACATCACTCACATACGAAACACAGAAGTTCAAAGTACATTTCATTTCTGGGTGCCACCGAGATTTTGCTTCACGTAGTTCTCATCCATTCCTTTTAATTACCTTAGGGGGTTGAAAAATTCAGAATGGAAATGTTTTCTAGTATATTCTGGATTGGTGTTTTTAGTGTGGTCTGAATTTCCCTGGGGCAGAGAGCAAGTACAGGTTGCAGTTGAGAAAGTTGCCCAAACTGGTGATACTGTTTTCTTTCTTCCTGTCCAACAATTTCCGGGTTTGTGTGGGGACAAGGCAGCTGACACAAACTGGAGACATGATTCTTTTTTCTTAAATCTCTCAGACCTAGGGATACGTTCTTTGATTGTGGCAGTGAGGAAGTCCTGTAAATGCTGGTAGGATAGTGGTCTGTGTAACCCACAGTAGTAAGGAAATGTAGTTGTCACTTCTGTGTGCAGTTTGTTTATGAAAGTGTTTTGTATTAGGTTCGTCATTAGGCCAATATAAAACTATTTGAGCAAACATCAGCTCACAGTAGAAACAGGGGAAGCAAGACGCTGGGGTAAAAGTGGCAGAAGTATGTTGGGTGGAAAAGAAGAAGCTACCCTGAAATTGAAAATTTGCCATGAAGAATCTGAGTAGAAAATTCCAATGCATTCTTAGGTGACTATATCCACTTTATCAGCCTTATTTCTTTCCTTCCTACCTAGAAAAAAATGTTGGGCTGACTTACTAACAAAAGAAATTTAATTTAAAGTTTACCATGTTGACTTGAGTCCCTGAATGTGTGGTGCCTTAGGGAGAGCAAAGCTTACAGTTTGGGGGGAGGAAAGCTGAGAAGATAGCAGGTTGAGAGGTACTAAAGAGCAAGCTCTGATGTAGTTGTTTCTCATCACGTACTTGGGCTTTCCGAAAGTCCAGTGGGGAAAGGAGATTGGCAGGTTAACTTGAAGAAGCAGTCCTGGCTTAGGTGCCATCCAATCAGTTACTAAAAATAAATGTCATTAATGCCCAATCCGCCCTCTTCCTCTGAATACGCAATCAGATTTATGAAAGAGGAGCAGTTTAGGTGTTTCTCTTATTCAAGTTGTTTTCATATATTTTCAGACCTTCCAAAATCTAGACGTGTCCCTTGTTCCCTTCATGTCCTTTAGGAGAGTTCTGTAGTCCTTAGAGAATTTGACACTCTTTGGGGGCTTAATTGGGAACTGGATTCCTGATCACCAATCCCATCACCTGGCCTCTAACCAGATGGCTTCAGTCCCCTCTGTGCCTCTGTGCTCAACTTTTCTTTCCTCACTAACTCCATCACACCCATAAGTAAATAAGTAAGCTCCTTGAGATCCACAGAGGTTAACATTTTTACTCCCTTTGGAGCTGTTTTTTTACCTTAATGTCTTTCATTCTGATGAACAGAACCTTCCCTGGCTACTGTTTCTTTCCTAGCCCAATGAAAATCCCTTTAAAGTTATCTTGCTTGCTTTACCCTCTTTTCTTTTGTCCCACTTGATAAGAGGATTAGACAGTTCACTGATTTCTGGTGACTGAGGGTGGGACAGAGGCTGGGAAATTCCAGAGTATTAATAGTGAAAGAGAAACTTAGAGTCACTTAGGTTGTGCTGCTAGGGTTAGGGTATTTGTGTACTGGTCTTTCTGTGACAGTCTTTTCCCATCTCTCTCTCTCTGCCTCATCCCTCTTCCGTCCCCTCTGATGTTTTTTGCAGTACATGGACTGGCCCTGCCTGGAGCCCAGCCCAGAGCATCTCTTCTGTGCTAATCTCCATCCAGTCCCTGATGACTGAGAATCCCTATCACAATGAGCCTGGCTTTGAGCAGGTAAGGGTGGGCCCAGCTCTGGGGTATGAAATACTGGGTTTTAAGAGATCTGAGAGGTCTACTTAAGGGTTTAGGTCTTTTTGTGTGTTTTTTTTTAAACCTGGCTAGCCCCATGTATTAAACTTGGCACTGTAGGAGAAAAAAGGAGCTGACATGTATGCTCCTCGTTAATGAATTTTTTCCCTTGTAAGATACAATAACACTGTCAAGTTATTTCTATTTGACTTGGATTAATCTACCATGTGGAAGTCAGTGAGTCGTTTGGAAATTAATTCTGAGCCTGCTTTGGGGGCTGTTGTATCCAGTGGGTTCTTCTGCATGCCTCCATTCTCTAGTGTCCCCTTGAGGTGATCTCTAGTGACTACTGCTGAACCAGACATTCTTTTGGAGTTATGAAGTAACAGTTGACCCTTGAACAATGGCACAGTCGAAAATTTGTGTCTAGCGTTTGACTCTGTAGTGGGCCCTTTGTATCCACCAATTCAACCAACTGTGGATTGAAAACAGTATTTTTGATCTGTGGTTGGGAATGCAAAGATAGTGTTTTTGATCTGCTGTTGTTTGAATCTGCGGGTATGAAACCTACAGATGAGAAGGGTCGACTGTATTTACTGGGGGAAAATCCACATATACGTGGACCCACGCAATTCAGCCCTGTTTTGTTCAAGGTCAATTGTACCATTACCTGCAGAGCCAAAGGAGCTAGTCATTAGCTAGGATTAGAATATTTAGTCAACGCTGCCGAAGAGAAAGGTAGAGGAAACTCACATTTTCCGAGAGTGTGTTATATGCCGGACACTGTCAAGTTTTTATATGTAACTTCTCAGTTAACGTTCATACTGTCTCTGTGAGGTAAATATGGTTATCCTCGTTTTCAGGTGAAGTGATGGTGGCTTAGAGAGGTTAATGACCTTTCACAAAGACACACCAGATCAGGGTAGGACCCAGGATTTTCCCTGGAGCCCGAAGTTCTTCCATTGTGCCAAAGTACCTTCCAGGATTTTTTGTTGTTGTTGTTGTTCAGATAGAGTGGGAGGGAGAGAGGGGAAGAGAGAGAGAGAGAGAAACATCGACGTGAAAGGTTCACATCGAGTGGCTGCCACCCGCACGACCAACCAGGGCTGGGGACAAACTGCAACCGAGGTACATGCCCTTAGCGGGAACCGAACCCGGGTCTCTCTGGACCGCAGTCCGACGCGCCAACCGCTGAGCCAAACTGGCCAGGGCGCCTTCCAGGATTAATGATGAGCACAGAAAAGAGTTCCAGTGATATTCCCAAAAGACAATAATTCAGTCTAAATTCATTTAGAAACTATTTAAGATAACACTAACATTGATGATTCTTCTATAGACCTGAACAAAGGGAAATGCCTTTTAAGAATGAACAAAAAGCCCTGGCCGGTTTGGCTCAGCAGTTAGAGCATCAGCCCAGGAACCAGAGAGTCCTGGGTTCAGTTCCCGCTAAGGGCACGTACCTCGGTTGCAGTTTGTCCCCGGCCCAGTTGGGGTTGTGTGGGTGGCAGCCAGTCGATGTGTCTCTCTCACGTCAATGTTTCTCTCTCTCTTCCTCCCTCTCTCCCTCCTGCTCTATCTGAAGATAAATGCGAAAATGTCCTCGGGTGAGGATAAAAAAAAAAGAATGAACAAAAGCCCAGCCGATGTGGCTCAGTGGTTGAGCATCGACCCATGCACCAAGAGGTCGACAGTTTGTTTCCCAATCAGGGCACATGCCCAGGTTGTGGGCCTAATCCCCAGTAGGGGGCATGCAGGAGGCGGCCAATCGATGTTCTCTCTCATTGATGTTTCTATCTCTCCCTCTCCCTTCCTCTCTCTCTAAAATGAATAAAGGGGGGAAAATTTTTTTTAATAAAAAAGAATGAACAAAAATAATCCCCTAAAGCCTTTCCAAATAAATAGTGTATTTTAATTTCAAGGGTAGGTAGAAACGAAAGTGGACCACATTAGTTAACCAAGAAGCTGATTTTTAGATCTTTCTTATTTGGAAATTCAAGAGATGTGACTTATTTTTAATACTTTCAAATGTTCTTGGTTCATAGCGCCCTCTTGTCTTGGTAGTTTTTTGTTTTTTGTTTTCTTTTCAGTTCTCCAGGCAGAAATGCCAGATTGTTCCATTTGTTAAGTAGTTAGGTTCAGTTTCTTTTTTATTTTTATTTTATTTATTTATTTTTTAATCCTCACCTGAGGACACTTTTTGCATTCATAGAGCGAGAGGGAGGAAGAGAGAGAGAGAAGAAACATCGATGTGAGAGAGAGACATCAACTGGCTGCCACCCACACAACCCCAACCGGGGCCAGGGACAAACTGCAACCGAGGTATGTGCCCTTAGTGGGAACCGAACCCAGGTCTCTCCAGACCGCGGGCCGATGCTCTAACCGCTGAGCCAAACCAGCCAGGGCTCAATTTCTTTTTTAAATAACTATAGTGAGCCCTGGCCAGTTTTGCTCAGCGGTTAGAGCTTCGGCGTGTGGTCCAGAGAGACCCGGCTTCAGTTCCCACTAGGGGCACATACCTCGGTTGCAATTTGTCCCCGGCCCTGGTTGGTCGTGCGGGAGGCAGCCACTCGATGTGTCCCTTTCACGTCGATGTTTCTCTCTCTCTCTTCCTCTCTCTCCCTCCCACTCTATCTGAACAAAAAATGGAAAAATGTCCTCGGGTGAGGATAAAAAAAAATAATAAGAACTATAGTGATGTGATGATACAATGTATATACCTGTTTGGCATCACACAACTTTCAAAAGGAACCAGAATGAACCACTACCCTCATTTCTGTTCCCCATTGTTTTCTTTCTTTTTTTTTTTTTTTTTTTTATCCTCACCCGAGGACATTTTTTCATTTTTTGTTCAGATAGAATGGGAGGAAGAGAGAGAGAGAGAAACATCGACGTGAAAAGGACACATCGAGTGGCTGCCACCCGCACGACCAACCAGGGCCGGGGACAAACTGCAACCAAAGTACATGCCCTTAGCGGGAACCGAATCCGGGTCTCTCTGGACCCGCAGGCCAACACTCTAACCGCTGAACCAAACCGGCCAGGGCTGTTCCCCATTGTTTTCATATGCTCCTTGCTGTTTATCAATGTAGTGACTGTAAATCCAGCGTCACAAAGATAATGTCAGCAAAACGAATATAATGCAGTTAAAAGATAATGTCATCGAAAGGAATATAATGCAGTTAAAATGGAACTACCTACTTAAAGTAGTTCACATGGTATTTGCCAGGTATTGAATACTGTGGATTTCCTCAAAGATTTAAAATATCCCACAGAGCCCTGGCCGGTTTGGCTCAGCGTTTAGAACATCGGCCGACAGACCATAGAGTCCCGGGTTCGGTTCCCGCTAAGGGCATGTACCTCAGTTGCAGTTTGTCCCCGGCACCGGTTGGGGTCGTGTGGTTGGCAACCAGTCAATGTGTCTCTCTCACATCGATATTTCTCTCTCTCTCTTCCTCCCTCTCTCCCTCCTGCTCTATCTGAAGATAAATGCAAAAATGTCCTTGGGTGGGGATAAAAAAAAAAAAAATCCCACAGAGCTGCTGTGATTTTGTTGTGGTGCATTTTGGGAATCATAGTAGTAGGCTGAAATCTCTTTCCTGTTTATGTTTTTATCAGAGGCCAAGGCTCTAATTGACCAGGGTTGGTGGTAGGAGGAGCACTGGAGAGAAAAGGAAGACTTAGAAGAGGGGAGACTGTACTCCCTTCTGTTCACACCCACACATTCATATTAGCTTTCAAGACCAAAAGTTGGACTTTTTCTTTTGAAAATTTCAAGTTCTACTTTGACAGATTCATAGTAGTTGAATCAGTGGTGGTAGAACCCTACAGCTGTATAAAGGAGTTAACCAGGAAGCATCCTGATATCTATAGGCTTTCTAGACCGAGACTCCTAATATCATTTATGCACGATTGGTTATTTCCCACTTATCCTTCCCTGAGAGGCCTTTAATTTCAAGCTTTGAAAATTTTGATCTAGTTTGCTGCTTGTATGTCAAATAACCCATAACAGAGGATGGGTATTGGTATGCACTGGGGGGAAGTAAATGGTCTAAAAAATGAAGGCCTAGTTGCTCTTTAATGGATCTTCCATTTAGTGGGAAAGGTATCCTCTTGTTCATCTGCTTGGGTCACATGCCCCACACTAATCCTGAAGTCTCTTCACATTGGCTTTTCTCTTTGTACCCCATTGGCTGTTCTCTTTGTACTTGGGTACTATGATGTCTGTCACATTACAGGAGAGACATCCAGGAGACAGCAAAAATTATAATGAATGTATTCGGCATGAGACCATCAGAGTGGCAGTCTGTGACATGATGGAAGGAAAGTGTCCCTGCCCTGAACCCTTACGGTATGTGTCTATAGAGAACCCACTTGGTACTTGTATTGTATTCCTTTTGGAGATTTAGCTGGTTCATACCTTTGAGAACTTTGGGGGCACCAGAGGGAGACAAGAAGTAAGTGGTTTAAAAGCATGTGGTTCATGCTTTTAAAGAGCAAGTGGCTGAGGGTTCCCCAAGATGAAGTTCCAGAGAGAGCTTCTCTGTTCTTGTAGAGTGTCAGGCCTGATGGGAAAGATGTAGTCCATGCCCCCCGAAATCCAGTTTTCAAGAACCTGGACATATTAAAGACAACTGTTCTACAGTGAAATGTGGTGTAGAGCACTTCATAATAAACTCATTTCTTAATGTTCACGTTTATTTCTAAGTGTTAAAACCAAAATAGCCCAACCAGTGTGATTCAGTGGATTGAGCCTCCTCCCATGGACTGAGAGGTCCCGGTTTGATTCCCGGTCAGGGCACGTGCCCAGGTTGCAGGCTCAATCCCCAGTAGGGGGTGTGCAGGAGGTAGCTGAAAGATGTTTCTCTCTGATATCGATGTTTCTCCCTTCCTCTCTCTAAAAAATCAATAAAAACATTTTTTTTTTTTTTTTAAACCCTAGAAGAACAAAGTCAAGAGTTAATGAAACTTCTTTGGAGAATTTTGAGTAAGGATTGGAGTTAGGGATGGGTTTGGAAAACAAATGAGATTAAGCAAGACATGAGTTGAAATTGGGATTTGAATGATTGGTGTTAATAGTCACTTTCATTTTATAATCCCTGAGGTTTAGGGAAATCAATCATGAGCTTAGGAACTCTAGCTGTTTAATTTGGTGTTAAGCTTAGATGGTAAAGGGGTGATCCCTTTCCCCCTTGTTTCTAACTTAAGTTTCTCTGCTTGTTTTCCAGAGGAGTGATGGAGAAGTCCTTCCTGGAGTATTATGACTTCTATGAGGTGGCATGCAAAGATCGCCTGCACCTTCAAGGCCAGACTATGCAGGTAATGCAGACCCTGTAAAATCCCCCACAGGGGTGACATCCACGCCTCTCCTAGAACTCAGAGCCAAAAGGAACTTGGTTCAGTTGAGTAGCTAAGGCCCAGAGAGGAGATTGACTTGCCTAAAGCTATATGGAGTTGGTTCTAAGTTCCTGGCATAAAGTAAGTACTTGTAAGTAGAATCTGAATCATCCTTTCTAGACTGGAACGCCTTCCCTTCTTGGTCAGTAATCTTTCAAACCAAGAACATTCAGCTCTCTCAGAATCTTAAGGATTATAAGAATAGAGTCATCTGTTGGAATTCCATCCCTAGTCCAGAGGGGTGCTAAGAGAAAGACAGCTTAGAGAAGCATTGTGTATATAGTGTTATAAGTTGAAAGATTCCTATTACAAGGTGGTAACCAGTTGTTCATTCTCTGTCTCTACTGAGGAAATGTGCTTCTGCTTCCAAGAAGAGTACAGAACTTAAGGCTTGTTTTTTTATTTATTTATTTATTTATTTATTTATTTATTTATTTTTCTTTTAATTTTAGAGAGAGAGGAAGGGAGAGGGAGAGAGAGATAGAAACATCGATTGGCCGCCTCCTGCATGCCCTGACTGGGAATCGAACCAGCGACCTCTTGGTGCATGGGTCGATGCTCAACCACCGAGCCACACCGGCCGGGCTTAAGGCTTGTTTTTAAAGAAGAAGCTCTTATTAAACCAAATTGCAAATAGGCTTCAATATAAACAACCTGGTTGGTAAGAGTGTGAGAACCCTTAGTCTTGAAGGACCGGTTCTCGTGTCTTTTGGATCATTTACTGGTGGTCTTACTTAGAAATATTGTGGGTTGGGTAAGTGACTAAGACCTCTTCAGCTCTTCTTGGGCTCTTCACACTTCCACCTCCCCTTCTACCCAGCACCACCAGCAGTAGGAATAAATGTCTTGTTTCCTCAGGCACTGCTTAGAGATGTTAGTTTCCCTATCCTTCCTTCAAGGACTTCCCACCCACCTGCCACATTTAAACTCAAAGGGCAAGGCCAGCTCAAGAGTGTATCAGAGATGATGGATGCTGTGATTTGTTCCCCATCAGGAATTCTCATTGCTGATATCCAGCAGCATTTCCAGTATTCAGTCTGTTAAGGAAAAATAACTCATGAAAGGGAGGAACAACATCTGAAGGGAGGAGAGTGGGTAGAAATGGAGCCAATGATGAAAGAAGGAAGACTGGAAAATTGATAGCTCCAGAGTAAGTGTGGAGTTCAGCCTTTGGGGAATGTAATCCTCATAAGTGGAAAATGCACACTGTAGTCACAGTGACTGTGACTTGGTCCACTGGTCCCTGAACATGCGGGTAATATGTGGGCAGAAGTGTGGAAGGAGTTTATGTGGGAGAAGCCGACAGATTGTGAGAAGGAAAAATTGTATGCCTTTTTGTGACTGCCAAGGAAAGAGGTCTCCATTTGTTTGAGCCCTGGCCACACTACTTGGCTGCCATACTATTCCTTATGTAGCATTTTAAATTCCTTTTTTTTATATCCTCCACCCCAACCATAGTTATTTTTGGACTTTAAGGACAGTTAACCCCTTTCTGTTTAATGTTTGGAGATCTTTGATCTAGAATGACAAGGACTATGATCAAGGCTAGTTGGCTCTGGCGTGATGCCCAGAAACCTGGACAGGAATATGGTGATTGGTCCCTGGGAAAGAGTACAGGTGCTTATTTAGAAGTCAGAACTTGAGTTCTAGACCCATCTGTGACCTTAGAAAAGCAAATTTCCCTTTTTTTTTTTTTTTTTGAAATCCTCACCCGAGGATATTTTTCCATTTATTTTCAGACAGAGTGGGAGGGAGAGATAGAAACATAGATGTGAGAGAGACACATTGACTGGTTGCCTCCCGCACTACCCCGACCAGGGCCAGGGACCGAACTGCAACCGAGGTACCTGCCCTTGACCAGAATCGAACCCTTCGACTCTGTGGTTCACAGGCCGACGCTCTAAACGCTGAGTTAAACCAGCCAGGGCCAAATTTCCCTTTTTGAGTACAGTAAGTTGTCACTTAATGTTAAGTTCTTGGAACTGCAGCAAAATGACATATAACGAAATCAAGTTTACCGTAGGCTAATTGATGTAAACAAGAATTAAGTTCTAGGCATCCCATCAATGTTATAACAAAGACATTGAACGAAAGTGATGCTATTTGAGGACCTGCTGTATAGGGAATGAAGGATAACTTTCCCCTTTTGTGTGGTTTTTGAGGTTAATTGGAAACACAGGCACACTTAATTATTATAGTCGTGGTCTTGAATTACTCTTTCCCTATTTATCTTGCCTTTAGTGTCCCCCTTCTGTATATTGGCTTGCTTCTGAGGAATGCAAACACATTTGAATGTTGACCCGAGCCAGACTTGTCTGGGGCAGTAAATGTGCCATAGTGTTCCTGAACAAAGATTGTTGTCTGCTGTTCAGAACTGTCTATGCTGTGCCCTCCTCTGTTCCTATGACTCAGAAATTGAGCATGCATTTCACATGGGCCCAGAGCTGCTCTCTCTAGAGTGAGCCACCCAAACTTGAATTTTCCATCCCCCTTGTCTCCTTTCCCCCACAGGACCCTTTTGGAGAGAAGCGGGGCCACTTTGACTACCAGTCCCTGTTGATGCGCCTGGGACTGATTCGTCAGAAAGTACTGGAGAGGCTCCATAATGAGAACGCCGAAATGGACTCTGACAGCAGCTCATCTGGGACAGAGACAGACCTGCATGGGAGCTTGAGGGTTTAGACCCTGCTCCCCTCTCCCTTCCCCCCACTCGAGAGTCCCAGCAAGTTCCTTCCCCCACCCCAGGGATGGAGAGGCACTGTGTATCTCCCTCCAACGTGAAGTCATCCTGCAAGATGGCAAGAACCAAGCAAGCTTGGATCCCAGGGTGTGGGAGTGGGGAGGCTGTTCCTGATCTGACCTCCTTGGCTCTCGAGCATCTGGGGCTATGTTCATCCCATATCAGGGGCCAAGGTACCTGTGCAGGAGCACCTAGGGCGAGGGCCTCTGGCAAAAACAAAACAACCAACACACCTCTCCACAGGGCCAGCTCCTTAGGGATAGTTGGGAGACAGAAATTGCAGTTCCAAGAGGGAGTATGCCCAAATGATGTATGGGGTATCTGGAAGGGAGCTTGGGGTGGGGGGCTGTCTGTGACACTTACACAGTCTTGGTGGGTAGGTTGTCTGTCTGTCTGTCTTCAGTCTTGAAGCAGGGCTTCCCAGTGCCCTTTTCCTTCTTGCCTCTCTTCCCCCATTATTTCCCATGGGCCAGCATAATTTTGTTTTTCCTAATTTATAGTCACTGTTCTAGACAGACCAAAGAGAAGGAACAGTGGTGGAATCTAGGCTGCTGATCAGTGAGTTTTACCTAGCACCTGAGCACCTTTCTCACCTTTCTCCTTTCTCTCCTGTCGCCCTTTCCCTCCCCCATTTCCACATTTAAGACGGAAGGTAACTGTGATGGGACTGAACCAAGGTCTTGGTAAAACCTGCGCAGGTACCATAGGAAGCTAAAAATACTGTTTGTTCCTGAAATCATTGCTTTGAAAAGTTCCCAACTCAGGCAGCTGCTGGGTGTATGATAGAGCCACTACATAGAATAGTCTCTTACAGATTTTCATCAATACTAGTCACAATGAGGGTATTTCTCCTGGGTGGGATGAGGAGGGAGGCTGATGCTAATCCTATTGTATTTTGTTTGGCTGTCCTTGTGTACTCCCTGCCCCTTCCCAGCCTGTAGTCCCCCTTCCTCACTCCAAGGCCCAGGAACTAGTGGGGAGCAAGGGTAGCCAATGGCAGAAGAGATTGGGGCTGGAACTCTGGATACTATTCCCCTTCTCTCCCCCTGCCCCTCCCTCCCAGCTGCTCTTTGTCACTGGCTCTGATGGGTGTTTGCCTGGCTGTGTTGCTTATCTGTATTTAGCTGCAGTGATCCTTTAGCTGGTTGGCTCAGAAAAATGTGCTTTAGGTGCCCTGATACTGGGCATTGAGGGAATCCATCCTTCCCATTTTTGATGTGTTCTCCCTGTGCTTTCCAGATTCTTACTGTTATGGCTCCTGTTGGGGTATTGGTGACTCGTGTGACACAGGGCCCAAATCAGTATCCATTCACATGTAAGGGAGAGGATAACTTGTATCTGCTCTGCCAGCTGCTATGGAGGCCTCTGCCTTGTGAATCATGGGACTTCCCTGGAGGAGTTGGGAAGGGGGTTGGGCACAAAGGAGAATATCCTACTTGGGAGGGCAGGAAGCAAAGAAACTGGACAGGAAGTGGTCTGGGGAACGGAAGTTTATCTTGGATATCTAAAGGCTATGTCTTTCACAAGAAGACTCAAAAAGGCATCCTGCTTCCAATTTC
This sequence comes from Tadarida brasiliensis, assembly GCA_030848825.1. Taxonomy (NCBI): domain Eukaryota; kingdom Metazoa; phylum Chordata; class Mammalia; order Chiroptera; family Molossidae; genus Tadarida; species Tadarida brasiliensis. The sequence continues at coordinate 41,001,632 of CM061273.1, forward strand.
CCTCTTCCATTTCCCAGAACTAGTACAGGGCTTAGAAGAATGCCCTTGGTCTGTTGGTCCAGTGTTGTCTGTCATCCATTTAAGTGTTCCCACTTTCAAGTGACAATCTTCTCCTTGGCCCCGCCATGGGCAGAGCACGTCTGGCATACTGGCCTGACTTTTACGCCCTAGTCTTGAGTTGAGGAAATATATGCACAGGAGTCAAAGAGATGTCTTTATATCTGACTGTACATAAATGAAGTTTTTTTTTTCTTTTTGGTGCAATAAAGTTTGTTTGGCAGAAGGAGGAAGCGCCTATGGGAGAGGGAGGGCTTGTGTAAAGGAAGAATGGGGGATCAACAACCACACACCTCGCCTAGGCCAGAGGCTAAGTGCTCAGTGAATTGTCTGGAAGCTAAAAACAAGTTATATGATGTGGGCGGGAGCAGGACTACTGGCAATAGAAGTTTTCCACCAACCAAAAATAGATAGGGTCTCTGAGGCTGTAGCTCTGGCAGTTAAGGAGAGGAATGCCATCATAGCCTCAGTTGCTTCCAAAACTGGAAAGTGAGCATGCCCTACATAGACAGACAGGTAAAGATGGGCTTATGCTTTATCCCCTGCTAATGTAAGGGTATCTTACTATGGATAATACATTGGGTTTTGTTTTCTGTACTAAACCAGCCCTTAGTTTTGCATTCAGACGGAAAACGGCTTAACTAGCCTTCCTGCACATAACCACCTCTCCTACTTGCTATTGAAGGCCTTTGCTTTCTCATGCAGAGGTTTTTCCTCTTCACTGACCATACGTGTAGGAAAAGTGTCCTGCCGGCTTGTGCCATGATGCAAAGTGTGGGTTCAGGTTAGTGGACCTAGGCTCTAGTTTTGGATCTGCTTAAGCTGGTGGTCTCTGGCAAATTAGATTTTTTACCTGCAAAGTTAAGGATACCTATTTTTTTGTAAGGTGGTTGTGATGATTAAGAGGTGTATATAGAAATGGTCACAGGGTAGGTATTGAGTAAGATTTCCTTTCCCACCACTAAGGCTGGAAGGACCTAGTGATCAGTACAGGAGGGAAAGTTGGGAATTTGAGAAGACTACATTCACTATTAGTTCCCTTTAAATTCATTGTTTTCTCTCTAACCACCATTTAACATTAACCTCTATTTCCTTCACACTCAGCCAAGTCTGTCATAACCTGGAACCCTCTACAAGAGGAAGCTGGAAGAATGCATATAGTTTACTAGTCCTTTAGGATCTGCTCGTTTGAGATAACAAAGAAGACATTTTATAAGGAATAGGTTTGAATTAACAGGCTGTTATTTATGTCTCAGGGCTACAAAGAGACTAGACTGTCTAGCCGGGAGACAGATGGCCTTCATTCTAGGCCCAGGTCTACCATGGACTTGTAGATGACCTGTGCAAGTCATTTTATGTGCTCGCTGTTCTTTGTTACTCAGGTTATCCTTACTGGATAAATGAGGTTTTCTCCAATAAAGATGCAATGTGAAGGCACTTTAAAAATAAAATAAAATAATGAGTGAAGAATATTGGGGGAAGAAAAAAACTTGGAACATTTTTTTGTGGTTTTTTTTTTTTTTTAAACAAAGTTGTCCAGGTTTTATTCACCAACAGTTCCTCCCTCTTCTCCCTGCCTGCTGCTGTGCCCTCTTCCACGCTCCTGGAATCAGGGGAGGGCTTCTCTGGCCTCTTCAGCTGTAATCTCCTGGGAGTAGAGGTCAGTGAAGAGAGCGGGCAGCCAGTAGTGGGCCTCCCCTGGGGCCTGCAGGTCCAGCCAGGCCAGCCCTTCCTTCAGCAGGTGTTCCTGGAGGGAAAAGGAAGTCACTTGAGAAAGGAGTACCACAGACAAAGTAGATAATCCCCAATCCTATTCTGGCTTCAGTGGGGTTTTCAAATTTTAAGTACATGAGTGCCTTCACACATTTACATAATCATACTGGAATGATCAATGGCCTTGGCCTTTGCCTGAGGTGTGAAAAATGCCACCAAGTCACTTAACCTGTGCTGCTGAAAAACAGAGTAAAGACATTGGGATATGGAAGGGATGTACGGCTACAGAAGTATTTGCCACGTGAGCTTGAGCTAATCACTGACTCCATTCCCTAAGCAAAACGGAGATCACTATCTTTCAGTTAACCTACTAGGTAAGAGATGTGGGTAAACCTTTTTGGAGAAGTTAATGGAAGGCCATTATTAGTATTACAAGGGGCTCAGTTCCTACATCTGGAAATAGCTTGAGATGGGCTGGTTCTGCCCAATACTAAACTGACATGTAGGTTTATCTTTACAGATGTCTATGTTAACATTACAGATGTTGTTCCCATAGGTTAATTGTCTGGTAAGGAAAAAGGTATTAAAAGCCTACATTTCCATGCTACTTCCTCTTCACAACATCAACTTTTCATTAGTACCATGAAATTTGTATATATAAAACTATAACTATGTGCAACAGTATATAATTATAGGTATATATGCAATAGTATATAATTTAGATATGTAATTATAAGTTAATAATTTTTTCACTCTGAACTGTTACTTCCAGGATAAACTAGATTAACCATCTGACCAAAGTCTACAGGTCAGGGGAGAGAGCAGGTGTGGGTGATCCCCCAGTAGTGGCAGCCTGGCTTTAACTGTGTCAAGGTGAGAAGCCTGCCTTTGTGAGTTCTACCTCTCAGTGCCATCTTCAGAGAAATTTGGGGGTTACTTCTAGTGTGGCAGTAGTAGCCTTCAAGGCAAGAGGCCAGCAAACAAGGCTGAAACTCCTGTGTGGTTCCTGACCACCCACCTCCTCCCATTTGGGGCCCATCTTTTCTGGGCCGTTCCAGAAGTCACATACCAGCACTTGCCGCGCTCGTTCTGTCTCCCATTTAAGACTGGCTTTGATATCACTGACAGTCACGTAGCCATTTTTCTGAAGGAAGGAGGAATGGGGATTTTTAGAACCCAACATTTGCCCAGGGACAAGTGATTTATCCAGACAAGAGGAGGAACTGTCTGTGGGCACAGAAAGCCTAACAGCATAGAAGAAAGAATGTTTAGAGGTCCCAGCAGAGAGAGAAGGAGAGGGAGGGATGACTTTCAGGTGACAGGTAGGTTGAGTAGTTCAGTCTTAAAAAGTAGAGTCCCTGGTACTAAAACATTACTTTTGACTTTCCCAGAGAACTCTCGAGTATGACAAGGGAAGATTCAGAATGATTAACTGATAGGAAAAAATGGTGATAATCACTAATTTCATAATCTAAAATATTCAAATATTCACCCCTTGCCCTCTCTCACCCTACCTATTCCCTAATCAAGAAAAGCCCCTCCCTTACTTAGCTTTGTTCTATATTACAGAATTAAGACTGAACATGTCTTCCCTAAACACATGATAAGGACTGGGAAAGGATGGCATATGCTTAAGGCAAGCTGAGGAACAGGGAATGGTAAACAATATTAAACATTTGTTTTAAAGAATCCATAAAGTAGTTTTAAGAAGACATCCAAGAATCTGTCTACCCAAGGAAATACAGTTAGTTGTCTGCATGTCTGTCTACTCCACTAGACTGTAAGCTCCTTGAGAGCAGGAACTATATGGTACCCATCTTTATATGGCCCACAGCCTAGCCCAGTGCTTTGCACTGTAGCTGTTCAATAAATGTCTGCTAAATAAGCACAGGTCTGAGTAGTGCATCCATTAGACAGTTTCAGCAAAAAGACTTGATTGAGAAGATCAGAGGTGCTCCAGAATCCCCTCCCAGACTGTCCCTACCATGCACACGCACACACACACACTCACAGAAGGCACACCAGTACCTCTGCCAGCTGCAGCACCACAGTGTGATCCATATTGAGTTCAGCTGGAACAGACTGAATGAGGTAAGTGCCGCCGACAGGAATGATGCCGAAGCCAGTGCCAAGTGCCTTTAGTTTCTTGATGGCCCTGATCAGGTCATCTCTAAGGTGAGGAAGAGATGCTTAAAGACCTGGCAAAGCAGACTTAGCAACAATGTAGTTTCAGCTCTGCCCTGGGCAGAATACCCTGACAGAAGACTTCAAAGGCTGCACAACATTTAACTATGTCAGTAAAAAGAGGGTTAAAAGGCACCAAACTGCTTGAACATTCAAGGGAGAAAGTCAGGCTCTCCACTCAACAATTTCAACACTGGGCAGAGGTAAAAATCACGCATACAGGAGTCCATCAGGAAATGTGAATGAATGAGCTGTACATAAGAGACAATAGGGAGTAGTGTGCTAGAGAATGCTTATCCATTTTAATGGGGACAATCCAAAGCTGATTATTACCATTTGGAAATTTAGGCCCTGTACTGCCAGACTTTCTGATTTCTTAGTTGACAACTAACTCAAATTAGGGGAAAAGAAAACCTACAAAACAGTGTGTAGATCCAATATCCAGCCATACTGACAGCCTTTTTTACCTTTTCTCAAATTGGCGTCACACAGGGGCTGGTGAACCAGGTCAATTTATACCCCATCTTCTGACCCCAACTCCCTTCCCTAGCCTCTCTCAGTGCCTGCTATTCTCCTTGATCTCAAATCATCTCAAGAGAATACACAGACCCAGGAATGTTTTAAAAAAAATACATACATACGCATGAAAAAAAAAAAACTTAGAAGAAAATATACCAAAATGTTAAACAGTTGTAATCTCTCAGTTGAGAAATAACAGGTGGTTTTTGTTTTTTCTTGTATCTCTCTGTATTTTGAGTTTTCTGAAATAAAAACTTTCCGATCATAATGAGAAATAAAATGATTCCTAAACTATCCTAGACAAACAAGCAGTAAAGAGAAAAGATATTCATCTGATTTTTAAAGACCTTTCTACACTCCAAGGGGTTGGAAGTTAAGACCTACTGGCTGACATCCTGGGCGAATTTGCCCCTTCCTTTTAACACCTGTTGATGCAGTTCCTCCAGAGTTATCAGACCTATTGGAGAGGGGGGACAGAAAGCAGATGAAGGATTACCTTTATGGCTAAAAAAAACAAAGACAGCAGCATCTTTGAAAAACTATAAATGCTCTCGACATCAGCGCTGTGTCTATTTATAACCAATGATTTATAACTGGTTTTAGGTTTTCTCTTTCTTAACTTTAACACAGACCATTTAATGTGCTTATTAAGATGAAACTATTGGATGACCATATTTAAGATCACATTTTATCTTATTTTTAAATATGTTTTTATTGATTTTTTTAAAGAGAGAAAGGGAGGAGAATGAGAAACATCAGTAAGAGAGAAACCCATCGGCTGTACACCCCCTGCTAGGGATCAAGCCCACAACCCAGGCATGTGCCCTAACTGGAAATGGAACCAGCAACCTCTCCATGCATGGAACAATGCTCAACCAACTGAGCCACACTGGCCAGGGCTAAGGTCACATTTTAGAGAGCACAGACACTTAGTTGGCATCACCATACCCTATTTCCTACCTCCCTACTATTTTCTGTAATGACTAGGGGCTAGACCTTCCTAGCCAACGATCTTTGGAGAATAGAGAAAATCATTCAGTGATTCCATTTACCCTTGGCCATGGAGACCTACTATGGATTCAACTGCATGAAGCAGCTAAGATGCTTCTCAAGACCATATTGGCCTGAAGAGTGCAGAATGGGAAAGGTTATCTTTCAAGACTTTTCCCCTCTCAGAGAAGCCCAAAGCCCAGTCCACAGAACCTAGCCACTCTCACCTCCATTCCGGTGCTTCAGGGCCAGGCACACTTCGATAATCTGGACACCTAGTTCATAATAGAAGTCTCCTACGCCTAGCATCTCAGACCAAAACCCTTTTCCAGCTAAAAGACAAAAAAACAAAGGCTAGGTTATTCATTAGTTACATATTTTCTTTCAAAGCTAGATTAAACATCTAAGTCTTCCCTGCCTAGTCTTAAATCCTTCTGATCCATTTACTACTTAGGATCCTCAATACAATCTGACTCTTGGTAATCCCTCCTAAAGAACAGGGTTAGACAGTTCTAAAAGGTAGGCAATCTACAAGGAGTTTCTATCTGGCTGCTGATTCTGGCTCAGGATACTATAAAAATGAGTTTTCCTTTCCCAAAGCACACAGTGAAACACAATGGGACATATGGTCCAGACAAGGCTAAAAGAAATACACAGACCTAGCACTCAAAAATCTTTGAAGACAATATTTTGAGTGAAAAATGCAGGTTACAGGGTTGTAATTATAGCATTAATCCCATATACGGTTTTTAAAAAGTTTATAATATGAAGGTGTCTAGAAAGATATACCTTAAACTGTTAACAATACTTTATCTCTGAAATTATAGGACCAAGTCAGAAACTTCTACTTTCTTTTTCTTTTTTTTTTTTAATCCTCACCCGAGAACATTTTTCTATTTATCTTCAGATATAGAGGGAGGGAAGGAGAGAGTGAGAAACATCAATGTGAGAGAGACATATCAACTGGTTGCCTCCCACACGACCCTGACCAGGGCCGTGGACAAACCAGAATTGAGGGACATGCCCTTGACCAGAATCAAACCTGCTACTCTTTGATACGAGGGCTGATGCTCTAACCACTGAGCCAAACTGGCCAGGGCTTTCTCTTTTTCTTTTTTCTCCTTTGTTGATTGCATGACCACACATTACTTTCATTAAAACTAAATGCAGAGGGAAAAAATAGCCATAAAAAATTCCACTATAGATCAATTAAGGGACAATCATGTTCACTGGCTCTCCTCAATCTACATTCCAGCCTCTCCATCTTCCCCATCAAACTGGGCACTCAGTGTCCTGCTAGGCACCCTGCCAGGCACTCCCTCAAGACATCACTTTCTGTATCTCCCTGCAGGCCCTTCTAGAAGATGCCCTTGTAACAGCAATAACAACTAGACAGCTTCTGTCCCTTTGGAGTCCTAGGAGAACACTGGACCCCCACAGACAACTCCTTACAGGCCAAAGGATCCACCCCAATGGTGGCACACATATCCTGGAACTGCACCCGGAACTCAGGATTCTTCCGGATCTCTTGCTTGTGCTTGCTGGCAAATTCCTCCAGGTTGGTCTTGAACATGTCCAACTGCTTCGACATCTGTAAGATGGACAAGGGGGAGGTTAGGGGCAGCCCACGTAGGTGATAATCAGATGCCAAAAATAGGTCCCTGGCCCAGTGGCAGGACAAAGGCTGAAATAACATATGTCCCCAGGCCTACCATTATGCTTTTTTTCTGTTCCTTCTTTTGATCCCTGCCTCTTCTTCACAGTTCTGTTGTCAGCAGAAATGAGATGCTGCAATGTTTCCTCAATTCTAAAATACACTTTTTTTTCATGTATTCCTGTTTGAAAGTCAGGATGCATCTAACAGTCAATGTGCACATCTAATGTGGTACTTCTTTTTCCCAGGAAAACTTTAACTAGATTGAAGACGAATCTAATAATCCATTTTGTCTTAAAAATGAGGGCCTTCAGCATTCATGTAGTTGGAACTCTTGACCACTGACAGAAAGGCTGGATAGGAGAAAAAGGAAGCCTGGCATGGATTAGGTGTGCAGTAGTTGTTTAATCAGAGTCATGAAGCTCCTTGGGGATCAATTTCAGAGAAAGAATCCCTGAGGGAGGGCTGTGGGTCTACCAGATTATATTCCAAAGCTAAATATAAATGTTCTGGGGATTTTCTGACTTCTTATTTGTATTACTCCCTCTCACAAAGCCTATCTTCTACCTCACCAAGAGTAACCACTTCTGACCCAGTATCTCCTCACTTGCTACAAATGAGCAACTTACACATGGTATAGTCATCATTTCCAGTTATTTCCTGCATGTCATCTCCCCATAAGTGGGAGCTTTTGAAGAGCGCAGCCTGTGTCTACTATCTTTCCTCAGCTGAAGGGCCTGTTTAATTGCCTTCTCCTCTTCTTCACCAGTTACAATAACTGAGTAAACTCAGGGCAAGCACAGAAAAGGGAACTGTTAGAAAAGGACACTGTGCAGGAGCCACACCCCTCACTCACACACACTTCTGGTATGCACCTAGATGTGAAGATTGTGGTGATGGCAGGTTAGGCAATATTTTCCTGTTATTCCTAAGCATTTAAAGTAAAAACTCCAAAGACCTAAGTTAAACAGCTCTACCACTTACTACCCATGTAACCTTGGGTAAATTACTTAATCCCTCAGGGTCCTCCATTTTAAACTGGGAAGAATAGTGTTCCTTCCTGATAGGATTTTCAGGAGAAATGAACAAGATAGTCTATGTAAAGAAAATGGGACACACTCCTGGGAGGCTATGAACATACTACAATCATTAAAAAATATTAACTATCATTATTAGCAAGTCACCTAAAACACGTGAGGAGCTCAGAAATCAGAATTTGCCAAATACCCTATTTTTAGTTCAACCCAAACAATCTAGTTTATATCAAAGGTGTCCTGTCCAGCCTTGTGAGGTCTCTCTTCCTGCCTGGAGCCATCCAACCGACTCACCTGGGCCAGCTGGTCCTCAGCCAAGACAGTCCCTCGCTCCTTGTACTTGGCCTATCAGACAAAGAGACCAGCATGAGTTGAGAGCGTGGGTGCTGGGGGCTCCCTCTTGTACTGCTCAGCTGAAAAGAGGATGGTCTCTCTTAAATGGTTTTTCTTAGGGAGAGGGATGAGGAAGTAGAGTGGACGAATGTCTGTAGTCAAATTTGGGGAAGAGGGGGAAAGGCCTGATGGATTTGGGGATGCTGACATTCCAATCTACCGGAAAGTGGAGAAACTCAGTTCCCGGGGACCCAAGAAGCCCGTGACCGCCTCTGTTGGGAGGCGGTTTGAGGGTACAGAGCTCTCTGCTCCAGAGCCTCCAGTGTCCCGCGGGTCAGGGATGGCTGTGGGTCCGCCTTCGTCCCCTCACCTCCGCAAGCTTCTTCTTGGCGATGGCGCCGGCTCCCACCCCGCGGCGGTGCATCCCCGCCGTGGGCCCGCCGGCTACCCCGCTGCCGGGACCCCGGGTCTCTGCTTCCCGGGATCCGCCGCCGGCTCCCCAACGCGGAAGCGCGGTCGGCACGTCATCTCCGCGCGCCGGAAGCTACGCGCCGACTTCCTGCCGCGGGGCTGCAGGTATCCCACCGCCGGGAGCCCGGGACCCGCGAAGCCGGGCGGCGGGGGAGCCAGGGGGTGCGGCTGCCGAGCCCCAGCCGTCTAGGTGCGGCCCTGCGTTCCCCGCCCACGTGGACGCCTCGGACTCTCTCCTCTATCCGTGACCGCCCCGCCACCACCACCTTCGGGTCTTGGGCACCGAGGGTTCCATGTAGAGCATAAGCCAGAATCCATTCTACACTGATGGCGCTTGCTTGTGGGAGTCACACGCATTCTGTCTGGCGAAGGCCTCCCAGTTAAGAACGTGGACTCTGGAATTAGATTGTCTGGCTCCATAGCTTACTTCCCCTACATATGGTCAGTAACGTCAAGCAAATCCCTTCATCTCTTGTGTTGCAGTTTCCACAGCTGTGGAAAAGTAATACCTACTCATGAAGTTGTTGTGAGGACTAATTCAGAGAGTGTATAATAAATCGTTTAGTATAATGCCTGGCACTTCAATAAATATCAGCTATGATTGTTAGTCACCAGGTCTGGAGTGGTATTAGTCACCTGTATGTTTAGGAAACTCCATGGGTGATTTTTTTTCCCCACAGGTGATTTCAATAGCATTATTGAATCTAACAAAATAGGAGTCAATGGAGGATTCTTAACTAATAAGACTAAATTTTTGTTTTAGAAAATGTAGTGGCAACTATACTTAGTTAAATCAGGTTCTGCAATCTAAACCAGAAATTTTGAGGGCAAGAACTAAGATAGTGACAGTAAGGATAGAGAGAATGGGACAAATGCAGGAGGTATTAAGAAGGTGAAATGATAAAATTGATAATAAGATGGCAGAATGAGTGGGGAAAGTCAGCAGGATGCTCAATTTTCTGACTTGGGCACCAAGGGTGTGCCATTGGGGGAGGAGAAGACCACAGCATGAAGTTGGGAAAATAATTAAGGGTAGTTTTGAAAATGTGGAAGTTGAGGTCTGCAGGCATCACAGGAGAGATGGCCAGTTGTCATTTGGATGTACTGGTATGAAGTTCTACAGAAAGAGCTGAGCTGGGACACAGATCAAGGTGAAACCAAAGTGAATAACGATATCAGAGAGGGTTCTGGTAAAAGGGTAAGAGGATGGGTGCAGAGATTGGTGGCAGGATGTTTATTTGCCATTTGGGGCCTTAAAAGACAATGGAGCTATAAGCCCTATGAGCCTGGGCCCCTGAGGATTTCGTGGAGCAGAGTTGTTACACCAGCCCTGGACTGCCTGTCTTTGGATGTTTGCAAGAAAGAGAAATAATGTTCTATTTTGCTAAAGGCACTGTTATTTTGTCTTTTTCTGTTATTTGATGCAGAATATAGTGTTAATAGATTCAAGGACCAAGTCTAAAATAATCATTCAGCCTTTCATAATCGTCCTTCAGATTCATTCTCATATATACCCTCAGATACTAAGCTTAGATAGCATAAGCCCCCTTAGACACAAACTTTCTCACAGATTTGTCCCTTTCAACAGATACTAGCCTTTTCAGACACGCCCCCCCCCATACACACTGACCTCTTCCAAAATACTTACCCACCCCTTTCTGTGAAAAATACTAGGCCCATACTGACACACTTATATCTTCACTTTCCTACTACTACACCACTTCCTAACACAAAAACTTGGTCCTTTAGCTACCCACTGACACCGTCTAGACATACCTGCTTCATTTGTCACACTGTATAACCCCTTAATGTCTACACACTGATCCCTCACTCACACCCTTGACCTTAGATTTAACTGTTCATACCCTCAAATGCAAACATACATACTCACTCCTTTAGGTACACACATTGGCCCTTGACAAACCTCATTGCCACCTCAAGAAGACATAATCATTCCCTTATCCAGACAGTTGTTCTCCTTTACAATTTTAGACAAATAATGCTGACCAGTAATGGACTACTAAATGTTTAACAACCACATCTCCAGGTGAGAAGGGAGGAGCTCTGATTTATAGCATTTGCAGATTTCCATGGTATAAATACTCTAACCACGGCCAATTTCAAGCTATCAATGGTTTTACAACCTGCTCTCAAAATTCCTGACAATTTAGCAATGGCTCTCAGAAGCACTCTGCTACAGCACACCGTGAATACTGATTATGACAAATGTCCTCACTTGCTTTAAGTGACTCACTGGCCTTGTGGCAAGGTAACTAAGAGCATAGGCTTTTAATTCTCTGCCTCATGGAGGCAGTGTAGTACATGGTTAACAGCTAGCTATTGTGGTATTATCTTAAAGGGTTGTGATGAGGCTTTAAATGAGATCATCATGACATTTTTATTTTTAATTAATTTTTTGTTAATCCTCACCTGAGGATATTTTTCCATTGATTTTTAGACAGGGTGGGGAGAGAAACATCCATGTAAGAAAGACACATCAATTGGTTGCCTCCCACACGCCCCCAACAGGGACTGGGAATCGAACCCAAGACCCTTCAGTCCTCAAGCCGACACTCTAACCTCTGAGCCAAACTGGCCAGGGCCATCATGATATTTTTAAATGATGTTTATAAATTTGAACAACAAAAAAAAGAGAATTAAAAACTTCAGCCCTGCCCTGGCCGGTTTGGCTCAGCGGTTAGAGCATCGGCCTGCGGTCCAGAGAGACCCGGGTTCGGTTCCCGCTAAGGGCATGTACCTCGGTTGCAGTGTGTCCCCGGCCCTGGTTGGTTCGTGCGGGTGGCAGCCACTCGATGTGTCCCTTTCACGTCGATGTTTCTCTCTCTCTCTCTCTTCCTCTCTCTCCCTCCCACTCTATCTGAACAAAAAAAAAAAAAACTTCAGCCCTGCCCTGGCCGGTTTGGCTCAGCGGTTAGAGTGTCGGCCTGCGGTACAGAGAGACCCGGGTTCGGTTCCCGCTAAGGGCATGTACCTCAGTTGCAGTTTGTCCCCAGCCCTGGTTGGTCGTGCGGGTGGCAGCCACTCGATGTGTCCCTTTCACGTCGATGTTTCTCTCTCTCTCTCTCTTCCTCTCTCTCCCTCCCACTCTATCTGAACAAAAAAATGAAGAAATGTCCTCAGGTGAGGATAAAAAAAAAAAAACTTCAGCCCTGGCCAGGTAGCTCAGTTGGTTTCAGTATCATCCCAATATACCAAGGTTGGGGGTTCGATCCTCAGTTAGGGCACATACAAGAAACAACCAATGGCCCTGGTCGGTTTGGCTCAGTGGTTAGAGTGTTGGCCCGCGGACCAGAGAGACCTGGGTTTGGTTCCCGCTAAGGGCACGGTGCCTCCGTTGCAGTTTGTCCCCGGCCCGGTTGGGGTCATGTGGGTGTCTCTCACATCGATGGATGTTGTCCATGTTTCTCTCTCTCTTCCTCCCTCTCCCTCCCGCTCTGTCTGAAGATAACTGCAAAAAAATGTCCTCGGGTGAGGATTAAAAAAAAAAAAGAAACAACCAATGAATACATAAACAAGTGAACAAATGGAACAATTTCTCTCTCTCTACCCCCCCCCCCACTCTAAAATCAATTTTTTAAATAATGAAACACTTCACACCCTGGCCAGTTTGGCTCAGCGGTTAGAGTGTCGGCCTGCGGTCCAGAGAGACCCGGGTTCGGTTCCCGCTAAGGGCATGTGCCTCGGTTGCAGTTTGTCCCCAGCCCTGGTTGGTCGTACGGGAGGCAGCCACTCGATGTGTCCCTTTCACGTCGATGTTTCTCTCTCTCTCTCTCTCTCTTCCTTTCTCTCCCTCCCACTCTATCTGAACAAAAAATGGAAAAATGTCCTCAGGTGAGGATAAAAAAATAAAATAATGAAACACTTCAAAAGTTGAAAAAAATGTTTATAAAAGACTGAGCACGATGACTATGATGACTACCCATAGCAACAACATTGTTCAAAATATTTTTAAATAACCCTTTCTGTTGTACCCCCGGCGACACCCAAGACTTCAAAAATATAGATCCAAACTTCTCCCCAAGACAAGCAGTTCTATCATGAGAATCACTAAAACACATCCTCTGAACAAAGGCAGCTCTAAGGTGTGTGGCACGCATTCTGGGGACTGCAGGAGTTTAGAAGAGAGGAAGCCAAATATGGAAGAGCTGGAAGAGATGGCAAACATAGCGCTCAGGCAAATTCAGCTCTCAAAAGAGTTTTGTTTGGCACCAGAAAGCTCTTAGGCCAGCATGTCTCTTCCATTTTCACAGTCCCTGTCCTTCCCATTGTCTTACTCTCCCCACTTTGCTCATTTACGTTACTGGCCCAGACCTTCAGCCATCCAGCTTGCCACTCTCTGATTTTAAACTAATACCCTTGTGTTTTTAAACTGAGGTTTAGGTGTGTGAAAAATAATAACAAAAGTTAACTTTTATTGACCACTTACTTTGTGCCAGGCATTCTTTTAATACTTACTTTAACCCTATGAGGTGGATACTTTTTAATCTTCTTTTTACAGACAGGAAACTGAGTGTAAGAGAGAGAAACTAACTTGCTAAGTTACAGAGCTACTAACGGCTTTGAATCTAGGTGTGTTTGACTCTAGTCTACCAAAATATGACTAGATCAGGGGGAGAGGGGGAGGACATTCCAGGAAAAGATGACCCAAGCTAGGGGTAGAAGGTGTATCTGTGGACGCAGGGCATTGGGAGAAGGCAGCAGACGGAGGTGGGAAGCCTCTGAACACAGGGAGGTAAAGGTATTGACTTTTGGATAAATTGAGTTTGCCCACTTTGCTTCACCCCCCGCTGCCTTCACCCTAGTGTAAACCTGGAATGCTGCAAGAGCCTCTGTGCTGGTCTTCCTCTTCCCCTTTCATCCCTGTTCATCTCAATATAATTCTTACTCTCATGACTGTGATTGTTTGGAATGCAAACAGATCCTCTCTGACCCGACCCTGCTTAAAACCCTTCGAGGACTTGTCCTTGCACTGAGGATAAAATCCAAAAGCTTTAACATGGTCTTTCAGGCCCTGCCTCTGCCCACCTGTCTAGCCTCTGCTTGTCCTAGTCTCCCCATTGCTCATTTTGCTGTAATAACAACCCTGGCTACTATTTGTTAAGGCTCCACTCATCCTTTGGCCATTTTTATCCCTCAAATCTTATTCACCTTAAATGTCATTTTCTCCAACAGGCCCTCCTAACTCCACTTAGGTAAGGTTTCTCTGTCCTCTTTCATAGCAACCTGGTCTTTCTTCACATAGCTTAGCATGTTATGTGATAATTGTGTTTGTGTGTTTAAAGATTCAGGTCTGTCTTCATCACTAGATTGCAAACCCCGCACAGGAACATGGATTGTATCTGTTTCTCTCATTGCTGTATACCCAGTGTTTAGCACAGTCCCTGCTTATGTTGAGTTTCCAACACGTGTTTGTAGAATAAATAGATGATGAATTACCACATGGGTCAGAGCCACATCTTTTCCTTGGGTGGTACACGCACACAGACAAACATACGCTGATAGTGCTCAGTGGACATTTGAATACGTTTGACAATGGGCACAAAAATTTACTTCAGCTTAAACTTTATTGGTGTGGCTTCTCTAGGATACCCAGGAGTGGGGCTGAGGCAGGAGCTGAGCAAGTGAGGAGCAGAGTCCAGTTCTGAGCTGGGTTTAGTCAGTCACTGGAACCTGTGGAGAGTAGAGAGAGGAGGGGAAGTGGTGGAGAGGAGGAGGGTCGTTATCAGCTTGGAGTCAGCAAAGTAAATTTATCCTGGCACCCAGCCATAGTTCAACTGCTCTTACCTCCAAATTACCTTTTTAATTATAAATAATTAAAGTAATTCAAAAAACACGGAGACTGTTACCCACTTTCCTATGGAGATTTTTCTCATACTCTCTTCTCTATCATTCTGGTCACATTCCCCTCTCCTTTCTTGTCCTCTTACAGGAAGTCTTCCCACATTTCCCCTCAATCCTTCCCTAGATTCCCAGCATGGAAATCTAAATGTATTTTGGGCCTGGCCGGTGTGGCTCAGTGGTTGAGCCTCCACCCATGCACCAAGAGGTCACCAGTTCGATTCCCCATCAGGGCACATGCCCAGGTTGTGGGCCTAATCCCCAGTGGGGGGCATGCAGGAGGTGGCCAATCAATGTTCTCTTTCATCGATGTTTCTATCTCTCTCCCTCTCCCTTCCTCTCTCTCTAAAAATCAATAAAGGAAAAAAAATTTTTTATAAAATGAATGTATTTTGGTTCCTGTGCCTCAGTATCTGCATTCTGAATGAGTGTCCTGTCTCACCTTTTAGGTGGATGGGTCTCTCCATGGTATTTCGCTATCTCTTTCTTCTAGGGCATAACAGATTGAAGGACTTCCTAGCTGGTGAGGTGGATTCAAGGACCATTGAGACCAGCAGTGGCTACAGAGAAGGGCAACATGCCTCCAACTATAGGGGTTCCATCACTGGGAAGGTGCCATGGCACAAGGGTACGGAGGGAAAGCTGAGAATAGGATGGGCAGGTCAGCTGGGGTGGGCAGGGGGGATGAGAGCAGCATCTCACTTGGGGGTTGAGAAAGAAGTACAAGCAGTAATAATAGCTGCCAACTCTGAGCTCTTATTATTCTGCAGAGGTTGTGCAGCTTTTTCCTTGCATTATCTAATTTAAAACCCACAGCAGTCCCATGAAGTGGTTTAATTAGCCCCGATCTTCATGAAAACGAGGTTCAGAGAGTCTAAGAACTTGCCGGCATATGTTGGGGTGAAGATCTGAACATGTGCCTGACCGCAGTGCTCAAGCTTATGACCACTAGGTTAGACACCCAGAGCCTCCCAGCCGTGCACCTGAGCCTGCAGAGCTCCGTCTGATCCACCACCCAGGCCAGCAGCTCTTGAATCAGTAAGTCCTTCAGCAAATCTTCCTCACCAGGGTTCTTGGGTAGGGAGCTGCAAAGGAGAAAGCCTCAGGCAGGCTGCCTTAGCCTGGGCCCCACCCAGAGAGAGTAAATACAGGGGCTGGGACTGAAAGGGGCTGGGAGTGGGGAGGGAGTCCACCCAGCTGCCTCTCAGTTACCTCAGCTTTGAAAACTCCAACCTTCAGCACGGGCAAAGCCGAACAGTATTCTGGTGGGAGACATCCCACCCCTCCACCTCTACAAGTGTCCCAGAATGCATTCCAACCCCCAAGAGATTATTTGGGGAACATTCACTCTTCATAATGATCTGTGCCATAGATGCCTCAGCTTCCTCAGAGAGGGGGTAACTGATTTGGGGGGACTGGCTGTGGGACAGGATGTCCTTCCTGATGTGTGACTGGGAGAAGTGGGGAAGCCGGTTCCTGAGGTCTCTTTCGCTGCCCCTCTCCTGCACACTCACTAAGTCATCAATCTTAGAAACCCTGGCCCCCAAACCCCTCCCAGGCACCCCGCCCCCATTCCTCCCAGGCTTCTCCCTTAAGCTTCGGCTGACCTCCAAGAGTTCAGTGAAGACCCCTCTTTGAACTCCGAATGGAAGGGGCTGCTTATCTGGGGCCTGGCCCTGCTCTGGAGTCTGGGAGAGGGAACAATGAGGTGGGGGTGGGTCAGGAGGCCCCACACCCCTCCTTCCCCTGTGGGCTGACTCACCCCTGCTGCTCCCTGGCCTCCTTCTTCCTGTTAGATTGATGGGCCAGCTCTAGGGCCTGGGCCTCCCTCTGAGTGATGTTGTGTTTCCAGCTGGTAAGATAAAGATTAGGGAGTGGGTGGGGGACAGAAGGTACCTCTTTCTTCCCTCAACCTCCCCACCGCTGGTCTTCAGCTGTCAGTGAACAGCTTTCCAGAATCTACCATGCCGACCAAACGGAGAGGGCAAGGAGAGATTTGGCAAAGAGTAGGAAATAGGATGAGGACAATTTATTCTATTTCCAGATTCTGAAGCAGCCACCACCAAAGTCATGGGCAGCAGCTCAGTGTCCCCTGCCTTCCCCCCTAGCCCCCGGGGAATCCTCGTGGGGGCCCCACACATCTTCACCGACCCTTCCCCTTAGAAGGAAAGGATTGGAAAGTTGCTCCTGCCCCCAGACTGGACCGCTGCCCAAGCCGGCCGCCACGTGGTTCAGCTCCCTATCGTCGCCTAAGTGAAAGGCGCCACCTGGAGTTGTGTGTCACACGGCCGCGCGCGTCCACGCCTGGGCTGAATGGAGAAGGTAGGGAGGCGCCGAACCCGGCTTGCGCGATGACTCACTCATTCTTCCTCCCCTTCTGTGCCAGCAGCCAGTTCACAAAGTCCTGTTGGCGGATCTTGTCCATGGCGATACTGTAGTCACTGATGAAAGTCCCCTCGGCGTACCTGCGGCCTCGAGGTCCAGAGCTTCTGACCTTAGTGTGGAATCTGAGGGGCAAGAAGGGAAGAGAGATGGAAACCAGGAGGCCATGAAGGGCAGGGGGCGCGGGGAATCACCATGCCGGCTTGAATGACTGTTGCTGACAGGAGGCCAACATCTGAAAACGAACCAGCCCGTTTCCTGGAAGTCAGTTTTTATGGAGACACCCTCTTGGCCAAGCATTAGGCCCCTTGGACTTCATTTGCAGCTTAAAGGCCCACTTCCTGCATCCCCAGTGTGTGTGGTCTGGCTTCTGGGCCCGGAGGAATCAGAGGCCCCTTATCCCAAAGGACTGGACCCACTGCCCTCCTCACTCCTCCAGCCCTGGCCACACCTGGGTAGGTCTTTGGTTCCCAGTACTGACAACAGTGAGCTCCTCTGCAAGGGTCAGGGCCTCCAACAGCCCTGCAGTACATACACTCATTTAATCCTCACAACACCCCTGGAGGCGGACACTGTTTACACCCCCTTCTTGTGAATGAGGAAACCAGGGTGCAGAGAGGTTAATTTAACACACAGCATAGGCGGCAGATCCCGATTTACCCCAGGTGGTCTGGGCCCAAGTCTATGTTCTTCTCTTCTCCATGTCGTCATGTCTCTCCCACACATGTCTGACAGCTGTGTCTCAAATTTACATCACCGAGTTTACACGAGCTTATAGCTTGTCCTTGCATCCAAGAAAGCCCAACTCTTCACTCTGACAAGTCTCTCTTGGTCCCCAAAACACAGAGCCCCCTGCTATGCTCATTTCCAATACTCTGCTTTTCCTCACAGTACTCATGGCAGTTTGCAGCTTGCCTCGGTGGTTCTTTGTCTGTTTTCCCCGGGCCCTACATGCTCCTTGAGGGCAGGAGGTCTTTGGGGACCACTCTTCACATGTAGCCCCTGCACCTGGCACGCAGGGGATCCTCTATAAAATTTGATCAAAGGCATGAATAAATGAGTGGTTAAGGGAGATGCTGTCATCTGCTTCAGATACTTAGCCACTGAGAAGTCCTTCCAGAGATCTAACCACAGTCGCTCCCACTGCAACAGTAGCTCGTGATAAATACCCTCTGCTCTGTCCTCACTCTGCACTCAGACTGCTGGCAGATTTTCCCCTGCAGTTTCTTTCTTCTTGGCCTGGGATTCCTTCCTTTCTCACGCCTCCCTTGAAAACCAGAACCTGGTCATCCCCCAGGCCACTCCCCTGCAGCTGGCCCCTTCCCCCTCACCCCTACCTGGAATAATCCTCTCCCTCATCTCCTAGCACCACAGGCAGGAGCAGGGACACCAGCAGCAGAGAGATCTTCACGGCCGCCATCTTCCAAGGGTTATTTCCTGAGCCAAGAGAGAACAGGACCAGGGTGAGGGGGCAGCCAGCATGGCAATGCACTGCTGGTGCCTCAGGGCTTGTGGGGTGCTGAAAGCTGGGGGGCACTGAGCCCTGGGGTTTGGAAATTCTCTAAGACGCTGGAGCGGGATCTTAGGGAGAGGGGGTAATGCTGGACAATACAGTTAGTAACTACAAGGAACGAGGCACCTTGAGCCTTCTTTTTGTTTTGTTTTTAAGTGGAGTCTGAGTAGGGTGGGGGGAGGGCAGTGGGGGAGAGACCCAGGCAGAAGAAAGCAGCGGAGACCTGTGTGCCTGGACAGCCCCCCTTCCTGGCTCCAGTGGCTAGACACACAGGCATGTGGTTTGGCAAGATTCTCCCCTCAGAGCCCTCCAACGCTCATACCAAACAGCCTTCCAGCTCTCAAATTGGCTTGTCACCTAAATCAGCACAGCCCCTTGCCCTGAGTGAAACCACACGGAACCATCCCATTCTCCTCTTTCAGACTCGACTATCTTGACTCAGGTCATTTCTTCCTGAAGTCTGACCTCTCTCCCAAGGGCTTGTCCCGCTTCATCCAGGGGGTCTTCAGTAGAGATGAAGAACAGTAAGCAACCTTTCTCCCAAGCCCTAAAAACCAAAGCTAGGCTAGAGATGTACGGGCCGCCAGACCTCCTCTTCCTGCCTTCCTCACCTGGGTGTTAAAGGAACCATCAGCACCCTGGCCGGTTTGGCTCAGCGGTTGGAGCGTCGGCCTGTGGACCAGAGAGTCCCGTGTTTGGTTCCCGCTAAGGGCACGTACCCAAAAAAAAGGAACCGTCAGCGCCACCTTCTTATTTCTTATATAGAGGAAAAGCAAGTGAGGTGCAAGGATGCTGAGCCCCTCAGGGGTGCCCAGGCCCACCTCTCTCCAGCGTCCCCTGTCCCAGCTGCTCTCTTACCAGATGTCCTTCCCAGCTCTTCTTCCAGAAGAAGGGCAGAGTGGGGTCTCTTCCTCCTAACTTCTGGCCCTTCAGAGCCTGCCTCAAGGAAGTCTGCTGTACCTCCTTTATATCCAGACATCACAGACCCTCTGATTAGCCTAAAAGCATCTTATCTCAAGAAATTAAGCCCGAAGATCCTGCCACATTAAGTCCATTTTGCATGTAATAAAGTTTCCCTTTCCACCTGAACTGTACTAATTGGTGATTAACATTTGGATATATCCAGCTGCTGTCTGGGGCCTGCCCATGGGTAGGGTACCTTAAGTGCCCCCTTTTTACTTCCTCCTCCTCCCTTTTAGGCACAGGGCCCAGTATTCTTCTACCCCCCCCCTCACTTCTTTTGCTGGTGCCTTCAGGTAGAAAGGATGCCCTTGGAGAGGGCACACTTGGTAGGGTGGCACTTGCTGGGGAAAGGGGAAACTCCCAAAGGCAATAAGCTACTCCTGGGGAAAGGGGAGGGTGGGAGAGGGTGGGGTGCAGTCATTTGAACCCCAGCTTTGGCAATGTGACAGTGTCCCCATTGCGATATCCAGGCGGGTATCCCAGCTGTCTGGGGAAAGACGGAAACAAGAGGGCAGTGAACTGAGGGAACATGAAGAATGGAGGTTCCCCCGTGGTAGCTGGATGAACTGAGAACTTAGACTCGAGCTGCTTCCCTTCTTAGGGGCAGGACAGAGTAGAGAAAAGAGGCATATTTACACCGTGGGAACTCAGAGGGAGATGGAGCAGCTCCAACTCTACTTATCTATGAAGATTTCTGAGATCCAATCCTGTCTCTTCAAATGCCCTACTCTCCTACACAAGAGAAGTCTGTGGTCCTGTCTCCTCCATCAGCCTGGGGGACCCTGAAGTCATGCTGAGCCTGCCTGTCAGACTGGAGGGCTCTCCAGGGCTGGGACTTGGTCTCCCTGATCAGACGGGGGACTCTCTGAGAGCAGGGTATGAGCCAGAGGCCATATCTTCTCCATCCTGCAGAGGCACCCTGAGGCTAAGGGCTGTGCTGTCCCTCACACTGAAGACTCTTTGGCGTGCTCCCTTTGCCTTCCTCCAAGAACCTGGCACATGGCTCTGTCCACACGGACTCTCAGTCTGGAAAGCACAGAGCACAGGCTGCATTTTGGGAGACCCCAAGGCCTTTCCAGGCTCTCCCTTCCCCACTCACTATGGCCACTGTGAGCCATAAACAACCAAGCTCAAGCTCTGCCTATTAGCTCCAGGGCCTAATAAAGGCCACTTTCTTTCCAGGTGAACTCCCCAGCCTGGGAACAGCTTCAGCATGAAATTAAGTGCTTGTGTGGGATGAGAGATAACTGGACCAGGAGGGCAACTCACCTCTGCTTCCTAGAAACCTTTCCCGCCCACCACCCATTTTTCACCATCTGGAAAAACTTCTCACTGGGCAAGCTCTCCAAACTCCATCTCCCGGCTATCAATGGGTAGAGATTAGACATCCATTCAAATTTGGCCTCCAAAGGGGATGTAGGGACTACTTGTGATCCTGCTTCCTATTGAACAACACAGTTAATGGGCTCAGAAGGGTCTGTGTCAACACTCTGGAGGCAGAGCATATCTAAGAAGGGCAGACTGTCATCCCTGGTTTGATGCCAAAGAAGGTGCAGTGATGGGTCCTAGTAGCCCTGAGCCCCGCCTAGTTCTCTGCGGATTTGTTTTTGGGGAGTGGGCTGCTCAGAAGGACAGTTGTGCTTTTTTAAAAATCCTCACCCAAGGATGTTTTTTATTGATTTGAGAGAGAGAGGAAGGGAGAGGGAGGGAGAGAGGGAGGGAGGGAGAGAGAGAGAGAGAGAGACATCATTGTGAGAAAGAAACATCATTTGGTTGTCTTCCATACGTGCCCCAACTGGGGATCGAACCTGAAACCTAGGTATGTGCCCTGACTAG
Organism: Tadarida brasiliensis; assembly: GCA_030848825.1. Lineage (NCBI taxonomy): Eukaryota > Metazoa > Chordata > Mammalia > Chiroptera > Molossidae > Tadarida > Tadarida brasiliensis. The sequence continues at coordinate 41,023,140 of CM061273.1, forward strand.
GAATCAAACCTGCAAACCTTCAGCACATGGTACGACATTCCAACCAAATGAGCCACAATGGCCAGGGCCCAGTTGTGCTTTAAGTCCCCACCTACCTCCTCTTGGAGGGGACCTCTCTGCAGCCCCCTCCCTGTGTCCCTTTTATCTCTGGCTCTCGCGCCATGCAGTGCAGTGGACAGACCAGGGAGAATGTGGCCTGGGCCCTGGGGGAGACCAGCAGAAGAGATCAGAGAAAATGCCAAACTCCCAGGGCTCCCCCCACACACAGAGCATATTAGGAGGTCAGGGAATGACAAGTACGGCCTTGAGAAGTTTCTGGGGATCAAGAGGGCCTTCTGGACTTGATCAAAATTGCTCAGTAAATCCCACTGGCAACTTGGCCAGCCCATTCATACCACATGAGAGACAGACCCAGAAAATTCAGTGCAATGTACGGATGGGGTGGGGAGGGAAGCTCAGGAGGTGGCAGAGCCCCAGTCGACTGCAGAGAATTTCCAGGATGTGAGGGGTCAGAGAGGACACAGGGGATGGGGAAGCAGGAGGATCCCTCCAACTAGCCCAAAGCCCAGATACAAAGGCTGATGACCCAGATAGTTAGAGTTGGAGGTAGGGGTGGGGATGTCTGAGGAGTCCTGGAAGTCAAGGAATGTGTGCAGCGAAGGGTTGATGGCAGGACTGTTGTGAGAGAACCCAGGGTCCTGCTTCCCATGGCCTCTGGGCTTCTTAATAGACACCCCAGGAATGACAACTGGAACAGCAGGAGAGCCTTTGGGGTTTGCTGACTCTTCCAGCTCAAGGTGGTGAGTCACCACCCCCACCCCCACCTCATGGCCTGCAGGACCACCACAGACATTCCAGGCCCAGCTCTGCAGCCTGGCCTGGGTGACTCAGATGCTGGCCTGCCGCCTCCCTGTGTGGACTCTGCTTTTGAAGTTCCGTTGCTCTTCAAGCTCACTGACTGACTCAGAAAGCAGACATCCTTCTCTGATCTCTGAAAACAGGTGACAGATTTATTCTTCTTCAGAGGTGACATGAACCCTCACAAACTTGGTCGAGTCATCTGGTCTATCCTGATTCTTAAAAGGACTACCTGTAGCTTTCCTCCCCAGTCACATCACAAATGCAGTCATGGTCCCAAACATTTTTGCCCACACCAGCCTCTGCATCACTCAGGTAAAAATAGATATTTTCCAGAAGGATCTTCAAGAAAGAATGTACCACCTACAGCCTCTCTTGGCCATCTGCTACAAGGGATGAGTTTGGAAGTCCTCTCTCAGTTCTAACTCCAATCCCTCTTGCTGTTTTCAAAGGCTATTTTGTTTGCTTTTGTTTGTCATGAAAAGAGCTCAGCTCTTTTTTTTCTTTATTGTTGAAAGTATTACAGATGTTCCTCCTTTTTTTCTCCCATTGAAGGAGCTCAGCTCTTAGCACCTGCAACCTAATCCACGGGTGGAGAACCCCAGAGAAGAGTTAGAACTGGGTGGTGTGGCCAAAAGGTTCTCACTTCCAGGGAGGGAAAGAATCGGTTATGCATTTAGGATAAAAGACCAAAAGGCTGGGACTCCCAGAGAGAGCAGCATTCCTAAGCCCCTCTCTGTCCCAGGTGGGAGCACATCCCACAGAAAGAAAGAGAATGGTGAAAGGGAGGGTTTTCCTTTCCTTTTCCTTGCGCAGGGATATGAAGGATGGAGCAGTTTCCAGGGTCCCCAGTGAACAACCCCCTTCTGCCCGGTCATAAACTCAAACACGCACACACACGCGCACACACACACACAAATTCCTGCAATGGGTGTGGGGAGGGCCTTAAGCAATTTCAGAAAACGTACCCCTTGTTAATTAATTAGATTAGGGAGTAGCCTGGTTGGATGAAGATAATTGAGTAGGAGGATTCAAGCCTAAATGCCACCCTCCCACCTCTCCTGAGTTACGTTCAACTCATTCTGAGCTTTAGCTTTCCTAACTCTAAGTTGGGAATAAGAAAACAAAACCTGCCCTGCCTACCTAATAGGTAAGTGTGAGGCTAGTGTCTTGTTAGCTTGAAGTCATCTTGCGAGTGTTGGTTGTTGGTTTTCTCTGGAATGATCTCCTCCACCTCACTCTAAGGTGAGAATTCAATCAGATGAAATAATAGAGCCAGGCTGACTCAGCCCAGCACCTGGCACAAAGAAGGCTGGGAAATTCCACAGTAGGAGCAAGGGCTTTGGAGTCACCTATGCTTGCTAGTACAGTGATTAGAACAACTACTCTTTTTTAAAAACTTTTAAAAATGTTTTTTATTTTTGTTATTTTATTTTTTAAATATTGTTGAAAGTATTACAAATGTCCCTCCTTCCCCCCCCCATTAACCCCCTCTTCCCCACTCCTGCCCCCACGCCCTGCTTTCCCCACACTATTGTCTGTGTCTATTGATTATGCATATATGCATATAAGTTCTTTGTTTTATCTCTTCCCACACCCCGCCCCTTAGAGCAACTACTCTTTTCTGTGCTTCAGTTTGCCTTTCTGTAAAATGGGGATGGTAATAATTCCTACCTCAAATCATTGATTTGGGGAACATGGATACTTAGAAGATACATAGTGTTACATTGTATCTTGATACATTAGTTACCTTTCACTGCATAACAAATGACTCCAAATGTTAGCAATTTAAAACAAGGAACATTCATTATCTCAGTTTCTGAGGCTCAGGAATCTGGGAGTGGCTTAGCTGGGTGGTTCTGGCTCAGGGTCTCTCCGGAAGTCCAGGTCGGCTATCAGCGGAGCTTCAATCTCAGAAGACTTGTCCGGGCTCTAGATAACCTTCTGAGTTCACTCCTGTGACTGTGGACCTCCACAGAGCAAGGGCAGGCACCTAAGATGAAAGCCTAAATGAATTTTAATAATTGTTAAAATATGGTTTATTGATTTTTTAGGGAGAGAGGAAGGGAGAGAGAGATAGGAACATCGATATGAGGGAGAAACATTGATCAGCTGCCTCCTGCACGACCCCCACTGGGGATCAAGTCGGAAACCCTGGCATGTGCGCTGAGCGGGAATCGAACCAGGACCTCAGCCCATGGGATGACGCCCAATCCACTGAGCCACACTGGCCAAGCAAACCTAAATGTCTTTTAAGATCTAACTCTAGAAGTGACACACTGTTGCTTCAGCTGTATGTTACACAGACCAACTCTGGTACATTGTGGGAGGGACTACACAGGAGGCAGAGATCCTTGGGGCACACCTTAGAGTTTGGCTACTGTATACACAGGGGTAGGCAAAAGGAGGTGTATGTGAAACACAGAGTTAATAAAGCTATTGTAATAATCATAACCTGCATGTCTTTTTCCATACAGACAACTATAAACCACTTTTGCCCACCCCTGTATAATCAGCCCTAAAGTGTTGACCATCATTGTCATTACTATAGAAGATGCTAGATTCATTAAACATTTATTCTCATTGTCATAAACTCTGGCCATTTAAAATCTATTTATCTTGGTCTCTTTCTCTCTACAAGAGTGGGGACTGAGATGATTTTATATACTGAAGACAGATAAAGCAAGTAATTTCCCTGGTACTCCGTAAATACGAGCAGAGTACAGATGTCAGTATGTCGCATTCTGAGAGGGTACCTGATGATTACACAACAAATACTGCATGGGACATACTTATACTAAAAAAGTTCTTAAATATTGTTTTCTTTATTGATTTTAGAGAGAGAGGAAAGGAGAGAGGGAGAGAGAGATAGAAACATTGATGAAGGAGAACATTGATTGGCCGCCTCCTGCATGCCCCCCACTGGGGATCAAGCCCACAACCTGGACATGTGTCCTGACCACTGGGAATCGAACAGATGACCTCTTGGTGCATGGGTTGATGCTCAACCACTAAGCCATAATAGCCGGGTTAAAAAAAAAGTTATTAAATTGTTGTTTATTCAACAGGAGAAAATGACACAGACAAAAACAAAAATGAAAAAACAAAAACAGCCCCGGCCGGTTTGGCTCAGCGGTGAGAGCATCGGCCTGTGGTCCAGAGAGACCCGGGTTCAGTTCCCACTAAGGGCACGTACCTCGGTTGCAGTTTGTCCCCGGCCCTGGTTGGGTGGTGTGGGTGGCAGCCACTCGATGTGTCCCTTTCACGTCGATGTTTCTCTTCCTCTCTCTCCCTCCCACTCTATCTGAACAAAAAATGAAAAAATGTTCTCAGGTGAGGATTAAAAAAAAAAAAGAAAAAAGAAAAACAAACAAAATTGCTGTTTATCTGGAATTCAAATTTAAATACCCTGTACTGTTATTTGCCAAATCTGGCAACCTTACATGGAAAGCTTTTTACTTATTTTTTTGACTATGTATTTATATATTTTTATTTAGAAATGTTTATTTTGCCCTGGCCGGTTTGGCTCAGTGGTTAGAGCGTCGGCCTGCGGTCCAGAGAGACCCGGGTTCGGTTCCCGCTAAGGGCATGTACCTCAGTTGCAGTTTGTCCCCGGCCCTGGTTGGTCGTGCGGGTGGCAGCCACTTGATGTGTCCCTTTCACATCGATGCTTCTCTCTTTCTCTCTTCCTCTCTCTCCCACTCTATCTGGACAAAAAATGAAAAAAATGTCCTCAGGTGAGGATTAAAAAAAAAAAATAGAAATGTTTATTTATTTATTTTTATTCCTCACCCGAAGATATTTTTCCATTTATCATTAGATAGAGTGGGCGGGAGGGAGAGAGAGAGACAGAGAGAAACATCGATGTGATAGAGCCACATCGACTGGCTGCCTCCCACGACCCGACCAGGGCTGGGGACAAACTGCAACCGAGGTACATGACCTTGACCAGAATCGAACCCGGGTCTCATTGGTCCACGCACTGATGCTGTAACAGCTGAGCCAAATCAGCCCAGGTGGATATCATTAGTTTATTATAAAAGAGACACAGATCCCTGGCTGGTTTGGCTCAGCGGTTGGAAGGTCAGCCCGCGGACCAGAGAGTCCCGGGTTCGGTTCCCACTAAGGGCATGTACCTCAGGTGCAGTTTGTCCCCAGCCCTGGTTGGGGTCGTGTGGGTGGCAACCACTCGATGTGTCTCTCTCACACATCGATGCTTCTCTCACTCTCTCTCCCTCCTTCTCTCCTTCCCGCTCTATCTGAAGATAAATGCAAAAAAAAAAAAAAAAAAAAAAAAAGAGAGACACAGAAATTATTTACACGATGAAAAATTTCGGAACTTCAACGGAATGGGCGCTTCACGTGGTGCCATTTCAATAGTGATTTATTTCAGTCTACATACTTTCCAAGATGTCACCATCTCTAAATAAGAAATCATCCTTGTCATCTAGAACTGCTTTGGTACCTTCATATTTTAGAAGAACTTTATCTCCAACTTTCAAGCTAACTGGTTGAATCTCTCCACCCTTTTCTTTGGAGCCTGATCCAACAGCTACTACTGTTGCTTGCAATACTTTTCTTTGAGATTTTTCTGGAAGGTAATGCCTCCTTTGGTTACAGTTTCTGCAGCACTCATTTGACTAGCATCCAGTCAAAGAGGGGAAGAAACTTTCTAAATACATGACTCCAGCCACAGTTTGTGCTTTCCATGGAAAGCTTTATATTTTTTAAAAATTCTATTTATTGCCCTGGCCGGTTTGGCTCAGTGGTTAGAGCGTCGGCCTGTGGTCCAGAGAGACCCGGGTTCAGTTCCCGCTAAGGGCACGTGCCTCGGTTGCAGTTTGTCCCCGGCCCCGGTTGGGGTTGTGTGGGTGGCAACCACTCGATGTGTCCCTTTCACGTCGATGTTTCTCTCTCTCTTCCTCACTCTCTCCCTCCCGCTCTATCTGAAGATGAATGCAAAAATGTCCTCAGTTGAGGGTAAAAAAAAAAAATTCTATTTATTGATTGATTGACTTTAGAGAGAAAGATCAATTTGTTGTTCCATTTATTTATGCATTCGTTGGTTGATTCTTGTACGTGCCCTGATGGAGGATCGAACCCACAGCCTTGGTGTATGGGGACAATGCTCTAACCAAATGAGCAGCCCGGCTGGGGCTCCATGGAAAGCTTTTTTTTTTTTTTTTTAATCTTTACCTGAGGATATGTTTTTATTGATTTTAGAGAGAGAGAAAGGGAGAGGGAGAGAGAAAGAAATAGAGAGGAAGGAAGGAAGAGAGGAAGGAAGGAAGGAAGGAAGGAAGGAAGGAAGGAAGGAAGGAAGGAAGGAAGGGAAGGAGAGAAAGAGAGAAAGAGAGAAAGAAAGAAAGAGAGAGAGAGAGAGAGAGAGAGAGAGAGAGAGAGAGAAAGAGAGAAAGAGAGAAAGAGAGAAAGAGAGAAAGAAAGCCAGATCTGGCTGGTTTGGCTCAGAGGTAGAGCGTCGACCCACGGACCAATGAGCCCCGGGTTTGATTGGCCAAGGCATGTACCTCCGTTTGCAGTTTGTCCCCGGCCCTGGTCAGGGTCATGGGGGAGGCAACCAGTCAATGTGTCCCTCTCACATTGATGTTTCTCTCTCTCTCTCTCTCTCTCTCTCTCTCTCTCTCTCTCTCTCTCTCTCCCTCCCTCCCTTCCACTCTCTCTAAAATTCAATGGAAAGCTCTGCGCGTTGATGTGATTGGCCGGCAAAGAGTGTCTCTCTTTTCCTCCCTGGTTGCTTGAAGATCAACTTCCATCATGAATGACACAGTAACTATCCGGACCAGGAAGTTCATGACCAACAGACTACTTCAGCGGAAACAAATGGTCATTGATGTCCTTCACCCTGGGAAGACAACAGTACCCAAGACAGAAATTCGAGAAAAACTAGCCAAAATGTATAAGACCACACCAGATGTCATCTTTGTGTTTGGATTCAGAACTCATTTTGGTGGTGGCAAGACAACTGGCTTTGGCATGATTTATGATTCCTTGGATTACGCAAAGAAAAATGAACCCAAACACAGACTTGCAAGACATGGCCTCTATGAGAAGAAGGAGACCTCCAGGAAACAGAGGAAGGAATGCAAGAACAGAATGAAGAAAGTCAGAGGGACTGCAAAGGCCAATGTTGGTGCTGGCAAAAAGAAGGAGTAAAGCCCTGGCCGGTTTGGCTCAGCGGTTAGAGCGTCAGCCTGCGGTCCAGAGAGACCCGGGTTCGGTTTCCGCTAAGGGCATGTACCTCGGTTGCCGTTTGTCCCCGGCCCTGGTTGGTCGTGCGGGTGGCAGCCACTCGATGTGTCCCTTTCACGTCGATGTTTCTCTCTCTCTTCCTCTCTCTCCCTCCCACTCTGTCTGAACAAAAAATGGAAAAATGTCCTCGGGTGAGGAAAAAAAAAAAAGAAGGAGTAAAGATTCTTCAGTGACTTTATCTGTGGTGATTGTGCAGATTTTTCATGAGAGGATTAATAAACTAAACTTTTATGTGTAAAAAAAAATAAAATAAAAAAAAATAAAAATAAAAATAAAATTCAATGGAAAAATATCCTCAGGCCAATTTGGCTCAGTGGTTAGAGTGTTGGCCCACGGACCAATGAGTTGTGGGTTCGATTCTGGACAAGGGCATGTACCTCGGTTGCAGTTCGTCCTGGCCTTGGTCAGATCATGCGGGAGGCAACCAGTCGATGTGTCTCTCTCACGTCGATGTTTCTCTCTCTCCCTCCTTCCCACTCTATCTGGAGATAAATAGAAAAATGTCCTTGGGTGAGGATTAAAAAAAAAAAAGAAAAGAAAAATATCCTTAGGTGAGAATTAACAAACAAACAAAAAACCCTTTCATTTTGGAATAATTTAGCCCTCCATCACCACCAAAAGCTGGTTAGAGCATTGTCCCTGTATACCAAGATTGTGGGTTCCATCCCTGGTCAGGGCACATACAAGAATCAACCAATGAATGCACAAATAAATGGAAAAATAAATTTTTTTTTCATTTTTTTGTTCTGATAGAGTGAGAAGGAGAGAGAGGAAGAGAGAGAGAGAGAGAAACATCAACGTGAAAGGGCCAGTGAAAGGGCCACATCGAGTGGCTGCCACCCGCACGACCAACCAGGGCCGGGGACAAACTGCAACCAAAGTACATGCCCTTAGCGGGAACCGAACCCGGGTCTCTCTGGACCGCAGGCCGACGCTCTAACCGCTGAGCCAAACCGGCCAGGGCGATACTGACATTTTTAAGAGTACAGACCAGTTATGTTATAGAATGTTTCTCAATTTGGGTTTGTCTGATGTTTCTTTCAAATTAGATTCAGGGTATGCATCCTGGCCAGAATACTAGAAAAATGAAGGTGTGTCCTTAACAAAGTAGCCCACCTGGAGGAACAAGTTGTCTACCTGCTCATGATTGATGATAATTTTGAGCACCCAGTCAAAGTTTTGTTGAATTTTCCCACTGTATACAGCAGTTACTACTTTTCTCCTTATAACTAAAAAGTCATGTACAGGGAGAGGAGACACTTTTTTTTATTTTATTCTCACTCGAGGACATTTTCCATTTTTTGTTCAGATAGAGTGGGAGGGAGAGAGAGGAAGAGAGAGAGAGAGAAACATCAACTCAAAAGGGACACATCGAGTGGCTGCCTTCTGCACGACCAACCAGGGCCGGGGACAAATTGCAACCGAGATACATGCCCTTAGCAGGAACCAAACCTGGGACTTTGGTCCGTGGGCCAATGCTCTAACCACTGAGCCAGACTGGCCAGGGCGATGATGCTTTTTAAAAAAAATTTTTTTTCTTTACTGATTTTACAGAGAGAGGAAAGGAGAGGGAGAAAGAGATAGAAACATTGATGAGAGAGAACATTGATTGGCCGCCTCCTGCATGCCCCTCACTGAAGATTTGGCCCACAGCCTGGGCATGTGCCCTGACCAGGAATTGAACTGGCGACCTCTTGGTGCCCGGGTTGACGCTCAACCACTAAGCCACACCGGCCGGGCCATTGGTGATTCTTGCTTGAACCCATATTTACTATGATGATGAAAAATAGTCATTTTCCAGTTCACCACTCCCTGATTTTTTAAAAACAGCATTTTTGAGGTATAACTGACAATAAATGCATACATTTTATTTATTTGTTTGTTTGTTTATATATTTATTTACTAATTTTTGTTGTTAATCCTCACCCAAAGATATTTTTCCATTGTTTTTTTATTTTTTAGAGAGAGTGGAAGAGAGAGGGGGCAGAGAGAGAGAGAGAAACATCTGTGTGATAGAGACACATAGATTGGTTGCCTCCCGCAAGACCCCAATCGGTGCCAGGGCTCAAACCTGCAACCCAGGTACGTACCCTTGACTGGGAATCAAACCCTAACCCTTTGGTCTGCGGGCCGATGCTCTAAACGCTGAGCCAAACTGGCCAGGGCTAAGTGCATACGTTTAATTTAAAGTGCACAATTTGATGCTTTGACCTATGTTTTCTCTCATGAAACCATCACTACAATTAAGGTAGTGAACATATCTACCATCCTCAAAGGTTTTCTGAGCCCCATCTCCTACCGCTTACTCCCCTTCCAACCACTGATCTGTTTTCTCAACCACTGATGTATTTTCTGTCATTGTAGATTAGTCTGCATTTTCTAGAATTTTATATAAATGAGATCATACAGTATGTACTCTTTTTTTGGGGGGGAGGATCTGGCTTTTTTCATTTAGTATACTTATTTTGAGATCCAATTTTATTTGTGGCATGATCAACAGTCCATTCATTTTTTATTTTTTTTTAATCCTCACCCAAGGATATTTTTGCATTTATCTTTAGATAGAGCAGGAGGGAGAGAGGGAGGAAGAGAGAGAGAGAGAGAAACATCGACGTGAGAGAGACACATCAATTGGTTGCCATCTGCACAACACATCTTTGTATGGACATATGCTTTTCTTTTTCTTGGGTAAATACCTAAGATTGGAGTAGGTTTAACTTTTTAAGAAACTGCCAAACTGTTTTTGGAAGTGGTTGTAATATTTTACATTCCCATCAGCTATATGAAAGTCCCAGTTCCTCTACAGTCTGGCCAAAACTGGATATGGTCAGTCTTTTTCAATGTTAGCCATTCTAATAGGTATGCAGTGGTATCTCATTGTGATTTTAATTTGCATTTATCTGATGACTTATGATATCAAATATTGTTTCATGGGCTTATTTGCCATCTGTATATCCTCTTTGGAGAAATATCTGCTCAAATGTTTTGCCCTCTTTTGGGGTGTATTTGTTTTCTTATTTTTGAGTTTTGAGATTTTGAATACAAATACTTCATCAGATATTTAATACATGATTTACAAATATTTTCTCCCAGTCTGTGGCTTGTCTTTTCATGCTCTAACAGTATCTTTTGAGGAACAGAGTTTTTAAAATTTTGATAAAATTCAAATTATGAATTCAGCTGTTAAAATTTTTTCCTCACCCAGCCAGGTAGCTCGGTTAGTTAAAGCATGGTCCAGAAACCCTAAGGTTGTGGGTTTGACCCCCCCATCAGGGCACATAAAAGAATCAACCAATAAAGGCAAAAATAAGTGGAACAACAAATAAATGTTTCTGTCTCTCTCTCTCTTCCCCTCACTTTCTCTCAAGTCAATAACAAATATTTTTTCAATTACAATTTACATTAAATATTATGTTTTAGCCCTGGCCGGTTTTGCTCAGTGGTTAAAGTGTCAGCCTGCAGACCAACGAGTCACAGGTTCGATTCCAGTCAAGTGTACGTACCTCGGTTGCAGTTCGTCCCCAGCCCTGGTTGGGTTGTGCGAGAAGCAACCAGTCGATGTGGCTCCATCACGTCCATGTTTCTCTCTGTCTCTCTCTCTCTCTCCCTCCCTCCCACTCTGTCTGATGACAAACAGAAAAGCATCCTCGGGTGAGGAATAAAAAGATAAATAAATAAATAAATAAATAAATAGTATGTTTTATTAGTTTCAGGTGTACAGCATAGTGGTTAGACAATCATATACTTTACAAAGTCTTCACCCTGGTATTTCCAGTACCCAACTGGCACCACACATAGTTATTACAATATTAGTATTATTTATTTATGCATTCATTGGTTGATTCTTGTATGTGCCCTGACTAGAGATGGAACCTGCAACCTTGGCATATCCAGATAATGCTTTAACCAACTGAGCTACCCAGCCAGGGCACAATACTGTTGACTATATTTCCTGTGTTGTACTTTATATCCCCCAAACATGGAATGCTTCATGAATCAGCGTGTCATCCTTGCACAGCGGCCGTGCTAATCTTCTCTGTATCATTCCAATTTTAGTATATGTGCTGCCAAAATGAGCACTTGGGTAATGTTTTTCAAATCCTTAGAACTCCAGGGCTCTAAGAGGGAAGAAAAGAAAGTGTGATTGGTGCAATGGTACCCATGAGCTATTTTCAACCAGTTAGAACATCTAACACAAGTCAGACATTTGCTCCAGGCAAGGCTGCTTGGGCAAATTCTGACCCCAAGTCCCTTTGCTTTTGGTGGGAATAGTATCACCTCTTGCACTTGTGCAGAGCAGGAGCTCTGCTTAGCCACTCAACATGAGAACAATTTGTCATTATGTGATAATAGAATTTTCTGATAGACAACATTTTTCAAAACATTGGCCTTTGGAGAAATAATCAAGGAGATCTTAGGTGGTAAAAATAACAGAGACCACTCATAGGGTGGGATCCAGAAAGCAACATGGATCCTGCCCTGTGTTTTCCAATATGTTGAAAGACGTGATTCCATGGCCAGAGACTCCCAGACTGATGAAGAAGAAATGGGTTTCACCCTTAGAGGGTACCAGTGAATGTAAAAGAAAACGAAAATGACTCAAACGTAGGACTTCAAAGGAGGAATGTATCTTCAAGATTCAGGGCAAACTGGGAAGGGGTGAATCTAAGCACTTGCTTCCTGTTGTTTACCATGCTGGTCCTAAGTTTCAGCACATACCATCTCAGTTTATTGGGAATACATGTATAATTAACAAGTCCTTTAGCTAAAGTCAAGCCATATCTGTGACTGATCAGGGAGCGTTGCAGGTAACTCTCAACCCTGGTTGCTAATGGAAGGAGAATTTCTGACTGTATTAAATCTAGGAACAGCGGATGATCCAGAACTAGTCCCTATTTAGCTTGTGAAGGTATCCTGGGTTGATTCATTTGTTATAAAAATATAATAGACAATCTAGAAATTTTGAGAAATGTAGCAAAATTGAGAGAGAGAGAAATAGAGGGAAAGGGAGAGAGAGAAACAGAGAAATGTGCCTACATTCTCAAAACCAAAGAGTTACTGTTAATGTTTTCCCCAGACTTTTTGTTAATTCAATTGATTTTATTATGAACTATTTATACTTAACAAAGATATTTAAGTTGTAATGTAAATTTTCAAGAATAATACAACAAATACTTGTGTATTTACCACTCAGATTAAGTACTAGAATATCCATCCCCAATATCTTTTATTTTATTTTATTTAAATCCTCACCTGAGGATATTTTCTCATGTATTTTCAGACAGAGTGGGAAGGAGGGAGGGAGGGAGAGAGGGAGGGAGGGAGAGAGACACACATACACACACATTGATTGGTTGCCTCCTGCAGGACCTCGACCAGGGCCAGGGACCGAACCACAAGTTCTGTGCCCTTGACCGGAATCGAAACCGTGACTCTTTGGTCTGAGGGATGACGCTCTAACTGCTGAGGAGAACTGGCCAGGCCCATCCCCAATATCTTTGAAGTGCCCTCTGAACCCCTGTACAAGCATCCCTGTGCTACTTCCCAGAATTAACCACATTCTGAAATTTTATCCATCATTCTCTTTTTTTCTTTATTTTTTAATTAAAAAAATTTTTTTCTTTATTGATTTCAGAGAGAGAGGAAGAAAGAGATAGAAACATCGATGAGAGAACATTGATTGACTGCCTCCTGCATGCCCCCCCACTGAGGATTGGGCCCACAACCTGGGCATGTGCCCTGACCTGGAATTGAACTGGTACATGGGTCGATGCTCAACCACTGAGCCACACTGGCCAGGTGATTCCCTGTTTTTACACATTTGTATGGTGTTTTTTTTCTTGACAATGATAATTAACATGAGTTTGTTTACTGCTTTTTTTTTTTTTTGACATTTTGAAAGATTTCTTTTTTTTACCTTTTTAAACCGTGGTAAAATATATGTAACATAAAATTTACAATTTTAACAATTTTTAAGTGTAAAATTCAGTGACAGTAAGTACATTTACACTATTGTGAAACCATCACACCATCCATGTCAAGAACTTTGTCATCCTGCCAAGTTGAAACTCTGTACCCATTACTACACACTAACTCCCCACCCCATCTCCTCCTGCCCGCTCCTGGTAACCTCTATTCTACTCTCGGTCCTTATGAGTTTGACTATTCTAGGTATCTCACATAAGTGGAGTCGTATATTTGTCCTTTTGTATCTGGCTTATTTTACTTAGCATAATGTTTTCAAGATTCATCTATGCTGTAGCAGGTATCAGAATTTCATTCCTTTTTAAGGCTGAATAAAATGTCTTATAGCCCTACCCAGGTAGCTCAGTTGGTTGGAGCGTCATCCCATTATGCCAAAGTTTCAGGTTGGATCCCTGATCAGAGCGCATATAGGAAGCAATCAATGAATGCGTGTTTCTCTCTCTCTCTCCCTTCTTGTTTAAAATTAATACATTAAAAAAATTGTAAATGTCTTATATATTGGGTTTTTGGTAGAAAAGTTACTTACTCAAAAGTGCAATTTCTTTCTTTCTTTTAAATCCTCACCCTAGGATATTTTTCCATTTATCTTTAGATAGAGTAAGAGGGGGAGAGAGACAAACATCGATGTGAGAGAGACACATGGATTGGTTGCCTCCCACACGACCAGGGCCAGGGACTGAACCACAACCGAGGTACATGCCCTTGACTAGAATCGAACCCGTGACTCTTTCGTCCATGGGCCAACACTCTAACGGCTGAGCCAAACCAGCCAGGGCCAAAAGTGCAATTTCTAAGTGATATAGTAAGAATTTAAAACGATTTTTGTTGCTTGAAAATTATTCTCCCACACATTCATATGGAATATTTTGTTTCAGTATATTCTTGCTAGTAAGGGAGTATTATAAATTAAACAATTTTAAAACCCATTTTTTGCCCTGGCGTGGTGGCTCAGTTGGTTGGGGCATCGTCCCAGACACCAAAAGGTTTTGGGTTCGATCCCTGGTTGGGGCACATTCGATAGGCAACCGATGTTTCTCTCTCTCTCTCCCCCTCTCCCTTTCTTTCCAAAATCAATGAAAACATATACTCCTGTGAGGATTAAAAATAACCCACTTTGCTATTTTTTATGAACTGCTTGATTTTTGTTTTAAATTAGCCTGTTATAAAAATTGTTTTGCGCGCGGCCGGTGTGGCTCAGTGGACTGAGCATCGTCCTATGGACTCAGAGGTCCTGGTTCGATTCCCGGTCAGGACACATGCACGGGTCTCGGGCTCGATCCCCAGTGAGGGGTGTGCAGGAGGCAGCCAATCAATGTATCTCTCACATTGATGTTTCTATTTCTCTCTCCCTTCCTCTCTCTCTAAAATCAATTAAAAATATTTTTTAAAATTGTTTTGCCTTTTTCTTGAGTGTTCGTAGCTGTATTGAAACCTAGAATAGTCAATAAACATCTGCTATGAGTGGGTGGCTTTACCAGACATCTTGGGAATTACCAAGATGGAAGGCTGTCTTGGGGTGACATTTTTGCTTTGGATGACATACAAAAGAATCAATTTTTACATGGTTAATGGGGTGTTAGCTACAATCCCAGGAAAAAAAAGACCTTAACAGAGCTCTTGGCAGGAGGTGCATGTGGGCTGTTCCTTTAGCTTGTCACCCTGGCTGGGTGGTATCAAGGGAGAGTAGGATGGCAAAGGGCTGTGGTTGCCACTGACTGCCTGAGACCCTAAGTTGAGAAGAATTCCAAGGCTATATGACCAGACAGTGGGGAAAGAGAATGCTCATCAGTGGACATTGGACACAGCATTGTTGTAGGTACAAGACTAGGAAACAAGAAGCCCAGAGATAACCCTTGGTTGCTATTCACTTTTTAAAAAATTAAAATATAGTAAACATACAATATTAGTTTTGAGTGTACAACATAGTTATTCAACATTAATATACTTAATGAAGTGATCATGATAAGTCTAGTAACCATTTGTCACCATACAAATCTATTGCCATGTTATTGACTATATTCCCTATGCTGTACATTACATCCTTGTGACTTTTTTTACAACTGGAAATTTGTACCTCTTATTGCCCTTCATCTTTTTTTGCCCTTCCCCCCACCTCCTTCTCCCTGGCAACTGTCAGTTTGTTCTCTGTATCTATGAGTTTTTTTGTTGTTGTTGTTCGCTTTGTTCTTTAGATTCTACAAGTAAATGCAATCATACAGTATTTGTTCTTCCCTGTCTGGCTCATTTCACTTACCATAATACCCTCTAGGTCCATCCATGTTGTTGTAAATAGCAAGATTTCATTCTTTTTTATTGCTAGTAATATTCCATTGTGTATATGTACCACATCTTCTTTATGCATTCATCTATCGATGGGCACTTAGGTTACTTTAATGTCTTAGCTTTTGTAAATAATGCTGCAATGAACATAGGGCTGCATATATCTTTTCAAATCAGTGTTTTTGTTTTCTTCATATAGATACCCACAAGTGGAATTGCTGGATCATATGGTAGTTATATTTTTAACTTTTTGAGGAAGCTCCATACTGTTTTCCATAGTTGCTGCACCAATTTGCAATCCTGAAATCAGTGCACAAGGGTCCCCTTTTCTCCACACCCTCGTCAGCACTTGTTTGTTGGTTGCTATTCTTGATGTAGACTAATCAACCTTTTGAATGACTGAATTTACCTATATTTCATCTGATGAATGTGGAGTACTATATTTAAAAAAAGAAAGAAACAAGGTAGAAAGGAAGGAAAGAAAGAAAAAGAAAGAGCACTTAATAGGCTAAACACAACATTTTATCTGATCACAATGACCATGTCTGTACCAAAAGATACTTATTTAATATATATTTGGACACCTGTCAGCATTGTGTTGGACTCTGAGTGATTTATAGTTTTTGCCCTCAAGGATTTGATACATAAAATGCTAATAATAAAATTCTTTGTAAGCAACATATGATACAGAAAAATAATACAAAGAAGTAAAAGTGTTCAGACACAAACACTAAAAGTACAGGGTGGAGGAGCTCTGGGGTCTGAATCACCCTGGGGTTCTAAAAAAATGCAACAAGTTTCTCATTTTGGTGTATAAAATAATTCAAGCATCTTTGAATCCTTCCACTTCACTAGAAATAAGTTTGAATAAAAGCAAGTAGTGATAGTGGGAGAGGTAGAAGGAAAAGAAAAGGAGTGAAGAAAAATATAGAAAATTTGGATAGCTATATTGATTAAAAAGAGGGAAGAAATGGGTTGAGGGGCAGAGGAGCCCAAGAATAATAAAAGGGGAAAGAGAACTGACAAAGAAAAAAGAAAAATTGAAAAGAGGGTAAAGGTAAAGGGGGGGAGGAAAGGAATTGACACTGTCGGGAGTAGGAAGAAAAATGGAGGAACAAAAGGAGAGGGGAGGGAGAAAGGGGAGGGGAAGGGGGAGGGGCAGGGAGGAAGAGGAAGATAGGGAGATCATGAACCTCATTTCAATGTAATTTAGAAATAACTCTAATATTTCTTCCTACAGTTCATCAACATTTCAAAAATGAAAACTATAAAAACTTATTCACTAATTTATCATATGACTGCTGACCAAATACTTTCATGTTTAAGCATGAAAGTTGTGCTAATAATTCTTAAAAATTTAAGGGTGTTTATGGGAGAGGTGGGTGGACCAAAACTCTTTCTCAATCATTAACCCATGAAAATCAGAAATCACTTTTAGAATTGTATCTCAGTTTAGTCAAACAGCTAGTTTAAAAAAAAATAACATACTATAAGTCTGGGTCCTTTTTCTTTATAAAACTGGTTTGTTTTACAAAGACAGATTAAACTGTTTCTAATGAATATTTTGGTGATGAAATATTAGTAAAATATTATATGTATTAATTTTTTAACTTAAAAAAAAAAAACATAGCAGTATCCTCTCTTAAGCATTTTGAAATATTTGAGACAGCTCCAGAAAAAAAAAAAAAAATCCTAACTAGAAACAGGAGTAAAACCAATTAATCTTATAGTCAGGAGTAAAACTTTAAATATGCAAACAAAAATAATTTACCTTCCAGCTAGAAAAATTCTTTTAGTCTTAAAAAGCATAGATATTATGTAGCAAAAATCAAATTACCTCCACACAGTTTGTAATTACCTCTATGTAGTAATTGATTCATTCTGAATTCATTTAAATGCTTTGAAGATATGTAGATTTCAAGAACAAAACTGTGTTGTTTTCACTTAAATACTATTTAGGTATGATTCTCTTTTGTGGTTTTTTGCAATTTGTTTTATTTTGAAAAACAACATTTATTTCCTTCTCTTTTCTTGAACTAGTGATCGATTTTGCATTTTGTGCAAAATTGGGATTTAGCAAAGTTATCTTTTTACTTTATTTTTATGAATTTATCTGAGCCAATCTGAGGACATATGCTGGGGAGCAAGATCTCAAATGTTCCCTGTTGTTCATTATCTTTTAACCAAATAATCCTGGAGTGAAAAAACTGCAAAAAGAATGTTATTGACCATTTATTTTACATGTGTCAATAGAGGCTAGTGTGGTGCAGTTTAATTTACTAACAAATTGAATTTGGAAATAACCATTTTTTTCAAAGTTAATAAAATAAACTATTCCTTATCTAAAAGTTTCTAAATTGCAAACCTAGCCAAAACAAAAAAATTGAGCAGTTTTTTCACACACACACTGTGTGACCCATAGAAAAACAAATGATTGTTCTTAAAAATTATTTTTTCTCCTTGAGCCTTTTCTATTTCTGGAATAAACACATTTCTTTTTAAGATTTTAAACACTGAACACTTGAATGATACTTTGAAGGAGGAAATTTTCCTTTTCTGCTTACAATTTTCTTACATTTTATGAGTTATCTTAAGCACATAATTATCCTTATTTATTTGACAGGAGAAAATGCTGCATGTGCTTTTAACTGGGACTATTTTACAGTTTTTCAAAGTTTATAGTCATTTAAAAGAACCACACTAAAACTTCAAGTGGCAGGAAGAAACAAAATATCCCAAGGCAGTAATGATGGAAAAAAAAAACAAGCAAACAACAAAATAAATAAAAGCCAAGCAAACAAAAACCAAATTCCTCCAAAAACTTTGAAATCAAAGCAGCTGTGTCAGGAAATGTAAATTTTTCTTTTTCTATATTTTATAGAAACCATAATTTCATTTCAAAATCGATTATGTTTCATTACAAAATTTAAAAAAAAGAAAAAAATTCTACTTTAATGTATTTCCCTTCTAACTGCTTTCCAATTTTTTGTAAAAACAGGTTAAACTTTAAAAATAGAAAGTCATTGATAAATGTTAGATTTGAAATGCAATATATATTCTTTGGGATTTATTCAAAGGAGCTAACATAAAAGAGGTCAAAGTTATTTGCTCCTCAAAATTTATTCAGGACTAGTTACAAAAGTTAAAAAAATTTGATGTAACTTTATATATCTAAAAATAACAATTAATACATCTACTGTGCTAAATGCTACATGTTCACTAAAAATGATAGTTATAAAAATTTTGAGGCAGCATTAAAAAATGCTTATGGTACAATAGCAAGTGAAAAATTAAAATATAAATAAGATGACAAAATACAAAACTATTACAAATGAACAAATGCTGAAAAGAAACATTTTAGAAACAAAATTAATTTTGTATGACAATGGTGTAATTGGTGATTTTCTACACATTATATTTCCAATTTTTAAAAAGTTATTTTATTCTTAATTTTTTTCTCTCTCTGCATGGATATCTATGTTTTTATTGAAGGAAAATGGATCAGAATCCCATCTTTAAAATGGAGTCAAGTTTCAGTGTTTCTGAATTCAGAGGAAAATTGAATTCTGTAACTAGACCAAACACTTCTCCAGGAAAAATGAAAGAGAACAAGAAGTATAATAGTAATAATTTAAATAATAATAATAATAATGTTAATTGTATAAATTATCATTATTAAAGAAAGAAAATAATTTATCCTGAAGCTGTATTTTTAACTCTCAAAACTAAATTGAACTCTGCACTGAATATTAATCTTTCCCAAAGAAGCTGTGCAGAAAAAAATATTGAAAACAAACACAATGTTTATTAGTTGTCTTTAATATTAAAAACAAACCAAGGAAAATGAGGATGATCAATTATGGAGTCCTAAGTCTGTCCATCTTTATCCCTAACCTAGGAATGTGAGTTTGACAAGAAATAACCCTTCTCTTAGGTTAATTTTAGTGCTGGGCTCACTCAGAGGGGAGAGATGAAGCACCAATCAACATCACTCAATCCCCCCTACCCCAGCCTAAAATAGCCAGGTCACTGAGGCAAAACTGATTTGGGGGCTAAAAAGGTCTGCATCTAACCCCAGCTGTCTCCTCTCTCTTGTGTTCTTGCAGCCTCTGACTATACACAGATCTTGGTGAAGGGGGTGGGGTGGGAGGATTAGAATTCAGTGAAACAGCTGATTTTAAAAATGAATGAGTTTCAATTTAGCAATGGTTGGTAAATTTTTAATTTAAAATATTTAAATTTATATTTTCTCCTTTACTGTCATTTTGAAAACTAATTTCAGCTAACACTTAGACTTCTAATATATTTTTAAATGAAAAAGAAAAAAAGTCTGAAAGTGAACTGAATTCAATTATTACTTTTAAAAAATTTGTTTCTCTTTTAATCTAGGATGTGAAAAGGTGGGCTGCATTTATAGGCGTTTTGCGGTCCGGAGGGAGATTTTTGTGGGGTGTAACTTACTTTGGTTTTAGGAGTAAAGAAGTAGAGCAGTGGCTGTGTCCCCCAGGGAGAAAACCTGAGAGGTGCGTCTATTAATTCCTTAAGATTTAAATTAAATAGCACTTTCTGGGAAGTGGAATGCCCTGCCTAGTACCCTCTTTCTTGTTCCCCGATATAAGAGAATTGAAGGAGAGTGAGGCTCCCATGTAGAAAAAGGCCAAGGAACACAACAGCCTTTCTGAGACTATCTTTTAGCCCGTTCAAAAGTACACACACAACACCAAGGAAAGTCCCCAGGCAACAGATCCACACATTCTGGCCAAGATAACTTTCTTCTCCTGGACTCTTTATCCTTTGAATTCTTTGCTCTGCAGTTTGTATTAGCTCGTTTTTCATTAAAAATGTTTATTGAATGCCTACTATGTGCCAGGCACCGATTCCAGCTCGTTGGTTTTAAAATTATGTTTATGGTCAAGAGTTGATAGAAACAGGGGGGAGGGTCGGAGGAGGGGTGGGATACACATATCGCCCACCTTCTTGGATGGAAGTCTTTTTCCACTTAGCAACTAATAGCTTATAGTGTTTTAATTTCTATTGCCCCATGGAAAGAAAAAAATCGCAAAAACAAGAACGCGACAAACACGTGGCTAGCTAGAACAAAACGCGAATTTGGAGGGTAGGGTTTGAAGGTGGTGGAGACAGAGAAACCGAGTTGGAAACCCTCCCCCGCCCCCACGCCAAGCCCATTTCTTTCCAGCGCGCGAGGAAAACCCGGAGGGGGACAAAGGTGCGGCGTGTCGTCTTTAACTCCCGACTTTTGAACGGTATAAAATCGTCTGGCAGAAGAGCGGTGCGCAGAAGTCGGAGTCAGTGAGCTGACTCTGCAAACAAAAAATAATAAGAAAAAAACCCCAAGGCATTCATATCGGTGCAGCCAACACGTGTTGCGGAGTCGGCCTGGGCCGCAGGCGACTGAGACAATGGGGTCGGGGACCGGGAAAGGGAGAGTGACCCCCTTCCTCACCTGCCCTTGCGGCACGCGTGCCCCCGACAGAATGATTTGTCCCTCCCGCAAAACCCGAGTTTCCGCTCAGTTCAAGGAGCTTCTGGCATTAATGGGGGTCCACTTCCCGCTTTGCTGGTCAAGGGGGCTCCAGGGTCCCCGGGCCGCGCTCTCCGCCACCCCCTGGCGCCGTCCTAGCCCCCGCCGCTGGAAACTCGTCGGCCTGGCTGGCCCCTAGCCCGGGATCCCGGTGGCGCGTGGACCGCACGTCCCGTTCTCCTCTGCGTATCAACCGAGACTCCGAAACGCGCGGCGAATTGCCCCCTCCCCCAACGCCGAGACCGGGGTGCGACCGCCCACGTGTCGCCCCTTGCCCAGTCGGGTCCATCTCTTGGGTTCTCGGGGCCGGAGGATCCGGAACGAGTTGGTCAAAGGCGAGGAAAGGGACCAGGGCGGATCCGCTTCCCCTCCCCAGAAACGGGCGGGGGACGGGCCGCCGCCCCCTCCTCTAAGCTCCCGCCCCTTGCTTCCCCAGCGCCGAGCGGAAATTACCCCCTCCCCCGCGGGTCTGACCTGGGGACGGGGCGGGGCTTCGCGCTCGGCCCCTCTCCCGCCTTCCCGCCCGGATCCCAATCCTGCACCCCAAACAAAGTTCCTAGACCCCAACCCAGCGCGGGGAAAGCAGCTGTGGCTGTCCTGGGTGGAGCGGGCGGAGGAGACTCCACCTGTCTGTCCCCGCGTCAGGGCGGGTGAAGGGGGACGATTCGGATCTGCACCCGGTCACTCCCTCCCTGAGACCTCCCCCTTCGGTTCGCCTGGGTCTGCTCACGCTACCACTCTTCGTCCTTCTCTTCATTCCTCTCTCTTTCGTGGGGTCGTCTTGGGTCGGATCCGCGCGTTTTCCCAGGACCACCCCAAGACCTTGTTCAACAGCCGAACCCCGGGAGTGAGCCCCCCTTTCTCTCGTGGGAATTCTGAAACCTGATTTCCTAAGGATCCCTCGTTCCCAACCGTGATCCCCCGTTCCCAGCCTCCTGGTCCCGCGCTCTCAGGGCCCCTCAGTCCTGGATTCCTGGAGGCGAGGGTGTCTCCTAGGGCTGGGGCAGGGAAGGCCGAGACCCCCCACTTAAAAGTCCAGGAAAAAAGCGCCTCTTTTTCTAAATCACCGACTCGCGCGACCCCCTCCTGAAGACCCCAGAGTCCTCGGCTTCTCTTTGTCTCCGCCGTCCCCCGCCTGTCAGTCGGTAGCAGTTAACCGGGGTAGGGTGGGCAAACTTCCTCCCCCCACAACACGAATAAAAAATAAACGTGTATTTTACATATAAAGAGGTGGGAGATTCTGGGCCGACTGCCCTCCCCCAGCTAGGGCCGGGGTAGGGGGATGGGTGGGGGCGGGGCGCCTCCCTAGGGGCCAGATTCTTGCAAAGGAGGAGGGGGGGCAAGTGAGCTTCGGGAAAGCAACCCCACCCGCCCTGTTGACTCGGGGGTTAGTTGAGTGCCCCCCCCCCCACTCATCCACCCGGGCCGGAGATTGGTGGGCTGGGCCGGGCTGGAGGGTCGAAGGGCCCGGAGGCGTCGGGGGTCTTCCCCTCCAGGGTGGGTGGGGGCTTTCACCACGTGGCTTCGCCTCTTTTTTTTTTTTTTTTTTTCTCCCCGCTCCATTTTTTTTTTTTTTTTTTTCCAAGTCGATTTTATTTAGAGGCGGCGCCAGGGCGGCCGCGGAGAAACGTGACACACCAGCCCGCTCGGAGGGGTTTCGGACAGAAGGGAAGGAGCAGCATCGCGTCGTCCGCCTCCCAGTGCGCCGCGGGCACTTCTCCCCGGCCTCCTCGAACTCCCCCGCGACCTCTGCGCGTCCTCTGGCCGCCCTCTGCGCCCCGGGCTCTGGACAACTTCAGGGGTGGGGTGCAAAGAAAGTTTGCGGCTGCCGCCGCCGGCCGCCCGCTTGCCCGCCCGCCTCTCGGCCTAGGAGGCTCGCCGCCCGCGCCCGCCCGCTCGCTCGGCCTTGCTAGGGATCGCATCCCGCCCGGAGCCTGCCACCATGAACAAGCTTTACATCGGCAACCTCAACGAAAGCGTGACCCCCGCCGACTTGGAGAAAGTGTTTGCGGAGCACAAGATCTCCTACAGCGGCCAGTTCTTGGTCAAGTCCGGCTATGCCTTCGTGGACTGCCCCGACGAGCACTGGGCGATGAAGGCCATCGAAACTTTCTCCGGTAAGAGTGCGCCCATCTCCCCGAGAAACCACGACAAGATCCCCGAACAACGGAGACCTGCGCCTCTTTTTCCTTGCCCGCCAACTCCGCTGTCCCCCCGGCCTGCGCTCTTGGCCTCAGGACCCATACTCCACCCACCTCCTTCGACGCCCCTCCATCTCAACTCCCCCATCCCCATTTCCGCGCGGAAATATTCGGGGTTTCCACCCTCCTTTCAGCCCCTGTAGGCTTTGGTAAGGTGGTCCCCTTGCCCCCGCCGACGGGGCGGGAGTCTCCAGTCGCAGTAGTGGGGGGGCGCCACTGAGGCCACTCTGTCTGGGCGTTATTTCTACGTCGGCCCCTCCCTATCCGCGCCTGGCGCGCTCCCCCCCCCAGCACCCGGGCTCCCCTTCCTCCGCCCTAGGCCTTTCCTAGCGGGCAAAGGGGCCCCGCTCGGTTTTCGATCTCCCGGGTTTCCTTGGGGACTGTAGCCTTCGGGCAGGACCTGAGAACCGGGATCCTGCCTGCCGATCAGGGCCTGGGGCTTGAGCCATTTTGATTTGAAAGTGGGGCGTGAGCGGTGGCGCGGCGGCGGCGGGTCGCCATGCTGCTTCCCGAGACGTGAGGCTGGGCCGGGAGACGCGCGCCCCGGCCGCCAGGGACCCTCCCTGCGGGCCCCGCTCCTCTCCCCTAGGGCCTCTCCTTCCCACCGGCTCGACAGGTGACCGTTCCGGCCCCAGAAGCCCTCCTTCTTGACTCGACCGAAAAATAAAGTTTTGTTCTGCACCCCACTCCCTAAAACACACTTTGGGAGAAACGGGCGTCCTTTCTCGGCCCCTTCTCCCCACGTCTGGAAGCCGTGTAGGCAGCCCGCCCACACAGACGCCCTCGCACTCCCAAAACGTGCTCCCGGAGCGCTCCACGATTCAACTAGCCTCGATGAGATAACAGAACAAAACAAAAACTAAGAAAGCAATAATGAAATTTACAGACGCCACCATTCTCAGAGCGACCTTTCTCATCCGGCTGCGGAACCCACTGCCTGGATTCCTAGGAAGGTCTCAAATCCCAATAACTCTTGAATTACCCTAATGTCTTTCTCTTTCTTTTCCCGCCCCCACCCCTATCCAACCTCTCATATATATTATTTTTTTTAATCTTTAGGGAAAGTAGAACTGCAAGGAAAACGCCTAGAGATTGAACACTCGGTCCCCAAAAAACAAAGGTAGGAAAGAGCTCTTCTCTGGGGAGGGGGCAGCCTAGGGGCGCTGAAAGGCTGTGTTCAGGGGTCCATGGTGTGTCCAGTGGAAGAAACCCATTACTGGCCTTTCCACCCCCAACCCCGGATGTTGGGGGCAGGGAGGGAAGATTGGCTAAGATCATGTAATGGGTGGTTTACAGCTTGTAAAAAAAAAAATAAACTGGGTCTAGGGTGGGCTGAGAGATGTTTCTTGGAGAAGTAAAAGGGGGGAAAAAATCAATAAAAGAGAAACCTTGTGGAGTTTGTTCAAGGTATGTGAGGCCATTTTTGTGGGAAAGCTAAAAACCTTGAAGAGTTGACTCATGGACATTTCTGCAGCTTCCTAGCAGGCCTCATTTTCTCTCCCCCCTCCCTTCCCTCACCATAATTCGTAAGTGGCTTGTTGAGGGGGGGGTCCTCTTCCATTCCCTAGGGGAAGAGGAAGGAGTTCCTGCCCCCAAAATAATTCTCTTTAGGCTTGTGCTATATTTATATTTCTGCAATAGGCAAGGACATGAGATTTTTTCACAGACCCCCTATCCCTAGTCCCTCACATCACATGCCCTCCCCTCCCAACTGGGTTTTGCAAAGAATATGCTTTTGGTTGTACAGTCCTTTCCGAGCCCCCACCCCACCCCCTTCAGCCCATTGTTACAAGGGGACCATCTGGGGTGAGAGCTTTGTGTTCAGGCTGTGAGCTGTGGGGCTCTTTGGAGGGTCTAGAACTCCCTGGATGAATGTGTGTGTGTGTGTGTGTGTGTCCATATCATTCTATCCTCACTTCAGCAAAATGGGTTACCTCTGTGTGTTATCCCCAAATCTAATTCATGGTGAATTCCAAATCTTTCATTGAACTCTGGCTGAGAAGTATAAGGGCAGAGTCTTTCTGCTTTCTGAGATCTGACTTTAAACATGTTGACAGTGTACTTTTGTCATGTTGTAGTCCCAGTAAATCTTGATTCTTTCACTTACCCCTCTCCCCTCATTTCCACTGGAAACTTGCTGCATTTCAGAATAGTCCTTGGCCTTTTCTGAATGGAAGACAGAGGTGGGTGGCTGTACTTTTTTGGAGGCCGTTGAGAGGTTTTAGAAAGTTTAACACCAGGAACAATCTGTTCAGTGATTTAGCTTGAGATATTTAAATAATTTGGAACCATTGTATCTATAGAGGATCAATATGGCTTGTAACTATGTTTACAGATTTTACAGTTTGTGATTTAACCTCCAGTACTTGAAATACTCTGTTATTGGAAAGGCAATTAGAGTTAGGATAAAGAGGTAATCAAATGGGAAGGAAGAAAAAAAAGTCCCATATTATTTTGAAACATTTTTTGGAGATGGGAATAAGAGAAAAACCATACACTGACGCCAGTAGATTTATTGAGAAGATTCTAGACATTTGAACTGAAAGCTAAATGTTTGAAACACTGATGAAAAATATCCAGAATAACTGGAATTCCAAAATATGTGGGAATTTTTTTCTTTTGCTCTTCAGCATGGCTCAGATTTTAAAGAGAATGAATTGAAAAACAAGAGAAATAGCAAAATGTGATGAAATGGAACCCAAAACATTTATATTTTAATTTTCATGGTGCTCTGTATTTATGGATCTTTTTTCCTAAGCCATCTGCTTGCTTTCAAGCCATTTTTAGGCTGCTTGTTCCCTCCAAAATGCATTACTAAGGGCTCTTTTGAGTTGGGAAGGGGTGGGGTTTGTGAGAAGAGTGGGTACAAAATCTGCCTTTCCACACCCATATTAAATTTGATCTTTTGTGTGTTCTCCCCTTCCTGAAATAATTTGTGAGCACAAACATTGAGTCAGTTGTGTTTTATTTTATTTTTTGGGTGGTGGGTGAAAAGGCACTTCATTTTTCTAGACTGAATCAAGTTTTAGGATTTAAAAAAGGAAAGTTGTTTTCATGAAGTCAGTATGCTCTATCATTTTGTGTTCTTTGGGGAAGCATGTTGTGGTATGTGTTTTTACTCTGAAAAGTATTTTTTTCAGTTGGTTTGTTACTGGTTTTTTCAATCTCATGGATGTATAGAGCAGGAACTACTTAATTAACTATGACTAATATTTTAAGCAAAATGAACAACTGTGCATATATACTCTAGTGTTTTCAGTTTAAAATAGAAGAGAATTCTTGATGCACTCAGTTCCAAATGAATTATGACTTTAAATGTTTCTAAGATACTCATAAAAACCTAACAGGCTAAATGATCCTGTTTTTTTCTTTAGAGGGAGTCAAACAAAAGGTGATATTAACAGTAGTTACCTCTGAACAACCCTGATTTTGAAGTATTATATTTTATTCTAATTTTATCTATTTGATAAATATAATTTGTATCTTTAGAAGAACCCTGGAGACTGAACACTATACATTAAAACTGAAAACATTAATTTGAATTTTTTAAATGGGTGATATTAAATTTCTCTGAGATCACCTTCTCAAACTCCTTAGTCAGTGTTGGAATTTTGGTCAACAGTTTCTGCTTTTTTGTGAGAATTTGTATATATTCACTCTCAAATATTAGGACAGAGGAGTAAAACCAAAAGTATTTTAAAAATAGCTGTGGGAGAGGGTTTGGATATGTGTTTTATTTTGAGGCATAAGACTAGTTATGGTAAAGGGGTACAGATTTTGATGAGTCTTGTTTATTTTGGGAAATGGATTGCTTTTTAAGGGAATTAAACTTTGTTTCATTTGCTACTGTGTGTGCCTTTTTCTAGAGGAATGTGACCTAAAGATAGGGTACTTACTGTCAACTGGTGTCATCAAAATTAAAAGTGTTGCTGTTTGAAAAATGAGAGATGTGCTGCATTTTTCTCAGTGAAATGTGTTCACGTTTGAGGACTTGATTTCCTTAAGCAGGTTAAAGGTGGTTCTTTAAGTTGTCTTAAAATGAGGTGAGCTAACACTTTCCCTAAATTTCCAAGTATTTAAAAAATAACAATAGTGATTGGTCTCAGCCTTGTAAGTGTGAGAACTCTCAGAAGAGAAAGTATTCTAACTTATTTTGATTTTACAGTTTAATTTTATCAGGTTAGCAGCTTTAAAAATCCCTGAAGGGATGTCTTATAAATGGCAAAAATATTTTTAATTTTAAATGATTTATGGAGGCTCTGAAGAAATAATTGGGTCACTAGATGTTTTCAAAACAAAAAATTTTGCCTTCAGAAATTGGTATGCCTTTAGAGAAAATTGTTCTTAGGAGCTGAAAATGAATTATAAAGATAAAGGAGTTTTAAAAACAAGGGGGAATGTCTTTTTAAAAAACAACAAAGGGGTAAAAAGGACTAGAGTGAGAGGATTTTCAGGCACTTCAGCTTTAGGTTGTAGTTGTCATATGTATCTTTCAACAAGTATGTATTCAACAAGTATGTTTAAAGTAGAAACAGTTTGTGACATTTTCAGTAAAGAGGTTTTCTTATGAGTATTAGGTTAGTTTTTTGGGGGCTTTAAATAAGTTTAAAAATGGTTGATTCTTAAAATTTTCTGCATTATTTGGAGGAAAGGTGGAAATAACTCATTTTAATTTCAACCTAGAAAGTAAACTTAAATTCATAAATAAAATTTTCTTCACTGCTAGAGAAATCCTTAACTTGTTATTTAGTGCTCAATATTTCAAGATGACTTTCCTAAGGAGGGTGGTATTTGACTATCCTTTGAAAGAGTTGTACATTTCCAGAACCCTTTATTTTCTGACTCAAAGGAGAAAGATGAAATTTTACTCCAGTGGTTTCCCAGATGGAGAACTTTTGAGTAAAGAAGGGGGAGAATTGTAATTCCCATCACTAATTTATTCAAAGTATAGTTAACTCTTCCAAATGTAAAGTTTTAATGGCATAGCTTTTGGTGGAAAAAGAGCAAAACATTCTCATAATTATGTTTTAGAGATGAAATACAAGACATTAGCCATTGGAGGAATTTTCATTCAAAGGTTCTGAGCCTCTAATCTTTTAAAATTACCTTAATGTATGCCATTTGAATCTATTTTATGTGTTTGGGTACTTTTAAGGCTTATTTTTGAATTTATTTATTCTAGACTTGAATGTGTAACAACATCCAGTTGACAAAGATAGGCTAGAGAGTATACAATTTTCAAACGTTGAAAAAAAAAATTCAGATCTATTCAGTTGAGTGAAAAGGGGGGCCAGCAAGTGTTACTTGTTGAAGTGCAGGGATCTGTGTTGAAGAGACATGTATTGGTTATACCTCTGTTAATTTTTGTGTGGGGGGTAGTAGTGGTGGTGATGTTGTCATTAGAATAAGTGTATGAACCAAAGGCTTTTGAAAAACAGAAATTTTGGCAGCTTTTAGAATTTAAATTCAGTCTTGTTCTCTCCCCATCCTCTTAAAAGATTCTTAAAATGTGGCTAATATCTTCCAGAAAGTGCAGCTTAGATTTGGGGATGGGCATGTTAAGGAGAGAAAAGGAGAAGGGGGAAAAAAAAAGCAGCAGGGGAGACTGGAGAAATCAGACTGGAGTTAGTCCTGGGTTGGAAATTCCAGACGGGGAAGAGAGAGAGAGAGTGAGAGATGGGGGTTGGGGTGGATTTCCCGCCTCCCTTTTAAAGAGAAGCGGCTGGAGGCGCCCAGCGACCCACGGGAGAGGGGGTCGCAGACACCAGGTTTTGAAGACCTGCGGTAGATTCAGCCTAGGGCAAGGCTATTTTTGCTTTCGGACTTGCCTGCCTTCCCTTCCCCTTTTCAAAAAGCACAGAAAGTCGCGGCGGCTGTGGCGGCTCTTCCTGGAGAGCCCGCGCCCTAACCCTTCTCCGCCCGCCCCAGCCCCACGCCTGCCCCAGCGCCTGCCCCGCAATCTCTGCCTGTTCTGGCCCGGACCGCGGCTCTCCTCCTTTGAACAAGCCCCTGCCCGGGAACATCCTGGGGCTCTGAGGAGGGCTTCCTTTCCAGGGTCGCCGAGACCCCCAGCTTGTGGCCTGCCGGCAAGCAGCCTCCGCCTTAGTCCTTGGAGCCCCCACATCCCCTCCTCTCCCACGTAGAGTGTTCCCTGTCCCTGTACACAGGGCGCAGACCTTTCCAGTCTAAGGCAGAAAAAGTAAGAGGCCAGTGGGTGAATATGAAATTAAGAGGCAGAGGAGAGGAAGGAAGAGTGGGTTAGGGAAAATTCAGAGGATGAGAGAGGTGGAGAGAAAATGGAGGTACATTGGCCATGGGGCATAGAACCTTGAAGAGTTAACAGTGTCAAATAATCTGTAATCTTTTAGTAAATGGACTGTCTCCATGTACCAGAGGGTGACTGAAACAATAACAAAGGGAGTAAGAGTAACCTGAGGCTCTATGGGCGATTTTGTTCACGTTGTAAAAGATAGACAACAGGGTCTCCGCCAGTGATTGGCTCCATGTTAATATAAAATTTGCACACCATTTCCACCTGTGTTGAGCACATTTCCTCTCCCTGCTCACACCTTTTAAAATGCTTGTCAAAACAAAAGGTCTCTCTTCAAAAAGCATAGACTCAAGAAAGAATGCTTATTTGGTTATTGATAAAAATTTGATACGGCTAGAAAATGATCATACAGGATAGTGCCTGTGATAACCCATACCATTGCAAGGAAGCATTGCCAGCAGGTTCAGTCCCCAGTATACTCACTCATTCTAGTGGAATAACGTGGATGATCCCTCAGATTTTGTTCAAAGGAGACTACTTTTTAGTGGATGGAAGGGGGTCATCCTAGTATTGAAAAAGCAAAGCCAGCCAGCTGTTTGTAAGACCTGCTTCTTACCTTTGCAGCACAGTAGGTTTGCAATGAATAGTGAGGACTGAAGGAACAAGCTTAAACAAGCCTCACCCTAAACACAGACTGCTAAAATAAAATGTTTGAGGATTAGGGATAAATCACAGGGAAAAAAGTAGGTCTAGACCTCAACATTTTAATAGAGTTGGAGAAAACCTAATGCAGTCCTACTGTAGAGTCCAGGCTTCCAGGATTTGGAGTTCTGATCGTGGGACAGACCGGAGAGCATGGGTAACCATCAGTAAACTGCTTTTGAATGAAACAGAGCAAACAGCTGGAAGATGAAAAGAATTTTTGACTGGATTGTCCAGATATTTTCAAGACTCCCCTCAGGACAAGTC
Organism: Tadarida brasiliensis; assembly: GCA_030848825.1. Classification (NCBI taxonomy): domain Eukaryota; kingdom Metazoa; phylum Chordata; class Mammalia; order Chiroptera; family Molossidae; genus Tadarida; species Tadarida brasiliensis. The sequence goes on from CM061273.1 coordinate 41,053,516, forward strand.
TGATTATTAGGCAAGTGGCATTTTGGTGGTTAAAGGCATGTAAGACATCAGTCAGGATGAGTGGGAATTTTGCTCATAGTTTAGGGGAGAGTTGTGGAGAAAATATGCCTTAGAGAGGAGGCAGGACAAAGTGCAACATCTCTCTTCATTTTCTGTTTTCTCCATGTTTGTTTGTTCCAGGGCTTCTAGTTAATCCTTTCAACACTTCCTTGGGAAAGAGGGTTAAGGAAAACTTCAATTTTTATTCATTTTGAGTTAGTTTCAGTTAAAAAAAATTAGTCCTTTGTCCAGATGTTTTGACCACTTGGAATGGAAAATGTTAAGTCTGAGTGAAATTTGATTGGGTGGTTTAGCTTAGTTGATTTGATATGGATTGAATCTTTAAGAGCAGAAATCAGAGAATTCAGAAATTTAAAATTGTTATGTGTAAAGGTTGTGGGGTCTGCTGAGTTCTTTGGCAACAGGAACAGGGAAGACTCATTCAGAATTCTTAAGGAATCATTCAGAATTCTTGAGGAATCATTCAGAATTCTTGACACTCAAGATGGGAGGAAGCTGTATTAGGTCAGAGTCTCATAACCTATTCTAGGTACCTCACTCAGTCCTCTACAGGAGTGTGGAGGAAAGGTCTCCCGGGAGAGTTCAGTGTTTAAAAACAAGAGCTTTGGAGTCAGGCAATGATTGGGAAACTGGAAAGGTTACTTAACCTCCTTTAGCCTCAATTTCTGTACTGTAAACTGTCACTATTACACATTAGCTATAATTATTTGTTTTAGAGATGGACCTCTCTGCTTCCTGTTTTTGGACTGTGTTGCAGCTTGGGGCAAATAATCTAAGGAGTAGGTAGGCTATTTATACTTATGTGGATTTGGCAAGTATTTTGTGTGGAATAGTAATGGATAGGCATAGTGAAGGGGATTTGTGTGTAGGTTTCTTTGATAACTAACTGTGTGCTATGTCTCTTACCCATTCTCTCAGACAAAAGGCTGAGAGAGATGGGGCAGGCATGGTGGGAATGCTACTGATAGTTTCTTAGGGAAGTGGGCCATGTATTCTATTGTTGATGCCCTGAACCTGGGCCAGGCTCCTAGCTGAAATTTTGTGGTTTCGGGCTACTGTCAAAGATGCATGTAGGGTAGTGACATTGGTGGGAGAACCACCCTAATTCTGCAGATGGAGGTAGGTGTTGTAAGAGTTCAGGATGAAGGGGGGTCTGAGGGAAGAAGAAATGAGCAGTTTCCCCACTTGGTGGGAGATCGGCATGTTTGTCTTAATGTTCTGCTCTTGGTAAGCTAACAAAATAGGCATTCAGGAGTTGGGTGGGCATCCCTGGATGCTCAGGAAGTGACTGCATACATTGTTCCCTGTGCCCTCATGGGGGGCTGGGGGCAAAGCCAGTCTCCTCACATTCTTCTGGTCCCCTGGATTGGAACCAGTCCCCACAGATGTGCTCAGAACTCATCTTCATGTTCACTTCCTCTCTTCAGCCCTCCCTGCTTGAAGGTTGCACACACACACATGCACATATCCACAACCCCTTTCGACATCTCAGTCCAGGGATGGAGGATTGAACCTTCTCCTAGTGGAGTGGGGAGGGGAAGGGAAGGGCTCTAATCGGATGTGGTTTTTGGCCATTTAACAGGCTTGTGACTTTAATCAGTTACTATAAAGGGTTTTACAATTAGTTCATGCGGAATGATGCGTGTTTTTCTGGAGTGGCATTTGGGATTGCTTGGGGCTCGTCAACTCCATTAGGTACTCTGAGGAGGAGAAAATGAGGGGAGACAGGAACTAAAGTGGGGGCTGTTTGGTGGAGTAAACTTGTTGAGGATGTCTACTCAGAGTTAGAAATATTTGTTCTACTTCTTCCTCCAGGTCTGTAAGTTGCTTGGGAGGAGAAGTCCAACTGTAATAGAGAACAGTTGCTTTGGCGGGATTTGGAGACAGAACCCTAAATTAGAGGGCAAAGATGATCCTTCACAGACATGGCTCTTGGTGGCTGCAGCTAGTTATTGTGTTCTGAGCAAGGACTAGACATAATAGGATGTTGGCTGTGGAGGCAGCAGGGTTCGGAATATTTTCTTCACTCCTGTTGAAGTGTCCATTCCAGCAACTTTTTATTTCATGTAAATGAAGGGAAAATCTAGCTGGCTGAAGTTATTTTATCTAGAGGGTTTCCCCTCCCTATGTTCATTACCATTTGGTTCAAAGTTGCAGCTGCTGCTGGCTTTTCATAGAACAGAATAGTAGAGTGATACCTGTGCAGAAGAAGCTGGGGTGGCAGGAAGTGGAATGAAATGATCTTCACAAACCTCGTGTATCTCTGTGAGATAATCTCATTCACTTCCCTTGCTCTTCACTGGTCATCTCGAAAGAGTAGTTTCCTTTCAGCTTCTAACTAGAAGAGGAATGATGCCTGTCTAGGCCCACTTTGCTCTCTTCAGAACATCCCATGGTCAGCAACTTTAGCCTGGGTGTGTGTGGGGGAGGGTCTTTGCTAGTCAGTCATTAGCCATTTTGGGGGTTGGGGAGAGGTGTGATTTTTTTTTTTTTAATAATATATTTACAACTAAATTCCATGTTAGAGAATATTTGGCAAGATGGTATAGACCTGTGTGATAGCTTGCATATTGCTGCAAAGATTGGTACCTTTAATGTATTCTTTCATGCATGCATGCATGCATTCATCCACTTATTTTTATTTAAAAAAATATATTTTTTTCTTTATTGATTTGAGAGAGGAAGGGAGAGCATTCATCCACTTATTTTTATTTAAAAAATATATTTTTTTTCTTTATTGATTTGAGAGAGAGGGGAAGGGAGAGCGATAGAAACATCAATAAGAGAGAACATTGATTGGCCGCCTCTTGCATGCCCCTCACTGGGGATCAGGCCCACAACCTGGGCATGTGTCCTGACTGGGAATCGAACCCGGGATCGAACTGGTGACCTCCTGGTGAATGGGTCGACGCTCAACCGCTGAGCCACACCGGCCGGACTCATCCACTTATTTTTATATTCAGTCTACTATTGCCTGACATGCCCTCTGCTAGGTTCTAGAAATACAATGAGGAACAAGGGAAGGGAAAGATCTTGGTTTTAGGGCAGAGATAAAAGAAAATATAGTTTATCAAATAGTTTTTCTCCAGGGCTTTTAAATTTTTCATGTTACCCTTGATACTTAAAAAAACAACTTTTAGCCCGGCCAGTGTGGCTCAGTGGTTGAGTGTTGACCCATGCACCAAGAGGTCGCCGGTACTATTCCCGGTCAGGACACATGCCCAGGTTGTAGGCCAAACCCCCAGTGGGCGGCATGCAGGAGGTGGCCAGTCAATGTTCTTTCTCATCGATGTTTCTATCTCTCCCTCTCCCTTCCTCTCTATCTAAAATCAATAAAAATAAAAAATAAATAAATAAACAACTTTTAATGTGGTTAAAAATATATATACAATTTACTGTTGTAATCATTTTAAGTGTACAGTTCAGTGGTATTAAGAACATGCACATTGTTGTGCAACCATCACCTCCATTCATCTCCAGAACTCTTCATCTTGCAAGACTGCAACTCTCTACCCATTAAACAATACCTCCTCCTCAGTCCCTTCCCCAGCCACATATAAACCATTGCCAGTTCTGCTTTTTCCAACACAGTCATCACCTCTGCATTCTATATACAGTAAAATGGAAGGGAGTCTTTGCCTAATCCCTCTCCTGTATTAAATGTTAATTACTTTCTGAGTTTTCATTTATCGGGTCTTTTTCAGGGTGGAGAAGGGAGATTCAGGTTGAGAGAGGGAACTACACAAAAGAGGGAACTGATAAAATCCCTGCTCTCCAGCATTTTCACTTTAAATCCAGGAAAAGCTGTGGGACAGCAGAGGCCAAGAGACTATGATAAAATGAGAGAGGCACACAACCTCAGGAACTAAAACAGAGGAGGGAGGCTTTGAGCTAAGCTGTGTTTTGGAGGCTAGGCAGAAAAAACAGACGTTTGGATTAAGGAGAACATTGTGAACTGACAGGGAGGTATTTGTGGGAAGACATTCATCCAGAAAGAGAGGGCTGGCATGCCAGTGGGGAGAGGTGCTCAGGTAAGTAGAGCAGATGTTCATTTCCCTTATTGAGCATCTTCTGTGCTCCTGAGCACTGTGCCAGGTGATGTGGGATAAAAGATGAGTTTCTTCTACAAGTATAGGGAGCATTCATTGAGTGTCTACTCAGAGCTAGTCACTGTTAGGTCAGCGAATCCTCATAAGGTATTATCTTCATTCTGTAGGAGAAACTAACTGAAGCTCTAGGTGGTTAAAGTAACTTAGCCAAACCAAGGTGATATCTTAAAAAAAATTTTTTTTTTCCTTTATTGATTTTAGAGAGAGAGGAAGGGAAAGGGAGAGAGAGATAGAAACATTGATGAGAGAGAACATCGATTGGCCACCTCCTGCATGCCCCCCACTGGGGACTGGGCCCACAACCTGGGCATGTGTCCTGACCGGGAATCGAACCGGCGACCTCTTGGTGCATAGGTCGATGCTCAACCACTGAGCCATACCGGCCGGACCCAAGGTGTTATCTTGAATAAATAGAAGTGTTAGGATTTAAACCCAGATCTTTCTGCCTCCAAGCCTGAGCTCTCTCTCTTACAAGGTGGGAACAGCTCTAATATTGAGAAATTGAGTCTTATCTTCAGCTTTTCTCGTGGGGAGAGCATAAGGTTAGCAAATAAAAACACACCCAACATTAATTTTTCCATGCTCTGAATCTTCTTACTCCCCAGGTGTTTCATACCTGCTTTGCATTGTATTTCCCCCCTACTGTTGGGCTTTTCAGGCAATCTTGAGTGATTGAAGAAAACTATCTAGTTCTTCCTTTGTCTGGGTAGCTAACATGGGCAATGGGAATCTTCTGCTCTTGGAAGAAAAGAACCCATGGAGAACTTGAGTGGAGTTAGAAATTCAGGTATCATTCTTAGCCCTTCCTCTCCCCAGATGTGCAAATTGTGGGATCTGGGGTCAGTATCTTTTCCTGGGTCTCCTTTCCTCACCTCAATTCTCCAGAAACCCCATAAAAAAAGCTGGCTAAGTCTTTTGAGTTGTATAAGCCTCCATCCTTTGGCATTTCTGTTAGGCACCAGGGCTGGAGCCTTTGGCTAACTACCTCCACCTCTTTGTTTGGGTTCAACCCTGGGGAAAATGGGAGGTTGGGGGGGAAGGGCAGGGACTGAGATGTTTCCCCTCCCATCCCCCTCCTCCTAGTAGGAAAGGGACAAAGAGTTTACCTGTGTTACATTCCTACAGAATCATAATTCATACATGTTTTTATTTATTTAATATTTTAATAGTTCATACATGTTTTTGAGGAACAAGAACGCTTTTTTCTTTTTTACCTTTTTTCTTGACAAGCAGGAGCAGGCTTCATGGTGTAGTGATACTTGCTGGCTAGTGTCACCTTGGGCTAGTCACTTAACCCCTCTGAGCCTGTTATTTTAACAGCAGAATGGAAATAAAAATATTCTCAATTTTTTTGGTTGGTTAGAGCAGCAATTTTCAACCTTCTTTTATCTCATGAAACTAATTACTAAAATTCTGTGGCACACGAAAAAATACATTTTTTACCCATCTGACAAAAAAAAAAGAAGGTATAATTTTGATTCGTTCACACCGATAGCTTTTGTATGTTGGCTGCTGTCATTTTTTTATTTGACAATCTAAGGCAAGAGAGGTCAGTGCCCCTGACTAAATAGTCAGGTATTGCATGTTTTTAAAATTCTTAGGGCACACTGGTTGAAAATAACTGGTTTAGAGGCTAACATCCATCTCTTGTCGTCGTTCTAGATTCGTAGGAGACTGGTGTAAAGAAGTGCATTGTAAACTCTGAAGTACTTTGTTAGATGTGAGTTATTAATAAGATTATCCCTAATTGATGACACCCCAAAAGGGCAGACAAAGAAAATGATTCTCTCGCTCGAGGTGACTTTGCTGTAGAGGCTCCCAGAACCCTTTGGGAGGGGAGGGAGGGTCTTTTCTCTGCAGGCCCGGATGGCCTCTTGGTTCCTTGCCCCCAGCCCACCCCACTCCCAGGCCTAGGTTCTGTCTTCTCAGTGGGAGGCCTCCCGGCCCGTCCTCCCGCAGCCCAGCCGAGGTCTCTAAGGAATGCCGCCTCCCGGGCCATTTTCTCCCCTCCAAGCTCCCGCGGCCCCACTTCCAGCCCCCTACCCCCAACCGGTTCCCACTTAAATGCTTGCAGGCCTGTTTGCAGCGGGAAGCCCCCTCCCCCACAGGACCACCTCAGTCACAGCCCTGACCACGGGGAGGTCGGGTCTGGATTTACTAAAGGACCCCGGAGGGGGAGCCTGCCCCTTGCTGGCTGCCTGGCTCGCTGATGGGGTCGGGTTTCGGCTGGTGGCTCTGGAGAGAGAGACAAAGGGCAAAGTCCCGGTCCCCACCCCCACCCGGCAGCCCCCGGCGCGTGTCCCCTCCCCCTCCCTGCGAGGTAGCCCAGGGCCCCCGGGCCGGGCCGCCTCGGAGAGAGTCGGGGTGCCGAGGGCATTCTGGTGGCAGAACCTTCTGGACTGGACGGGTGGGCCCCGCAGCGCGAGGGTTCCGGGGGCACCCTCTGCCCCTCCCCAGCGCCTGGGCCCGGGCCACCCGGCGGCCGGGTGGGCGGCGAGCGTTAGCTTTCCGGGCTAGGTGAGGGGCTGGGGGAAGGGGCCGCCCACGTGGGCGCGGGCCGCCGACGCCAGCGCGGCCCTCAGCTGCCGGCCCTTCTCAATTGCCCGTTCATGCGGGCGCCCTCCCAGCTGCCGCCGCCCTCCCCCCCTCAGCTGCTGCCGCCCTTCCCAGGCACCTCTGCTCCTCCGTGGCCCTGGGCTCCCCCTTTCCACGACAGCCCTGCCCGTCGCTGTGGGTTCCCTCGGCTGTCGGGGACCTTCCCCTGCTCCTGGCCGAGGCCGGCTGAGAAGCCCTCGGAAGGCGCCCTTGGTGGTGCCGGACGGGTCCCAGAGAGAAAGGCCCACAGAGAGGGCATTATGCTCCTGCCGAGCCGGGAGGGCACCCCGTCAGCCGAGTCGTTCTGATGGAGAGCTACCTCACCGGGAGCAGCACAGCGGCTGCCCGGAGTTGCTGGCCGCCAACAGGTCCCGGCTGCGGTGGGGATGATGACTCTCCAGGTCGTTAACCAGAGCGCCTTTCCACTAATAGAAAGTTACTGCTTTTATGTTATTTATTTATTTTCGTTAATCCTCGCCCTAGGATTACCTTTCCATTGAGATATGTATGTATATATATATTTTAAATAGAGTTGAAGGGAAGGAGAGAGAGAGGGACATTGATGTGAGAGACACACACAACCCAGGCGCGTGCCCTTGACCGGGAATCAAACCCACGACCCTGCGGTCCTCAGGTGGACACACTAACCACTGAGCCAAACCGGCCAGGCTGTTATTTTTAAATGTATGCTGGGATACAGTCTGATCCTTTCCCAGGGAACATAAGATTCCAAGAGTGACTAAATCCCAGTCTTTTTCTCAGTGCGGAACTGAGTTGCAGAAGACTGATTTCTTTTGAGGCTGGTCTAGCGCCCCCCGCCCAGGCATGCCCCTTGCTGCTTTCCACTGAGGGCCGCTCCATCCTTAGCCAGGTCTCTGGGCCTCAGGGTCCCAGACTTTTTGGTTCTTACACTTTCTGGAGAGAGGCTGACATCTCCACAAAGCAGGGGTGAGAGCTAAACCCACATGTCCTGTGAGGTTGGGGCAGGAAATGGTCTTTCTAACCCTCCTTTCACCTTTTCCTCTGTCAGAGCCTATCCCCCCCCACGATCCCAGAAACACTTCGCACCACCAGCCTGAGAAGGGTGGTGAGCAGAGGCAACTGCTGGTAATGCAACGGTTAATCCCTTCCCCACACCATCCCTGGTCTCAACCAGGAAGGCAGCACTGCTCACATTTGGTCATCTCTTTTCCATTTGTCCCTACTTGTTAAGTTAATTCTGATGTTTCTTCTCCACACCTCCCCACTCCCCACATTCTCTTTCCTCCCACTTCCCACTGTGGAGCTCATAGGGCCGGCTCCCACTCAGGTGAAAGAGTGAGATTCTGGGCGGAGAGACAACAGTGGAGGGAGGGGGTGACATTTGGCCCAGGCAGACTTGGAATTTGTCTGGAAAGAGCTCCACTGACTCAGAGCTTCTGTTTTGGCTTCCTCTGGCACTGCCCAGATGGGCAAGAAAAAAATGTGGGTTCTTTTGTCAAACCATGTATTTCCAAGATGAGAAAATTGAGCAAAGTATTTGTCCTTGAGGTTTGCTTGCTCTCTAACACCAGTGCGCACCTTCCCACTCTGTGCCACACCATGTCTTCCTTGCCTGTCCCAAACCTAGATGACGTTTTGCAAGATCAAATTTTACCCTTTTACCCTACTAACAAATCTGACACTCATCCAGCCGTATTATAGTGTAGTTAGATCTTGTGCAAGTTAAATCCTGTGCCCAAATTAGAGCCGCATGCAGTACAAGCCAGTTGGCACGCACTTAGCCATATAGAATATGGGCATTTTTCCTGCTGCTGACATCGGGGCTGTGCAGACTCTGCTGTGTTAACACTTCTTGTCAGAGAAAGCAGCGAGGTTTGGTGAGATGATCATAAACCACTAGTCTGGGAGGAGAGCTGAGTTCTAGTCCTTCCTCAAAGTTGCCAAGTCTCTTGCCTTTTCTTCCTTTTTTTTTTTTTAAAAAAAGTTTTTCTATTGATTTTTTTTTTTTTTAAGAGAGGGAGGAAGGGAGAGGGAGAAAAAGCTTCAAAGAAACATTGAAGTGAGAGAGAAACATTGATGAGCTGCCTTCTGCATACCCTTTGCTGGGGATTGAGCCCTCAGCTCGGGCATGTGCCCTGACAGAATGAAACCTGTGATCTTTTGGTGCATGGGACGATGCTCAGCCAACTGAGCCACATCGGGATCTCTTCTCTTTTCTTGAACCTTAGTTTCTCCATCTGTAAAATGAGTGACTGTTTAGGATCCTCTCTGGCTTGGGGCTTACAGCTCTCCTGCCTCATTGTATAGATCTGATTTCCTTCAACTGGAACCTGGTGCAGGGTGTGTGTATGTGTGTACTTGTTCATGTAGAAGCCCAGTGATATCTCCCCTTTCTTGACTCCAGGTAGACCAGGAGCATATTAAATATGGTACAAGACGCCCTAGCCAGATAACTCATTTGGTTAGAGTATCATCCTGATAAGCCAAGGTTTCGGGTTCTATCCCCAGTCAGGGCACACAAAGAATCAATCAGTGAATGCATAAATAAGTGGAACAACAAGTCGATGTCCCCCCCTTTCCTCCCCCCTCTCCCTCCTTCCCTTCCTCTCTCTCTATTAAATAAATAAATAAGTAAATGAATGAATGAATGAATGAATGAATGGATGGATGGTACAAGAGCCTTCCAAATGGGAAAGAATAGGGTTCAGAGCAGTCTGCTATGGACTTGCTTTTCCTTCTTGCTGGTCCCCACATTAGTACAGGAGTTGGCACACACATGGGACAGTGCGTGCATGCCACATACTTTTCAAAGAACACATTTATGGGACCACAGATACATTCTAGTAGTATCCTGCCTTCAAGTCCCCTCCTACACTCTGACATTCTCTTTGGTGGTAGCATCTGCTCTGCCTGGATTTGCACCTTCCATAGGTCAGTGTTTTTCTTTCTAGCCCCTACCCTGCTCATCAACCCACCCGGTGACCCACCTGCCTGCCTGCCAGCCCGCCTGCCTTACTGCCTGCCCGCCTGTCTGGCTGCCCTGCCTCTGGATCAGCCTGGCACGGAGCCCTGGGCATCAGGCCAGCTCCTCCTCCCCTCCCCAGCCCCGCCTCCTTTCTCAGCTATTGCCATGCCTGGAGCGTGCCAGGTCCGCCCCCTTCAGAAGCTTTCCTGGACAATTATTTTTTTTCTTCACCTCGCCACACTGCGGGGAGAAGGAGGCAGGGTGGGGAGGAAGGACTAGGTCAGTGGTGATCTTATGCAAAGGGCAGAGGTTGGCACCTTAGGAATATCTTTTATGTGTGACTTTCAGCTAGGAAGGGAGCCAGGTTTGGGAGGGTGCTTCTCCTCCCGTGTCAGCTACATGGGACTCTTTAGTTGAGGAGTCAGTGAGATCACCCACTTCTGAAGGGATCCAATGGACAGCCCACCTCCATGTCTCAGTTAACTTTGTCTGTTCCCTTCTCCCTGCTGGACTGTAAACTCCATGAGTGCAGAAGGCACACCCGTCCTTGTCACTCTAGGCTCTACACTAGTGCAGCGCCCAGTACCATCCAAGAGAAATGCAATGGGGGCCACGTGTAAGTGTAAATTTTCTAATAGCCACATTAAAAAAGAAAAAAACGGGAAATTAAAAGGTTAATTCAGAGGTTAATTTAAAATTTAAGTCAAAAGATTTGTTCAACATGGAATCAATATATAAGCAATGAGAGATTTTACTTTTGAGGGAGCACTAAGTCTTAGGAATTCTGGTGTGCATGTGTTTTGTTTAAATATGTTTTTATTGATTTTTTTTTTTTTTTAGGGAGAGAGATAGAAACATCGATGTGAGAGCGAAACATTGATTGGCTGCCTCCTGCACGCCCCCTACTGGGGATTGAGCCAGCAACCGGGGCATGTGCCCTGACAGGGAATGGAATCAGGACCTCTCAGTCCCTGGGACTAGACTCAATCCACTAAGCCAGACCGGCCGGGCCAGTGTGTGTTTTTACACTGAAAGCCCATCTTAAATCATATGTTAAGTTTTCAATGGAAACATTTGATCTGCATTTAGATTTCATAAACTTTAAAGATGAAAAGGCTAAATTATATCAACAGTTAAAATTAAAATGCAGTTCCTCAGTTGCAGTAGCCACATTTCAAGTGCTCAGTAGCCACATTTGACTAGTGGTGACTGTAGTGTGGACAGCACAGGCCCCAGGCATAGTAGGTGCCAAGAAAATCTGTGGAATGAATGACTTCAGCAGCTGGACTCCAGAAACCTTGAGAAAAGTCATGGTATGGAGCTTTTAGACCAAAGATTAGAATGAAATGAACATAGTATGTTTCTGCAGGTTTGAAACCTCTCAGTTGCTCGCTTATTTCCAGTATCCAAGCAATCACCCCCCAAGGGGATGGCCAGTCAAGCTTCATTTTCTAAATGCCTCGGGCTAGTTTCTTCCCACCAGGCCTGCAGGTTTGAGTGAAGACTTGGGCATCATTGGGAATGAGGTTAAATGGGTGGATCTGTGTGAGGGTGTCTTACTTTTATTTTGATGTATTATGAAATCTTCATTAACCCTTGAAATTTTGAAATTGTCTGAAAATGTTTGCATTTTTCTGGTGGAGAGTGATCATGGTTTGTAATGGGAACCGAGTCTCAAAGAAAGGTTAGAACCACTTAGATCATCAGGGCACAGAAAATCCCTCTAAATAAGAATGTAGGTGGACAGGAAAGATCCTGTAAAATTGACTAATCCTTATCCTTGTTTCCCAGTTGTAAGAAACTGAAGTCCAGAGAGTTTGAAGGCTTGCCCAAGGCCACACAGCCTGCAAGGCAGAGAGAATCACAACCTGGGGGAGGGGTGAAGGATCTAATTTGGAGATCCCGGTTTAATCCTGTCTCTCTGTGGAGAGATAAAAGTCCAGGTTTGACTCAAGATAGGGGCCTCTGGGGATTGCAGCCACAAGCTAAACAAGATTTCCAAAACCTCCTACTGCCTCTTTCCTCCCTACCTTCTACTGGCTTGCCCCACCCTGATTTATTTATTTTAAATTGTGTGTGTGTATGTAATTGGGAGTTGCAATAGGCCTTCTTTTTCTTTAAAAAAAATTTTTTTTCCCTTTATTGATTTGAGAGGGAGAGGGAGAGAGAGAACATTGATTGGCTGCCTCTTGCATGCCCCCCACTGGGGATCGGGCCCACAACCTGGGCATGTGCCCTGACTGGGAATCGAACCGGTGACCTCTTGGTGCATGGGTGGGCACTCAACCACTGAGCTACACCAGCCAGATTGCCCCACCCTGGTTTAAAAGAACCCCTCCCTGGTGGCAGGGATGAGGCCTTCTTCCGGTATTGAAGATGGCGCCTTCCCCTCTGGGATTGGGGGTGGAAAGAGGGGAAGGAGCAGGCTTGCAAAGGATTGGAAAAAGAAGAGTCGCTGGGGCAGTCTTCAGCCCTCCAGACCTCCCAGACAGGAATCACTGTTCCAGTGAGCATTGTGAGAAGGGTCCCATCTGTGTGGCTGCTCCTTCCACTGGACTCCAGGCCCACACTCTTCCTTCCCCCAGCAAGTACCTAACCAGGGCTTTTAATGACTTCAAAACCAAGTGAGCTAGAGTAATCTTTTTTTTTTTTTTTTTTTTAAGCCTTTATTATTGCCCAGCCGGTTTAGCTCAGTGGTTGAGCGTTGACCCATGCACCAAGAGGTTGCCGGTTTGATTCCTGGTCAGGATATCACTGTGATTTTTTTTTTTAATTAACAATATTGCCATGGCCGGTTTGGCTCATCGGTTGGAGCGTCAGCCTGCAGACCAATTGAGTTGTGGGTTCGATTCTGGTCAAGGGCATGTACCTCGTTGTGGTTTGTTCCCGACCCTGATCGGGGTTGTGTGGGAGGCAACCAGTCTATTAGTCCCTCTCACGTCAACGTTTCTCTGTCTCTCCCTCCCTCCCCACTTTTTATCTGATGATAAATAGAAAAATATCCTCGGGTGAGGATTAAAAATAAAAATAAAAAAATTAACAATGTTACCAAATATCTAGTCAGTGTTCAATGTTCCATAGAGTCACTTCTCAACTAACTGGAAATATGCTGGAGAACAAAGTTACTAGCTTAAGGAATTACAGGTGGGATTTGAGCAGCACTCATTTGGCAGGCTCACTGTTTACTATGTTGTGTGAACTCTGAGTATTTTAACTTTCTCCTCAGCCGAACACAACTATTTTTGCAAAGCCCTTCTGTGTCCTTTATGCCATCAAAAAGGCAGCACTGCACAGAGCCTGGAAAGAGGCAGGCTTTGGGTTCAAATCCTGACCCTGGCTCTTAGTAGCTGTATGACTTGGCGAAGATACTCAACCTCCCAGATCTCGGTCCTGGTCTGTAAAACAGCTGTGAATATGGGTAATGAAGGGCTTATAGGAGGTGCTGAATCTGAGTCAGGCATCTAGTAAGCACTCCTCAAACGTTAGGCTCTTCCAAACTGACCCATTTTTCTTCCCATTCAGTCTGTCAGTAACACGTTTCTGCAAAAGTGAAAAGGACTAGAGCTTCCTGCCCAGGGAGAACTGCCAGTCATACTTCCGTTTGCCCAGCTCCTGCACTTCCTGAATCTCTTATTAAGTCCTTATGCTGTGCGTGGATGCTCTCTTCCTCACATCTCTTCTGGAATCTGCCCTGGGCTTGAGAAGAATGGTTCCTTGGTCCCTGTGGCCCTCATGCCCCCTGCTTGTCTCTTGCATTAGCGAGGTGGGTCCCCTGTGGTTGTTCTGTATCTGGGGAGCCAGCCCCAGGGCCTGGGAACTGCCCTGCAGGTCAGGGCAGGCAAAGAGGTCAGAAGAAGATATGGGGTGTTGGCACCCAAGGAAATAATTACACTGGTGCCATCATTTGCTTTGCCTGGGGCTAGTGGCTTCATTCTTTCACTCAGCAGGTTTATCAGCTCATGGGTGGGCGGGGGTGGGGGGTGGGGTGGTGATTCCTCAACTCTAGGAGTTCTCTTGTATTTTCTGAACAACAGATGTTGGGCTGGGATCAGTATAGTGCTTTAGTTATTACCTGTAGAGCAAAGGCACTGCTTAACTTCAGTGGAAGCTGGTCCACAGGGGTGCTGGAGCGGTCCCTTTAGTTGTCACAGGGAGGTGGGGGAGTGGGATGGGACTCTGGGCTGTCTTATTTCCCACTATTTCCCCACCAGTGCAGAAGATTTAAGTATTTTACTATCACTTTGAGCTGCTCATTGTCAGCCCTGCCTTCCTGCCTCTTTCCATGCTTGTCTGGACACCTGCAGGCTCCTGGGGCCTGGGACAGGGAATAAGCCACCATGGCTGGCAGGCATCCTGCTTTAAGTCCTCAGAAAGTCCTCTCTATCAGTTTTCCATAGGAGGAAACTAAAGTACTGAGCAAAGACCTAAGTAGTCAGGGCTCTCCTAGCTCCCACCTGGATGCCCTGGGCCCCAGCCCTCAGGCACACTGCCCTTGCCCAGCTGCAACTGGAAATGTTTGTAAGTTGTGTGAGTTACCCAAGGGCCTAGGGAAGGGAGTCTAATTCCCTACGGCACCCTATGTGCTTTGGGCCTGAAAGAAACTAGGTAGTATCACACTTAATAGACACTAGGCTAAGGGCTTAAAAGACAAAGGTTCTTCATTCATGTCCTCTGTTTTTTTGTTTTTGTCAGGGTGGGGGGCTTTGCTAAAAGGAGGTTTGGAGGCCTAAAGAGGCCTGGAGTGGGCTCCCAGGACTGGGTGTGTGCCCTGAGGGGTGGCGGAGGGAGGGCTACAGGATGTCTTTTCCGTCATTGGCTGAATGGCCCTGCCCTCCTCCCCCTCCTTCTCCTGGAACATTCCACACATTCCAGACTGCCATTGCTTTCAGGATATGGATTAACATCCCAAGCAGATATTTGATTTCACCACCCCATCCCCTTCCAACCCCTCCCCATCCTGAAAAGAAAGCCCCTAAAACTAAGAGTTTGGAGTAGGAGGAGGGTATTTTTGACCTTTGACCTGAGATAATACTAAGGGGCCATCTTGAAAGCGCTATTCAAACTGAACTGCACTAGGGTTGCTTTAGGCAGACAGCCCCACCCCCCAGTGCTTCATCCGGAAGAGTTTCCTTGAGGGAGGTCCTGGGCTTGGGGGATGTGACGCCAGTTATCACCGGTTATCCGTGGTAAGCTGGGTCAGTGTTCTCAGTCTTCCAATGGTGTAATAATGTCTTCCTCAATTCTCCAGCAGTTTGACTTTCACTGTAAGGAGTCTTGGATTTTCTCTGTCCATTTGGTCACCAAATGAGTCTTTAAAAAAAATTTTTTTTTCTTTCTATATTGATTTGAGGGAGAGGGAGAGAGATAGAAACATCGATGAGAGAGAACATTGATTGACTGCCTCCTGCATACTCCCCACTGGGGACTTGGCCTACAACCTGGGCATGTGCTCAGGAATTGAACTGGCGACCTCTTGGTGCATGGGTCGACTCTCAACTACATAGCCACACTGGCTGGGCACCAAATGAGTCTTTTGGGAAATCTCTCAGAAGGGCAGGTGCCATGGCTTCCCTCTTGGCCAGTGAGTTACCTCAAGAAGGTGGCCTGGTGTGGGATCTTAGGACCTGGAACTGGACTTGTTTCTGATGCTTATTCTTTTGTCCTGCTATAGTCTGATTTAGATCAGATTCATGAACTAACAAAAGTAGAGAGCCATAGACATAGATTCTCTTCAACACTCACCCTCCTCTCGTAAGTTATTTCATCCCCAGAAGAGATGTCCTTAATATATAGTTCATTGGTGACTTTCCATAGAGGGTCTTAGAGACCCTTTTGTTTCCATTTGACAGCTGAAGACATTGAGGGGCCTGGGGGTGAAATAAGTGAGCTGGCCCAGGACAGAGCCAAGTTGGAAACGTTTATAGTTAGAGCTTAGCATCCCTTCCTTGGTGTCTCCTAGCTTGTCAGGAACGGACATGATCCCCGTTGCTTAGGGATACTGAGGCCTGGAGTTTAAGTGGCGTGGTCAGATGAATACCCAGTCTGGAGCAGTTTAAGGGCTAGAACTGGACGTTCTTGCTTCCTACTCCAGTTTTTCCGCACACCACTAGAATTTTATTGGACCATGTCCCTGAACTAAGATTTTGTGATCTGAATAGGCAAAGACTGTAATGACAATTGACTAATACAGACAAGTCAATTAAAATGTTTTAAGCCCGGGGATTAGGGCATTGATTTGGGTGGTAACCAATTTCCCCGGAGTCAACCTTGAACCTGAAAACCTTCCTCAGGGAAAATTACCTTTTTAAGAGGCATTTGAAAGATGGGAGGGATAAAGGGTAGTTAACTGGGAGGAAGGAAAGAAAGTGGTGGTCAGAGTGCTGGGTTATGTGTGTGTTAATCAGTCTCACCTTAGTATTCATAAATACATCTATTATTACACTTTACGTGCTTACTGTAAGCCCTTTGCTAAGCTCTTTATAATATTGTATAACATTACCTTATATACCACCCCCTGAATAGGTATTATCCCTGATTTACAAAGGAGGAAACAAAGCCTCAAAGGAGTTAAATAATCTTTTAAAGATCAGTGCTAGGAAGTGGAGCCCAGGTTTAAATTCATACCTGCACAGCGCACTTAACTTCTGCACTATTATCCTGCTGTTTGTTTGCATGTATGTCTCCCCTAATACACTGTGAGCACCTTGAGGCTAGGCACCTTGCCTGTTTTGTTTATGGCTGTGTCCCCAGCATCTAGAACAAAAGTCCATGATGTAGGCACCAATTAAATAGGCATCAGATTAATGAGTAATGAGTAATGTTTTACGTAGCTTTGTATTTCTAGTGCCTGAAACATAATGGGTGGTAATAGATGGTTACTGAATAAAAAGTTTCTCTAGTGAGAAACCTGAGTAGAGAGATAAACAAAGCAGATGTGATTTTTAGGGAATTACGTTACCCTAGTGCTTAGGGCATCTGATTTTGGTTTTCCTATCTGGTAGCACTGATAACAGTTTTGTTCTCTAAAACTAAGGCACCCTTACACCAAATCTTTGTTCCCAAAGTTGATCCTTCTTAGACTCTGAGACTTTGATGTTGAGTAGAAAGTAGGGAGATAGACTGGGACAAAGATTAAAAACTGCAGGGTCACAGTCCCCTAAGGCATTCGGAGCTGTCACTAACTCTGTTGCTTCTAATTTCAGGAGTCGGAAAATTCAGATCCGAAATATTCCACCCCAGCTTCGATGGGAAGTAAGTTTGGGGGAACTCTCAATGGCGTGGGGTAGTGGAGACTGGAATGTAAGTCTGGGTCAGCCTGGCTTGGCAGAGATGACTGGGGAGGTCCGCTGGTGGTTGGTTGGGGCTAGGCCAGAGATGCTGAGGGGAGGCTGGCTGGGTCTCATCCTTTACCTAAGATAACCAATGTTAGGCCTTTGAACTTTTGTCCCTATAGTGAAGGAGGTGGGAAGGCTGTTCCCTGAGCCCCAAACTTAGTGATGGCAGAAGTTGATTTAGGGAGCCAGGTGGCCCAGGTCTGCCTCTAAAAAGGCCCTTAAATTCCTCTTTGAGCTTAATTACATTTCTGTAGGGAAACCCCGACAGGTCACCACCAGCATTAGTCCCCCAGAAAAGACAAACTGAACATGTAATGATGCTCAGTCCCCACCCAAGGTTCTGCCTGTGCCCCAGTGCTTTGGAATGAGGGGTGTCCAGTGGCCCGCCTTGTGGTAGTTCCTGGGATGCTCAGAATAGCCTTCCTCCCTTCTCTGTGCTCCTAGGTCCTGGACAGCCTGCTTGCTCAGTATGGAACAGTAGAGAACTGTGAACAAGGTAAGAGTGTGCAGAGGTGGTGGGTTTTGGAGGACCTGCTCTTCCTCTTTTTGCACTAGCAAATCTACTTTGCATATCAAAGAGGACAGACAGAATGTGGTATAGAGAGTGATACTCTGAGCTGAGGATCCGGATGTGTGGTCCCAGCTGTGGATCTTTTGCTTAACTTGGAACGGGTTTCTCCTCTTTTCAGTAAGAGACTTGAACAAAATCACACACTCTTGCCTGGCTGGTGTGGCCCAGTGGATTGAGCATCCTCCTGTGGACTATGAGAGGTTCCGGGTCGATTCCCAGTCAGGGCACATGCCCGGGTTGCAGGCTCAATCCCCAGTAGGGGGCGTGCAGGAGACAGCCAATCGATGGTTCTATCTCTCTCTAAAAAAATCAATAAAATAAATTTTTTTTTTAAGTGTTTAAAATCACTCATTCTCGCCCGGCCAGTGTGGCTCAGTGGTTGAGCATCGACCCATGCATCAAGAGGTCCATTCGATTCCCGGACAGGGCACATGCCCAGGTTGTGGTTGTGGGCCCGATCCCCAGTGGGGGGCATGCAGGAGGTGGCCGGTCGATGTTCTCTCTCATTGATGTTTCTATCTCTCTCCCTCTCCCTTCCTCTCTCTCTGAGATCAATAAAGAAAAAAATAATCACTCCTTCTCTACATAGGGTCCCCAGGCTCCTAGAGGTCAACCAAGGTAGAACTCCTAAGATTTTAGAAATAGTTTAAGAATTGAAACTGTGCATGTATCCTGGGTAAGTCTGCAGCTCTTTTACTTTATTGGTTTTTTTTAAATATATTTTTATTGATTTTTTTTTTTTTTTAGAGAGAGAGGGGGAGATAGAAACATAGATGTGAGAGAGAAACATCAATCAGTTGCCTCCTGCACACCCCCCACTGGGGATCGAGCCCACAACCTGGGCATATGCCCTGACCGGGAATCGAACCAAGACCTCTCAGTCCATGGGACGACTCTCAGTCCAATGAGCCATACCGGCCGGGCAGCTCTTTTACGTTCAAAGCATTTCAATTCTTTGTTTTTGGGTGGAATAATCAATTGGTTGTCTCTTTTTGTTGTTAAGAATATCTGATTGGCCCTGGCCAGTTTGGCTCAGCAGTAGAGCGTCGGCCTGTGCCAATGAGTCGCGGGTTCAGTTCTGGCCAAGGGCACGTACCTCGGTTGCAGTTCATCCCTGGCCCTGGTTAGTGTCGTGTGGGAGGCAACCAGTGGATGTGTCTTTCTCACTTTGATGTTTCTCTCTCTCCCTCCCACTCTATCTGAAGATAAATAGAAAAATATCCTCAGGTGAGGATTAAAAAAAAAAAGAATATCTGATTGTCAGCTACATGTCTTTGGTCAATGAAAAACAAACAAACCCAGAGGATTTATTACTTTAGTACACATTGATGGGCAGGAAAAATCTTTCAGGAGTGGGCCTACAGAAGGAGAAATAATAACTTTAGATCATAAAAAATTTGCTATGATTTTTTTTTTTATCCTCACCTGAGGATATTTTTCCATTTTTTGTTCAGATAGAGTGGGAGGGAGAGAGAGGAAGAGAGAGAGAGAGAGAGAGAGAGAGAGAGAGAGAAACATCGACGTGAAAGGAACACATCGAGTGGCTGCCTCCCGCAGGACCCAACTAGGGCTGGGGACAAACTGCAACCGAGGTACGTGCCCTTAGCGCGAACCGAACCCAGGTCTCTCTGGACCTCAGGCCAACGCTCTAACTGCTGAGCCAAACCGGCCAGGGCAAATTTGCTATGATTTTTAAGGATTTCTCCATTGCCTAAGATTGTAAATTATTTTCATAAGAAATGAGCTAAAATAAAATGGAGTGATTTAGGTTAGATGTAAGGTAGAGAGCGTGGTCATTAGGTAGACAAGATACAGTTTGAGTTTGTAGATCTTTGAGAAACCTAGATAATCACCTAGTCAAGATTTAAATATTCATCTCCAAATTCTTTACGGAAAGGGCAAGCTATAAATCATAAATGATTAAAATATTTGCCTGCCTGAAGGTAAAATGCTGAATCAGTCAAGCAGGTTCTCTCCTGCTCTAATCCTACAGCTTGTCTTTTATCATAAATGCCAGGACACAACTGGACGCACTGATAACCATTGCCCAGTACTGTTCACAGCTTAGACTGATGACTAAGTGACTGCTGAACCAACAGTAAGGTTGGGCAGTGGTCAGTGATTTAGGAACACATGCTGAGCCTCAGTGGGAGGCCTAGCAGGAGTCAACACTAGTTTAAGTCTATCCAGGGCTCTCCAGGGACCTATAACACCATATGCAGAGGGGGATACCTGCTACCTGGAGAGAACAGAAGGGGAATCTTCAAGTTGCTGGACGAGAGAGAGTCTTCAAGTCTGTTCAAATGTCACTTTTTAAACAGAGTTCCTTCTAATATTCTTTAGAATTGGTCTTTATTATTATTATTATTTTATTCTTACCCAAGGACATTTTTCCATTTTTGTTCAGATAGAGTGGGAGGGAGGGAGGGAGAGAGAGAAACATCGACGTGAAAGGGACACATCGAGTGGCTGCCTCCCGCATGACCCCAACCAGGGCCAGGGACAAATCGTGACCAAGGTACATGCCCTTGATCAGAATGGAACCTGCGACTCATTGGTCCGCAGGCTGACGCTCTAACTGCTGAGCCAAACTGGCCAGGGCAGAATTGGTCTATTTTTGTCCCCTTCTACTAAGATGTAAGCTCCACGAAGTCAGTGGTTTCATTCACTACTGTATTTCCTTTTAACTATTAGAAGATTATTCTTGCAGAATCTTCCTCACCACTGAGGTGGGAGAGCTCTACTGATGAAGGCCAGAAGGGTTAAGATTGGTCTGCTTGAGGTTTTGTGGCCAAGTGCTTTTCCTCAGTGTTGTGAGGGCCAAGGCTTGATTTTTGTCCATGTCCTCCATCCCAGGGTTGAACAGGCCCAGGGGACCCAAAAATCACAGGACAGTGATGCATATGACAGAAGGTTAATTTTATTAGTTTAAAATGAGAAGTGCCCAGACTGCCTGAAATTCCAATGTCCAACCCATTCTCCTCCCTGTAGGAAAGAATGTTAATGGTAATCAAATGAAGAGTTTGATGGGATTAACGGCTGGTGTCATGAGTTTATGATGCCCTGTATGTGTGCATTTCCACCGTCAAGATGTTTGGAATACTCAGGAAATCCTTTCCCATGGAAAAGACGCAGACATCCATTCTCCTCTCCCTAGACTCCACAGCAGCCACTCCTGTCAACCCATTAGCTAGGCCTTAATGCACATATATTTGATTAATGTATTCTTGAGGATTCCTAGGCCTCTAAAATGGATTTGGGTGTTCCCCAGATGTCTTCAGCCATATCCTTACAGACCATTTCTTGGGATGTTTACTTCTATGAATTGCTCATCTCAGTCCCCTTCTACTGTTGATTTTTAACTAGTTTAACTTTCCAAGGGTAAATGTATCTCAGGCTGTTGTGTGGGCGTCTGACCTGCTGCCTAACTGCTGATATGTTTACTACATCCTTCTGTCTACCCAGCTCTCTCGGGGGCTGGGAAGGCAAATCAGGAAGACAGAAAGGAAAGTGGAAGAAGGTGAATTAATTTATCTGACGAGATCAGTCTCATTCAGGGTGGTATGGCCATAGACAAGGTGAATTAATTTAAATTTTCTAGGAGTTCTGGTAAAAGTAGCCCGAATGGCCTTGTCATTCACGTATTTCATAAGCCCCAAGTGGTCTGCTGGATGCCTTCTTTACCTCACAATATGTAAGAATGAGATTTTAACACAAGGATTCATTGGTGGCATCTCCGGATTTCACTGCCCTAACCCTTACCTCTTGTTTTGCTCCCCTAGTGAACACGGAGAGTGAGACGGCAGTGGTGAATGTCACCTATTCCAACCGGGAACAGACAAGGCAGTGAGTGGGCTGGAAAGTGGGTCTGGGATGGTCTTTGTGGGGTGTTGCAGGGTTGTTGGTTCAAGAGTCTCAAAGGTTCAGTAACTCATCAGGATTGATAGCAAACAGTTTGAAAGGGAGGGACCCAAAGAAATCCCAGGGAGGATGGGAAATCTGTAGGAGGAAAGGTTGACTTTTGAGAGATCTCTAGTTGCCAGAGAACTTCGGGGATTTGTTGTGTTGATGTGCCATCTAGTGATAGTGAGAAGGAACTACTATATGTAAAACAAGATTCTTTAACATTAGGATGTGATGGGGCAGACATTTTGCACAGACAGCCATGAGCCCAGTTTATGCTTGCTAGGGTCTTTCAGTCCTCTTACACCCACACTTTCTAGTTCCTTATCCCTTTGGTTGAGTGGTGAACACTTCTCTCCACTGATACTGACAAACTGTTACCCATTTATCCATTTATGTATCGACCCTGTTATCGGCCTTTTGCCACATCTTGCTGTTGATGGCTTTCTTGCCATGCTGCCTGTATCCTTTCTGTTTCCTCCAACTTTGGCCACACTGTAAATTCACACTACTTCCTCAAATCTCATTTTATTTTAGCCATCTCCTGGGCTCACAATTTTCTGGAGTCTCCTACTGCCCCTTGTGGCCAATCTATGGTTTTTAGCCTAGTTTTAAAGTCAGGGCAACCCTTGCTCACTCTCCACTACCTGTTGTTGCCTTGTTTATGTTTCTAACCAGTGACAGGTTTGGGAATGGATGAGGCTTGGCCCCTCCCCTCAGTGTAATTCAGACATTCCAGATAAATGTAAACTCCTGCTTCCATTTGGTAAGCAAGCCACTCTGTCTCCAACTCTTAACTTTTTGTCCACATGGTTTCCTTAAGCATAGGTGTCAGATTTGATACGTACAAAAACAAATCTTGTGAATTAATCATCTTTATTGTATTTATTCATTTATCATGAATCACATGCGATTCTCACATGACTCATATAGGCAGTTTTGGCTGAAGTGACAAGCTGATACCAAAATTAAGTGGAAATAACTAATTTACGTTTCCCTTTGCTATCTTAGGGCATTTAGTCTGGAAGGGTCTCTGTGGTAGAGGTGGGAGTGGTGGGCAGGGTCATTTCCCTTTCTAAAGCGTGTTCCAGGCTGTAACCCAGCAGAGTGCTTTACCCTTGGAGGGCATTTGGTGTGATTGGCGTGGGTTGGAGTGACCAATAGATTCTTTCTCTGTCCTCAGAGCCATCATGAAGCTGAATGGCCACCAGCTGGAGAACCATGCCTTGAAGGTCTCCTATATTCCTGATGAGCAGATAGCACAGGGGCCTGAGAACGGGCGCCGAGGAGGCTTTGGCTCCCGGGGTCAGCCTCGACAGGGCTCGCCTGTGGCAGCAGGGGCCCCAGCTAAGCAGCAGCAAGTGGACATCCCCCTGCGGCTCCTGGTGCCCACCCAGTATGTGGGCGCCATCATTGGCAAGGAGGGTGCCACTATCCGCAATATCACAAAGCAGACCCAGTCCAAGTGAGTCTTGGCTGCTGGGGAATGGAGATGGGTGCCAGGAAGTAGTGGTTTGTACCTGGGGGGGTGGGTGCCTCCTGGAAGCACACTGAGTGGCATCCGTAGGAAATGTCACCTGGAACATATGCTTTCTTTTGCATTCAGGTGTCACTGCTTCCAACCCCAGTCTCCTAGTAGGCAGGGACGGGCGGGGAGGTAGAATGGGCATGGGGTGTGCCATGTGGTGGCAGTTGCTGGGCGTTGTTCTGTTGTTAGTAAGGAGGGTTCTAAAATTTCTCAAGAAGTCTCCGAAAGCAAACTAGTCTTGGTGAGTCAGTCGTCCTTTAGTGCTCTGATTTAGCACCACTTCTGGGCCCTCAGTCATAGGTCATAAGTCCATCCCATCTCCCATTCCACCACAGCCACCTCTCTCCTCTGACCTTTACAGCTCATCAGTGTACTCTGGGAAAGGACGGTCACATTATGTTCTTATTCATAGTACATCCTTTATTATTTAGTTTTAATTTGGGACAGTGTGCCTTCCCTTTATAGTTGTTTCAAGGAGGAAACCTAGAATTCACAAATTAGAGTGTGGGCTGTTGATCCCCAACCTTGCATTCTCATGATAGATGCAGTCATTCCAACCACCACCTCCTGGTTAAGACAGGATCCAGAGCAACAGGCTGGTCATGGTCCCTGGCCCTTTTCTCTGCCCTCCCCATTTCTGCCTTTGATCTGCCTTATTCCCAGAAGAGCAGCCCCTATGCCTTTGATTGAGGAGAGTTTGGGGGAGCCTGAAAAAGACCCAGTTAGGAAGACTGACTAACCACCCTGGTCCTTGTGGTCCTCAGGATAGATGTGCACAGGAAGGAGAACGCAGGTGCTGCAGAGAAGGCCATCAGTGTTCACTCGACCCCCGAGGGCTGCTCCTCCGCCTGTAAGATGATCTTGGAGATCATGCATAAGGAGGCAAAGGACACCAAAACGTAAGGCTTCAGCTTTTCTAAGAGTGTGGAAACTGTCACCAAGACACTTTTTATTAGTAAGAGTACAGAGACAGGACACATAATCAGGATTGTACAAAAGGTTATAAACTGAGAAATGAAATCCTCTTTTCCACAAGTAACACCTTGTGTACCTTCTTGGAAATTCTGTGTGCTCAGAAGCACATATATGCACATGCATGCATGTAAGTACATGTGTTCTTTAGCATAAATAGGGTCATAATTAACAAACTTATAGTTTGCTGTTTTCATGTACTAGTACATACTGACCCATCTCATTTTTTATAGCTGCAGAGATTTCTACAGTGTGGCTATTTTATTTTATTTTTATTTTTTAATTGATTTTTTTAGAGAGGGAGGGATGAGAGAGAGACACAGACATTGGTGTGAGAGAGATACATTGATCGGTTGTCTCCTCTGTGTGCCCTGACCAGGAATCAAACCTGAGACCTTCTGGTGCACAGGACGATGCTCCAACCAACTGAGCCACACTGGCCAGGGCTCTACAGTGTGGCTATTTTAAAGTGTACAATTGGACGATTTTTAATACACATATACCTGTACAACCACCACCACCACCACAATTAAGATAACGAGCATATCCATCACCCACATTGTTTCTGTGTCCCTTGGCAACCCATCCCCAGTACCCCATTTCTTTTTTTTTTTTTTTTAACCTCACCAGAGGATATTTTTGTATTTATCTTCAGATAGAGTGGGAGGGAGGGGAAGAGAGAGAGAGAAACATCGATATGAAAGAGACACATCGACAGGTTGCCTCCCGCACGACCCCGACCAGGACCCAGGGACGAACCGCAACCGAGGTACATGCCCTTGGCCAGAATCGAACCTGCAACTCATTGGTCTGCAGGCTGACGCTCTTAACAGCCGAGCCAAACTGGCCAGGATACTACCCCATTTCTCTATCCTCAAGCAACCACTAATCTACTGATTTTAGTACTCTTCTAACGTAATTTTGTCCTGAAAACCTCACTGGGGTGGCACAGTGACTGAATCTCCATGAACCCACCATTTAAGGAGCTCTTGCCCCTCATTTCTTTCCCTTTCTCCTTAAGGGCTGACGAGGTTCCCCTGAAGATCCTGGCCCATAATAACTTTGTGGGGCGTCTCATTGGCAAGGAGGGGCGTAACCTGAAGAAGGTGGAGCAGGACACAGAGACGAAAATCACCATCTCCTCGTAAGGCTCTCCCGTATTTCCTTCTTTATGCATGGGACACCTGGGGGTGCCGTGCTCGGCCGTATTTCATTATTGAGCCTTAATGCTTGCCCTTTAATTTGGGTGCAGTTTCTGCCTATTGAAGAAGAATCAGGAGTGGTAAAGAGCATTTATTTGTACAAGGGCTGGCGCTCTCCTATCTGTGGGTTGGGGGGCTGGTTCGGGTGCTGTCTCCTCAGTCTTTCTGCTCTCCCTGTCAGACCTCACATGCTCTGCACCTCGAGGAGCGAGGCTGCAGCTCAGAGCCAGGGCTTTGGGGTTTGAAGCCTGTCTGTCAGGCTGTGAGAACGGGACAGATCTAGGTCCTCTTCTGAGGACAGCATATGCAATGGCCTGCCTCTCTGGGAAGAACCACAGTTAAGGGGGTGGACTAGCTGCTCTGAGCACCATGTGTCTTCACTTCATCAGAGACTTGCAGGTGGGCAAAGTTCTGCTCTGTTCCCAAAAGGCGCAGGAAATGGATGGCCTTGAACCACCAGGGAAAGGAGGGAGCATCCTTCTTGCTTTACCGGTGATGGTAGCCTGTGATTGGACTGCTCACAAATAGAGGGGTGTCATTTGGGTAGTCTCATCTCCCTGCAACTCCCCCTGCCCTGGTTACAAAGCAAAGGCCAGAGACAGAGCTCTTCAGCAAGAGCTAAACAGCTTGCAGAAATGGAGCTGAGACTCGTTCCTGGTCGGGGCTGGGGCCGGGGCCTGTTTTGTGGGGAGCGGAAGGGTGATGCTGCTGTGCCGTCCTCCCAGGCTACAGGACCTCACCCTCTATAACCCCGAGAGGACCATCACCGTGAAGGGGGCCATTGAGAACTGCTGCAGGGCTGAGCAGGAGATCATGAAGAAAGTCCGGGAGGCCTACGAGAATGACGTGGCTGCCATGAGTGTGAGTGCCAGGCACCTGTCTCCCTTTCTCTGAGCCTGCGCTACAGTGAGTGGGTCTTCTTCGTGGGGTGGGCATGCCAAGGGCTGTGTGGCCTTGGAGCATTTAATTTGCTTTTGGGCTTCAATTCATCAGAAAAAGGCTTTGGACTTTAATTAATAGGGATTTTTTATTTGATTTCCTGGAGTAAGGGTCTTAAACTTGTGGGTTTCCAGGTATGGTCCTCCTATAGTTTTACAATTTGTATTTTTGTATACTTTAATGGGTAGAGGGTCCATCATTTTTGTCTGATTTTCAAAGGGGGGCGAGTATGTAGGGTAGGTGACCAAAAAGCTGAGTCCTAGAGGTCAAATGGAGGTCTGTCTCTGCCCCATCTCATATAGACACGTCACAGTACAGGGCTGTGAGTGTCATCGGTCTCAGAGAAGGTGGATTTCTGATGGAATAAAACTGGTTGGAGTTGCTAGTTCTCGGTTCAGTGAGAACACCATACCACTCAACAACTCCACACCCTAAGTTTTTAAGTGTGTGTGAAAACCAAAAGAGCAGGCAGGTGTCTGTAAAAGCATGTAATTCTTCTGCTTTTGGTCTGCTCTCTCTGGGGATACTTGCCTTCTTGGTTCAGCCAGGGCCAATCACAGAGGACCACTAGGCCCTGTCAGAATGAGCTGACCTCCTTCTCCGCACCTTCCTTCCGCAGCTGCAGTCTCATCTCATCCCCGGCCTGAACTTGGCTGCTGTAGGTCTTTTCCCAGCCTCGTCCAGTGCAGTCCCGCCACCGCCCAGCAGTGTCACCGGAGCTGCTCCCTATAGCTCCTTTATGGTAGGTGCAAAGTCTTCTTACAGGGAGCCCTTGGGCCCAATTATGGCCTCCCTTAAAGGGTCCAACTTCTTGTGGAAGCCTGATGCTTGGGGATTTGTAGGGAGATAGAAGGGAGGTAGGTCTGAGGCTGCTTCTCCTACATTGTTCCCAGCCCCAGGCGACACTTCAGAATGTTGATTCCGTGGAGGGCAATCTCAGATGCTGCCAGGGACGCTGACAGCACTCTTCCTCTTCCCTCCTCCTCCTGCCCGGCTTCTTCCCTTGCACCCTGCTGGGCATAGGGAGAGCCAAAGAGGGTGTAGTCCAGGTTGGCTACTGGGTGCCTGCACCCCTTTCTCTTTGAGGATGCATGGCAGGGGTGTAGAGGGGCTTCTGGGCTGTGGCTCTTGGCCCGTGGTGATGACACGCCCTGTCTTGGCAGCAGGCTCCGGAGCAGGAGATGGTGCAGGTGTTCATTCCCGCCCAGGCGGTGGGCGCCATCATCGGCAAGAAGGGACAGCACATCAAACAGCTCTCCCGTTTCGCCAGCGCCTCCATCAAGGTGATCTGCTTGTCTCCTCCCAGGTCCCCGATGGGAGAGTGCTCTGTTTCCCTCACCCTCTGCCTTTGTTCCCAGACACCCCATCCAGCTGGTGTTGGGGCCTTTTTCCTGTGGAATTGCAGTCCCTTAGCTTTGACCATGCTGGGTTCTCTGCAGAAATCCTTCCAATTTTCAGGCTAGGGAGGAGGTGGTATTGTAGCCTAGAGAAAGAGGTTAGGTTCCAATCCCTGTTCCTCGGCTGTGTGACCTGAGCCTCAGTTTCTTCATCAGTATAGCAGTCATCAGCACTAGGAAATAAGGCAGCTGAAGGCCCTGGCTCTGTCAGTGCCTGCTGAGAGGTAGTTACTCAGTAAATGTGTTAGCTGCCTTTTTACCTTCCTTGTCCAAGGTCACGTGGAGAGGAGGGAGATTGTCATAGTAAAACAAAGGCATTGTTGAATTTGACAAGTCTTAATCCATTTAATCCATTTGTTTCAGTGACCTTAAAGTTTTGGTGAAAAGCAGTGATTGTTCTCCAGGGAAGTGCAGTCACTGCCCTTCCCTCATCAGAGAGGAAGGGAGAGAGAAAGAAACATTGACTTGCTGTTCCACTTGTTTATGCATGCATTGGTTGCTGCTTCTTTTTTTAAAATTTTTTAAACCCTCACTCAAGGCTATTTCCCATTGATTTTTAGATAGAATGGGAGGGAGGGAGGGAGGGAGGGAGAGAAACATTGATGTGAGAGAGACACATTGATTGGTTGCCTCCTGCACAACCCAGACTGGGGGCTGGGAATTGAACCTGAGACTCTTCAGTCCCCGGGCTGATGCTCTAACCACTGATCCGAACTGGCCACGGCCATTGGTTGCTTCTTGTATGTGCCCTGACCGGGGATCAAGCCCACAACCTTGACGTATCGGGATGATGCTCTAACCAACTGAGCGACCCAGCCAGAGTGAAGGCGCCTCTTTGACCAGCTGTTTACTTTGCAGATTGCCCCTCCTGAAACTCCTGACTCCAAAGTTCGTATGGTCATCATCACTGGACCCCCAGAGGCCCAATTCAAGGTTCTGATCTTGATTGTTTTTCTAAGCTAGACACACTGGAATTGACCTGGGTGGGGGGTGCAAATCTGTGTCACATCTTTTAAGCTTCCCTGCAGGATACAAGACTGCAAGGCTGCTTTCAGACTGTCAATCGAACTTCATTTCTGTTGACTTCTTCCCTCGTTACTTCTTAAAGGTCAACAGACGTATGGGGAAGAAGGAAGTCTGAAGGCTTCTTCCTTGGGCGCTGCCTTAGGAAGGCCTTTGATGCCAAATTCCCTTCTCTCCTTTATGTCTCTTCTACTCCCTTGGGTGCTCGAACTTCTGGTTAGACAGCCAAAGAGCTGGTGGTTAACTTAGCCTGACAAGTATGGAGAATGGAGACAGCCTGTCCTTTGAGTGACTTGAATTGCTAAATACTGCCTTGTTCAAATACATGCCGTCATCCCAGACTCCCACAGGTCTATTTTGTAGCCTGTTTTTCCAAACTGAACACATTCCTCTAGGAAATATGTACTACCTGGCCTAGTGGTTGATCCATCCCTAAGTGGGTGGGCTTGTAGGCCAGAAGAGGATCAGGTGAAGCTTGGGGCTGCATTTAGTGTTTTTGTCGTGTAGGTATGGCCTGCTGATTAACAATGACCTCCTCTTCTCAGGCTCAGGGAAGAATTTATGGAAAACTCAAGGAAGAGAATTTCTTTGGTCCGAAGGAGGAAGTAAAGCTGGAAACCCACATCCGGGTGCCAGCGTCGGCAGCCGGCCGGGTTATTGGCAAAGGTGGCAAAACGGTGAGCTGTGAGGGCCACTTTGAAAGTTCTGGACCTTAGTCCCCAAACTGTGGTTTCCTGCTCCCCTGCCCTGCTCAATCTTAGGCCTCCCAATTTGCCCATTTCCTTGATTCTGCTCCTCAAGCTTAGCTTCTGACTCCCAGTTTCCACCTGCTAGTCTCCAGCCTCTTGCCCCTCCCCCTGAGCCCACCCATGCGTTCTTGGCAGCAGCTTGAGCTCCTCTCTGCCCACCCTACCCCCAGGTGAACGAGTTGCAGAATTTGACAGCAGCTGAGGTGGTGGTGCCCAGAGACCAGACCCCTGATGAGAACGACCAGGTCATCGTTAAGATCATCGGGCATTTCTATGCCAGCCAGGTATATGGCACTACCCCATCACAGGAGGGTGGCAGGAGCCCAGGGGTCAGAGAAGCAAGACTCCAGAGGTTGACCAGCGTGACCTGACAAGTCCCGTGGACTCTGCCTCCCTCTGGGCTGGCTCATTCTTCTCTTCCAGGTGCATGAGTGTGATGTGTACGTGCTTTATTCCCTCTAGGGTTCCCTAGAGAAAGTGATTTGACAAGTTGCATGTTTCATATAAGTATATGTTACATAATTTTATGTTTTGTTTTTTTTTATCCTCACCTGAGGACATTTTTTCATTTTTTGTTCAGATAGAGTAGGAGGGAGAGAGAGGAAGAGAGAGAGAGAGAAACATCGACGTGAAAGGGACACATCGAGTGGCTGCCACCCGCACGACCAACCAGGGCCGGGACAAACTGCAACCAAGGCACATGCCCCCAGTGGGAACCGAACCCGGGTCTCCCTGGACCGCAGGCCGATGCTCCAACCGCCGAGCCAAACTGGCCAGGGCATATATAATTTTGTATATTATACATCATATAGTAACGATCTTTCCAGTTAAATAACCTTAGTCCTTCCCTAACCATTTTCTTTGCACTGGATAAGAAATTGGCATTTTATCACCCAGTCTCGTTCATGGAAAGGAGACATTCTGGGACATTTCTGCCAAGTGAATCACATTCTGCAGTTGATTTTCCTTGTAAAACTTTGCTCTTAGGGAAGAAACTTCTAAGAAGTAAAGAGTAAAAACATCAATCCTTTGGTGTTTTGCCCATTTTCACAGTGGGTATTTCACTGAGAAGTTGTTAATCCATCTCTGAGTGTTTCCTCCCCTTTCCTGGGGATATTTACATGTGTAATGGAGCTGTGATTTGTGACAAGGTCTCCTAGTTGACGACCCTTTGACCAACATACTCTGGAAACTAGGATGTCCATTTTGGGTTCAGTAACATGACAACTTTGTTTAGTTTTAAATTTGGAATGAGTTTATACTACACACACGCACACACACACACACACACACACACACACACACACACACACTGTTGCATTGTCCAGTAGGTGCTCAGGGTCTGCTCAGAGGCAGAGGAACTTAGGAATCCTCAGTCATGCTCATCTTTCTTCTAAGTCCTGTGTGTCCTGTTTGTGGCTGGTGTCTGGGTCCCTATGACCTCCTTCCCTGTGTACGGCTGTCTCCTTCCTTGCCTTTGGAGGTCCTCACTCCCTCCTTCTCGCCTATTCTTTCACAGATGGCTCAGAGGAAGATCCGAGACATCCTGGCCCAAGTTAAACAGCTTCACCAAAAGGGACAGAGTAACCAGGCCCAGGCACGGCGGAAGTGACCAGCCCCTTCCCATTACATCAACTTGAGGACGACGGGGCTGAAACCGAGAGCGCGTTCCCCCCAGCAGGCCTGAGAATGAGTGGGAATCAGGGACACGTGGGCCGGGATGTAGATCAGGTTTGCCCACTTGTTTGAGAAAGATGTTCCAGTGAGGAACCCTGATCTCCCTGCCCCAAACACCCAACCAATTGGCCCAACACTGCCCACCCCTCAGGGTGTCACCATGGAAATTCTAGCTCAGGGTGCTTTTAAACGTGGATTGTTTAAATAAGTTCTTCAGGTCCCACCGAGAGGGTGGGCCAGATCCCAGTGGGAAGAGAAATAAAATTTCCTTCAGGTTTTTAAAACATGCAGAGGGGTGTTTTAATCAGCCTCAAAGGATGGTTTGCTTCTTGACCCTAAAATCCTTCCAACCTTCTCCTGCTTGGTTTATTGATTAAAATACCTCCATTCTCATGCCCTGACATAGCCTCTCCCTACATTCACACTAGGATTTTTATCTTTACTGCTACGAGCAGAAGGGGGAACCCGTGCATCACTTAGCTCACGTATTGACTCAAAGGGAGAAGAGACATCAGCATCTGCAGGTGAATTCCGATCCCTCCCTAACCAAACAACAGGAACAGCCAGGAATAAAGAATGGGGGAGAAAGATGATTAAAATATAGTAATCCACGTTTAAAAGGAGTGCCCTTGTGGCTGATCTATTCCAGATCACCATCCTGGAAAATTGGCACAGTGAAAAGTTCCCCCAGTCTGCTGGGGCTTCCCCACCGATTCCCTGCCCGTTCACATCCCTCTAACCACATAGGTCCCGCATCATGTCCAGGTGCACGTGGGTGGTGCTGGATGCTCAATGGGATAGGGGCTGACCCTGTACTGTCCCTGATTCCCATCATTCTCAGGCAGATTTTATATTTTTTTAAAGTCTATTTTAATGATTGGATATGAGCACTGGGAAGGGGATACTGCTCCCCTTGATAAAGTCTCAGTTCCATGGAGGACTTGAGTGGCCCCAAAGGCTGCCACTGTGCCCTCACCCCAGCCCATGTGCTCCCTTGAGGGCTGGTTCCCAGAAGCAGGGGTTGCGGGGCACTCCCCCCCACGGCACTGTTTTTTTGGTGGTGGTGGGATGTGGAACCCAACCCTGAGCTCCCAATAAAGCTCAAGTTCATCATCTGGCATATTTTATGATGATTCAGTCCATTGGAGAGTATTTGCTTCTGTTTCTGTCCTAGATGCCTGTTTAACTGATGGCTTCTGCCTCCATGACTCATTGGCAGGATGAAAGGTGTGCTTAAAAAACAATTCAAACTACCAGCAACATGTGATGCACAAAGGGGTGAATAAACTTAACTTATTAACTTACCAGCCTCAATAAGATCCCGTTTGAAGTTCAGCCCTATGGAGGACGGCAGCCATCAGTTAAGTGAGCTTAGGCCTCTCCTCCTAATATGCTTGTTGTCAATGCATATTAGCCAGGTGGTGTCCTTTAGCTGCCTTGGACAATGCTATCAAGTGTGCTGGGAAGGGAGGACGGCCTCTCTGCATGTGGAAAGCCCACGTGCGGAGTCCCCTCCTTCCGACATTGCAACGACAGTGACAACACAACCATGACGTGGGCGGAGTCAGTCAGGTAATGCTGTGCGCGAGTAAACTACCTCAAGGTATGAAGTTACCTCAGCAATTACTTTCCTTTTTGTTCCCCCCACCTTTTTTTTTTTAATCTTTTTTTCTTTGCGGCTTGCTGATATTTTATATAAAAGAGAAAAAAGCAAAGCAAAAGAGAAGCTGATAGTCTTGAATATTTTATTTTTTTAATGAAAAGAAAAAAAATGAGAAAGTTATGTTTCATAATTTCCTAATTTCTTACAACATGAGCCAGTGCAACCCTTTAGGAACTGTCTGGAGAACAGGCCCTGTGGGAAAGACCTCGGGGGCTGGCTCCTTGGGAGGAGGCTGGGGCTACAGGGAAGGTCCAAGTCAGGACCCAGGGTGAGGCTCTGACCTCTGACTTCAGTCTCCTGGGAAATCCTGCCTGGTGCAGCTAAGAGGCCTGGCCGGGCTGTGGGCCCCCCAGTGGCAAAGCGGGCCTCCCTGGTGTCCCCTCTCTCCCCCTTTGGTGAAGGGGCATCCCAGCCGGTCTTTCCCACCAGTGGTGCTGTTGAGATATTTTTAAATAGTGCCTCCGTTTTATCGAGGAGAGAAATAAAACTAAAAAAATATACCCTATAAAATTTATATTTCTCTGTCTAAAATATGGGAGCCAAGATTCTATTGGTGGAGAGACAAAGCTACCCCTCGAACCCTCTGAGAGGTCCACCTGGTCTACCACGCAATGCTTTTCACTTTGTTGTTGTCTCATGTCAGTCCCATCTTGTTCTTCTTGGTCGATTTCAACAGACCGAGAGGCAAGCAGATACTTGGATAACTGCTCCTCTCTGCCCCCCTGTCTTTAGATTGATCTGACAGTGGACCCAAACTTTGGGGAATTCTTGATTTAGGGTGGTGGGTGGTCAGGAGGGCCAGGGGATATGGGAACGTGATTGGGGGCGGGTCCCTGCCTCATTCATGTCTTACCACTTTCTCGATGTATAGCCCCCCAGAACTGTCTACTCTAAAGAGAGGAGGAAGCCGGAAAGCATTTAGGGATAATATCAGGCCAGTAATAATTAGGCTTCCCACCTGTCCTAACCACAATGAAGGGTCTCCCAACTTCCATCTCTGGCTCTATATGCTTTATCCCAAAACGAAGCAGACAACGTTCAGACTTCGGCCATTTAGTGATTTAAGGTGAATTTCCAGCAGCAAGCATGCTTTGACACCTGGTTCAAACTACCATCAGAAAAAAGAAACCACACCGTACCTGAAACGTGATTGTTGCAGTGTTCAGTTTCCTTGGGATCCTGCTCCCTTCACACCTTAAGCCCAGGTCCTTTTCCTCTGGCTGGTTCAGCTCCCAGGAGAGACCAGGAAGTGTGGTAAGGGACTGTCAAACCTGACTAGGATTAGGCACAGCTCCACTCATGGCTGATAGTTGCCCAGCAGGAAAATCGGAGAAGTTACACTACAGAAAGCAGAAGGAATGTGGTTTGGTGGTTAATGTTTAGCGGGATAAGGGGCTTGTCTGGGTGCGTCCGCCTTTGACCCCTAGGCTAGGTCTCGGGGCAGTTCTTGCCCTCCTGCACATCACCTCCATTTCCCCATCCTTGGTGAGATGACAAGCTAACGTGAAAAGCACTTGGGAGATTTGTATGATCTGAGCAAAGCTACTTCTGTGCTCTAAGATATATATGTGTGTGTGCTACATATATATTTTTAAGAAAGGACCATCTCTTTAGGATATATTTTTTAATTCTGTGGAACACATGAAAAACCAAAATGGTTTGATTCACTGACTTTGAAGCTGCATCTGACAGTTACAACCCAATGGCTTTAATCCCCTCGAGCGTCTGGTGGCCTTTCTCACAGTTTGGGTTGTGGACTCAGTTCCTGTGAGGGGTCTGGGTGGTAGAGAGCCATGTTTAGGGACAGGGAGTTTTATCACCTCCTACCTTTTTCTCCCCTCCTCCCGGTCCTCCGTCTCCTTTCCTTCCCCCGAGCTCTCCCCTTCTGGGGGCAGCTGGGAGCCGTTCTCTTCGTTATGCCTCACCATTGGCAGAAAGACCCCATGTCAAATCCAGAGAACACTGGGTGGGACACTCCAGTTGGTTCTTTGTGTCCGTTTTCCTCTGTGCCAAAGACAGACAGGGGCTGAGAGAGGCCGTTTCTGAATCAAAGCAATAGCCATCTTTCGACATAAACCTGGGCTGTCTGAGGAGAGGGCTCCTGGAAACTGAGCTAAAGACAAGACCCTTCCTTTCTGAGGCTCCTGGGGGGTGTAGGGGCCACGTGTGCCAAGGGGTAGGGAGCTGAGAAAGGGGTCCGTCCGGTGGCTCCTGGTTGCACTTTGGGGATGGAGGGGAAGTTTGGGGCTCCTCCACGTGGGACTGCTCTTTGTCCTCTGCCCCCACTGCAGAGATAGCACATGAGTTCCCTTCAGGCCTGGCAGACTGGCAGCGAGGAGGGGCCTCAGCTATCTCTGGTGCCTTCCCCTCCTCCCACTCCAGACATACCCTCTGCCAAACTGGGAACCAGCGGTGCTATGTAACTACCTCACAGAGCCCCAGAGGACCACCTAGTCACCCCCTTCCCACCGCTCCTTAGGGGTGGGGGATCTCCTTTCTTCCCTCCACCCCCGAAGTGTTTATGGGGAGATCCAAGTAGCTTTGACGTTCATACCATGCAACTGCTTTGCCTGTTTGCTGAAAACTGGTAGGAGAACAGCACAGCCTGACAGTAATTGCAGGAAGATGGAAGAAAATTCTTAATGCCAGGGGACATAAAGCTATTTCCCTTCCAAACTCTCGCTTTAGATGCAGAACATTTCTCTTGAATTCAGACTTAGAACAACACCAGCTGAAAACTTCCGTTTCTTTCCTTTGGATGCATAAGGCTTCTCTATGGGGTGCAGGACAGGGAGGAGGCCTCGTGACCGAAGGTGGATTTGGAGGGTGAGGGCCAGAGCCCCCGCCCTGACGCTCGGCCCTCCTTGGGGCACAGTCTGATGGCACCATTACTGGCGCCGTAGTATGGTTGAATCCGGACTGACAAGACAAAAGAAAAAAAATTTTTTTTTTCTTAAATGAAATAGCAGGAAGCTCCTCGGGAGCATGTGTTTTGAGGAACCGCAGGTGATGGATGCTACGAGTATAAATGGATTAACTACCTCAGTCCTTACAGTGAGATTGGAACCAAGGACGGACTCGTGCGTAGGGTAGGAATCCCAGCCAGGAGGAGTGAGTTGAGGCTTGTTCCGCAAAAGGTTTGTCCTTGAGGAACAGGCAGTCCTGCCAGCTTTCCCCCACTCAGATCAGTTGGGTTGGGAGGGCTGGCCATTAGGTCCCCCCTTTCTGCCTTCTTTGCCTTAGGGTCCCATGTTTCACCCCTTTTCCTCCAGCTTATCCCTCACTTGTTATTTGTTTGTTGGACCAGAGGTGAGGAGAGGAACTGCCTCCTGCCAGAGGGGGCTGGCTGGAGGTGAAATCTGGGGCTTGGCCTAGAACCCACCACTCAGCCCCAAAGCCGGGAAGCCCGGGGAAGCCAGAGCTGAGACCTCTTCAACAGGGTTTCTGTGAGATGCTCCACTTCCACTGCATCCCCTTCTCAGTCTCCATGGAGACGCTTGGCTCTAGAAGGAAAAGATGGAGCAGGATCCTGTGTCCTGAGAGTCTGAGGGCCAGGTCCTCTGGTCGCTCAGGTGTCTTCGTAGTCTGGGGAGTTCCACTGGGCCATTCCAGCCCCTCCCCACCCTCTAATGAATGGACCTCCTCATAGAAGCCCCATTTCACTTTTGTTTTATCTACCTCTTAGCAAGACAATAGAGATAAGTTAGGTAGTGGCAACTCCACTTGGCTTAGGTTAGGGGGCGGGAAAAGATTTCTTTTTCCAAAGGAAAAAAAAAAAAGATATTACCTTAAAAATACTTTCCAAAAAATTTTAAAAACCAAAAAAAATAGTAATAATAAAAAAAAAAGAGGGAAGCCTTTTCCAGTAACTACTGGATTATTTTAATTCCCCAGACTTTTCTCTTTTCTCCCATAAATAAGTTTTACTCTGATTTTCTCCACTTGTTTAAGATGATGCATTACTCTAACAGGTGCAGCTTTCACAGTCGGCCCCCTGGCCTGCCCCGCCCCCACACCTCGTTCCTTCCCGAGCGTCCTGCCTGTGCTTCTCCCTGTTCCCCACCCCCCACACCCCAGCCAGGGGACTCCCAGTCACCCCCAGCAAGAACTAAGGCTTTGTGTGTGTTGGGGCGCTTAGGTCTTGATCCACCATTTCCCCCCCCGTTGGGGTTGGGGGCCACTTGTAACACTTCTGTGTAAGTTTTATATAACCAACTGCAATGGAAAGGTAAGATGAATTTCAGCAGATAATGAGTTAGCATCATGAATAAATATCACCATTTGGATTCTTCCCTGTCTCCAGCATCTTGATCTTGGTCCCAGAAATCAGAATAAGTCTAAAGAGCCCCCTCCCCTGAGGCAAAGTGAATGGGTACATAAGAGATGTCTCTTACTCAGGACTGAAAAATGTATTGTTATGAATCACGGTGGGGCTGGAGGGGGACTCGAGTTTGTGATTGTACTACCCTGTTCTGTAAATGTGGCCACTTGGAAAATTGTACTTTGCTGGGAATTTGCCAGCCATCACCACCCGGATGTTGATTGTACCCTTTCTCCCACCCTTTAATCTGGTCTTGACTTTGTCCGGGGGGAGGTGGGGCAGCTGGCTCAGACTTTTGGAGTTTGTTCTTTTGCTGGGTGAGCACTCCAGTGTCAGCCACAAACCACTTCATTCCACTATTTCAATTTCAAAATAAAAGGAAACTTGTATTGAAAGCTGAGTGTGTCTGTGTCTCCAAGGGAGGGTTTTCTGGGCTGGGGAGCTGAGCTGCGACCTCAGGGTGAGAGCCCTGGTTTCCAGGGACAAGTCACTCAAGTGCAAAGTAGGCATTTTGCTTATATTTACAGCACAGCAACAGAGGAGTGGCCTTTAAATGGTGCCTTGCTCTTAATTTCCTTTGCATATTGGGATAAAGCCTCCATTAAAGATGTTGAAATGACTGCAGTTGCTCTGGAAATGATGAGGGTGTACTGCTGTGTCAGGAAATAGTAAAGGTGTGTTGCTCTCTTCCTCACACCCTCCCTAGGAAAAACTATGCGAACAGTGGCTGGGGTTTTTTGTTTGTTTGGAAAAGGAACTAGGTCACTATTTGTTGTGACCCTGCCCTCTTATATTCTTAATTTTTTTTTCCTTTACTGATTTTAGAGAAAGGAAGTGAGAAGGAGAGAGAGAGAGAAACATCAACGAGAGAGAACATCGATTGGCCACCTCCTACATGCCCCACACTGGGGATCAGGCCCACACCCTGGACATGTGTCCTGACCAGGAATTGAACCAGCGACCTCTTGGTTCATGGGTCGACGCTCAACCACTGGGCCACACCAGCTGGACTTACATTCTTTTTGAAGGCTGGATTGGTGGAGGGACAGCTTCATGTGACATGACCTGGACTCTAACTTGACTCTCCTGGTTCTTGGTCTAGCCCTTTCCACTACATCATTTGTCTTAAAAAGATGCCAGGACAGGCCGGGCCGGTGTGGCTCAGTGGTTGAGTGTCAACCCATGCACCAAGAGGTCGCCAGTTCAATTCCCGGTCAGCGTACCTGCCCAGGTTGTGGGCAAATTCCTAATGGGGGCATGCAGAAGGGGGCAAATCGATGTTCTCTCTCATCGATGTTTCTATCTCTCCCTCTCTGTTCCTCTCTCTCTCAAATCAATAAAAAAAAGATGCCAGGACAGGACTGGCCAATGCCATGCTGAAAGGGATGTTCCAGGCTATCTATCGAATGAATAGTTGTGCCTGGGGCGTTACCGCGTTCTGAAGTCTCGTGTGCAAGGAACACACTAAGAATTGCCCCTCCCTCTCACTTAGGTTTTATGGTTGCCCTGGCCACTGAGCAGATCAGTGCAATCTTCACTTCCGCAGGGGACAGTGAGGAGTATCTTGCCTCCCCCCCCCCCCCCACTCCCCTGCCTCCCCTCTTAACTCAGTGCTGTTTGAAAAGCTTAAAAGTGAATCTGGATGAGTTAAGGTCATTAGGCTGGATTTGGTGTCGTTAAATCTGCCTTATCAAACAATTGTTGGGAT
The DNA here is from genome assembly GCA_030848825.1 of Tadarida brasiliensis. Taxonomy (NCBI): domain Eukaryota; kingdom Metazoa; phylum Chordata; class Mammalia; order Chiroptera; family Molossidae; genus Tadarida; species Tadarida brasiliensis. The sequence goes on from CM061273.1 coordinate 41,092,214, forward strand.
GTAGTTTTTTTAAGTCCTGGTGAAAGCTTCGTATAGGAGGTGAATACTTATTTGTCCCCTGCCCTGTGAAATAAGTGGTTTAAACAAGGGAATGAAACCCTGTGGAAACTTGGCTAATAATGGCCAATATCTGTTGAGATACTGTGCTACTTGCACACCTATAAGGCATCAAAGTCTTTACCTAATGAATTATTTAACCCTCAACAGTCCTGAAACGAATGACCCCCATTTTATAGATGAAGACATTGAAGATCAGAGAGGTTATGTTACTAAAGTCACAGACATTTGATTCTAGAACCTGTACCTTTAACAGTACAGCTAACCAACATCTCTGCAAAAGAAATCTCCCTGGGTGCATGTGAGACAAGATGGAAACTCATTCCAGCTGTAGGTTTACTAGAATATTCTTTTTACCATCCATGTAAGTAATAAACCGGAAGTCTGAAAGTGGCACTTTGATTCTTTATTGGTCAAATCAGTCAGACCTTGGCCTTGCCTTGTTATGTATGTATGAGCTTGACAAATTTGGTGCCCAACCTTGGGGCTCTTAAAGTTACAGCGCCCCTAAGACAAGGTGGCATGGGTCAAGTTAGGGGATAATATGAGTGTCCCAGGACCTACTAGCACAGCCCTCACTGAAGTAATCCATGGATCAAGGTCAGGTTAGGGGATAGGACTTCCTGGGATCTGATAACGAATGTACCTGTTGGTAAACATTTGGAGGTCAAGTGGCTAGAAGTGGGATTGGTGCCTTCGGGTGTTAAAGTAAATTTTAGGCTGAATTAAAAGCCACTTAAAACCTAAAGTCAGCCGGGCCAGTGTGGCTCAGTGGTTGAGCGTCGACTCATGCACCAAGAGGTCGCCAGTTCGATTCCCCATCAGGGCATGAGCCCAGGTTGTGGGCCCAATCCCCAGTTGGGGGCATGCAGGAGGCAGCTAGTCGATGTTCTCTCTCATCAATGTTTCTATCTCTCTTTCCCTCTCCATTCTTCTCTCTCTAAAATCAATAAAGAAAAAACAAAACAAAAACAAAACCTAAAGTCAGTGCAAAGCTGAGTTTACTGGAGCAAGTTGCTCCCCCAGCTTTTAGCTACTGCATAACTCTTGCAGTGCCTGTGTTAAAAGTCCTTGTCTGTGTTTCTGTAGGGGGAAAAAAAGCCCCTAATAGAGTTTGGGCAAGAAACTTGCAGTGAAGAGAAGGGGGGAAAGATAAAGTAACTTTGCAGATGAAGGGTCCAACCCACTCATTGTATGATCTGTTGTCGAAGGTGTGATTGGTATTGAAATGCATCACTTGTTTGAATTGTGAATGTGCTTCAAGTATTAGAAAATTCCTCTGGTGTCCAAAACTTTTACTCTGTAGTGATGACTTGTTTGACAAGTTAAAGGTCTCATTCTTAGTGGCGTTGGCTGCATGGCAGCGGGCACCCACAACCCCAAAGCCTCAGGGCCAATTTGCCAAGTAAAGTGCCTCAAAACAATGGATTTCTCTGACAGTCAAGGAAAAACTGCGGGTTTGTTTTTTTGTATTTTGTTTTTTACGAAGTAAAGAAACTCTATGTTCCTCATTGAAAACTTCTAATTCTTGGCAAAGTTGGCCTATCCATCTTGCTTTAAAAAATTAGTTCCCTAGGGCTGCTGTAACAAATTAACCCAAAGCTGGTGGCCCAAAACAACAGTGCTGGAGGCCAGAAGTCTGAAATCAAGGTGTCAGCAGGTCAGTTCCTCTTGGAGGCCCTCAGGGACATCCTTCTGGAGGTTGACAGCAGTCTGTGGTCTCTGGCTCCGTCTCTGTTTTTCTGTCTCCTATAAAGACAGTCATTGGATTTTTTTTCTTTCTTAATCCTCACCCGTGAATATTTTTCTATTTGTCTTCAGATAGAGTGGAGGATGATAGGGAAGTCTTTATCCAAGTTGCTTGGCCCTCTTGTTTTTTTAGCCTCTCACTTGCACCTGTGTGGCCCTGACTTTGACTCCTGAGGATGCTATGAGTCACCATAGATGGGGGGCAGGCCTATTTTTCTCAGGACAGTGGCATAACTCCAACAGCTCCTCTCCCTGAGTTCATACACCCACAGTCCATTGGCCTCCGGCCAAAGCCACAGCCCTATACCTTGCATCAACCCCTCCACCCCTGGGGTTTTTCACGATCTTCCCATTTCATGGTGTTTTTTTCATGGAGTTAGTTCAGCATGAAAACCAGAACTGTACCATAGTGTATTTCTTAGTATTTAGCAATTTCCATTGAGATTTCCTCTTCAAGTCATGCAGTATTTAGAAGTATGTCTTGCCCGGCCGCTGTGTCAGTGGTTGAGCATCGACCCATGCACCAAGGGGTTACCGGTTCGATTCCCGGTCAGGGCACATGCCCAGGTTGTGGGCCAAATCCCCAGTGGGGGGCATGCAGGAGGTGGCCAATCGATGGTTTCTCTCATCGATGTTTCTATCTCTCTCCCTCTCCCTTCCTCTCTCTCTAAAATCAATAAAGAAAAAAAAATTTTAGAAGTATGTGTCTCAATTTCCAAATCAATAAGGGTTTCTGGCCTGTGTGTGTGTGTGTGTGTGTGTGTGTGTGTGTGTGTCTTACGTGTGCTTAAAAAGAATGTGCATTCTCTATCTTTGGAGTACATGTATATGTGTATATTTATATTTGTCTGTGTATATATATACACACACATACATACATTTGATCAAGATTGTTAATTGGATTGTTCAATTATATTAAATCCTCACTAGAATTTTGTCTACTTGAGCTGTTTATATTAAAGTCTCCAATTATAACTGGACACTTGTCAATTTCTTCTTACGATTTTATTTTTTGAGGTTCTGTTATAAGGCAACAGATGATTTCCCGATTGCTATCTATTCTTGTAAGAATGTTCCTTTTATCATTACAAAATATTACTCGTTATCCATATCAAAATTCACTTGTCTAAAATTTTATTTTGTCTGATTTTAGTATAGTTCTACTAGCTTTCTTTTAGTTAGCTGTTGGCTAATAAATATTTTTTCATCCCTTCATGTTTAACCTTATTATGTCTTTTTTGTTTTGTCTTGTTTTGTTTTTAAATGTGCCTTGCAAAGATCAGATAGCTCATTTAAAAAATCAGATTAATAGGCTGTCTTTTATTTATTTATTTTTCACATTCACATTTTATCTTATTTTTTTTTAATTTATTGGGGTGACATTAATTAATAAAATCATACAGGTTTCAGGTATACAATTCTACAATACATCATTTGTATATTATATTATGGGTTCACCACCCTAAGTCAAGTCTCCTTCTTCCAGTAGGCTGTCTCTTATAATATGAGCTTAGCCCACTCATACCTATCATGATTTCTAACATAGTTGGACATATTTCTAACATCTTATTTGGAGTTTTCTGATACTCATACTTTTGACCTCTCCAACTCCCTACTACCGCTTTTCTGCTTTTGTAGGATGAAGAAAAATTGTCTTTTCTATTTCCTCTTCTCTGTTCATTTGGAAGATATGTGTCTAAGTCTGTTATTTAAAATTATTACTACTTGTAATGATTACTCTTATATTCCTAACATAACTCTTATATTCTTTTTTCTTTTTATTTATTTATTTTGTATTAATTTATTTTTGTTACAGATGTTTCTCCTTTTTTCCCCATTGACACCCTCCTCCCCATCCCCCCACCCCGTCCCCAGCCCTGTTGTCCATGTCCATCAGCTATGCATACATGCACATAAGTTCTGTGGTTTATCTCCTCCCTCCCCCTCCCCACCCCCTCCTCTGAGGGGTGTCAGTCTATACCCTACTTCCACATCTCTGGGTCTACCCTGTTCCTCAGACTGTTATGTTCATTATATTCCACAAATAAGTGAGATCATGTGATATTTGTCTTTCTCTGCTTGGCTTGTTTCGCTTAGGATAATACTCTCGAGGTCCCTCCATGTCATCTCAAAGGATAAGAGATCTTTCTTTCTTACAGCTGCGTAGTACTCCATTGTGTATATGTACCACAGCTTTTTTATCCATTCATCCACTGATGGACACTTGGGCTGTTTCCAGATCTTAGCTATTGTAAATAGTGCTGCTATGAACATGGGGGTACATGTATTCTTTCTGGTTGGTGTTTCAGGCTTCTTAGGGTATATTCCTAGAAGTGGAATCACTGGGTCAAATGGCAATTCAATTTTTAATTTTTTGAGGTAACACCATAGTGTTTTCCACAGTGGCTGCACCAGTCTGCATTCCCACCAGCAGTGTACTAGAGTCCCCTTTTCTCCACACCCTCGCCAACACTTGTTGTTTGTTGATTTGTTGATGGAGGCCATTCTGACAGGTGTGAGGTGATACCTCATTGTTGTTTTAATTTGCATCTCTCTGATGATTAGTGATGTTGAGCATTTCTTCATATGTCTCTTAGCCATTTGTATGTCCTTTTTGGAGAGGTGTCTATTTAGTTCCTCTGCCCATTTTTTAATTGGGTTCTTTGTCTTCCTTTTGTTGAGTTGTATGAGCACTCTGTATATTTTGGAGATTAACCCCTTATCTGATGTATCATTGGCAATTATGCTCTCCCATAGAGTGGGTTCCCTATCTGTTTTGATGGTTGTTTCTTTTGCTGTGCAGAAGCTTTTGAGTTTGATGTAAGCTCCCATGCTGCAGATCCATCATTTCTCCTTTGAGTTTATCTTCCAAAACATCCACAAGGGCAAGCTCATCAGCCAGAGACTTTCCCAGAATGCTGATGGCACACGCCATGCCAACTTGTCCAACGCCCACGACAGTAATCTTATTGTTTGGGACTGCTGCCTTTTCTTCTGCAACTGGTGCAATCAGTTTTTCCTTAAGAGTTGCCATTGTGCACAGGGGAGAGAAGGCTCTCCAGAGCGTAGTAAGAGTGGCGCCAAGAAGACAATGTCTGCTGCGCGCTTCTGCTCCGGCGCAGGATCCGCCAACTCTTATATTCTTAACATGCTTAAAAATCAGTGAGTTAAAACCCAGGTAAGAAACAGTAATGATGAGTACACAAATATCAGAGGGCAGAAGCTAACAGTTATCCTTCTCCTCATATTTTTTCCATCAAAATCTAATGTTGATTTGTCAAAAATCTTCCCTCCTTCTGAGAAAGATGAGAATCTTAAAAAAAATGTATATATATATATATAGCCCTGGCCGGTTTGGCTCAGCGGTTAGAGCGTCGGCCTGCGGTCCAGAGAGACCCGGGTTCGGTTCCCGCTAAGGGCATGTACCTCGGTTGCAGTTTGTCCCCGGCCCTGGTTGGTCGTGCGGGTGGCAGCCACTCGATGTGGCCCTTTCATGTCGATGTTTCTCTCTCTCTCTCTCTCTTCCTCTCTCTCCCTCCCACTCTATCTGAACAAAAAAATGAAAAAATGTCCTCGGGTGAGGATAAAAAAAATAATAATAAAAAAAATAAATAAAAAAAAAAAATATATATATATATATATATATATATTTTTTTTTTGCTGTTGTTGTTGTTTTTACTATATTCCAAACTTTTCCTCTCCCTCTCCATAGCTTATGTTCTTGTTTTCTAATATTTAAATTTATAAATATTTATATATTTTAAGTTTAGGTTTTTAGATAAAAATGAGCATTTATTTATTTTTAAATATGTTTTTATTGATTGTTAGAGAGAAGGGAAGGGCGAGGGAGAGATAGAAACATCAATATGAGAGAGAAACATTGATCAGCCGCCTCCTGCACGCTCCCTACTGGGGATCAAGCTTGCCATCTGGTCATGTGCCTTGAGTGGGATTTGAACTCATGACCTCTTGGTGCATGGGAGGACGCTCAATCCACTTAGCAACACTGGCTGGGCTGAGCCATTATTTAAATTAATAATTATTTAGACACACCTGTTTGTTTTATTGGTTTCTAATCTTGCTATTTCTCATTTCACTCCACTAACTTCCTCCTGGGTATATTTTCCTTCACTCAAGTACATCCTTTAGTAGATATTTCAGAGGGAATCTGGGGGTTGAAAAACCCATTTTACTCTTTGTTAAGTCTGAGTTTATCTTTGGGAGAATCTTTCTCTGGGTGTTTCTTCTTGTGGGATACTCATTATTATCCTGGATTATGAATATGTGCTATTATGATAACTTTTATAGTTGTCTTTTTTTTTCTTTATTGATTTTAGAGAGAGGAAGGGAGAGGGAGAGAGAGAGAAACATCAATGAGCGAGAACATCGATTGGCTGCCTCCTGCATGCCCCCCACTGGGGATTTGGCCCACAACTTGGGCATGTGCCCTGACTGGGAATTGAACCAGTGACCTCTTGGTGCATGGGTTGACACTCAGCAACTGAGCCACATTGGCTGGGCTATAGTTGCCTTTTTTGAAGTCATACAATAGGGATTTGTTCTACATCAGTGTTTATATTAGTTTGCTAGTTAGAACTTGCCACCTTGCAAACTCAGTCAGTAACATTTACAGAAGAAGGGTGAGGCTCCACAAAGGGCTCAAATTCAAGCCCTGCCTTGGGCTTAAAGGAGACAACTCCCATTAGGGAAATCAGTGCCAGCTTCTCTCCTTAGGTATTATATGTATCCCAAAGTGCTAGTGGCAAAGTCTTTTCTGGGTGTGACAGGGACTGTGAGGTGCCTTCCAATATCCATTCTCTCTTTCTTTCTTCATGGCAGGATCTCAGTTTTATTCAGGCTATCAATCAGTTCAGCTAAAAAAATAAATAAAGTAAAAATAAAAAATAAAAACCACCACATTTCCAGCCCATCTTAAAGCTAGGGTGGTTGTGTGACGCAATTCTAGCTAGTGAGATGTCAGTGGAAGTCACTGGCCTATTAAGGAGGAGCAGACTCAACTGGGAGTCTCAGCTTTTTGTACTCGGTCCTTCTTTCCTCCCTCTGGGAATGTGGAGGTGATCGCGCCAACCTTGGCTGTCATTATGTAAGTATGAAGATGAAGCTTTACCCTGGGAACAGCAGAGTGGAGAGCTGGAGGAAACTGGGTCCCTCGTGTTGTAAAGTGACATCCCAACTCTGGATTACCTTCCTCTAGATTTCTTGTTAAAATTTCTAATTTGTTCAAGCCACACTTCTGAGAGTCTCTGTTTCTTGCAGAGTATCTCAATTCCTAACAGATACTTAGTATATCTCCTTCCTGCTGCTGGGTTATGTGGACAGCTTGGCTGGGGCTCCAGCAGCTTTCTTGTAAGTGCCTGACTGCCAGAAGGAGCTTAGGGTCCTGAGGACGTGTATATAACCCTCAATAATGGAACAGCTGATCCCTGGTTTGCTTTTACATCAGAAGCTCCCGGAGCTTTTCCTATGCTGCAATCCGAAGACCAGGGCAAAGCTCCACTCCAGCTCACCACCTCTATTTGGTCCTTCTGCTACTCCCAGGCCCAGGACTCACCACACTGCCACTAGGTACCCAGCCAAACTCTGTGGTATCAGGTACCCTAAGGCTTACACAGTGTCACCTGGTTGAATAAAGCACCTTTGTAAAGTGCTCACAATGAACTTCAAACAAGTTCTACAGACCAATCACCTGGCTATCTGGGTCTCCATGGAGCCTCTGAATTAACTACAGGACCAACGCAAATGGGTGGTATTCCCAGAGGAGTCAGATTATAGGCAAACAATGCCACAAAGGTGTCCTTTGGAGTGTGATATCATTCTGTCCTTGGCACAGCAGTTCTAGAGAAGTTGGGAGCCAGGGCGGGGCATGCACTGGGTAATGGGTGAAAGGTTCCTAGCACAAACAAAGCCTTCTGTGCAGCTCTGGTGGTAATTGTGACTTGTTCACCTAGTACCATGTTCCCTGTATTTGCTCTAGAAAGAGAATGCCAGGTTCAGGTGATAAAAAAAAAAAACCCCACTATACCTAAAGCACGTCTGCCCTTGCTTTCCGTCTGAACCTGTACCACAGAGCAGAACAGAGGCACTTGAGTCTCAGCTCTGACAAACTAGGAGATTTTCTTAACTTGTCTGGGGGACATGAATAGAATTTGGAGTCAGTGGTATATGGAGAGTTGAGGATTTATGAATGGGTGGATATTTAATAGGTTTTCCAAATCCAGGCAATAAGACTGACATTCATGGGCTCAGTGGCATAAAGACTGTGTGATCCCACAACACAGACCTAGGGACGGGTGAGGGAGCTGCAGGCATTGGTTAGGGCATTATAAGTGTTACAATGTGTAACCCCATCATACAATTTGTGTGGCTTCTTACTACATTGGAGGCTGGGGAATGTTATTTAGCTGGGTGTTAGAAAGAAGAAAACACTGATATTGATGAGCGCTTGTAGTCTCTGACACAGGGATGAAGCCCAATGTGGTATTTAATCTCATCCAGCCATGGCAGTGCCCTTTGTACAGCCGGACAATTCAAGTTCATATACATAAAGGGTACTTATTTATGAGCCAACTCAATTCTCCATTGCACTAAGAAACTGCACTAGCTTGGCATTACCGAGATGGAACAATTTAGAAATAAAATTCTGATGGCCGACTTAGCTGTGGAAGGTGGCTGAAATCACTGCTGCGGGAGCTCTGGGCCAGTGCCAGGAAGCACACACCTCAGAAAACAATGGAAGTTGTCAGAAGGGGTTTCAGAACTTCATAATGAGCATTTCATTGATTTCAGAAGTAAAGAAAACTGTGTTGATATTTATGGCCACAGATACTGACCATTGGGAATGTATGATCATAAATACCAACCAGGAAAAAAAAATGGATTTCCATTGTTAGAAAGAAACAAATTTTAATTATTTTAAGTTCTCGCTGGTACTTCCTGGACCAAGAGGCTGTGATAATCCATAACGGGGAGATTGTGAGGGGTGTGGCAGGTGGGGGAGCGGTGGCAATAAGTACAGACAACTCTTCAGAGTACTATGGCTGTGCAGGGGGGAAGGAGAACGGTAGCTGAAGAAACAACTAGAGGAGGATTTCTCTTTTTTTTTTATCCTCACCCGAGGACATTTTTTTTTTTTTTTGCATTTATCTTCAGATAAAGTGGGAGGGAGACAGGGAGGAAGAGAGAGAGAGAAACATCAATGTGAGAGAGACACATCGAGTGGCTGCCACCCACACGACCCCAACCGGGGCCGGGGACAAACTGCAACCGAGGTACGTGCCCTTAGCGGGAACCGAACCCGGGACTCTCTGGACCAAGGGCCGACGCTCTAACTGCTGAGCCAAACTGGCCAGGGTGGATTTCTCTTTTTTAATGAGAGAGGTGTGGACATGTGTAAATATTCCTGGTCCCGGTGGTTAGGTGGGCTCAGTGACCACCTGTGATCGGCATAAAGGAGTAAAAGTTATGTGTCCCTACTGGGTCAAGGAGGTTAGGTATATGGCTTGCCTTTCCCATTAGCTTTTTTCTATTTGGTGGTGACCTTAGAGGTCACATGTTGATGATAGAGACTTTACAAGATGGAAAGAGCCTAAGTCCCTGAATCACGCTTTGAAGGAGAGTCACCAGCCACCCAAGAGCATCCATAATGGTCTTTACATGAGCAAGAAATAAACTTTCACTGTGTTAAACCACTAAGATTTGGGGGATGTTCCTTAATAGCTATTATCATACCCTGACCGATCCAGTTTTGAATGAGACTGTGTGCTGGTTATTCTGTTTCTCCAGACCTGTCCTCCACCCTTCTCTGCCCTGTCCTGTGCTCCAGGAACACATCTATGGTCAGTATGACTCGTGTTCCCTGTCCTCTTGCTTCCAGTTGGGTTCCATCAATGGGAGGAACTAGAAAGAAATTAGAGAGTGGAGGAAGAAGGAGATCAGAGTATTTATTCCTCCAGCTCCCTCCCTGTGTCTTGGCAGTGGCCATGGTTCCCCCACCTAAGGTGACAGCTCTTGCTGAATTCAGATAGTCCTCTTCTGCCCTGGCTGGGTAGCTCAGTTGGTTAGAGTATCATCCTGATACACCAAGGCTGCCAGGTTTGATCCCTGGTCAGAGCAAAGCAACCAATGAATGCATAAACAAATGGAACAATAAATCGATCTCTATATCTCTCCCTCTCTCTCAAAAAACAAACAAAAATCAATAAATACATATTTTTAAAAATTCAGTAAGTCTTACTTTCTCAAAGTCTTCACTGCTGTAAATAATTACTTTCAAAATACTTACTTGGGGTAGAGCATAATGCTAGGAGTCACAAAAATATAAAAAGAAATATAAGGAATGTCCTTAACCACAGAGAACTTATCACAAAATGTATGGGTAACCCGGTCGCTGTGGCTCAGTGGGTTGAGCATCATCTCATGGACTGAGAGGTCCTGGTTCAATTCCTGGTCGGGGCACATGCCTGGGTTTCGAGCTTGATCCCCAGTGTGAGGGGGGGCTTGCAGGGGGCGGCCGATCATGTGTCTCTCATGCATCGATGTTTCTCTCTCTCTCCCTCCCTTTCTCTCTCTCTCAAATCAAATCAATTTATTTATTTATTTATTTATTTATTTATTTATTATTTTTTTAATTCCTCACCCGAGATATTTTTCTACTTATTATCAGATAGAGTGGGAGGGAGGAAGAGTGAGAGACAGAGAGAAACATCGATATGATAGAGCCACATTGACTGGTTGCCTCCCACATCACCCGACCAGGGCCGGGGATACATGCTCTTGACTGGAATTGAACCTGCTCCAACCACTGAACTAAACCGGCCAGGGCAACAATTTATTTGTTTATTTTTAAATAATTTTTCTTTATTGATTTTATTTATTTATTTATTTTTATCCTCACCTGAGGACATTTTTTCATTTTTTGTTCAGATAGAGTGGGAGGGAGAGAGAGGAAGAGAGAGAGAGAGAAACATCGATGTGAAAGTGACACATCGAGTGGCTGCCACCCGCACGACCAACCAGGGCCGGGGACAAACTGCAACCGAAGTACATGCCCTTAACGGGAACCGAACCCGGGTCTCTCTGGACCGCAGGCCGACGCTCTAACCGCTGAGCCAAACTGGCCAGGGCTTCTTTATTGATTTTAGAGAGAGAGGAAGGGAGAGGAAGAGAGATAGAAACATTGATGAGAGAGAACATCGACTGGCTGCCTCCTGCATGCCTCCCACTGGGGATCTGGCCTACAACCTGGGCATGTGCCCTGACCAGGAATCGAACTGGTGATCTCTTGGTGCATGGATCGATGCTCAACCACTGAGCCACACTGGCTGGGCAACTCTCTTAATTCTGAAAACAACCTCATGGACCCTGGCTGATGTGACTCGGTTTGGCATTCTCCTGTGCACTGAAAGGCTGGTGGTTCAATTCCCAGTCAGGGCACATGCCCCTGTTGCAGGCTTGATCCCCGGTAGGGGCCGTACAGGAGGTAGCCAATTGATGTTCTGCTCTCACATCGATGTTTCTCTCTTTCTCGCTCTCCTTTTCTCTCTCTCTAAAAATCAATTTTAAAATCTTAAAAAAAAAAAAAAAAACCACCACCAACAACAACCTCATAGGATAAGAGGATACTGAGGCACAGAGACATTCAATAACTCATCCATGGTCAACACAGCAGGTAGGAGGCAGAAGCAAAGCCAGCCTCTGAAGTTCATCTCTTAACCAGTGTACTATATTGCTTCTTAAAGGCACCCAGACAACTCAGAAGACAATTGAAAAGAAGTTTGCAATCTCTCAAGTCTGTGCTCCTTTTGCCTCAGTCCACATCAGAAATTTCGAAGTCCAGAAGGGACTGGCACAAAACATTCAAAGTGATTAAAAGCAAAGGAGTACAACCAACGTTACTCTACTCAGCAAAGCTATAATTTAGAATCAAAGGACAGATAAAGAGCTTCCCAGACAAGAAAAAGCTAAGGGATTTTTTTATTTTTTAAAATCCTCACCTGAGGACACTTTTTACATTTATCTTCACCTGAGGACACTTTTTACATTTATCTTCAGATAGAGTGGGAGGGAGAGAGAGACACACACACACATTGACTGTTTGCCTCCCGTCTGACCTGACCAGGGCCAAGGACCGAACCACAACCAAGGTACATGCCTTGACTGGAATCAAACCCCTGACTTTTTGGTCTGCGGGCTGATGCTCTAGCCACTGAGCCAAACCGGCCAGGGCAGGATTTTATCATCACCAAACCAGTATTACAAGAAATGTTAAAGAGACTTTAAGAAGAAGACTAGCCCGGCCAGTTTGGCTCAGTGGTTGAGTGTCGACCCATGCACCAAGAGGTTGCTGGTTCGATTCCTGGTCAGGGCACATGCCCAGGTTGTGGGTCCGATCCTCAGTGGGAGGCATGCAGGAGGCAGCCAATCGATGTTCTCTCTCATCGATGTTTCTATCTCTCTCTACCTTTCCCTTCCTCTTTCTAAAATTCAATAAAGAAAAAAGAAGAAGAAGAAAACTAAATGCCTGGCTGGTGTGGCTCAGTGGATCGAGCATTGTCCCATGGACTGAGAGGTCCTGGTTTGATTCCCGGTCAGGGCACATGCCTGGCTTCAGGCTCCATCCCCAGTGCAGGGCGTGCAGGAGGCAGCCGATTAATGTTTCTCCTGCACATCGGTGTTTCAATCTCTCTCTCCCTTCCTCTCTCTCTAAAAAATCAATTAAAAATATATTTTAAAAAATGTACACAGATTGATGGTGAAGGGATGGAGGAAGATGTTTCATGAAAATGGAAACAACAAAAATAATGGGGCAGCAATACTTATACCAGACGAATTAGACTTTAAAACAAAGGCTGTAACAAGAGACAAAAAAGGACCCAGCAATTCCTCTTTTGGGTATTTATCTGAAGAAACCCAAAACACTAAATTGAAAAGATATATGCATCCATATGTTCACTGCAGCATTATTTACAATAGCCAAGTTATGTGGTGCATATATACAATGAAATACGACTCAGCCATAAGAAAGAATGAAGTCTTGCCATCTGCAACAACATGGATGGACCTAGAAGGTGTTGTGCTGAAATAAATTAGACAGGGAAAGACAAATACCATATAATTTCACTTATATGTGGAATTAAAAAAAATAACTAGCAGAACAGAGACTCAACATTTTGATGGTTGCCAGATGGGAGGGCAATTGGGGGGATGGGTGAAAAAGCTAAAGGGATTAATAAGCACAAATTGGTAGATACAGAATCGTCATGGGGATGTAAAGTACAACATGGGGGATATAGTCAATAATGTAATAACTATGTATAGTGTCAGATGGGTACTAGATTTATTGGGGTGATCACTTCATGTTACATAAATGTCTAATCACTATGCTGTACACCTGAAACTAATATAATATTGTATGTCAGCTGTAACTGAAAAATGAAACATTTTTTAAAAATAAATTCTGTAATTATCTTATAAATAGCATAATTAAATTGCTGGACATTGTCATCTGTGATAGAACATTAAGACGAAGTTAACGCAAAAAACAAACAAACAAACAAACAAAAAACCCCAAAAACAACCTGCCAAGTGATGTGGTCGCATCATTTTGGAGTGGTCTGCCTCTTTCTTTGTTTTTTCCTTGCCCTCTGTGTACAGCGCCAGTTTGAAAACTAACACCAGGGTTTTTTGTCCCTACTTCAGTCCTCTGGGCGCTTGACCCCCATCTTCTTTTTCCTTTCCACATACATTAATTGAACATCAGTAAGGACTGGATTGGGGGAGGAGGAAGGTCTAGTGGCTATGTGGATGAGGAAACAATCTCACCACTCAATGCAATCATTCACGCAGTCAATGATTAGGACCTACTCTGAGCAGTCCTGTGTGAAGCTCTGGGAATAGAAAAACAAATAGGATGTGGTCGCATTTGGAGGCCAGAAGTGGCTATCGGGCACCAATCCTTTGATAGAGTGTCAGAAATCATTTCACATCTTCCTGAGCGCCACTCCTCTTGGCTGACAGCACTGTTTTAATTGGACCAGGATGCAAAGTTAGCTCAACCCATCTTTCAAGATCACCTTTCAGAAGGCTCAGATGCGGCACCAGGATCTGCTCAGCCATGTTCCAGGATATATATGTGGCTGAGTTCCCTGTGGGCCACTAGAAGCTTCTCCCACAAGGGACAAGTAGACAAGAGCTCAATTATCAAGGACAAAGAATTTGGGATGTGAGGGAGATTTGGCTGCGACATCTGTCACCCCATTGATCGCCAGGGTTGATACGGCTGATCTGGCTGCTAGGTGGGTGTCCCCCTCCTCCCTCACCGATTCATGTGCGTCCCTCCTGGAGTTGCGCACTGGGTCGAAGAGGATGACCTTCCCCCCAGAGGAGAGGACCCACCTTGGGTCAAGGGTATACGAGTAGCTGCGCTCCCCTGCTAAAACCTCCAAGCAAGCTCTCAAGAATTTGGCCTTTGGCTCAGGGGCACCAGTATCAGCTGGGAATGGCTGGGATGATCAAGCACAGAGGAGATTCAAATTATGGTAAGAACTGACCGATTTGTCAAAGTGATAGCCAGAAAAGGGTTAGCAGCCCATTCCCCTCAGGGGAAAGTGGAGGTCTTGTCATGGTGGTAAAATAGTAACCAGCCATAGCGAAAAAGTTTGAGGTTACCCACCGGCAGTAGCTATCCTCGGCTGACTCCAGACTGTACCTGGAGTGCCATGTGCACAGGCCTGGCCACCCTTGGGGCTCCAGGTAGTCTTGAGGAACCATTTCTTCTCTGTCACTCAGAGCAGCAGTGGACAGTCTGCCTGGCTCTGCATCTTCACACCCAGGGACTACAGCACAGCTGCCACGGGGAACTGGTATTAGCAAATCCTCCCTTAACTAACTCTCCCTTCCCGCCAATCACCCTCAAAGCAGGCAGAGGCCCTCACAATCAGAGAATTCACCCTGACACTGAAATCACCGTTCATAACACTTCTGTAAGGCAGAACATAATTAACCTCATCCCCACTTCAAAGTCACAAGAGTGTCCCCATTTTGATAGAGCTGGTGCGGCAGGGTGTACACTGGAGCCAGCACTGACTGGCCTTAAGGACACAACTCCTGGGTGCAAGTCCTAGCTCCACTGCTGGCCACAGACGTTTGAATAAGTCATGAAATAAGCTGGGTCTTCACATCTGTGAAGCAGCTCACAGTGTTATTACGAGGGTTGAATTAAGGAGGATATTGTATATGAAAACCCTTTGTAAGCACTGAGGCCATTTTACTACATGGACGTGGTAAGTACAATGCTTTGCTGATTAGTGGCACCCAGGAAAGCATAATATTCCTCTCTCGGAACTGTTTCTAGAGAATAGTTATCTGCAGTTGCTACTTTAGAGCTACCCTCCTGCAGGGTTTTTCTGCTGGATGCCAAGAGGCTCAGAGCTGAATCTGGGACTCACTTACACCAAGATTGTAGATCCCTCTGGCATTTCCTTCTACTCACTTTCCTGACTTTTTTGGTTCAATTCATTTTTCTCATTATTTACACCACCTTGTATTTTATGTATCTCTGTCTTAAATTCTTTTGGGGACAAAGTGGGGTATAATTAAGTACATACTGTATATACATAGAAGCACTAGTTATTTTGCATGCCAGTGTTTTGTCTACTTTTTAAAAAATGTCATGTTTTCGACTAAGGCTTAGTCATAATAAAATACAATAAAATCACACCTGAAGTGAGCCACAGGGAGGCCCCCAACACCAGGCCTGGCTTGTGAAAAGGGTCCTGCAAATTCTAATTTCATCAGAAATTCACCAGACTCTTCCACGCACAAAGGCATTAAGTGGCTGGACCGTTCTGTTGGAATGATTTAACCCCTTCAAGTTTATGTCTAGCGTCTTTTGCCAGAACAATTCAAGTGGAGTAAAGGGTGAAGTGGCAGGTGGAGACCGAGCAAAGGCTGAGCTTGGTGAACCCAAGCGTGAGGGGTGGGGGTGGAGGAAGGGAGGAAGCCCTGAGGCTCGTGGACCCGCGAACGCAGCTTAGCTGGGAGAGAAACGGAGAGACCGTGGAGGTAGAGGCACTAGAAGTGGGCACAGGGATTTTGCTGTTCTTTTAAGGTGGAGAGAGAAGTCTGATTACCCACCGAGGAGAAGGCGAAGACGTCCCAGCTAGAGGCTGGGAGGTCTGGAGAGCAGCGCGGGCGCCGGACTGCAGCTGTCCGGCAGGGTGCGCCCGGGTTGAAAGCGCCGTGGGCAGACTGGGTCCCGCAGCCCGGGAAAGGAGAAGGGAAGCGCCGGCGTCGCCGCGCGCTCTCGGACCGTGCTCCTGTCCAGCCTCTCCCTGCCCCGGACCATTCACAGGGTTGGGTAAACGGCTGAATCCACGCGGTCCTCCGCAGAAAGGCCCCCTTCTATGAACTCGGACCTCCGACGCGGTGGAGCCTGGCGGGTTTGGGGGCTCCGCGATCGCGGGGCAGAAAATGCTCGATTCGCCGCTCGGGCTCCGAGTCACCCCGGCGCGTTCGGATTCAGCTCCGCGTGCTAGCTCATCGCCCCGCCTGGCCTCAGTTTCGCGTCCTAAAAGTGGGGCTAACAACGGTAGTCACCTCTTAGGGCTGTTGTGACGAATAAATGGCACAACGTGAAGAACGCGTTTAGTGCGGAGCCCGTACCTAGAATTCCAAACAGGGGCCGTGGTCATTACCGTCACCGTTTCCAGCTCTCCAGAGCGTGGGCCTGCTGCTGGTCTGTTCGCGGTCAGGTTTGGTCGTCCCCAAACGACGGTACAGGTGTTTGGACGAAAAACCCAGGAAATGGGCGGGGGTTGGTGGTGACTGAGACACGGGAACTCACCTAAGTTCTCACGCCTCCGCCACCTGCCCAGCTCTCCGAGAATTTGCCAGCGTTGGTGCCAGGGCGGGGCAGTTGGTGGGGTGGCTGCCCGGCCAGGCTCGACCAGCTCGGTCCTATGAGGCGGAGAGATTCAGAATGACCTTGTGTGGGTGAGTGTCACCGGAGCACCGAAAAGCGGAGGGTCAAACATGGCCAGCCACGCGAGCCCTTGGAGAGCGTCCAGGTGCGGCGGCTGAGAACGCCAGGGCCGGGAGGTGATGGTTGGTCTCCAAATTCAGTCAAACCCGCGCCCCCTTCCCCACCTAGGTGGGGACAGCGGGAAGGGGACGACGCCCGGGGACGCTGTTGCTGTGCCCCCAGGGAACACTGGTTTTCCAGTTTGAAAATTCGACCGGGAATGTGGAATGGGGTCTTTGGAGCGCAGGATTCGGGTCTCTCGTTGGAGCCCGGAGGCTCTGACCCAGGGCCGGGGCCTCTCTCCTGTGCCCGGGACCGATCGCCACGTGGACGTGGGTCCCTGCGCGAGAGCCGCGGGCTCTGGACCGCCGGGGAGCCTCAGGGCTGCGTCCCTTCCGCGGCCCCAGAAAACACCCGAACAGGTAGGATTTTGGAGAGTAGATTTCCAGGTGCATACAGCCTCACCACAGAGTGAACACCTGTATGTGTCCTGGGGCACTAAAGAGCCTCTAAGGAGTAGCATAATAATTAATGGGAGAAAGGAGACTTAGAGGTCCACCTTAATGTTTATAAACTACTTAGAAGGATCACAAATACAATTTGTGCCTTTTTAACCCCAAAGTTTCTTTTCTTTGTCTTTTTCAAGACTAGAACAATCATTTAGCACCGACAAGGAAGTCATCTCATGAAAACATGTTGATGAGATGATGTTTTAAGAGCGTTAAAACGAAGCATACTTTGTACAGAGGATGACCGAGCTAGGGGAAGAGAAGCAGCCCTTGTACTCATCGAATGTCCCTGGCTAAGGCTTCCTTTCCAGCAGTTTCCTTCCTCAAAATTCCCCCACCCCCCATTCCTTACTGAGTGACCCAGGAATCTTGGCACCATGATAGAAACAGGTGCCAATGAATTTAAAGCAGGCTAGTGCTGGGCAAACTTGATTTGCTCCGCACAATTGGACTGCTGAAATCATACACAAAAGGTCTGGGTTTTAACTGATCTTGCTGCTAACTTTATATCTCTACCATCTTAAGGCTGCTGGCTGGTGTGACCTTGGGGGAACTAAAGTTTTTCTCTCCTTTAAACTTTCCTTTGATTCCAAGTTTTCTTTTTCATTAAAAATGTCTGATTTTGAAATGGGTACTTCTAATTTTGTCCTTCTAAGATAGGGTAGCATAATAATTAATGGGGGAAAGTTTCTTTTTTTTGTATTTTTCAAAAGTAGAGCAATCATTTAACACTGACAGGAAGTCATCTCTTGAAAATGCAAAAATAGCACTGGTGGGTTTGGCTCAGCGGTTAGAGAGTCGCCCTGCAGTCCAGAGAGACCCGGGTTCGGTTCCGCTAGAGGCATGTACCTCAGTTGCAATTTGTCCCTGGCCCTGGTTGGTTGTGCGGGAGGCAGCCACTCCATGTGTCCCTTTCACGTCGATGTTTCTCTCTCTCTGTCTTCCTCTCTCTCCCTCCCACTCTATCTGAACAAAAAATGGGAGAATGTCCTGGGTTAAGGATAAAAAAAAAAAATTGAAAATGCAAAAACGTGTTCATGAGATATTCTATAAGCATTAAAATAAAGCACAGTGTACAGAGGATGAAGCACCCCAACACATCCTATCCACCAAGAAATGATTTAGTTATGCTATGCAAGGAACTCAGGAAATGGTAGTTGGTAAATTAATTTCATTTCATACACTATTCGGCACTTATTTGTTATGCATAGGTCCTGTTGTAGATTGTCCCAACAGTGCTCACAGCAGCACCTTTTAAAGAAAGTACTCTTAACTATGTCCACTCTACAATTGTGAAAATTGAGGAAGGAACTTTTCCAAGGAATACACTGGATAAAGCAGATTGGAATTCAGCTGTATTTGAGGCTAAAGCCAATGCTCTTTGATTGTGTGGGACATTTTATTCATATTTAATTCAATGAATATTTGATAACCCAACTCTGTGCTGGACATTGTACTAGGTGCTGGGAATACAGCTGTCTCGACCTCCTGGAGAAGTAGCGATTTTAGCATATTTGACATCATCAGCTGATCATTTTAAAACTCTCTCCTCTATAGAACAGAATTATCTACAGTAATAGTAATAATGATTATTTTCTTGCTTTCTTCCTTCATTTTTTTTTTTTTTAATCCTCACCCCAGGACATTTTTGCATTTATCTTCAGATAGAGGGGGAGGGAGAGAGGGAGGAAGAGAGAAATAGAAACATCAACTGGTTGCCACCCACACGACCCCAACCGGGCCGGGGACAAACTGCATCTGAGGTATGTGCCCTTAGCGGGAACCGAACCCTGGAGTCTCTGGTCTGTGGGCTGATGCTCTAACCGCTGAGCCAAACCAGCCAGGACTCTTTCTTCATTTTAAGACAATTAAAAATAGCCCAGCCGGTGTGGCTCTGTGGATTGAGCATCGTCCCACGGACTGAAAGGTCCTGGTTCCATTCCCGGTCAGGGCACATACCCAGGTTGTGGGTTTGATCCCCAGGGCACGGGAAGGCACCAATTGATGTCTCTCTTTCTCTCTTTCCTCTCTTCTCTAAAATCAGTTTAAAAAATAAAATGCCAGTTTTATGAAGGCTTAGTGTCTTTTTTTTGTTGTTAATCCTCACACGAGGATATTTTTTCAATTGATCTTTTTAGAGAGAGTGGAAGAGAGGGAGGGAGGGAGGGAAGGAGAGGAAGAAAGAGAAACATCCACTGATTGGTTGCCTCCCCCACGCACCGGAAAAGGGGCTGGGCATCTAAGCTGCACCCCAGGTACCTGCTCTAGGCCAGTGGACCAGGGTGAAGGCTCAGTGTGTTTTTAAGGAAATGGTTGACAAAACAGAGGGTTGAGACCAGCAGGTAATTGGGGATTTATCAAAGTTGTGCCATAATATATTTCTAAGTATTGCTTTTTGGCTGCTTCCCAAAGGTTTTGATATGTGATATTTTTATTATCACTTAGGACAAACTAGTATCTAATTTTCATTATGATTTAATCTTTGACTTAGAAGTATATTTCTGAATTTCCAAAAACAGGAATTTCCTCGTTACATCTTTGTTGTTTACTGCTAACTTAATTGGATGGGGGGCAGAAAATATACTCTGTGTTATTTAAATTCTTCACAATTTTGGACACTTGTTTTATGACCCAGAATTTGTTCAGTTATTGTTTATGTTCTGTGTACATTTGAAAAGAATGTATATTTTGCAGTCATTATATGCAGTGTTCTATTTATGTCCATTTATATCAAGTTTGTTGATTGTGGATTTGTCTATTTCTCCCTGTAATTCTTTCAATATTTTTGCTTTATATATTTTGAGGCTATGTTATGAGAATAAGGAATCATATCTGTTCCTCTGAACTGAATATTTTATAACTTTGAAGTATCCCTCTTTATCTGTGGTTTTGGCTGATGTTAATATAGAGATAGCAACTTTATCTTGGTTACAATTGGTATAGTTATCATTTTTATTCTCAGAGTTTCTATATCCTGTGTTTTATATACTTCTTTTGCAAACCACATATAACTGGGCTTCTCTTTTTCATTTGGTCTATCTTTGTGTTCTAATTGAAGCATTTAATCGATTTATATTTATGTAATTGTTGATATGTGATTGATGATTTGAGTCTAACATTTCATTGAGTGTTTTCTATTTGTTCTACCAGATCTATGTTCTTCTTTCTTTCTTTTCTTGCACTTTTTGGTATTGACTTTGTTGTTGTTATTCCTCACCTGAAGATATTTTTCCATTGATTTTTAGATAGAGTGGAAGGGGGAGAGGGAGAAAGAGGAAGAGAGAGAGGGAGGAAGAGAGAGAGAGAGAGAGAGAGAGAGAGAGAGAGAGAGAGAGAGAGAGAGAGAGATTGGTTGCCTCCTGCACGCATCCTGACCCTGGAATCGAACCAACGACTTTTCAGTGCACAGGACAATGCTCAACCAACTGAGTCACACTGGCCAGGGCAGCCCTGCATTTTTTTTTTTCTTTATTGATTTTAGAGAGAGAGGAAGGGAGAGAGGGAGAGAGATAGAAACATCAATGAGAGAGAACATCGATTGGCTGTCTCCTGCATGTTCTCCAGTGGGGACTGGGCCCACAACCTGGGCATGTGCCCTGACTGGGAATTGAACTGGTGACCTCTTGGTGCATGGGTTGATGCTCAATCATTGAGCCACACCAGCCAGGCAGCCTTGTATTTTTATTGTGTTAATTTCCTCATTAAAAAAAAATGCTATCCTATCTCCGAATGTGCCTTTACAAACATGATCTTTACAAAATAGTTTGTGCAAATAATCTGAGATGTATGATTACTTCCCCCAGAGATGATTTATGTTTGGCTCTGTTCACTTCAAGAGATGATGAATTCAATTCAGTTCAATTCTCATATCAAGAGAAACCTAGTTGGGGGAGGAGAGGGTGGGAAGAGATTAACCAAAGAATGTATATGCATATAAGCATAACCCAAGGATACAGACAATAGTTTGGTGAAGGCCTGGGGGGTATAGAGGGGGCTGGAGGGGGTCAATGGGGGAAAAAGTGGGAGGAACTGCCCGAGGCCCAGCCTCAGCAGGTCCAGGGTGTGGGTGTGGACGGAGTTGATGAGAGAAGGAGAGGGGAAGACAGGAGAGGGGAAGACGTGGGTCAGAAGGTGCTTGGTCCTTCTGCTACCTCATGCTAGCAGAATCTTTATTTTTATATCTTCAGGCTGTATGACAAGTTACTTATCATTTTTTCTTTTGACATTTAAGCAAGTATGTATAGACATTCACTTCCGCTCACACAGCTCTTAGGTTTTGGAACAGGGTTAATCAATAATTATTTCATCCAGGCATAACAATGACATTGTATCAGCTCTAAACCTTTACAATTACTTTCACCATGTGACTCATCACTTAGCAACCTTCCTGTTTACATTTTACGCAGACAATGTCTCATTTAACTTCTTCCTTCCCCAGACCATCTATTCAATTTCTGTTACTTTCTCATAGACCTTGACTTTTCCTCTTATCTAAGATCCTTTTAAGCTTTTACGTTCTTATCTTAAATTCTTATTACTTTCTTGCCTGTTCTTTCTGCAGTCTATTCTGATGTCTATATTATTAATCATCTACATGTTACTTCTATAATGATTCCTAACAGACAGATAACAGATAGACAGAGAAAGCAAAGATTAATCTCCTTCAGTTGCCATCCTGCATTTTATTTTTCTTATTAGCCTTTGTCTTCAGCCACTGTTCTTCGTGATTCCTACCATGCAGTGAATCCACTTCTCCAGGGACTATGTCAAACCATGGAGGCCTTCATAACTCCCGGGACTATGTCAATCCGTGGAGCTCACCCGTGACTATGTCAAACCGAGGTGATCGCTGTTCCAGTGGCACCGCTCCCAACAAGGAACATCTGTAATACTTTCAACAATAAAGATACATTAAAAAGAGAGAGAGAGATAGAATCTTAGTGGCCATGCCTGGGAGAGCATATCTGATTCTGGTTCCCCCTTCTCCAAGGTGCTACAGCCAATTCAGAATTCCAATGTAAAGCAAAGGGGATTCACCAGAAACTCCCACTCCCACCTCCACCCATGGTGGATTGAACTCCAGTATTTATTCCTCTAGCCCCAGGAGGCTGAGAAAAGCATGCTTAGCCTCTGAGCTGCCCCCTCAGGAAGAAGCAAACACATCCAGAAGAAAAGTAGTCTCCACCCTTCACCTCTGTTATCCCTTGAATCCTGTCCCAGTAGTTCATTATATTGGCAGCTATCTGATCTCTTCCAGCAGATTTTTTTCAGGTCCAGCTTTTCTAGTTGTCCTCAGTGGGAAAGTTTATCTAAATTGCCCAGTCCACTATTATTGGAGGCAGAAGTCCTTTTTGCCCCTAAGCTTCTTAGATGAGCTCGTATAGGAGGTGGATGTTCCATGAGACTGTTTTGGGACATTCCACCAAAGTAACAGTGGAGTATAGCCAATTTTAATTTAGTTTAAAGAAAGGTGAGCCTGGCCAGTGTGGCTCAGTGGTTGAGCATTGTCCCACGCACCAAGAGGTTGCCATTTGTATTCCTGGTCAGGGCACATGCCCAGGTTGTGGGCTGATCTCCTGTGGAGGGCATGCAGGAGGTAGCAGATCAATGTTCTCTCTCATCGATGTTTCTATCTCTCTCTCCTGCTCCCTTTTTCCCTCTCTAAAATCAATAAAGAAGGCTGGCTGGTGTGGCTCAGTGGGTTGAGTGTCCTCCCATGGACCGAGAGGTCCTGATTCAATTCCCCTGCAGAGCACATGCCCGGGTTTCGGGCTCGATCCCCAGTGGGGGGTATGCAGGAGGCAGCCGATGGATGTTTCTTTCTCACATCGAAGTTTCTATATCTCTCTCTAAAAAAATCAATAAAAAATATATTTAAAAAAATAAAATCGCTCAGCCGGTGTGGCTCAGGGGTTGAGCATCAGCCCATGAACCAAGAGGTCGCTGGTTCAATTCCCCATCAGGGCACATGCCCAGGTTGTGGGCCCGATCCCCAGTGGGGGGCATGCAGGAGGCGGCCAATCGATGTTCTCTCTCATCGATATTTCTATCTCTCTCTCCCTCTCCCTTCCTCTCTCTCTAAAATCAATAAAGAAAAAAATATAAAGAAAGGTGACATTATTTGTACTCTTAGTATTGTGAAACAATTCATAGTCATTATACATATCATTTGAATGGGGTCTGTTACTTGCAACCAAAAATTCCTGACTGAATATCCAAAAGCAGTATGGATATATCACTTTTGCCCATGACCTCACCAAACCTTTTTGGTTATTAATAGGTATAAAATGCTATCTTTAATTTTAATATTCTTAACTTATGAGAACAAATACTTTTCCTATGTGTTCACCTACTAAATATATTTATTGTTGGGTCAGTCATTTGTTCACATTCTGTGTCCATTAACTGGTGTCTGGATGTTTTTCTCATAAATGAATTAAGATTGAACTTTTGGCCCGGCTGGTGTGACTCTGTGGTTGAGCATCAACCCATGCACCAAGAGGTCGCTGGTTCGATTCCTGGTCAGGGCACATGCCCAGGTTGTGGGCCAAATCCCTAGTGGGGCATGCAGGAGGCGGCCAATTGATGTTCTCTCTCATGGATGTTTCTATCTCTCCCTCTCCCTTCTTCTCTCTCTAAAATCAATAAAGAAAAAAATTAAAAAAAAAAAATTGAACCTTTGCTCTCATAGAAGTTCAAAGTCCAATATTACCATTTTAATTTCAGTGTTGATTTTCACTGTGCAGACATTAAAAAAAGTTCAGATGCATACACGAAGATAAAGCACACAGAAACCATGAGACTACCTTTTTAGGCAAAAGAAAAATGGGGCTACTGGCTAACTGGCTTCCATGGTTTGCAGAGAGAGCTTGACATCAGGACCATCCCTGCTAGGGTACAGGAGTCCCTCAGGGCAATGAGGAGCACCATCCTCTGACTCAGGACAAGACTGCCCTCCAGTCTCTGCCTGGTCCCACCAAGGCTCTGTATCTGGAATAGGAGAACTGCTCGGCAGGGTTAAACAGCTGCGCCTGGCTGGAAGGGTCAAGTTGCCATCGGCCGATACAGATGACTGGCTCATTTCTCACTGACTTAATAAATTGGATTTTGGCTTTCTTGAATGTTTCTCAAATATGGTCCAACCAGAATAACAGACCCATACAATTATAATTTTTACATCCCCACTTAAGCACAAAAGCAGTGCAATTTTAACAGTGCAGAACATTTGTAGTTATCTGATAAAAATTCAGCTGTTGAACATTTTATTGGCAATCTCTAACCACACAGTTCCTACTAATGATGGCATTAAAATGCTGTCCCTTGCTGGAACCAGGTTTGATGAAAAGAACTCCAAGCTGAAATGGGTCTGTTCAGATGGTCAGACTTGACTAAGAGTAAGTAAAGGTCTATTTTCTGCCAGTGTTTCTGTAACTTGATTACTTCAAATATATCTATCAGTTTCTGAATACCATTTTAGAAAATCAGATGGTACAGAAATATGTAACAAAGTAGTGAAAATTCCACATACAATTTTTGCATATACTTGTTTTTTTGTTTATTCCACCCACTTATTTGCTTATTCCTGAATCAGTATCATACTTTTAATAACTGTAACTTTATAATAGTTTTATTCTTTAGCAGTAGTACAGCCTAGTGCACAGCCGTTTCTCTTACGTATATTTTCCTTGCTATTCTCATGTCTTACTTCCAATACACTTTAGAATCATTTTGAAAATTTAAAAATCCTGTTGTGGTTTGATGCATGTGGTTATTATTTTGATTTTATAGAGTAATATAGGGTGAAGTTACATCTCTACAATATTGAGTTACTGTAGTCAAGAATAAGGAATTTATCTCCATTTATTTCTATTTCTCGAATTTAGGAGTAATTTTCTTAATGCTTAATTCTTTATTTGTTCAAAGATAAAATTAATACTTGATCACTGCAAATAAAAAAAGAGAGAAAAAGAGAGTAAAGGAATATGTTGATATAAAAATATATTAATTTCAAAATTCCTTACCATATTCTGATTCTTACTTAAAAAATTAACAACTGATATGTGTCATTTCAGATATTTTTTCTATGACTATACACTTTACATACACATGTAGTTTGGTATACAATCCAATAAAATTTTAGTTTTTCTGAGGACTCATATTGTATATTCTATGTATATTCAGCCATTTGCTTTTTTTTAAATTTAGAAATGTATTTCATTATTATTATTTTTATTTAGATGTTTAAACTCTCACACCAGGGTATAATAAGGGTGAACACTGGAGAGATTATTTCTCTCAAAGAACTATAACCACACATTCGCAGATGGCATAAAATATGGTTGAACTAATATCAATATACATTTAATCACTTACATAATAAAGCAAATTATCAAATATCCAAATATTACGTTAAACTGTTCAAAAGGCATATAATGTATTAAATGTCTGTTCAATTGATTACCAGAGGCTCACTTTTTTATTTATTTATTTATTTATTTATTTATTTATTTATTTATTTTTATCCTCACCCGAGGACATTTTTCCATTTTTTGTTCAGATAGAGTGGGAGGGAGAGAGAGGAAGAGAGAGAGAGAGAAACATCGATGTGAAAGGGCCACATCGAGTGGCTGCCACCCGCACGACCAACCAGGGCCGGGGACAAACTGCAACCAAGGTACATGCCCTAAGCGGGAACCGAACCTGGGTCCCTGTGGACCGCAGGCCGACGCTCTAACCGCTGAACCAAACCGGCCAGGGCTGAGGCTCACTTTTTTAAAAAGAGGAGTTGGGAAGAAAAGGAAAATAATCACACTTCAAACAAAAATAATAGTGGTAAGCAACTTCCAAGGTATAAAAACATTACACGATGTTCAAAATTTTTATGATTAAATTTTGTTTTAGCTGCAATAACAAAGCATCACTACTTTCTAAAAATATTTACTAGCCTGGCTGGTTTGGCTCAGTGGTGAGAGTGTCAGCCCTCAGACCCAAGGGTCATGGGTTTGATTCCTGGTCAAGGGCATGTGCCTGGTTTGCAGGTTCGATCTCTGGCCCTGGTCAGGGTAGTGGGGGAAGCAGCCAGTGGCTGTGTCTCTCTCACATTGATGTTTCTCTCTCTCTCTCCCTCCCTACCTTCCACTCTATCTAAAAAGCAATGGAAAAATATCCTCAGGTGAGGATTAACAACAAAAATATTTACTAAAGTATCTATTCTGCATGTTCTGCATGAGACAAAGGCAACATTTTGTTTTTGTTTTTATCCTCACCAGAGGACATTTTTGCATCCATCTTCAGATAGAGCAGGAGGGAGAGAGGGAGGAAAAAGAGAGAAAGAAACATCGATGTGAGAGAGACACATCGAGTGGTTGCCACCCACACAACCCCAACTGGGGCCAGGGACAAACTGCAACCAAGGTACCTGCCCTTAGTGGGAACCAAACCCAGGACTCTCTGGTCCATGGGCCAACACTCTAGCCACTGAGCCAAACCAGCCAGGGCACAAAGGCAACATTTTATTACACATATTAAAAGTCTCTCTCTTTCTTTTTCAAGCCCTTCCTGTTAAGTTACACTCCAAATGCAAACATTCAATTAACTGTAAAGCTTTTTTTGTCTGAAGATGTTAAAGACGTGCTTCTGTACAATGTAGATGTTCAAAATAGAAGTTTTCTATAAGTACAAAATGAGATTTCTCAAAAGACAAATAATCACTGTAAGAATTGCTTAAAATCCAACAAAATTAATGGTTGCATCAACCCAATTATACTGGTACAAATATGGGAGACTTAACATGAACCAACAGACCAATAACAATACAGGCCCTTCTTTCAATGTTTGAAATGACTGAAGGGAGAACCCACAGAAGATTTGGAATGTTCACAGTTCTTGGGATTTTAATTCTATGTGATACTAAAAATATATAGGTATTGGGCTGGGTATTTTGGTACTTAATTTCTCTAAACATCTTATATGTTGATAAGATTCTGGCATGGGAATAGGTTTAAAGAAGACTTAGAACTGAAGACTGCATGATTTCAGGAAAGGCCAGTGATACAAACAGGAGCACCCCTTTTTTTTTTTTCCTTTATTGATTTTAGAGAGAGAAAGGGAGAAGGAGAGAGATAGAAACATCGATGAGAGAGAACATTGATTGGCCGCCTCCTACATGCCCTTCACTGGGGATTTGGCCCACAACCTGGGCATGTGCCCTGACTGGGGATCGAACCGGCGACCTCTTGGGGCATGGGTCAGCACTCAACCAGTGAGCCACACCAGCTGGGCACATTTTAAATGCTGAACAGCAAGAATCTTTTGCTGAGTGTCCAAATAGGACTTGGCTCAAGGCCTACCTTAACGGTCTGTCTGCTACATAGTTCCCACACGTTTCTTCTTAAGTTTCTGCTGCCTGGGCTTTCTGTCCTTCTGTGTTGCTCATTTGAATTAGGTCTCTTCTTTCATTATATTTTGACTCATTGTTGGCTTATAGAAAACTGTGTAGGAGCGTGATTTTGAATCCTGCATCCATTGTTCATCAAATGAGCAATTTACTTTTCCTCTCTAAGTCTCAGCTAACTTATCTGTTAATTGGCAGCAATAATAGAACCTCTGTCATGTTGTTGTTGTGAGTATTAAATGAGATGATGTACACAAAGCTCTTGGCAGAGGATTAGAACATAGTAAGTGGTCATAAGATAACATTTATGAGTATTTTTTAAAATGTTTATTTCATAACTAGCTACTCTACTAAAATCTTACTATTTCTAATAGTTTCTCATTTAATACATTTTAGTTTTCCAGTATGCAATGATTTCATCTGTAAAAAATTATGCTTCGTATTCCCCTTTTTGTTATATATCTTTTTTTATTCCATAAGCTAATTTTACTGCATTGATTAGTGCTTTCATGACAATGTTGAATAATGCAGTGGGCATACCTATCTTGTTCCTGACAATAATGGAAAAGAAGCATATTTTTTTTACAGTTGAAATAATTGCTGGAATTATTTACTGGAATAAATACTGGAAAACTAAAATGTATTAAATGAGAAACTGCTGGACCAGGGGCGGGGACTTCTGTCTATGTAAGCCAGCTCTGGCTCTGGGAACACATTTTCCCTTTCCACCAAAGACTGAAGACTGTTTCCCAGGCTGGAACTGAAGCTGAAATAGCAAAGATTCTTGCAGGAGTAGAAGCAGCAGACCAGACAACAGAGAGCGGAGCAGACAGGGGCCTGGCCCCAGGGCCACCGGGCCTGTGCGCTGTTTTCACAGCCCTGCTATGCCACAGCTACTTGCAGTGAATAAAGTTTCCTTCTTCACCACACCCCAAAATAGGAATTCCTGTTGGTGTTGATTAAATGACAATCAAGTCATTTAATACCTAATCAAGAAAATGAAACCCTGGCCGGTTTGGCTGAGCGGTTAGAGCATCGGCCCGCGGACCGATGAGTCGCAGCTTTGGTTCTGGTCAAGGGCACGTACCTCTGCGGTTCGGCCAGGCCCTGGTCGGGTTGTGCCGGAGGCAGCCAGTCCATGTGGCTCTATCACGTCGGTGTTTCTCTCTGTCTCTCTCTCCCTCCCTCTCACTCTGTCTGATGATAAATAGAAAAATATCCTCAGGTGAGGAATAAAAAAAAAAAGAAAAGAAAAGAAAGATTTTAATGGAATTTACTTTTTTGTGTGCCCCAACAGCGCTAGATTTCTGTGTTTCCTTAAGATGTGCGCCTTAGTCGTAGGATTTGGCATGGTTTTATTTATATTCAGAAGTATGTACCTTCATGAAAAGTTCAGCCTCCAACTTGAGCTCCCTCGTCCTGCTCTGGCTGACCCGATGCCAAAGCTTCTACCTGAGGCGCGTCTCAGGACCCTCTTCACCTACAGTGAAATCTGGTGAGATACCTCACGTTCTGTCTTCCGCCGCAGTCTGAGCTCCCTTGCTCCTCCTACGGTTTGCTGTGCTCTGTTGTGCCCATTTTATAGATGATTCTCTACCTTCCTGAACTGTGTTGCTAAAGTGATTCCCAACTGTGGGACCAGGAAAGGGCTTGGTCTCCAGGGTACAGTCTCTGTTCTCTGCAACACTCAGCAAAGGCCCTTAAAACTTTGAAGGGCCCATTTAACTGCGCCTTTTTGTCCCTCCTGCCTCCTCTTCTGGTGGGGCTGAGATGCAGGGGGGAATTCAGGAGAAGGGGGCTTTCTTCCCATCCCCCCCTCCCCTACCTTTGTCTCTGTCAGGGACCACTGCTGAGATTCCAGGGTCTCAGCCTAACTAAGACAGCGGGTCTGGGAAAGGAAATTCTCACACGGGATGAGGCCTCAGGTTTTCTCACCCACCCACCCACCCAATAATGTTACAGTCCTCTTGCTTGTTTTAGGCTGTTCCCGAAAAATCAGTGCCAATGTGAAACCAAACATCAGGGCTACAACTTTCAGGATGCTTATGGCCAGACAGACCTCCCTGCGGTGAAAGCAAGGAGACGGGCTGAATTTGAACACTTTCAGAGAAGGTAATGTAGACCGCGAGGGCTCTCGAGGCCTGGGGAAGAGCCAAAGCTCTCTCTACTTTGTCCTGACGGTGTGGGTTTGAAGAGAGATGGAAGGAGCTCCCCTTCTTGCAGGGTCCCTGGGAGGAACTATTAGGAATAAACCAAGGAAAGAGAACTGAGGAAATAGCCCTTAAATGAAGATTTATAAATTTTGCATGCATAAAACATTTCATAATGAAGAAGAAGCAGCCCAGCTGGTGTGACTCAGTGGTTGAGCATTGACCCATGCACCAAGAAGTCGCTGGTTCGGTTCCGGTCAGGGCATATGCTCAGGTTGTGGGCCTGATCCCCAGTGGGGAGCATGCAGGAGGCGGCCAGTCGATGTTCTCTCTCATCGATGTTTCTATCTCTCTCTCCCTCTCCCTTCCTCTCTCTATAACATCAATAAAGAAAAAAAAATTAAAATAAAAAAATAATAAAGAAGCAAAAGAATGAAGATAGTTTGAAATGTCAGTGTGGTGTTATGGCACAGCCTCCACGCACCCAGCCTGTCATAGCAGGTGACTTTATAGTCACCGAGTTGCACTATTACATTTATATTGAGAACATACAGTCCCACTGCTGTGTGCAAGGTCCACAGTTAAAACACTCAGGGTGTATTGACCAGGATTATTTATTTATTTAATCCTCATCTGAGGACATTTTTGCATTTCTCTTCAGATAGAGTGGGAGAGAGAGAGGGAGGAAGAGAGAGAGAGAAACATTGATGTGAGAGAGACATATCGACTGGTTGCCACCCACACCCCAACCGGGCCGGGGACAAACTGCAACCGAGGTACGTGCCCTTAGTGGGAACTGAACCCGGGTCTCTGTTGTCCATGGGCCGATGCTCTAACTGCTGAGCCAAACTGGCCAGGGCTTGGCCAGGATTATTGATTGAAAAGAACAAAAATTTATTCTGTCTGGTTTATGTCAAAAGGGAATTTGTGGGAAGGATAGGATAACCAGGCTGAGAAATTAAGATACAGTGGAGCACACAAGGGCTAGGCAAGCCCTTCCTTTTTTTTTTTTAATCCTCACCTGAGGATATAGTTCCATTTATTTTCAGACAGAGTGGGAGGGAGAGAGAGAGAGAGAATCATCGATGTGAAAGACACATTGATTAGCTGTCTCCCACACAACCCTGACCAGGGCCGAGACCTACTGCAACCGAGGCACACGCCCTTGACCGGAATTGAACCCGCGACTCATTGGTCCTCCGGTCGACGCTCTAACCCCTGAGCCAAACTGGCCAGGGCTTCTTCTTCTTTTTTTTTAAGCAATCATTTATCAACTATTGTAGAAGGTGTGCTATAATAAAAACATAATAGCATTGCGGTTAAGGACTTGCAATTTGGAACAAGTTGGATAGCAAGTTACTTAACCTCAGTACTTCAGTATCTTACGTGAAAAATTCAAAGGCTTATTGTAAGGTGAATTGTATTAACATACAAAGAACTAACTAGTAACTCAAAAAGGGCCTGACATATGGAAGCACTGCAAAAATATGACCTAGGATTATTGTTGATTTATCAATATCATCATTCTTTTTAAAAATTTACTTATTGATTGATTTTAGAGAGAGAGGAAGGGAGAAAGAGAGAGAGATGGATTTGTTGTTCCACTTAGTTATGCATTCATTGGTTGATTCTTGTATGTGCCCTGATGGGGGATCAAACCCAAAATCTTGCTGTTTTGGGATGACTTTACATAAGCCTTACCTTTCAACTTTAATGACAGGGTCGTTGTTTTTTAAAGTTGTATTTCCCTGATTAATATTGAAGTTGAGCATGTTTCATATATTTATTATCCATTTACATTTCCTCTTTTTAAAATTGCCTATTTATGTCCTTTCCCATTTTAAAATTTTGTCCTTTTCATATTCCCATAAATTCTCACTACAGTAGTCTACTCTCTCTTCCAGGTAATCTTGGTGGTATCTTTGGTTACACTGGATCCCTGGAGGCTACCTTTCAACCATTTACCTTAGTCCCCAAAGACTGGCTCTCGCTGCATTGTGTCATGCTCTTGCCTTTGCCTGAAGGTTGTTACCACAACAAAACCGCCCTCGCTGTGCTAGACACTAACATCAATTTTCCCTTGATATACTTTATTTTTTAGTTTAGTGCCAGGAAAAGTTTCACTTCCCTTCAGCAGTTGGTCTCCTTTGCCCCTTTGAAAAGGCCAGAGTACTGACATTCATTTTACACCCTGGGGACCAGGAAGTTCACAGTTGACTACTGCAGCTGCGTGGGCCCATTAAGTCTGATGATTTTCTTTCTTTTTTTTTGGCTGGTCGTGATTTTTATTTTTTTACGTGATTTGTTGTAAACTGCCTCAGTTTGTTTGTGGAATTAGAGTCTGGGAATAAGGGAGGGGATGAAGGGGAGATGGGGACTTTCCGTTTCTCCTGGTTGGCAGCACAAGGCTCTGGGCACAGGTACCACTTTAAGAACTAACCTGGGTCCGGCCAGTGTGGCTCAGTGGTTGAGCGTCGACCCATGCACCAAGAGGTCGCCGGTTCGATTCCCGGTCAGGACACATGCCCAGGTTGTGGGCCCAGTCACCAGTGGGGGGCATGCAGGAGACGGCCAATAGATGTTCTCTCTCATTGATGTTTCTATCTCTCTCTCCCTCTCACTTCCTCTTTCTCTAAAATAAATAAAGGAAAAAAATTTATTAAAAAAAAAGAACTAACCTGGGACTGGCGTCAGGGCAGCTACTAACGCTCCCTTTCCTCGCAGAGAAGGGCTGCCCCGCCCACCGCCCCTGCTGGCTCCGCCCAACCTTCCCTTTGGGTACCCGGTCCATGGGGTGGAGGTGATGCCCCTGCATACGGTTCCCATCCCAGGTAGGTACACTCCGCTCCATCCTGAGAGGACTCGGGCAACTTTCCTATTCCTTTTTAAGAGAAAGCAGGGAACAGAAGGGAACACTCATTCGTGGTGTACCTGCTGTACCTAGCACCAGGCAGGAAGTTGGAAATGTTAAATGTCACTGTTTCCACTAGTGGAGATCATCCTTAGTAGCTGTGACCTCCCTGGGGCTAAGAGATAACACAAAATAGGACAGATAACTATGTGCCTCAAGGAATCTTAAGACATAATTGGCTTTTGGGTGTCCTACAGCATCACCCAAGCAGGCAAAGCAGGGGCCCGTCTCCGGGGAGTGGAATATTTATATCGATTAAAACTACTAGGCATGAGGGCCTGACTGATTCACCGTGCCTGCCTGGCCCGCTCTGGGGGGAGGGGGTCTGCACTGGTGCTCCCAGTCCTCCCGCACTTGGGGGGAGGCGGTGGATATATGCAGGGGGTCTGCATCCCACCCAGGAAGGAAGTGTCCACGCTGGGGCTTGCTCTCCAGGTGCCCAGCTGTGGGGGGTTGGGGGGTTGGAAGATGGACATTTTTACAACACTGTGTTAATGCATTCTCGGCAACCTGGCCAGACTAGGAGCATTGAGGCTTCATTTGCATGTGAATAGAGGTTTGTTATCTTTTGGCTTCAAAGTCTTTTCCCAGTAAAAAAGCAAGAGACAAAACTAGGCTGTATGGTTTGCAGAGAGGCCATCTCAAGGAAATATTTTACATAAATCCACTTGTAACCTGGGGGGAGGAAACTGCTAATAAATGGGAGCGTCCTCAGCTCTGGAGCGTTTGCTCCCTCTGCTCCAAGCGCGTGTGTGTGCTTGAAGGTTCATTGCGCTGCACCGATCCTGCAGGCCCCGAGACGGGGCAGCTGCACACGCAGGGCCCCGCATCCTCGTCCTGGAGGAAGAGCTGACGACTGAGGGGGTCTCTGGCGGAGACACAAGTGACACTGTTTTCTAGAAATGAAGCATTTATTTGACTTTTAAACAATTAAAAATCCTGTCCTGAGCAGGCCCTTGCTCAGGAAAAAAACCAAAACTCCTTCCCATGAGGGATTTTTACACACTCCTCTAGTTCAGCGTCACAGCCCTGTGAGGTATATATTACTTTGCGAATTTCACAGATGAGTTTAGTAAGTTAACTATGGCCACATAGGGAGGATATGTTTGAGTTAGAACTTGAATTAATCATATTATAAGAACAGATGCTAAAGTAAATACATTTAGGGTTAATTGTTAGTGTTTGTTTTTTTAAAATATGTTTTTATTGATTTTTTTAGAAAGAGAGGAAGGGAGAGATAGAAACACCAATGAGAGAGAAACATCAATAGGCTGCCTCCCCCGCCCCCCAATGACCTCTGCCAAGGATGGTGCCCTGACTGGGAATCGAACCAGGACCTCTCAGTCCACGGGACAACGCGCAATCCACTGAGCCACACCAGCTGGGCAACTGTTAGTGTTTTTGAATGGTCATTTAAAAATGATATGACGCTTTGGGTGATTCTTTTTTTTTTATTGTGGTTTTATACATAACAAAATGTACTATTTTAACCATTTTAAGTATATGTGTTGCTGAAGCGTGTACCTATTTTAACCACTTTTAAGTGTACAGTTCAGGGGCATTAAGGACATTCACACTGCTGTGCAACCGTCAACACCATCCATCTCCAGAACTTTTTCATTTTCCCAACTGGAACTCAGTGCCTATTTAACATTAACTCCCCTCCCTGCCCCTGGCAACCACCATCTACTTCCTGTGTCGATGAATTTGACTACTAGGTACCTCAGATAAGGACGATTCATTATTTATCCGTTGCTTCCTTCTCTTCAGTAACAGAGATACCTGGAAGGGACTAAATAAATCCACAGCACCCAGCCAAAGCTGAGGGTGGGCACCCGAGGT
The DNA here is from genome assembly GCA_030848825.1 of Tadarida brasiliensis. Taxonomy (NCBI): domain Eukaryota; kingdom Metazoa; phylum Chordata; class Mammalia; order Chiroptera; family Molossidae; genus Tadarida; species Tadarida brasiliensis. Next base: position 41,126,865 of record CM061273.1, read on the forward strand.
TTTAGAATCGCTGGAAGGACCATGGGAAGCATCTAACAGAACCTTGGGGAGAGGGGAGTGTGTCAGCAAACACCCTGGATAGGAGGGGACACTTGACGGGACTCTGGAAGGATATGGAGTCAGCCAGGAAGGTGTGAGCCTCAGGGAGCCTTTGGAATTCTCTCAGATGGTGTTCTTGTTTTTTTGTCCTTTTTCCTGTGCCCTCCAGGTCTCCAGTTTGATGGACCCAATGCCCCCGTCTATCAGGCAAGAGCTCCCTTCCCTTTTTGTGCACTTGACATCCTGTCCTTGGCTCACTGCCCATGCTCCCTTCCCCCAGTGGTGGCTGCTCTCAGATTTTGACAGAGCCCCCATCCAGATTAAATATGACATGAGTCTGATGTGGGGAGAGGGAAGGGTGCCTATGGAAGACAATTTCTCCAGCCATAAGAGTGGCTGGAGTTCCAGGAAGGACTTCCAAGATCACACCAAAGCACTGAGCCACCACCACCCACCATGGTGCTGCTGCTTCTGCTGCAAGAGGACGCCACTGCCACAGCCCCGGCTCCTGCGCTGTGCTGCCTCTGCCAGGGTTAGCGCCACCAGGATGGATGCCCCGTGCCTGCCTGTTTCCCCACTTAACACAGCTCCAAATCAAGGTCTCTGCAAGTCTATCTGACTGGTGGGACGTAAATCACGTCAAGAACCCTACTGAAGAGGAGCCTGGGAAATGTAGTTTTAGTTTTCTCACCTCTGCATGTTAAGCAGAGGTTGGAATGGGTGATGAGTAAGCAGAGCTACTGTACCCTCCAGAGGCCTCCCCTGCCCCCACCCCCAGCTGAGCCCCCACCACCTTATTCTGTCACTTTCTCAGTGCTGTTGTCTTCTTCATAGCACTTGTCTGTACCCCAATTACCTTACATGCATTATCATATGCTTATTGCTTCTCTTCCCCAGTAGACCGCAAGCTTCTTGAAGGCAAGGAGTCCATCTCGTTTACAACTCTTTCCCCTGTGCCTGTAATTTGGGTCTCAATCTACTGACTGACTAGTGTTTTCAGCAAGAGTGACATAATCTAGTCCACTTGTCATAACGATAACTGGCCATTGCGGAAGACGAAAGGCCAGAGAAGAGAGTAGGGAGCAGCAACGGCGAAGAGAGGCGGACCAATTCCAGCCACATGTTGAAGGTGGAACGGACAGGACTTGTTAGGAGATTGGCTGTAGGTGTGAGGGAGAGGGCAGAATAGCAACGGCCTCCATCTGGGGACTTGAGCAGTTGGGCGGATGAAGGTGCCATTCGCGAGGCAGGGAGAACCAGGGAGAGGGTGCAAAACAGGTTCCTAGAGAAAGATCAATAGTTCAGTTTTGAAGATATCAGTGTGATTTGCTTGTGAAACTTCCTAGCAGGGCAACTTCTAGGCAGTGGGGTCTCAGAAAGAGATGAATTGCAGATGTACATTTTGAAACCGTCATCATATGGATGGTACTTAAAGCCACTGAAAGGGGTGAAATCTTCTAGCAAGAAGGTGTTAGAATCAGAAGGCAAGGGTGCAGAGTCAAGCCTGGAAAACTCCATTTGGAGGTCTGATAGAGGAGGAGGAGTTGGCAAACTGAAGTCAAAAGGAGAATGTTATCCTGCAAGCCAAGAGATAAGAAGAGAAGAAACTGCCCTTGAAAGCAGCACCAGGCCCCAGGGCTCAGTTCTCCTTTGCTGTGACTAGAGCAGTGACACTTTGCAGAGCCAGACCCTAGCTTCTGGGGCACCCAAGACACTTCTCTCACCTTCATATGCTCTGCCCACCGCTGGCCATGTTGGGTATGTGCTTCTCCTTGCATTTAGCCTCTTTGTTCTTCACCCACCCTAGGTCACCCTGACAGCTTCTCTGGGAACACTCAACACCCTTGTTGACATCCCAGACAGTGTGGTGCAGGGCAGAGGCCAGAAGCATCTGACCATTTCTACCAGTGACCGGAAGCTTTTGAATTTCATCCTGCAGCACATGACCTACACCAGCACTGTGTACCAGCTCCACAGGGTGGATGTGGGTGAGAACCTGTCCTTGGATAGCAAGATGCTTAGGGAGCCGGAAAACACTACTGGGCCCTCTCAAAGTCTCCTCCTCCAAGAAGCCTGCCTACATTTAAGATGCTTCCCTTGCTCCTGTTTCTAACCCTAGACACCTAACTTCCAAATTGCTGCACCCAGTATTATCCCCACGTTGCCATTGACCCGATAGAAATGACTCGAGGAAAGGACAGGTGAAATGCCTGCTGTTCTCTGCGAGGACAGATCATTCATGTTGTGCATCTACCTGGAACCGTCCAGTTCTGTTCCCTATTCTGTACAGCTCTCAGAGCTGAAGACCTCGGCTGTGGTAGAGGAGGGAGCCGGCCCATGCACCTGTTTATTGTCCTGGGTAGCAACAGGAAAGGAGGATGTGGGGAAACTCCCAGTCCAAATGGCAGTGGCTTTGACTCTGACTTCCCAATCAGCCCCACCCCCAGCTCCACCCTAGGATTCCCCGGAGAACAGTTTCTGCCATCCTCAAGGCAACCCAGTTTCTTCCCGGATGAATTAAAGTCATCCCTTTTTCTCTCTCTTTTTATTAAAAAAAGCTTTTCCTTTATTGATTTCTGAGAGAGAGGGAGAGGGAGAGATAGAAACATCGATGAGAGAGAACATCGATTGGCCACCTCCTGCATGCCCCCCACTGGGGATCGGGCTCACAACCTGAGCATGTGCCCTGACCGGGAATCGAACCGATGACCTCTTGGTGCATGGGTCGACGCTCAACCACTGAGCCACACCGGTCAGGCCTGCCTTTCTCTTTTGACTAGCTACACGGGATACATTCCCAGGACACCAACAAAAAGAAATGAAACAAGGAACAGGTTACCCAAGACTGCACACTAAAGAGCGAGTTCTCTCCACCTTCAGGCATTCAAACATTTCCTTTCAAAAAATGACCCTGTGAGGTACAATAGGGCAGGCATTATTATCCCGGTTTTGTAGCTGGAGGAGATTGAGTGATTTGCCCAAGGCACTTCAGATAATAATGGCAAAGTCAAATATAATCTGAGCCCTGTGATCCACACCCACTCTACCTCATTAGATTCTCACAAGGGCAAGAAATGTGAGTTTAGGAGGCACTTGGTAGGTTGCCCCAGGGACACCCTGCAAGTCAGGAGCCAGAATGCCATAGATTCCATTAGGTCCTCAGTCTTATCCCAGCCAGGACACTGTCTACCAAACCTTCACTCCTGCACTGCATGGGCTTCCCTGGGGCAGCTCAAAGAGTGACCCAGACACGGTGCTGCCCACCCTGATTTTATTTCTCCTTGCAGTGAGTCTGAAGTTCAAGTCTTCAATAGCCAAGTTTCCAGTGATCATCCGCCATCCTGTTGTACCCAAGTTATATGACCCTGGACCAGGTAAGGCCCTTGTCCCTGGGGCTGCACAGTGGCATCATGTAGAGCTGTTGGTGAAATTCAGATCCCCTCTGAGACAGAGGATAAGAATCTATCAAAACCACAGCACTGATAGGATTCCTGACAACAAACTGGAGGAAAACAGTTCTAGGACACACTGCCCTAATATTGCTTAATTATATTCAACTTGCATGGTTGTGCTTATTTTAAAAAAGACCCAATGAATAGTAGTAACATTTTATTTTATTTTTTTTATCCTCACCTGAGGACATTTTTGCATTCATCTTCAGATAGAGCAGGAGGGAGGGAGAGAGGAAGAGAGAGAGAGAAACATCGATGTGAGAGAGAGAGACATCTACTGGTTCCCTCCTGCATGACCCCAACCAGGGACAGGGACTGAACCGCAACTGAGGTACATGCCCTTGACCGGAATTGAACCCGCAACTCTTTGGTCTGTGGGTCAATGCTCTAACCCCTGAGAAAACTGGCCAGGGCAATAGTAACATTTTAATAAGCAATAGTAATAAAAACAGAATGGTACTGGAGCATGAATATATATATCAATGGAATCGAACTGGAATTCCAGACATAGACATGTTGGAATTTTACTGTGTGATAAAGGTCACTTTCAAATTAAAGGGGGAAGAGATGGATTATTAAAGAAATCATGTAGGATAACTGTAGCTATGTGGAACATGAGAAGTTGAATTTATCTCACAGCTCATACCAAGATAAAGTCCAAACAGATCAAATATCTGATTTTTTAAGTACTAGAAAAATAAAGGAGTTTAAAAATAACATTAGAGTATAAGGCCTTGCTAAATATTACACAAAACCTAGAAGCCATCAAGAAAAGATTAAAAACGTAAAATACATTAAAATATTAAATATTTTTATGGCAGAAACCCACCATAAACAAAGTTAAATGAAGAAGAAGTTGGGGAAAATATATCTTCAACCACATTAAAGTCAAAGGTCTAATTTTACATAGAGCACCTGTGAATCATTAAGTAAAGAATCAAAAGACAATGCATATAGTGTGATTTTATGCATTTTTTTAAACTTTTCATAAAAGTTATCACACTAAGGTTTGTAGTTCTAGATCCTGACCTTTTGTCAGCCCATGGTTCGTCTTTTGATTTTGTTTCTGGGGTCTTTTGTTATATGAAAGTTTTATCCTTTACTATAGTAAAATTGATTTGTTGTTTTCTTTCTAATTTTTGCTTTTTGTGTCTTGTTCAAGAAATTCTTCCCTTCACTAAAGCCAGAAAGATATTCTCCTGTATTTTTCCTAAAGATGTATATGTTTGCCCTGGCCAGTTTGACTCAGCGGTTAGAGCGTCTGCCCACGGTCCAGAGTTCTGGGTTCGGTTCCTGCTAAGGGCACGTACCTCGGTTGCGGTCTGTCCCCGGCCCCGGTTGGGGTCGTGTGGGTGGCAACCACTCAATGTGTCTCTCTCACATCGGTGTTTCTCTCTCTCTCTCCCTCCTGCTCTATTTGAAGATAAATGCAGAAATGTCCTCCAGTGAGGATAAAAAAAAAAAAAAAAGAGCGTGGTAGATGTATCAGGGTAAGAAAGTTCCCTTCTTTCCTTCTATTTCTGTTGCTAAGCACTTTTTCTGCTTCTACTTTCTGTTTTCTATTTCATTGTTAAGAGTTTTTATTATGAATGAGTCTTGAATTTTATCAGGTAATTTGTCTGTATATTGAAATAATTTCCCCCCTTCAATTGGGTTCATGTAGTGCTTTATGTCAATTGATTTTCTGCTGCTGAAATAGCCTTGCATTGCTGGAATAAACCCATCTTCATTGCAATGCATGATTTGATTAAATGCTGAATTAAATTTATTACTATTTTATTTAGGATTCTTGCATCGGTATTCAAAACTGAGACTATCTTTTCCTGTACTGTCCTTGCTCAGTTTGTTATCAATATCACGCAAGTCTTTTTTTTTTTACTATTTTCTGAAATGAATTGTAATAAAGTAGGAATTAGATATCTCTTGAACTTTCATTAAAACTTATCTGGTCCTGCTCTGGCCAGTTTGGCTCAGCAGTTAGAGTGTCGGCCCGCGGACCAAGGAGTCACAGGTTTGATTACAGCCAAGGGTACGTACCTCGGTTGCAGTTAGGTCCCCGACTCTGGTTGGGTTCGTGTGCAGGAGGCAACCAGTCGATGTGTCTCTCTCTCTCCCTCCTTCCCATTCTATGTGAAGATATATGGGAAAAAAAAATATCCTCGGTGAGGATTAAAAAAAACAAAAAACTTATCTGGTCCTTGTGTCTTTTGTGGGGTGTCTGAGTTGCAAGATAGGTGGTTAGGGATTGGGAATAGGGATGTAAATGAGGAATGAGAGAAAGGGGAGACATTTAAAAATATAATTCTGTGTCTTTAATGGTTATTGATCTGTATGTACATTTAGTCAATTTTTAAAAATGTTTCTATAAAAATATCCACTTGATGTAAAATCACCAGTTTTTTGTCATAAAGTTGTTCATAGCATTCTCTTAAGCTTTTTATAACATTTAAATACATCTGAGTCATGTTCCCCTTTTGGTTTTTAACATTGATCTTCAATAATTTTAAGCAGTTTTCATATTCAAATATTCTCATTTTATTTATATCTGTTTTTTTTATATTTTCTTTTTTATATGTGTGATTCTGTTATTTATTGCTTACAGATTTTAAACGTTTTCATTTTAAACCCTTTTTTTTTAATTTATCTTTATTGTTGAATGTATTACAGATGTTCCTCATTTTTCCCCTATTGACCCCCTCCTCCCCATTCCCACCCCCCTCCTGCCTTTCCCCACACTGTTGTCTGTGTCCATTGGTTATGCATATATGCATATAAGTTCTTTGGTTTATTTCTTCCCACCCCCAACCCCCCTTCCCTTTGAGGTTTGTCAGTCTAACAACCAATTTGTACTTCTTAATCCCTTCACCTTTTTCACCCATTCCCCCAAGCCCCCTCCCATCTGGCAACCAACAAAATGTTCTCTGTATCTATGAGAATGTTTCTGTTCTGCTTGTTCATTTTGTTTGTAGATTCAATTGTCAATAGATATGTATTCATTGCCATTTTGTTTGTTCATATTTTTTATCTTTTTCTTCAAGAAGACTCTTCAACATTTCATATAATAATGGTTTGGTGGTGATGAACTCCTTTAGCTTTTCCTGTCTGGGAAACTCTTTATATGGCCATTGATTCTAAATGTCAGCTTTGCAGGATAGAGTAATCTTGATTGTAGGTTCTTGCTTTTCATCACTCTGAATATTTCTTGCCACTCCCTTCTGGCCTGCAAAGTTTCTTTTGAGAAATCAGCTGACAGTCTTATGGGAACTCCCTTGTAGGTAACTAACTGCTTTTCTTTTGCTGCTTTTAAGATTCTTTGTCTTGAACCCTTTGCATTTTGATGATGATGTGTCTTGGTGTGGGCCTCTTGGGGTTCATCTTGTTTGGGACTCTCTGTGCTACCTGGACTTGTATGTCTGTTTCCTTCACCAAGTTAGGGAAGTTTTCTGCCATTATTGTTTCAAATAGGTTTTCGATTTCTTATTCTCTCTCTTCTTCTGGTACCCCCAAGATGCGAATGTTGGCACTCTTGAAGTTGTCCCAGAGGCTCCTTGCACTATCCTCATTTTTTTAAATTCTTTTTGCTGTTCTGATTGGGTGTTTTTTGCTTCCTTACATTCCAAATTGATGGTTTGCTTCTTGGCTTTACCTACTCTACTATTGAATCTGTGTAAATTATTCTTTATTTCAGTTAGTGCCTCCTTCATTTCTGACTGTGCCTCCTTCATTTCTGACTGGTCCTTTTTTATGCTCTTGAGGCCCTCACTAAGTTCATTGAGGTTCTCACTAAGTTCATTGAGCATCCTTATAAGCAGTGTTTTGAACTCTGCATCTGTTAGGTTGCTTATCTCCATTTCGCTTAGTTCTTTACCGGGAGTTTTGTTCTGTTCTTTCATTTGGGACCTGTTTCTTTGTCTCCTCATTTTGACTGCCTCCCTGTGTTTGTTTCTATGTATTACTTAATGAGAGGTATGGGGCTAGCTGAGACCAGATGCTGCTTGTTTGAAAGAATTTAAGAAAACCTGAAGCAGGATCCAAGACAGGCCAATCCTATCCTATGGTAAAGCAACTGGCAACAGCTTGGGTGGGCCTGAAAGTTGGGTGGGGCGGGGCCTCAGGGAATCACCAGGGTGGGGCAAACAGTGTGAGCCAAATTGCTGGAGTCCCAGATATGGCGGCTGTCTGCCGGCCCAGGGAAAAGCTCACTAACGGAACAAAGGCCTCTGATACCACGTCTGTCCAGGAGAAAGCTGCCTCTCCAGCCCTCGCTCCAATGCCAAACAGCTCAGTTCTTCCCCTTATGTCTCTGGTGCCTTTCAAGCTGCCTCCCCGGCACTGGAGCCTGGAGGGTGCAGTTGGAGTAAGTCCATGCACGGGCCCTTTAAGAGGAGCTGCCTGGGGCTCCAGCTGCCTCAGCCTCAATTCCCGCTGGTTTTTCCAGGCAGAAGTTATGGGGACTTCTCTTCCTGGCACTGGAACCCTGAGCTAGTGGGACAGGGATCCCTCACTCCTCAGGGAGGATGTGGGACGGGGACCCCTCACTCCTCAGGGAGGACCTTCCCAGCCGAGTTTTCCTCCTGATTTCTATCTGCCACACGTGGGTGTAGGACCAGCCCGTCGCGCCTCCACCCCTCCTACCAGTCTCGATGTGGCGGCTTCTCTAATTTTGTAGTTGTAGGACTTCCATTAATCAGGCAGTTTTGAATGACGGTTGTTCTGTAGTTTAGTTGTAACTTTTGATGTGGTTGTGGGAGGACCTGATACCGCTTTTACCTACGCTGCCATCTTGACTGGAAGTCTTAAACCCTTTTTGTTCAGATAGAGTGGGAGGGGGAGAGAGGAAGAGAGAGAGAGAGAAACATCAACGTGAAAGGGACACATCGAGTGGCTGCCACCCACACGACCAACCAGGGCCGGGGACAAACTGCAACCGAGGTACATGCCCTTAGCGGGAACTGAACCCGGGTCTCTGGACCACAGGCCGATGCTCTAACCGCTGAGCCAAACCGGCCAGGGCAAACCCTTTTCGAATGTCTATTATTTTCAGTCTGTCTGGAGTAGGTTCTGCACAAGGTAGATTGTTGGCTGTTGTTCTTCATGCTAATTTTAAGTGTTTTGGAATTTTTGTTGATGAGCTCATCTTGAGCAGGAGAATTGTGCTTGTTTGTTTGTTTTGTTTTCTTCTCTCTTTCTCTCCTGACTCCTTCCCATCTCCCAGCTTTACAGTTGCCTTTACTCCCAGTATCCCCAGATTCCTAGTTCATTCCTAAAAGGTCTGAGCCGGCAGGAGATCACATCCTCAACGCAAGGCCAGTGTAGAGCAAAATGGCTTTATTGCATATGCCTGGGTGTAGGCAGGCTGAGTCGAGACGGGATCAGCCTTGGATTAGGGTTGGGGTGTTGGTTATATACCCCTACTTTCAGCTTCCGGCAGTTCCTGCTAATGTACTTTATCCAGCCCATTGTCCACCTTGCAGTAGGGCTGGCCTGGTATCTCATCTGACATCTGCTGGGTTATCCATTTCCTTGCTAGTTATCCATTGCCTTGCGGACAATCCAGATAAACCTTATCAATACTCAACAGAAGGCTGAGCAAAGGTCATGCAAGCAACACAATTTCCAGTTTCCACCTTTTGCAAACTTTTACCTTTACCCTTTAAAACATTACTAATCTTTTCATTCCCACCTTATAATGATGATTTTTAAAAAAAGGGAAAAGGGGCGAAGTTTCTCTTTGTCTGTTTCTTGCAGGTGTGGGGTCGTCGTGGACTCCTAAAAAGAATTTGTTAGATAACTTCTTGGGGAATGGGGTGATAGGGTCCTTTTATCTGTGCTAGAACAAATTGTCCAACTGTCTGGTTGACTAGAATTTGCAGTCGATTTTGTACAAACCTAGTAATCAGGCGCAAGAGGCAGAGTCCGAAAAGCAATAATAAGAAGGCTAATACTTGGGGCCCTATGAAGGGGAGTAGCCAGGTTAGTCTAGGCAAGGCTGCTTCTATACTTGTCCAGATAGATTGGGCTAGGTGATCCTGACTGAATTCTTTTAGCCACTTGGCATTATCTAGAATTCGTTGTGTCCTCTCCTCCACCTGGCCGGTTGAGTTAACATAGAAGCAACAAGATGTATTTGCTATCATGCATACGCCCCCTTCTTTAGCTAGTAAATAATGTAGCGCAATTCGATTATCTATTACCATGCAGGCAAGAGAGTTGAGGGATTTTGAAAGAAGCTTGAAAGTTTCACCTGTATCTTTACCTATATTTGCCATGGTGGTGGTTATATTTTTTGCTGTTAGGACATTATAAGTAATTCCTCCCACGAGGCCTGCAGTGGTAATTGTAGCTATGACTCCTGCTATGAAGAGTCTGACTCCCCTTTTTGCCCTATGATGGCTTCTGGGCTCAGGGACTGCCCATAAGCCACCCTGTTTTTCTGGGTTAGGCATTGACTAGCAATTCCTCTCCTGGGGGCCGAAATGTTTAGTGCACCTAAAAACATCATTCCCGCTGGTAGGCAAAGCAGTCCAGTCATATTTGGGCCTAGGGAGGTGTTTGATAGGCCCATGGTAAGGTTCGAATGATTAAACCATGATAGAGGGAGGGGAGGGCTAGTGCCACCGGCAGAACTGCACCCTGGATAGTGACTAATTTCCTTAGGGTGATTTTTTTGGTATTGCATCAAGTCCCTCTGAGCTTGCATATATAAATTTTCATTGCAGGGGTTAGGCATATTATGAATAGTTAGTTTACAGACACCCCTCGTCAGGTTATAGTGAGAGACATTATATGTAATGTCCCCTTTTATGGTCTGTATCTGTACTGAGAATTAAGATCCAGTGAGCTTTTGCCTTTTTGCTGCATGGGAGGTTTCTGTCCTCCCTGAGATTGCCTTAGGACACCTGCGTTATTGATTGACAGATGTACCATGTCAGTTAAATTACCCACCTAGCATTTTTCCCAGAGCAGGTCACACCCAGCTGGGGCAGCTGACCTCTTGGCGCCAGAAGTGAGAGCCCCTCAGGGCTCGCCCCCCTCCCCTGCCTCACTGGGTCATTGAAAAAACCGGTAAGAGTAGTGGTATTTCAGCGGTGGCCCACAAGGGGAGGAGGGACGCCGGGGGCTTTTGTTAGGAGAGGAAGCAGATTCTTGGAGGAGACAAAGTAAAGAATGAGAGTGGTTGGTGGGGAGAGAAGGAGTAAAGGTTAAAGTAGCATGGAGTTTAGAAAGAATGTCCCACCCTAACGAGGGAGTGGGGCAGGCTGGTAATGCAAGAAAAGAGTGGAGAAAGATGTAAGGGCCTAAAGAACAAGTGAGTGTCTGAGTTGCCCTGGGCTGTAATATTTGGCCGTCAATTCCCACAACTGAAACCCCAGAGCGTGGAAGAGGTCCCTTGAACTTGGGGAGGGCAGAGTAGGTTGCCCCGGTATCAATAAAAATGAAATTGGCCTACCTGCTACCATCAGAGTTACCCAAGGTTGGGAGTTCGAGGTGACAGTTGGGGTGTCCGTTCCTGGGCACCTTCAGTCTTCAGCCGCAAGGCCAATCAGATCAAGGCCTGGATTGCCCAATCCGCCAGCCAGAGGAAAGGATGAGGACCGGCTCTGCGCAGTCTGTCCGCAGTCCGACTTCCAGTGGGGCCCTCCACATTGAGGACATGGCTTAGGCGGTGGTCAGGGGTTGGGGCATCGCCTCACGAAATGGCCAGTCTGATTACACCTAAAGCAGGGACCTGGGGGTCCACTCTGTTGATATTGGTGGGTGCCCTTCTTTTGTCCCCTGAAGGGGGTTTGCTGACCCCTTTGATTAGTGGGGGTTCTGATGATAGAGGCAAGCATTTGGAATTCTGCTATTCTTTGCTGTTTAGTCCCTTCATCACGATTATTGAACACCCTAAAGGCTAGATTTAGAAGTTCTCGTTGAGGGGTTTGAGGGCCATCTTCCAGTTTTTGTAACTTTCTCCTAATGTCTGGAGCTGACTGAGAGATAAATCTCAGGTTTAAAATGACAGTCCCTTCTGGGCTAGTGAGATCTAAGTTAGTACATCTTCTCATAGCCTGTGTAAGGCGGGATAGAAAGGTTGCAGGGTTTTCATTCCTTTCCTGGGTTATTTCAGAGTAAAGGATCCTAGTCTTATTTATTTGGGACAAATCTGAGAGAGAGAAGAGGACATGAACTTTGACAGTCCCTTCAACTCCCGCTGCTGCTTCCCTCAGGGGACATTCTAAAACGGGGGCCAAGGTAGGGGGCCAAGGTAGGGGACAGATAGGGACCAGAGATGGTTCCCGATCGATTGTGTGTGTGTGGGAGTCATTTGTGGGGTAGAGGAGTCGAAGCCGGAGTAGGAGGTTCAGGGTAGGGTGGGAGGCCCACAGAAGGGGCTGGAGGAGGAGGTCCTGCCGGAGGGGCTGAGGGAGGAGTTGGTGGAGCGAGATCGGCTGGGTCAAAGGAGGAAATAGAAGTTAGTGCGCTGTCTTCAGGAGGTTTGGAAAATCTCTGAGGAGGGGCTGCTGCTTCTCCCCAGAGCTCCTGGAAGGGGCTCCCTGAGCAAGATGGCCGTGACTCAGCAAAAACTCTGAGCACCCTCCAAATCCTGAGTGTCCCCACACAGTTCCAGTCCAGTCCGCCCTCCCTCTGCTGGAGCCCAAGGAGATGCTACTTGACGATGTCCTGAATTTGAGGTCACTGAATGGATGCCTCCTCTGCAGCTCCCCTCTACCTAAATGTAAAAAAAAAAAGAAAAAAAAAAAGAAAAAAAAAAAGAAGGAGGTTTGGGAGGATTAGAGTGCAGCAGGAAGATTTGGGAGGGGGAGCAAGAGTCCCATAAAGAGGAGCGTGATGTGAGTGCAAAGGGGCTTGGATGTAAGGAACCTCAGACCATTTCCTTGCCTTTGACAGAAAGTGTCTATGTTGGTAGAATGTCAAAAGTGCCGTTTCAGGCTATTGTGACCCATTGTACTGAGGCCATGCAGTGTTGCAGTAAAAAAATGAGTCTCTTGGGACATAGGTCCTGAGCGAGCCCTAGGGTCTGTAGATTTTTAGGAGACATCCTAGGGGTGTTGTACGAGGGATGGCAGATTGAGCGTTTCCCATGTTGCGGTGTGAGATGTCGTGGCCTAGCGGTCCGACGGATATACTAGAGGAAGAAGAAGGTGTCCCTGCTTCTCCCCTAGAGTAGAGAGACGCGCAACTCACCTATATCAGGCGTCCCTAGATATATGGTGAGCTGAGGGAACCTGGTTCCCGAGGAGCATGTCCTGACCAGCGCTGGATTTCGGAGGGACAATCTCACAGTAGTGACCGAGAGCCTGGCTCTCATGTCCCAGATGGGAGACAGCCCGGAGAATCAGACCAGTAGGCAAAAAACACTCACCAGTAAATTAGTGTCCGGTGTTGATGCTGGATCGGCAGGAAAGGTTTGAGGTCTGGTATCTGGCTGAGGATGTGATCGATCCTGGTCCAACAGGAGGCCCGGAGGACTCCAGGGGCCTGTGGTTGCCCCCTATGCGGGATCCTCACAGACCTCCCTGGTTTCGGCACCAAATAAAAGGTCTGAGCCGGTGGGAGATCACATCCTCAACGCAAGGCCAGTGTAGAGCAAAATGGCTTTATTGCATATGCCTGGGTGCAGGCAGGCTGAGCCGAGAAGGGGTCAGCCTCGAATTAGGGTTGGGGTGTCGGTTATATACCCCTACTTTCAGCTTCTGGCAGTTCCTGCTAATGTACTTTATCCAGCCCATTGTCCACCTTGCAGTAGGGCTGGCCTGGTATCTCATCTGGCATCTGCTGGGTTATCCATTTCCTTGCTAGTTATCCATTGCCTTGCAGACAATCCAGATAAACCTTATTTATCCATACTCAATAGAAGGCTGAGCAAAGGTCATGCAAGCAACACAATTTCCACAGTTTCCGCCTTTTGCAAACTTTTACCTTTACTCTTTAAAACATTACTAACCCTTTGAATTCCATCATACTGGTGTCTTGGGGTTCCCATCCCATGGTGATATTGGAGTTATTGAAGAGACAGTTGCTGGGCCAGAGGGTGGCTTGGCACAGGTCCTGCTGTGAGGTGGTGTCATCTCTGTTTGCACCCAAAGGTGTTGTAAGGGTGATAGCTGTTTGGGGCTCCTTAAACAGCAGGTAGTATGGGGTGGGGGATGGAAGGAGTGCAACCTATCAGTCCCTGGTTTCTCACAAAAAAGCCTGGCTCTGGACCCACACATCACATGAGACACTCTCACTTCGTTACCTTTCAGAATTGGCCTCCCATCTCTTCTGTTGCACTGACCCCAGAATCTAGTTCTGCCTGCTGCTTTTTATTTCTGTTCTTTGGAAGAAATGTCTCATGTTTTTTGGCATGGCTATATCTTTGAATTTTTCTTTATCATTGCTGTGTGTTTGGAAAGAAAAAAAAAAAAGGACTGCCAAAGCAGAAAGCTACACCACCAACTTGGCCAGGAGTCCCTCACCTTGACCACAGCCTGTGATAATTCACACTCCTGGTTCTCTAACGAAAGAACCAAATGTCATGTGGCCTGAGACAAGAAAAGAGAGGAGAGGATTCATTTGGCATGCTCTTGAATGTGATCCACTTGACTTTTTCCTCTGATACCTTTCCCCTCACTCTCTCAAATCCAGGAGGAGCTGGGGTAATCAAGCAACCTGGGGGTTTGGGAATGACTTCTGTCGGGCAGAGAAAGCGGCTCTGCAGTAGGGTTATGGAGCACGTACTCGTACGTGTTTTTTCTTTTTTCTTTATTGATTTTAGAGAGAGAGGAAGGGAGAGGGAGAGAGAGATGGAAACATTGATGAGAGATAACATCGATTGGCTGCCTCCTGCATGCCCCCCACTGGGGATCAGGCCCACAACCTGAGCATGTGCCCTGACCGGGAATCGAACCAGCGACCTCTTGGTGCATGGGTCGATGCTCAACCACTGAGCCACACCGGCCGGACAGGGTTTTGGTTTTCAGCACCCACGAACTCCACCTGGGCCTACTCGCCCAGACCCCTGTGTGCTCAGTCAGCTGGTGTGGCTCCATCCTCAGTGGTTAAATCCCAAACACACCAGTAGCTCCAGTTGTTCCGTTATGGGGTATTTTCCATAGAAAAGCTGTCCCTTCTCCAGACTTTTATATAAATCACAGGCCTTAACATGGACAATCTGGTCCAGACCTTCCAATCTCCGAGTAGACCTGTTTGCACTCATGTCTTTCTGAGCATCAAGGCCAAGTAGGTTTCTCTCCAGAAGTTTCAGCTGACGACAGGGGCAGGTTTCAAGTCCTTTAGACCTTCCTTCCTCTTCCTGGGCCCCGTGACCTTTCATATCGAAGGGCCAAGATCTGTGCATCTCAACTCCTAGTATTAAATGGAAACAGAATCCAAGCAAAGTGCTGACAGGCAAGCATACAATAAAGCATTCAAATAGACACTAGGAAATGACATAGTGAAGCCAACAGAGCCAGGAAAAAAAATCCCTCTAGAATACAAGACGGATAAAATCTCAACAAACTGCATATGTTTTAAATTTATTTATTAATTTAGAATTTTATTACATTTATTGGAGTGACACTGGTGAATAAAATTAGATAGGCTTTAAGTATACAATTCTATAATATGTCATCTGTATATTGCATTGTGTTCACCACCCCAAGTCAAGTCTCCTTCCATCACCATATATTTGGCCCCCTTTCCCTCTGGTAACCACCATACTGTTGTCTGTGTCTATGAGTTTTTTTTTGTTTTTTTTTTTTAACTTGTTTGTTCATTTGTTGTTTTTAGTTTTATACCCCACATATGAATGAAGTCATATGGTTATTGACTTTTTCCGTCTACTTATTTCCCTTAGCATGATACTCTCAAGATCCATCCATGTTGTCACAAATGGCAGTGTTTCATCTTTTCTTATGGCTGAGTAGTATCCCATTGTATATATGTACCATATCTTTTTTATACAGTCATCTAGCAAAAGACACCTCAGTTGTTTCCTTGCCCTGATCACTGTGAGTAATGCTTCAGTGAACATAGGGATACATAAACATATTTATTTTCTAACCCGACAAACAAACTCTTATTAAGCACCTACTGAGGCATGAGGCCTACAAACACTGAGAGGTTGTGGCATAAAGAAAAAACCAGAACAATGCAAATGAAGACAATGAGCCTTCCCAAGAGACAGTGCTCTGACATTACCCTTTCTTGACCAGAGAGGAAACTGAGAGACCTCGTGACCATTGCCACCAAAACCTTCCTCCGTCCCCACAAACTCATGACCATGCTCCGGAGTCTTCGTGAGTATTATCCAGACTTGACTGTGATCGTGGCTGATGACAGCAAGGAACCTTTGAAAATTAATGACAGCCATGTGGAGTACTACATCATGCCCTTTGGGAAGGTATGTTCCTCCAAGATGGGGAGACACCTGGGTCCTGGGACAAGAGGGCCTCAGAGTCAGGTTCTACCCTGAATGGGGCTGCTTCAGTGGCGTTCCCAAGGAAGCAGGGTCCTGGAGCGGGAAGGGGTAAGACTCTCCTTTGAGTCCCTTTGCTGACTCCAAATTCACAAAGAAATCAGGTCACTCACTTTTCTGTATTAATGGGTGGTTCATTGGGCTTTCCTCATACTTGGTGTGGAAGTTCATTGAAGTCCTTCTGAGTGATTTGAGGTGTCTGACATCCCAAGGATTCCTGACACGCAGATCCAACTGCAGAGAAACTTATCTCTGTGATCCCACCCAAGCTGGACCGGCTATCTCTCCGTCTGTCTTTCTCTCACATGCCTTCCTCCAAGGACACACAGCAGGAAATAGATACTATACACACAGAGTGTCCCACCTTCCAGCATCTTCCAGGCAACATAAGGGGGAATGGAAGGAGAGCCTCAGAAACTCTTATCAGATGGAAAAGAACTTCAATCCCTCCATATTGGCCACAGGGCCAAGGAAGGGCTTTCTAGCCTTTCAATCTTTGATCCAGAAAGTCACGTTCCTTCTTCCAGTGTCTCTGAGACATGTCCCTTTAACCCAGTGTTTCTCAACTCAGCTTTATGTTGGATTCACTCCACAAATTCTGACTTAATTCGTTCGGGGTGCAGCCTGGCTACTGGGAATTGAGAAAGCTCCACAGGTGATTATTCTAGTGGTAACCATTGATCTAACCTCGTTCCACCTACAGGGTTGGTTTGCTGGTAGAAACCTGGCCATATCTCAGGTCACCACCAAATATGTCCTCTGGGTGGATGATGACTTTCTCTTCAACAACCAGACCAAGATTGAGATGCTGGTGGATGTTCTGGAGAAAACTGAACTGGATGTGGTAGGGGAGAATTGCCAGTTTTACCCCTATTGCAACCTGTAGAAACAACCAGGAGAAGGAAGGAGAGGAGAAGAGAAGAAAGTATGTGAGGAAAGGCAAGGGAGAGGGGCTGATGCAGGAGATGAGCAGCCAGCACAGCTCTGGGGTTGAGCGGTCACACCAGGACTCAGGAGACGTGCGAGTTCTATTTCTGCCTCCAGAAACAGAGCTTACTTTTCTTTGAGGAAATTACAGCCCCACCCCAGTCTACCACTGTTTCATCTTTAAAGTGGTGTGTTAATGCATCACTTCTAACCACCTCCCTGGGGTGGTGTGAGATGAAAGAGTAGTGTTCTGGGTCTGTCACACACCATTTGAAAACAATGTAAATGTTTCAAAGCTTTGAAAGCACACATATCCCTGGTGACATTTTATTTCTTTTTCCTTTTTTTTTATTCCTCACCTGAGGATATTTTTCTATTTATCATTAGGTAGAGTGGGAGGGAGGGAGGGAGAGAGAGACAGAGAGAAACATCGATGTGATAGAGACATGTCGACTGGTTGCCTCCTACAGGACCCCGACCAGGGCCGGAGATGAACCGCAGCCGAGGTCTGTGCCCTTGACCGGAATCAAACCCGTGACTCATTGGTCTGTGGGCCGATGCTCCAACCACTGAGCCAAATCGGCCAGGGCCATGATGACATTTTAAAAAGAAGTAAATAATGAAAACATCAAAAGTCAATTCACATATAAAAAAGAGAACAAACCTGGCCAGTGTGGCTCACTGGTAGAGTGTTGACCCATGCACCAAGAGGTGGCCGGTTCAATTCCTGGCCAGGACACATGCCCAGGTTGTGGGCCAAGACCCCAGTGGGAGGCATGCAGGAGGTGGCCAATCAATGGTCTCTCTCATTGATGTTTCTATCTCTCTCTCCCTATCCCATCCTCTCTCTCTAAAATCAATTAAGGAAAAACATTTAAAAAGAAAGGTGCTGATAGGCAACAATACTGTATTGTATTCTTGAAATTTGGGAAGAGATAGATCTTAAATCTTACCACACACAATGGTACTTATGTTAAGGTGACTGATATGTTAATTAGATCAATTGTGACGATCTTTTCACAATGTATACATACATCAAAACATCAAGCTGTATACCTTAAATATATACAATTTTAATATGTCAAAGATATCTCAACAAAGCTGTTTAAAAAAAAGAAAGAAAATGGATAAGTGACATTGTGACCACACATGACTGTTACTCCAGATGGATAAAAGCATCCAGGTGACTAATAGATCTCTTGGCTACTCTTCTAGAGACCAAATCACAATAGCATAAATGAGATAGAAGGTGTAGTTTCCGCTCATGTCAAAATCTAAGCTGGCGCTTGACTCTGCTTCCGCCGTCATCCTGGACCAGCTTCCTTCCCTTGTTGCTCCATCATCCTCATGGTCCTCAGAGGAAAAGGGGAGCAAGGAAGTGGAGGACCATCTACTTTTAAGAATGTGATCTAGAAGTTGCATCTATCTAAATCATAGCCCTTCAGGCAGAACTTAGCCCCATGGTCAGAACTTGCAAGGGAAATGGGGAAATTTCTTCTTTAGCTGGATAGGGAAATGTATCTTAATGTAATCCACTTAAAACTCAGAGTGTTCATTCACTAAAAGGAAGAAGGAAAGAACAGGTGATGGGGGATATTAGCAGGCTTTACCATGCCATCCTGGATGATTATGATGATTCAGGAATAGAAGTTCTCGCTTGTCCTGTTTGGCTTGGGCTCAGACGTACAGATGCACATGCCCCCCATAAGTACATGGACAGCTGCTCAGAGAGGTGAGCAGGGAGCAGAGAATGGGAGGAAGACAGCTTGAGACAAACTTCGAGAAGCTGCAAGAAGCCCGACAGGGGAGACTCTGCACACAGACCACTGCGCACGCAGGCTGTGTCTGGCCTGCACCCAAACACTGCCCCTCCTAATGGAAGGGAGTGAATTGGCTTCTTCTGGAAAGCATGAGCTTGCTGTAGGGTACGCAGAGCAGAGAACTTGTCTGCCCTTTTGACTTGGTGTGCTTTCTGCCCCCCACCAAGGGGATTTTCTGGAGTGAGTAGGAAAGAAGGATCAAAGGACCCAGCAGGAGATGTTGAAGGCTATGGCTCCAATAGCAAGAAGAGAGTAACTGAGGGACAGCATGGACGGTAGAGAAAGGGTGTGATTCTTGTTGCAACAGGTTCAGTCCAGTAAGGCTTCCTGGCAGAGGCAACATGGATATTGAGTCTGTGCTCTCTAACGTGGATTTCTCTGCCCATGGGCTAGGTAGGCGGCAGTGTGCTTGGAAACGTGTTCCAGTTTAGGCTGTTGCTGGAGCAGAGTGAGAATGGACACTGTCTTCACCGGAGGTCAGGCGCTTTCCGGCCCCTGGACGGCTTCCCCAACTGTGTGGTGACCAGTGGCGTTGTCAACTTCTTCCTTGCCCACACAGAACGACTCCTAAGGGTTGGCTTCGACCCCCGTTTGCAAAGAGTGGCTCATTCAGGTAGGGAGGCTGAAGGAGTGAGGCCAGGGCCTGGGTTATGAACTGACCTTGAAGTTTATTCTTTCAAGGGCATGCTCCACGGATCACAGTCCTTGCCTGGCAACAGTGGGTGTCCTTTCCCTGTCACCCCAAATGAAGGAGCTCATAGTCTCTCTTGCTTCCCTCTTCACCCTCTCTTTGACTTCTTGTCTCCTGCTTATCTGAGACACCCTTCCCTTTCCCCACAGCTCTGTCCCCTCCCTCTTTCCACACCCTGCTTCCTATTTTCATTTTCCAGAAATCCTTTCCTATTTAACTGCAACTGGTTAACTACCCTCTCTCTTTTTTCTCTTATTCCCTCAGGCCTGGAGTCCACAGTTCTGTCCAGCTGGAAAGCTGATCTGTGTTTCTCTGCCTCTCTACTCATATCTCTGTCTGAGAAGGGACCTTATTTATTTATTTCATTCCAAATCAGTTTGGGCAGGTGGCTTTGCATGGGGCTGAACCTCCACAGGGGTGTAAACTGTCTCCTCCCCCTGACTCCTCTCCCAGACCATGGAATACGGCCCTGGGTCTCTGGCTGAATCTCACATTTCCTTCTCTGCTCTTTCTCTCCTGGCAGAGTTCTTTATTGATGGGCTCGGAAGCCTGCTCGTGGGTTCATGCCCAGACGTGATTATAGGTCACCAAGCCCGTTCTCCAGCGGTGGACCCACAGCTGGCTGCCCTGGAGAAGACCTACAGCAAATTTCGGCTCAACACCAATGCCCAGGTCCAGTTCAAGCTGGCTCTCCACTACTTTAAGAATTATTTCCAGTGCTCCACGTAAAGGTGCCCGGGCATCAAAAAAGCACTAGGTCGACTGGTTGTGGGTATCTGGAACAGTGGAACTGGTGGTCAAGCTACCAAAAAAATGGTCTCCTAAAGAGATGAATATTATGCATGTATGCATAACCAATGGACAGAGGCAACAATGCTGGGGACGGGGTGGGAGGAGGGAATCAGGAGGAGGGTGTCAATGGGGGGAAAAGGAGAAAGAAAAAAAAAGATGAATATTATAATAAACTATATAGTGTGTAGGGAAAATGGGATGGGTTCAATTACTGGAAAGACCAATCAAAGGTTAGAGGTCATTAGAAATGGACCAATCACTGATCAGGGCAATAAAGACCACATTAATAACAATTATGTATTTGTATGATGCCTTACTGTTTATGAAGCATTTGCACATATAGTATCTCACATCGTTTCCTTAGATCTCACAAGAAAGAGGCTTGGTATTTTCAATCAAAAGAATGGCTGGCTGCTGGGTCCTTGAGGGTTATTTGGTGGCAATTATATCACAATCAGAAGCATCATCTCCAGCATCACTGTCATGCACACATTTTTGTTTGGTTCTACCTTGTGGACTCAGACAGTGTGAATAACCCAAGGCCTTTGTCTTGAAGAGGTTGCAGCCTGGTTCAGTTCAGTCCACTAGCCTCATTGGGCAACCAGAGTCAGAGGATCACAGGAGGGAGAAGTCACCATGGCTCAGGCAGCTGAGGAAGGCTCTGGAGTGAGCTTATCTGGAGCCCAGAAGATGGATGGGATTCAGGCAGTTGGAGGGAGGGAGGGAGGAGAGCACTGGGGAGTCCACTGTCTGCCAGAACAAAGGTTTTCCTGGCATCAGATCTGCTACCACAAAGACATTCCAGAATGCCATGCTGAGGTGTCATGACAAACAGTGTAAGTGTGGTGGCAAGCTACTGAATTCCAGGAACTTGAGATCAGTTACTGACCACTCAAGACCCATGTCATCTACTGAATGGAGCCATCACATGTTGTGGAGGGAAGCTCTCTGTTGTTATCTTTGGAGTCAGCAGATTCTACAACTCGTCTAGCCCTGCCCTTATGGTTTCCACTCTTTCCTATTGAAGATGGCCAAGGGTAATTCAGGATCTCTGAGGACGAGACTGTGAGATATTAGTAAAACTTCATGAAAAATATTTTAGTGGTCAAGTAATTTTTTTTAAATGTTGCAATTCAGCCAGGCCTGTGTGGCTCAGTGGTTGAGCTTCGATCCATGCACCTCTTGGTGCATCGGTTGATGCTCAACCATACTGGCCGGGCTATCAGTCAAATTTTTCATTTTTTAATTTTATTTTTTATCCTCACCTGAGGACATTTTTCCATTTTTTGTTCAGATAGAGTGGGAGGGAGAAAGAAGAAGAGAGAGAGAGAGAAACATCGATGTGAAAGGGACACATCGAATGGCCGCCTCCCGCACGACCCAACCAGGGCCGGAGACAAACCGCAACAGAGGCATGTGCCCCTAGCGGGAACCGAACCCAGGTCTCACTGGACCGCAGGCCGACGCTCCAACCGCTGAGCCAAACTGGCCAGGGCAATCAATCAAAATTTTTTTTTTTTTTTGGTATGTGCCCTTAGTGGGAACTGAACCTGGGACTCTCTGGTCTGCAGGCCAACGCTCCAACCGCTGAGCCAAACCGGCCAGGGCTCAATCAAATTTTTATTTTTATTTTATTTTATTTTATTTTGATGAGAATCCTCATTTTAATTTATTTTTGTTACAGATGTTTCTCCTTTTTTCCCCATTGACACCCTCCTCCCCATCCCCCAACCCCGTCCCCAGCTTTGTTGGCCATGTCCATCAGTTATGCATACATGCACATAAGTTCTGTGGTTTATCTCTTCCCTCCCCCCCACCCCCTCTTCTGAGGGGTGTCAGTCTATACCCTACTTCCACATCTCTGGGTCTACCCTGTTCCTCAGACTGTTATGTTCATTATATTCCACAAATAAGTGAGATCATGTGATATTTGTCTTTCTCTGCTTGGCTCAATCAAATTTTTAAAGAAACTGAATTGCCAGTGAGATCTCAGAAACTTACCAGTTTTCTGTTATTTCCAGCCAATTCCAGACATCTCGTCTAGACATAGTCTTTGAGACTGGGAAATCCATTCTGGTAATCACAGGCTATCTACATGTTGCTTATTCTCTGGCACTCAGTAAATAGCCTCTACCTTGAGGCTATTCAAAATCTAAGGTACAGAGAGACCATCTATAATCTGTTCTTTGCCCCCACGTTTCTTCCTCATTGTGGGCAGAAAATGTTTAAAGCTTTGCAATGTAGTAGGCTGGTCATTTTGCTCAAACTGATCTCCAGCTATGTCTCCTGTCTCTGCTGGTGCTTTCTCTTGGGGTAGAGAATTCAGCTTTTCCAGCCCTGAAAGGCTCCAAATTATAGGACTTCCAATAAACGTGGACTAAAAACCATTACCAGCAAGATCATATTCTACCTGCTTTTAAAACAGTGTGCCTCAGCCCATCTGGTGTGGCTCAGTGGTTGAGTGTTGACCCATGCTGGTTCGATTCCTGGTCAGTGCACATACCCGGGTTATAGGCCCGATCCCCAGTGGGGGGCATGCAGGAGGTGGCCAATCGATGTTCTCTCTCATCGATGTTTCTATCTCTCTCTCCCTCTCCCGTCCTCTCTAAAATCAATAAAGGGAACAAAATAAAATAAAATAAAACAGGGTACCTCAGCCCAAAACTTGTCTCTCTTATAGGACCATCCTGAAGATGGCATGAAGTTGCTAACATACCAGCATCCTCATTTGTTCCTCCCATTTCCCATTCTTGATATTCAGCAGTTTTGAGAGGCACAGTCTGTGCTCCAGACACCAGCAACGATTTCAGGATCGCCAACTTCCCAGAAGCTCACTACTCTCTATCTCATCTCTTCCGCACAACCCTACCTCTAATGACCTTCACAAAGGATTTGTATCTCTATACAGCTCTTTTTCTTAATCCTTTGCCTGGATGCTCCAGCTGCCTTTATACCCTTCAGTCTTCCTGCTCCAGCTTCAAACAAGTCTCCAGTATAAAATCTACATCTCTCACCCCCCTTTAAGATTTTCCAGGAGATTATCAAGGTTTTCATTATGTAATTGAGTAATCTGTGTAACTGCACATGTCCATCTCCCATCTCATGTGCCTGGAAAAAAGATCCTAGCTCTCTGCATGCAAGGACCCAGTAGCATTACTCACAAAAGGAAAAGAAAAGGATACATTTGACTTGATCAAAATGAAAACCTGCTAAGCCAAAGACACTATTACAAAAGTGAAAATACAAGCCACAGACTAGAAGAAAATATCTATAATTCAAATATTTGGCAAAGGCCCTGGCCTGTTTGGCTCAGAGGTTAGAGCGTCAGCCTGCGGACCAGAGAGACCCAGGATCGGTTCCCACTAAGGGCACGTACCTTGGTTGCAGTTTGTCCCCAGTCCCAGTTGGGGTTGTGTGGGTGGCAACCATTCTCTCACATCCATGTTTCTCTCTCTCTCTTCCTCTCTCTCTCCCTCCTGCTCTATCTGCAGATAAATGCAAAAATGTCCTCAGGTGAGGATAAAAAAAAATTTAAATTTGGCAAAGGATTCATATCACAGATATGTAAAGAATTCCTATAAGTCAATAAGACGACTATTTATTTATTTATTTATTTATTTATTTTTTGATCCTCATCTGAGGACATTTTTCCATTTTTTGTTCAGATAGAGTGGGAGGGAGAGAGAGGAAGAGAGAGAGAGAGAGAAACATCGACGTGAAAGGGACACATCGAGTGGCTGCCTCCCGCACGACCAACCAGGGCCGGGGACAAACTGCAACCGAGGTACGTGCCCTTAGTGGGAACCGAACCCGGGTCTCTCTGGAATGCAGGCTGATACTCTAACTGCTGAGCCAAACTGGTCAGGGCAAGACGACAATTTTTTAAAATCCTCACCTCAGGATATATTTTTCATGCTTTTTAGAGAGAGTAGAAAGGAGGGAAGGAGGGGGAGAGAGAGACACACACACATCAATTGGTTGCCTCTCGCACATGCCCTGACCTCTCCCCGACCAGGGACGGGGATGAATCTGCAACCCAGGTACATGTCCTTGACTGAGAAGAACCCATGACCCTTTGGTACACAGGCCGATGCTCTAACTGCTGAGCCACACCAGCTAGGGCAAGATGACAATTTTTAAAAAATGGGCAAAACACTCGAGGAAACCCTTAGAAAAGGAGATATCCAAATGGCTAATGAGCATGTTAAAAAAAAAAGTTCAACTTCATTAACCATCAGGGAATGCAAATGAAAGCCACAGGGAGAAACCATTCATTACACACCCACTGGAATGGCTAAATTTAAAAGACTAATGCCCGGCCGGTGTGGCTCAGTGGTTGAGTGCTGACCCATGCACCAAGAGATCGCTGGTTTGATTCCTGGTCAGGGCACATGCTCAGGTTGTGGGCCCAATCCCCAGTGGGGGGCATGCAGGAGGTGGCCAATCGATGTTCTCTCTCATTGATGTTTCTATCTCTCTCCTTCTCCCTTCCTCTCTTTCTCTCAAATCAATAAAGAAAAAATATTTAAAAAGAAAATAAATACATAAATAAAAGACTAACAATACTACCAATTAACTAAGATGTGAAGCAACAGAAACTCTCATATGCTGCCGGTGGGAGTGTAAAATTGTACAGTCACTGTGGAAAGCTACTTGGCAGTTCCTAATAAACTAAAATGTATGCTTAGCCTATGACCCAGCCTATGACCCAGCAATTCCACTCCTAGGTATATGCCCCAAACCAAAAAATGTCTGCGCAAGAATGGTCGTAGTAGCTTCAAGGTGAAAACAACTCAAATGTCCATCAACCGGAGAATGAACCAAGAAACTGTGGTATAGTCATACAACAGAATGCTACTCACAATGAACAATGAAAAGCATGCTTTTTTTTTTTTCCTCTCTTTATTGATTTTTAGAGAGAGAGGAAGGGAGAGGGAGAAAGAGAAACATAGATGAGAGAGAACATCGATTGGCCACCTCCTGCATGTCCCCCACTGAGGATTGGACCCACAACCTGGGCACGTGCCCTGACGGAATCAAACCTATGACCTCTTGCTGCACGGGTCCATGCTCAACCACTGAGCCACACCGACGGGCAAAGCATGCTGTTCATATGTAAAGTGTCATGGATGAATCCTGAAAACACTGTTACTGCAAAACAGTATTATTTGTCTGGCTCCATTATATATGTAAACATTAAAGTAGGCAAAACTTTTTTTTTTTTTTTGTGATAGAAAGCAGAGTGATTTAAAGGGAGCAGGGTAGATAATGACTAAAAAAGGGCACCAGGCAATTTTCTGTGGTGATGAAAACACTATATGTTTTCAGATTTTTAAAAATTTTATTTTTAATTATAGTTTACATTTAATATTATTTTTTGTTTGTTTGTTGTTTTTTTTAATCCTCACCCGAGGATATTTTTACATTTATCTTCAGACAGAGTGGGAGGGAGAGAGAGAGAGAGAAACATCAATATGAGAGAGACACATGGATTTGTTGCCACCCACACGACCCCAACGGGGCTGGGGATGAACCGCAACTGAGGTACGTGCCCCAGAATTGAACTAGGGACTCCCTGGGCCGCAGGTCAGCTCTCTAACCGCTGAGCCAAACCGGCCAGGGCTAATATTATTTTGTATTAGTTTCAGGTGTACAGAATAGTGGTCAGACAATCACATACTTTGTAAAGTGTTTCCCCTGATATTTCCAGTACCCACCTGGTACCACACATAGTTATAGTTATTACAAAAAATGTTCTATATCTTTCTTTTTTAATTATTTTTTTTAGCCTGGCTGGTGTGGCTCAGTGGTTGAGCGTCGACCCATGCACCAAGAGGTCGCCAGTTCCATTCCCGGTCAGGGCACATGCCCAGGTTGTGGGCCTGATCCCCAGTGGGGGGCATGCAGGAGGCAGCCAATCGATGTTCTCTCTCATTGATGTTTCCATCTCTCTCTCCCTCTCCCTTCCTCTCTCTCCAAAATCAATAAAGAAAAAAAAAATTATTTTTTTTAGTCCTCACTGGAGGATACTTTTCCATCCATTTTCAGACACAGTGGGAGGGAGGGAGGGAGGGAGGGAGGGACGGGGGGGAGAGAGAGAGAGAGAGAGACATTGGTTGCCTCCCTGACCAGGCCGAGTGACTGAACTGCAACTGAGGTACATGCCCTTGACCCCTGACTGGAATCAAACCCGAAACCCTTCAGTCTGCGGGCCTATGCTCCAGCCACTGAGCCAAACCGGCCAGGGCAAAAATGTTCCATATCTTAATCTAGGTGATGGTCACACAGATGTATACATTTCTAAAATTGTAATTTCAGTTCAGATTTGTGCACTTTATGTAAATAATATCTCAATAAAATGGCATTTAAAAAGGATGAGTTATATTTTACATGTACTGTTATGGAACAACACTCAAGATATGATGCAGAATAGTGTTTTGATATTTTTTTAAAAAGGAATATGCAGCCCTGGCCGGTTTGGCTCAGCGGTTAGGCGAGTGGACCAAAGAGTCCTGGGTTTGATTCTGGCCAAGGGCACGTACCTGGGTTGGGGTTCATCCCCAGCCCTAGTTGGAGTCATGTGGGAGGCAACCAATTGATGTGTCCCTCTCACGTCGATGTTTCCCTCTCTTTCTCTCTCTTCCTTTCTCTCTCCTTCCCGCTCTATGTGAAGATAAATGGGAAATATCCTCAGGTGAGGAATAAAAAAAAAAAAAGGAGCCCTGGCCGGTTTGGCTTCAGTGGTTAGAGAGTTGGCCTGCGGACCAGAGTCCCGGGTTCGATTTTGGCCAAGGGCACGTACCTCAGTTGCAGTTCATCCCCGGCCCTGGTTGGGGTCGTGCAGGTGGCAACCACTCCATGTGTCTCTCTCACATCAATGTTTCTCTCTCTCTCTCTCCCTCTCACTCTGTCTGAAGATAAATGTAAAAATATCCTCGTGTAAGGATTAAAAAAATTAATTAATTAAAAAAAAGAATATGCATGTACATGTATATTTTTATAAGAATAAAATGTCTCTAGCCCAGCCGGCATGGCTCAATGGGTTGAGTGTAGACCCATACACCAGGAGGTCACTGGTTTGATTCCCAGTCAGGACACATGCTTGGATTGCCGGCTTGATCCCCAGCAGGGGGCATGCAGAGTCAGCCAATCTATGTTTCTATCTCCCTCCCCCCTCCCTCTGAAATCAATAAAAATATATTTAAAAAAAAAAGAATAAAATATCTCTAGAAGGAGAGTATCAGAAATTACCTCTAAGAAAGAACAAAAATTATAGTCAGGACATTTTATTTATCTATGTATTTCCTTTGATACTTAAAAAAAAAAAAATGTCTTCATTGATCTTGGAGAGAGGAAGGGAGAGGGAGAGAGATATAAAAACACCAGTGAGAGAGAAACACATCTATTGGTTGCCTCCCGCTGGAGATTGAACCTGCAACCCAGGTACATGCCCTTGACAGGAACTGAATCCTCAACCCTTTGGTCTGAGGGTCATGCTCTAACCACTGAGCAAAACTGGCCAGGGCCTTATTATACCTTTTGAATTTTATATCATGCTCATGTATTACCCACATAAATATTTTTAAATATTTTAAGGAAAGAAAAAGCAAGAAGGTTTTAAAGTAACATGTTGTTATTATATTAAGTGCCAAAGCAAAACATAAATTATATATACAGTGAGTCTGACTATGTAAAAATGCATTTTAAAAAAAGGAAATGAGCCCAGCTGGTGTGGGTCAGTGGTATAGCATCGACCCTTGCACCAGGAGGTCGCCAGTTCAATTCCCAGTCAGGGCACATGCCCAGGTTGTGGGTCTGATCCCCAGTGGGGGGCATGCAAGAAGCGGCCAGTCGCCCTGGCCAATTTGGCTCAGCGGTTAGAGTGTCAGCCCGTGGACCAGAGAGTCCCGGGTTCGGTTCCCGCTAAGGGCACGTACCTTGGTTGCAGTTTGTCCCCAGCCCCAGTTGGGGTCATGTGGGTGGCAACCAGTTGATGTGTCTCTCTCACATCAATGTTTCTCTCTCTCTCTTCCTCCCTCTCTCCCTCCTGCTCTATCTGAAGATAAATGCAAAACTGTCCTCAGATGAGGATTAAAAAAAATTTAAAAAGAAGCGGCCAGTCGATGTTCTCTCTCATCGATGTTTCTCTCTCTCTCTCCTTCTCCCTTCCTCTCTCTCTAAAAATTAATAAAAAGAAAAAAATTTAAAAAAAAGGAAATGAAACACATGAAATGTTAAAAGTGATTGTGAGGACTGTGGTTTTTTTAAAATCTTCTTTCTGCTTTAGTTCATTTTCTACATTTTCTCTCATAAATGTTTTACCTTTTTTGAAAAAAGAGAAAGTGAACGCACTCAAGAAAAAGGTAAAATGTGGATGCTGCTTTGTTTGAAATAAGTGGCCAGATTTCCCCATCAGATTTTCCTGGGGAATGCCAGACCCAGAGCAGGGACTGGGCACAGGGGTTGAGTAGGGCAAGCTGGGAGACTCAGGGCATCACTTGTCATCCTGCATAAAAGAAGGCACTAACGGCTCCCAAAGTCAAGTGGAGGATTTGTGGCAGATATCACCTAACGTGGGTGGTGAGGACACCCAGATTCTATCCCAGCTCACTGTGAGTGGCTTCAACATGGATAAAGGAAATCAATCGATTCACCTAGTCTTGTTAACTACTCAAAGCATCATTGTACCTATTATTCCATTATCCATTTATACAGGCTCATAAGAAACTTGGGAGAATATTTTAAAAGTCCCTTATCCCAGACTTTAGCCCTTTTCTTATCTCCTGGCCTCATTGTACTTTTCTGGGTGAATTCTGTGGAAGTTCAGCCCTCAGACTGAACCCCACCTCAGGCTAACCCCAACTGGGGCAGAGCCCTGACTCCCCCACACTTCAGGGGCCACCTTGTGGAGGTTTAGAGTTTGTTCTCAAAGATGTCAGAGCCATCTTTGGGATGTCATGCACTGTGGATTTATGTCAAAAGAAACTAGTTATGCTGAAGCTGGGAGATTATGTATTATCTCTGTTTTCTCTGATCTCTGAACACAAAATTGGAAAGTTGTTTCTCCTAAGTTCTCTTGGGCACTCTAAAGGGGTTCAATGAAGTGTTTGGTAAGGCACTAGTCACATTCAAAGATCAGTAATTCCTGGGCCCTGTCCCAAAGGAATTCACAGCCTAGCCAAGAAGGGAAGGGAGGAAAGGTGGGAGAGACTGAACCACAGAACACAGTTGCCTATAATTCCAGCCAGTAAAGACAAAAGCTGTGAGGGAGATGATAATTTATTCCACTTGAGGAATGCACGAGTAGAGGGGTTTCAGCAGGGTCTCATTTGGGCTGGTAAGATTTCTCTGAAGCTGAGAAAGAAGGAGGTGGGAACTGCAAGAGAAGAACTAGGGAATGGGAGTAGGGAGAAATAGGAGGAGGAAGTCACTCCTTTACTCTTGTACTGGACAGAAGGAACTATCTCCTATACACGTTCAAAGGCTATAATCATCCTTTAGAATTTCTACAGTAGCTTTCAATCAACTAATTGCAATTCACTTTCACAGAGCCCTTGTAAGAAGGAAATAGAAGGGAAAGCTGAGGCCCAGAGACACTAAAGTCATTTGACATGAAGTTAGTTAGATATTAAGTCACTTCAGCCTTAATAGGCCCTCACCAGAGACAACTGTCATCAACAGACCTTTTCCAATTTGGGCTAAGAAGGTTCTCCACTGTATGAAACAGAAACAGACTCTGTGTATCTTAAACAGCAAAGGGACTTATTGGAAGGAGGTCAGATAGCTCCTAGCACAGGAGGGAAAGCAAAGTCAGGAAAATGGGCAAGAATGAAGGGGAACTAGGCAACCAGGAACTCAGCAAAGGTCAGGAACCTAGACAGTCTGGTTAGGATGCCTTTTCTGCTACCAGTGGACACGGCATGGCTGCCACCACTGCTCCTGTGACCCTGAGTATCACAGCCACTACCAGCAGCAGAACAAGTTCGAAAACATCCCTGCTTCTGGATTCTAAGTCCAATTGGCCAAGCTAAGGACACACACTTTCACTCTGGCTACCAGAAGCCTGGAGAATATGTCTGTCATGGGGACAGCCCTGCTGTCACCCAGACCCACCCAATGTTGGATCACTCAAGAAAGGGAGCCAGTCAGATGTCACAGAGCAAATAAATGGCAAACGTTTATTACATAGGTACACAGTTTTTCTGTTTGTATATGTGAGATATCATTATACATACTAATTGGTAAGTAGATTTTTTATTTTGTTTGTTTAGACCTGTATCTCTTTTCATGTTAATACAATAACTTATCCCTTAAATTCCTGCACAGTATTTATTGTATAGTTAATATTTATTTAATCTAGTTTCACTTAATGTACATTTAGTTTCTATTCTGTACTGTTATAAACAACACAGCGAGACCATCCTGAACACCTGGCACTTGTCCCAGTAGTTTCTTGGATAAAGTGAAATCGCTGAGTCGAATGGCATATATAATTTTAACTGTCGCCCCATTGACCTGAGGGAACATTATCCATTTATACTCCTACTAAAACTTATGAAAAAAGTCCGAAAGGGACTGTCTCTTTCACTGATCTGATTGCAACCTACTTGTTAAAAGGAACCACCTACCAAGTATCTTTCAAAACTAAACCCGGAACTGGAAATGAAACCTTCCGTGCAGAACTCCGCTGGTCCCAGCCACGTGAAAGTCCAGGGATCAGTTGGGGTGCACTCTCCAGCCACACATTCGCGCCCGGGCCTTGAACTGCGGGCCGCTCGCGCGTCGGTCCGCTCCCCTCCCCGCTCCCCTCCCCGCTCCCCGCTCCCCGCTCCCCGCTCCCCGCTCCCCGCTCCGCCAAAGACTCCCTTCGAGCCGCTCGCATGTAAATAAATAAATAAACCCAGTGCGAAGCCCAGGATGCGGGCGCCGAGCTTCCCGCTGGGGAGCCGGGAACCGGAGCGGGTCCTGCCGGCCTCCAGCCCCCTCCCCGGCGTCGGGGGCCGCGCCCCGCTGAGCGCCCCCGCCCGCTCGCCGCCCCCCGGGCTTCCCCCGACGCGGGCCAGGACCCCGGGAGGACAGCAGGGAGAGTGGCGGCCGGAGATGGCACCCCGAGACCGGGAACGTCGGGGGCGCTGAAGCCCTCGCTGCTTCGCCTCCGGCCGCCGGCGCGACCTCGGGCCCAGCGCCCAGGCCGGGTGAGCCCGGCACCGGCCGCCGCTCTGCAGACAGTGCGGCCGCTGTTATATGGTTTGAGAAGACTCCCGGCCGCCTAGAGCAGCCAGCAGGTCCCATGGTGTAATGGTTAGCACTCTGGACTTTGAATCCAGCGATCCGAGTTCAAATCTCGGTGGGACCTCTCCTAATATTTTGGTTCTACAATTCCTGTTTTGGGGACCGCCGGCGCAGGCTCCTGCCACCTTGGGTTGTGCCGTTGCCCGTGTGACCCGCCGGGCGGCAGTTTAGGGTCTCTCCCCTTAAGATGCGTTCATTTCAGGGCCTGCCTGAGGCTCGCAGTGCGCCTGCGTGCAATTCGGGGCGGAAAAGTCACTGTGTCTGTCCCCGGGAGACACACGGAGACCTTACCCTGGAGGGGATAGCCAGAGGAACCTGAAATACCCGGGGGAGCCCGCTTGGGGCGGGCAACTGCGGCAGTCTTCGGGACTGGGAGACACCCCCGCGCCCCGAGAGCTGCCGAGAACCCTTCTTCCCATTGGCCAGTGTGCAGTGCGACACGCGAATGTTGTATAAGCCCGACAACTGGCCCCGCCGCGCTGAGGGGCCGGAAGGAATGGCTGCTGGGGAGCAAGGTGTGGTTTGGGGGTACAGATACTGAAGTGTGTGTGTCTGTTTTGGTTATCCAGTATTCGGGCAGTAGGCAGTGAGGTTTTCTGTGTCTTTTAAAAAAATTTTTTTCGTTTACAGTTTACATTCAATATTATTTTGTATCAGTTTCAGGTGTACAGCATAGTGTTTAGACAATCACATACTTTACAAAGTGCGCCCCCTGATATTCCCAGTACCCAACTGGAACCATACATAGTTGTTACAATATTATTGACCGTATTTCCGTTCTTCGGTCTGTCTCAGCGGGGCAGGACATTTCTGTCGTTGGCTTCTCATCATATCCATGCGCTGTTCCTCCCAAGAGGGTAGGGATGTCTGCAGGGTTTACCGACAGAGTTGAGCGAATCTCTCTGTTGGTGAGTCTGTCCTGGATCCATGTTTTGGGTGCTGACCAGGCCCAGGGGATTTGCAGGAAAGGGTGTACCTCTGGGATAGCAGAGGAAAGATGTGCATGGAGTGTTGTCTTCTTTGGATTGGTATCTGGGTTTTGAGAACTGTCTGTCCCTCTGGGATAAGTGATGAAGGAGCCCGCTGACGCATTTGTGATTTCCCTATGGGGTGATCGGCACTGTGGTTATAGGATCGCCCCTTGGGAAGATGCCATAGTAACAGAGAGGATCCTGGCACTGCTCTGAATCTCTCCCCTGAGCACCCCTCTCTCCACCCCACCCCGCCCCACACACTTCTTAAAGGTTTGAATGGATTTGTGTGTATGAGCAAGACACAGAAGGCTCTAAAAGTTTGATATATGTCATTATATTAATATAATATTCTATGTGCTTCTCAAAGACCCCAATAAAAAAGTGAAAAGGTAAGCCACAGAATAGGAAAGGTGTTTGGAATGTATAAATGACAAAGAGCTTATATCTAGATTGTGTGTGGCTGATGTGGCTCAGTGGTTGAGTGTCGACCCACGCACCAAGAGGTCACAGGTTCAATTCCCAGTCAGGACAAATGCCTGGGTTGTGGGCCCCAGTGGGGGGCATGCAGGATGCAGCCAATGGACGTTCTCTCTCATCATGTTTCTATCTCTCTCTTGAAAATCAATAAAGAAAATAAATAAAATAAAAAACTCCTAATAATTCACTTAGAGAAAGACAAACGACCTAATGGAAAAATAGCAAAAGACTTGAAATGGCACTTCACACACACAGAAAAGGAAATTCAAAATAACTGATATACATATTAAAAGATGTAAAACACCATTAGTCATCAGAAATATGCAAATTAAATTAAAAGCTCAATGAAATATCACTGTACACTCACCAGAATGACAATGCTGAATGTTGTCCATAGACTGAATGTTGTCCATAGAGAGAGACTCAGGATAAAGATCCTTTACTCTGAGCCAGCCTAATAGGTGTCTGGAAGATCAGGAAGATCAGGCTCCATTTCAGGCATCATGCAAAGACATTGATAAATTTCACCCTGCTACCAATGTTATATGTCAATTATATCTCAATAAGGCTGGAAAAAATTAAAAATAAATATTGTGAGCCTTATCAAACAACAAGTGCTGGCGAGGGTGTGGAGAAAAGGGGACTCTAGTACACTGCTGGTGGGAAAGCAGACTAGTGCAGCCACTGTGGAAAACAACATGGTGTTTCCTCAAAAAATTAAAAATGAAACTGCTATTTGACCCAGTGATCCCACTTCTTGAATATATCCTAAGAAGCCTGAGACACCAGTGAGAAAGAATATATATACCCCCATGTTCATAGCAGCGCTATTTACAATAGCTAAGATCTGGAAACAACCTAAGTGTCCATCAGTAGATGAGTGGATAAAAAATGCTGTAGTACATATACACAATGGAGTACTATGTGCCTGTAAGAAAGAAAGATCTCTTACCCTTTAAGACGACATGGAGGGACCTGGAGAATATTATGCTAAGCAAAATAAGCCAGTCAGAGAAAGACAAGTACCACGTGATCTCACTTATTTGTGGATATAATGAACAAAATAAGCTAACGATCAAAGTAGATCCAGAGACATGGAAGTAGGGAACGTCTCAGACTGACAAATCTCAGAGGGAAGAGGGGTAGGGGAGATGGGAGAGAGAAACCAAAGAAATTATATGCATATATGCATAACCAATGGACACAGACAATAGTGTGGGAAAGGCAGGAAGGGGGTGGGAGCAGGGAGGAGGGGATCAATGGGGGAAAAAGGGGGGGCATCTGTAATGCTGTCAACAATAAAGATAAAGAAATATAGTGTGAGCCTTATCTGTAAAGGGACAATTATGCCTTTCGCAGAGCAGTGTTGCAAGAATTAGTAAAATATTATAGTAATTGAAAAGTCCTTTTCTCTGCACCTGATCCACAGTCAGCTCAATCACGGTAACTGCTAGAAAGACAATCAGAAGAGCGAAGACTAAGGAAGCTCAGATTCTTGAGAAAAGAACACATGCTTATATGGGGAAGAAAACAAACGTAGAGGGTTGCAACAGAGGCACAGACGAACTCGTGGGTGGATGTCAGAGAGGCAAATAGAAGGAACTTGCTGACAATTTGAGCTGTCCATCAACAGAACAGGCTTGAGAAATTTTGAGCTTCTGATGCCTGGAAGTCTCCTGGGGGCCTCCAAGGTCTTTGTCACCTGGGGGTGTAGGAAGATTTCTGTGCTGAGATGGAAGTTGGGCTCCACAAAAGTGGCCTTGCCTTTTGCTCTGAGATTTGGTTCTGCGAATCCTCGCGCCTACTCAGGATTTTACTCATGCCTACTCAGGATCTTTCTCATCATTTCTAATGGTACTTAACCCACATGTAGTAAAACACTTATGAGCTCACCAGCATCCCTTCTCTCCTCCCCTCCTAGCTCCAGCCTCTGAAACCCCCTCCCCATTTCCTCCTCCTTCCATCCCCATAGCTCAGGGTAGAACCTCTCTCTCCTCCTCACCAGCAGTCCGAGGAGACCCTTCCAATGGTTTTAGTCCCTTGAAGGGCCCCCAAGAACAGCATTTTCCAGAAGATGGCGCCTGCAGTATGTTGTTCCTGACCAGAGTCATCAACAGAGGGCAGTGTCAGGACCATGGGGGAAACCAGGTCTGTATCTAGTTTGGCCTCTCCCTTATGCTAGATTCCCAGGGTGGTCCACTCATTATCTTTTTTGTTTATTCTTTGTATAATTCAGGTAATATATATACAACACGTGTCACAGTGCCTCCCACATAGTGAGCCTCGAACAGAGTCATTTAACACCCATTTGTTGAGCACCTACCATGTTCTAGGAGATAGAAATACAAAAATCAAAGACTTGACCCCTGCCCTCAAAGAGGCTGAACTCTTGACTAATAAATCGAAGACCTAAGTAGAATGTAAAATGAAAAGCGACAGGCTCAGGAGTATTTGTGGACACAAAGGTAAGTGAAATCCAACTAGGTAAGGTTAAAAAAAAAAAATCCAGACAAAAGCTCAGAATGGCATGTAGGTGCTACCATTTGTGTAAAAAGGGTTGGGGGAACATTTATATGTATTGGCTTGTGCCCGGCTGGTGTGGCTCAGTGGATTGAGTGTTGTTCCATGGACTGAGAGGTCTGGTTTGATTCCTGGTCAGGGCACATACATGGGTTGTGGGTTCAATTCCCAATGGGGGGTGTGCATGAGGCAGCTGATCGACGTTTCTCTCTCACATCGATCTTTCTATCTCTCTCTCTAAAAAAATCAATAAAAACATATTTTAAAAATATATGTATTGGCTTGCATATGCATAAGACATCCCTGAAAGGTTACCTAGTAGGGAGAGAAAAGGAGGGAAGGACTGTTCAGTGTGTACCCTTTTATTCCTCTTGAATTCTGAACCACATAATTTTGAATGACCTAGTTATTTAAGTACAAAGGAGAGAGTCAGGGAAATCTTACTAGAAGTGGTGCTTAAATGGAGTTGTTACTCTATATGAATTAACTAGTTAAAGAAGTGCCAGCATGGCCTGGTGGGTGTGGCTCAGTGGATTGAGCCTTGTCCCATGGACTGAGAGGTCCTGGTTTGATTCTGGTGAGGGCACATGACTGGGCTGCGGGCTCAATCCCCAGTAGTGGGCATGCAGGAGGCAGCGATTGATGTTTCTATCTCTCTCTCTAAAAAATCAGTAAAACATATTTTTTTTAAAAAAGAAGTAGCAGCATGATAAGTTACTTCAGCTGGAGTCCTTGGGGCAGGTGAGGTGAGCAGTGGGGAAAGCTGAGGCCCCAGAGGGAAGCAGGGCCTGACCCATGGGGAAGGGCCTGGGTGCTAAACCTAGAAGTCTTTTTTTATTCTATTACAGTTGACATTCAATATTATTTTATTAAACCAAGAAGTTTTTTGTTTTGTTATTATTGATGTTTTTAGAAAGAGGGAGGAGATAGATAGATAGATAGATAGATAGATAGATAGATAGATAGAAACATCAATCTGTTCCATTTATTTATTCATTCATTGGTTGATTCTTTTTTAAAAAAAAATTTTTTTTCCTTTATTGATTTTAGAGAGAGAGGAAGTGAGAGGGAGAGAGAGATGGAAACATCGATGAGAGAGAACATCGACTGGCCATCTCCTGCATGCCCCCCACTGGGGATCGGGCCCACAACCTGGGCATGTGTCCTGACTGGGAATCGAACTGGCGACCTCTTGGTGCATGGGTCGAGGCTCAACCACTGAGCCATACGGGCCAGACCATTGGTTGATTCTTGTAAGTACTCTGACTGAAGATCAAACCTGCAACCTTGTGGGTTTCGCATATCGGAAGGATGCTCTAACCAACTGAGCTACCCAGCCAGGGCTAAACCCAGAAGTCTGCACTTGGTCTTACACGTGTGGAGAGTCAACAAGGGTTTTGAGCAAGGGAATCGCAGAGAATACACTAGCAGCCAAGTGCAGTGTGGGCTGAAGGGGGGCCAGGTAGGAGGGGAGTTTCGAAGGAAGCTGTTGAATCACGGGGTGAGAGGCTATGAGTCTAACTAGGGCCTGGCAGGGGGAGCAAAGGGATAAACAGGTGAATGTGTGAGAGATGGAGAAGGCAGCATCGCAGGTATTTGCATCTGATCAGATGGGATGGGGGCAGTGGGCAGGGAGGGGCAAGTCCACTGCGCTTCTTTGCCTCTCTGTCCTCTCCTGGCCTCCTTGGTTTGTATTTCCTCAGCTCTGATACTACAGGTGATGTGTCACCCACCTCACCCATGTCTGTGGTCTGCTAGAGAATAGAAAAATGAGAGGGGACAAGGGGACCGCAGAGTTGCCTCTCTTGCCCAGCTTCAGAACTGGTGGAGGAAGGCAGGGAGTAGGATGGTTTGGGTGCTGTTTTGAACCCCACCTCAAACTCTGCTCCTGGATAAGTGTCCTGCCTCCACCACCAGGCCCAGGCCTCTGTCTCCCTACCCAGCACCAAATATGGAATAGCTGGGGCCCAGTACAAAAGGAAAATGTGGGCCCCCTGTGCAAAAATTATTAAGAATTTCAAGATTGCTATAGCAGAGTGTTAAACCAAGCACAGGGCCCTTCTAAGCAGGAGGTCCCGTGTGACAGCTATGTGACAGCACAGGTGGAACATGCCCATAAAGCCGGTCTGTCCCCGAGCTTCAGGCTCAAGGAGATGGAATAGGGTGGGGCAGAGGGCTCTGACTAACTTTCCTAGAGGCCCCGAGGCCATAGCTGGGTAATCAAACTCTGTCTAAGGCACCAAGATGCCTGGCAGACAAGACCTCATCCCTCCAGGCTGCAGGGGTGAGAATCAGGAGACACCAGGGGCGGGAAGGGCTGGGCTCTCTGATTCACTAGGAAGGATTTCCAGCTTCAGCTACTTCAGAAACTGCGCCCTGAATTAACCAATCAGCTGTTTCCCCTCTTCCCCTCTCCTCCTGCTAAGGCCTGGGAATCCCATTCTGGGGGTCTTCCCTGAACGAGGAGTGTGGAGGAAAGGTGATGTAGAATTTGAACCTTGAGAATTATTCAGATTGATGTAGGTTGATCAGGAAATCAGGAGCATTTCCCCTCCCTTTTCCTGACTTGACATCATTTTACTGCTCAGGATCATTAGAATTTCAATCGTCCAGTCTCTGCTTGGTGGCCTCACCACCTCTGACCCTTTTCGTGGCCCTTCTTCCTCCACCCCAGCCTGAGCTGCTGATGTTCTCCAAATTCCTTTTTCAGCCTCTTCTCATTTTGGTCCATGCAGCCATCTTGAGCAGTGTCACCTACTTTTATAGTATCAGTGGCCACCTCTCATTGATACTCCAGGTTCAAGGGAAGGGAGAAGTGTAGGGAAACCATCTGGAGACACTGGGTGGAGAGGGCTTTCTAGTTGGCGACACCACCATTCACTCAGTCATCCCAGAAAGAAACTTGAAGTCATCCTTGAAGTTCCCTGGCCATCCTCCAACATTCAGTCAATCTCTAAACCCTGGAAATTTTACTTCCTAATTATCTCTCCAATTCATCACCTTCTCTCCATTCTTAATTCACTTGCCTGATGTAGTTCCTAATGACATTTGGGTGCCTGGATCCCAGTGATTCCACTTTCTCTGGGAACTGCCCTTCTCAGGGGTGGCACTGAAGATCACCAGGGAAAGGAATTCCTTCCTTTTTGATGTCTGGGAAGCAGTTAAGGTTCTGGTCAGATGATCAGGTCTTAGAGTAAATTGAAGGATTGAAGACAAGGATATCTGGAGAGAGCTATGTGGCTGGTCCCCTTAGGGTGAGCTCAGAGACTGAAAATATTCAAGTGTCATGAATAGGTTTACCAGAAGCCTCCCTGCCACAAGAGGCTCTTTATAGCCCCAGTGGGCTGATGGGGCACATAGCACAAAGCAGCCAGAGAGGCAGGAATAGAACTTGTGCATGAGTGGACAAGCATGGGCTTTCCTTCATCAAAACCAGCGCGCAACGGTGACAACCCTGAGCCCCTCTTATAACACCAAACCTCAAGACAACCAGCAGGTTCTCTGGTGGCAGGTCAGTGGAGAGGACAGAGTTGTCACTGAAATAGGCACTTATTTAGGAATTGGATTTGTGTTCCTTGCCTGTTATGTCCCTGCCAACACTGCCATCTATGGACGGACAGAATGTCTTCTAGAGGCCCGAAACGTGGATCCTGGAACAGAAAAATGGCACTAGTGAAAAAGCTAGGGAAATGCAAATAAAGCCTGGAGCTTAGTTAATAGCATTGCACCAATGTTAATTTCTTAGTTTCAATAAAAGTATCATGGTTATGTAATATATCAACATTAGGGGAAGCTGGGTGAAAAGCATGCGGGAACTCTGTACTAGATTTGCAACTCTCTGTGAATCTAGAAGTATTTCCAAATGAAACTACTGCATTTTTAAAAAGAAGTAAGGCAAGGGGCTAAGGTCAACAGGATTTGCTGATCTCGCCATGTGCCCATCATCTGGAAGCTGGTGGCTTCACAGAATAATGCACTGACGTGGTGAAGCCCAAGTTTGGTGCCAGCAAGGGGACACCACTT
Source organism: Tadarida brasiliensis (assembly GCA_030848825.1). NCBI lineage: Eukaryota > Metazoa > Chordata > Mammalia > Chiroptera > Molossidae > Tadarida > Tadarida brasiliensis. The sequence continues at coordinate 41,166,338 of CM061273.1, forward strand.
TGCAAAGGCAAGGTGCTGTCAGAGGCTGCTGGAGGTACTCTGAACAGAATCAGTAACAGCACACAATGCTTTACTTTCAGGGCTAAAAAAACTTAACGGTGGACAGAGGAGTGATGAATGGTTTAGATTACATCAATGACCCGCTCTCAGAATGGTCATTCTCATCCTCTCAACTTGCTAATGTGAAGGTCTGAGCATGTAAGGAAGGAATGCTGCCAGCAGGGCACAAAATAATAATTCTTTGGAAGTGGAAGCTCAGATTGCCCTCAGCCATTTGAAGCTCCTTCTGGAACTAGGAAAACGGACAGAAAAAGGTGTCAGAATGTTGAGCCCATGTCTGACCTTGAGTCTCAGGGGTTCTATTATTACTACATCTGTGGGCTGGCTAGGAAGTGTATGGGAGGAGCCAAGAGAACATCTGGGGTGCCGTGCCCCCAGTAAAGGTGCTACCCTACTCAGAGCCCCGCCAAGGGTTCAAACTCCTCAAGAATAAAGGTTGGATTCACCCCCCTGGACCAAATACTCCAACCAGTGAGAACAAGGACTGGTGGGTGGAAGGAGGAAGCCACAGCTACATGGTCCATAGCCCTGTGACTGTAGCCCCCATCTGGTTTTCCTTTCTTACTGCTGGAGCCTTATGGAATATTTACCCTTCCCCATTTTATAAAATAAGAATTATTGAATTTAAAGGTTTTCTTGTTCTCATTCTTCATCTTTTCCTTCTCTTGAGCACAATACATTGCAATGGCTGAATTTATTCCAGGTTGCAGAATGGTGAGTTAGGAAAGGAATGGACACTCCTCAGGAGATCCTGGATTCTGACCAGTGGCCTTTGACCTCACCAGGAGGAGCAGGACACACCCTTGGGCTGTCGCCTTCCGATCTTATGAAAAGCCAATTTCCTTCTAAATGCAAACATTACCAACTCACTCCCAGCAGATAAGGTTTAGTAGAACAAACAAAACCCCTCTGGTCACCCCCAAACCCAACTCTTTAGCAACAAATCCTAAGGATGTAGGCCTGTCTCTTGACATTCCAACAACTCCAGTCTGATGGGTGTTTGGATTCAAACCCTTCCACCCCCTCATATGTATGCTTCTGTTTATACTGTACCTTCAACCAGATTTGCCATCCATTCACTCACTTACAACTTAAGTCTTCAGGACTCAGCTCAGGACATCACCTCTTTCTGGAGGCCTTTCCTGTCAGCCCTCCAGGATGCAACACACCCAGTCAGCTGGATTAGGTAGCCCTCCTATGGGTTCCCATCCTACCCCACACAGACCTCTTTGACACTGCACTGAATGCACTGTATTATGAGTGTACGTCTGTGGCTCCTTCGGATAGTAATCACTCTGCTAACAAGGCCCAGAAATCAGTCTTGCTTTCATTGTACCCCCAGCCTTTAGCAGGATCCAGCCTTCCTTCTGCTAATCAAGGCCAGTCTTTCCACTACTTAAATACCGTCCTAGCCTTTGCATTGCCCTGAGGGTGAAGAAGAAAATACTTGCCTTAAAGAAACACACACACACACACACACACACACACACACACAAAATAGAAAAGAAAGTTCTTACCTGAGCTCCAAGCAAAGTCCTTTAACCCTTGACCCGTCTCCCTCTCCAGTCTCATGTTTAACCACTTCCTGTTCTGCCCTTGTCATTCCCCTGAATGTCTGTCTGTCTGCCTGCTCTGTGAGTCTACGCCACCTTTGACTTTCCTTTCCCCATAGTAACAGGTACTAATTTAACTATAAACTCTGTTCCATGTCTTCTTTGCTAAATCCCATGAAAATAGGAGCCATGTTATTCTTGCTCACTCTTCTACCCCTGGTGCCCAGGGCACAATAGGCCCTGAATCATAGTAAATAAATCATGAAATCATGACTTTACAAACTCTTTTTGCTACGAGGCTATCTGGGGTGGTCTAAATGACTAGGAGGAGGACCACAAGATTAGACATGAGATGGGAAAAATGGACCTCCCAATTCCAGCCCTCCACCCAAACTACTCTGTTAGAGATGCTGGTTCCTAGGAAGAGAGTGGAGAGGGAAAATGAGAGAGGTTCTGAGGAGCAGTAATGTCTCCTAAGGCCTGCCCTCTGGGGTCTCAGGGTATTGTAGGCTCTTCAGACCCCACCACTCACGGGGCCAGCTGCTAAACTGGGGAAGATCAGAGTGTTTCCAAGTGAGGTCAACAGGGACCCAGCAGGTGGAGGAGGTAATGGCAGAAAAGAGTTGAAAGTGGGCTTAGGAAATGGATACACAATGCATGCAGCCAGATATCTTTACTTATTCTGTGACTAAGAGAAGGTGGAAATTCACTGGTTTTTAACCAGGACAGTTGGCTCTGGATGAGGAGAGGGGCGGAGGAGGGACAGAAAGTCAGGGTGAGGGGCTCTGGTGCCATCAGCTTATCATGCAAGTGCCTTTCTCTTTGAAGGGATTCTTGTCCTCAGAGATGCCTTTGAGAAGAGGGTCGTTTCCTGCTTGGGCCTCCACATAATCCTTGATTTCCTTTCCTGTCTTGGAAATCTGCGAGAAAGCAAAGCAAGTTTCTAACCCTTGTTTATTGTCAGGATCCATGACTTGGTCAGTCCCAAGAAAACAGGCTTCTGGACAGGGTGGAGACAGTGGCCAGAAAGAAGAAAGATGAAGGGGACAGGCAAGCGTGAGAGGGGTGTCAGTTCCTTGTGCAGAACCACAAAGCCTCACTTACCTGCAAGGGATGCTGGCCCAGAGACAGGGCTGGACAGGCTCTGAGGTTCTCTCCAGTGCGCCTCCATGGGGTCAAGCCTCAGTCTCCTTCCACATCCTACCCCATCCCAGAGGCACCTCCTGCTCCTTCTACTGCCCTGGAGAGGCCCCAGCACCCCATTGTCCATCATTTCCTCCTCTAAGTCCCAGCTCCAAGGGGATGGAGAAGAAGGAGCAGGGAAGGGAGGAGGAGACTTACCGGAGTTCTTGGGTTCCTCACTTCCTTCTTCAGCTGCTCCACCTCCATCCTCAATAGTTCCTTCTCACTGAGCTCTTGGGCCATCCTGCCCTGAAGAGACTTGGTCCTGGAAAGGATTTTGCAGCTGGAATTGCAAATCCTCCGGGCTCCCCCAGCTCCCTCCTCTGCACTCTCTGCATCTCACCTCCTACCCTCTTCTCTGCCATGTCCCTCAGTCCAAGCCCCTCATTGCTCATATGTTCACTGTGTCCTCCCCACCCCACCTCTGTCATGAGTCTAGGCTCAGGAGGAGAGGATGCTCCCAATCTGATGGGGGAGGCACAGACTCTGTCCCCAGAGAAGGACCTGTCTGTGAGGAAACAGGATTCAGAGCATGGGGAAGGGAGAGGAAAAGAGTTTCTTCCAGTGAAGGAGATTTGGGAAGCAAAGTTATTGTTGCACACACTACACAGGTAGAAGTTTTTTTTTTTTTTTAATTAATTTTGAGAGAGAGAGAGAGAGAGAGAGGTGAAACCCACAAACTAGGTAGGTGCCCTGACCCAGAATTGAACCTGCCAGCTTTTGGGGTACGGAACAAGGCTCCAACCTACTGAGCCACACTGGCCAGGGCCAGGTAGAAGTTTTTGGTTGTTGTGGTTTGTTTTTTAGAGAGAGTGGAAGGGAGGGAGAGGGAGAGAAACATCAATGTGAGAGAGACACATCAATCGGTTGTCTCCTGCACAATTCCAGGGTCAGGGATCTGAATGGCAACCCAGGTACCTGCCCTCGAATCCTAGACCCTTTGGTCCATTGGCCGATGCTCTAACCGCTGAGCCAAACCAGCCAGGGCCAGGTAGAAGTTTTAAGGAAACTCCAGGTCCTGTCAGGGGAGAGGGACCCCTAGTGATTAAGAGAAGGGCTCTGGAGCCTGTCAGACTCCAGTTCTGACCCCAGCTCTGCTGCTTCCAAGCTGTGTAGCCTTCGACAAGTCACTCAACCTCCTGAGTCTTAGTTTCCCCATCTGCAAAATGGTTATAATAATAGTATCTACCTTATACATGTATTGAGAGTACTAAAAAAAGAACTGCATATAAAATATTTTAATACATTGCCTGGCACATAATGAACACAATACATTTATTATTATTACTGTTATCATCACCATCAACATCGTCATTGCACAGTTATCAAGAAGGCCTGTCAGGGCCTAACTTCAATAATTCTAAGACTAGATCCCAACCCAGTACAACCTCGGCCCCTCTCACCTGCCAAGAAGGAGCGTGCACTTCAAGTCACTTGTGCCGACCCAGACAAGATGGTGTTTGAGCCACCCAGCTTCTCATCAGCTGAAAGTCTTTAGATAAAGCAGATGGTCTGGAAGCCCAAATCTCTGATGCCTAAGCTGATCATAGGCTCAAGGTTCTAAGCCCAACCACCGGCCTGAGCCTCCAAGCTCTCACTGCCCCCAGAGCAGACACCCTGCCCCCTGAATGAGCTCTACTCCTTTAGTGACCCCTCTGGCTTATTTCCCCAGTTCTCACTTCCAGCCAAACATGCTCCCCTCCCCCGCCTTCTCTCCCAAGCCCTCCCCTCCCCTACCTCTGAGACTGTGCTAAAGCGATTCTTCCCCATGAGGCAAGTCCTAGACCAGCTCCTAACTTCCCGCACCCAAGAAGCCTTTGTGACCCTGACTGGAGCCCCGCATTTCACTGTATAAGGTTTTCCCAGCTCACTCTTCATTCACTCATTCGATAAAAGTGTACTCACGTGGGACGCTGTGTCAGTTAGCACGTGGGGCCATGGCCACCTCTAGCCCCCATGTCCATGCCTCCTTGCCTCCCTCTGAGCCCTGGGTGTGGGTCTCCCTCAGCAGTCCCCCAGCACAGGCACAGATCCTGATCTTTCTCTTGGTCTCCTCCCAAGACCAGCCAAGATGACAGACACTGAGCTCCTGCTCAGGCTGACGCCTGTCCAATGACAAGGGGGCCCTCTCGAGGAGCAGATGTTAAGGGACCGATATGGTCAGTGAGTGTTCCTCTTTTTCTCCTGCCTCTAGGTGACAGATTGGGTGCTGAGAGGGGCAAGAGGAGGCCCAGGGTTCATCCTAATTTCCCCTGCTCCACGACCTCTAAGAACCTGAGATCAGGACAGGACCCTGGAGGTCACCTAGTCTGACTCCCAGTTAATGCAGTAAATAGGGCACTTACCTTCCTAAACCCGACCCTTTCCTCTGGAACTTGAACCTGGTGCTTCTCAAAGCCAAGTCCTTCCTGTTGTCTAATCCAAGTCCCTCACACTACACTTGGCCCGCTTCACCTCATCCTGCCTCCATGGAGCGCAGAGCCCTGCAGAGGCTGCTCACGCGCCTGGGGCCTCTGGGTATCTTCCCGGGGTTCAGTGGCCTCCTCTTGCTGTTGCATTGTCTGTTTTCCACTGTTGCTGCTTTGCTACCCTACAGGCCCCCAGCATGACTGGTCTCCATATCCTCTCCACCCTCCACTCTCCTGTCCCTTGGTGACTCATCCCTGGGCTTCCCAAGGAAGCCCCCACCCTCTGCCTTTTCCTCCTCTTCCATGAGTGGAAAATCCATCTCCACGCCCCCACCCCAGCAGACCAACCCCCTTCCTCCACAATCTACCCCCTCCAGACAGTTTCCTCTCCAGGCCCAGGGAGCAATCACAGACGCCCCGACCTTAGCTTCCTCTGCTGGGAAGGATTGGGGGGCTGGGCCCCCAAAGGGGCCACTGGCTTTCCCCTTCCTCTGGGCAGGGGACAGACAGGCGCAGGCTCAGGGAGCAGGGACCGACTTCCTCTTGTCCCGGAATGAGCATGCCTGCCCTTTGCGAGCAGGTTTGGGTCTCTCATGAAGAGGAAACCAAAAGCGGTGAGAGAGAGGGAAGACAGAGCGACCAATCAAGGGCAGGGTGAGGCACAAAACCAGCAGCTCCCTGGGGAGCCCGGCAGAGGCTGGGGGCGATGGCGGAGCTGCAGCAGCTGCAGGAGTTTGAGATCCCCACGGGCCGGGAGGCTCTGCGGGGCAACCACAGTGCCCTGCTTCGCGTCGCAGATTACTGCGAAGACAACTACGAGAAGGTAGGCAGAGCGGGCACGGGCCCCGAGACCCCTGCCCCTGGAGGGGCCCACCCCGGCAAGGCCATCCCCAGGGCAAGGCCATGGGGGCCATCCTGACAGTTGCTTGTCCTGGGCTTTGGTCGAGAAATCCTGCTGCTCCGGGCCTCAGCTTCAGCCCAGTCCCCCAAACTTTAACGGTGACTGCATGCTACCCAAGCCCCCACTGTGCCCCTTTTCTCTCCCAAAGCCTCCGATGTCTGGGCAGTGCTATTCCACCCCATTAGCAGGCCTCACCCTAGGTTCATCTCCTTGCCAAACTCTCACTCAGACCCACAGGCCCAAAGACTTGTCCTCACACAAGTGTCAGTGTCATCATTTCATTTTCAGGCTGGCTCTAGGTGAGACTTCATAGGGACTTCCCAAACATGGTAGAGAACTTGGGGTGGACCAGGGAGAGAGGAAGAGCAGAGAGACGTCAGACTGGCAGGGTTAAAGAGAGAGTCTGGCACAGAGGCCAGGGAATGAACAACATGATTGCAGGACCAGCTACCAGCAACGACAAGGATATAGCGGCATCTCCACAGTTTTCTAAAGTGTGTGCTTATCCCAGGACTGAGCATGTGGACTCCTGGATCAAGGGAAGAGGAAGGAGAAAAACTTAACAATCACTGAGCGTCTCTGTTATTTCATTAATCCTGATGACCCTCTTGCGAGACAGTGCTATTATTCCTATTTCATAGATGAGGAAATAGCAGTGCAGGGAGGCAAGGTGACTTGCTTAAGGTCACATAGCTTGGAAACAGTGGAGCCGGGCATCAGCCCAGCTCTGAAGCTGAGCTCTGCGCCTTCCCGCCTCCCTGACATGGTGTGTGACTTTAAGACAATTTATTTGCACTCTCTGTCCTCAGTTTTCTGTGTTCCCTTAAGAGCTACAGACTAATCCTGTCATCCCATGGATAAAACTTCATTTTTCTTTAAAAATATTTTTTCTTTATTGATTTTAGAGAGTGAGGAAGGGAGAGGGAGAGAGAGATAGAAATACCAATAAGAGAGAACATCGACTGGTCGCCTCCTGCATGTCCCCCACTGGGGATCAGGCTCACAACCTGGGCATGTGCCCTGACCAGGAATCGAACTTGCGACCTCTTGATGCATGGGTCGATGCTCAACCAGTGAGCCACACCGGCCAGGCAAAACTTCATTTTTCTAACATGTTGTAACCAAACTGTGAGATGAGGCACAGGGACCTCCCAGATTAATAATTAATAATAAAAGTAGCAAGTGCTTATGGGAAAATGGCAGATTAAAGAGAATCAATGATGCTAACAGTTAAAACGCTCTGCCTGCTTCCTTTGGGCAGGTGGGTTGCCTCCTTTACTACTCAACCCAGTCCTGTGAGTGAAAACCACTCCCACTTCACCACCAGGAGGCTGAGGTTCAGAAAGGTTGACTCACTTCCCCAAGGTTTTCAAGATAGTGGCAGAACCTGGATTCGAAACCGTAACTTTGACTCCAGAGCCCACCAACAGACCTCTAGTTGAAAACTACCCAGGACGGCCCTGGCCGGTTTGGCTCAGCGGTTAGAGCGTCGGCCTGCGGTACAGCGAGACCCGGGTTCGGTTCCCGCTAAAGGCATGTACCTCGGTTGCAGTTTGTCCCCGGCCCTGGTTGGTCGTGCGGGTGGCAGCCACTCGATGTGTCCCTTTCACACGATGTTTCTCTCTCTCTCTTTCCCTCCCACTCTATCTGAACAAAAAAAAAAGAAAACTACCCAGGACGGAATTTCACGCTGTGTGGGTGTTGAATGGCTTGTAAAGCAGCTCCGTCCGTCCCCCAGCGCTGGCAGGCACACTCCTCCTGACAGCAGGCATGGAGGTAATCCCTCCCACTCCTTCAGTAACTTCTGCACGTCTCAGCACGTTCAGGTGGGCTCTTATTTGCGCACACTGTGCACACAGGAATTGAGGGCACAAAGGCCTGGGTCCAATTTCCAACTCTGCCAACTACTAACTATAAGATCTGTGGCAAGTTTCCCCTTGATTCTTCACATGGGTTAAATGTATTGGAGCATGTAGCCTAGTGCCTGCTCCGTAAGAGGGCCAGGATAAATGGCAGCTGGTACCACCATATTCATCATCATCATCATCATCATCATCATCATCATCATCTATCATAAGGATGAGAGACACATGTAGATAATCAATTCTATCCAGGTGGAGCAGCCCTTACAGAACACCCAGGGCATAGGAAGGTCTGACGCAAGTCAGAATCCCCGGCCTCCTGCTTTCTTCATGCAGAACACTAACTGTGAGACCACTGACCTTTTCTGGCCTCTCTGAGGATTTTTGTCTGAAGAGCAAATGCCTGGGAAGGGTTTGGATGACTTCTTAGAACTGCTCTTTAACAAGGCCTGGTTCCCAGGCCCTCCGTTCTCCCCCAACCCCCTCCCTCCACCCCAAGCAGGTGTCAGGAAACCCATGGGGAATGGGGTCAACTGCAGAGTTCTCTGTTAGGGTCCAGGGAGTTTACAGACAGGGTAATTTGCATGATAAATAGGCAGTCAGTCATGAAGATAGATCCCAAACCCTTGACCTCCAGACCTAACTTTGGTCTAAGACCCAGGGGTTAGTAGGCATCCAGGCTCTAGCCTCCCAGAGCTGAGCCCAAGCAGACATTTTTCCTATTTAGACTGATAGAAAAAAATCCAGTGGTAAATTCCACAGGCCAGTCCAGGGAGGAAACAGTACAGGAGAGTTGAGCTAAGAAATCTGGGTGGAGACCAAAGGAGTAGTCACTGGTCCATTTGGGCCTTCATTTCCTCACCTATTAAAACAGGGTCTTGCCCTGGACGGTTTGGCTCAGCGGTTAACGCGTCGGCCGGCGGACCAGAGAGACCCGGGTTCGGTTCCCGCTAAGGGCATGTACCTCGGTTGCAGTTTGTCCCCGGCCCTAGTTAGGGTCGTGTGGGTGGCAGCCACTCGATGTGTCTCTCTCGCATCGATGTTTCTCTCTCTTCCTCCCTCTCTCCCTCCTGGTCTATCTGAAGATAAATGCAAAAACAAAAAACCCCCCCAAAACAGGGTCTTAGCCCTGGCCAGTTTGGCTTAGCGGTTAGAGCGTCAGCCTGCGGACCAAAGAGTCGCAGGTTCGATATCAGTCAAGAGCACGTACCTCGGTTGCGGTTCGTCCCCGGCCCTGGTCGGGGTCCTGCGGGAGGCACCCAGTCGATATGTCCCTCTCACGTTGATGTTTCTCACTCTCTCCCTCCCTCACACTCTATCTGAAGATAAAATGGAAAAATATCCTCAGGTGAGGATTAAAAAAAACACACACAAAAAAACAAGGTCTTGAATTAGAACAAGAGCTGCTATCCAGCATCGAACCCATGGTTCTTTGGTCCACAGGCCAATGCTCTAACCGCAGAGCCAAACCGACCAGGGCTCCTTTCTGGTTTTAACATCCTGGGTTGGCCTGGCCAGTGTGGCTCAGTTGGTTGGAGCGTCATCTCATACACTGAAAGGTTTCGGATTCGATTCCTGGTCAGGGCACATACCCAGGTTGTGGGTTTCTCTCTCTCTTCCTCCCTCTCCTCTTCTCTCTCTTAAAAAATAAATCAGCAAAAACATATCCTTGGGTGAAATTTAAAAAAAAAATCCTGGGTTGCCCTGGCGGGTTTGGCTCAGCGATTAGAGCATCGGCCTGTGGCCCAGAGAGACCCGGGTTCGGTTCCCGCTAAGGGCATGTACTTTGGTTGCAGTTTGTCCCCGGCCCTGGTTGGTCGTGCGGGTGGCAGCCACTCGATGTGTCACCTTCACATCGATGTTTCTCACTCTCTCTCTTCCTCTCTCCCACTCTATCTGAACAAAAAATGAAAAAGTGTCCTCGGGTGAGGATAAAAAAAATAAATAAATAAAAAATCCTGGGTTGATAGCTTTGCTTTGTCAAAGCACTTGGTTACATATGCTGATGAAGATGTAAAATGTAAAGTGCCTGCTAATGAGCATCTCCTCACTGGTGCTGGGACCAGGCAGGGGGTCTCCTGAGAGCAGGGGCAGCTCAGAAGGTTCTGGGTCTGCCCTATGGCTCCAGCCTAACTCAAGCTACATTGGAGGCACCCAGATCTCTCTGAGCACCCTGCTCTGATAGGTTCCAGGTCTGTTCTTCACTGACTGGCCTTAAGGAGCACCTGAGTGCCGAGACCCCATGGTGCAGCCTTGTCTGCCCCGGATTTACCTCCCCATCCCCACAAAAGTACAGGCTAGAATGCAGCAACTCCATGACCCCGCCAGAGATGAGGAAGCTGTCTGGGGAACCAAATCAGAGAAGTTTTGCCCCAGCCCCCACAGTCTGATCTGGGGCTGAGAAAAACCCCTCTTCTGTCTTAAGCTACTCTCTGCCCACCCCTTCACCACTGACTGGCAGTGTGACCCTGCCCATCCCCTGGCACAGCGCCCGGCATGCAGTGGGAAGATGCCCAGTATTTGGGTTTACATTAAATCCATTAATTAACTCACAAATGCATATTTATTATCGTCTGTGTGGGGACACTATACCAGCATGGGACAGAAGTGGGCTGGGGAAAACCATAGGGTGGTGAGGGGTGTCTCCGTGGAGTGCAACAAGTGCAGAGGCCTCGAGGTCCAAACAGTCTTAGCTTGACCAGGATCAGAAATCCGATGGCCAAGGTGGCTGAAGAGGAGTGCGAGGGAGTGGTAGGGGATGAGGGTAAAGAGAAAACAGGACCCAGCCTTGTGGGGTCCTAAATAGGCCATGGTTAGTAGTTTGGATTTCATTCCTGGTGTACTGGGACGCTATTGGAGGGAGTGAATGAATGAGGTCACGATCTTCGGGCCTCAATTTCCTTATCTAGAAAACAGACTAAATCGTTGTTCCCCAAACACCCACCTGCAGATTGGAGCTAAATAAAGTGCACAAGAGTCCCCTGGGGAGCTTTTAAAGGCACAGACCCCTCAGCCTCGCTCCCATGGGATTCTGGTTAGAAGGTCTGGGATGAGGGCCTGATGTTACTTGGTTGGTTTTGAGTTTGAGATCTCCTCCAACCAGTATTGCCTTTCCCTCTCCTTTCTACTATTTACCCTTTACATCTCTCCCCTTCCCAAAGGACCTCAAGAAGGTGGTTAGTGTTAATCTTCAGCTTGACTATTTGAAAGGGGGTCTCTTTCCCTTCCCTTACCCCCATTCCCCACGGCTACAGATTTGCTTTTCTGATGTCCCAAGTCCCTCTTCCTGTAACATCATTCTTATGGAAAACATTTCAAACATCTAAGGGTTGTTGCTTTTCCCAGTTCAACCCCCCACCTCCCCTATACCATCTCCCATCCCACCTGCCCAGCAAAGGATCAGTGGAAGGTGCGGGCCTCCAACCAGGACTGTGTATATTTCAGGCCACAGACAAGCGGAAGGCGCTGGAGGAGACCATGGCCTTTACCACCCAGGCCCTGGCCAGCGTGGCCTACCAGGTGCACAACCTGGCCGGGAACACGTTGCGCATGCTGGACCTGCAGGCAGTCGCTCTGCGACAGGTGGAAGCCCGTGTGAGCACACTGGGCCAGGTAAGGAATACAGGGAAGCTTCTTGCATCAGCCCCAACTCTTCAGCACCACTTGGGCATTTTCTCCAATAAAACTTCTTTCCCAGCCCTGGCTGGTTTGGCTCAGCGATTAGAGCTTTGACCCGCAGACCAAAGAGTTGTGGGTTCGATTCTGGCCAAGGGCACGTACCTCGATTGCGGTTCGGTCCCAGCCCTGGTCAGGGTCGTGGGGGAGGCGACTAGTCGATGTGTCTCTCTCACATTGATGTTTCTGTTTCTCTCTCTCTCTCTCTCTCTCTTCTCCCCCCCCTCCTCCACTTTATCTAAGAAAAAACAAAACAAAAAACTTCTTTCCTGCATTTTTCCAAGTCCAAATGCCTGACTCCGCCACAGAAGCTTGGCAATTCCCACGCGATTGGAACCTTTCTCTCTGTGCCTGTGTCAGTGCTGGGCCTTGCTGCCCCATCAGACTAGGTACTCCCTGAAGGCAGCACTTTTTCTGATTCTATCCTGTGTGGTAGAAAGCAGACTCTACCATTCGCGGTGGCTGCATAGGAGACCCTGTTCCCATCTAAACACAGGCAATGACTTAATAAATGTCCTAGATCCAGAGTGCTTGCTTGGCAAGATCATCTTCAGCCCTGGAAGGACTGCCACCACCATACAGTGTCCCCCACCCATCTATTACACACACCCTCCTCCTTCCTTCCTGGATCTTTGGCTGAGGAATTAATTGCTCCATAAACCACTTGCACTGATCCAATTACCCATCAGCCTGGCCTGTGCAGCAGCCCCATGTTGAGTGTGGGTGTGTCTTCCTCTCATCCCAGCAGGCAGGAGTTCCTACCCTCTCAGTGTTGTAGGTTTCTCCACAGCACACCCAAGAGGAAATTAATCCCCTTATTTGTCCCTCAAAAGGGAGAGCTGATCCTGCCACAGGTCTCAGCCACCTCCCTGTTTTCCCTCTCTGCTCCCAAGCTCCCAGTCCAGTGCGTCAGTCTCTTCCCGACACCCCCAGGGATGCTGTGTTTTCCCTTTTCCTCTGGTTCCTGCTCAGCTAATAATAACCCCCATTCTCTTCCACTAGGAAATTGCTCCAAAGTGGCTCCATCCTCCCCTGGCAACACTCTTCCCACATGCTGTGTGGCCTTGGGGACAAAACCCACTCTTTGTATGGACCTCACTGCCTCCCATGGTCCCTACTCCCACCCCAAAGTCTCTGGCCTCTTAAGGGGAAGGGTGCTGCATAGAGCGCCCCCCCCCCCACTGTCACCTCAAATCCTGTCACACAGATGGTGAACATGCACATGGAGAAGGTGGCCCGAAGGGAGATAGGCACCTTAGCCACTGTCCAGCGGCTGCCCCCCAGCCAGAAAGTCGTCGCTCCTGAGAGCCTACCTTCTCTCACGCCCTACGTCAGGAGACCCCTCAACTTCGGTTGCCTGGATGACATTGGCCATGGGATCAAGGTAGAGATAGGGGCCCCTCCTCTTCTGCTTCATGACTCCCTTCTCTCCAGTACCCCAATTCTCATCCACATCCATGTACTTGCCCCAACCTGCAGCCCCTTTCTCTCCTCACTCCCTGAAGCCACCACCTTAAGGAGGAGGCCCCTCCTTAAAAACCCTCCAAGATCCCCCTCCTCCAGAAGCGACCTTTACCCTGTACTCAGATGATCTGCTGAGAGTGACATTTGAGCTGTGGTGCTGGGTGTGTGTGAAGGGCAAGAGGAAGGGCGGTAGTCAGGGCATGCATGAGAACAGCTCCCCAGCCACATGAGAACAGCAACTTCCTGTCTGGAGGTTTGAGGTCACTGCACTGAGAAGTCACCCCAGAGCTACTGTGGGGTGAGAAGAGGCAGGGATGCAGCCACTCAGAGAGGGCATGCTGAAGACGGGAGCAGGACTATGGCATTTTCTTCCTAGCCCATCTCCTAGGACATGGGAGAGGACATACACCCCTATCCCATTTTGTCAGTTCCGGTCCCCACACTCCAACATTCTAGGTTAGGTTACAGCTCCTCTGCATCTAAATGACCCCCTTCCCCTATATACCTTTTCCTCAAAAAGGAGAAACTAAATTCCCTCCTCCTGTCCCCAGGCCTCCCCACCAGTAAGTTCTTATTGTTCAACTTAAATGCTTCATGATTCAGCTCAAATCCCTTTGTTTTGTCCCTAGTGAAGCAGAGGATGTCATTCCCTGGAAACCTTATCATAACAGACGTGCTTTCTTGCACGTGGGTCTGCACTCTGTCATTAGTACACTCTCCTCTGAATGTCCTGCTCCTCCGCCCTGAACTCCCCAAAGCCAGTGCCACAGGCCTGCCCGAGGGGGGCGTTTCTAAGTGTGCTGATCCTCTCCTTTCCCCACCTTCCCCAGCCCCTCGCTGAGGTCGGGGTCTCTCAGAGTTGGGGACCACCATGCTGGGAGTTGAGATGCTTTGGGGAGAGGGGTGAGCGGATGGGCCCACTCAGCGGCTGAGGCCATGCAGAGGAAGTGGCCTGCAGACTGTCTGCGCTGAGGTTTCCGTGTGGCCTGCAGCAGACTTGGCGCCCAGGCAATGAGCAAGAGGGGGTGGGGGAGGTGGGAGAGGGGGCTGGGAAGTGGAAGTAGGAACTTGCTGTGTCCGCCCCTCCCCCATTTCCTCTGTGGGATGACGGGGCTACCGGGGGTGGCTGCCTATCGATCTCAGCCCCCCTGCTCCCTCGCAGGATCTGAGCACGCAGCTGTCGAGGACCGGCACCCTGTCTCGAAAGAGCATCAAGGCGCCTGCCACACCCGCCTCTGCGACTCTGGGGTGAGGCCTCGCCGAGACCCAAACCAGCGTCACAAGATCCTGAAACTCTATTCCCCCACCCTCGCCTCCACGCCTCCACGCCCCGCACCAAACTTCCTCCTCCGCCAGCTGCCCCCTCCTCCCCGCACCTGACCCCTGCTCACTGGAAGACTTCCTGTCCCATGACGACGTCCCCCCGCCCCCAGGAGGCCGCCCCGGATCCCGGAGCCAGTGCAGCCCCCGGTGGTGCCCGACGGCAAACTCTCCGCTGCCTCATCTGCCTCTTCCCTGGCCTCGGCCGGGTGAGCCCCACAAGTCCAAGTTGGGAGGGAGTTGAGGAGCCTCCTGCTGATTTGTCCTGTTGACTACTGGGGCTGAGGCCTGGGGATCCCAGGGTCGAGGCTTATCATTGAGGGGCGGGGGCCAGTTGGGGATGCCGAGTTGGAGTCCCTCACTAAAACGACCCTCTCTGCTTTCTCTGATCTCCAGCAGTGCGGAAGGTGCTGGTGGGGCCTCCAAGACCAAGGGGCAGGCAGTACCCCCACCCCCTCCTTTCCCCAGCTCGACGGCCCCACCTCCTCTACCAGCTTCCGAGATGTGCTTGCTGCCCCCTCCGCTGGAGGAACTGTCCCTGCCCCCACCCGGTAAGCTCTGCGATCTTAGCTTATCTGTGGGGTCTAGCTCTCACTTCCCTAGACCCCTCCCCACCCCTCTTGGATCTAATGGTCACCTCAATGAACAATTTGTCTAAGGTAGGGGTAACAGGAGAGAAAGGAGGCAGAGGAAGGTAACTAATAACTCAGTGACTGCTTTATACCAAGCCTTGGATTAGACTCTAATCCAAGTGGTTCTCAACCTTCCTGATGCCGCGACCCTTCAATACAGTTCCTCATGTTGTGGTGACCCCCAACCATAAAATTATTTTCAGTGCTACTTCATAACTGTAATTTTGCTACTGTTATGTCTTAGGCAACCCCTGTGAAAGGGTCGTTCGACATCCAAAGGGGTTGCGACTCACAGGTTGAGAACCGCTGATCATTAGAGGGTCCTCATCCATTTTCTCACTTAAATTTAACCCTGAGGATCTTCACACTCTCATTTAAAAGATGAAGCTGAGGATGCGGTTAGGTGACTAGCCCGTCACCCAGCTAAGTGGCCGTCTGACCACCCTACACTGTCCAAAGGTTCAGTGTTTACTGAGCACCACCTCTGCTGGAAGCACTGTGGGAGGAGCAGGATGGGCAAGGGCTGGAGGACGATGACAGAAAGCGGCTGGATCCCGACGCACTGCTCTTGAACAGCAGTCTCCTGGAGCGGGTGGGGGGCTCCCTGTGCCACACTCGCAGCCTTTCTGCTTTCCCTCCCAGCCCCAGAGCTGCCCCCTCCTCCGATCCTGGATGTAGAGGAGTTGGAACTGCCACCGCCACCTCCACCAGGCTTTGGGCCAGAAGAGCTTAGCTGGGTCCCTGCTTCATACTTGGAGAAAGGTACCTGGCTACTGGGACTGAAGGACCCCAGATCCCACCACCAGGGTTCCCCTCCTTCTACCCTAGAGGCATTCTGGGCCTCCTGCCCTCCTACCCACCCATTTTCTGATGAACCGAGCAAATGTTTGTCCAGTTGTCCAGAACCAAGCTGGGAAGATAGCAGGCGGCCTGGTATTAACTGAGCTGGGGAAGGGTCCCCAGGGCTGGGGAGAAGGCACCTTCTGCCCCACTGCTTACAGCCCCCTCCCCTAGATGCTCCCTAGAATCATGTGGGCCCCTGCATCTCCATGGCTGGGCAGGAGGCACTTCTCACAACACCCTCTCCTCCTGCCCTGCAGTGGTGACAGTGTACCCATACACTGGCCAGAAGGACAACGAGCTCTCCTTCTCTGAGGGCACTGTCATCTGCATCACCCGCCGCTACTCCGATGGCTGGTGTGAGGGTGTCAGCTCGGAGGGGACTGGATTCTTCCCGGGTAACTATGTGGAGCCCAGCTGCTGACAGCCTGGGGCTCTCTGGGCTGCTGACTAGAGGCTCTTCGCTGAGTGAAACTTGAACCCCAGGCCAAAGCCAGCTCCAAGGTCAAGCAAGGCTGAACTAGGCCTGCCCACCTCTTGGACTGTGAGCTGTGTCTGCACCTTCCCCCACTGTGGTGGGAAGGGGTCCTGGGGAGAGAGGAGGTGCCCAGAGGCCTGCTGCAGCCAGGAAAGAACTGGAAGCCAAGGAGTTTGGTGATCTTGTATACAGAGGACCCCTATTCCACAGAGGGTGGGGTCTCCAGCTGCAAGTGCCAACTTCCAATAAAAACTCTGATGAACTCCTGATGACTGCCCTGCAGGGCTGGGGGCCCAGAGAGAGAAGGGACTGAAAGGCATTCCACTTCTAAGTCTCCTGCTAATCACTGAGCCGCTCTGCCTGCTCCCAGCAGCAGTATATCTCGATCTTCATTACTGCCCTTTATACTGGACCCAGTTGCCCTCTGCAGATGGGCCACACACCGTGTTCTTTTGCCTGTTGTCTGTGTTCATCCTTGGTTCCTCAAGCTGGGCACTCGGCCAAGAGTGGAGACCAGTCGCCTCACTTAAGTGGGGCTCCCTGAGAGCAAAGACCACCCTCACCCCTCAGATTGCGGCGCCAGAGATCTCAGTCACCTCTTCCCCATCACCTGCTTTATAGCTCTAAAACACCAAAGAGTGAGGAGGGGCTTGGGTTTTGCTGGCTCTGCTTTCAAACATCATGGCTTTCTGTTCCATACGGGAGGTGGGGGCGCAGAGGGCCCAGCCCGCGGAGATGACTTTGGTTAAGTTCCTGGTCTTGCTGCATAGACGAGGTTGGGGTTCGAGGAGACATCGTGGCACCACTGCGAGATCCCTGGCCGGCCCGACCCGAGCCAGACAGTGTGCTACCTCGTTCCACCACTAGTAGGCGACGTTCCCTCCGGCTTTTTTTCTTTTGGGGTTGCTGGCCGGCTGGGCGGTGTAAGGGAGGCAAGAAAAGGGATGTAGTGTGGGGTCGCGGTAGGTGAAGCAAGATCTAGGCCTGGGGCTGTCAGCGGAGAGTTTCATCTCCCTCCACGTGCAGTTCGATGCGGAAGGATTTTTCCTGGACCTAAGACTGGGAGAGAGGAGGTTACGCCGCCCGGGTAGCGGTTCAAGTTCTCTCGCCTGCAGGGGAACCTCTTCCTCCCAGTTCGGAGGACGAGGTTTTTGGAAACGCTGCTGCCTTCTTAAGTATGAGTACCACCCGGGTTGGGCCAGACTCCAGAATTTGCCTGTTTGCGGTGGATCTGAGGGAGGCAGCCGAGCTGGTTTAACTGCATAGAAAGGGACGGTTGCAAACTCCCTCCTTCAGTCCCAATGGACGGGCCTGGCATTCTAGAAATTCCCGGAGGTGCATAACAAAGCGAAAGGGGAAAAGGGGTTATAAAACTAGATTGTTTTTCCCGATCTCCCCTCCCCCTTCTCCTCTGGGCGCCCCATCCAGGCAGCAGTCTCAGCATGCCTTCAGCACCTGCTGCAGATGGAGGCGCACGTCGCCGGCGGTCTCCCAGGGCACCACGGTGGCGCGGAATGAGCTGGGCTCGGCCTTTTGCGCCTCCTGGATAAGGCGGTGCATGGGATAGCCGCGGCGTGGGAAGGCCACGTCGCCGCTAGCCAGCACCCCCATGGGGCAGAAGTCGTTGGCACCATCGCCCACGTAGAAAAGGCGCTCAAATTGCACGCCGTCTTGGGCCCTCTCGCGCAGGTAGTCGCTCAGCACCTTGTGCTTGCACATGTTGGCAGGGCAACGCGCGCAGCTGTGCGAGTGGAAGGGCCGCAGCGTCAGCAGCCCCCGTGCGTCGGGCACCGACGGGTTGCTGAGGATGCGGCGGAACAGGCCGAGGTGGCCGGCAGCGCGCAGCGCGCTCTCCACGCCGAAGGTGTTGGCATCCGAGATGAGAATCACTTCAAAGCAGGTGCCCTGCTTGGCCACAAACTGCAGCAGGTCGCCCATGCCCGGTGACAGGGGGATGGCCTCATAGACGGCGCGCAGGTCCCGCGGCCGCACGCCCTGCTCGCCCAGGTACTTGAAGACCCGCTGCATGTACTCGTTGTAGAAGCCCTCGCGGTAGGTGGCGCGCAGGCTCTCCGGCAGCCGCTGGCCCGGCGCGGCGCGCACTATGGAGTCGTCGCTGTTCTCATCCACGATAGTCTCGTCAAAATCGAAGGTCAGGAGGAAGCGCGGCGCGCCCTGCACAGCCATCCTGCCGTCCTGGGAGCAGGGGGGAGAAGAGCAGCAGGAGGAGGAGGGAGGAGCAAGCGAGAGCCGGCCCGGCAGGCGCCGACCGGGGAGAGGCTGGTTAGCAGGCCTCGGCCAGAGGCGCTGGCACATCCAAGACCTGAGGAGGACCCAAGGCTGGTTAAGCGGAGGGAGCACCCAACGCTGCGGCCCCCACCCCCGGCTCCCTGCCCACCCCCTTGGCATCTCTAAGTCAACTGCGCTGGAATTTATCCTCACAGGACCATCCTCCTCGAGCCCAGAAGGGCTTCCTTCGCACCTGTTTCTGCTACTCTCAACTGAGGTCACTGGGACTTGACAGGGGTCAACTTAAACGAAAGGAAGAGCAGCTTCCAAGGGGACACCCTGCGTTGGTGGTATAGTGGTGAGCATAGCTGCCTTCCAAGGGGACACCCTTTGGGGACGTTTCTGGGCTAGACCTTCTAGAGACTTCTACTGACCCCAGTTGTTGGTGTGGATAAGGGAGGGTGGAGGGGATTCTCTACTCCCTTCTTCCCTAACAAACAGAGTCAGGGAAACCACCCATTCACTCAATGGGAGCAGCCTCTACAATCCCCCTGTGGGCTGTGGGCCGATGGCTATGGACTGTGATGGACAATAGGAGCTTGGCTCCAGGGAAACTTGTTGGCACCATCCAAAGCATGTGGACAATGAGTGCCAGACCTCAGGCCTGGAGAGTAGGTGCTGGGCCTCTGCACTGGCTGGAGAACAGGGTTTTAGCTCTCAGAATAGCCAGATAGGTACTTAATGGCTCAAGACCCAGGAAGGCTCTTCTGGGAGCTGCTTCCAGCCAGATGGCTCTGGGCAGGGGTCGAGGGGTAGGACTCAGCTTTTCCCGGGAGTTTTAGGGCCCTGTGCTGACAGCTCATCACTAGTCACTTGCCAATTCCCCGGAAGAACTGTGTCAGCAGGTGGGGTTCGTGCCAGAGTCCGAAGCAAGCGAGCAGCAGAAGCAATGGGGCTTAGGGAGGTAGGAGCCTCCCAGGCCAGGCCACGACATACCTGGGAGATAGGTAAGGGGGAGGAAAGAGAGCAGCAGTGGCTGAAAAGGTGGAAGAGAAGGTAATAGGGGTATGGGGGGCTGATATGAGGCAATGGTAGGGAAGGAGGGAACTAGGAGGAAGTAATGATGGGGGAGCATGGAGACAGACTGGACAGGAAGACAGTGGGGGCGAGGAGCTCCAGGAAGTGTAGACTTTGGGTCAGAGTCATGTTGACAGGGGACATGGGAGAAAACGGAGACAACAGGGCAAGTGTGAGGGCAAAAAGAAAGGCAAGCACACGGCGACAGAAGCCCTCAGCAGCCAGTCCCTGTCACCTCTGCCTGCCAGCAGCTGTGTGGATGGAGGGGCAGGGTGAGCAGATCATGCACAGCTTCAGAATACCCACCACACTGCCTCCCTCCACCCCCCTCCAGCCTCCCACCCCAATTTGTCCAGACGAAACCACTCCTCTTTCTGGTGTCTTCTTAACTCCCTAATATTTCTGTGATGTTTATGGCCTGGCACACCTTGTGAAGCAGAAGTCCGGGCTCCTAATTTCAGACCTTGGATTTGAACCTGGCTATCTGCCGCTCTAATGGAACTGTCCTTTTGACCTCATCCTAGAGTCACCCACTGCTCTCAGCAGCATCCACCTGGGAGTCTCAGTGGCCCAGGGTCTCTGGAGTTGAGGATGTTAAGCATCAGGACCCCTCAACTGGGATAGAAGCTTCTAGGGGTTAGTGGAGGCTCAGGAGAGGTGAGGGCAAGCCTGAAAGGGGCTAGATAGGGTTCCTCCCACCCCATGATGGAAACATGGAGCCTGAGGCCTCATCCAAAGAGACCCCTAGAGGGACCCACTTACCCTAGACAGGCATCGGAGGCCAGCAACTGGAAAACACCCGCTCATTGTTGGTACATCACCCTGAGCACCACGCGTAGGAACTTTGTTGGTCTCTAGTTGTCGTCCAGAGCTCCTGACAACCACACAAGGTCCGTATGAGGGTGCCCAGTCAGCTGGCTTTGTTTGCACCACAAATGCTACCAGGTCTTATCCCCTCTGCTGAGCCCTAGGAACTACTCCCAGGAGCTCAGTAAAAACAATCCTTCAGATGGGCAGAGGGCTTCGAGACCACAAACTCTTTCTAGTCATCCTCTTAGCAATTCACTACTTTGCTAGAGAGGGTATAGATTATGTAACTGGAGACCCAGAGAGGTTAATCAACTTGCTCAAAGGTCACCCACTGTAAATAGCAGAGACAGATTTCAAAACTAGATCTCTGAGTCTGAGACCAGTGCTTTTTCCTCCAGTATGATCATTGCCCCTTTCTGTGCACATACAACATAGTTTACAAATTACCTTCACTCATATTCTCTCACTGCTCATCACAGTATCATGAATTCAGCAGATGAGAAGGGCTTAGAGAGGTTAAATAACTTGACCGAGACCATGCTGTTTCCATGAGGCAGAACCTGGATCATGAGCACCCAGCCACAACCTTGCCTGTCGTCTGTCCTCACAAGGGTTGGGGAAGATGATCAGGCTCATTGTACCACAGCTGAGGGATCCAGACCCCTTGGCACCACAGATGATCTGGGACTGGAGAATCAAACTGAAATTCCTGCTGGACTTTGCTATGTGGCTTTGGGGACAGAGTTTGGCCTCCACCAATGCAGCTACAAAGGGCACCACCTACAGCTCCCAGTGCCCCCCTCCATCCCTAATCCCCTCCACCCTGGGGTTGTATAAGAGACCAGAGACAGCTGGGGCAGATCTGGAAAGACATTGAGAGCCAGGAGACTAGACAAGGAAAGGAGCAAAGGTCTGGTTGGCTGCTGCCCTCTGGTGGTGACAATGTGTGACACTGGAAACACTTCTGATTTTGTCAAGGTGACACTCTTCCCCAGACCATCCCAGGATAGCAGGGATAAGCTACTGCCCCCGAGAGAGACTGGGACATGCTAGGAGCAGGGCACAGGTCAGAGGGAGGGGCTCTATCACCTCCCATCTTGAGGTACCCCATCCCTCTCCACTTTGACCACACATGCATTAAACCCTTTTGGTCAGGATGGGATGTGGGTCTCAGCCTTTTAATCTAGGAATTAGGAGAGGTGGTCAAAGCTAAATGGGGCAGTGGGCAAAAGAGGGAGGGGTCAGGAGAGGAGGCAAGGTCAAGGAGATGATGGGAGAGAATGTGAGGGAAGGATGGGGACAAGGAAATGGCAGGTTTTGGAGGGTGAGAGAACTGTCCCTAGGCCTTATCTGGAGAGAGTTCCAGCTTTGCAGAATCCTGGCTGATAACACATGTCCTGTCTGTGGCCAGGAGAAAGGTCAGGGGATGCCACTCCCACTCTAAAAGCAAACAGGGATGTACACGTGTTGGAACATGCCACACACATGGGGAATCGAGGGATTAGATACAAAAGGATTCAGAGGGTCTCCAGAAGCCACCTAGAAACCAACTTTTATCTTATAGAAAAGGGTCTCCTTATTTGGCTTTGTTTCTTTTTCTAATTTGGTGAAATATTCTACTGATTTCTAATCATCCTCAAAACTTCTCATTTCTCATAGCAAAAGACAGTTACTTTTTTTTCATATACTAATAATAGTATTTAGGGAAATTGGTTAAAAATTTATTATTTGGTAAGTTGTCCTTGTTTCTTTTAGTCCCCATGGCAGAAAGCCAGGCATCCTGGGTTTCCTCCCCTGGAATCGGAGAAAACCATGCTGTGACACCCCACCCCTAGCCAGGTCCCACAGTATTCAGAGGGATCCTGGGCCCCACTGGAATCTGGCTCCCATGATGTTCAGACAAGTTACTCACCTCTAGCAGTTTTGTCCTGAATGATCAAATCATTTTGTGTCATCTGAAAGAGTTCTTCAAAAAAAGGGGGGCAGGATCTCTGAGCTTTTCTAGCAGGCTAGAGCAGAGGGAGGAGAAAAGGGTTCTTTTGGGGTGACAGAGTCCATAACTAGAACCAGCTAAAAGCAGTGCCTGCCTTCCTGACTCCACACCAGATCACCAGATCCCTCCCGGCTTCCCCCACTCTTCACACAAATTCTCTTAGATGACATCTGTGGGAATGGGTGGGTGGGTCCCCTGGGGATGGGGGTGGAAATAGGCCCCCCTTGGGCATAGCCCCTAAATTTGAAATGCCCCTCTTAATGAATGGATGGAGCCCATAGGACAATTGGGGGACAGTTTATCACAGGAAATGTGCAGGATGGGTATGGGGGAGGGCGAGGACCCCAGAGATACCACAGCAACAAAACCAGGTCTCCTGTGTCATCACTAGAAATCAGATCCAGCCACTAAGTTGGAATTCTTTTCCTCCCCCAGACAGCACTCCCAACCTCACCACTGCCAGCAGCAAATAGGAAAAACAGAGGCCAAAAGAGGTTAAGCTAACATCCCAGGGCCACAGTGTTATCAGAATCAGGATTAGAACTTGGGGTTCTCTGGTGCGTCTCCGGAAAATTGCAGCCAGAGCTTCCCTATTGCCCAGGAGACCCCCTTGAGCTATGAGCTTCCTGTCCTGACTAGCTGGAGGTGATGACCCAGAGCCCTGGTGCCAGGGAGGAAGCTGGGACCTGGAATCACCTCTGGGCTTGCCCTGCTGGGAGGGGATCCTCATTGGGCAGGGAGGTGGCAGCTGCCGGGTGGAATGGGGGGAGAGATATTTTTAGAGGTGGCTGGAAGGCAGGCACTCTGGCACACTCCCAGCTGGCGGGCTTTTCGCTCCAATGCGGGGCAGGGGGTGCGCAGCTCAGGGAGCTGAGGGGACTACTGGGTAGCGGGGAGCAAGGGCACCGATTCTTTCGCTTTGACCGAGCCGGGGACGGAGGATACACCCGGGCACCACGTTCCTGGGGCAGGAGAAAGGGGAACTCATTCCTCTGCTTCAGGGACTCCCCCACTGACACACGCGTGCAGGATCGCCCTCAAACTCCACACAGCCCCCACTCCACACTCGGACCCAAGCCCTCCCCTACCTCAGGGAGCCAGGACTCACGTGGGGAGCGGCGGCGGCAGAAGTCTGTCCCGGCTGAGTTTGAAGTGTCAAGAGTGGAGAGAGGGGCTCGCTGAGGTATGTGGGCGCAGGATGGAGCCGGGGGTGCTTACGAGAATTGGAGGGGACGCGGTCTTATCCACCCCCGGATTTCTGGGCTCCGGCTCACGAGTCCCTCCGGTCTGGAGGGGCCGTGGATGATGTGCGTTTGGCCCGTTCCTTCCACCTGCCCTCCATCTCCATCCTCAGCCCCCGGGCTGCCGCCGCGTCCCCTTTAAATGCCCGGGAGCCGGAGCCCGAGCCGCCGCTGGCGCTGCGGCTGCCGCAGCACCCTGGCCCACCGCAGTCCCCGCACGTCACAAGCGACTGCCCAATCACAGCGGCGCCGGCGCACATCAAAGGGGCGGGCCACGCCTCCCGGCGGCTCTGGAGGCTCCCGGAGCGCAGAGTAGGTGGGATTGGGTGTCGCGGAAAAGGGTAGGAGGTGGAGAGGGCGCTTAGCCCTTTGGAAGAACGTGGGCGGGGGCACCCTCATTGGAGTGGATGCGGGGTTCTGCCGAAGTCCCCGCCCACATAGCCTGGAGTGCCAGGGCTGTGGACTTTCAACTGCCGCTTCTAGGGCTCGGATCCCTGAGATGTGCAGAAGTGCACCCCAACATCCAGCTCTCATTCGGTTCTTCGCCCCTAAGCCCAGTGATAGGCACCGGTTGACCAAGCCAAGGGAAAGCAGTTCCACTGTCCCGCTCCTGCAGGCGGAGTCACAGCGCCCCATTCCGGCCTCCGGGACCCTTCCCAGGTTACAGGTTACAGGGATTGCCAGGAAAGACTCCCACTCCCCTACCCTGTAAACACTGAGTTGAGGACCGAACAGTTTGCCCCTTTGGAAGTGCTGTTGTAACTAAAATACGCACCTACTCTGCTTAAGAGTCTGTTCCCAGCCGCGTTCCCTCACCCCACTTCTGCCCTCCCAGCCTGGTGGTGAGAAGGAGAGAAGATTCTGTTTCCAGAGGAGAGGTGAAGCTTATATTTACTGAGAACGTACTATGAACGGGACACTGTACTTGGCCGCTGCACTCGTGGTTGAATGTTCACAACACTCAGGAGAAATTTTTGCCTGAGTTGAAGCCCACGCACACCTGACTCATGGGATCACAAGGGGGCTGTGTGAGTGGGGAGAATGTGGGTGCCCTCAAGCCTGGTCCTACCTTCAGTCCTCCCTAAGTCTCCCCTGCTCCACCCCTTGAAGACAGCCAGCAAACGTAAAGGCCCTGAGTGATCTGAAAGCCAATGGGGCTGGAAACCAGAGGAAGTGAGGGTCAGCATGGAATTACCCTAATCTCTGTGCCAGGGACTGGGGATACAGGCACGAACAGGGCACATGTGTGTCATGTTTCTGTTACCAGAAAGGACCTTGGCCCTGAGCAGGTCTGCCTAGGGCCAGCCGGTAGTGTGTGGTTCTTGACTTCGTGTAGGGAAAGTTTCCCAGCATGAGTCCAGGTGAATTTGAGAGGACGTTTATTAAAGCTGGGGACAGTGAAACAAGGAAGGGCTGGGGAATGAGCCTAGGCTGGTCTGCGTTGGCTCACTAAGAAGTCAGAGAAAAGGGGGCCTTGGGGACAGGTTCAGGGGGGTTGTCTGGGATGAACTGCCGCTGCCCATTGCTGCCCTGGTTGCAAGCCTCGTGGGGTCCCTTAGGGTTTAGGAGATGCATGCCTGTGGGGGAAGGTGGGGGGAGAGGCAGGTGGGTGTGCTCCTGGGAGAGAGAGTGCTCCTTGGGGCCTTCTTTTTGAGGGGTTTTAAAGGTTGGGCATTTAGGAGAGATCTTAGGAGAGGAGCTCAACAGACTATTCATTAGCTTTATGCTGATGTACCGAAATGAGGTTTATTTTCTTAACTTAATCTGTCCTTGGGTGTGGTTAGTAAATGACACTAATTGGGATTTCTGCTATCTGTCTCCCTGAGTAGGGTGATTTAAGCTATTTACCCTCTGGTTAAGGAGAAGTGCAAACCATTTACTCTTAAGTGTCCTTGGTTTAGGGAAGATAGGATTTACTAGACGGCTGCAAACTGCTGTTTAACTACCCTTGTTTCCCTATTCCACTTGTCATGACTCACTAGCCTGTCTCATTTCCACATATACAAAGGGAAACAAATGCTTTAAAGCTGCCAACCTTAGAGCCAAAGCTGCTAACCGCGGATTGCTCGGTGGTTAGAGCGTCAGCCTGTGGACTAGAGTCCTGGGTTCGATTCTGGTCAAGGACACGTACCTCAGTTGCAGTTCGTCCCCAGCCCGGGTCGGGGTCGTGCAGGAGGCAGCCAGTTGATGTGTTTCTCTTGCATTGATGTTTCTCTCTCTCTCTCTCTCTCTCTCTCTCTCTCTCTCTCTCTCCCACACACACACACTATATCTGAAGATAAAATGGAAAATATCCACGGGTGAGGATTAAAATGAAATAAAATAAAAGCTGCCAACCTGATCCTTAAAACCCTTGACAGTAATTCCCAGTGCCCCAACTCCTGAAACTGGCTTGCTGTTTCACTTCATCTCAGCCCTTTTTCCTCCTCACCCTTTCTTTCAGCTCCACAATACATCCTGCTCTTTCCTTGGAACCTCCTCAGAATACGCCTGTTTCATTTGCTGGTCTAGCTCAGCCTCAACATCAGTCTTGCCCTGTTACACATCCCAGAGCTCCTTTCAGTACACTGATCATGTACTAAAACACACAGTAAGTGCTGTAAATATTTCCCCATGTATCAGTTCATGTAATCCTCACCATCCTATGACCTGGGTGTATGGCTTATTTTATTGTTGAGAAATCAAAGCACAGAGAGTTGAACTGGCCCAAGTTCATCTAGCTGGTGAATGGTAGAGCTGGGCTTCCAACCTGGTGCCTTAACTGTTACCTACACCATCCCTCACATTCAGTATTTGTCACTCCTACTCACCTGTAAGCAGCATGAGGGCGGAGATCTTGTTTATTAATGTCCCCCTAGTCCCTAACATATAGACTCTGTACACAGTTGAATAAAAAAATTAATCACCCTGTGCCCGGCCAGTGTGGCTCACTGGTTGAGCATCGACCCATGCACCAAGAGGTCCCCGGTTTGATTCCTGGTCAGGTCACATGACCAGGCTGTGGGCCCAGTCCCCAGTGGGGGGCATGCAGGAGGCGGCCAATCGATGTTCTCTCTCATCGATGTTTTCTATCTCTCTCTCCCTCTCCCTTCCTCTCTAAAATCAATAAAGAAAATGTTTTTTAAAAAATCACCCTGGGCCCTGGCCGGTTTGGCTCAACGGTTAGAGCGTTGGCCTGCGGTCCAGAGAGACCCGGGTTCGGTTCCCGCTAAGGGCACGTACCTCGGTTGCAGTTTGTCCCCGGCCCCTGGTTGGGTCGTGCGGGAGACAGCCACTCGATGTGTCCCTTTCACATCGATGTTTCTCTCTCTCTCTTTCTCTCTCTCCCTCCCACTCTATCTGAACAAAAAATGGAAAAATGTCCTCGGGTGAGGATTAAAAAAAAACAAAAAACACCCTGGTCGCGCCCTGGCCGGTTTGGCTCAGCGGTTAGAGCGTTGGCCTGCGGTCCAGAGAGACCCGGGTTCTGTTCCCGCTAAGGGCATGTACCTCGGTTGCAGTTTGTCCCGGGCCCTGGTTGGTTGTGCGGGTGGCAGCCACTCGATGTGGCCCTTTCACGTTGATGTTTCTCTCTCTCTCTCTTCCTCTCTCTCCTTCCCACTCTATCTGAACAAAAAAATGGAAAAATGTCCTCAGGAGGATAAAAAAAAAAAAAAAAAAAATCACCCTGGTCGGTGTGGTTCACTGGTTAGAGCATCGGCCAGCGCACCCAACGGTCACAGGTTCGATTCTGGTCAAGGGCATATACCTGGATTGCAGGTTCGATCCCCAGCCTCCATCAGAGACGCATGCAAGAGGCAACCAAGTCTCTCTCACATCCGATGTTTCTCTCTCTCTCTCTTTCCCTCCCTCCCTTCCTCTCTAAAAATCAATGGAAAAAATCTCCTAGGGTGAGGATTAAAAAAAAAAATTCTCTGCTGCATTCCATTTGTGTTTTCTCATTTCATACTAATGAGTCACTTCAGTATTACCCCCATTTTACAACAGGAAAATTGAGACTCAGAGAGATCAAATGATTTGCCCAGGGTCACACGCCCCTGGCACTAGATTCAAATGTTGACCTGTTTGATGCAGTTAACAGCCTTTTCCACCTTGATTCCGAATTCACTGATGGGGCTGGGGAAAGGATGGGCTGATGACTTTGTGTTGCCTCCTCTAGTGAGTTCTTACTGTTCAACTCTGCCTTCCAGTGATGGGAATACCGAAGTTCTCAGGAGCTGTGGGTAAAGAGCCTTTGTGGAAGAAATATGGAAACTCCTAGTTCTTCCTAAACTAAACTTCTCAGGACACGATCCTATCTGTCTTTAAAATTTCCCCTTTCATTGTGCCAGTGAATAAGTTGGATGATCAGCCATGTGCCTAAAGATGGGGACAGAGCCCGGCCAGTGTGCCTCAGTGGCTGAGCATCAACCCATGCACCAAAAGGTCGTTAGTTCAATTCCCAGTCAGGGCACATGCCCATGTGTGGGTCTGATCCCCAGTGCGGGGCATGCAGGAGGCGGCCAATCGATGTTCTCTCTCATCAATGTTTCTATCTCTCTCTCTTTCTCTTCCTTCCTCTCTCTCTAAAAATCAATAGAGAGGGGACAGAAATGGAATGGGGATCCCACCTCCCACCCACATCCCAGTTCCCAGCCAACTGAGGCCTGAACTTCCTCTCCTGTGGGGTTCACTTTAGGACTCAGGTCAGTCGTTCTGGCAGAGAGCTAGTTCATCCAGCTGGTGAGACGGGAGTCATCTTGAGGTGACAGATACAGAAGTCCCTGGTGAACCCTGACTCAGGCAGCCAGGAATGGAGGTCTCCAGCTGGTCTTCACAGAGGGTGTGACTCTTGCCCAAGGTTTGGGTGTTAGAGTCAGGGAGGCCAGGAGTCCAGAACGTGGCCTCCTGCTCTCCAATCAGCCTGGGGGAATGGACGGGCAAGGGTGAGAGGGGCAGATTTGCCCAAGTCTGTTCACCCGAGGAAGGACCAACCGGGTGCCAGGCACATAATCCCCACAACAGTCCCAGCAGATGGGCTTCGGTATTGCTGTTTTTACAAATAAGAAAGCAGAAGCTTGGGGACATTGAGAAAGCACCTTGCCCAAGCATGCTGTGTAGCAAGTGGTGGTCAGCCCAGATGTTGAAGTCTCCACTTCTCTGTCTGCAGAAGACAAAGGGCCTTCGGTGATCTGGCGGCTGACGTGGGTAGACTTAGTGGGAAAGGCCACCGGGTGTCCCTGTTCAGGCAGTTCTGTAAGATCTGCTGTGGGACGCTCTGAGTCTAAGGCATTGTGCTGAGGTAAGGGAACAAGGCTGAACAAATCCCTTTCCAGGTCTCTTGTCTCCGTCCTAGACTACAGTCACTAACACTGGAGCACCTCCTGTGTGCCAAGCAGTGTTCCGAAAGGCTCAGCTCTCTTCATTCTCATGTTAATCCTGTGACAGATTAGTTCTCCCATTTTACAGATGAGAATAATGAGGCACAAAGTGGTAACATGATTTGTCCAAGATCACAGGGCTAGGAAGTTGCAGAGCTACCCTTTTTCTTTTCTTTTTTTCGTCATTTTTCAGAGCTACTGAGACAGGCCAGTAAACCAGGACAAGTGGAATAGGGAAACAGATAGTTAAACAGCAGTTTGCAAACACACAGAAAATTTAAGCGCCAAGCAGTGTGCAGACATCTGGTAAATCCTACCTTCCCTAAACCAGGGACACTTAAGAGTAAATGGTTTGCACTTCTCCCCAACCAGCGGGTAATAGCTTAAATCACCCTACTCAGGGAGACAGATAGCAGAAATCCATTTAGTGCCATTTGCCAACCTCACCCAAGGACAGATGAATTTAAGAGAATAAATCTCACCCCGTGTGGCTCAGTGGTTGAGCATCAACCCATGCACCAAGAGGTCACTGGTTCGATTCTCGGTCAGGGCACACCCCCAGGCTGTGGGCCCGATCCCCAGTGCGGGGCATGCAGGAGGCAGCCAATCGATGTTCTCTCTCATCCATGTTTCTATCTCGCTCTCCTTCTCCCTTCCTCTCTCTCTAAAATCAATAAAGAAAAAAAAAAAAAACAACTAAAAAAAACCCTCCTTAAAGCAAAGATCCCAGCGTGTGCTCTCCTTCCCAGGGGCACACCTGTGCCTCCCTGACCCTTCTTCCCCCACAGGCATGCATCTCCTAAACCCTAGGGACCCCAGAAGGCTTGCAAACAAGGCAGCAATGGGCAGCGGCAGTTTCGTCCCAGAAAAACTGCCTGTTCATCCCCTGAGCCTGTCCCCAAGGCCCCTTTTCTCTGACTTCTTAGTGAGCCAAAGCAGACCAGCCTAGGCTCATTTCGCCTTTCTTTGTTTCACTGTCCTCATCTTTATTTATTTTATTTTAAAATATTTATTGAGCATCTACTGCATGCCAAACACTATTCTTATTTTATTTATTTATTATTATTACTTTTTTTAATAGTCACCCAAGGATATTTTTCCATTTATTTTCAGATAGATTTGGAGGGAGGGAGGGACAGAGAGAGAGAGAGAGAAACATCGATTGGTTGCCTCCCACATGACCCCACTAGGGCCGGGGATCGAACCTGCAACCCAGGTATGTGTCCTTGACCCGAAATCAAACCCGCAACTCACTGTCCCCATCTTTCATTAAAAAACTTCGAAAATTCACCTGGACTCGTACTGTGAAACTCTTCCTGCACGAAGTCAACAACCCACACACTATCGGCTGACCCTAGGCAGACCTGACAAGGGCCAGGTCCCCTTTCTGGTTTTAACCAGAACATCACATGGCCTGCCTTTGACGTGTCTGGGGGTTTTGTGTGTGTGTGTGTGTATCCAAAATGTGTTTACTGGGATGGTTCCCCACTCATCTTGATTCGGGGCGCTTTTAGAGCGGCTTCCTGCTGAAGGAGGCTCCTCTGGAAGCCGTGCTTTCCCTCCTGTCGGCTGACTGGGGACAGTGGAGTCGCAGACACACGAACGTCCCGTTTGTGCAAGGCCAAAGACGGGGGTGATTTTATAGCATCCTGAGCATTTTGCATTTTGACTCCATGAAGTAAGAACTGGGGCTCTGTGCCAGATGCTTCTTCTGGTGTTTCCTCTTCTCTTCTGGAGAGGGATGAAGGGAATCCTTAGCGAGAGGCATATTGTCATGGGAGACTGTCGCACTGGAAAGGTGAAGTGTCTGGGTTTTGAGTTGCCCTTCTATGCCGTCCTACCTATCCTTGGTCCTTGGAAGAATGTGATGATAAAAGATCAAGGCTCCTAGCTTCAAAGCTGGGTCCCACCAGCAGCTGTAGGCGGTCTCCTGCTCTCCAAGTCATCTCTACAATGCAGTGTTCATTTGTTCGTGCTTTCATTCATTCAACAAGTAGTAACTGCATCCGGCAATGGGAGGTATGATATCGAACAAGACACAGACCCTGCCCTCAAGGAGCTTATAGTCTAGAGAGGGGGCCCAGAGACGCAAACAGGCCTTCCCGAAAGAGCGTCTAGCAAGACTGACTGTGCCGGTGACCTCCAGGGCAAGTCTGCAGGCGAGGCAGCTGGGGCCTGAGGTCCCTCCGACATAGACATAACGAGGAGGCCCCATCCTGACCACCTTCCTTCCCGTCTCACCTCAACTCCTGCCCTTGGCTGTGCCGGCTGCTCCCTCCCCTTTCCTCTCCACCTCCCTCTCCTGTGCAGCCTGGAGACAACCCTTATCTGAATCTTTCCTTCCCTGCTGTCCCCAGTTCCAGCCCTGCCCCATACAACAGACTTACCTGATCATAGCTGTTAAAGAGAAAACCACAGGCCCCAAACGACCTCATACCTGACCTAATTGCGGTTTCAACCTTTCCCAGAAATGTAATCTTTTTTGTTGTTGTTAATCCTCACCGGAGGATATTTTTTCCATTGATTTTTATTTTTATTTTTATTTTTTTTTATCCTCACCTGAGGACATTTTTCCATTTTTTGTTCAGATAGAATGGGAGAGAGAGAGAGAGAGAAATATCGACGTGAAAGGGACACATCGAGTGGCTGCCTTCCACACGCACGACCCCACCAGGGCCAGGGGACAAACTGCAACCGAGGTACGTGCCCTTAGCAGGAACCGAACCCGGGTCTCTCTGGACCGCAGGCCGACCCTCTAACCGCTGAGCCAAACCGGCCAGGGCTTCCATTGATTTTTAGAGTGGAAGTGGGGGAGGAAGTGGGGGGCAGGGAGAGAGAGAGAAACATCCAAGTGAGAGAGACACGTCCATTGTTTGCCTTACGAACTTGTCTGGACCAGGGCAGGGATCGAACCTGCTACCCAGGCACAGTGCACTTGACCTGGAATCAAACCCTTGACCCTTTGGTACGAGGGCCAACACTCTAACCACTGAGCACACTGGCCAGGGCCAGAAATGTAATCTTACTCAACCCGTCTGGAATTTTCTGGTCAAGCACCAGTAAGGTAATCTGTCACACGGACCCTCTCCATCCCCCATAGGAAGAAGAGGCAATCTGCATTATAAAAACCCTTCCCTTTCTCTTCCCCACAAAAAAAGATGTTGCAACCCAAAAATAATCCTTTTTCTTCTTTTGTTAACAGCTCCCTTGCACCACCTTTCTTATAAACCTTCCGTTTGTACAACCCCTGGGAGTGCCCTTCCAGTCGCTAGGTGGGAAGCCAGCTGCCTGATTCATGAATTGCTTCAGAAAGCCCATTAGATGCTCAAATTTACTTGACATCTTTTTTTTCTTTTCTTTATTGATTTTAGAGGGAGAGGAAGAGAGAGAGATGGAAACATCGATTGGCTGCTTCCTGCATGCCCCCCACTGGGAACTGGGCCCACAACCTGGGCATGTGCCCTGACCAGGAATCGAACCGGCGACCTCTTGGTGCATGGGTCAACGCTCAACCAGTGAACCACACCAGCTGGGCTGAATTTTGTTTTTTAAAAGAGCTGTCCACTGTTCTCCCTCAGTGAGCAGCAGGGATGAGGAGTACTATGGCAGAGGGAACAGGACAGAGAAGAGTGAGCAGACAAACAAACCCCCTTTGGTGCGAGAGCAAACACAGCAAGGGAGGTGGAGAAGGCAAGCCCCCAGCCTCTGGCAGATGGAAAGGGCCACGTACTAACCTGACAAGCTCGGGGGAGGCCGGCACGGTGGCCTTACTAAGTCAGAGACCCAAAATAACCACCAAGGATGGTCTGAAATGAAAACTTTTTAACTAAAAGCAGTTTATGGTGGGCAGTCCTGTCCTAGGCCTGTATCTTCCCCGACAAAGGTCAACTTTCACCTTAATGGAGCCTATTGTCTTTTTGCATCTGTGGTAACAAACCTTTGGAATGTCAGGGTAGTGTCCCTTTTCCCAGACCCCTCAGGGCACAACCAAGGCACCAGGGTGGTGACCACAAATCCCCTCATCTGTTATTATTGTCATGGTAATTGTTGACTGTTAACTATCCTGTACCCCCCTATGTAAAAGATGTATGTGCCTGTCATTTTACTTTTTATCCAATCCCAGACGTTTCCCCACTTTGCTTTCTCCCGCCTCCCTAATCTATCACCAATGGATTTCATGTAACTCTTTTCTGTTGTTGTTGCTAATCCTCACCTGAGGATATTCTTCCATTAATTTTTATGGTTGGTTTTTTTGTGTGTGTTTTTTTTGGTACATGCCCCTAGGGGGAACCGATCCCGGGACTCTCTGGTCCGCAGGCCGACGCTCCAACCACTGAGCCAAACCGGCCAGGGCTCTTCTTCCCTTTGGACTGTAATGTATAAAACAAGGTGCAAAGCTACCACCTCTGGAGCATTATCTCAATCCCCTCAGGTTTTGCTTCCCAGAAATCGCCGACAGTTTTGGCTCCAATAAACACAAAAGTTCTTCACAGGTTTGAATGTTTCTTACATTGACACTCCCCTCTGGGCCATCAAGTCCTTTCTGTCTGACTCAAATCCCACTTGCTGGGGTATTTGCTCTCATTTGGCTTCTGAGTGTCCCAAGAATTAAGAGCCTGGAAGCTGTGTTCCAAAGAAGAAAGAAAAGCTGAGTTCTTACAGGGAAAAGCACATTTTTGAGAAGAATCCGTCCTGCTCTCTTCGCTTCTAGATTGATCTGAGATGCTAATCTTCTAGACGACCAGTTGTCTGGATACCTGAACATTCTTCCCTTAGTCTTTCATGGGGGTAACCAGAGGGTCATCTGGAGATATGTAAATCCAGGCATTGACATAGGAATGAAAAGTTAAACAATTTAAGTTTCCAGTTAAAACAAGAACAGAATCATTTCCTCATGCCTCAACCTACTTGATGTTAGTAATTTAGCAGCTTGACTCTGGTGACTCCGTTGTGTTTCTGCACTCTGCTCCTCATGAGGCACCCTTCTCCTGTGCAACAGCTATTCAGAGATTTGAAATCTGCCACTCCAGTTCCTTAGTCTTTGCAAATGTCACATGAAAGAGAACAAGGTGATTTAGTCTCTGCCTGACACATATCCCTGGCTACTTCTCCAACTGCATCTCACATCCCTTTCCTCACCCTGCTCTGTGCGCTCTAAGCACATTAGTCTTCTTTCAGACTTTCAGATGTGTTACCACAGGCCCTTTGCACTTGTTGTGTGTCAGACACTGTGACACACTCTGTCCAGAGTACTTCCCATCCCATCATGGCCTCTCATTGAGTTCAGGTTCAGCTCATATGTCACTTCTAAAAGGAAATTTGTCCTGTCCCCCTCCCCCCAATATCAGAATCTCCCATTAAAAATCTTCAGAAGGCCCTGGCCAGTTTGGCTCAGCGGTTAGCGCATCGGTCTGTGGACCAAAGAGCTGCAGGTTCGATTCCAGTCAAGGGCACGTACCTCAGTTGCGGTTCGTCCTCAGCCCTGGTCTGGGTCGTACGGGAGGCAGCCAGTCGATGTGTCCCTCTCATGTCAATGTTCCTCTCTCTCTCTCTCCCTCCCACTTTGTTTGAAAATAAATAGAAAAATATCCTCGGGTGAAGATTAAAAAAAAAAAATCTTCAGAGAACCACGTATTTCTGGGTAATTGATAACATCTACTTCCTATCAGACTGCCAGCTCCAAGAGGATAGTGATCATAGTGGGTTGACTCCCGTGTCGTCCCCAGCACCTAGTACAGGCCTTGACTGAGAGAAGTTGCTCAATCATTTGTTGCCTGGGTGATTACGGAATTCTCCGTCTAGCCTACTTGTGTAGGCTGTGGACTTAGGCCTGGAATGAACCCGGGCAAGCCTTCCCAGCCCTAGGTGTGTGGTAACTTGGCCTACTGACTGTGGGTGTGCTGAAGACAGCCCTGGCAGCTCTGCGTGTTTTCACCTTCTTTTGAGCAAACTGCCCCACCCAGGAATCTCCCATCCTTAAGGCAGGTCTGTGCCCTGAGGGCAGGTGGATATGATAATTCCATTTCTTTTGCCAATCCACATGTACCCACCAGAATAAGAGTCCTTCATGTTTGAGTACTTCTTGTTTTTAGTAGACTTTGTAGCTTACAAAACACTCTCTGTAATTCATGATAATGTCCTGATGAGGCAAATGAGGCTGAGAGAGGTTGGGTGACAAGTCCAAGGTCATATAGTTAGTAAGGTGGCCACGGCAAAACTTGAACACGGGTCTTTTGAAGCCAGCCAGTTTCCTGGATGCAAGTATACAAGTGGAGATGTGCTGCTAACCAGCAACAATTCCAAGATTCTGGCCTCTGGGGCAATTACTTAATTCTTTCATTCTTTTTTCATTCATTCCATGCATGCATTCATTCATTTGTTCAGGAGACACAGCTCCAGCCCTTGCCTTTAAGGAGGATATAGTCCAGTGCTGGCATTTGGAAGCTATGGTCCTTTGTGAATATCCTGAGCTTATATATACTTTTTTGGTGTTTATGTACAAATTTGCATTTGTCTGGACCACTTGACCGACCTTAGACAGCTCCTCTCAGCCACCGCTCTCAGAAAATCAGACATATAGAAACACACGTACACACACATTCACACCAACGTACTGCCCACGATGGCGACGCTGGAACGGTTTGTGTGTGTCAGACACTGCGATGCTTACACCCTCATTCTTTCATCCCCACAACAGGCCTGTGAGTTTGGGAACTTGCCCAAGTTCACACAGCTGGAAAGAGGTGGAGCTGAATTATAAGAGGGCATCGTGGTGGTGGGGGGGAAGCTGAATGTGTTTCAGAACCTTCAGGGACGGGCAATGGTCAGAGCTATTAGCTCCCTGTGAGGACTGAAGCCCACACTAGGCATTCTGATGAAATCAGTCCTTTTTTCCTTTGATAGCTATTTCTTGAGCATCTTCTGTATGCCAGGTATGTGTGGGGATTGTGGTAGCCAGCCCCCAGGATGGCCTCAGTGTCTGCACCTGCCATCTACACGCTCGCGCTGTCCTTTCCCCCGTGTGGGTCTGTGTGCAGGTGGTGTTGTGCAGAAGCCAAGGCCCATCTCTTCCGATACAGGTTATAAGACGGGCTTCTGTCCTGGGTGCTCGCTCGCTCTCCGCTTGCCCTCCGATTTGGATCACTGCTCTAGGGGAGGCAAGCTGCCAGGTTGCGGACAGCCCTTGAGGGAGGCCCACAGGGCAGGGTACTGGAGCCTCCACCCTGAAGAAGCCTGCAGACCTGAGGCCTGCCCCCAGCCAATGAGTGAACTTAGATGCAGACCCTCCAGCCCCTTCAGGCCTTAAGATGACTGCAACTTCATGAGGATTCCGGGCTCGCAGAAACCCTGGGAGATATTTACGCTTGCTTTAAGCTGCTAAGTTATTTATTTATTTATTTATGTTAATACTCACCGGAGGATATTTTTCCATTTATTTTATTTTATTTTATTAGATACAATGGAAGGGAGGGAGAGAGAGAAACATCAGTGTGAGAGAGACACATCGATTGGCTGCCTCCCGCATGACCTCCAACTGGGGCCGGGGGATTGAATCGGCAACCCAGGTACATGCCCTTGACCGGGAATCAAACCTGAGGCCCTTCGGTCCTTAGGCCTACGCTCTAACCGCTGAGCCAAACTGGCCAGGGCAAAGCTGCTAAATTTTTTTTTTTTTTTTTTTTGCATTTATCTTCAGATAGAGTGGGAGGGAGAGAGGGAGGAAGAGAGAGAGAGACACATCGAGTGGCCGCCACCCAAACGACCCCAACCGGGGCCAGGGACAAACTGCAACCAAGGTACGTGCCCTTAGCGGGAACCGAACCCAGGACTCTCTGGTCCGCGGGCTGACGCTCCAACAGCTGAGCCAAACCGGCCAGGGCCAAAGCTGCTAAATTTTTAGGGTAATCTATTTTATAGTGATAGA
This sequence comes from Tadarida brasiliensis, assembly GCA_030848825.1. Lineage (NCBI taxonomy): Eukaryota > Metazoa > Chordata > Mammalia > Chiroptera > Molossidae > Tadarida > Tadarida brasiliensis. The sequence continues at coordinate 41,203,347 of CM061273.1, forward strand.
GAACTAAAGCAGAGTCCTGTCTGTAAACACAATTGCCGTGGTTCTTACACTCTATGGAAAGCAGGCACACAGTGGAAGGAAGAAAGTAAGGGAGGGAGGGAGGGAAGGAGGGAGAGAAAGAACCCAGTGTGTCACATAGCAGTAAGTGCCATGGAGAAAAATATTGCAGGGACATAGGGTGGGAGTGAAGGAGGTTCTATTTATTTTATTTTATTTTTATTTATGTTTTGCATTTATCTTCAGATAGAGCGAGAGGGAGAGAGGGAGGAAGAGAGAGAGAGAAACATCGATGTGAGAGAGACACATCGAGTGGTTGCCACCCACACGACCCCAACTGGGCCGGGGACAAACTGTAACTGAGGTATGTACCCTTAGTGGGAACCGAACCCGGGACTCTCTGGTCCGCAAGCTGACATTCTAACCGCTGAGCCAAACCGGCCAGGGCAAGGAGGTTCAATTTAAATAGGGTGACCAGGGAAGGTCTGTCTGAAAAGGGACCGGTTAAACACTGAACTGAGGGAGTGGGCCCTGTAGAAATGTAAGGGAATAGCATCCAGGCAGAGGGCACAGCAAATGCAATGGCCTTGATATGAGGCCCTGGCGGGTAGCTCAGCTGGTTAGAGCATCGTCTTGATACGCCAAGGTTGTGGGTTTGATCCAGTCAGGGCACATACAAGAAGCGACCAATGAATGCATAAATATGAGGAACAACAAATTGATGTTTCTCTTTCTCTCTTCCCTTCCTCTTTCTTAAAAAAAAATTAAAAAGGCCTTGAGATGAGAATATTCCGGATCATGTGATGCAACCAGACAGCACTTTGCATGTTTTGCCACTAGATTGATTGTCCTCACCAGACCTGGCTTTGGCCACCTCATGATGTGACCGCCAGGAGCGGGAAGTGGGGTGCTGAGCCCCCACTGCTCTCTTCCTAAAAGACCTGGGTCCTAGACCTTAGCTACATAGCTGTATTCCTGGGAGTGGGTCTCATGTTCTCAGGAGGTGGAAACAGATGCAGTGACCATATTTCCCAGCCTCCAGGTGATCTGGGACAAATTCAAGTGACACTGCAGGATGAGAGAATGATAAAGGAAATGCACTTTGGATGCAGAAAGACTTAAATTTCAGAGCTCCTCCAGAATTTATAGGGATAACAGGGCATAATCATCTGACTCCAGCCTCACTGCTGTAGTTGTAGGTTATTCTTTGCAGTTTCCTCTTGGGAGCAAGTAAAATACATAGTGTATCTCTGTGTCATAGCAGAAAGTGTCCACATACCTGCCCTGCCCACGGGCACGCACGCCCACCTTGCCTCTCAGTAACAGGTTTGTTGCTTGTAAGTGACTCACGGCCTGAGGACTCTCTTTTTCTGTGCCCTCCTCCTTCTCAAGCCAAAGATGCCCTGCTGTCCTACAGTGCATCCTCAGAGCTCGTTGGGGTCCCCCACCAGCAGGCCTATGGCCATAGCAGCCAGATCAGATGGACAGACAGTGCAGCAAACCTGATGTTATGCTTGGAGGACAAAGGGACAGAACACTAAAGCCGAGGCTTTCTGGGAAAATGAAGGGCACAAAGTAGCAAACACCCCCTAAGAGATCCACTCCTCCTGAAGGGGCAGAGGAGTCCTTCATTTATTCATCCATGTGTTCTTTCAACACATTTTCCTGGAACACCTACTGTGTGCCAGTACTGGGCTAGGTGCTGGAGAAACAATGTGAGCAGAGTTCCTGCCCCAGTCTGATTTTTTTTTTTCTTTATTGATTTTTAGAGAGAGAGGAAGGGAGAGGAGAGATAGAAACATCGATGAGAGAGAACACTGATTGGCCGCCTCCTGCGTGCCCCCCACTGGGGATCGGGCCCACAACCTGGGCATGTGCCCTGACCAGGAATCGAACCGGCGACCTCTCAACCACTGAGCCACACCGGCTGGGCAACTGTCCTAGTTTGTAGTCAGCTAGGGAGACAGGTGCATAGACAAGGGCCTGGTGCTTCTGGTGAACATGGGAGGGACACTCATCCCAGTCCATGGGGAGGACCAGGGAGAATGTGTGTGGTGATGGTAGGGGAAGGCTCCCTGAGAAGTGACTTCTAAGTCAATACCTGCAGGATGAGTAGGAGTTAGATGAAGAGGAGAACTGTGTCCAGGCACAGGGAAAGCTTGTGCAAATGTCCTGAGGTGAGAGAAGTGGTAGAAAGGGCAAAGGAGGAGGTCTTGTGAGCTTCATCCCCAAGGGCCAAGGGAACCACTGAAGATTGGGAGCTAGAGTGACACAGTCATATTTGCATTTAAGAAACATCACTTTTGGTGCTGCTATTAATAGACTCCCCACCCCTTTTACGGCCCTGTGGCTGAGCAACCCAGGCTGACCCAGTGCCCAGGGTGTTGGGGGGGGGGGATAATGGTAGGCTCTCTTCTATCCTGTACCCCACCCCACCTCACCCTCGCAGACTTCAGGGTCAGGTTCTGAGGGCTGCTATATTGGGCTCTCGTGGGTGAGGGTTTCATCCCGCCTCTGCCCACATCGGGCCGGCTTCCCCCAGGATTGAAGAGTCATTTGTATCTCCAGGGTGGCAGAGCCTCCTCCCCAGAGCCACAGTGCCCAAGATAACAGGGCAGCCTGGGAGTTGTTTATGAAAAGGCAGCCTATGGGGGGGTGGGGTGGGCAGGGCCCTCGGGAACGGTGACTGCTGCCACAGATAGCAACTGGGGCGGAGATGCTGTCTAAATTACAGCTCCCAGAATGGAGGGGCCAGGGAGTGGCAGGGCACCCTACCAAGGAAGCACTGGCAGCCTGCCAGGCACGTCCAGGCTCCAGTCCCTGCCACAGGCAGAGGCGGGTGACCACACGCCAATCGGGCCACGGGGGATGCCATTCATCCTTGGCCAAGGCAGCTGGCAGCTGTGAGGTGGGGTCAAGTGGTGGCAGGGCCGCTCCTGGGGGTTGGGAGAGAACCAGCCCAGTGTGACCTTCTGGAAGGGCTGAGGGTGGTGAGGTGAGGGAAAGGCTGAGATAAGGGAGGGGGATATCTTGCCTGACCCCAGAGGAGACGCTCCATCACACGGCTCTGTGCGTATTTCACGTAAGGAGTGTGAGATACCGTCAAAGTAACAAGAATAACAGGCATAGCGTTAGCGGTTATGTGTCAGGCGCTGCTCCGAGCAGTAACAGACATCAGCTCACCCTCACAGCTCCCCATTATTATCCCCATTTTATAGATGAGAAAACTGAGGCCCCTAGAGGTCCATTACATGCCAAGCAGAGCTAGTGAGTGGTGACCTGGGACAAGAGCCCAGGTTCGTCTGACTCCCGAGTCAGGGAGCCTGCTTGGAGCCCCCGCCTCGCTGGTTCGCTCGCCTGCCGCACGCATCAGTCTCTCTCTCTGTGTCACCTCCCAGGCCGTTGTGGGAGCCACACGGGGCAGCGTGTGTGCTGGGAAGAGCCTCAACTCCGCGGCCTGCTGAGCTGTGTGACTCAGCCACTCCGGGCCTCTGTTTTCTCATCTGCAGGATGGAGCTCATTATAGTTACCTCATAGTGTCCTCTGAGAATCTGATGACAGTATCTGTACATCAGAAAGTGCCACATGTCAAATGATTATTATGTGGAAGCTGAATATTTATAAAGGCGACGATTTCCAGTTGACTAGGGGAGCTCACATATACACAGCGTACCTGAGAAGCAGCCTTCTTTAAAATGAGGAATGACCCACCCTGGCCAGTGTGGCTCAGTTGGTTGAACGTCATCCCGTGCACCAAAAGGATGCCGGTTCGATTCCTGGTCAGGGCACATGCCCAGGTTGTGGCTTTGATCCCTGATATTGGAGGCAACCAATAGATGTTTCTCCCTCTCTCTCCCTCTCCCTTCCTCTCTCTGAAGAAAAAAAAAAATCAATAAGAAAAACACAAAAAATAAATAAAATGAAATGAGGGATGACCCCTTTCTTTATCCTTGGTAAATATTTGGTTTTCCTATAAGCAGTGACTTAAAGCAAGTCACACCTGCATTGATTTTCTGTGAGGATTTGCTGCCTTGAAACTGTTTTACTTCAACTGCTTGTACTGAGGTGCTGATTTTCAGCTCAGGCTGAGGACCCTCCCATCCCCAAGTTCCCAGCACCAGCTGTTTCCTGGACTGGGGTTCTCCATCCAGAGACACGAGCTTGGTTGGCCCTGGATGACCCTTGTCTCGGCTGCAGGCTTTCTGAGCCTTCTGCCCTTCTATGTGTGTTACTTAACGTCATGCAAGATCCTCCAGTCTGTCCCAGGGGAAGTGCTGCAATGAGCCCCAGAGACAGCAGGAACTTGCTGAGTCATCCCAGAAGCCAAGGGCAGGTTAAGGGCACTGAGGTCGGGGAAGGAGAGGACACCTGGCCAGCAGCCTCACTGACACTCCCATCATGCACGACTGCCTCCTTCCTCTCTCGGTCCCTGGCTCAGTGTCTGTGGTGACCAAGCACCACGCGGGGAGCAGGGAACCACACCTTCCACCTGCTCCTCCCAAGCCCTTTGGTGGTTCTTTTCCAAGACCCATCTTTGGCTATCCCCCTAGGATCCTCATCATCTACTGTGAGGAGCTGGTTCAACTTGGCAGCTGTAACTTCTGGTGAGATTTATAATGATGCTGTTAAGACTGTTCTTGGCACGGTGAAATTGCACCAGGCCGTACTGGCTCCGATCATTGTCCACAAAATCAAAGCTCCTGGCCATGGTGAGCACCCCGCTCTGTCCTAGGGAGGAATCTGCAGGAAGGGAGTCTACTAAGAGGGAGTCGCTCCTGTCCTCATTTGTTCGATGCATGCTTAGTGTGTGCCTACTACGTGTCTGGTACTACGCTAGGCACCAGAGGCACAGACGATTTTTGCCCTCATGGATCTCACATCTAATGGGAGAGGCAGCCAAGTAAATATAAAGAATGCCAGAGAGCGATACACGCCATGGAGAACGTAAAACAGGGAGGGTGCTGGGAGTGGGGGAGGGGAGATATTTAATCCAGAGCATTTGGAGAAAGCCTCACCGAGAAGGTGCTGGCACAGTGAGGGATCAGCTGTGCAGATAGCTGGGGGAGAGCCTTCTGGCAGAGGGAGCAAGCAGTAGGCCAGTGTGTGGATGGTGGATGGAGTAGAACGAACCAGGGGCCACGGAGAGGGGTGGGGTGGGAGGGTGGAGAGAGTTAAGATTTATGGAGAGGCAGGTTTGAAGGAGGTTTTTACTGTGAAAATCTCCCTAAAATCTAACTCAAGTCCCTCAAGCCAGTTAGTCTAATTAAGCTGAGGGTAGGGGTCAGGTCCCAATCGGCAGGGACAGTGGCCCAGCATCCCCTGGAAGGCACTGTCTCCTGCAGTTCCCTTCCGCCCAGGCCAGCTCCAGCTTCCCGGGCCTCTCCACCCCAGGCCTTCTCCTGCTCCCCCCGGATCCAGAGATGACTTACCTGCCAGCTCACCTGCCTTTACCTGCCTAATGTCCTTATCACTTTTTACATCTTCTCTCTCTAGCAAGAATGAGAGACGTGGGAGGAATGGACTAGTTTTAAACTGCTTGGAGTTGATTGCGCTGGGCAATATTGGAGGTCTCTATAACTACACTTGAATTGATCAGAATGTGAGCTCAAAGGAGGCCACCTCTCTTCTTGGGGGCACGTGGGCTCCAAGCAGCCTTCTCTGTACAACGGCCCTCTGTGGGCTTGAGGGATCTGAGGGGAACAGGAGTTTATGAGGCATGGGGTGGGGTAGGGGGTGGGGAGGGGGAATCCAGGGCTCACATACAGAGAGTTGAGCAGGAACTTCTGTTTCCCTTCTCCCACCTTGGATTTGACCATTTGAATACCAAATTCCCATCACCTCTAGGATGTCACCTAAGATGAGACTATAGTCTTTCAACCCCAGGGTTCCAAGGAGGCTCCCTGAGTTCCCTCTACCACACCCCTACTTCAACAAGAGGAAGTGTTTGCTTTTACTTCACATGTGTTTACAGGTGTGATTTCATTTCAAAAATGGATTTGTTGTCCAGCCAGTGTGGCTCAGTGGTTGAGCATCGACCCATGCACCAAGAGGTCGCTGGTTCGATTCCCGGTCAGGGCACATGGCCAGGTTGTGGGCCAATATCCAGTGGGGGGCACGCAGAAGGCGGCCAAGTGATGTTCTCACTCATCGATGTTTCTATCTCTCTCTCCCTCTCCCTTCCTCTCTCTCTAAAATCAATAAAGGAAAAAAAAATGGATTTGTTCGCCGGGCTGGTGTAGCTCAGTGGGTTGAGCATCATCGCATGGACTGAGAGGTCTCGGTTTGATTCCCAGTCAGGGCACATGCCTGGGTTGTGGGCTTGATCCCCAGTAGGGGGCATGCGGGAGGCAGCTGATCGATGTTTCTGTCTTACATCGATGTTTCTATCTCTCTCCCTTTCTCTCTCTTGAAAAAAATCAATAAAAACGTATTTGAAAAAATGGATTTGTGCCCTGGCCGGTTTGGCTCCACGGTTGGAGCATCGGCCTTCGGACCAGAGAGTCCCGGGTTTGGTTCCCGCTAAGGGCACGTACCTCGGTTGCAGTTTGTCCCCGGCCCCGGTTGGGTCGTGTGGGTGGCAACCAGTCAATGTGTCTCTCTCACATCCATGTTTCTCTCTCTCTCCTCCCCCCTCTCTCCCTCCTGCTCTATCTGAAGATAAATGCAAAAATGTCCTCGGGTGAGGATAAAAAAAAAAAAGGATTTTTTTCTAAGGACACACACACACACACACACACACACACACACACGGTCTGCAAAACATTGGTAGAGCTGAAAGTATTGGAAATTCTGGTTCTAAACCTGGCATTGTTTGACCAGGTCTGGCCTCAGTCTCCTCATCTAGAAATAGGAACACATGGAGATATCTTTCCAGCCACAGGATGAGAACTGTCAAATTCTTCAAAGCAGTGTTCTCCAGCTTTAATGTTTGCAACCCGGGGAGCAGACACTGTGGTGATTCTGACTCAGGTGGTCTATTTTTTTTTATCCTCACCCGAGGACACTATTGTGTTCATCTTCAGATAGAGCGAGAGGGAGAGAGGGAGGAAGAGAGAGAGAGAAACATCCATATGAGAGAGACACATCGACTGGTTGCTGCCCACCCGACCCCAACCGGGGCCGGGGACAAACTGCAACCGAGGTACACGCCCTTGGTGGGAACCGAACCCGGGTCTCTCTGGTCCGTGGGCTGACGCTCTAACCGCTGAGCCAAACCGGCCAGGGCTGACTCAGATGGTCTATAGACCACGACCTGACAGACATTGCTTTTTAAAATTTCCTAAAAAAGAATCTTTGATTTCTGAAAGGATACATAACAAACTGGTAAGAGTGGTTACCTCTGGGGAGGGAATCAGGAGGCTTGAGGGCACGTGTGAACAGAAGACTTACCTTTCACTGTATTCTCTTTGAGAACTTCTGAATTGTGTGCCACCTGTATGTACACTTCAATCACATACATAATAAATGCACATTTATTTGAGAAAATAAATTTTAAACATTGAGACCCTTAGTCAAGTACAAGGTAAAAAAACCAGACCCCCCCGAAGAGGACCACTGGCTGGTGCACACTGCAGATGGAGGCTGAACCACAGGGAAAGCCGGAAACCTCCCCCTGAGGCCTTTGGGAAGAGCTACACGGGGTGACCTAGAGACCCAGAAGGGGACAAAAGAGTCACCCAATAAACTTTTCCCTTAGGTGTGTCACCCAAGCTGGGTGAAGGGTGACAGGTCCTGAACTGCGACCGTTTCCCTTAAGGGAGATGCCGAGGATGCCAGAGATGTTAAAACAAAGCGAAGCAAAACAAACAAACCCAATACACGCGGAGCAGAGGGAGCACCCACAGCACCCTGCATACTTTATGAAAACTGCCTGGAGGTATTGTGTCAACCTGGGTACTTGGTGTCCCCTACCTCCAGTGGCAATTCCTCCAAGGAAAGTCTTGTTCATCCTGTATATCCAGTGCCTATGCCCAGCCCTGTTTACAAACCAGATGCAAACGCCTAAGGAAAGAACACTTACAGCCTCACACCAGGCATCAACACTGCTACTACTGCTGCAGCGTCCAAGGGGAGCAGGTCACAGCTCTGAACCGGGCTTCCCTTCTATTCCAGCGAACTTCCCCCAACCCTGGAAAACAGGCATTACTGTCACTGTCAGCAACATGAGGAAAGGGTCTTCTTGTGTCTACCACCTCATATTTTGTGGTGTGCTCCAAGTCACTTCACTTCTTTGGTTTTGTCATCCTTCAAATGGAAGCCATTGTTGCTGATATATCCACAGGCCAGAGAACACCTACGAATACAAGGGTTCTAAGAGGTGACTGGCCAGAGGCAGTGAGGGAGGGGCAGAGATCAAATTCAGACCCAGCTTCTGTACTGAAATAGTCCTGCTGCCTCACCAGCCTCACAGGTGGCTCCTTGTGGTGCAAGGTGGTGCAGAGATACTTGGAAAGGGGTGATACACCCACTTCTTTTTCTCTTCTTGCTTTCGGTCATCATTAGGAATTTGTTAGGAGAAACAGGATAAGCAAAGGTATATCTTTATACTTAGTTAATAACCTTTTAGTAATACTATGTGCACAGGTGCTGGGGAGGCAAGCATAATTATGATACGGAGAAAAAAAAGAAAATTAAATTCCTTATGGCAGGCTGTTGCCTGCAGAGAAGGTATATGAATTAGAATCCTGGAATATTTGTGCTGGAAGGCTTATTAGGGGTTAATAGTCCTGCTTATACAGATGGGAAAACTGAGGCCCAGAATGGGAAAGGAGCTTGCCCAAGTTTCACAAGTTAGAACCCTCAAATGGGCTGCGCGGCGGCATTGCTGCTCCATGGCTGGCACTGCGGTCCCGGTCCCGGTCCCGGTGGCCATGGGGTGGGGGGCGGCCGCGGCGCTGGTGGTGGTGGGGGGGGGGCACTCAAATGGTCTTTAATGAGATTTATTAATGAGAAAATAGGCGTATTTGTTGGTCTTTAGCCTCTGATCCTGATGAAGCAGGGAAAGGTGGGGTACAGGGAGAAGACCGGAGGGGGAAAGGGGAGTCATCCTGCCAAAGGAAGCCAGGGAGCCCAGAACAAGATCTGGGACCTAGGTCCTCATGGCGCGGAGATCAGAGGATGCAGGCCGAAAAACAGGGAGACCGGCCGTCAGACTCTGAGCCCAGGCGCGAGGGGCTCTCTAGAGCCTCACTCCAGGGACTGACAGTGGAGGGATAGGAATGCTTTCATTTCTGCTAGTCGTGTCTCGCGATGTGCTTTTGGCCAACTGACTACACCGTCTAGTTTTGCCATCTGTAAAATGGGGCCATTGTCCCTGCCACATCACAGGCCAGGACAGAATTAAAGGATAAAAGCAAGGAGACCAGAGGCAAGGTTATTTGTGCCTGGAGTTTCCTGCAAACAGATTCTCCCTCCTCCCCCAGGACCTGTCCCAAAGAGGCGTCTGGAAATTCAACAGAGCCAGCCGGTCTGGGAGTTAAACAATCAGCAGCCCGACGCGGGTATCCGCGGAGACAGAACGGCTATTCAGACGGCGGGGGCGGCGAGCGGGGCCGAGCGGCGGAATGTGCAGCGAGACGCGCCTCACACGGCCGCGGGGCCCACGCCCGTTGCCATGGCCGCTCCCCTCCCCCTGCGCGGAACCCCGGCCTCTCCCTGGCCTCCACGCCCCCGGGCGTTCCCTCGGGCTTCCTGGTTTGTGGTCAAGGGAGCGCAGAGCGGGTCACGTCCAGGAAGGACGAGTTGCACGCGTCGGGGACCCGGCGTCCTGCGGGCAGTGGCCCCGCCCAGCTCGGCCACACCTCTCCAGGCGCCACATCCCGGGACGTGCGCAGTCGCCTGGAGCGACACCCTCTGGGAGCTGCGTGGGGCCGCGGTGGGGTGGGGTAGGGGAGCCCCGCGATTGTGTCCCGGGAGCCCCACGTCCCTGCCACGCCGTAACCCAGTGGCCGTGGGTCCGCCATGGCCAAGACCCAGGAGTCCGAGTCCCCGCCGCGCCCGTGCCCGTGCCCTGTCCCCGCTGGACGTGGCGCTCGTCAGCGCGCGGGGAGTCAGCTCGCAGTTGGAGTCGCACTGTGTCTCAGTGGTCTGGAGGAAAGCAGGGCTCTTTCCTTTTTCAGCTCCGGACACTTGCTCAATTTAGAGTTGACAACCTGGGACCGAAAGCCACCGCGGGGGTGGGGAAGAGGTTCACACAACTTCCTCGGGTGGCCTCCCCTGCCTGGGGTCGGGTCTGAGACCGGTTCCTCCGCGCTTGGCTGACACTCCCTTGCCCCTGTAGAAGCCAATCGAGAGACTATAGGATGACAACCAATGGAGGAGGAGGGTGCAGCGTACCTACGGGCAACCCTGTGCGTTTTACTGATGAAACTTTGGCGCAGAGAGAGGGGGCCTGCCTTGTTCAGGTCAAGGTCCCACTGTAAGTTAGGGCACAGCCGGGACTGGAGCCCATGTCGTTTTTGTCACCCAGCCTAGTGTCCTTTGTCCACACTCCCAAACCCTGCCTGAAATTAAATCCACCCTGGGGCTAAGGACAGCTAGACTTTTTGCCAAGAGTGGTTTGGCTAAAGTAGTGAAATGCCAGAAAAATGGAAGGTTTCTAATAAAGGCTGTCTCCACAGGCCTAGAGTATTATAAGCGCTCACCCACTGGCTCCACAAATCACCTGCACAACCTCCTGAACATTTGCAGCCTGGCGGCTCCAGGCCTCCTTGCAGCCCTCCACCTCCATCCACCCTTTGGCATTTTCTTCTCTGGCACCTGGAAGGGGCAGAAATGCCCAGAGCCTGGTTTGACCTCTACAGCCTGTGGGGTTTTTCTTCTTCTTTTCTATCTTTAAATAATACTAGGGGTTGGGAAAGTGGGGATGGGCGGTGGATTTGATTTTTCTGCTATCTTACACCTCTAGTTAGGGTTCTTCCACACTACCCACAGGCAGTTCTCAAACTGTGTCCCAAAAGTTATATTTAGACATCCCTTCATTCCCAGTCTTTATGGAGGGCTAACTTAGACATTATCCAAACATGATAGCAATATTTTAAACCACACCAAGGAGGACCCTCTGCTTAAAAGTCCCACATCAAAAGTAGCTTTTCCTAGATCCCTGCCCTGCCCCCAAACAGTTCAGAGAAAATGGCCAGCTGCGGCTCTTGTGGGAGATTGAAAACCTTAGCTTGGCCAAGGCTTTCTCTGGACCGGATAACCCAGAAGGGGAACTGAGAAGGCCAGCTAAGAATATGGATCACCCTCAACCTGTGTGTGCTTTAATCAGATTTATCAATGAGAAAAATCGGAGTGTTGGTCCTTGCCTCCTTAGCCACCCAAACCCCTCTAGAAATTCTTTGCCTCCATCCCCATTCCCTTGGAGGACCACACCATCTTCTCACCTGTTAGAGAAGCACCATCCCATGGGACACTGTGATGACAGACCTCAAAATGCTTTCAGATGACTGATGTATGCTCACAGAAGGGAGAGGGGCACGTCTAACCCCCAAGTTCTTGGCATACTTGTGTACATAGTGTATACACGTAATTTCTTTGTGTCCCAAGGACTAACTAGATTGGGCCACACTTGGTTTGAGGGTTTAGGAATCTCAGGCATTAGGGCCCCATCCTGAAGTGAGATTGAGGTCATCACAGACTCTTAGGTAAGGAAACCACTTTCAAGATCAGCCAGCCTGACCCTCTCATTTTGTTGTGATTCCATAATTATTTATTTGTATATTGAGTACCTGCCATGTACTATAGCTAGAAAGATGAAACGGTCAAGACAATTCTCTTCACTCGAGGGGCCCAAAATAGGACTAAGAGACAAGCAAGTCTGCCAATAATTACAAACAATGTGAAAAAACTGTGACAGTTATGTACAGAGTGTAGGAGGGACCAGCTCTGGGAAAGAATCAAATATGGAGGTGATGCTTGAGCTGGGTTTTGAAGAAAGGTGGGTTGGGATAGAGGCTGAGTTAGGGCTAAAACCCCAGTTTCTAGGCTGGTGCTCTTTCCCTACAGGGTCACTATTTGTACCACCTTGAGATGACTTGCTGGGGAAACTGGAGACCTGAATTCCCAGCTGCCCAAGGTGAGGCACCCATATCAGCATCCATCAGGAAGACCAGACCTGCCTGGGCAGTAGAGGGAGGAACTGAAAGACGACCTTTGAGGCAGACAGCATTGAAGATGTGAATCCTTCAAAATCTTAGCTTGGTCTGGAGGGACAACAAGGTCTAGTTGTTCGTTTATCCTAGGCACAGACAGGAGAGGCAGCGTCCATTTCTCCATTCGTAGGCACCAGCACAGCCTGGCGCATCTGATTCTTGATTATCTGTGTGGCTTAGCCACTAGTGAGGAAACTTTCCCAGACTCTCTGGTCCCTGACATCTGGCTTGGGATGCTCAGAGGATGCAAATGTCTCAGCACAGGAGAAACTCAACTCCGAATGGCAACTTGCTGCATTAAACATGCAATTAATTATAGACTGAATATCCAATAAAAATGAAGTTGGGAAAAAAATGAAGTTGGAACCTATTGCTCTTCTTTTGGATCAACCTCTATATTGCTTTCCCTCCTTTAAACTATGAATGAATTAGAATTTTTATATTAGTTTGAATGACTGAAATAAGAGAAATACCAATATGCAAGCGACAGGATGGACAAGGAGTGCTACAGCGAGGTCCTGGGACTGCCTGCCTGCGGGATGTGGCCTCAGCTGTTAGGGACTTGCAGTGGGGCCTTCAGTGGTCACTTCTCTCCAGGAGTCAGTTTCCTCACCCATATGAGGGGTGAGACACCAAGGAATGTGACGCATGGAGTTTTGACTTGGAGACTTTTGACTCTTGAACCTCAAGCCCAGCTCCCCCACCACCCCACCCCTGGTCAGGTGGAAAACAGTGTCTCCTGCTGACTGTCTTGCACATCAGTAAAGAAGAACAAAGGGAAGGAACATGACATACGCCCAGGGCCTGGGTGAGCAAGTGGGAGGACAGGCTCAGGGACAGAAGGGGGCCATATGGTGGTGAGAGAGCTGGTCTGGAGGAAAGCAGGGTTGGGGTGGTGGTGGCAGAAGGCGCTGTAGCTATTTCTGCCCGTTAATGGTCAGGTGGCCTTGATGGAGCCTGTTCTCCTGCCATCCCCCAACCTGTGGTTTAATTTGGGGGGCAGCTCTCAGCATTCACTTGGGTGGTCCCTGAGTTGGGTGGAGGTTTCAGACACTCCACCATTGGTCTCCTGAGCTGTCCCCAGCTGTCTCCTTGACCCATCCCTAGGGTCTGGAAACTTGGATCACACAGACGCGGAAAAAACCAAATCCTTTGAAAAGAGCCCTGTTCTTTCATTTGAGACAGTGGGTGTGGGTCTTAATAGACCCAACCCAAACATGGCCTAATACCTAATTCTATTTATTCTCCTTGTGGTAGCAACCTGGGCAGAAAGATGTGGCTCCCCAAGGGCAAGGAAGGTAAATAAAGGAGTCTTAATTTGTAACTAGCTCATGTTTGAAGTTCTAATTTTGTAGCTTTCCAGGGTGAGCACTATTTTGTGGTCTAAGATGGTCTGGGGTATTATTTGCTAACCCAAGTCGCCATCATGCACCTCAGCCTGACTACATTCCTCTTCTTTTGAACTTCTGCTGCTCCAGGCCTGCTCTGGGCTGGCATCCTCCCAGTGAATTCGCTGGGTTTTAACCCACCGCGCTGGCTTACAGTAATGAATATCCTCTCACCTGGGCCCAGCATGAGACAAAATAAAAACCCAGCTGTGAAATCAATGCATCAGTCAAAGCAGCTCCGTGGCTTCCTAAACTGATTTTTGCAAAGTCACAACCAGAAAGCAAGAAAAGTAATTTCCACATGCTGAATACCGACTGTTCTCATTGTTCAGTTCAATATTCCTGTCTCCAGGGGGGCATCCCTCATTCCTCTGACTGGGCCATCTATCATTCCTCTGCTTCTGATACTCAGGGCGTGGCCTGGTCACCTCACACTTGAGGGACCACAGGGGACTGTGCTTCTTCATCCATCCTAAAGGACCCCAGACCCCACCCCGCATCAACACCTGTCCATTTACTCAAAAGGGAGACTTCTCAGCAAAAGTCTTACTTGGATTAGTCTGTACCCACCCACTCAGGCTGGCCACTCTGTGGTTACCATCCCTGTCATCCATGGACAACATTACACAGTGTGATTTACCACCATCTGTGGTTATTAACACTTCCTGGGCATCAGTGGGCAGCACAGAATACCAGCCCCAAGAGTTGTGGTCCTGAAGAGTTTTCTTATTCTTCAGTATTGTTTTTAACATCAAGTCCGTGTGAATGGATACCACACAGCAGGTGCTTAGGACAAGGCATGGCCTGAAGTCGGGTTCCTGGAAACTGGTGGAAGTGGAAGTGGAAGATTTACTGCCCCCTCCTGCTCCTCTTTTTGAAAATAAGTACTCAGATATTGATGCTGTCACAGGCCCGATGTCAATCAGGGCTCCAGCAGAGGAACAGACCAGTAGGAGATGTGTGTGAGTTTTATATATACTTTTAGATATAGATATTATCGATTTATTGCAAGGAACTACACAATTGTGGAGGGCTGGCTAGATGAGTCCAAAATCCATTAGGCAGGTGGCAGGCTCTCAGATAGGAGCTGCTGCGGTCCACAGTGGAATTTCTTCTTTCTCAATGCTGATCCTGAGGCCTTTCAACTGATTAGATGAGGCCCACCCAAATTATCAAGGAGAATCTCCTTTACTTGAAGTCAGCTGACTATAAATGTTAAATACCATCACAGCAACACCTATATTTGTGTTTGATTGAAAAAGGGTACTATTGCCTGGCCAAGTTGACAAATAGAACAAACCATCATAGGCCTTGCGACAGGAAAGGTGAACACATCCCCCAAATATGTGTTGATTCCAGTCAAGATGAGTTGTTACCTTGTCCAGAGTGGAAGGGATCCAATGTAATCAACTTGTCGTCAAGTGGCTGGTTGATCTCTGAGGCCTAGTGGTGCTATCAGGACCATGGCATCGGTCTCTCACTGGCAGGTTGGTTGGCTGTAGCGAGATGAATCTTGCAGAGTGGGAGCCCATGCTATTTGGCCCTGTTATAATTTTCATTCCCTAGCTCCATGGATCTCCATGTACCCACTGAGTGAGCACTGGATTGACCAATGACAGAGGCTGGCTAATGTCAACTGACCCAGTTATGCTGTCTACTTAGTGTGTACCGTTCTTCTGTGCGGAGGCTCTCTGACGGGCATTAATGTGTAATGTGAAGATCTTACCATTTCCCGCCCCTCCCCATAGGTCCGTCCACATGTCTCTTTCCCATGCCTCCTTGTCCCTGATCTTCCAAACTTTGTCTCGAGCCCCTGGCCAACTAGTTGAGCCATTTGCCACTGTGCACGTCTCTGGTATATTTTCACCTTGGGCAACTTCTCTCTTCACACGTAGTGAATGCCCATTTACATCGCCGAGCTCTGCCCACGGGGAGGATTTTCCTCACTGCTGTTTTTCAGGACTACCCAGAATAGGACTGTAGTGTAGCAGGAGTCTATTCTCAGCTTGTACTCACCAAGCCAACCCATCTGTGAACCACGCTCCGCTTTATTTCCCTCTTACTTCAGATGATCATAAAGAACCACCCCGCCCCGCTCTCATGTTGCCACAGTACACACAGTTAAAGGAGGGGTACCGGCGTAATGGTGGTGGGTGACACGGGGGTCTGGGCCCCATGCTTGTGTAGCTTACTTGTACATCTTACTTGTGTCCTCTCTTCTGGCTCAGGTTCAATCCTGGATATATTCCTTGCACTTTATTTATTTATTTATTTATTTATTTATTTCTATTTTTTTTTTATCCTCACCCAAGGACATTTTTCCATTTTTTGTTCAGATAGAGTGGGAGGGAGAAAGAAGAAGAGAGAGAGTGAGAAACATCGACGTGAAAGGGACACATCGAGTGGCTGCCTCCCACACAACCAACCAGGGCCGGGGACAAATTGCAACCGAGGTACATGCCCTTAGCGGGAACCGAACCCGGGTCTCTCCGGACCGCAGGCCGACGCTCTAACCGCTGAGCCCAACCGGCCAGGGCATTCCTTGCATTTTAGAGGGCCGCTAGGCCCACCTGACCTTATGAACTTGTGGTCTGACAGAATCAAGCTCATGATGGACAGTTCTGGCTACATGAACATTGATAGCCATAGTCAGGGGTGGTTTCCACCAGGGTCCAGTGGCATCCCAGAAGCTGTTTTGGAAAAGGTTTATAATGATCTTATGCAGATAGTATGGACCTACTCCAGACCCTATATGTGTCTACATAGTTCTCCCATCGGGGTTTGCTATAAACTCCACATAATGTCTTCATAAATACCTCTAATTCCATAGTTTTATGGCCCTACCTGCAGGTGGTGGGCCGGCCTAAACCTGCTGAAGGACCCTTTCCTGCCCTGACCCCACTCAGAGTTGGCATCCTTTTGTGCCGGCATTTATATGAATTGACACAGCATTACTAAGTGTGGAAAGGCCTCCAGGACACACAGGGGCCTCCCAGGCATTGTTCTTCTTTGGGGTGGGAGGCACAGGATGAAATAATTTGTCCTGTATGTTGGATGCCCTAGATCAATGGACCTCTCAACATTTCTCTGATGTGGCAGGTCCTTGAATCTTCTTAAGGCTTATTTCCCACCCTCTAGAGTACATGTCTCTTAGCAAAGCCTCCAAAATACTTGCCAGTTCTTGCCTATCCAGTCAGATTAATGTGAAGTCATCATTGTAGTAGATCAGTGTGAGGCTCTTTAGGATGTCCAGTCAGGTCCCTTTGGACTGTATTATATCAGAAGGTGGGAGAGATAAAACAGGTGGGAGGTGGGCGGGTAGGGGGAATAACCATAATGTAGCCCTGGCCGGTTTGGCTCAGGGGTTAGAGCATCAGCCCTCAGACTGAAGGGTCATGGGTTCAATTCCCAGCCAAGGGCATGTACATGGGTTGCAGGTTCACCCCCAGCCCCGATCAGGGTTGTGCAGGAGGCAACCAATTGATGTGTCTCACATCGATGTCTCTCTCTTTCTCTTTCTCTCCTTCCCTTCCACTCTATCTAAAAATCAATGGAAAAATACCCTTGGGTGAGGATTAACAAAAAAGACCATAATGTAAAATTTATCCATCTAAAGTGAATGTAAATTTATCCTGATTCTCTTGACAGGGATGGAAAAGAAAGTGTTCACTAGATCACTGGCCATAAACCACGTACCTGAGTCTATGTTAATAAGCTTTAGCAAAGATACCACATGGGGCACAGCAGTTTCAGTGGGGCTGCTACTTGCTGACTTTGCAGTGGTCCATCGTAACCCCCTAGACCAGTGGTTCTCAACCTTCCTCATGCCGCGACCGTTTAACACAGTTCCTCATTTGTGGTGACCCCCAACCATAAAATTATTTTCGTTGCTACTTCATAACTGTAATTTTGCTACTGTTATGTCTTAGGTGACCTCTGTGAAAGGGTTGTCGACCCTCAAAGGGGTCACGACCCACAGGTTGAGAACCGCTGCCTAAGACTCTGTCTGGTTTTTGCAAGGGCCAAACCGGTGACTCGAATGAGGATATAATGAAGACGGCCACCCTGCCATGTTCTATTAGTCACCTCCATAGTCTCTGCAGATCAGCCACCCCTTCCCCCAAATCTGATTGGCCACTCATTGTAACAGTGAGCCCACCTTGCTCTGATGTGTAAGTGCTACCATCTGGCCTCTATTACGTAAACATCCTATCACCCCCATTGTCACTGGGGAGTCTAGCTCTGGCCTAGGACAGACACATGGAGCTCCTTGGTGCTGATGGGGACCCTCTCAGCAGAGACTTCTTATCCCTCTGATCAAAGGGGCGTCCTCCAGGCCCTCCTGTGGAATACAGTTCGCTGTTCAGTTTTCCAGCTGTCCACAGTACATGCACTCCAGCACGCCCACTTCTCTGAGCCTCTGTCTTCCAGAGCAGCTTCGCTTGTCTGCTTCTCCTAGTCCATCGTTTTCTCCAACTTCCATGCGCCATCCAGCAGCCTATGAGCTCCAGCTCCTGGGTGCTTTGTTAGGGGCCCTTTCAGAGGCTCCAGTCTCAATAAACTGTCCCTTTCCCAACCTCACCCCACCCTGCACCCTTGGTCCAGTCTCATGGTACTGTCCTGGCTTCTGTCAGTACATGTTGACGCGGTCCTGCAATTTCAGTCCTATCAGGCGACAGAAACCACATAGTAATTCGAACAGGGAAAGTTTAATACACAGTGTAATGAAGGATTGGCTAGTAAAAATCACAGAGAACTCGAAAGAGTATAGAGATAGCAGAATGAGGAACGGCCACTACCCCCAATGCTGAGATAGGACACCCCAGGGCCGAGATCCGGGTCTCTTTGAGAGGACACAGTCATGGCTCATTGGATGGCAGAAAAGTCACTGTGGTGCTGAGCAGGTGGGACTTGCTGGAGATCTGCCCGTAGGACACTGGGACAGCCATGCACAGGTGTCACTGCCCGAGGGGAGTGCCGGGGCTGCTGGCCGCTGCTGACAGCCCGCACCACACCTGGGCAGATGAGCTGTCCATGCTCTAGGAGCCGCCCAGAGTAGTACGCCAGCATGAGGACTGAAAACCCCTTCCTCCTGCAAACTTTCTCATGGCCCTCCAGTGACAAAGCTTAACAAAGGAGAGGTATTTAAAGGGCTCAGGTTCATTCTCACTGAGCAGGCAAAGAAGGACATGTTTGGAGCTAAGAGGCAAACATTGACAACTGGAATAGTCCTCTTCTTCCTTTAGGAAGGCCAGCACTTCCCTGGCTAGGTTATGTTGTGACTTGACCCTACTTCTTTTTCTGGTGGCCAGGAGGAGAGATGATCCAGGGAGGTGTGCGTTAGCACAAGACAGAGGCCTGTGTGTCTTCTTCAAGCAAGAGGGGAATGTTAGCCTCTGACACGGAGGAGTGAACCACTCCTGCAGTCCCAGAAGGTTCAGGGAGATCTGGGATTTCATGGACCCAGGTGTGGCCATTACAAATCTCAGGGTCCCGCCCTGGCCGGTTTGGCTCAGCAGTTGAAGCATCGGTGTGCGGACCAGAGAGTCCCGGGTTTGGTTCCTGCTAGGGGCCCGTACCAAAAACAAACAAACAAAACAAATCTCAGGGTCCCTCCCCTTCCCAAGCAGAGCCCCGACCTTGTCATAGTAGGCTTGCAGTGATGAGAATTCAACTTTACCTGGAGCTGTGCTACTCCCATAATTAAGTCATGGGCCTGATCCTCAGCCTTTCTGCTTTCTGGCTGCAAGAGGTGAGTGTGTCCCTATATGCTGCTAAGGCAGTTGCTTTTCTATTGCTGTATAACAAACAATCACGAACATCTGCTTAAAACAGCACCCATTTATTATGCAAGTCTGTAGACAGGGCGTCTGGGCAGGCTGGACTGGGTTCTGCTCTGGGTATTAGGTTACCGGTGCCATATAGCATAACATAATCATAGGCTTAGCAGCTCGTCCTATCAGTAAGTTCCAGGGGTTAGGGTGTGGCATCTTGGGGGGCCATTTTTAGAATTCTGCCTCCTGCAGCCCACCCTCTGGCCCCCAAAGATTCACATCCCTCCTGAATGCAAAATACATTCATCTCCTTCCCAGGTTCCCAAGGGTCTCACTCTATTATATCATTAATTCAAAATCCAAAAACCTCATCTAAACATCATCAGCTCAAAAACCCAAAATTTCATCATTTAAATCGGGTGCAGATGAATTCCTGGAGTATAATCCTGTAAGTACAGCTCCTGGATGCAATTACTCTCCATCTATGGGTTTGTGAAACTAGAGAGATAAGTCATATGCTCCCAAGCTCCCACATACAATGGTGGGACAGGCGTAGGACAACAGTTACACTCTGGTTTGAAAAGGGGGACGTGTCACCAGTCCAAAGCAGTTTTTCAGTGCAGTCGAGCAGACTCCATTAGGTGTCAAGGCCTGGAAATACCTTCATGGCTCTGGACTCTGCCCTCTCAGCTGTTGCATCCACCCTCTGGTCCCTCTTCCGTTTCACAAAAGATAGTCCATGTTTGCAGTGAGTTTTGTCAACCTGCTTCCTGCCAGTAAAATTTGGGGGACTCAACAGCCTTCTTTCATTTGCTACTCTGTCTCCTTTAGCCTAAGCCCACGGTGTTTCTGTGGGTATAAATATTTCAGGAACCTGGTACGCTTTGCATAGACTGCACAGGGATTCACTCCATCAGGCCAAAGGCTCTCCCTATCGATCTTCCTGGGATAATTCCTCAGAATGTAGCTTTTGCTGAGAGGGCTAAGGGAAAACACACCCTTCACTTTCTTCAGGTACCCTGGTTTGACTGACATCTGAAGAAGACCCTTCCCCCCAAATTCGTGTTGAAATCCTAACCCCTAGAACCTCAAAATGTGATCTTACTTGGAAATGGGGTTGGTGCAGCGGTAACTAGTTAAGATGAGGTCACACTGGGGGAGGGTGAACCCTTAATCCAGTGTGACTGCTGTCCTTATACACAGGAGAAAGTTGACCCAGACGTGCAGCCAGGGAGATCGCCGTGTGAAGATGGAGGCGGAGATGGAGACGCCTCTCCAAGCCCAGGAACTCCAGAGATTGCCAGCAAACCGCCAGAAGCCAGGGGACAGGCCTAGGACAGATGCTCAGTCTTCAGAAGGAACCAACCTTCCAGGCACTTTGATCTTGGCTTTGTAACCTCCACTTCATGGTACTTCTTGGCGGCAGCCCCCACAGACTAATACAACTGAATCTCTTGAGACTGACCTTTGGGTCTTTCTGAAGTTTTAGCAAAAGGTTGCACACGGGCCTTCCTCTGGGCCAGTGTCTGAGAGCCTTTCGGGATTTCAGTATCCTTGCAATCCAGATAGGCTAAGAATTTCCCAAATTACCAAGTCCTGGTTGAACAGTTCTTCCATTAATTTACTTCCTCTTGTATTTTACTATAAGCAGCAAAACAATACAAAACAGCCCTGACCAGTTTGGCTCGGTGGTTAGAGCATTGGCCCTCGGAACGAAGGGTTTCAGGTTTGATTCCAGTAAAGGGCATATACCTGGGTTGCAGGTTCGATCCCCTGGTTGGGGTCGTGCGGGAGGCAATCAATGGATGTGTCTCTCTCACATGGATATTTCTCTCTCTCTCTCCCTCCCTCCCTTCCACTCTATCTAGAAATCAGTGGGAAAATATCTTCGGATTAAAACAAACAAAACAGGCTTTGCCTAGAAAATGTCCTTGGCTAAATATCCAGGCTCATTGCTTAGGTTGTTTTCTACGTAACTGCCAGACACAATTCTGCTAAGCGTTCTGCCACTACCCACCCCTGTCGCCCCGCCCCCGCACATATGCTTCACTTCCTCCTGAGCCCGGCAGTGTCTTAAAGTCCAGGTTTCTACTAACGGTCTGTTCACGGAGACTGGAGAAGCTTTCTTTATATATATATATTAAATCCTCCCCCGAGGATTTTTTTTTTCCCATTTATCTTCAGATAGAGTGGGAGGGAGAGAGAAAGAGATAGAAACATCGATGTGAGAGAGACACATTCACTGGTTGCCTCCTGCATGGCCCCGACCAGGGCCAGGGACGAACCGCAACCGAGGTACATGCCCTTGACCGGAATTGAACCCGCGACTCTTTGGTCCGTGGGCTGACGCTCCAACCGCTGAGCCAAACCGGCCAGGGCAAGGAGAAGCTTTCTTGGAAGCAATTTAGGATCTCTCTCTAACTTTCCTCACGTTCTTCTGACCAGCAGTGTCTTTAGCATCATATTACTACCAAAGGTCAGTCAAGGCAATCTAGGCTTTTTCTATTGTGCTCCTCAAAATTCTTCCAGCTTCCCTCCACTTCCCAATTCCAAAGCCATTTCCACGATTTTAGGTATTTGCTACAGCACCCCACTTCCAGGTACCCACATCTGTTTTCGTTTTCTGTGGCTGCGTGATGAGTACCACAAACGTAGTGGCTTTAAACAACCCAGGCCCTGCCTTTCACACCTGCCTGCAGTTGGGGAATGATTACCCTGTTTCCCATCTTTCCCTAATACATCAATGGCACTCACCAAATGCCTCCAGCTTCCAGTCTTTAGAATTAGCACTTCCCCAAAGCCTGTGACAGCGTGCCACTCGTCCTCCCGGCGCATTCCCGTCTACGGTTCACCACTAGGAATGTTTGAACAATGGCACCATTTCAGCATGAGTGGGTGCCAGTTCCACTTACCACTAGTGATGGGGCGTCTTCATCACCAGCTGCCCAGCAAGGGTCCAAAATCCCATCTTAGAGTCTGCTTCCCAATCCTGGCATGAAATGTACAGGATCAGTTTCCTGGGAACTGACAAGCATTAAGAACCATAGCCTGGAGTCTCCAAGGAAGCAGGTCTGGGCAGGGGTCAAGCTGGGCAGAGGTGAGACGCGATGCATTCCTGTCAAAGACCTCAGCTGCCCTGGGCAGTTTGGCTCAGCGGTTGGAGCGTCGGCCCCTGGACCAAAGAGTTTCAGGTTTGATCCTTGGCAAGGGCACATACCTCGGTTACGGTTCATCCGGTCCTGGTCAGGGGCGGTCATGCGGGAGCCAACCAATGTGTCTTTCTCACATCGATGTTTCTCTCTCTCTCTCCCTCCCTCCTCCTCTATCTGAAGATAAATAGAAAAATATCCTCACGTGAGGATTAAAAAAACACACACACACAAACACAAACAAAAACAAAAGACCTCAGCTGACTTCACAGAGAGTTCAAATCAGTGGCTCTTCAAATCATCCCACCTGGAGGCAATAGGTCTTGGTCTTTATACCTCTGCACCAACCAGTTTGGATGCGAAGGGCAGGACGTGTGACTTTGGGGGCGATGG
The DNA here is from genome assembly GCA_030848825.1 of Tadarida brasiliensis. NCBI lineage: Eukaryota > Metazoa > Chordata > Mammalia > Chiroptera > Molossidae > Tadarida > Tadarida brasiliensis. The sequence continues at coordinate 41,226,200 of CM061273.1, forward strand.
CTCTCTCAGCAGAAAGCAATTCCCGGAAAAGACTCAGATGAGAGCTGTTGGCACAAACTGTCCAGGGCAGCTGGGAGAACGAGTGCCTGCGCCCTGAAGGGGGCGCTCTGGAGGCACACCACAGCATCCACTTCAATGGCTGTCTTCTCTATCTCCTAAGAGCCTGTATTTGTATTGTCTATTGCTGCATAATAAATTACCCCCAAACTTGGTAGCTTAAAACAACAAACATTAATTATCCCAAATTTCTGTTGGTTAAGAATCTGAGTGAGCTCAGACAGTGTCTCAGGCTCAGGGTCCCTCATGAGGTTGTCATAAGCTACTGGCGTGGGCTGCGGGCATCTCGGCTCTCCTGGGGCTGGAGGGAGACTCTCAAGCTCACCCTCGTGGTTGTTGGCAGGCCTGAGATCCACTTTCAAGTTCACTTACGTGGTTGCTGGCAGGCTTCAGTTCCTGGTCTTGTTCGCCTTAGGCTGCCTAAGTGCTTTCGTGACATGGCAGCTGGTGACTGGAGAGCGAGAGACCACACCCAACTAATCTTGCATCACTTCTGTCATATTCTGTTCCCTAGAAGCAAGTTACTGAATCCAGCCCAACTGAAGGGGGAGAGGGTACACAAGCGGGTGAATATCAGGAGGTGAGGATCATTGGGGCATCTCAGAGCTGCCCGTCAAACATACCGACAGAGACTGAGCTGAACATTTTACCTGCACTGCTTTATTTAATCCTCACAATGACCTTAAGGGAGTTGCTATTAATACCCTCTTTTGTGATGTGGAAACAGGCTTAGAGTGGTTAAGTAACTTGCTCACAGCCACAAAAATTACTGTGTAGGAGAGTGAGCCCAGGTTTGTCTGTGAACAAGTGTGTGTGTTTCTCACTCCTTTGTTGTATTGTCCCCCTCAACATTGTCTTGGGAAGGTTCAAAGTTGTTGCAGAATGTTGGCGCTAAACAGGGTTCTACCATGCTTAGGGGCAGGGACTGAGGGACCTGTCAGAGGGCTTTACAACCAGGCATTTCCTAGCTCGGGAAGTTCAGGAATAATGCTGGGAACACAGAAGAGCAAGCAGGCCAGAAGACTGGGTGGAGAGGAATTCGAAAACGGTTGTGTTATTGGTGAAATCAGCTGTGGACATGAAATCCTCCTTCCTTTCCAGTTCATAGTTGCTAACTATAGATTGGAAATAGAGGTAGCAGGGACCTAGAAACAAATGAGCTAAAACTATTACTTGGTGATGGCCAAAAAGTTAAGCTTCTTGCAATAAGGGACTGTGCAAAGGTGTAAGCTCTCAGTGACTGTTAGATGTAAATCCAAGGGCTGTTCCAAGTGATCTATTGCTGTGTCACAAACCACCCCAAATCTTAGTGGCTTGTAAAAATTATAATTTGCCCAGCTGGTGTGGCTCAGTGGCTGAGCATCGACCCATGCACCAAGAGGTCGCCAGTTGATTCCCGGTCAGGGCACATGCCCAGGTTGTGGGCCTGATCCCCAGTGGGGGGCATGCAGGAGGTGGCCAGTCGATGTTCTCTCTCATCAATGTTTCTCTCTCTCTCCCTCTCCCTTCCTCTTTCTCTAAAATCAATAAAGAAAAAAAAAATTAAAGAAGAATAATAATTTATTTCTAGTAACTCTTTGAGTTGGCTGGGCAGTTACTCTGCGGGTGTCAACCAGGCTCCTAAACATGCATTTAGTTGGAAGGACAGCTGAGCTGAAGGGTCTGAGATGTCCTCACCCACGCCTGGAGCCGTGGCAGGACAGCCGGGACCTCTCCATCACCCCTCAGCATTCAGTGGTCTAGCCTGAGCTCTCCACTCGGCAGTCACGTTCCGAGAGCCAAGGCTGAAGCTTGAGGCACAGGCTCCAGAACTTGCGTGTTGTCTCTGCCACATCCACTTGGTCAGAGAAATCACAAGAGCAGCCCAGATTCAAGGGAGTTTAGAAAGGCCACGCCTCTTACTGGGAACTTAATGGGAGGAGCTAGAAGAGGGTGTGGACACAAGGAGGTGTGACTCATTGAGCATCATCAGTATTATCAGTTACCATGGAGACCTTGAAAAGGGAGCTGATGTTTAAATTGGCACGGAAGTAGCTCTAGTTACCTTGGTACTGGCGGTGGGTTACAGGTCCATGAGAAAGGGCTGCAGTGGGCCTGGGATTCGGTGTCCCCACCGCAGGGGCTGGAGTGAGCGATGGTTGATCTGTGCCGGGAGCTGCAGAGCTTGGACCCAGTCAGCAACAGAAACAGACTGCAGGTGCTGGAGGGTCCACTTCCGACAACCTGATTCTACACCAAACTGAATTCAGGCTGCTGTTGGAATGCAATCACACATCTGCACTGCTTTAACTCAGGCTTCTCCCAACTGCAGGCAGGACTTCTTAGTGGCTTTTAAAATTGCCCTGGCTGGTTTGGCTCAGTGGTTAGAGCATTAGCCCGCGGACCAGGGAGTCCCGGGTTCGATATCGGCCAAGGGCATGTACCTCGGTTGCAGTTTGTCCCCGGCCCCGGCTGGGGTCGTGTGGGCGGCAACCAATCGATGTGTCTCTCTCACATTGATGTTTCTCTCTCTCTCTCTCTCTCTCTCCCACTCTGAAGATAAATGTAAAAATATCCTTGGGTGAGGGTTAAAAAAATTAATTAAAACAAAATCAGCTGTCAAAAAATTTTTTTAAAATTAACTTGGTAGTTCATGATCAGCATTTTAAAAAATAGAAACGATCAAAGTGGAGCACAAAGGTATTTTCTTAATTCACTTACATAAATAAGCTCATAAGTATGTATATTGGAAAATACACATCTTACCATGGGTCATGGTCAAAGTTTGAAAGCCACTGATTGAACATATATTGGGGTGGGGGGAGTATCTACTTTATATCCATTTAAAAAAAGTGTTAACATCAGTATCTAGTCAGAGCTACAGGATGATAGAGAGTAAGAATGGTAATTCTATGACTTGGGCAGTTTCGTTCCGTTCTAAGAGGTTTGAAACAAAGGGAACCTTGAATAATGTGATTTCCTTTCTAAATGCGTAACTCCCTCACTGGAATCCTTAAAAGGAGCAAAACAGGGTGGGTCCCGAGCTGGAAAGACTTGTGAGGGAGAGCAGCTGACCTTCCAGTCGGCTACAGTAGCAGCTCCGAGGGCAGGCCCCACGCTGGCCTCACCACCTGACGTTGTGTCAGATCTTTATTCGGGAACACGTGCTCCCTGAGAGCAGGCTCTGTCCGCTTCACTGCTGAGTCCCCAGTGGCTAGGTCAGTGCCCAGCACATACTAGGCACTCAATAAACATTTGTGGAATAAACAAATAAGCGGAGGAATGGATGGGGGTAGGGTAGGAAGAGGAACCTCATGGTAAGGGCCATATTTTATAAAAAGTCACTGACTTTCACTGAATGTACTTTGTAAGCTGTTTCCATCTGTGCTTATTTTTCCACAAACTGGTTCAGAACCCAATCATGATCCTGTTTTCAAAAACTGTTTTCTAGGATATGTTCAGATTACTGCTCAGCTGGTCGGAGTAGTAGTGCTGACGCCAAGCAGCATGGAGCCAGGCGGCACCGATGGGAGAGAACGAAGCACTCCCACTCGGGCTGCCAGCCTTGGGGACCCGTTCTCTTTCATACAGAGGTCTGCAGGGTTTGTGGACTGGGCAGCCTGTTACCAGGACTAGAGACAACTGATGACAGCGGATAAGGATTGTTCATTTTACCGAAAAAAAGACAATTCATTGAGCAAGGAGACGTCAAAATGTTGTCATCGGAGGATGAGGAAGAAATAAAGTGAAGAAAGACACACAACGGATATGGCTACTTTTTTTTTTTTTTTTTACTTTGAACATTAGCATTAAGTTGGTTACCGTACACATCCAAAGGCCCAGCATCTCGGAAATATCATGAAGTGGCACACCTTGTACCAGAGTCTCACAAGAATAAAATAGACAATGCTACATCAAGTGGTTAAAAATACACAAAAGTAGTTTTAACAGTCTATAAATTTTTTTATACTTAAAATCATGATTGAGTTGAAATAAAAAAGTGCATTTCAATTGCTAAAAAAATAATATTGGTATAGTTAACACAAGGGGGGAAATCAGTACATCGAGGGATCTGACAGGATGCTGGACGAAAAGATGACTCAGGGAAGCTAGGCTAGTTCGGAGATTCAGGAGAGCTCTGTTCCACCTCACTGCGGTTCCCTGGGGCCGACCAGCTCTCCTCTCCCCCGCATCTTTCCCATCATAAGAAATCCTGTTCTACCTACCTGTCATCCCCAACTGAAAGACTCTTCTACACTTCTTTGCAGCATGAGAAGTACCTGCCCTACACGAGTCAACCTGACCTTCAATTGCGTCTTGGCAGAGGTAGGAGAGGGACACTGCCCCCTTCTGGACTTGACACAAGCACCCCAGCCACATGGCCTTAATCCTTATGGCCTAGCAGGCAGAACAGGGACCAAGCAGCTTCTGTTTTGTCAAACTCCTTTGGACAAATGTTCAACATTCAACAACAAGCTTTGTAAACCTAACACTAAACAATTTCTGGCAAGCAAACTGGATTTTCTTTTCTATAAGAAACGAGGAAAAGTGCAAGTGATTTCAGTTGTTAGGGAAAACAAAAATAAAACAAACAAGGTACACCTGGCCACCTGTTACCTAAACCGATCACAGCTTCAGTTTCACTGTTTGCCAAGTGCTGGAGTTACGAGTGGACACCTCTATCTACCTGTATTGCGCAGAGTCAGGAGGAAAGGAGACAGACAGACACGCGTTAGGAAGGCCACTCCAGCTGCAAACGCCTCCTGGCTCTACGGGGAAAAGAAGTCGGTCTCGAGTTTCCCTGGTTGGTGACCGGCCGGCTTACTGTGAAGATGCTGCTGCACGTGGTCAGAAAGCTGATGAGGGCTAGGAGCTCTAAGACAAGTAAGTGACAGAGAAGGAACACACACTGAATTCTAACCGGAGCAGTGGCTGCTTCAGGGACCTCCCTGACCCTGGGACGTGCTCCCTGGCGTAGCTGACATCGATTTGGAGCAGAACAGGTGAGGAGCAGTTCCTCATTCATACTCCAGAGTTACCTCCGCTGCTTTTGCCCTTCTCAAAGCTGTGTTGGCCCTGCGCTAATGGCGAGATTTGGAAGAAGGAGGGTCGCCTTTCTGCTTCAGCCCAGAACACATCTCCCATGAGAAGGTAGGTCCTGGCTTTCCATGTTGGGTGCCATTACTTTAAAAGGCTAACAAGGATGCCTGGTCCACAAGGACCTCTGACCCACACATAAACCTTTGTTTGCATCATGAAAGCTGAGCAACTACTGGGCATAGCAATAAGGAAAAATGTCTTAAATGCCAAGATCTGTAAATAAGCATTGAGTCAAGAGACTTGAAAGCGGCTCCAGAAGGCTTAGAATGAAGAAGCTAAGGAACTTTGTTGCCCCCTTGTGGACAAAGCCAGTACTGCCGATGAAACAAGCATACTTCATGTCAAGAATAAATGCATATTCGAAAGACTCATCTGATTCTCAGAGGCTGTATATATATCCTTGGGGATACAACTTCAGAAGAAAACAGCAAAATTATGCCACACAGTTTCTTTTTTGTTGTTGTTTGTTTGTTTTTACTTTTGAAAAACCTCATGAGTTGAATAATCGAGCACAGACAAGATATTTCTGGGACGGTTAGAGATTCTAAAAGAGTATTTCCCACCAACTTCCAAATGCAATTGAACAGAGCCTCGAGTCCTACGCAGGATGCGAATGGGCCTCTCTGTCCTTCTGATCACATGGTCCTTTTCACCTGGTCGAGGCTGTGTTCATTCAGAGGAGCTGGAGGGACATGAGAGACAACTTGATTCTCTGGCACATCTGGTACAGAGACAGGCAAGTATCAGATTTCCTTCTAAGGTTAAGCAAAATTCAGCTTCTACCCTTCTTGCCTCATCTCCATTTCCTACATGGCCCCCAAATCGTTTCCCAGCAATCTGTAACAGCCCCAACCTCACCAGAGAAGCTCAAACTGTGTAAAAGGAACCTGGAACTAGGAAGCGGAGGGGACACGTCTCAGGGACAAGGTCCCTTTGATAGCTGCACTGAACGTTTCCTATCACAGAAGCCGTGAAACGAGCCAACTCTGTCTCTGGGGTGTGGCTCCTCCACGTGGGAACCCAGCATGGCGCTCTACGCGCCCGCCTGGGACTCCAAAGAGAAAAGCCACACGTTTCAAAGTTACTTCAGGTAGCCAGTTACTACCTAGAAGCAGCAAACTTCTAGGTCAATACTGGGGGACCATCAAGGCAAATGAAAGCAAAAAGTGTTTAAAACGACAGGAAACCCTTTTACCTGCTTCCGTAGAAAGCAACCTTTTGCACTTTGTGAACCAGTCACCCCATTCCAAATAGCCATGAAGACTCCCAATGTCTTGAATTTAAACAGAAACCAATTCTCACGATGTTGCACTGTCCCATCAAAACATACAGTTGCCAGACAAAGAGGATTAAGCATTTATTGACAGCTGCCTTCTTAGAGCCCCACTTCCTGTGGTTATCAGTCTCGAAAACCTGAGCATCAGCATTATTCATTTCAAGGAAAGAGGCAGGGCATTTTAAGTCAAAAGGAAAGATCTCGACTAAGGCTAAAACACTCAACTTAACAGCTTTCATTCACTTAAAAAACAAACAATTCAATCCCACTTCCTCCTTGTAAAGAGTTTTCAGTCTGGGGGAGAACTGACAGGGAGCAGGAACCCCACACACCGCACAGGCTTCAGTTCTGACCGAAAGATGAGCCAGTCACTAACATGTTTTATTAATAAGGTGCTCATATCACAAGGAGAACACACTGCAACCCCCTTTTTATTGCATCCTTCATATATTATCTAGCAACCGTATTTTAAACATTGGTGAGCTGAGAACAAGTAGGAAGGAAAGTAACTGGCAGTGTTTGAGGGACAGGATGAGAAAGGCAGGGCAAACCAATCAGGGACTTTGGATACACCCAGAGAGCACTTTTAAATTATTTGATTAAAATAAACGTAGGGGTACAACTTTGCAGAATGCTTCGGGAAGAAAGAGGGCATGCGGGAACAGGGCAGAGCAACAGCAGCAGCAGGACCCCTTGGAAATGGGAGGCACTCAGGAAGACTAGGATGAGAAAAGACAGATACTCAGTGACCTTTCATCTGAAAAGAACATCTGGTTTCTGGTGAAAGAGAAGAAATGAAGAGTAAGATAAGGATCAAATACTCCATCATTAGAGATGAAATATGCGAAGAAATAAGATATAAATAAAAGTTAGAAAAGGCAATCTAAACATGACATGGGGGAACAAAATAAATACGTTCAAAATTCTCGTCCACAGTTTAGCTATTGTGTGGAGCCAAATCAACTGGAATACGGGTGGATTCCAATACTCATGGAGAGTGAAATCAGAGGTAGGATTTAAACCGGGAAAAGAATGTTCCAGGATGCTGGCTTTTCGAAGGCACTCAGGAACAGAGTGAGCGAGACCGAGGCTGCAGTGAGATAACGGAGGATCGAGAGACGTGTATATTCATGCATCTGTCGGGGAAAAGAAAAACTCCAGGAACACTGTGACAATACATGTATTGTGGAGTTGTCCACAGAGTAACAAGGTAGAAGTCCATTGTATAAGTAGTTTCTTCCAACAATATAGCTTCTGCTCAGGGAATAAGAAAGAGAAGTTTGTTTTCTGAATAGGCAACTCTGCAAAATAGTTTTGACTTAAATGAAGAATTTGATAAATGGTACATTATCTGGTTCTTTATTCAAATTTACTGAACGTCAAGCTTCAAAGTTGGGACAACCAAGGAGTTTGATTTTCCTTTGAATCTTGCAAAACCTATCCTCTAAGACAAAAAGATCTGATCATAAAGTCTATAAAAAGTCTAGGGAGTACAAAAGTATAGAAGTATGAAAGTGGAGATATTGATGGCAACTTTTATGGCTTCCATAGAAAGTGTAGAGAGGATCTCTGGTTTGCTTTAACGAGGTAGCGTCCAGGGTTGGAAGGTCATCGTCACCTATTGTAAATGCTACAGATGACAAGCAGGCTAGCTAGGGCGTTGTTATTGCATAATCATGCCACTATCTCTATGGCTAATGACCTCTCATTCCTGAAAAAATGACCTTTTGGGATTTTCTTATCTTGGTTTAGGCAAAGGAAAATGAAAACCCAATATTTACTTGCTCAATTTTACAGTCTGAAGTGTTCCAAGTGAGTTTATTTTTGTAATGGTACATAGCTGATAACATTATTAAATGTAACCTAACCCCTTCTTCATTAAATACTTCCCATACAGTCTAGAACAGCATCGAAATGGTCACCATGGGGATCAGCAATGTAATAAAAGCTGTCTCTTCTATACAGTAGCTCAAACAGAAAGGTTTCTCTAACTTTAGTTTTCTTTCTTTCTTACAATAAAACCCCACCACCATCTGTGTTTCATTAACTGAAATCTGCAAGATGGGGTAAATATATATACATCTGCAATGGATTTCTAGTTATGCTTGATCTTCTCAAAATTTAAAACTTCCAGTGAAATCAAAATTAAACTAAACATATATATCCACTCAACAAACATAAAAACTGAAAATTTTTCAAGAAGTAGAAAATTCAAAGTTCAGAAGCATCTTCAGAGTATTTTGCCTTCAGTTAAGGACAATCAAATTACAGGGAGCGTCTAACCACAATGAAAAGGTGGTTCCAACAAATGCAGTTTTTGAGAAGATGGTACAGCTATGGTAATGTCCGTGCTCAGTCATTGATACAGAACAGTTCACGTAAATGGTAGACTGGAAAAGCATATGTAACTGATTTGCAAAGGTTTCTTTGAACTACCGTAGTTTTATGTGGCGACCTCCTTGCTTGCTAAAAATAAGAATCAAATCACAAATATATGTGGAAATGCAGCCGCATGCCTTTAAACTGATCATCTTATATTCTTCATTCAAATGAAAAAATCTAGCTCAGGAGGAGCTTACCTGACGTAATTTCAGAAAGCAGCAAGCAGCCTTTCATTAAGGCTAAGAAAGAGTTTATATGTGAATGATAAATCTATGAGAAAAGAATAGAAAAATGACAAAAAGCAGTACCAATTTAAGAAAGTCCTGGGGAATTTTCCTCAAGTAAGTCTTAAGCCTAGCAATGATACAAGCCTTTGAAGACAATAAAATTAAGTAATGAGAAACAACCTCCATTTGATATCTGTATAATGCTGATATGTGGCCAATGTAGTCTTTAAAAGACTTATTTAAGTACAGATAATGGCTGAGAACTCAAATTCCTCCACAGTTCCTTTCTCCATAAACAGAGAGCAAATAGGAGTAAGTTTTCAAACAGTCACGGGGTGCTGACTGTGCGTGGGCGAGAACACCCCACGTGCTGGAGCTGGATCTTCGTGAAGGACCCCGATCACATCTTCAGCCCGGACTTGGAGTCTCAAGCATGTTAAACCCGATGGACATACACGTCTAAGGCTTAATCCTGACGTTCTTATATTCAGAAGCATTAAAGCTGTGAATATTCTTAATGCATTTCATTAGTCATATGTAATATGACACTGATGAGGAGACAGTATGTTCTGGGCAATTTCCTGAAGACCACAAATCCCAAGTCAGGAAAGGTATACTTATATAGGGGAAAAAACGGGAAGATTCCAGATTGTTCCACAGTGCATTTCACTAAGAACTGTACTGTGTGACAATGCTGATTAAAAAAATAAATCCTTTTTTTTTTTTTTTTTTTTTGCTTCTGTTAAGGGTGGTGGTGATTATTTGCTCAATACTGGCTTTCCTATGTAGCAGATACTTTCTTACGGCCATATTCACTTGAATAAAGAAATCAAAGATGACTTCCTGAATTTTCCAGTGTATAGTATAGCACACCTCATAAAATGGTTTCTTCAATGGTCTCCAGTCTAGAATTCAGAATTGCTGCCCTATACCACAAATTTATTTAGAACAAAATAAGGTATAGCCAATTAACTAAGCTGAAATTTATATCTTTAAAAACATGATTCTAATATCACAGGCTTGGCCATGGGATAATGACATGTCTCCATAAAGGTGGAGGCCCGCACACTTGGAATTCCCGGGAGATTGGGGGAGCAACGGGGCAGTCACTAAAGATATAACAGTCATAGACAGGGAATTAACTTTCCTTATTGGTTTGGGTACCTGGGTGTTCAAAGAATGTACACAGATATTTAAAATACAAATCTTTAGAAACTATAGATCCGAAACCAGGAAGAAAAGTGTGTTTTGAGATATTTTCTGCCTCACTCCAAAACTTTTCTATGCTCATTATGAAGACAAAAGCAATAATCAGAAGGAAAAAGAAATAGACATATTAAACCAAAAAGCAAAGAGAGAATGCAATATTTAAAAAATAGGGAATTAACCTCAATGGAAAGAGTTCCATTTTTTCCTACCATAGAGTTAATCAGCCAGAAAGGTGCTTAAAGTATGTCTGCATATTTAATATTAAAAATAAATAAAAGCCAGGGTTCTGATTCAGGCAATGATTTAAGAGCCCGAGGGAAAAAAACAAAGAAACTGCAAGACTAATAAAACACCAAGCGTGCTCGCTTCGGCAGCACACATCCTGCAACGGGAACAACACAGAGACCAGCACGGCCCCGGCGCAAGGAGCACACGCACATTCGTGAAGCGTTCCATATTTTTTAAATTAACAAATTTTTAAAAATCAAAAGAGGAAGAGAGAGAAAGTAAGTAGACCTAGCTTTGGAACTCAGTTCTCTGAGATGAAAAAATACAAAATTTTTAGTTATACTGGATCTGCATAAATTTGATCAGTTAAATACATTTACATGTTAGCCCTTCTGTTCAGCCTTTTCTACAATAAGCTCCGAATTGATTGTGCTCTTTCAAAGTTCTCCAAACTTAAAAAAGTAACCTGCCTGAAGGTCTTAGAGATGCCGCTCTCCTCATCACCTATGGACGCTGCTATCCCGTAGCGATCTGCAGAGGACAGGCACTGAGCCGTCGTTTTCTTCCCCTCACTACACTTTAAACTGCGCTGGAATAAGCTCCATGTTGTGGATCTGATATAACGGGCATCGTAAAACTCGAGCAATTTGTGTTCTCATCCAAATTTCTCAGCCACTATCAGCAACACCATGTTTGTGATTTTAGTGTACTGTTTTAACTTTTCATAAGGATTCTAGAAAAATAAAGCAACCTCAAAACAAGAAGTGTATTATGAGACTCCAATCTGTCATCCCATAGAGGCTGAGCGTGAGCACAGTGCCAAGGGAAGTGAGAAACGGACGTGCCTGGAATGAGACAATCTCCACGACTTCCTCCTCTTGACAGTGAACAGCTTTACTCAGATTCTCAAAACATGCAAGCTTCAGGTGACTTCCCTGGAAAAGGCCCAACACTCGCAAATCATCCACTTAATGCACTAACTGAACCAAATGAAACACGGAGGACAGGAGCATGTCAGTGAGCCCAACAGACACGTGAGTGTTAAGCAGAGATTAAAAAACTATGTAGGACCGACGCCGAGTTCTGAAAGCAAAACTTCATTTTTGCAGTAACCTGGTCTGGAGACCCTCTCAGATACATCTAGTCTCTAAAGCACCTTTGAGTTGTACGGATGTAAGAATAATAGCTTTGAACTATAGAAGTTATATGCATCTTTAAGAATCACATTTTGATGATTATAAAAATTTTTTCTATTTTACAACATAGGTCCAGCTACACTGAAAAAATTACACCGCTTATTGAAATACAGTTCATTTTAGAAACAGACTACTAAAGAAGTCTATACAAAAACTCTAAAATAATTTCTGTAGTAAAATAAAGAGTGCGTTAGGAGAGCTACACAAAGAAGAAAATTTCCATCTTTCTCTATAATGCTTGATATACTGTGAAAACATGGCTAGCTCAACTCTGTAGCCAGCACCAAAAGCTGAAAAGAATTCATTACCATACACAGTGATACAATTAATGCTCTGGATTAATCTCACAGTCTTCCCGATTAGTACAAAGGAAACCAGGCCTGTCCCCTCTTTGAGGAGAAGTCCAGGATATAAAAGCAAGCATACCTCATCAGTTGATATGAAATTATAAAATTCCACAAGTCTGAGTATTTGAAATTTATAAAAGTCACCAGAAAATGCAAGCAAATTGGGCTTTAGTTTGGTGGTTCCCCTGGTTTGGATGACAGTTCCCTCCATGAGCTCAAGGTGGTCTTGTTCATCCCCTTGATGTGCTGATTCACCAAGACAATGACACAGCTCTGGCAGAGGCCGAGGAGAGTCTGACAGCTACAGAAACGCTCACCAACTCCCCTCTGCAAACTCACATGTGGGCACATGACCCGTGGAGGACACGCTTAAGGAGGCGGATGTTAATGATGCTGTGCTGAACTGTTCTTCTCCGCCAGGTGCCGCAGAAAGTTGTCCTCACCCTGGCCTCTGTGATTCAAAGGCTCACTCTTAAAGAGAGCTGGAGGTGGGGGGAGGTGTGGGACCGGGGGGATGGGAAGGTGGTGTGGGTGGTGAGGGTGTGGGTGGATGTGGAGGTGGGAGAACGGGTGGGGGATGGGCCGTGGGGGAAGAGTGCTTGCAGGATTCATGTTGATCGGAGGGGCTGGGGTTGTGGGTGTGTTCACCACAGAGGGAACTGGGGTGGCTGGGGAAGTTGTCAGTGGGATCTGGACAGCAGGTGGCACGTTCACGGGGCTGGTCACCCGAAAGCACTTCTCTTTGTGGGCCTTAAGCATGTTGGAGAAGCGGAACCGCTGGCCGCACACATCACACGGATAGGGCTTCTCGCCTGTGTGAGTTCTGCGGTGCCTCTTCATGTTGGGGCGGCTGGTGAAGCTTTTGCCACAGATTTCACAGATAAAGGGTTTCTCTCCTGAGATGAACAGAGACACAAAACAATGATTAACTATGGGCGGTAACTATGTGCTCATATTCCTGATTAAGGAAGGAGATTGCCACTCCTCTCCCTTGTGGTACATTATGTTGTAAGAGTCAAAAACGAGTCTCCCAAAGCTGGGACTTAACAGATAAGAGCAGATACTAGTACAACTTACATACAACCTATCATCTGGGCTTGGTTAAAAAAAAGCATCTACAGTCGTGATCATTCATGTCCTACAGGGAGGACTGTTCACCTGACTGTCCCATGCTCCAGGGACCAACACCACAGATGAGTCTCTGCCTCTAAATTTAGGCAAGTTCATCTGTAAGCAGTATGACATTCCAACCAAAAGTAAGAAGACTTCGCTGAAAGTGTCCTGTGGAGCAAACACGTCTCTTGGTGTCCACCTGTGCATACCCTTAGCATGGGGCTTCCTCTCCGGTACTGGGCTTGGGGAACGGGCGGACTCAGCCTACAGGGGGTTTCACGGGCGTGCTGCTGGCACCTCTGCAGACAGTTCCTCACACGGGCGCTCAAGCACCGCTGAGGAGCACTCAGCATTCCTGGGCCAGCCTACCAAATCCCCCAAGAGACTTTTACAATAAAAAAGGTCCCACACCATTTGCAAATGTTCATGGATATGTGGAGAGCTGACCGAGAAGGGGGGCTACTGTAGCTCCTGGTTGAGAATCACTGGGCCAATGAGTCAAAAAGGAAACAAAATCCCGTAACTCTAAGGGCACTTAGGGAGAAATTAGGTTTGGGTTCTAAGAGCTTAATTTTTAAGCTTCCTAACTTTCCTTTGGATTTATTGCTTAGTTCTGTGCTATCTCTGCTGCTTCTCTACCCAGCTACGGGGGAAACAAATGATAGTATGTGTCCACTAATCACTTCACATGGAATGCTGAGGTGAGGGGCGGAGTACCTGCGCGTCTGCGCTTCAGTGACCACAAGCTTGCACTGAACAATTCCTTCATCGAAATTCAGTGTACGTAGCCTGTCTTTACATGGAAAGGAATTACCGTAGAGTTACAAGAGAGCTCATTGTCACTTCAATTATTGCTCCCTTTCTGTCCAATAGGGCCTTACTCTATTCTATATTGAATATCCTTGAGCAGCATCAGAATTCTAGCCCAAATCTCTCTCCTGAGCTTTAAACCCATCTTAAAAACTGCCTACTGGGAGACCCAGGGGAGGGGGGAAAAAACTGCCTACTGGATAGTTCCACTTGAATATCCCATAGATATCTCACAACTAACAAGTGAAAAACTAAATTAATTATCCTACCTAGCAAACCTGCTCCTCCCTCCACTATTCTCTATCTTCACAAATGGTATAAGCCCCAAATACGGGACTAACACTTGATTCTTCATTCCCACACCACTGATGTCCAATCAGTCTCCAAGTTCATTTGACTCTTCCTTAACTATCACTTTAATTTCCTCCGCTCCTATTACCATAGACCTTACTGTCACAATCATTCACCTGGATTACTGCCAATATCCACCTGACTGGTTTTACCATCTCTATTCTTGCTCCCACCTGCTCATCCATTATCTACACTGTAGGCAGAGTGAACATTCAGACAGTTGTGTCACACTCTGCTTAAAACCACTCCAGAGCCCTGGCCGGTTTGGCTCAGCGGTTAGAGCGTTGGCCTGCGGTCCAGAGAGACCCGGGTTCGGTTCCCGCTAAGGGCATGTACTTCGGTTGCAGTTTGTCCCCGGCCCTGGTTGGTCGTGCGGGTGGCAGCCACTCGATGTGTCACTTTCACATCGATGTTTCTCTCTCTTCTCTCTCCCTCCCACTCTGTCTGAACAAAAAATGAAAAAATGTCCTCGGGTGAGGATAAAAACAACAACAACAAACCACTCCAGAACTTGTTACTGTCCTTAAAGTCCAAACTTTTTTACATGGCTTATGGCTGATTTTTGCAACATACCATCAAGTCTTCAAAATGCACACATCCCTTTGCCTTCATAACCCCATTTCTAGGAATTTATCCTAAGTAAATAATCACGAATGCATTAGCCACAAAGCTGTTTATCACAGTATTATTTATAACAGTAGAAAAATTGGAAACAAATAATCTAAATGTCTAATAGGGAACTGGCTAAATCAAGTGGAGATAACACAGGATTTACTTTGCCAGTGGTTCTCAACCTTCCTAATGCCGCGACCCTTTAATACAGTTCCTCATGTTGTGGTGACCCCCAACCATAAAATTATTTTTGTTGCTACTTCATAACTGTAATTTTGCTACTGTTATGTCTTAGACAACCCCTGTGAAAGGGTTGTTCGACATCCAAAGGGGTCGCGACCCGCAGGTTAAGAACCATTGCTTTACAGGATTGTTGTAAAAATTCAATTATGTTGATTTAATAAGATAATGTATGTAAAGCATTTAAGTTAGTGCCTGGCATACATATGCTTAAGAAATGATGGCTATTATTACAGCAGATTTACAAGAAGGAGTATTATACAACCACTGAAATGCTGCTGCTGCTAATGACACAATGCTGAGTAACAAAACGGAATCTTACAAGTGACTCAGCACTTAAAGCCTATCCAAGAGTCAGCAAATTATAAAATAATCTGTTAAATACTCTATATATTCTGCTAGCCATTTAGGCTTCAAAATTATCATTACCCTTTGAGGAGTGATTTACTTAGTTTAACTCCTCTCACGACTCTTCATCTTGCCTAATTCTTAAAATCTGAGGGTGCTCTTCTCTGAATGGGAAGGAAGCCCACCAGGCAGGCATTTTTCTTTGGACTTCAACAGAGAAATGGAACCTAGAGAGATCCAGCCATGGGCAGAAATTCCTCACCACTAGTTAAGCAAAAAGAACAGCCGGCTAAGCAAGATTATCTCTTGTGGTTCTTTCCAGACCTGCTACTCTGTACATCAGCGATTTCAACCTTTTTCATCTCACGGCACACACAAACTAATTACTAAAGTTCTGTGGCACACCAAAAATATAATATATATATTTTTTGCTGATCTGACAAAAGAAATAGGCAGGATTTTGATTCATTCACACCGAATGGCTACTGTTGTATTGGCTGTTGTCATTATTTTATTTGACAATCTAAGAGAAAATAGTTAGATACTGTATGTTTTAAAAATCCTTACGGCACACTGGTTGAAAAGCATTGCTGTAGACTAACAGAACCTAGACTCTTATGATTAGATTTTATTTAGAAACCTAAAAAATGTTTCACATTGCTCAATTTGAGCAAAGACAGCTAATCCCAGAACGTCAAGTTAAGACTGAGATACAATGATCGTGTTTACAAGGGGAGCTATTTATTTTAGCCAGTTCCCTGCAGGCTAGAGAGTCAAATGCTTACAAGATGCAAATCCATGCTATGGAACATATAGCCCTAAACACACAATGTGGTTAAAATATTATTTAACTTCAGTGGATGGATATGTTCCTGAAAAGTAGTGAATTTTGGTAAATCCAATCCAATCACAGCTTTAAGAGTACTAAGAGGGTCTTCTGTGTAAAGTAGTCAGTGTCCTCCACTTTGTAAAGGTCCAGAACCCTTTCCTTAGAAAAAATATACACAAAATAAGTTTCGTACCATTTCAGGATACCGTGTGCCCCAAGAACAGAGTCCAGTCTCTTGCCCTGGCCTGTCTGGCTCAGGAGTTAGAGCGTCGGCCCGTGGACCAAGGAGTCAAGGGTTCGATTCCGGTCAAGGGCACACACGTACTTCGGTTGCGGTTCCTCCCCGGCCCTGGTCGGGGTTGTATGGGAGGCAACCAGTTGATGTGTCTCTCTCACATTGCTGGTTCTCTCTCTCCCTCCCCCCTCCCTCTCACTCTATCTGAAAATCAATGGAAAAATATCCTCGGGTGAGGATTACAACAAAACCAAAAAAACAACAGTCCATTCTCTTGAAGGAATCCGCAATTAAATGGCACTAACAAACAATCTTTTAAAAACAGAGTTATGAGCCCTGGCTGGTATGGCTCAGCGGTAAGAGCCTCGCCCGCGGACCAAAGAGTCCCGGGTTCGAGTCTGGCCAAGGGCACACACCTCAGTTACGGTTTGTCTCCGGCCCCGGTTGGGGTTGTGCGGGTGGCAACCAATCGATGTTTCTCTCTCTCTCTCTCTCTCTCTCTCTCTCTCTCTCTCCCTCCCTCCCTCTCTCCCTCCAGCTCTATCTGAAGATTAATGTAAAAATATCCTCAGGTGAGGATTAAAAAATAAAATAAAATAAATGTTTAAAAATAAGTAAATAAATAAAACAGAGGTATGAAAGCCTAATTATTCAGTATTATAAATCTGTATTTTTATATATCAGGTTTATTTAAAGTAAATTTCCACTTAGGATGAAAGTTGGTGGTTTAGCTTTTGAAATAAACAGACTCACAGGTGATCATCAATAAGTACTTGAGACAAAGCTGTACCTGTCCCAGGAAATCCTTACCAGTGTGGGTCTTCATGTGCTCATCGAAGTACTGCTTCATGTTGAAGTCCTTGCCACACCACTGGCACATGAACTGCTTGTGCCCGATGTGGATGCTCATGTGGGAGCGCAGCTGGTACTTGTACTGGAACCGCTCGTCACAGTTCTGCAACGGACACAGTGGGACTTCTGAAGGCCAAGCACGAGAGCTTTACTTGAGCCCACCCTATATAGTCTCTGAGATAGGTTTCCTTTTCCTCCTCAGAACAGAACTTGCTTTTGTCAACTATTTGGCTCTGCTATAAATCTGCAGCCGAGTTATTAATAAAAGGGAAATTTCTCATACAATGATCACTGAATACCCAACTTCACTGAATTACTAAAAGAGGAATAACTCATGTGTTAGTCCCAAATTTAACGTGTTAGAAAGACCCCTCTCTACCTGGCAGTGCGATCACCTCCGTGCTCAGAGCACGATCTGGGGGCTCTGTGGAAACACAGACTGCTGCCTTGTACTCCGCACACCCATCGCTCGCTGCTTCACCATAAGACACAGGCCTGGGCCTGGTGGTAGCACTTTCCTTACCTCACATCTGAAGGGCTTCTCTCCAGAATGCTGCAAGGAGTGCACCTTGAGTGACATACTGCGTTTGAACGATTTTCCACAGGTTTCACATGTAAAAGGCATGTCTTTCGTGTGTGCTGCAACACAGAACGCACTTTCACTCAATAAAAGCTCAAACTGAAAAAGACAGGTGTTCTACTGTAAGGCCATCATGCCATCTTAATTTTTTACACTCTAATTTGTGAGGCTTTAATAGCAATGTTCTGAAGAGGAAAATAAATAGCATTGAAAAGAAACCTGGGTGTGGAAGCCTGCACCATCCAATTTGGTGATGCTTACTGAAGACATGTTGCATTTAGTTTCAACAAGTCAAAAGTGACTAAAGCAAGGCAGTGCCTCGAATCCTGCCCAATCCAGAGCATAAAACACACCAAAGAACAAGGGAAAATTATAGGTGTGAGAGAAAAGAAGCCGACAAAACTTACCAACCATGTGTTTCCGCACATGAGCCATGGTATAGAATTTCTTTTCACAAATTTCACAGGAAAATTTCTTTTCTGCATATCCATGGACAATCTTGATATGTTCATGAAGGGACCAGAGTTTCTTGAATGATTTGTTACAGGAAACACACTGAGCAGGATAAATAGAAATAATCTTTATTTACAGGGGCTTGCAGAAAGCCACACTTGTCTACTGGCAGATGACATGGGTGTGCTTAGGTTCATGGCACTAGACCAGAATCCAAACAAATGCTATTCTTCCATGGAGTCCAGGTTTCAACACCAATATCTGTGTGTTCTATTTTCCAAGATGCATCTTTTAGAGACACTTTGGGAGCGTGAAAACAATGGCAAAAAGACAAGAAGAAACAGAAAGATCCACTAATATCGAAGAATTTATTGCTTTTATCAAGTTTGTACTGAACCTATAAAGAGAACCTGCAAGTTTAAAAAAAATATATATATATATGGATTACCAAAAGCAGCTGCCTCCTACACATGGGTCACTAATAGGTGTTTACCAGGAAATACAAACAAACTGAAAATTGGCATAAATAAAAACAAGAAAAAACAAAATACATGTTAATGGTTATACATCTGAAGAAGCATAACAATGTTTTTGTACCTTAGAGAATGTATTTGGAAACTTCAGTAACATAAATTGTTGAGATTTTATTATGTTTTTCCAAATCTGATTTGCTCTATTAAATTATTTCCCTCCGGCAGAATTTACTATAACCTCTAAACTGTTAGTATCATTCTCCCTTTTCCCTTATAGCCCAGCTCCAGATGCCTCATACAAATACATGGCAGTGATTTTCACTGTGTGCCCCAATAATTTTTAAAATATGCAATACCTGACTGTCTAGTCAGGGGCACTGACCTCTTTTTCCTTAGACTGTCAGGTAAAAAGTGACAACAGCCAACACAACAATAGCCATTCAGTGTGAATGAATCAAAATTATACCTATTTTTTTGTCAGATGGGCAAAAAAAATTTTTTTTTGTTGTGCCGCAGAATTTTAGTAATTAGCTTATGTGTGTCATGAGATGGAAAAGGTTGAAAATCGCTCACCTATAGGAAACACATGCAATGCTGCTTTGTTCCTCGTATTATGAATCATTAATAGTCTAGACTATCAGGCATAAAGTGTATAAAATAAAATGCTTCTGGTTAAAGCAAAACAATACTAGAAAGTTCTAGGTAACCACCAGACTCTGGAATACTTAAGGGAACAAGATGGTATTCACTGTAAATAAAGATCTCTTAACATCACTGTCACTTCAGGAAACAAGGACTCCGAGAAGACTTAAAAAGATAAGCCTCTGGTGGATACTGCTTCGGAGGACAGACAACTCCTATAAACCATTCTGTGGGACAAGGCTTTAATTTTTACTTGCTACTAGGTCATCACGATTACTAGGATCCATACATAAGAACAAAGCAGTGTTCTTGAAAAATGTAAAGAAAGTTCATTTAGCAGCATCCAAAAACGTAAACACATGTTTAAACTTACTATGGTGAGGAACAGTGAGGGAAGTCACACAAAAAAGATTTATTAAATGTGTTCTCTTCTGTAACTTAATAAAGTAAATTTAGGTAAAACAAACAAACAACTATATAAAGGTCTTCAAGACCAAGATACACCTTTTCAGCAATGAGTCACACAGAACCTGGTTTGACCCCTAGGGGGCAGCACTGCCTCTGGTAGTGATCGGAAGGTATGGGTGCCAAGACTCAGTTTTATTTACCCAGCATTTGGGAGATCAAACCACAACTGATGAATCAAAAAGCAGTGACATTTTAGCAAATGCAATTTATATTTTTAAAAATTCTCTTTAAAGTAAAGCAATGGTCTCAGTTGTTGATTAAAAGAGGAAATGTGAAAAATAGGGAGCACTCCAGGAAACAAAACAAA
Source organism: Tadarida brasiliensis (assembly GCA_030848825.1). NCBI lineage: Eukaryota > Metazoa > Chordata > Mammalia > Chiroptera > Molossidae > Tadarida > Tadarida brasiliensis. The sequence goes on from CM061273.1 coordinate 41,246,514, forward strand.
CCAAAACAACTGCATCTTTTAAAAGAAATTTAGCTTAAATATGGTACAAAATATGTCTATTTTACATATTTTATGGAAGCATTAACAGACTTACCTTTCATAAGTATTCATTAATATGCATTCACATGTGTAAACCAATATAGCTCAACATAATTCACTTGACAAAATATAATTAGCACACCGCTTAACCTATCACAATACAGTCCTTTCAAGGCACCAGCCTGGTTTGAATACCATGTTTTGTTACCTTAACAATACGGTATAGTAACATTACATAACCCTACTGCCAGGCAGGCAACATTTTCAACCAGCTCAGCCTCTGTTTAAAGTTTGCATATCCCCATGGGCTCAGCCTCTTGACAAATTTAGTGTTGTCATTTCTCCACTGGTAAAGCAAACTCACTCCTGGAGGTCTTCCATTTCCACGGGTCTGAGTCATTACGGTTTTTGTCCCCATCAGCTGCACTAGAATCTGGCATCATTTAAGCCTAGAAAGGGACCGTTCTCTATTCCTGAACTTTGCTCAGTATTTCCCACCTTGACGCCAGAATGAATTATAATACGTCCTACAACTGTGAATCTCAGTGGAAAGTCGGTGTTGACTTTACCTCCTGGGCAATCACCTATAACAGATCCCCCTTCCAATGTACCTGGGTTCCCACTAGTCCAGTGTCAGTTAAATTTAATGCTTTTGAAATAAAATGTTAAGCCTGGGTTTTGAAAAGACCAAAGCAGGAGCTTTTAAGGAGCTATATTGGTGAAATCTGTCCCTTCAGCCTCTATTGTATTTATTCTCTTGGGCAGATACCAGGTGAGTCTGAACAGCCAGGTTCTATCCTGGAAAGTTTGCCCTCTCGGTGATGAAACCTACCTGAATATTTTTTTCACAGTCTGTTTGCTGGTGAAGGGACAGCTCACTTTCCAGGACAAACTTCTTGCCACACTTATCACAAATCTGCATGCGCCTGTGAGTAACGTTCATGTGCTTCTCCAGGTACCAGCGAGTATTAAACACCCTGGGGCACTTCTCACAGGTCAGAGTCTCTTTCTCTTCACACTTAGCTTTCTGGACTGGTGCTTTGGGCTCCTTTGCGGCCCGCTTCTTACGCTTAGGTGGCTCTACACTCTTCCTACGACCTCTTGTAGTTCTGGGAGTAGGGGAAGTGGTAGCTGCGGCAACAGAGGCAGCTCTCCTTGTTCTCCTTTGTGTAACGCTGACTTTCTCCACTATCTTCTCCTTTTTCTTCTGCCTTTCGTTCTCTCCATAGTCATTGCTGTCATCTGTGGCCTCTTCCTCACTCTCTTCCTCTTCCTCCTCACTGCTTGTCTTAAGAACAGGAGTCTCTTTGGACTGAGAAGAGACACCCTTTTCCCCTTTAGATACATTTAATGTTTGATTATTAAGGTTTACCTCCACTATGATCTGCTCCCTTTTGTAAGAGACTTCCTCCTCCTCCTCTTCCTCTGTGTCATCAGAATTCTCCCGGTCTTCTTTAACAGCATGCACGTCAGACACGGCTCTTGTCTCCCTGAAATATGGCTGTTCCTCTGTTTCATGGAGATGCGGTTTGCTCATCTTGGTGTCCACTAACACAGAATAAGGACTTCCTGATTCCCTTTTGTACACTTTGGTGGACAGGTCAAGTTCTTGGTTGGCACCATGGTAAAAGGTAGATGGCACTTGACCACGACGGCTGTCTTCTTGTGCCATCCCTGCTGCATGCACAGCACAGTTGTCAACCAGCTCCTGACACGAACTGGCTGTGTGGCTCATTGGTAAGTGGCCCAATTTATGAAGCAGTTCAGACTATAGAGAAATAGCTTTAAAACAGGGTAATTATCAAGACTCAAATCTTTTTCCATCCACAAAGAATCACTCAAATGGAAAAAAAAAGGTATTCCTGGAACCTGTGTGCAATTCTTCCAGTGTTACAGCACCAAAGCATAAGTCAAAAGGCTTGGTAGAACGGGGCGAGTAGAGCACTAGTGACTTTTTCTTTGAAGACAGCTGCAAGTGACCTGGGCCATCTTATCTACAAAGAAAAGCAAAAATAAAAAAGTCAGATACCACGATTTCCTTTGTAGAGCATACACCTACACCACACAACAAACACAGCTTAAAATGATTCAACTCTCTCTATATACAATTCTTTATCCTGCTTAAATCATACAGTGTGGGCCATTACTTTACTGGGTTACATGAATTCAACAAACATTTTGTTAGAATCAGATTCTAAGTAAATTCTAAAATAGCAGGAGTCACTATCCCTTCACTGAGATATCCTTAGAGCTTTGCATAGCGCCTAGCACTTAGTAGGTGTTCAGTATATATTTGATGATTAAATGAGCAGCTACTATTGCATAGCAGTCATTATCCTATATGCTATGGGACATACTGATATGGCAAAATATATGGTCTCTGTCCACAAGCAGTTTACAGTCTTGTTATATAATGTGTAATACATAAAACACACAAGAGCTTTATGCTGGCTGGCTTTCTTTTCAGTATCAGACACCACCGTCCACCACAGTGAGAGCCCAGAGAGCAAAGGTGGTAGTGGGCTTGGCACTGCAGACCAGGAAAATAAACCAGCTAATTGACATAACTATTGAAGAGAAAGAATATGTCCCTAGCTTTAAATAATTTAATCTAGGTATAGATATTACTATAGGTACTACTGTTTTCAGGTTTATAAGAGTAATTTCAAAGTTGTCAAGTGTTTTTAAACTTGTTCTATGCATAGCTCACTAGATCCACTCAATAACTGGGTGATTTTTCATGTGTCAATTGCACAGAAATCTAAATTCTAAGAAACAGTAACCGTCAGGTTGACATGGTTCCAAGAAAAATAAAACCATCAATTAAAAAAAAAGATCAGAAAGGCACATAATTTGCTTTGTGACATACCTCACATTGCTGTTTAGCCAACCACCTAACCTCTGAGTCATATGAATATCACTACAAACACATACTCTGTCTAGTTGACAAAAGGAAGAAAACTAGTATTTATTGAATGCCTGCTATGTACACAGGTAAAGGGGCTTATTATCTATTATTTCCATTTAATAACCACTGCAAAACTTTGGGATTGGTTTTTACATTAATCTTATCTTCTATTTCCATTCTCTGTGTGGATTTTTTTCTCTCTTTTTTTTTATCCTCACCCGAGGACATTTTTGCATTTATCTTCAGATAGAGCGGGAGGGAGAAAAGGAGGAAGAGAGAGAGAGAAACATCGAGTGGTTGCCACCCACAAGACCCCAACCGGGGCTGGAGCAAACTGCAACCAAGGCACGTGCCCTTAGCAGGAACCGAACCTGGGACTCTCTAGTCTGTGGGCCAATGCTCTAACCACTGAGCCAAACCGGCCAGGGTTGGATTTTTTTCTTTCAAAACATTTTACTTTCATTTCAGTGGAATTTCAGAAAAGAGTGGTGATAAATGCTACCATGTTTTACTTGACATCCAAATAGATCTATTTATACTCTTCTGCATTTATTAATGAAAAAATCATGCCTCTGAGAGGCTAACTCATTTGTCTAAGATCATATATCTATTTAAAGACAAAAGCAATGTTTGACCCTAGGCCTGCCTGACTCCAAAGCTCATGGTCTATCTCTATTATGACAAATGACACTAAAAAAATAATTTAAAATCAATTATTCCTGTAACCACTTCTTTTTGCAACAGTTTACCTCATATGTTAAGTGGGAAAAGCTTAGCAGCTTTATTTTGCATGCGCTCAAACTTCTGACCCATGGCGATAATGTAAACGATTACAGGTACTGTTATATAAACTGACATTAATTATCTCAAATTCAGCAAGGGAGGAGAGACAGTAAAATTCAACTAACCAGCAAAAGCTAGAAATTAAACAGAATTCAGGGAGACCAAAAATAAATAAATGAAGGAAGGAAAATCCTCTGTGGTAGTCCTATTTCTGGACACGTGGTAAGAGTACACTTTCTTTTTAATTTTTCTTTTTCCTTTATTGATTTTAGAGAGAGAGGCAGTGAAAGGGAGAGAAAGAAACATTGATGAGAGAGAACATCGACTGGCCGCCTCCTGCATGTCCCCCACTGGGGATTGAGCCCACAACCTGGGCATGTGCCCTGACCAGAAATTGAACCAGCGACCTCTTGGTGCATGGGTCGACGCTCAACCACTGAGCCACACAGGCCGGGCTCTGCCTCAATTCGTAAGCCCTATTTATTTTAGTGTACAATTTTGCAGAATTCAGGAAAGCATATATGAAATTATAGCAGAAATATCTGTACTCAAAATGAAGTCAAGGAAATAGTATGGGACCAATAAGGCAGAGCTATGCAGCAAATCTAAGAAACATGGTTAGAAATGAATGGAGGGTGCAGCTAGGGCACATGGAGCTGACTGTGAACGAATGATTAAAAAGCCAATTAAGTTTTTGAGAGTTATACTGCCAAAAGAACCACCAGCTTGGGCTAAAAGAGGCTGTGACTAAAATGGTCTTTGGACCAGGCATCACTGCCCATTTTGGATACAGCCAAGGAAGATAATAGGAAAAAAGAAGATCCAAGAGGATGAAGCTAGAGAGTAAAGAAAAAAACAGACAAGTGAGCTACTGCTAAGAAGCCAAAGCAGGGTCTATTCAAGAACACTCCCCACCCCTGGAGCGGGGGCTCGCTCAGTGACTGCTCAGAGGGATTTCAGAATTTGCTAGTCCACTGACTGCAATATGTCTACATTCTTCCTCTCCCTTTCAAATGGGAGTTGTTTTTAAATTTCCTGTTGCTAGTCACGATTGTATGTTGGGGTAGCAAATCACTGGCCAACTGCTCTAATAGGTCTCTGGATTAAGAAGAGCAACATCTGGCCCTGGCAGGTGTTGCTCCGTGGCCATAGTGTCGGCCTGCACACTGAAGGGTCTTGGGGTTCCATTCCCAGGCAAGGGCATGTACCTGGGTTACAGGGTCTATCTCCCGCCCTGGTCAGGGTAGGTGTGGGAGGCAATCAATCCATGTGTCCTTCTCACATCAATGTTTCTCTCCTTCTCCCTCTCACATACATCCCCCAACCTTCCTTCCACTCTCTCTAAAAATCAATGGAAAAAATATCCTCGTGTGAGGATTAACCAAAAAAAAAAAAAAAAAAGAGGAGCAACATCTGGACCTAACATACAGACTACTAAGCATCATCTCCTCATAAACAGGCCACCAATCATCATACCCTTGCATTACACAGAGATCCTGGACTTGGAGCTCGATGTATGGGTGGGTAAGACCTTGGGGTTCCTTATATTGGGGAGGAAATGAATATTTTGCCTGTGAGAGAGAGCAGACTGAACATCTTGATGACCTACAGGATGGTGTTATTTATTAACTATTTTCAGCTCCCTGTCTCCCTGACACAGGCAGTGCTGGGCTTCCTGGCCCTGGTAGCTGTGTGGGACATGACTAGTTCTGGCCATCATGTTGTGAAATAATCGATATGAGTCACTTCTGAGCTACTGTATTTAATTGCTAATGAGAGCACTCTGGACCTAGGGTGGCAACCAGTAGTGTACAAGAAGATGGTTGTTCCATCAGCCTGGATCACTGAGTGGTATGAGCAGAGTTCCCCTGCTGATCTACCGTGGCCATGGAGTGAGAAAGAGATCCTTTATTGTTTCTTTTTAAAAAAAAATATTTTTTCTTTTATTGATTTTAGAGAGAGAGGAAGGGCAAAGGAGAGATAGAAACATCGATGAGAGAGAACATCCGACTGGCTGCCTCCTGCATGACCCCACTGGGATTGGGCCCACAACCTGGGCATGTGCCCTGACCAGGAATCAAACCGGCGACCTCTTGGTGCATGGGTCGACGCTCAACCACTGAGCCACACCGGCCGGGCCCTTTATTGTTTTAAGCTACCTAGACCAGGAGTACATAACCTAGCTAATATAGGTCTTTATGACTATGTATATATATGCACATTACATATATCAATTGTCTCACTCAAGCTAGACAACAGACAGTCAAATTACTAAGTGAATGTTAAAAAAAATCAGAAAGACAAAGGGCTGAATTCACAAGGGAATTCTCTAGTTAATAACAGAAAATAAGACAATTTTTTTAAAAAAATCATAATTAAAATGTGTTATTCTATTTTAAATGATGTGCACATATATGCATTCCTATATGAATCTGTGCCATCTCACCACTATTAAAATCAGGAAAACACACAGAAACATCAATAAATCACACTGTCACAATAGAAGATGCAGTCTAATTGTTCACTTTGAAACACATACGGGCTTTCTGCCCACATTCTCCTTTCTTCATTTGATTTTGGCACCTTTCCCCTTGTCTGAGTTTTGGTGCTAATCTGTCTTTATTTTCTTTCCAGAAAACTTAAATATCTCCTAAGGGCAAAACAAAGTAACCTTTACAAAACCAAGAACACATTAGGGAAATGAGAACCTTCCATGTTCCATTATCTAACTCTTAATGTGTATCCTCAGCTGTAACTCACTTATTATAGTATAAATCATCTTAATTTAGTTTTTTAGAAGACTCTCCAGGTGAATACATTGAGTTCTAAGAATCTGAAAGTACATAGAAAAAGTAAATAAGAAATAGCCCTCATTGATATTTAAAACTGTTTAAATTAATCTCTTATGGTATTAAAATAACACAAGTTCATCTGTTTTTAGAGATGATTTTCTACTGTTTCATAAAATAAATTCCGAAATAAAGAGGATAGATCCTAGTGTCTTGCTCTAATGAAGGCATACAACTTAGGAAAAAATGTGGTGTCCATGTTGGTATACAAAGTGAGAGCAACCAGTCCTGGCATTCAAACTTTTAAAAACTCAGAAAATATGACAGCATATTATAGAAAGTAGGGTACACCACCCACCACCACCACACACACACACACAAAAAGTAGGGTACAGAATGTGCCTTTTTCAATGCCATTTCCCCCCTAAGTGTACCACTAAAAGGTGTGAGCGGGCGGAGATCACATCCACAACAGGAGGCCAGTGTAGAGCAAAATACCTTTATTTACATATGCCTGGGTGGAGGCAGGCCAAGCCAAAAAGGGCTTAGCACTGAGTCTTTTTTGTTGTCTGCTTTTAAAGGCACAAACTACAGAAAAAAAAACTACATTCTTTTGGTGCTGCTTTGGCACCGTTAAGGGGGGCTGATACAGAGAAGGGGGGGGAGAGGAGCTTCTTAGCGGTCAGGGCGACTATTAATCTCTTTTTTCTCATGGTTCCTCTGAGTTTCCCAAGGCCTTCATTAATCCCTTATCTTTATAGTTTTCTTTGGGTGTCTCAAGGCCCTCATGTTTACAAAAAAGAAACTGCCAGGGTGTGTATGTGCAGTAACTGAGGGTCAGAATGGAGTTTAATTTTGTTAAAACATTAACCCTTTCAACTACAAAATAAGTTTACAATCTTCAATAGTGTTTATTTAAATTTAGTGTAAAATGAACACAATTCTGTTCCCTGCAAAGTTTTAAATAGTTCATTTTTGAAATTTTCAACATTTTTTTTTCCTATTAGAGTATGTACCTATGCACCTTCCTCCTATTTGGGACAAGCCTTTTCAAGTTGAAAGGGTGACCTTGTAAGGCATATCCATGCTACCTCTGCTTACTCTACTTCCTTCAAAACCACTTCCAGCAACCTGTTTCCAAGGTGAAGAAACAAGGAGAGACAGATAAATGCATACAGACAAAGTTCTTCCAGAAAAAAAATCCGCTAGGAAGAATGGGCATGATGACATTGGATCTGTGATAGTAATGGTCTGGCCCTTTGTTCAGAGCTCTGCTGCCTTTGTAGAAGACTACTCACTTTTTTCTCATTAGGAAAGGATGGTAGTGACTTGCCAAATACCAACTAATCTTGAAGCCCTTGGACAGTCAAGTAATCATGTAACAACTTCTATATGCTTAATACGAGTTAAAAAAAAAAAAAAAGTAGGGATCTGAAAATTTAGAGGAGAGAAATCACATGCAGTTGGGAAAACTGGGAAAAGTTTTATGAACGATAGTACATTTCAGAAAAGCTTAAAAGGCAGGTAAGTTTCAGACTGGTAGCAATGAAGGCTAGTCTTTGTGGTAGAAAAAGTCATTTCTAGTGAAGGAAAATCAGAATGGGGTGATAACGGGGTATATTCCTGAATAAGAGACACTTTAAGTTGTTCAACTGTGCTAGAATATAGGGTTTGTGAAAGGGAGAGATGGTACAAAAGGTGAATTATTGTCATATTGTGGCGAACTTTGAAGGTTGAGATGAAGAGTTTGTAGTTAACATGGATGGCAAGACAGAGCCATCAAAGGTTTTTAAAGAAAACACTAATATAATCAGAGTTGTGCTTTAGGGGTCAAATTATATAACAGTAAACAATTGTAGGCCTATATTTAAGTATATCTTTGAAATATATGTATGTATAATAAAACAAATACACAACTAAGCAAGATAGAAGAGATTTAAAGGAAGTTTAAATAGAAAAAAATAAAAGTAGGAAAGACATACCAGGAATTAAGAAAAAACAAAAGCACAAACCATTTTATACTAAATTCCGTATCAGTACTGACTAAAACAAAATTTTAAATATTTGAATTGTATAAATGACTTTAAAAAAGAATGTGTTCTTATGAAATAGTTAATTTCCCTACCTAGTAATTAAATTGAGTTTAAAACTCATAGCCACACTAAAAATGTTATTTTCTTTTTTCTGAATACTTGCCTGAAATGAATGAAATCTCACCATATCCTGTCTTTTCCTTAAAATCATCTCTATGAGTAAGGAACTTTTCAGGATACATATGGTGTACACGGAATGTTTGAACAACAAACCTAAATGCTATGTAAGTTTAACAAGTGTAGTAAGAATCATTTAGACCCCTCTGATCTGTTATTTTATATAAAATAAGCCATAATATGGCAAAGAATGTGTGACAAAACAGGCTTAATTGTGTGATAAATAACTAGTGCTCAGTTTTAACCTAATTTTTGGTACTATCAACCCTTAAATTTTACCATTTTATATATCCCAGTCTGCAAAGCTGAAAACTGGGAGCTAAGAAAACAAACTGCAAAACTGAAAAGTCTGGTAAATTCTACACTCTGACCTACAAAATTCATCTGGTGGTAGTGAGAGTAATTTGCATTTATATGATGCTTTCTAGTTTACATAAAGCACATTCAGCATACATTTGTTAAACATTTATTAAGTGCCTACTGTGTGTTAGGCTCTACAGGAGCTGAAGCCATCAAGGTGTTCAAAGGTCTGACAGGGGAGACAGGCTTTCATGAAAACCAGTAATCACAATACTGTGTGATAAGGACAATTACAAAAAGACAGTGTAGGACAATGGTTAGGAGCACAATTCTGAAGCCAGAATGCCTGCATTAAAAATCTGGCTCTCACACTTACTAGCTGGATGGCCTTAGACACATTACTTAACCTCTCTAGGCCTCATTTTCTGCATCTGTAAAATAGAGATAATAATAGTATCCACCTCGTGGGACTGTTACTGGGATTAAATGAGTTATACATAAATGCTTACAAGAGTACATTACTTAGCAACAGTAAGTAAGCACTCTTATAAGTGTTTTTTAAATAAACATACTCACCTACACATATAATGCACAGTGGCAGTGGGGAAAAAAGGTGATTAACGGGTGTAAAAGGTGGTGAATGTGTCAGAGAAAGTTTCGGAGACCAGATAAAGCTGGAGCTGGTCTTGAAGGACAAACAGAAGTCAGAGACAGCGAATGAAGGTAGGCAAGTCGCACAAAAGAAACACTGTATGAGAAAGACAGGGATGAAACTACATAGGTTTTGTTTCTCTTACTTAAGCAACAGTGCCCTGCAATGATTTGGACTATTGCTCCTATGTCACAGCTGAGGCTCAGTTTAATAACTTTGCTGTTGTCACTGCTCTAAGTGATGAAGCGAGGGCTAGCATTCTGGTTTTCTAACTCCTAGTTCCAATGTACCCACTGTCTCTTACTGAGCTAAATGGTAAACAACAATTATCTTAAAAGATGTGCACTTAGGCCTTGAACAAAAAAGTACCTACACAACACAAAGTAAAAATATAAAATTTCAGGCTAGTATTTAAAGGTCTAAGTTTTATCCTTAGCTGGCGGAATTTGCACCTCCCTTCAGAATGCCCTGT